>OX465582.1:60411323-61794317 GCA_950022655.1 Alentia gelatinosa
ATAGGATATTAATTCCAGCCCCAGTGTCCACCAGCAGCTGTATGGTCTGTCCCCATATTGTCCCGGTTACCACGAGCCCTGACCCTTGCGCCTCCTGCTGCCCGCGTATCAATCCTGACTTCGGCCTCTGATCCGTCTGCGGAGCGACCCCTGCCCGACCGGCAGCCGGGGTCGCTTCTAGTTTTCCGCCGGTTCCGGGGTCCTGGGACTCCTCTCTCTCCGGCCTCGTTGAGGACAATCCCGTTTGAAATGCCCTACCTGGTGACATAGAAAACACCTTCGTTCTGAGGGCTGCTGTATCTGTGGTTGTTGTACCGCAGATGTTAGTTCCGCCAGTTTACGGTTAACAGTTTCCAATTCTTCCGCCATGCTCCGTCCGGCCGCCCGAATCCGTGCCGGGTTTTCCCTCTCTACTGACAGGTAGGCTTCGGCTTCTACCGCCGTGGTGACTGCCTCCTCCAGTGTCCGGGGCTTACTTTGGTAAACCCAGTGTTTTAATTGCGTGTCCCCGATGGCATCGAGGAACCTGTCCCGCCCCATGGAGTCTAGGGTCTGGCCATCCGCCTCCGGGTAGGCGAGCCGTATCATCCTCCAGACCTCCTCTGCCAGACTTTGTAGGCTCTCCCCGGCCTGTCTGCTTCGTACACGCAGGGCCGCCTTGTAACTTTCCGTCTGGTTACGAGGGGCGAACCTTTGTTGGAGTGCGCTCCGGAGTCGAAGGTAGCCGGCCTCGGTATCTGGCCGGACTCCCGCCAACAATCGTCGGGCCACTCCGGTCAGGGAGAGTCCCAGAAACATTCCGGCCTCCGGGGCAGGCCACCCGTTGACCTTGGCGCACAGGTCAAAGTGAGCCAGGTATTCATCCAAGTCGGACGCCCCGTCAAATTTAGCTGGCATTACCACGGGCTTAGTGGCCTTCTTGGCCGCTGTGCCGTCGCCTCCCCCGCTCACTGGGTCGCGCCCTTCCTTCGACGCTAGACCTTCCGTTACGGTGGGCGCCCAAAAGGTTGTGGGTAGCGGTTTTACTTCCGGCGGGGGCGAGGCGACATAGGGGTTCCTGCGCCGAACGGGGGCCTCCGGTCCGGCCTCTCCCGATTCCCCCTCTAGCTCGGCTTTTACCCCGTCGCCTACCAGTACTCCGCCCGTGGTTTTCTCTAAGTCCCGTCTCCTCCAGGAGATATCACGATCCACGCATTCCCTCACCCGGCCCCCAGGGCTGGTGAACCTAGATCCCGGGGCCCACGCCGCCCGGGTAGCCTCGGGCACGCCGGGGGCAGCTTCCGCCACCCGAGCCTCCGGCGCCAGCATCCATGGCCACGAGGCTATCCCGGCGCGCGGTCCCCAGGCCAGCCCCGGGAACAGGCCCGGAGGAGGCTGCCAAGCCGTTCCCCCTTTTCCTTCCCCCGCAGGCGGGGTCGTCCCTAGGGAAGAAAGACGCCCCTCCGGCCTCTCCGGACTCTCCGGACTCTCCGGACCCTCCGGTCCTTCGGAGGTCTCCGATCGATGACTTTGAGGCGTGCCCGGCGTCTCCTGCAGGGTAGGCCCCTCACCTGTCCCAGCTCCTCCCTCGCTTAGGAGGGAGGCGGCTCCGGAGTCATTCTGTGTTGGGTTCATCTCCTTACTGATTAAAGAATCCCACCGCTGCCACCAATGTAGTACAGAACGACTAGGACACGCACAGGTACAGTTCAATAGTTTATTCACAGGCACTCTCAACGGAGGCTGGTAGACAAGCTTGACAGGTACGTACCTCCGGCACGTTAAGCGTAATATGTAACCAACGTAATCACCCACTTAGGGGGGAACTCTCAGGTACTCCGACCAGGTAAGTAACCGTGGAGGGTGCCAGACAGGAGGTTCGCAGGGAGCCTTCCGGAGGTGGTTCGGGCCCAGTCTCACGACGGACTGCCGTCCGGAGGGCATCCGGAGACTTATATAATAAGTCGGCCGGATGTCCCCCGACGTCACTTCCGGGACCAGGGCGACCCCTGGTGGGCCCGCGGGGTGTCACCGAGGCAACACTCCGGAACCCCTCCGAACCCTCCGGAACTCCGGAGGCGCCTCCGGACCGGAGGCGCCCCTCCGGAAGGCTCACCACAATACATTACAATAACACCCAGCTTCAGACCATGGCATTACCATTAGTCCATGGCTAACACCCAGCTACTGAGCATTTAACACCAACCTACAGACCGATCTACAGATAATATTCAGGGTGTCATATTCAGCTACTGCTTGGTGTAACTTACCGTAAGGTTAATTTCCAGATACTGACTGGTCTACAACTTAGTAGTAACAATACTAACACTATAACTAGATCTAGATTTAGCTACTAAATATAGCACAAGGAAATCAAAACAACCCAAAACTTGCGGAATATCGCTCGATGGTGTACACTTTAATCAACTTCCTTTGGTGGAAGCCTTACTAATTATGAGGGTACAATCAAACATACCTTGGAAATACACACGATTGCTAAGCTGTCAGAATATGTAACTCCATCGTTCTCAAAACAAATTGTTCTACACATGTCATCTACCATAGACAGTGGGTGAGGGATACCACTGAAACTGTCACTGAAGTGGTGGTCAAAGGCGAAAGTAGGACTATATAATCTAGTACAGGCAAAGCAACGAAACCAACCTGCACAACTTGTGTCGGTAAGATCATACTTGTTGGCGACTTTTGGGTACTCCTTAAGTTTTCTCCCGCTTAAGTTCAACTCTCCTGTATGTTGTGCTTCGTCAAAAACCTTTTCTAAAGTCCGAGATAACGATGTCGGGCTGTGGCCACCCGGGTTAAAACTCGTCGCCATTTTGAAATACATTTCTGCCAGAAGGCGTTCGTACGCATGCTCAGTGCCCCGGATTTACTGGCACTCTTCTAGCATAGATTCTGCACGAGGCTTCCTGATTAGCGACACCAAAGATCTGCTGTGAAAGTGATTTGCTGCACTCTCACAACAGATCTTTTATGAGCCTTTGTTATAGAAATGGGACCAGGATTTATGCTTGGAGAATTAACTTTTCACTCTGGAGTGAGTGTTGCCGCCTTGCCGAAACGACTTCGCTGTTGATTCTCGGACCATCTCAATTAAAACCAATTTAAGATTACAACTTTAAGCATCAACATCTAAAACTATGATGTATGTATATGTTTAAAACCGAAGTATTCCTATTTCCCAGCGTGCCCACCCATCAATCTCGTTACCGTCAGTGCGTCGAATACTGGAGAATTCGACCCGTACGGTAACGAACTCGACCGTTTTTAATCTTCTCAACTCAAGTGTCTCAACTGTGCATATACACTTTACTGAGTATTAAGTATGTTATCTTTGCTTCTAATTTGGTCTTCTCTGGGGAAGAAAACAAACAGAAAACTATTCCCCTAACCACGGACTTGCATATATCACGGACTTATACTCTATGGATAGGAAACCTAGCTTATCTCTGTGTTTGTTCTGTGATGTGTCCGACTCGGCTGCATTCGACATCTCCTGGTGGCCTTTATTGGAACTACCAGACTTCTAGTGGCGCCCCTAGTGTCAATGAAGCACAACTTTTGCTTCCCTAGTGGTAAATTTATGAACTAGCATTCTTGACACATACTGTCTCTCAACAATACTGTCCCTCAACCATACTGCCCCTCCACCATACTGTCCCTCAACCATACTGCCCCTCCACTATACTTACCCTCCATCATATTGTCCCTCCTCCATACTGTCTCTCCACCATACTAACCCTCTACCATACAACCCCTCCACCATACTGCCCCTCCACCATACTGTCCCTCAACCATACTGCCCCTCCACCATACTGTCCCCTCTACTATACTGCCCCTCTACTACACTGCCCCTCCACCATACTGCCCCTCCACCATGCTACCTCTCCACCATACTGCCCCTCTACCATGCTGCCCTTCCACCATGCTGCCCCTCCATCATACTGCCCCTCCACTATACTACCCTACATCCTACATCCCTACATCCTACATCCCGACATCCCTACAGCCTACATCCCCACATCCCCACATCCTACATCCCCACATCTCCACATCCATTTATCCTACATCCCTACATCCTACTTTCCCACATCCCTACATCCCCACATCCCTACATCCCCACATCCTTCATCCCCACATCCCTACATCCCTACATCCTACATCCCCACATCCCTAAATCACTACATCCATACATCCCCACATCCTACATCCCCACATCCCAACATCCTACATCTCCACATCCATACATCCTACATCCTACTTTCCCACATCCCTACATCTGCACATCCCTAAATCACTACATCCCAACATCCCTACATCATTACATCCATACATCCCCACATCCTACTTCCCACATCCCCACATCCCTACATCTGTACATCCTACATCCCCACATCTCCACATCCATACATCCTATATCCCTACATCCTACATCTCCACATCCATATATCCATATATTCCCACATCCTACTTCCCCACATCCTAACATCCCTACATCATTACATCCATACATCCACACATCCTACTTCCCAACATCCCACATCCCCAGATTTCCACATCTATACATCCTACATCCTCACATCTCCACATCCATACATCCCCACATTACGTGGGGATGTATGGATATATGCATGTGGAGATGTAGGATGTAGGGATGTAGGATGTATGCATGTGGAGATGTAGGATGTATAGATGTGGAGATGAAGGGATGTATGATGTAGGGATGTGGGGATGTAGGATATGGGAAGTAGGATGTAGGGATGTAATGATGTAGGGATGTGGGGAAGTAGGATGTGAGGATGTATGGATATATGGATGTGGAGATGGGGGGATGTAGGATGTGGGGATGTATGGATGTAGTGATGTGGGGATGTGGAGATGTGGGGATGTAGGCTGTAGGGATGTAGGATAAATGGATGTATACGTACGTGCGTTATTACGTACGATAATTTTGTGTGCAACGGCCACGCCCCTCCACTATACTTACCCTCCAACATACTGTTCCTCAACCACACTGCCCCTCCACCATACTGTCCCTCAATCATACTGCCCCTCCACCATACTGTCCCTTAACCATACTGCCCCTCCACCATACTGTCCCTCAACCATACTGTCCTCTACCATACTGCCCCTCTACTACACTGCCCCTCCACCATACTGCCCCTCCACCATGCTACCCCTCCACCATACTGCCCCTCCACCAAGCTCCCCCTCCACCAAGCTCCCCCTCCACCATGCTGCCCTTCCACCATGCTGCCCCTCTATCATACTGCCCCTCCACCATACTACATCCATACATCCCTGTAATAATAACACATACATACATCGTTATTATCTATTAGTTGTTGCTGCAATGGCTTGCTATAGCTCCCCGCCTGTAGTTTCACATCCCTACACTTCTATTGTTTTGGTTTCGTTTCTGCTACACACCACCATCTTGTAAGACACTACTCTGCACAACTGTGAGTATTAAACTCTAAGTACTCAATCAATCTGATTCCCATGTTCACTTCATGGTGTCAGAAGTGGGATGACCATCTAGTGACAATTCTACTGTGTTTAAAAGCCACAACAATCTAAGTTTCACTATGGAATCTTTTGGCCTGCCCCAACCCACTATGAACTGGGAATCTCCAGCCTTAAAGGAGACTTGGGCTAAGTTTGAGCAACATGCTAGGCTAATGTTTGATGGCCCCCTCAGTGACAAAACACAACCTCAGCGAGTCAGCTACCTACTCCTGTGGGTTGGTGAGAAGGGCCGTGACAATTTCTCTACATTTAATTTTGCCCATGCTGTACCTGCTGTACCTGCTGCACAGGGAGTCCCTGCTGTACCTGCTGTAGCAGCAGAGGACCAAAATGATCTCAACACAGTGTGCAGAAAATTCACAGAATATGTCACACCAAAATCTAATGTCATTTTTGCACGATACCGTTTCTATAATCGTGTGCAAGCAACCCATGAGAGTGTAGACAGCTTCGTGACAGACGTGAAACTGCTAGCCAAAGACCGTGGTTTTCTCGGTGACATCGTCTACGAGATGATACGGGACAGACTCGTATATGGCACTAATTCTCACAAAGTTCGCGAACGTTTCATTAACCGTGGGGCCGATTTAGACCTACCGACTGCGCTCAACATTGCACGTGCCTACGAAAGCGCACAGAGCCAGCTTAAGAAAATGACAGGTGAAGCAGCTCAGGTCCAGATGGTAAAATCTGACCGGAAAAACTGGAAAAGAGGAACAGGTACAAGTAAAAAAGGGGAAACAAGCAGTGTTACTAAACCTGACAGTAAGACAAACAAACACGGGAACGCTGGTCAACAGTGCAGAAACTGCGGATATCCTCCACACAGTAACATGGATAACTGTCCGGCCCGTGGGAAACGTTGCAGTAAGTGTCACAAAAGGAACCACTTCGCAGGAGTTTGCCGTCAGAAGACCGTACATACTGTAGAAGACACCAGCAGCAACAGCGACAATTGTGAGGATTTCTACATTCAGTGTGTCAACTCAACCACTCAACAGGATCAGGCATTTGTGAAACTCATTTGTAACAGTACCCAAATGCCTTTCAAGATTGACACCGGTGCCCAAGTTAACGTGCTGCCCAAACACAACTTCGACAAGTTAAACGTTCAACAGCCACTGATGCAAAGCACTCTGACCCTTCGTGGATATGGTGGCCAGAAGCTTGCTACTCTTGGCACATGTGACTTAGACTGCACATACAAGGATGTCAACCGCAACCTGCGATTCCACGTTGTCGATGAAGATGCCCCTGCAGTACTAGGTTTAAAGTCATGTGTTGACATGAACCTGGTAAAACTCATACTGTCTGTCGATACACCCATCCAGGCAAGTATGACCACTGATGATGAAGAACTGAACAACCTGAACGACCCCTTGAGGCAATCATGAAGAAACCTCTGTCCTCTGCCCCGAGACAACTTCAGAGCATGATACTGCAACTGCAACGTTACAGATATGATCTTAACGTGGTTCACAAGCCTGGAAAAGAAATACCTGTGACAGACTGCCTCAGCCGAAATCTCGTCAAAGATGCCAAGCCAATTCCGGATGAATTCTCCAAGAAACTCGATGTGGCAGTCCACCAACTGATTGAGACTCTACCTCTGAGTGATCCAAGACTGGCAGAGATCAAGACAAAGACAGGAAATGACCAGAACATGCAAGTCCTCAAACATTTCATTCTCACTGGCTGGCCCAGCCAAAGGAAGGACTGTCCCAAAACAGTCATCGAGCATTGGAACCACCGAGATGAACTTGTGTTCCAGGATGGCATGATCTTCAAAAGAGACCGTATCGTCATTCCCAAAGAGTTGCGTGCTGACATGCTCTTGAAAGTACACGAGGGCCACCTCGGAATCGAGAAATGCCGTGCCCGAGCATGCATGGCACTATTCTGGCCTGGCATGAACATGGACATTGAGCAGACTGTCACTAACTGCACAACATGTCAAATGCATCGCACAGCCAACTCGAAGGAGCCACTGCT
This sequence comes from Alentia gelatinosa, assembly GCA_950022655.1. NCBI lineage: Eukaryota > Metazoa > Annelida > Polychaeta > Phyllodocida > Polynoidae > Alentia > Alentia gelatinosa. Next base: position 60,418,845 of record OX465582.1, read on the forward strand.
CAACCACCCTGTACCAAGTTTACCATGGCAAATAGTCGCTTCCGACCTCTTCACTTTTGATGGAAGGGACTATGTACTGGTTGTTGATTACTACAGCAACTACCCAGAGGTCGAATATTTGCCAAACACACAGTCTGCAACTGTTATAAACAAGATCAAAGGAGTACTGGCACGCCATGGGAAATGCTTGAAGTTTGTGAGTGACAATGGGCCACAATACACAAGTAGCGAGTTCAACAAATTCGCAAGTGAGTGGGGTTTCAACCATGTCACCTCAAGCCCCACATACCCTCAGTCAAATGGTCTGGCTGAGAGAACCGTGCAAACCATCAAGCAACTTATGAAGAAAGCAAAAACAGAGAAGAAAGATGTCTACTTGGGTTTTCTCGAGCTGCGAAACACACCTGTGCATGGTGCCATATCACCTGCCCAGCTCTTGATGTCGAGGCGACTACGATCATCAATCCCCTGCACTGATAAACAACTACGACCTGCTATCACAGCCTCAAGCACCATCGAGAGTATGCTGGAACGCAAACAGATAGTGCTAAAGGTATACCATGACAGAACTGCCAAGGACCTACCACCACTCCATAATGGCGAGCATGTTCGCATCCGCACAGAAGGTCCGCACCCACACTGGGAACCCGCTGTCGTGATGGAAACACCGAAACCAGAAAAACCCCGGTCCTATATTGTCCAATCTGAACGCGGTGGCATCTACCGCAGGAACAGGAAGCACCTCCTAAAAACAAAGGAAACCCATATCTTCAGTCCTCAGGAACCGGATGATGACCAATCAGACTCTGGTCAAGTAAATGGCTCCCACCAACACCCAGAGCCACAAAGTGCACCTACCATGCTGAACCCAGCATCTCCAGGAACAACAAATGCTAGTTCCCCAGCTGATGCCTACAAAACTAGAGCTGGCCGAGTGCCAAAACCCAGAAAGATCCTTGACTTATAAACAGTCCAGACTCAAAGACTAGTCTAGTTCTATACCAAAGATATGAATGTTACACTAGTCTCACATATCTCATAGCTGTTATTCCAAACACTATGGCCCTATACATATTTTGGGTGTTTTCTAGTAATTAGGTAAAACATTTATAGTAGTTGTTATTCAAAAGCTACAGTCCCAAATATATGGACACTGCTTTGGTAAACTATTATTTGTCTACTCTTTAGTACATAAGACATTTAAGTATACTCACATATACTTACAGAGACTGAGTTCACAAAGAGAATTCCAAAGACTATCTTTTATTCTTTGATAAGGGGGGTGTAATAATAACACATACATACATTGTTATTATCTATTAGTTGTTGCTGCAATGGCTTGCCATAGCTCCCCACGCCTGTAGTTTCACATCCCTACACTTCTATTGTTTTGGTTTCGTTTCTGCTACACACCACCATCTTGTAAGACACTACTCTGCACAACTGTGAGTATTAAACTCTAAGTACTCCATCAAACTGATTCCCATGTTCACTTCAATCCCCACATCCTATATACCCACATCCTATATCCCCACATCTCCACCTCCATATATCCTACATCCTACATCTCCACATCCATATATCCACATCCATATATCCATACATCCCCACATCCTACTTCCCCACATCCTACATCATTACATCCCTACATCCTACTTCCCACATCCTACATCCCCACATCCCTACATCATACATCCCCTCATCTCCACATCTATACATCCTACATCCCCACATCTCCACATGCATACACCCTACATCCCTACATCCTACATCTTCACATGCATATATCCATATATCCCCACGTAATGTGGAGATGTATGGATGTGGAGATGTGGGGATGTAGGATGTATAGATGTTGGGATGTGGGATGTTGGGAAGTAGGATGTGGGGATGTTAAGATGTAATGATGTAGGGATGTTGGGATGTGGGGAAGTAGGATGTGGGTATGTATGGATATATGGATGTGGAGATGTAGGATGTGGGGATATAGGATGTATGGATGTGGAGATGTGGGGATGTAGAATGTATAGATGTGGAGATATAGGGATGTAGGGATGTGGGATGTTGGGAAGTAGGATGTGGGGATGTATGGATGTTATGATGTAGGGATGTTGGGATGTGGGGAAGTAGGATGTGGGGATGTATGGATATATGGATGGGGAGATGTAGGATATAGGGATATAGGATGTATGGATGTGGAGATGTGGGGATGTAGGATGTACAGATGTGGAGATGTAGGGGTGTGGGGATGTGGGAAGTAGGATGTGTGGATGTATGGATGTAATGATGTAGGGATGTTGGGATGTAGTGATTTAGGGATGTGCAGATGAAGGGATGTGGGAAAGTAGGATGTCTGGATATAGGATGTGGAGATGTAGGATGTGGGGATGTAGGATGTAGGGATGTGGGGATGTAGGATGTGGGGATGTAGGATGTGGGGATGTAGGGATGTCCGGATGTAGGGATGTAGGGATGTGCGAAAGTAGGATGTAGGGATGTAGGAAAAATGGATGTGGAGATGTGGGAATGTAGGATGTAGGGATGTAGGATGTATGGATGTGGAGATGTAGGATGTAGGGTAGTATAGTGGAGGGGCAGTATGGTAGAGGGGCAGTATGGTGAAGGGGCAGTATAGTGGAGGGGCAGTGTAGTACTAAGAGGGGCAATACGGGAAAGGGGCAGTATTGTGTGGGGGCAGTATGGGAGAGGGGCAGTATGGTGGAGGGGCAGTATAGTGGAGGGGCAGTCTAGTAGAGGGGCAGCATGGGAAAGGGGCAGTATGGTGGAGGGACAGTATGATAGAGGGGCAGTATGGTGGAGGGACAGTATGGTGGAGGGGCAGTATGATAGAGGGGCAGTATGGTGGAGGGGCAGTATGATGGCGGAGCAGCATGGTGGAGGGGCAGCATGGTGGAGGGGCAGCTTGGTGGAGGGGCAGTATGGTGGAGGGGCAATATAGTAGAGGGGCAGTATGGTGGAGGGACAGTATGGTGGAGGGGCAGTATCGTGGAGCGGCAGTATAGTAGGGGGCAGTATGGGAGAGGGGCAGCATGGTGGAGGGGCAGTATGATAGAGGGGCAGTATTGTGGAGGGGCAGTGTAGTAGAAGGGCAGTATGGTGGAGAGGCAGTATGGTGGAGGGACAGTATAGCCGAGGGGCAGTATGGTGGAGGGGCAGTGTGGGAAAGAGGCAGTATGGTTGAGGAACAGTATGGTGGAGGGGCAGTGTAGTAGAGGGGCAGTATTGGAGAGGGGCAGTATGGTGGAGGGACAGTATGGTGGAGGGGCAGTATGGTGGAGGGGCAGTGTAGTAGAGGGGCAGTATGGGAAAGGGGCAGTGTAGTAGAGGGGCAGTGTAGTAGAGGGGCAGTGTAGTAGAGGGGCAGTATGGGAGACGGCCAGTATGGTGGAGGGGCAGTGTAGCAGAGGGGCAGTATGGTGGAGGGGCAGTATGAGAAAGGGGCAGTATAGTGGAGGGGCAGTATGGTGGAGGGGCAGTATGGTTGAGGGAAAGTATGGTAGATGGGCAGTATGGTGGAGGAAATTCCAACAAATATAATTTTTAATCATAGTTGTAAGTGTGATTTGTAGTTAGTATTGTTCCTTATATTGACATCGATAAGTTATGAGAAGGGTTATGAGCTGGTAGGTATTGAATATGTAATATGTGTACAAGTGTAATATGTAGGCCTATGCAAGTCTATACCGTACCAGTATATTATGTATAGTTAAAAAATTGAAATCTTGAAAAATTAAAAAAATTAAAATCTCAGATGTGTGTGGGGGGTTGACACCTATCCTCTGTTTTTTATTTCGTCCGTCTCTGGTACCATTGCAGTTGACCACGTTTCAATGATTAGCACGGTAACGCGTAACGGGGTTAGTATGTAACGCGGTTAGAACGGTAACGCGGTTAGAATGTAACGCTGTTAGAACGGTAACGCGTAACGCGGTTAGTATGTAACGCGGTTAGAACGGTAACGCGTAACGCGGTTAGATTGTAACACGGTTAGAACGGTAACGCGTAACGCGGTTAGTATGGTAACGCGGTTAGAACGGTAACGCATAACGCCAATGCGGTAACTGGGTTAGAATGGTAACAGTATGCTGTTATGGGGTTAGAATGGTGACCCGGTTAGAACAGTAATGCAGTAACGGCAACATGATAACGGGGTTAGAATCGTGACGGTAACGCGGTAACTGTAATGATACCAGATCAGTAACGTTTTCTTAGGTAGCTTAATGTGGTTTGAGTAACTCAATGTAACGCGAATTGGTAATGCATTTGTTTAAGCAGGTTTTGATAGTTATGGACATTTTTTGATACTTATGGACATTTTGATAGTTATGGACATGACGAATGTCCATAAGTCTCAAACCAAAGTCATTTTTGATAGTTATGGACATTTTTGTTAGTTATGGACCGCACACGGGTCCCTGTTCTGCATGTGTGATACCCACAAATGCTTTGCAGAACCTATTAAACATTTTGATTTTGGTTATGTAATATAGTTATATTGGTTATATATATTGTCAGTCTTGGGAAAAAAATCATTTTCGATTCATTTCCATGCCCCTAGGCCTTAATAAAGTATTTTACTGTCAATTCCTGGGACCCGTTTCAATAGCCTGTAGGACGTCCGTTATTGGGTTTAGTGACACAATAGCGGTACTTCGCGTTTCAGTACTTAAGGGACAACCGTTTGTGGGACATAGGATAACAGACAGGCGCTAATAGCGGCTTGTCCCATTTCATAAGACCGATGTCCAGTCACTATTGGTGTCACCGTTGTGTCCCAAATAGCGAGAGGGTATACCCTCTCGTTTCTATTGTCACAAATGCGTAACTTTACGTCCTGTATGAATTAAGGTGTGAAACTTTAACCACAGTTAGGGACACATACAACTTATAAACATGCCAAATATGAAGGAGATCGGCTAATGCAATCCAGAGATATTCGCATGTGAATTTTGTCATAGCAAATGTTGCTCTGATGACCAGTGTAGGATTATTCCATGTCTGTCTCTAATTTATGCAGTCACTTTCACCTGGACAGCACTTGTTCCCGGTAGCACTAACACCATCCATTGTCAGGCCCAGGGAGCAATATCACCATGACGCAATAGTGAACTGACACACCACCCCAATAGTGACATACCTTTTGCAACGTGTCCTAACTTTTTCTGCTATTCAAGTCACTATTTGAGTCACTAAACATGTCACTAAGTGGCTTAGTGACCCATTCTATTGAAACGGGCCCCAGGTATCTACCTACATGGGACAGTTGGAATTGAGGTTCTAAGTTTTAAAAAAATGACTGATTTTTGGCGGTTCACCTGTGAAAACTCAAAGTTTCAAAAATGTTCCCATTCAACCAGGCCTTGATAAAGGATTTAGCTGTTTTTACCTACTATATTTAAAACGTTAGAATTCCGTCGAATCCGCTTGAAGTGGCTCCCGCACATAGAGACATAGTGAACCAGACCTAGGCATGGAGATTGAAGAGCCACAAGAGTGAGATTCTCTTGCAATACTAAACTATAACCTGCTACTCTTTTTTGTATTTATATACTCAAACATACGTTTTCTCTTATGATTCATTTCGAGCCATGCCAAAATCAAAGTTTAGTATTGTAGTATTCTGATCTACTTTTCTCGTGAGAAACCAATGAGATCCCAACTTTAGCTGGTTCCCTACCATGGTTCTGGTAGCCCCACAGAGTAAATCTCTCTACTCTGTGGTTACCTACCACATATAAAACGTGTAATTTTCGGTAAAATCTGCCTGTGACCCGTTTCAATAGCCTGTAGGACGTCCGTTATTGGGTTTAGTGACACAATAGCGGCACTTCGCGTTGCAATAGTTAAGGGACAACCGTTTGTGGGACATAGGGTAAGAGACAGGCGCAAATAGTGGCTTGTCCCATTTCATAAGACGATGTCCGGTCACTAAAAGGGTCACTATAGTGTCTATAATAGCGAGAGGTTATACCCTCTCAAGCGCAGTCGCCAATTTATGCAGTGACCTCACCTTGACAGCACTTGTTCCCGGTAGGACATGAGTATGAGAGGTGGGGTACCCAACATGTGTTGTCCCAAACTAGAGACACATCCACAATAGTGACAAGACACACCTCCCCTTTAGTGACATGCCTATTGCAACGCGACCAAACTTTTTCTGTTATTCAAGTCACTATTGGCGTCACTAAACATGTCACTAAGTGGTTTAGTGACCCATTCTATTGAAACGGGCCCCTAGACTCTTGTAAAGCTTCTGGGCTTAGATTAATAAAAGACAAGTAGATTCATCTTCTTGTTAACTGTTGTATTCAAGCATGACCAGATTTCACTTCCTGTAACCGGGCTGTAACTGGTAGCAGTCCCAGACAACTTTTACATATGTTAGTTACAAGAAACGCCACCAGGGCGGCGTGGGCGTATAACACTACACCTCCCTTTGTAAGAGAGTTATCGTTTAGATAATACTATTTCTCAAAGTTTTTCATATATGAGATAACTACTATGATATACTAGTAACTCTATAAGTCTCTTATTAGTCAATATGTATATGAAAGTCTCTGTAAGTAAATGGACTGTTCATTGTCTTTGAATATGAAATAATATGATCAAATGTTCTTTGGTAACTTTAAATGCTTTCTAACTTATAAAGTAATATAATAAGTAATCTGAAAGAGAAGAGTCATTAGTATTCTTCTATCAGTCTTTTAGGAGCAGATCTCTGTCGCTTAGATCTTCTCAGTTCCGGATCAGGTACGCTAGGGGTGGCACCTCGATCAGGAGTTGGTGAAGTGACCACTGGATGGGCATCAGTGATCTCCACAGGTTGTGGACGAGTAATAGTTGGTGTAACCACTGTTGTAGTTGTGGCTGGATCACTCTGGTGAACTGGTGGTATATTGGGACCAGGGCCTAGGTTTCTGGTCATCCGTCGATTCCGTCTCACTAGTCCATTTGGTGTTGATATGATATATGACCTCTGTGCTTTGCCAACAACCCTTCCTTCCATTTTCAGGTCTGGAAGCCATGCTCTGTCTCCAGGCGATAACTCATTGGCTTCAGTGGCTCTGTGACGACGATCGTAGTTTCCACATTTGTTTCCTATAGTCTCTCTCTCTCCTCCTGACAAGATCGGCATCAGGTGTGCAGGGTCTCAGTTCATCTGGGTGAATTGGAACTCTGGTTTTCAACTTACGCCCGATGATGAGCTGGGCTGGTGAAAATCCATTTTGCAGTGGTGTATTCCTATATGAGAGAAGGCCAAGGTATTCATCATCTGTCTTGTTCAAGATTGCCTTCATGGTTTGAACAGTTCTCTCTACCTCACCATTTGACTGAGGATATCTTGGAGATGATGTAAGGTGTTCAAATTTGTAGTGATCTGCAAAGCGTTTGAACTCTGCTGATGCGAATTGTGGTCCGTTATCACTAAACAGAATATCAGGAATGCCTTGATGGTAGAACATCCTCTTCATTTTAGCGATGGTCTCAGCTGAATCAACATTTTTAGTCACTTGACACACTTCAATGTCTCTTGAGTAATAGTCAACGAGAAGTAGGTATGTCAGCCCATTATGATAGAAAAAATCGGCTGCCACTCTTGACCAAGGACGTTCAGGGAATTCTGTTCCTTTCATAGGTTTGACCCGTTCTCTCCTATGCTTCTCACAAGTGACACAATTTTTCACTGTCTTCTCAACATCTTTGGTTATTCCAGGCCACCATACTGAGGAGCTGACATTGGCTCTAGTCTTGGTTAGTCCTTGGTGACCATCATGCAGTTTTCAGGCTAGCTGGCACAATGAGTTGTCTACCACGTAGTAGTAACCCTTCATGTAGAGAGAGGTTCCCTCTTTCAGTCCAGTATTTCACAAGTGGACCAGATATGTCACATCTAGCTTCTGGCCATCCATGTTCTACATGGTGTATGACAACACTCAGTGTCTCATCCTCTTTTAGTGCTTGGCGGATCTCATTTAGACGTTTATCCGATACTGGAAGGCATACCATGACAGCATTCACATATGCCTCAACTTCATGTTGAAGATCCACTGCTTGCTGATCGCTTTTTGACTCTTCATGTGGTGCCCACTGGAGAGCATCTGCTGTGGTTAGGAGTTTTCCAGGAACATGACTGATTGTGAAGTCAAATCTCATCAGTCTGAGTCTGAATCGTTGGATCCTGATTGGTAGTTCGTCGATCAATTTGGTTGAGAATAGTGGCACTAACGGCTTATGGTCGGTTTCCACATGAAACTTCATGCCAATAAGGAGATGCTCCAGTGTTCAAGTGCCCATGTGGTCGCCAATGCTTCTTTCTCGATTTGAGCATATCTGCCCTCCGTCTTTGTCATTGATCTACTGGCATAAGCAACTGCCTTGAGATTCCCATCTTTCTGGCGTTGTCTGATCACGGCCCCTACACCATAACTACTTGCATCTGCAGATATGATTGTCTCTTTTTCCGGGTCGTATAAAGCAAGGGCTTTGTCGGAAGCCAGCATTTGCTTCAGTTTGTTGAACGCTGAAGTCCATTCGGAATCCTTTTTAAGGAGATCTCTGATAGGTTTTGTTACTTCTGCAAGATTCTCTAGGAACTTCATTTGCTGATTGACCATGCCAAGGAATCGTCTGACATCTTGGACATCTTTGGTCTCAGGCATGTCAATGATCGCTTTGACCTTCGCTGGGTCTTTCTTGATTCCATCTGCATCTATGACCTGACCAAGGTAGTGAAGTTTGTTTGAGGCGAAGACACACTTGTCCTTGTTTAAAGTGATCCTGCTGTCTGGCAGTCGGTTCAGTACTTTAGTTAGACATTCATCGTGCTCTTGTTTGTCTTTGCCGATCACGAGGATATCATCCATGTGACACAACACTCCTTGTAGGCCTGTCAATTCTTTGTCCATTCGCTTTTGGAAGTGCTCAGGTGCGGATGAGATTCCGTAGGGTAGCCGTCTGAACATATATCTACCAAAAGGTGTTATGAATGTTGTAAGCTTCGCACTTTCATCGGTCAGTAACACTTGGTGGAAGCCGGAATTAGCATCCAGCTTGGAGAACACACTCCCACTTGATATACTCCCAAGGGTCTCTTCTACTTTTTTCATCACATAGAGTTCACGACGGACTCCTTCATTGAGTTTAGTCAAGTCCACACATAATCGTACTTTCCCGTTTGGCTTTGGTACGACCACCATAGGTGCGCACCAGTCTGTCGGCTCATCTACAGGCACGATCACTTCTGACTTCACAAGTGCTGCGATTTCCTCTTCTACCTTCTTCATAAGAGGCAATGGTACCCTGCGTGGGGTATAGAGGCAGAAAGGTTTTGCGTCGTCCTTGAGTCGAATAGTGTATTCACCTTTGAGCTTACCAAGTCCATTGAAGAGTTTTGGGTAGGCTTTGATGACCTCATCCTTTGTGTCCAATTTAGGACTATCACTGTTCACGGCTCTGATCCTGTATGTACCAGGTATGTTAGGTATCAGTCCTAATTTCTCAATTGCGGGTTGTCCGAGGGTTAGCGACTTAACGCTTTTTACTACATAAACATCTTCGAGGATTGTAGAGTCTCCACGTCTTAACTCCATATGAGCACATCCCAGTGTCTGTAATTGATGCTCGCCTGTAGCAAACAGTGTGCGTCTGGTTGGCTGAATATCACCGTATGACTTCTTGTAGAGCGTGTCGGGCATCACCGATATCTCAGCTCCTGAGTCTATGTACCATGATAGGATATCTGGACCAGCCTTGAGCTTTATATACCAGCCTTTACTTGAATCAGTCGGTTTGTCATCTGGAGTGGTTTTGGATGATGTCACATTTACTTGGCTAGTCGTCACGCTGCCAATGAATATGTGCGATTCATTGTCATCGGAACTATCGTCCTTCTCCCCCTCGACGACTTGAGAAACCCGAGACTTAGACGTGCGGCAAACCTTTGAGTAATGACCCTTTAATTTACACTTCTCACAAGTGTGACTTTTTGCAGGACAGTTCTTTTTGCCTTTCATGTGCTCACTTCCACAATATCCACACTTAATTCTGTCGCCGGTTTTCGCTTTTTTATCTGCTGACTTGCTTGAGCTGCTTTTCTTGAACCTGCTGCGCACTACATCGATGTTCGCACTCTTCGACTCTTGGAGTTCGTATCTAGTAGTTTCTTTCTGGTACAGGATCTCGATAGTTCTGTCCAATGTCAGCCCTGCGCCAACATCATACAGCTTCGCTTTCGATGACTCTTCTGTACATGAGAATGTTAACTTTCTCGTACTGCCTGCTCCATATAGTCTTTCGGGAATTTACATTCTGCGGCAAACTTCTTTACTGCTAGCACCCATGACTCCAATGTTTGGGAGGCCCCCCTCTTGAGATGAAACCAGAATTGTTCCCTGAGCAACAGTTGTGGATCCCTCTTACCAAAATACTCAATGTACTTTTCAATGACTGTGTCATAATTATTAGGGTCCTCTGCTGGGATAGGTGGTTGTCCATCTATGGGGTTATCAGTTTGGGGCTTGAAAACAAAACTGTCAAATATGTCCAGCCCTTCATCCCCTATGTGGTGGAGTAATAAACCAATTTTCCTGTCACCCTCCTCTGCATTGGAGCCTGTGGCCCTGAGGTAGATTTCAAATTTTCTTTTCCATAGGATCCAAGAATGAGATGGGTTACCCCTTTCCACTTTTAGGATTTCAGGTGGTTTTACTGAAGCAGTAGCCATTTTCTTCAATATGTACTGACAGGCCTAGGCACTAGATCTACAGCATTCATATAAAGTCAATGTTTATGATATTTCAGGATATAGTTTTGCAATCAATGTTCACAGTAATGTCAGTAGTAGGCTAGACTAGGCTAGTTGATGGGCCTAGTTTGATCCAAACTTATTAGAAATCAGTGCCTACTCACAGAAAGTCCCAGAGCATCTTTGAGTGTCACACATCAAATCTGGCAGATTTCATTTCAGTCTTCACTTTTGGGGCATGGATGAAAGACATCTTCAGTTCTGACACCATCTTGTAAAGCTTCTGGGCTTAGATTAATAAAAGACAAGTAGATTCATCTTCTTGTTAACTGTTGTATTCAAGCATGACCAGATTTCAATTCCTGTAACCGGGTTGTAACTGGTAGCAGTCCCAGACAACTTTTACATATGTTAGTTACAAGAAACGCCACCAAGGCGGCGTGCGCATATAACACTACATAGACTTGGTCCCGCACATAGAGACAGAGTGAACAAGACCTATGTTTGGAGACTGAGGGCCCACGAGAGTGAGATTCTCGTGCAGTACCTAACTAAATCTTGCTACTATTTTTTGTGTTTTTCTACACAGATATGCTTCTATCCTTAGGATTCGTTTCTAGCCAAACTGAAAACATAATTTAGAATCGTAGTTCTCTGATCTGCCTTTATCGTGAGAAACCAATGAGATCACATTTCGCTGGTCCCTGTAAAATCGGTGTCACATGAAATGATGGTTGGGAAATAAATGATTGTTCCAGGTATTAATAGTAGGGGGCGCCACTGAGCTCTCCCCCGCAGACTAGGAGCGTGGGGGAGGGGACAAATACGACGACGAAGTCGCTAGTAGCCCTTTCAAAACTCGCTGACACCCTCCCCTCACTCACCACCACTTCAGCCACCAGTCTAAGTATTTGACCCACTTCAGACATCTAGCTCTGTGGAGCAGTCAGCAGAGTGTTCGACTAGGGATGCTGGTGTAGGGAGTTCAATGCCAGTATTGGCTTTTGACTTTTCGGGGTTTTTAAAATATTTACCCCCCTAACTCGGACTCGACGAAGTCGCTAGTCCCCAATATGATCCCAACTATTTTAAAGAACTGTCAGGGGCGTACACCATGGCCTAAGAACTGTCAGGGGCGTACACCTATGAAGATTGACAAGGGTCCAGCTAACAAGACCCCTCCTGTGAGGTACCGGGGCAAAGCCTCGGACGCCCTTAGATTTTATAGATTATACAAGCTGTATTCTGAATTCTGTTTCAGGGGGAATGTGACCAGGGATCCAGCTCCTCCTGGGGGTCCAGGAGGCAAAGCCACCAGAGGAACTTGAATTTCATGGATTATACAACCTGTACCAGGATTTTTTTCTAGGGACAGGGGTTACACTTCTTAGGCTATCTAGAATTATTACCAGGGGTCTGGTTCCAAAACCCCCTCTGGGTGTCCAGGGGGCAAAGCCCCTGAGAACATTTGGATTCTATAGATTATAAAAGCCACCCCCAGGATTTTCTTTGAAGAGGGGCACACACATCTTAGGTTATCTGTGAATATTGTCAGTGTCTAGCAGAAAAGCCCCTTCTGGCGGTCCAGGGGGCAAAGCCCTTGAAAGAACTTGGATTATGTGCAATCTCTATCCTGAATTTTTTTCCAGGGAACAGGGTTACACTTCTTAGAGTATCTGGGTATATTGCCAGGGTTCTAGCAGCAAACCCCCTCCTGGGGGTCCAGGGGGTAAATCCCATAGAAGACCCTGTATCATAAAAATTCTACAACCTCTCCATAAGATGTTTTTTCAAGGAGGGGGTTACATATGTTAAGCCATCTGGAAAGATTGTCAGAGGTCTAGCAGCATGGCCCCACATGGTGGTCCAGGGGGCAAATCCCCCAGGATCACATAGCATTATTGCCAGTAGTTTAGGAAAGCCCCTAATGGGGTCCAGGCAAATCCCTCTGAAACATTTGGATTTTATAGATTACACAAGCTGTCCCCGGATTTTTGTCTCAGGGAGTGGAAGATACATACCTGAGACCAGGTACCAAGGGTCCATCATTTAAGTCCCCATAGGGGTCAAGGGGGTGAAACCCCCTGGCTATACATGAATTTTACACTTATAAAAGCTATACCTAGGGTTATGTCTTGGGGAGATTTATACACCTGAGACTACCTGGGAAGATTATCAGGGGTCAGTAGCAAATTCTATCTGGTAGTCCAGGAGGTAAACCCTGTAACCACTTGGATTTTATACATTATACAAGTTGTTCCCAGGATTTCGGTCCAGGGAGGGGGTTACATACCTGAGACTGCCTAGGAATATCAGTACAGGTCCGGTGGCAAAGTCCCTCTTTCGGGTCCTTGGGACAAATCCCTGAGAAGGACTTGACTTTTATACATTATACAATTTGTATCCAGGATTTTTTTACATGGGAGGATTTGCAAGAGGCTCCATGAGGCAAATCACCCCCAATAGCTTGGCATTTAGATTATCTTTAGGGGACATACTTGCCTTGTTGAATGACACTGAAACAAGGGCATATATAGGCATGTGCTTATTTAGGGGGGGGGGGGACACAATTTCTACTATCTTAACCACATTCCCCTCAAGCAGCATTCACCAGGGGCATACCCAGGATTTTGTTTCAGGGAGGGGGGTACACCTTGGACTTACTTGAATGATTGGCTTGGGCACCAGGGGGCAAAGCCCCCAGCAGCACTTAGAATGTATACATGTAACAAAGCTCCTTCTGGGAGTTTAGGGGGTGAAGTCCCTGGAAGCAGTTGGGTTTCTAGATTGCTAAGGGTCCTGTGGCATAACCCCTTCTTGGGGTGCACTGAAGCCCCAGTGAGGTGGGTCACACACCTGAGGCTATTTGGGGATATATTGAGGGATCTAAGAGCAAAGCAAATCCCGGGGGGTTAGGGGCAAAGCTCCTGGAAGTACTCACATGTTAGTGACTCTATTTAGGGGAAGGGTTTTTACACACCTGCAACTACATCGGAAGATTGCCAGGGGTCCAGTTGCAAAAACCCATCTGGGAGGTCCAGGGGTCAGAACCCCTGGAAGCACATGGGTTTCATATAATTCAGAAATTACAATGGGTCAGGGGCAAAGTGCTTCTTTAGTGATACAGGTGGGGAGGGGATGAAGCCCCTGGGCACACTTGTATATCTAAAGATTATACAAGCTATATACAGAATTTAATTCCAAGGAGGGGGTCACACAACTGAGGTGTCTGGTGGCAAAATCTATTTGGGGGTCAAGGGGTAAAACCTGCAGAAGCACTTGACTTCTATATTTTACACAAGGTACCTCTTGGATTTTGTTTCAGGGACCAGGATGGCTACTGATCTAAGGCTATTTATGAGGATTGCAAAGGCTCTAAAACTGCCTCTTTTGTTAGTCCAGGGGCCCCCTGAGGAGCTCTCTCTTTTTTGGGGACATATTTCCTTTGTTGAATGACGTAAATATGGTAACAAGGGCATGTAGGGGGATCTTTTTTAGAGGGTGGTGGGAGGGCACACCTGGGACTACCTTACATGCATCCTTCAAGTGTATACCCTCAACCGCACCCCTCTCCTAAGATCTTGTAAGTCGTAATCTGTACAAGGTTCTCACTATGCTCTATGGGAGAAGAATTCTTAATGAACTAGGCTTGGAGCCGTGAGAATTCTTCTCCATAGAGAAGATTTAAGATTTCAATATCTTATGTATGTGTAAATAGCCCATTCTTGTATAATGCTGTTACTTTTTAACTATGATAGATAGAAACAAAATTCAAAAAACAGTGTGTAGAGAATTTTCAGTCGGAACAGACCATCCTTGGGAAAATTTCGGGGGGGGGGGGCACGTGCCCCCTGTTCCCCCCCCCCCCTGGGTACGCCCCTGATGGCCGACATGTATGAAATACTGTTCACTGCTAGGGTTGTAGTATAAATAATGTTCGCGCCCACTATCACAGCGGGCCGTAGTGAATGGCAGTGGTCTTTGTAAAGTTAATAAAACGGCGTTTTAAACGATTATGAAGTGTATAGTGATGAGATAACGCAGTGACTGAGCTCATATGGTGTCAGTTCTCGGTCATTTGATGACCTTGAACGGCCACCCATGGATACGGGCTCAGTAACCACGTTTTCTTATAGTACTGCACTGGACCTGAGCCAAGCACAAATGATGAAATGTATAAGAAAGGTTTAAGAAATGTATAAGTAAAACTGTGAGCTCTTGTATAGCAGAAGTATAGTAATAAAACGATGTTCCTGTAAACGTACAAATTTCGATCCCAACTCTGGCCCTGGGACGTTTACAACGAGGTGTTTACACCGAGTTGTAAACGTCCCAAGGGCCAGAGTGAGGATCAAAATTTGTATGTTTAAAGGTACAACATTTTATCTTTACTATATGCCTCCAAAATGTTCATATTCTTACCTTTTTTAAGTCGTAAGATCCATTTAAAATCCAATTTGGGTACAGAACGATCAACGTGAACCCTAGCTTTTGCTTCGTCCGTGGAATGCGGCTGTGACGTTATCGCATAGCAACGTGCATAGCAACCAGCATAGCAACATTTGTTGTCACTTGGAAACAGGCCGGAAACAGGCCGGAAACCGGGAAGAAAACAGTGGTTGCTCTCTCATTGCCATCCTGCTTTGAAGGTGTTTGCCATGTTTATTCATGTTTTTATTACTGTACTTCGATGTTTTTCTGTAATTCATCCATGTATTTTTGATTTTACAGTATTTCAGTAAGTCTTCTTTATGTGCTCTAACATTAACGTTACCGCCATTTTAAAATATCAACGTTGTAATCCTGTCCATTATGACCGTGAAATGAACCCTAATATATTGCACAGCCGTGCCGTACATGGTGGACAGCAGCGTATAGTATTTATGTCACTTACGGCAGTAGGTATATAGTAAAGGCATATATCCCATATGAAATGCCCTGAGAGCTTTATCTAGGCCAGTGTGTCAGCACAAAAGCACCCAAGGTGAAGGCCAGTAGGATGGAGCATTATAGGGACAATGGGTCAGCGCCAGCACACCCACTGTCCGACTTAGCCTGGGTCAGTAGGAGAGGTCATATGGGTCAGTAGGACAGAAGGCTGAGAGTGAGCATTTGGGACAATGACCTTGACACTTTAATGCATGCAACCTCAATACTAGCTATATAAGCCAGCTACACCCATCATTCTGGGTTCTTAGTCTGGCGTGTGAGGAACCTGTACCTGTGTGGATTACCAATAAAAGGAGCATTTCAAGTACCTCTTTGAGCAGATCTTATCTGTGAAGGGCTGACGCAGCCAAGAAAAAGTTCTTTACCCACTACATCCCCATGGACTTAAGGGTCATTCCACCAGAAAATGTACTTTTGGTGAAAATCATACTTTTTGTGGGTTAATGGGCTATAATTTCATTATAAATGAATTTTTTTATATTTTTTTTGTGTGCAAAGAAAACACCCTGTCCTTTCAGAAAATCATTACTTTTATTGGTCTATCTGCATTTTTTAAAATCTGTGGACTTTCAAAGTGAGAAATTAGCCAAAAAAGTGCATGTCCTTTTGATATTTCTTAAGTTTAGCACTATTTCTTTTGTGGAAACTATTAATATATATTCCCTAATTGATTTATTTCCTGAAGTTATGTAAATTGGCTGTTGTATAGTAGTATTTTCCCTTATTTCTAAGGCTCCGCAAAATTTGTAGGTGTATTTCAATGAAAAGTGTGCTTTTTCAGCAAATGCAATAGGTTATATTTGGCATAGCCTGATGACAATATATTTTAATGGTATACTTCCCAAACATGCACTTAAAACTCTGGACATACATCAATTTTTCACATATGTATATGATTTTAGGCCAACTGCAACAGGGTTTTTTTTCCAGGGATTTTACACAATTGATATCACAGACGTGATGAGTTGCATTTAGCACTCTCCACTTCTCCATTTTGGTGCTAACTTGGTACAAAACTTACTGAATAATGTGGCCATAGGGTCTGTTGTGTAAGAGTAATAAAATGCTTCCAAAGTGCCTTTACTATGCGAAAACAGGGAAAGTAATTTTGGAGGAATCAAGTCCGTGATATTTATCACGTCCAAGAGATCAATCGAAGTTGGGAATGCTGATCACAAGAACCTGATGTTATCCCTTTTAACTGTGCATGCACCTCCACTCTGGCGGTTCAGCAGCTTGAGGAGACATCCAGCTCATGTGAGTAGTCCAGATTTCTTCGATGCTAGCATTATTTTTCCATCCCGGACATGATTTTCTGTGTTAATAGTGATAACTTGAAGTTTGTGATTCTGTAGAATCCATTTTCTTGAAAAGTTGACAAGTTTTTACCGAAAGTTTGTGGTTTGAATAAAAGAGCAGATTGATGAGTTCCCAACATGGCCACTTCTGGAAGGGTTGGGGGTATTTTCAATGTCTAAGTGAATTTTTCAAAAATATTTGTTTAGCCATATCACGTCCGACATGGAAATTCTTCTTTAGATCGATCTATGAGAAAATGTGCAAAGAGGTGCAGAACATATATATATTACGATCTATTCCCAATGACAAAATGTATGTTTAAAAGACTGTGTAGTATCTGGACTCAGGTTGTACACCTATCATGTGGTAATAGCCATCACGGATGTCATATGGGTGAAGTATTTTGACCGAATTGACTAGGAACTATGTTTGAATGAGATTAAATTACAAGAATACAGTAACGAAAGTTGTTCATTATGTGCACCAAGTGTCATTTCATAAGTCTAGGGAGAAAAAGTGAAGAAAGTCCACATGTAAATATATTTTATTCATACATTTTTGTAGCCGCCGTCACGTCTGATATATGTATGTCGGACGTGACGCCCAGTTTGGTTTCTTCTCATAACAAGTATGAAAATG
The DNA here is from genome assembly GCA_950022655.1 of Alentia gelatinosa. Classification (NCBI taxonomy): domain Eukaryota; kingdom Metazoa; phylum Annelida; class Polychaeta; order Phyllodocida; family Polynoidae; genus Alentia; species Alentia gelatinosa. The sequence goes on from OX465582.1 coordinate 60,436,498, forward strand.
AGGGTAAGGATCATCTGTTTTGTTTTTTCTTAATGTTTGCCTATTGTACTCCATATCTAATCGAAAATTAAAATGATTATGAGATTGAGCTACTACCTATAGTGGTTTATTTTAATGTCGGACGTGATGCATGATTTTTCAAAACCATACCTGAACCATAAGACTTGGACAAACCTTGGATAAAATCACCTGGAATACTGAAGATGGTTATATTCTATGGTGTGATGAAAAAAAAATCAATTTGAGGAAATCTTTTTTTTGACATTTTTGGCAAAAATCTGATTTTGGTAATATTTTTGTTCTGATGGCCATCATATTAAGTTTGTGGGCAAACTTTCTATTCTAAATATAAGTCTGAACAATAGTCATACAAAGAACACAACTTTTGAAAACAAATGTACCTTTTGAATGTTATCTAATAGGTAGTTTGCCAATATTTTTGTTTTCTCTTTTTTCAGTTTGAGGGCTATCCATAAAGTATGTACGCACAATATCTCAAATTTTCGACCCTACCAACCCCCCACCTACCTTATTTTTTTTCACAATAAAACACAGAAGTAGCCTATGCACAAAATTTTAACCACCCTACCCCCCTACCCCCCCTGCATACATACTTTATGGATGGCCCCCTACATATGAGCCATACGTTGAAAGCATGGGGTATAAACCGTTACCTCCAGATGAGAGGAAACCTCCAAAGGACTCATCTAAGGACTGGAGGAACAAGGAGATGAGAAAAAAGATAAAATTAAAAAGATAGAGAAAAGGTTTGCAGACAGTTCTTAGCACAAAATGTAAATGAAAAATGTACTCTTGTGTATTCTGAGTGGTATCAGAAGCAAGAGTTTGATATTCTTTGCAGTTTTCCCCCCAAAAACAGGTCATTGGCATTTAAGGTACTCTTATATGTGGTTGAATTGAAGCTGATGTTTATATTTGCAAAACCAAAGAAGATTTTCTCAGCAATTTGTACATATTTCATGTTTGTGATCAAGAAAGTGGAAGTTACTGGTCTGTCACATCCGTTATTAAAACTATCACGTCCAAGAGATTTATGATGTACACACAAAATGTGGCATTTGGATGAATATTAAGGTTAAAGTTAGTGTTTTTGGCATTTAAAAGCATAGAGAAAAGGTTTGCAGACGTTTTTTTAGCACAAAATGTAAGTCAAAAATGTACTTTACTTTATTCTGAGTGTGATCAGAAAGAAAGAGTTGGACATTCTTTGTAGTTTTTCCAGGAAAAAACCCAGGTCATTGGCATTTAAGATACTCTTATATGTGGTTGAATTGAGGATAATGTATGTATTTTCAAAAGGATACATGAACTTTTTAATAATTTGGGCCATATTTCGGATTTCTCATCAAGAAAGAGGAATTTACTGTTCTATCACATCCGTTATTAAAAATATCACATCCGAGAGATTTTCAAACCTTTTCCCCAGAAGCTATTAGCTCAAGAAATAATGCATGGAACATCTTCTAATTTGACATAAATCATGTATATAACCTATAAAAGTATTTCTGTGATTTAAAAAGGTGAAACTTTTGTATTTAGATAGTGACAGAAAAAAAAAAATCATTTTGTAATCCCTTGGAAAACACCGACTTTATTTGCATCTTTGAGGCAGCACAGAAAAAGATTGCATATGTAGTTCATTATTTTCACTTGTCTATAACATCAGACTATGCTTGGCATACTTGGTACAAACTTTATGTCTTACAAAAAATAAAATATATTTCTCTATCATCAACTTTTGTATGAGGGTTTTTTTATATGTCGGACGTGACGGCAATAATATATGGGTCATTCCACCAAAAAATGTATTTTTGGTAAAAAAGGGGTAAAAAAAAAAATTTGCCCAAACCAAATTTTCTTTTACTCATGTGCAAAATATACACTTTCAAGTTTTAGGAAAACATGATTCAACTGGGATATTAGTGGGGGGTCAGTTTTTGTGAGCCTGCAAAAATTGTTTCTATTATTGCTGTCACGTCCATTAGTGAAGAACAGCTACTTTTTCACCTCCTTTAGTGAAGAACACCTACTCGGGGGGTGTCCCCCGACCACCTAGTGACTACTTCATGAACCAACAATGGCTCTGTCCCCTATAGAGGGAGACATAAATATCAGCCTCACACCACAGAGTAGAGATCTATTTACTCTGTGCTCACACCTAGGCTATTCACCTTTTGCACATAAGCGTGGCGCGGTGATCGCCGTGATAACGGGTTTCGCTGGTTTTATTTAATTGTTAAAGTACCAGCCGCGCACCAGCGAAATTTCCGCACTCCAGAACGAGGCGAGCGCTGAAAGAGTGAAGCCAACCCTGCAGCAAGCCCCTAATACCACTATGATAATGAAAATATAAATTGTTCTTCTGTCATTAATAAATGGCCGAATTTTACAATTAAAACATTGTTAGAAAGCTAAGACTTAGGCCTATCTGTTGGTATATATATGATATACCTGTATTTATGAGTATGATTTCCTATCATGGATTGAACATCGAGATTGTTTTAGGTAAAAAGAATTTATCATGTTACCTTTCTGTTTTCACTGTGATTTAATGAAAAATCTATCGCGATGACCTATAGAAATAAACATCCTAACTTTTTAGGCATTTCAAGACGATTAAGATGACACCAATATTACCAGGTTGTGATAGATATTTCCTGAGATAATGGACTATTAAGACGGATGACAAAAAGAGCACTAAAAATGTGATTTTCTGATATCATTGCATATTTGATAGTGTTTTAAGTCTGATACTAGCGACTTCGTCGCGTCGTATTTGAAATAGGCTGAGGGCTTAGTGGCGCCCCTACTATTAATACCGGAAACTACCAAAATAGTTCCCAAGCATCATTTCACGTGACACTGATTTTGCCGACTACCAGCGCAATTTGGCCCTTCAGTCTCCCACCCTAGATTGGGTTCACTCTGTCCCTATGTGCGGGAGATTCTCCAAGCGGATTCGACGGAATTCTACCGTTTTAAATATAGGTAACAATGGAAAACCTGTTACAGAAGAAAAATCAAGAAATGAAATAGACAGGGAAATAAATATTGCACTTGCAAAATATTGCAATCTTTGACAACGTTTTATCAAAGTATCAGAAATGCAATGATATCAGAAAATCTAATTTTTAGTGCTCTTATTGACTCCTTGTCATCTGTCATAATGCTCTATTACCTCAGGAAATATCTATCACAGTCTGGCAATATAGGTATCCTTTTAATTGTCATGAAATACCTAATAAGATAGGCTGTTTATATCTATAGGTCATTGCGATAGATTTTTCATTAAATCACTATGAAAGCAGGAAGGTAATAAGTTTTGGTATTTTTCACTTTCACAAATTCCATTGTTCAAGCTATCACAGGTAATTTTAGCCAAGGCATAGGTATATGATATGAATACCATCAAAAAGACCAGGGGCCTGTTTTTCAGTTGAGATCATGTCCACTTGAGATCCGCTGAGATCGAAAGTGTTTTTCAGTTGAGATCATTTGAGGTGATCTCAAGTTAAGACTAAGATAAGACTGTTTGGGGTGTTTTGGGTGCTTTTCAGTTGAGATGATCTCAGGGATCTCAAGTGAAAGGATCTCAACTTCGGTCTCAACTTGAGACCAGTTGATACTTGTCCCAACTTTTTTATCTGGTGCTAAAACTTATCAAAAATAAAAGATATTTAGAGCAAAGTGTACTGATAACTTGGCAAACATATTTTCCAAATTTCACAGTTTTATTGTGGTTATTATGACCATGAGAGACAATTGATAAGCAACATAAAAAACAAGGCACTGCACCACTCAACTAGTTTGTGCTGAACCTACTGTAATGCTCAAAGTCAGTTTCAACTTGAGATTGGTCTCAACTTGAGATCGGTCTCAACTTGAGATCGGTCTCAACTTGACATTGGCTCACAAAAGGTATTGCAAGGGACTTGACATAACAGTTTGGGGCGACAATAGGCAATTTAGAGGCTCGGGTTTACTTAAACTGCAGGAAGATCACTATAGAACTTGAGATAGCTCTACACTGAGGGTTAGAGATCTCAACTTGAGATCCTTGGAGTTGAGATCCCCTAAGATCGGCTGTGTAGACTTGAGACAACGTCTGAAAAACACTTTCCGCCATTGATCTCAAAGTTGGTCTCAGGATCTCTGATTGATCTTAGGGGATCTCAAGTTGAGATCGTCTCAACTGAAAAACAACCCCCAGGGCCCTGTTTTTCAGTTGAGACGATCTCTACTTGAGATCCGCTGAGATCTGTGAGTGATCCTGAGACCGTTTGGGAGATCAATGGCTGCAGGTGTTTTTCAGAGGTGGTCTCAGTGCGCCACAGCGGATCTCAGGTTGTGATCATTTAGCTGAGAACCCTAGCGATCATTTACTGCCAGGTACAAGATTCTGTAATCGCGGAAATTATCGATTTGAGACACTTAAACTCATTCAAATTATACCATATTTACAGCGAATAATTGTCCATGTCTATCTAATCGAATCCTAAGATTTCATAATTTTCTATTAAATATTTCAAGAGTAAGACATATTTTACTTTGTAAATGGGTATTTTTGTTATTTATGTATATGAAGTGACCTTGACCCTACCTACTCAAATAAAATCGAGCATTACAGTAGGTATACACAAGCTGCCTGAGAGGTGCAGTGCCTGCATTTTTCAGATTTCCAGACAAACGTTTATCACTGTCTTAATAACCACAGAAAAACTATGAAATTTGGGATATAGGAATGTCAAATTATTAGTACCTTTCACTCTATATATTTTCAAATTTGAATAAGTTTTAGCATCTGAAAATATAAGTTATGACAAGTATCAACTGGTCTCAGGTTGAGACCGTTTGGGAGATCAATTCACCTGAGATCCCTTGAGATCACCACAACTGAGAAACACCCATAGCCCCAGAAACGGTCGCATCTCAGTCTCAGCCTGAGATCCATAGAGATCATCTCAACTGAAAAACAGTTTGCCTTTCAAACGGTCTCAACTTGAGATCGTCTCAACTGAAAAAGAGGGCCCAGAGTCTTAGCTTTCCAACAATAATTTATTTATAAATATGGGCCTGTTGTTCACAAAGCCGGAGTAATTCACATTTTCTAAGTTAGAAAAAAAGGGTTTTGTTCAATATCAAACTGTCAGGAGGCAGGTCGCACGCCTCGTTTTCGTTTGACCTACTTAGGCGGCCATTACAAGATGGCGCTAGTGTGCAAGTCCTCAGTGGTCCGAAATTAAGCATATTACGACATATCACGACATGTAATTCTCATGTCTAAATAAATACTATTATTTTCATTTATTTACATTAAAATCACATCAAAATAGTAGTACATCCAATAGTCCGTTATATCTGAACGGAAGAACGTGGCCAGACGCATCCTTGTATAGACTCATAATAGAGTGGGCGATAATTACCTGCCCTGCTGCTAAAGGTTAGCTTCCGGTCTAGTTTCGCAGAGTCCCCACTAGCGGATGACCAGGGAACCAGCATAACACCTCTGTTGCTGTCCCTCACTCTCCCTCACTGCCTTCAAGTCGCTCAACAGTCCCTCACTCTCCCACACCAGTCCCTCAGCAGTCCCTCACTCTCCCTCAGCAGTCCCTCAGCAGTCCCTCAGCAGTCCCTCACTCTCCCTCACCAGTCCCTCACTCTCCCTCACTGCCCTCAAGTCGCTCAACAGTCCCTCACTCTCCCACACCAGTCCCTCACTGTCACTCATCACTCCCTAACCAGTCCCTGGCCAGTCCCTGGTCAGTCCCTCACTGTCACTCACCACTCCCTCAACAGTCCCTCACTGTCACTCATCACTCCCTCACCAGTCCCTCACCAGTCCCTCAGTCACTCACCACTCCCTCAACAGTCCCTCACCAGTCCCTCACCTGTCCCTCACCAATCCCTCACCTGTGCCTCACCAGTCCCTCACCTGTCCCTCACCAGTCCCTCATCAGATTATATTGAACTGTGCGGGAAGTCCCTCACCACTCCTTCACCTGTACCCAAAAATAGCATGATAATTTAACACCTTGAAACCAGAAACAAATGGGAAGCCGCCACCACCAGCAAATAAAATCCCATGAAATTTTAAATATGACCTTACCATAAAAACGTTAGATTCAATGAAACCTATCAGTATTCAAAACACAAAATACAAAGTAAAAACCAACACCTAAAAAATAACTTAAGTGTCTACCACCAGAGCCATATCAATTTTTTTACCTGCAAATGTCCTTTGTTGGCTGTAACAGAGTGAAAATGATAAGGAACATCATTTCAAAATATAAAAAAAATAAGAGGCTTAAATATGTAATTGGAAATTCTTTTTTTTACATACTGTAGGACACTTATTGGGTAAAATATTTGAAATATAGGCTTACCTTGCAACAAGCTCCTCAAAGTCTCCCTCTGTAGATTTCCCTCTTAGTCTCAAGAAGGCCTTAATTGAGAGCATGATCTGTCCATAATCGAAATTTGTCTAAGGTCATGCCCTCTAATCCAGATACAGCAGCCTGGGGCCTGTTTTTTAGTCGTGACCATTTCCTATAGTGACTAGTTAGTGACCGTTTGGAGACCGTTGGGTTCCAGAGATAAGTCGTCATAACATGTGCGACCATTTAGAGGGGTAAACTGTCGTGGTCACTGTTTTGGGTTCTAGAGTTGTGACCAGTTGGTGACCATTTAGCCCAAATGGTGGCATATTTCATTTTATACACTTCCACTGTATCAAATGAAACAATATTTACTGCGATGAATTATCTATATCTGTTTTATCTAATTCCAAAATTCCACAATTTTCTATTGAGTAATACACATGTGAGGCATGCTTTTGTTTTTGAATGGGCCTTGGACCAACAGTGATCATAACAGCTGAACAGTGACCGGGACTGAGGAACACTTTTTGGTCATGACCACTGGTTTGGTCACCCAACTGGTCACTCTTTTGTGATCACTACAAATAAAGACGTCGCTGTCTGAAAAACAGGCCCCTGGTCTTCACCAGTTGTATTAAGTGGTCCTGATTTTTTCTTGCCTTTTCCCTTCCCCTTGGTCCCTGTACCGGATCCTTGGTTTTTCCCAACTTTCCTTGGAGCCATGTTAAGAATAATTTGTTTAACTGTGTGCAGTAATAGATCCAGGGCCTACTATACCTGGTGTAGCCTGGTGTCAGTCCAAATAGTAGGCCTACAGTCAATATCTCCCTATAAAACGTTTGTGTTGTCATGAGTGAAAGTAAACTTCAACATGGAGGATGACCCACTACACCCGCCCTTTGTTTGAAGCAAATAGTTCCCTCCAAAACGTTAATCTATATAGCAGACTCCTAATTCCTAGATGGGGAACCCCCTTAATGGTGACAAGTGACAATAAACATCTTGTGTTTGTTGTTGGGTGGGAGTTCCCAAAAAACTCTGCTACTGTAACTAAAATAAATGGAGCACAGTCTTTATTCACATACATCTTTTAGATAAACATATTTTATATCTACCCACCAAAGCATATAAGCATACCTACCTGTTCACTGAAAAAAGATACAGGCAATAATCCCCAACCTTACCAACTCTCTCCCATAGGCCGCCATGGTGAAACAGGCACCCACGTGCGTTTGTTTTCGCAGGCGCGGAAACCGAGTCAACATGGCGGCACTTCCGTTGACCATATAAGGCAGAACCTGGTTTGTGTGTATTCCTTCCCTCTCCACTTCTTTGGTTTGGGTCGCCACTAGGGCCTATCTAAATAGCTTTTGACCTTTGTCGTGGCTTACTAGAGTCCTGTACTACGACTAGGCGGCCGTCTCAGTCACATACGTTGAGGAAGTCAGAAGTCGAGTTGAAAGTCACGGACCAACATGAACATGACGTCGCCAGATATTGCACCGGTTTTATACTACTTCCCATCTTCATTTTACTCTCAAAAGGTAGGAATAACCTAAAGTAATGTATGTAGACTATAGATGTAACATTTACTCTGGTCTATTTATTGATGTATATATCATATACCTATGCATTGGCTAAGATTTCCTGTGATAGCTTCAACATCGGAATGGTAGAAAATACTAAGACATGTGCCGTAACCTTGCTGTCTTCACAGTGTAAGACTAATGAAAAATCTATCACTATGACCTATAGAAATAAATATCCTATCTTATTAGGTATTCCATGACGATTAATATGATACCTACATTGCAAGGCTGTGGTAGATATTTCTAAATGTAACATAGCATTATGATAGATGACAAAGAGTCCAGGGCCTTGTTTTTTAGTCACGATATCGTCGATCCACGATAGACCCTATTGAGGTATCCCGTAATCCAGTCTGTTTTGCAAGTTCCGGTTTTCGCTGATTACCGACGTTATATGGTGATAGACCCGTGACCCGTAACACAGAATTAATGCAGTTTAACGGCTTTCAGAAATCCTCAAATTGAAATTCTGATGCCAGAAATGGAAATTTCAGCTATTTCTACATAGAAATCCGAAATTATATTCAGTTTCTCCATTTATAAACCAGAAAACTGTGGTTCATGTTGTCGTAGTGTGCCAAGTCTATCGGGAGCGGAACTTTGCTTTACCCGGGCGATAATCGGGAGTTTAGTAACCTCTGGGGGCTCTCATAAGATCGTCGCTTGAGACCAAGACATTATTTGGTGATACAAAATGGCCGCCGTGCTATAGACGGTGTCGTAGCCTGCAGCCTACGATCTGAGCTCAAATTGTCGGCCCTGACGACAAGTATAGAACTGTCGCAGGTTATATAAAACGTCATTGTGGATTTTCTGTGCTGCCTATACGAATTAAGCAATGAAATTTTAACACGAGTAAGGGATACATATGACCTAGAATCGTACCAAATATGAAGAAGATCAGCCTCTTCGTTCCGAAGTTATCGGCGTTTTAATTTCGTTATAGCATTCGTCTGCTCTACATTTTCCCGACACCCGACACCTCCGCTAATTTATGCAGCGACCTTGACATTGACTGCCTATCGGGAGGTGGGAGCGTGACTGGCCACCAGAGCAAACGATTGCTATGACGAAATTAAAACGCCGATAACTTCGGAACGAAGAGGCTGATCTTCTTCATATTTGGTACGATTATAGGTTATATGTAAACCTTACTCGTGTAAAAGTTTCATCGCTTAATTATCACGGGAAGTAATGGGTAGTGTTTGGTACGACATGTCTAAAATTGTCTTAGGCCTACGACATAGTTGGCGACACTTTCCGCTCTGCAAGGCACAGAGTGTCGTGACTAAAAAACACATTTGAACTCTCTAGATGTCGTCGATACAACACATTTGTCGTAGCTTCTACGATCGTGGCTCTGTAGGACACTCCCGCCTGGCAGATGTCGCCAATAACGATTGTCGTGACCAAAAAACAAGGCCCAGGCCCAGGGCCCTGTTTTTCAGTCACGACATCGTCGGCCAGCGATAACGTACGATCGTCCAGCGATTCCACGACAATTTGGAAGACACAAGATGGCTGCTGTTCTATAGACACGAACGTAGTGCGCCACTGACGATCGCCGCTAAAAATGTTGTCCGCTAAGACTAGTATAGAACTTTATCATCCACCTAATACAAAGTGTCCATAGAAAACACATAGGGAGTTTGTATGGACATACCCGGCGCATACGGCTATGTTGTATGCTCCGGGTGGCGCATACGGAAAAATAGTGCGTTCGGAAAAATAGTGCATAACTAAAACGAACTGATATGGACATGCTACTTGTCCAGACAAGGTGGATAATAAATACAATATAGACTGGTTTCAGATAAAAGCGGTTGTATGCTCCTCGGAGTTGACTCTGCGCAATATCCTCGCATACGCTCGGATATTACTACGCCTCAACTCCTCGGAGCATACGGCCGCTTGTATCTGAAACCAGTCAATATTGTGTATGTCTTAGGTTCTATAACACATCACTGTGCATATATAGAGGATTTCCCGTGCTTCCCATACGAATTAAGCGATGAAATTTTAACACGAATAAGGTATACATATAATCTATAATCTTACCAAATATGAAGAAAATCAGATCCACCGTTTTGAAGATATCAGCGTTTGAATTTCGTCATAGCAATCGTCTGCTCTGGTGGCCACAGCACCCTCCCACCTGCCGTGCGCAGTGAATGTCAAGGTCGCCGCATAAATTAGATCACGTGAGGGCAGAGCTACACTGGCCACCAGAGCAGACTATTGCTATGACGAAATTCAAACGCCGATATCTTCCTAACGGTGCAACGGATTGTCATGTTTGGTATGATTATAGATTATATGTATACCTTACTCGTGTTAAAATTTCATAACTTAATTCCTACGGGAAGTGAAGTTGCGCATTCTGTACGACATGTCCATAGGTCTCATGAACGGATGACAATTTGGGCGACATTTTCAATCATGTGTCCCCACGATTGTCGTGACTATAGAACACGTCTGGCTGCCCAATGCCTCTTAAACTCAAGACATATCGCCTGTTCACTATAGTGTCGTGTCTATAGAACACTGACGGCAAAAACATGTCGCCCATAACGATTGTCGTGACTGACAGGGGCCTGTTGAATAAAGTTTGTAGGTTTTTCTACGATATCGTACAATTGTCTTTTGTCAGTCAGCGTTGAATAAAAGATCGTATGTTATGTAATAGTCAATTCTACGATAAAATAATTTGTCCCACCTCCGAGGGCGTTGAATAAAAAAAGGTTGTACAGAAATTATCGTCAGAAATGGTTCAAAACAATCTTATTGTACGACACCTCAATGGCTGTCCTACTGCTTGTTTGTTAATAATATACACATTTAATCAATACAATGCGACTGGGATTAGGTATCTGTGTTTATACAACACGAGAATAAAGTACATAATCTAGGGTAAATTGAGAATGAATTGAGAACAAAAAAACATAAAATGTGAGAACTCTATAGGCGTTGAATAAAAAAATGTCTTACACAAATTATCGCCGGGGATGTCATACAACGTTCAATTTATCTTTCTTTTGGCACAACACCTCAGGGACAAGAACTGTGACACGCCCCGACATAGCCTGCGACACGCTCCGACACGGGCACCGTGTCGGAGGCCTCCCGACACGCTTCCCACAATTCCAACATGTTGGAATTGTCGGAGTGTGTCGGGAGGCTTCCGACATGTCGGGGCGTGTCGGGGCGTGTCAGAACGCTATCGTAGCTTGCTGCACTAGTGGAGGCAGGCTTCCGACAAGTGCTACGACACCGTTCTGACACGAGTCACGATGTTTACCGCAGGCGCCTATGGTAGGTAAGCAATGGTAAGTCAATGGGCATTTACATTTTTATCTATATCTCCTTTAATATTTCAAAATTATTAACAAAATTTTAGTTACATACTAATCAGGTTGTGTTCTTCCCATATCCGAAGAGTTTTAAAATATTTGGTAATAAAATATATAGGAATTCTAAAAAGTTCAATTTCAATCAGTAAAACCCATATAACCTTCTTCAAACTTAACCAGAATATAGTATATGTATAATGCTACCTATTTAGGTTTTAAAAATCATAGGTTACTCTAAATAATTAGAATAATTGAAAAAAAACGTATTCTGTGGCAGCCCATGTCGTAGCCCATGTCGGTTCTGTGATCTCCCTTATTCCCCCCCAAAAAACGTTACGACATGCTCCGACACGCTATGACACGCTCCGACAAGAGTGCTGCGATTGTGCTACGACAGATAATTACGCTTGTCGGAGCGTGTCGGAGTGTGTTGTAACTAGTGGGTGCGGGGCCTTAGGTTCTATCAGACTTAGACAGTACAAGTTTAACCCAATATTTAAAATTCAAACGCAAATAGCGGTGAATCAGCGAGGCGGATCTTCCTCATATTTGGAGCGATTATAGGTTATATATTTCCTGGAATCGTGTGAAAGTTTCATGGCTTCATGAAATTCTGCAATACACCAGTACCAGTCTTCCGATTCCGATCCCTGTACCAGCTATGTTTGTCATGTGACAGCTGCGTGCTCGCATGCTCTGGTAAATCGGAGAGTACACTGGCCACCAGTGCAGCATTTGCTACAACGCAATTTAAACGCCAATATCTGCGGATCGGTGCAGTAGGCCTTATTCATATTTGGAACGATTATTGGTTATATGTATCCCCTACTTATTTTAAAGTTTCATGGCTTAATTCCTATGGGAAGTGAATTTCCGCATCGGTACAACATGTCCATAGATGTCTTAAGGTTACGACAGTTGGGAGACAAATTTACCCACGTGACCTTACATTTGTTGTGACTATAGTACACCTTACACGGCTCCACGTGTCGCAGAGTGGCGATAATTGGCCGACCCCCCTAAAAAGTACACTTACAGCAAAAACATGTCGCCCATAACGATGGTCGTGACTAAAAAACAGGGCTCAGAAAAGCACTAAAACTTCTGTGGAATCTTAAAATTATTATGGTACAGGAAACAAAAATAAATCTGCAAATATTTCTCAAAATCACCAATTAAATATATCAATAAATAGACCAGAGTATTAGCTTCCTAACGATGCTTTAAAGATCGACCTGTTATTCGCAACACAATAACAATTTGCAAAGGGGTGCTGTCTATCAGTACAAGTCCAGGGCCCTGTTTTTTAGTCACGACATCGCAAGTCTATGATCACCTGAGATCGGCTCAAGATTTTACGCGTTTTTTCAAGACACAAGATGGCGGGTGTGCTATAGACAGTGTCGTAGGTGAATCAAACGATCTTGGCGGAAGTTAAGACAAGCATAGAACTGTTCTATGAAACGTCACTGTAGATTTCTTGTGCTTCCCATACGAATTTAGCAATGAAATTTTAAAATGAGTACGGGATACATCAAACCTATAATCGTACCAAATATGAAGAATATCGGCCTCACCGTTCCAAAGTTATCGGCGTTTGATGTTCGTCATAGCAATCATCTGCTCTGGTGGCCAGTCACCCTCCCACCTCCCGATAGGCAAGTCGCTGCATAAATTAGCGGAGGTGTCGGGAAAATACCCTGGCCACCAGAGCAGACGATTGCTATGATGAAATTCAAACGCCGATATCTTCATATTTGGTACAATTATAGGTTATATGGATCCCTTACTCGTGTTAAAATTTCATCGCTTAATTCAAACGGGAAGTGAAGTTGCGCATTCGCTACGACATGTCCAGAGTGGTCTTAGATATCTGACATGTATGAACCCTGTTTCCGCTCCATTGGCCACCGACTGTCATGACTATAGCACACCTTTTAGCTCCCTAAGTGTCGTATCTTCACTAAGTGTCGTACCCGTTCTACGATCGTAGCTCTCTAGCACACTGACGGCAGATATGTGTCGTAAGTTACGAATGTCGTGACTAAAAAACGGCCCAGTGCTCTACCCACTGAGCTAACTCCCCACCCCCTTACCTCAGGAAATATCTATCACAACCTGACAAAATCGGTATTATTTTAATCATCTTGAAATGCCTAATAAAATAGGATGTTTATTTCTATAGATTTTTCAGTAAATCAATATGAAAACAGAAGGAAACATTTGTGGTTTTTTTTACCTAAACAATTCCGATGTTCAATCTATGACAGAAAATCATAGACATAATACAGGTATATAATATATATACCAACAGACAGGCCTAAGTCTCAGGTCTGTATCAATGTTTTGATTTTTAAATTCTGCCGTTTTTTTATGACAGAAGAACAATTTATATTTTCATTATTTTAGTGGTATTAGGCACTTGCTGCAGTGTTGGCTTCACTCTAACAGGGCTCGCCTCCATCTGGAGTGCGGAAATTTCGCTGGTGCGTGACTGGTACTCTATCAAGTACATAGAACCAGCAAAACCTGTTATCACGGCGATTGCCATGCCAGGCTTATGTGCAAGAGGTGAATGGTGGCCAAAATTAAAACTCATCCAGTTTTACGATAGTACACTTTACTATGGGGCGCCGTTCTGGACAAACCCCTTTCGTCTTCATTTTCGTAATATACTATACCTTTCGTCCCAAAAAATATTTTGGATCACCAAATTTTGGTTTCGTTCTCTATTTCGTCAACGAAATACACAACGAAATATAATACAGTTATATATATTACTGAGATTGGCCTTTTTGGGAGGTAAACCTCCCCAACTTTCTGTTGTAATAAGATCAACATTGAAATATCTTTTGACAGAATTAGTAGACCTCAGAGAAAAGAGAATGTTTAACTAATATATAACCTGAAAACGTTGTGATTGGTGATAAAAAAGAAATTTAATACATTACATCATCTGCATACTGTGAACAATTATTATATGAGAGATTTTTATATACCATACTATATCATCTTGAATTTACCCTTAAATTACATTAGGAATATTGTTTATTGTTGTGTGACAAATTGTAAATATCTGACAAAAGAATAAATGCTTCTGACAAAAACACCACCAAAACATTTGAAATACACACTTTTACAGGCATTTTAGGTGTGGTGTCCTCGTCACTGCCAAGGTTGTCCTCGTCCTCTGCGGGCACAGGGCTTCTGCTGACCAGGGCAGGGATGATGTAGTCCCTGTAAAACGTACAGGCAGCAGATTGGATGCTGGACCAGTGTGACTCATCATACGGCACCTCAATCACAATGAAGGCCTCTGGTGTCCATACCCCAAAGTCACAGAGACTCACACCAGCCACAGCCATGGTGCACTGGACTTGGGTGTAGTAGCCCCTCTTTGTTTCTGACAGTTTGAGTCCAGAGTCCGTTTACATAATGTAGTCAATACTACCTCTACGGATCACTTGCATAGGGGTTACATCCTGGGCGGCATATGGGCACTTGATCTCCAGCAGGCGGGGGGTTTCGCAACAGGTACAGGTGATTAACCCGTCTGGACTGGCTCGGATGAACGGGTGAACTGGATATATCAGCAGTCCACTCTCGGCTACCTGCACATTCTGGTGTTTCTCCAGTGCAGAACACCACTGCTGGTACATCTCCCGTGCTCCCCGCTCGCCATCCCATCCCCCTCCACCGCCATGCCCTACCGACCCCAGCGCCAAGGCCACGCGGGGAGGGGGGCACTGCCACCAGACTTCCCTTCCCACGAGGGGAACGTCCGGGGGGGTCCACGGGTCTGGCGCCCTCTGGGCGTCCTCCGGCTTGGCCACCGGAGGTGCCCCCGACGGCGCCCTCCCCACATCGTCCCACGTCTCATCCAGCCTCCTCCTCTCCGCTCCGACCTCCCGTTCCCAGCCCAAATCGGGGGTGAGATCCCCGGGGTCCCCGTAGGTCGTCCCCGCCCCACTCAGGGGCGGGGTATCCTCCTCCAAGCCCAATCTCCACCGGGGCGTGGGGCGGAAAGCCGCCAGCGCGTCCCGAGGAATACCAGGGGCAAGAATACCGGAGACTGGGGTGGTGGCCAAAACCGGAGCGCGAAGGCCCCCGCTCGCCATCCCATCCCCCTCCACCGCCATGCCCTACCGACCCCAGCGCCTGGGCACCCAACTCCTCCCCCCGGACTAGGCCGGGCCTACGGAGTATAATACCTTCCTCCCCGTATTCCATATGACGACCCCCGGACTCCCTTATCCAAGTCAGTCATCGTCCGAACTCGTCACCGCTGCCACCAATGTAAAGAATGACAGGAAATACGGTTCACATACAATGCTGCTGGTATTTATTCAGGTAATCCTACCAGTACATCAAACATGCTAAGTGCTCCGTGGTTGGTATAAAAGGCTAGAGGGCTGGCACACCACAAGTGTCCTCCGGGGCGGCAGCGCTCTACTTATATAGGCGAGACATCACGTCACGTCTCGCGAGTCCTCGCGTCCCCGCGAGGTCTACCGAAACCCAGGTAGACCCCCGCTAGACCACCGGGGACATCCCCGCTAGAGCGCCGCTAGAGCGCCGAACGTCTATGAAATACTACCCGCTGCTTGGGGTGTAGTATAGATAATGTTCGGGCGCACTGCGCCCGTAATGAATATTCGGGCGCACTGTGACCATCGGGTCAATTGGTAGATATCATAAGTATTTAAAATGGCGGTTATTTTTGTATTTAGATATGTAATAATAAGAAAACGTAGTGACTGAGCCCGTAGGGATGCCATTCTCGGCCTTTTTATGCCATAAATATGTCCCTCCGCCTGCGGTGTCGGGATGTATTTATGGCATAAAAAGACCTCGAACGGCCATCCCTTCGGGCTCAGTAACCATGTTTTCTCTTATTACAGCAGGTAGACTACTCGATAGTGGGCTTCCCTTCTCTTTTACGTAGGAGCTCTGGGCCCTGTTGCATAAGCAGCGGAAGGTTCGTTAATAGCGGTTCGTTCGTTAATAGCGTGAGGGTCCGTTGCGAAAGCAAATAGATTTTATAGACTCGTTCGTTTCCCGGGCAAGAGGGAGAAAATGGCGTTATGTCCGTTGCAATAGGATCTGCCGCTCGGCTATACGTCCGCTATTTTGGCGGGAAAACTCCCACTTTTTATGAGAGGGTCGACCCTCTCATACATCCCAAATAGCAGTATAATTTTATTTTTTCAAACACTAAATCTCATTAAAATTGAAAAATGTTTTAGCGAGTAATTCTAATTGTATCTAATATGTTTCTCTGGCTTAAATCATATCCGTTTTTTGCCATATCAAACCAGAAAACTAGATCTAGACAGAAATCTTCACATAAAACAGATATATTTCAGCTTCGTTTTTTTTTCATTTGTTTAAACATTTTGTAATCTTTGCCTTTATATCTAAAAAAAAACAAACAAAAAAAACCTTTGCCACGGCCGGGAAACGTACCCGCGATCCCATCGTACTGGTTCCTCCTGCCCTGTAACGGTTACGCAGGGAACCAGCCGCGTTGAAACACTTTCTGAACATAGATCTTGTAGCCCAGTATAAGATAAGTAACACATAATATCTGCTGGGAGAGTGATATTGCCCGAACAACGAACAAATACCTGAAAATAACGAACCACACTGCTGGATAGCGAGAGGGGTTATGAAACACAGAACTAACTGGCACGTTGTTCGTCTCGCTATTCCAGCTGCTATTTGAAGGGTTTGCTCGCCAAAACCTTCCGCTACTTATGAAACAGGGCCCTGGGCCTTGTTTCAAAAGCAGCGGTAGGTCCGTTAATAGCGGTTCGTTCGTTAATAGTGTGTGCTCCCGTTGCATAAGGAACTGCCGCTCGGCTATAATTCCGCTATTTGGGAGGAAAAGCTCCCGCTATATACGAGAGGGTCGACCCTCTCATACAGCCCCAAATAGCAGTATAAATATTTCTTTTTCGAACACTAAATCTCATTCAAATTGAAGAATACTTGTAGCGAATAATTCTAATTACTGTCTTGGTTCTTGTATAACATGTGTCACTAATATTAGTTATAACCATACATACATGTATATATAAACATTATACAGAATGCCCACGTCTTTATATATATATATATACAGGAAATATCATTTTATAAGTCTTCTGTCATTTGTGTGGTTGCGATTAGAGTCCTACATCAAGAATTTCCAGATTTATAGAAATTTCGGCAGAAAACCCAAGATGGCCACTCCCCACATATTGGTATATGGTAATTCTGAAGTGTTATAGTGCTCTGTGATGGTCAATTTTCAAAATGGCCGCAACCTGGCTCCTGCGACGTATCTGCAATGCCTATGCATCTATAGATTTTCCTTAGGGGTTCCCCTAACCATGAACCAAAACTCATGCTTGTTTCATTAAATGCACGAAACTTCTGAAATTTGAGCTATATCTGCCCCACTAAATGGTCAAGCTTATGAACGATCAGTATTACAACATGGAGCACTAGCATGGAATGTTATGGAAGCAAACATCGGAGCTATTGGTAAATCAATCATTCCATATCTTTGGGGGTCGGGAGTTGTTAGAGCACCGGACTTGTGACCCCAAGGGTGTAAGACTTTGTGGGTTCGAGTCCCACCCCCAGCAGTGGTAGATTTACTTCTATAACAAAGGACATCCTTCTCATACCATGTCTATGTGGTGTGGGAAGTAAAAGAAATCTAACCTCGGTAAATGTGTAGGGGTGAGATTTCTACCTGAATTCATCACATAGATTCGATCACCACCCTTGTGGTGTAAAAGAACCTTGAGAAAGTCTGGAAAGGACCTATAATGGTTGACTGGACGTAAAATCAAATCAAACAAACAAACAAAACAAAAATTCCATATCTTTATTCCTCTTGCACACATTTGAGGTGATTCATATAGGTTTCTTCTTGGTAATAACCATTCTGAAAGTGTCATAGTGCTCTGTGATGGTCAATTTTCAAAATGGCTGCAACCTTGCTCCAGCGACTTATCTGCAATGCCCATGCATCTAAAGATTTCCCTTAGGGGTTACCCTAACCATGAACCAAAACTCATGCTTGTTTCATTAAATGCATGATACTGCTGAAATTTGAGCTATATCTGCATCACTAAATGGTCAAGCTCATGAACGATCAGTATTATAACATGGGGCACTAGCAAGGAATGCTTTGGAAGCAAACATCAGGGTTATTGAAGATTATAACTCGTTTAAATCTTTCACTAAAGCCAAAATGTTAGACAGTATACCGAACTGAAGTGTAAACTTAAATACAATCAGTACTCCTGTCATGTTACTATTGCAATTGATTTGACATGTTGATCGACTGATTGAATAGTCGATTCTTGGAGCCACATATTGTAATGCCTGAAATTCGGTGGACCCTGAGTGATGTATACTCTAAACACAGAGTAACCCAGGAGTGGGGTAGGATAGGAAAATCATATCTAGCACCATGATTTAAACTGTTCTCTAATTGGAATTGTCAGTGAAATAGTCTATTAAGGAATGATGGCATGGGAATAATTATAAAATCTCAAATTTGCATGACTGACTTTCTGAAAATAAGGGAAAATTCTGACTGCTGGCCCTGAAAATAGATCTGCCAATTGTCAAGGAACCTCAAGCACACCATATATTCTGTATAGGTGCAGACTTGGAATTGACAGTGAAATAGTTTATAATGACCTGGTGGCTTACTAACTTTCTGAAAATCAGTGAAAATTAACTGCTGCCGCCACCCTAAGTCGAGATTCAAAGTTTCGAAAATATTACCCATATCACCCGTCGATTCCAACAATGTTCCTATACAAAAAAATTGTATTTATGGCCTTAGGTGTGCTGTGAGTTTGACAATATAAAAGCATTTGTATACTTATATATTAATATTTCTTGATTTAGACTTTGTATTGAAAAAGGTCAAGTTGTGGAGCCTGGGTTGATTTTTTTTAGGGAGGGGGAAGGATTTACACAAAAAAAAGTGCAACATTGGAAGTTGGGAAGGGGCCATCCATGGATATGTCTGGAAAAATTCCAAAATTTTTGACCCCACCCCCCACCCCTTCAAGTACTTTATGCATGGCCTTGAAGTAATCTTTGAAAAAGCCTGTAAGGGTGTGTGTTTACCCTACATTTGGCACTCAATTTGTCTATCAGACTCCTGGTCCTAGCTTTTCTGGATAGAAGCCTTGGTTCTAAGATTGAGTAACACTCTGTGATTCCTTCTTCCTACTTGGTACTGCCATTGGCAGATTATTAGGTACCCCTAGTCATGATGGCCTTTGGTGAGCCGGACGTTAGCTAGATAGCTGTCTATGATCTGATAAATTCATTGACAGTTTGCAGTGGTCTAAGCTGCCATTAAACCCATCCTTGTGTTGTAAGATGGTGATTGTGTTTGGCTTTGCTATGGTTTCTTGTCATATATATGACCCTGGCTGTCAGCATAGCATTAAGTCACCAACACTCACTCACTTACTGCACATTACCATCAGAGTAGCTGAACACTGCAGATATTGATCAATATATACTTCATGGAAGGTCCTGAATAAGTATTTGTTAAACATGTTATCACCCTACAAAATAAGTTGTCAATGACAGTAATCATACCATTTGGATACCTTGCCTTTAGATTCCTTTAATTTCTTTTATTTTCTTCAAAACCTTCAAAATTCCTTTATTTCTGTGAAAATTTTCTCCAAAAGTTTATATTTAAGGATAGGGGTTCAAAATAAATTGATGAAATATTGTTAGCAACACCTGCACAATGTTCTCAGCTGAGGCCAGAAATGCTCTTAGGAAAGCTCAAAATGCAGGTACTTCCAGGGGCTTTGCCCCTTGGGCCCCCACCCAGAGCAATTTCCCTGAATCCCATTTGGGGCCTAGGTGGCCCCCAAATCCCCTGCTGATTGTGCTGGATATTTTTGCATGCTTTTTTTCAGGCAGGGGCTTTTTCCATTGATTTGCAGATTTCCACTTCTTTGTCTTCCACATGGGAATATTTTAATTAACCCTTTAACCGCTGCACGCCAAAATGAAGTGGGAATTGTACCGCCAAGCCCCCTACACCTTCCCTATATACTACCGCTGGAGGCACCCCTGAAACGCCGGGCCAACCCGTCCATATGCCTGACTCAATCTGTGAATTATTTTGGTTTTCTCCGAGTTCTACTTGCAAATCAACTTCTCCATGGCACTATATAGACTCAAAACACACAGATACATTGTTTGAAAACTGTTTTATTTAATATGAAAATTACTAAATCTTTCGTGCTTAAATCTACTGAAAAAGTAAAATTGAAAAAAATCTGAGTTTATGATGCCTCAAGACATCATGTGGCGGTACAGAGGGGAATGCCTGGAGGCATCATGTGGCAGTTCACCCGGGAATGCCTGGAGACATCATGTGGCAGTGAAAGGGTTAAAGGTAAATAAGCCCCAGGAACCTCCAGGATATTTTCCACCTGTGCTCCCACTGGGCCTCATTGTTTTTGTGGGTGTTTTCTTTTTTGCAAAATGCAATTTTCATGCCAACTTAGATCTTCGGATGAAAGCACTCTTTTAGGTAGTGACCTTTGAACAGCCAGTTTTATAAATATATGGTCTAAGGTTTCATGTACAGCTTGAGCTGTGTTTCATATGAAAGATAAGAGTCAGTGAATTCTGTCTTAAGAAATATCAGATTGCTCCTTTTGAGGTCTACTTTTTCAAAAGAAATTCTGTGTGAGGCCCCCAGGAGCCCCTGGTGGGAGGGGAAACATCTCCCCTATGCTCCCACCTACCACACATGGCACAGTGCTTTGAATAGTGCACAGCTTCAATTTGAAATGCAGCCCAATTTCTTGAATCCTTCCTAAAACTGGCCATTACAATTGTGGTGGTCGCCGCCTGTCTAGCAGGTTGGATGACCCCAATCCGGAACGCTATTTCCAGGCAGGATCCCACCCTACGCACTCAACGTAGGTTGGTTCGGTTTTCGGTTAGTTTGCACAGACCTAATCACACATAACACAACAACGTCTTTTAATAAACAAGGATGTTTATTAATCACTACTTCCCGGAAAGATCTGGAAGATCTTTCCCACAAGTACAGTACCCTAGCACATGGGTGCTAGGTAGCACTGGAGAGGCTAATCTGGAAGACTCGCCTAACCACCAGGAAGGTTACAAGAACCCGCCTTCAAAGTGAGGGCCCAAGGGTCTGTTCAGTAAAAGAGACGCGCGAGGACAGCCTGTCGACCTACTGTGAACGCTGAGTATATATACCCAGCATTACGTAATCCCGGTCTCCGCCGCTCCACTCTCGTGTGCGGCGTTGTCCGGAATCACTACACAGTAAGGATCGGCACGTCGCGCCACCTTCCGTAAAACAAACAAACACTGATGGATTCCTACCCCACTACATTACCCCTCCCAGTTTTTACTAAGGGGGGAACCAAGGCAGCCATTGTGCTGCTAGGGGACAACCCAATTAAAAATTACAACGTAAATCCAGCAGTTCTTGGTCTACTCTCTAGCTTCCTGGTGTTCACAAGAATTCACTGATA
The DNA here is from genome assembly GCA_950022655.1 of Alentia gelatinosa. Classification (NCBI taxonomy): domain Eukaryota; kingdom Metazoa; phylum Annelida; class Polychaeta; order Phyllodocida; family Polynoidae; genus Alentia; species Alentia gelatinosa. Next base: position 60,458,394 of record OX465582.1, read on the forward strand.
CCAATGTATAAGTGAAAAAGGTGGAATTGTAAGACGGAGAAATTATTAAAAATATGGAAGATACGACATTTAGGAAAGAAGAAACGACATTTGAAGAATGAAGGACTAGCCTCGCTAGCACCTTGAATAAATGTGATATTCACCCATCTTGAGCCGGGGAGCATATTCTTGAGCGTTGGGCAGGGAAGACTCGACAGTCGCGGACCTACAGGTGGTCAGCCCGGCCTGTCGAGCACTCTGCCTCCAGCTGTTCTGGATCTGGTTGAAGTCCATTGTTGGCTCCCGGCGAGTGAAGTGTCGTTCTCTTTCTCATCTTGGAGTATCGAGCCCAGCTGGCCCACCGGCGTAGCAGACCTACTACATTCAGCCCGATACCGGCGGGTGCTGGGCTTCCCACTGTTCTTCAGTTTGGAAGACATCCATATGTAGAAGAAGGGTCAGCCTTGCTGGACACCTTCTGTGTTGAAAAGTTTCCGAATACGGAAATAACGGCCAAAAAGGCAAAACAATTCTCCATCCACCTGGTAAGAGTGTGTGGTATCAGTGTTCTTTTATTTGGCTCCAGCTATACTGGCATATTTTCCTTCGGCTCAAATCGAGTACCAATTAAGGCCCCAATTTTAAGCCGGATTCAGAACTTACGATCATCGACCCAAGGTAGAAGTAGTCGGCGTAATCCAACAAAACAGGGATTACGTCTACTATCTCATTATCGAGTCGACGAACTCAGTTCCGACACAGACCTGGTAAATCAGTTCCATACCCGAAAGGCATAGTCTTCCTTACCCGGTACCAGGGACTAGTGTGGACAGGATCCACACCACAGGCCGGAGGTTTTCGTGATGGGGGCCTATTACGGGCCTGACCATCGAGAGAACCTTCAGCCGTCTGAAACCAGGGTTGTGCCTTGGGGAAGTCATTTTACTGACTTTCCTCAGCCCCAACCCAGGATCGCTTATCATAGGTCGCCTAACTTTCCCTCTACCCCTCCCAGCGATCCTTGCGGTTCGCGTCCATTCTGGCAAACCTGACACCAAATAGCTCCTGTTGTAGTGGCATCTTTCCGAGTCCTACCCCGGGTTTGACTTTGCTACAGATGGAACATCCAGATATCCACCTTCGAATATCTGCACCCATTCCAGGCCAGTAGTAACGACGCCTTATTCTGGCTACCGTCCTTTTCCGTCCTAGATGAGCTGCACTCCTATGTTCGTGACATAGAGTCATTAGTCCGGAACGTAATTCTCGAGGGACCACTAATTGTAGAGCACGTTTAAGTGGTTGCAACGTAGTTCTCCATCGATATAATACTCCATCCCGGACCTCTAGTTCTTTCCATTGACCACATAGGTTCCGAAATTCTCGGTTTTCAGGCGAGATCTCGGGTCCTGTAGGTCTATGGAGCCCATTAGCTACCAGTTTAGTTAACCGGAACAGATCTGGGTCAGCCTGTTGACTTTCCTTAATCTGTTCTAGTGTCCACTGATAGTTTTGGGGTGGTTTCACTTTCTGGGAGCGTAGGGTAGCTATTACTGCTCTATGCTCACCACAGTCCCGGGAATCTGGTCATCCACATTTCCGCACTGGTCTCCTTGAGAGACAATCCGCATTAATGTGAGACTTTCCAGCCCGGTGCTCGATCTGACAGTTTGTTAACCCGAATTCGGAGAGAGCTGCCAGCCATCTTCCAATCATTCCCTCGGCATCCTTAAAGTTAAAGAGCCATTTGAGAGAAGAATGGTCAGTACGTAAGATGAAATCTCCACCTGCTAGGAAGTGTTGATATTTTCTTACATACACCACAACCGCTAAGAGTTCCCTCTTAGTGGTACAGTAGTTCCACTGGCTTTTACTTAAGCTGTTGCTGGCAAAAGCTATTGGAACCTCCACACCATTCTGTATCTGAGACAACGCCGCTCCAATACTCTCGTTACTAGCGTCAGTGTCAAGAATGAACCGACCCTGGGGTAGAGGGTACTTCAACACGGGGGTCTCCGTAAATTTTCTTTTTAGTCCCAGAAAAGCATGTTCAGCTTCCGGAGTCCATTGGATCTCTTTTGGCTTCCCTGGCTTATCTAGTACCACATACTGTTGCATGGGGTGTGCAATTTCAGAAAAACCCGGAATAAAGTCGCGGTAATACGAACAAAATCCTAGGAAAGACCTTATGTCTTTTATATTCTGGAGGCGTGGCCAATTAGCTACTACCTCCTACTTGGAAGGATCTGCCCGGATTCCATTTCCCGAAACTATCCGTCCCAAGTATTCCACAGATCTGCGAAACAGTTTGCATTTCTGAGGTTTGAGCCTCAACCCATAAGATTGAATCCGCTCAAATACCTCTCTTAGGTTTTCTAGACATTCGACATAATTCTTTCCGAAGATGATTATGTATTCCAGATAAACCAAGCACTTTTTCCACTGTAGACCCCGCAACATCTGATCCATCATGGATTCGAAAGTCGCAGGAGCGTTACAGAGGCCAAATGGCATTACAATAAACTCGTAAAGCCCTTGATGAGTGGTGAACGCCGTTTTCGGTTGATCGCCACTGTTCATCTTTACCTGCCAATATCCAGACTGGAGATCCAGAGTACAAAACCACTGGTTCCCTCCTAGAGAGTCGAGACTCTCATCGATCCAAGGTATTGGATAGGTATTTTTCCGGATGATACTATTCAATTTTCTGTAATCAATACAGAATCGGCAAGTACCATCCTTTTTAGTAACCATTACCACAGGGCTAGCCCAAGGACTTGCACTGGGGATGATTACCTTCTGGTCCATCATTTTCCCTACTTCCTATTCTAAAGCTTCCCATTTTATTGGAGGTAGCCGTCGATAAGGAAGGCGGAAAGGTTGATGTCCCTCTGTATCAATCGTATGTTCTACTCGATCCGTTCTTCCCAAAGGATCTCCTGGTCGAGCAAAGATTGACTCCATTTTCTTCAGAAGAATTCTTAGTTCATGTCGTTCCCCACTGTTTAGTGCGTCTGTCGTCTGAACTAAGGTTTCCAGAGTTTCGTGCAACGGACTCGGAACTGGAAAGTATCCTGTTCCTGTATCGATAGCACTAACTCGTACTTCTTCATAATCATTTCCTGCAAAGTCCAATTTTCCCGGTTCGGATTGTTCATCTCCCCCGGTTATTTCGGAAACTGGAACAGGTGTGATTCCCTGCGGACCGGAGTCTACTAGGCCATCTACATGAGCTAGGGTTGCCCAGCCCAATGTATCACCCTTCTTCAGTTTAATCAACCCGGAGGTATGATTACTTATAGGAATTGATCCTTCTCTAGCACTTCCGATCAAAGTATCCCAGGCCTGTATTCCTTTTTGAGAAAACAGTTCCGGGTTTGGCTCGAAGAGTGCATCTCCACGTGGTAAATCTCCTTCCCCAGCTATCAGGACATTAACCATCTGCTGAGGTGGGATGCCCACATCTTGTCGGACAGAAATCAAAGAAGAAATCCGTTGACAACTACATTCCACTTCCATTAACTCAGGAAATTTGAGTCGGAGAGTGCCATCTTGTAGATCTACAGAACCTCCATAGAGGGTGAGAAAATCTACGCCTAATATTCCATTTTCTTCGATATCACTGAGTATGGGACCCCATACAAATTCAGTGTTACCTATTGGAATAATCACACTACCATAGCATCTCATGTGAGTGCCATTAGCAGCTTTTGCCGAAGCTCCAGGAACATGACATTCCTGTGCGAATCCAAGAGACTGATAGAGTCCATTGTTCAACACAGAGCGACTAGCGCCAGTATCTAATAACAGATCTATCTTTCTTCCTTGAATTCTAGCCGGCACATACCAACGTCGCCCACCTAAGGGAGATGGTTGTCGTATAAACCGTGAGATCCCATCCAAGGTTCCAAGATCCCATCTGCGTTGACAAAGCCATTGCAGACAGGGGTGCCCAGGTGAAAGATACTTACTACAGATCGCTGCGACCGTATTTTGTATCTTTCCCTTTTCTGGTAATTGGGAAATATATTCCTTCTTTTTGATCTCACAGGTTTGGATTTCCTGGCACTTTTCTTCCCGGACCGCAGTGTTGCCACTCGCTACAGTCCTTCTTTGTTTTCCGGTTCACTCTGAGAGGCAACCGTCAACGCAGGCAGACTACGAGGTGTTTCCACTGTAGTAATGTTCCGGGCCTCAGGACAATCTGGAGAGATATGTCCCATTTTGTTGCACCGCCAACAACGTCGGACATCCAGCTGGTTTTTCTCCACCTGATTCAGTCTTTCGTTGATTTTGGTCAACAACTTCATTACCTCAGAGGGATTTCCTTCCGGATCAGTGGTTTTTGGTTTTGCCTCTGCCACAGAAGGTACATCACTGTTCCTTTCAAAGCTAGGGGTTCGACCTCTCCCACGTCCTCGTTTATTGAAACCTCCTCTTCCAAGTACCATTGAGCGGACATTAGAGAGTATATCCTCTATTTCTGCTTCCTGACACTCGTAGGTATCTTCTTCTACTTGTGACCAAGTAGAACCCACTATGTTAACCCGGGAAGTTTTTCCTGGATTAGCATATTTTCCAAATAGTATACACCGTTGTTCATAGGCATCTTCTATTCGCAACACTTGCATAAAGTTCATACCGGGCTCCCATTTAGAAATGACTTCCGCTCTCACGTCATCATCTCGAAGTCCCTTCACAAACTGAGTTTGTAGATCTTCATGCAGTGCAGGAGGATCTAATCCTGTTCCCGGGTAAACTTCCAACAACATTTGTTGTAAAGCTAGCCCATAGGCGCGAGTTGTCTCCTCTTTACCCTGGATCCTCTTTAGAAAAGTGGATCGGGGGTTCAGCGTTACCAACTGAAGTAAGAGGCTACCTCCACTAGCTCATCCCATTCCGTACCACCGGAACGGCGAAAAGCGCGAAGTGCAGCTTCTCCGGGTCCATCTCGTAACGCTCTTTTGAGGTATGGCAATGCATCGACTTTGCTCCAGCCATTACATTGTATATCCTCACAAAATCCCGCAAACCAGTGTTCCCACTCCATTCCTTTTCCATAAGGTTTTGGAATGACAGCGTTCCTTCTGGCTGCGTTCTCTGGGCGGATCATCGGAACCTTGTCGGCTCTTGCCATTGACAAGTTGAAGATCCGGTCTTGCTCCCTGATTTGGTTGAAAGAGTTGAACCCTAGTTCGGCTATAGCTTTACTAGTGTGTTCGGAACTCGGAGAACCCATTCTTGACTCGGAGGGTAGCCGGAAGCTAACCAAAGGAGTCTTCACACCCTTTGTTCCAGATATGAATCTGTTAGGGGTCTTCTCAAGATCTTCTACTTTCCCTGGAGGGGAATATAGATGATCTCTTACATTATTCCAGCCAGCTTGTGACATAGGCATCCTTCGGGATGATTCTGTCTCTACTAGTCGAACTTGGTCCTTCATGTGATGTACATGTTGGTCCAATTGTTCGATTTTTTCTAGAGTCTCAATCTCGCGAACCGAAAGTTCTTCCAAGTTATGGTGCCGTTTGGCTACCTCCTCGGCGATCTCTCAATTTCGAGCTTCTAGTTCCCGACACATATCTCGGGCTTCCCTTTCCCGATCAAACTCGGCTAAGAGTTCTGGTCTAAGGAAGCCTACAGGAACCTCATCGGAAGGTACCCGTAAGGTATCTTCCGACCTATTCCGGGGAGTACTAGACTCTCCGGGACTATCTGTCTGAGACCCAATTTTACTGAGTCCCTCCAGATCCCTTGCGGGGCCATGTCGGCTGTCGGCTGCCGGACTGAAATTCTTCAGGACCGTCGAACTCAAATTTTGAGCGGCGGTTCTCTTCCTAGATTTCTCCTTACCGGACTTCTGGGTTTCACCCCCTCCCTCCGGTTTTGGTGACTTTTCGTCATTCCGGGCCGGAAGAGTTTGTTAAGAGAAGTTACCTCCCCATCTTCACTCTCCTGTTCAGCCTGGGATCTGGTTTTTATTCCAGATCCGTGCATTTACCGAGAATTCCGGGTTGTGCAAGCAACCTAGGATCCTGGTCACGGCACCAGTGTGGTGGTCGCCGCCTGTCTAGCAGGTTGGATGACCCCAATCCGGAACGCTAGTTCCAGGCAGGATCCCACCCTACGCACTCAATGTAGGTTGGTTCGGTTTTCGGTTAGTTTGCCCAGACCTAATCACACATAACACAACAACGTCTTTTAATAAACAAGGATGTTTATTAATCACTACTTCCCGGAAAGATCTGGAAGATCTTTCCCACAAGTACAGTACCCTAGCACATGGGTGCTAGGTAGCGCTGGAGAGGCTAATCTGGAAGACTCGCCTAACCACCAGGAAGGTTACAAGAACCTGCCTTCAAAGTGAGGGCCCAAGGGTCTGTTCCGTAGAAGAGACGCGCGAGGACAGCCTGTCGACCTACTGTGAACGCTGAGTATATATACCCAGCATTACATAATCCCGGTCTCCGCCGCTCCACTCTCGTGTGCGGCGTTGTCCGGAATCACTACACAGTAAGGATCGGCACGTCGCGCCACCTTCCGTAAAACAAACGAACACTGCTGGATTCCTACCCCACTACACAATAATAAACCAGTGTTAAAATAAATTTATTTGATATGTTTGCCTAATATCAACTTCATGTTATTTCTGCAAGGCAATTTGTAGGGTTATAAACTTGTTAAAAACTCCAATCGCTGTTCCTTTAAAATTCCCTCCTTTTCTTTAAAATCCTGCAATATTCCTTTATCAAAAAAAAAAATCCATTTTGACTTCTACTGTGAGAACAACAAAAGTTAAGGTATCGAAATGATTGTAAAAGATATCTACATGTACTTAATTAAACTGGGCTTTGATTTTGCTTCCATATGGAATTCTATGGAATCTTCACTCATATTCTAGAAATCAAACATAATGTCTAACTTTTAACTGATTTCTGAGAAAAAACGTCAAAAATGAAAACATAAATTATCTCAATAAATTCAAAATAATTATGAAATTAAAGCACAGTCTCTGGTTTAGTATGGCTCCTTTTGTAAATTTATATATTTCATACAGTCTAAGTTATGAACATTTACCAAGTCAAAAATAACTAGTTCAGTCCCAATATGGCCTATAGTACCTGCAATTTAGGTTACAAGTTGATACAAGGAGTCTTCAAAAACCCTACAAAAAGAATGGGGGGTACATGAATTTTCATTAAAATGTATCCACTCAGAAAACTGACATGATGTTTGGAAAATGGTGACAGGGAAACTTGTGCAGGGACAGGGAAAATACAGGGAATTTAAAAATAAAATCTGTGTGGGCACTGTAGTATAGTAGAGCCATTCTGTTTACTCCTGTCAATTCCATTTGTGTCTTTGTGAATCTGTATTTTACCACAGTAATGGCGCCTACCAGATCAACAACAATGTGAGCAGAATAACACCAACTCCAAGACCAATCCTGTGTTTATCAGTCATCCTTTCACCACCAACACAACATCTGGCGATGAGTGGGTAAAAAGCAATAGGAGATGCCAAAAAGTGTGAGTTTAATGCCCCCAAACTGGTGAAAGCTGTGAACTGAAAGTTGTCAACTGTAGAAAGCTGAGCACATGTAGCCTGACCTGAACTCTGCTGGGAGAGTGCTGCATCCCTATGAGAACTGTAAGCTAAAGGAGTCAACCTGTGCTTAGAAACTTGTGACACTTAAGTTGTGAAACCAAATTGTGAACCTGAAGATGGCTGTTGCACTAAGCAGACTGCCATGTGTGTCTACATTTGATACGGTGGGGGAACCTGAAACTTTCAGTTAAAGGTGGAATCTGTGGAAAGACGAATGCATACTATATGTGGCTGCATCTGGTATTAGCAACAATGCCTTAAAGAGAGCTCTGCTGTTGCATGTGGGAGGACCTGGCCTGAGGGAAATATTCAGCAAATTTAGTGCTGAACAAAGGGAAGCTGATGATGATTTTGACACTGCCGTAGCCCTCTCCGATGAGTATTTCAAGTTGAAACTGAATGTCCCCAAAGCTTGTCAAAGTTTTCTCGAAACTGACCCTGAACCCAGTGAAACTATCAACAACTACATAGTGAGGCTAAAAGTACTTGTCAAGCACTGTAACTATGGGGAGGAGAGAGACAATCAGGTCAGGGATAGGGTGTTGTCCCACATCAAGGATCAAAATCTAAAAAGCAAAATGCATTGCGAGGAAGACCTGACCCTAGCCAAAATGACATAAATCGTAAGTGAGTATCACGATAAGGGTGCCATGGTCTTGGTGAGTGGTAAATTCGAAAGTAAAGCCAAAGTCAACTATGTGAAAAGTCCCAACTATAAGTCCACAGTCAAAAATAAATCTGGCAGAGGAAAATCCCAGGGCTCCAGGTTTGACGGCAAGTGTTGGAGGTGCAACACTCCCGGTCATATGGGTAAAGACTGTCATATTTCCAAAGACAACGTCTGTAGGAAATGTGGGTACACTGGTCACTTTGAGGTTAGATGTAAAACAAATCAGGACCGTGAACCGACTCACTGTGAATCGTATCAGGAGCGTAAAAATAGCAGAGGTCGAGGCCGTGGTCGTGGTAACCGAGGAGGTGGGCGAGGCCGTGGGTCTAGCCTTAGCGTGCGACCTCAGGAGGACGCATCTGGTCCCAAAGACCCCGGTACATATTATGTGTTCTCAGTGTATGAAACCGAGTATCTTTTCAAGACAAGTCCAAACTCAAAATTCAAGGACGTTCTTACATTTCAAGTAAATGACACAAAACTGGAAATGGTAGTAGATTTGGGCGCATATTACAACATGATGTTGGAAAGTGACTATAACAAGCTGAGAGAAGCAGAAGGAGTCAAACTCGAAAAATGCTAAAAAAAAAAGCTGTTTGCGTATGCTGCAAAAAACCCGTTGCCCATCCTAAGACAGTGGCAGTGGAGGTACATATTATGTGTTCTCAGTGTATGAAACCGAGTATCTTTTCAAGACAAGTCCAAACTCAAAATTCAAGGACGTTCTTACATTTCAAGTAAATGACACAAAACTGGAAAGTAGTAGATTTGGGCGCATATTACAACATGATGTTGGAAAGTGACTATAACAAGCTGAGAGAAGCAGAAGGAGTCAAACTCGAAAAATGCTAAAAAAAAAGCTGTTTGCGTATGCTGCAAAAAACCCGTTGCCCATCCTAAGACAGTGTAAAGTGCATATCGCAGTGAAAGAAACGGGCGTATCGAAAATGACCGACTTCATACTTGTCCCGAATGCGCGAGTGTCTCTGCTGAGCAACAAGATGTCAAAGGAGCTCGGAGTGCTCAAAATCGGGGTGGACGTCAACATCCCTGTTACTGCATGCAGGCCGTTGGTTGGTGATAAATGGGCACAAATTCAGGAGAAGTATCCGACAGTATTCACCAACCCGTTGGCTCAGCCCACTTTTGGCTGTAGAGAAACCAAACGGTGATGTGCGTATATGCATCGACATGCGTCAGCCGAACCAGGCCATCATACGCAAGCGACATCCCGTTCCAACCGTTAAAGAGACGATCCAAGAGATGAGTGGTGGTAAGGTTTTCTCAAAACTGGACTTGAATATGGCGTATCTCCAGGTGGAACTGCATCCAGAGATCACCACGTTCGCAGGCCCCGACGGCCTGTTCAGGTACAAAAGACTGTTGTTTGGCGTTATCATGGCGACTGAGATATTTCAGCAGATAGTCAGTCAGGTGATCAAGGATTGTCCTGGAGCTTACAATATGTCGGATGATATCATCGTAGGTACGACCCAAGATGAGCATGATGTGCATCTAGAAAGGGTGATCCGGAAGTTGAGTGAGCACGGGCTAATTCTCAATACGGCGAAGTGTAAAATAAATGTGCCTGAGCTCACATACATGGGACATGTGCTCACAAGCAGAGGACTACAGGCGTCCAACGAAAAGGGGAAAGCTGTTGTTGACGCACCACCACCAAAGGATAGATCTGAAGTGCGGAGCTTCCCAGGACTTGCTCAGTTCTGCGCGAAATTTATCCCGAACTTTGCGACAATAACAAGTCCGTTGTGGGAACTGACTGGTGATGTAGAGTGGAAATGGACTGAACCGAGGAAGAGGCCTTCAACAAGGTTAAAACTGCCTAACCAGTGCTCCAGTTATGGTGTATTTCACCCCTGGTTTAAAAACATGTATTGTGACAGATGCTTCACCTGTTGGTTTGGGCGCGATCTTGGAACAGCAACAGAGTGACGGTGAATATCGCCTGGTGTATTATGCAAGTTGAAAGCTGATGGACAGAGACCCGTTACTCCCAGTTTGAGAGAGAGGCACTTGGAGTGTATTGGGCATGTCAATGGTTCTACCTGTATCTCATTGGGATCAAGTTTGAAATACTCAGGGATCATAAGCCACTGGTCTCCGTCCTTAGTGCTGTATGGAAGCCCCCATCTGCAAGGATTGAGCGTTGGCTTCTCAAACTTCAGCAGTATAGATATACGATAATCCACATACCTGAAAAAGTGAACAGGGCAAATATTTGTACTCCTGTGCCCAGGAGACACAACTACCTGCTACATTGCAGAGGACTGCAGGCTGACCTGTTGCCTTGGTACCTAGCGATGTGGAGAAGGCGTCAGCTGAGGATAAAACTCTTCAAATCATGAGAGACTGTCTCAAAACCAGAGACTGGAAACGTCTCACAGGAATAGTATATATGGCGGTCAAGGATGAACTGTGGGTAGTTGGTCAAATCGTTATGTGCGGAAAAACCATATGATACTGCCGGAAAACCTGTGGGAGCACACTATCAGCCTAGCGCATGAAGGACATCAAGGGATGGTCCGCACCAAGAGTCCGCACCAAGAGAAAAAGTATGGTGGCCAGACATGGACAAACAAGTAGAAAACTTCGTCAAAGCATGCTATCCGTGTCAACTTGTGGCAAGACAGCCGAGGCCTGAACCATTGACATTGACACGACTGCCAGATGGTCCTTGGGTAGACATTGCAATTGATCTACTGGAAATTTTCAGTGGTAATCATCTTCTTGTGGTTGTGGACTATTTCTCTCGCTGGCCAGAGGTTATTAGTATTCCCAAAACAGATGCTCATCACGTCATCAAAAGTATGGACATGGGTTACCAGAAAGTGTAAGGAGTGACAATGGACAGCCATTTGCTTCCGTAGAGTTCAGTGACTTTCTAAACAGTCTGGGAATTATTCATTACAAGGGAGTCCCATACTGGCCTCAGAGCAATGGAGAAGTTGAGAGGTTTAACGGAACTGTTCTTAAAATAATCTGCATTGTGCAAATCGAAAAAAGAACTGGAAGGAGGAAATCAAGACTTTCCTTTTCCATTATCGTACAACACCACACTCAGTTACTGGTGTAAGTCCTGGTGAGTTGTTAATGGGAAGAAAGCTGCGAGAAAAACTACCGAAATTGAACATTGAGGAGGAAAAATTATCTAAAAAAGAATGGAACAACCTCATCTGTGAGCATGATGCCGCTCGTAAGCAAAAGCAAAAGATGTATACAGACAACCGACACATCACTTGTGTTAGTGACATCCAGGAAGGAAGTTACCATACTTGTAAAACAACTCCACAAATCAAACAAACTCACTCCTAACTATGAGCCCATTCCCTCAGAGGTGATCCACAAGGAGGGAAATGCCATCATCGTACAAAGTCCTGGTGGCCCACAGTGCATGAGGAATGCCACCAATGTTAAAAGGTTTGTGTCAAACTCGAAAGATACTGTGGTAGGTCTTCCTGCTGAGGCTGCTGGGCCATTGGCCTCCACCCCTACACAGGTAGAGCCCCAGTAGGTGGCTCATTCTATGGCCCTGGAGCTGGCTCCTGCTCCTACCTCACGGCCAGGTAGAGCTCGTCAGGCTCCAATCTGGTTGAAAGACTAAGTAGTATGCTCCTATGTTGAAGACTATGAAGAAGTGTTAAATTCTTAAAGTGTAAAAGTATATTTGAAACTATGTACTACTATCTGTTTGAAAAATGCCTTTATTATCCAGTCTAGTTATGTGGTAAAGAATATATCCAAAATGATCTATGAACATTCAAAAGACTTTCAAGAGTCCGCACCAAGAGAGGTTCTGCCCCATTGCCAGGTATATCGATATCTTGGTGTTTATCTTGACTCGGCCCTAAATCTCAACGATAACATGAAGCATGTTAGGAAAAATACCAATGCCCGTTTGTTTAAGTTTGCAAGGCATCAACCGGGGCTGGCCGGGTGATGCCTTGAGGCATCATTTACAAAATATTAAATTTTTATGATAAATTTGAAAATAATGGTTCAATAAACATGAAACTTTCACAGAATGTAGATATAACATCTTATCTCACCCCTGGAATAAATGTCCATAGGCTTAACATTGGGAACTCGTTCTCCATGCCCCTACGAGTATTGAAGTCCGTTCTCCATGGTCTATATCCTGTGTGTTGTCCATTCTTTTAGGGTGTACAGTGGTGAGATAAATACAGAAAGCAACTCGTTTTGGTCAAAGAAGCCATTCTCCAACTCGTTTGAATGCTTTGTGATATCACTCCGCATTAAACCCGTGGAGAACGACGACTTTGACCAAAACTTGTTGGTTTCTTCTTTAATATTTGATATTTCGGATGAAATAGAATGTAGTATTAAATATCACGTGTCATGTCACGTGATACAGAGATCAAAATGTTCACAATAGGCCTATAGGCCTGGGCCCTGTTTTTTAGTCACGACCATCGTTATTGGCGACATGTTTTTGCTGTCAGTGTACTATAGCCGCGATAGTTTAGGGGGTCGGGTAATCATCGCCGCTCTAAGAGACTTGCGGTGGTCTGAGGTGTGCTATAGTGATGACACTTTTAGGGTCACGTGGTTCAAAATGTCTTACAAAGTGTCTTAGACCTAAGACATCTATGGACATGTCGTACAGATGCGCAACTTCACTTCCTGTAGGAATTAAGCAATGAAATAACACGAGTAAGGTATACATATAACCTATAATCGTTCTAAATATGAAGAAGATCGGTCTGACCGTTCTGAAGTTATCTGCGTTTGGATTTCGCCATAGCAATCGTCTGCTCTGGTGGCCAGTGTATTTTTCCTATCTCCGCTAATTTATGCAGCGACCTTGACATTGACTGCGTATCGGGAGGTGGGAGGGTGACTGGCCACCAGAGCAGAGGATTGCTATGAGGAAATTCAAACCCCGATAACTTCGGAACGCTAGAGCCGTTTTTCTTCATATTTGGAACGATTATAGGTTATATGTATCCCTTACTCGTATTGAAATTTCATGACTTAATTCCATCGGGAAGTGGAAGAATCCTCTATATACGCATAGTGATGTGTTATAGAACCTAAGACAGTTCTATACTTGCGTGACGGCCGACACTTTTAGTGGCGATTGTCCGTGGCGCACTACGACAACGTCTATAGGACGCCGGCCATCTTTTGTCGTCAAAAACAGTCGTAGATCAGCTGTGCGATCGTAGGCCTGCGATACCCACAAATGTCGTGACTAAAAAACAGGGCCCTGGCCTCTAGCGGTAGTTACTGGCACTAGAACCCGGCTCCATGACTGTACCCCTGCCACGGGTACCCGCCGTGATAGGGTTAAATAAGAAGGGGGGAGATGTAGTATAGTAGAGCCATTCCGTTTAGTCATGTCAATTTCGTTTGTGTCTTTGTGAATCCGTATTTTGACAGAATGTGAGCAGAATAAGACCAATCCTGTGTTTATCAGTCATCCTCTCACCACCAACACAACAGGCACCCTGCTCAAAATCCTTCAAGCATTAAGTATGCACGTATAGATTGTCAAAATGATTTCTTAAAATCCCAGATGATAACTAGTTCTGAGTCCTGAGTCCCTTGTAAATTCAACATGAGTATCAAACAGGTATTCCACCAAGCCGGCAAGGTCGCCTGGTGGTTGTCAGTGGCAGTTGCCTGCCCAAATCGTCTGCTCGGTAGAATAGCAATAAAGGTATGCCAGGCCTGTGCCGCCGACCACCAGCTGTGTGTCCAAGACCCTGTCGCCGGCCAGCATTTGCTGTCCTGTCCCTCTTTGACGACTGCCCGCCGGCCCTAAATGCCATTTTTCTGCTATTTTACCAAGCACATTGAGCAGGCTGGCCAGGTAGCCTGGCGTTTTGAAGGTTAAATTGTTCGAAGACGACTGCAAAGCACTGCCTGCCAAAATCTATATGAATAGATATTTAGTAGCGGCCAGCAGAGGAGGTAGTCCGTCTAGAACCGAACCCTGCTTTGCGGTATTGTCCGTTCAAGTGTAGTCTCTTTCACAGACACTTGGAGGTGCGCAGGGCAGCCTGACAAGGGTCTATAGGAGTCTAGTGGCTGAGGTAGGGAATTCCATACCCGGAAGCAGTATGGCGGCAGTAATGACGTCACATGTTTATGTACAGGCAGAAGACAGAGTGAAAATTACCTCAGCAGTTTTGAAAAGAATTGTAATTTTTTTCAATAGTTTTAAGTATACCAATGAATAGCATATAGAAATATGTATCAGTAGCACACAGATTTACAACTCGGTTTCAATAGTTGGAGAAGTTTATTCATCTGACAATTTGCACATGAGGGTTTGTTGGCCATTCCCCGAGTTTGAATCTGCACTAATTATAGCCAGACCAACGATAAAATACAGCCAATCAGCGCCCAGTGCTGGTAGACTCCCAGTGACCCTTGTCAATGTGCCCTGTGCACCTCAAGTGACTAGTTCAAGTGTACAGAGCGCATGGCCATGATTGGCCAGTCTCCTATGTTCAGAAGGAATATCGTGATTCGTTGTTCTATTTATAGCATCAGTTTGACAAGTGGGAACCTCAGCGGCCCCGTCCCGTTTACCGACGATATTTGTTGTTTATGAACAAAACGGTTGATTTCAGCGTAATGTAAGTCCCAGAATCAGTCAGTTGACCACTTGCCCGCATTTATATACCGCTACACACTGCGTCAACATGGAACATTTTCACACCAGAGCGTGCCATACACATTCATAGTATCAAACCTAATCGTTATTTATTTTAATTGTTCGAGTAACTACAGTATTCAGCAGATATTTGATGTCGCATCACATAATATCGTAAAACTGGATGAGGTTTAATCTTGGCCACCGTATTCCACGACTGAAGTTTGGCATAGTGACTTCATGAGGCGAAGCCGAGTGAAGTCCGGAGCCAAAACTTCAGGAGTGGAATGCGGTGGCCAAGATTAAAACGAATCAGGTTTTGATTTTATCCTACCCTATCTCCTCGATTTTGGAATATTACGTGATAACAATGCTGTATGCCACTAGTGCCATATAAAGCTCCGTATGCCAGTCAGCATGGCATACGGAAACCCAATGTTAAGCCTATGGGATTTTATATTAGGGGTAGGATAAATCCCAAAATGGTGGACGTGTTTTGAACTGCTTGAAGCACTCCCTATCGACTGAGCGGGGGAGTCACTTACCAAGTTAATGTTGCTATCGTAAAACCGGATGAGTTTTAATCTTGGCTCCCGCATGCCATGACTGGAGTTTGGCGTAGTGATATCACGAGGCGGAGCCGAGTGGTATCCGGGACCAAACTCCAGGAGTGGCATATGGGAGCCAAGATTAAAACAAATCAGGTTTTGATTTTATCCTACCCCTCTCTACAATATTTTAATATCAAAATCATGAATGAAAATCATCAAAATTCCGTATGCCCCTAGTAGCATACAAACGTCCATATGCCAGTCAGCGTGGCATACGGAATCTCAATGCTAAGCCTATGGGATTTTATATTAGGGGTAGGATAATAATGTCCACCAGACTGTGCCACTGTCCGCCACTCACTGCTCACCCTATTGCACCTAGTTATTCTACTGTAATAAAGTAGTTGGTCTTATTGAATGTGAAGTTATTGATATTGTTTTGCAGGCTCTGCTTGCCCTTGAGGAGAAGAATGTTGCTTACAGGAAGAAGCTGGTTATGCTACTGGAGGGTGAGAACTACGCGCCATGGTTCATGCAGCTTAACAACCAGGGCCAGGTGCCCCTCCTCCAGCATGGCAACACCTACATAGCCGACTCCAAGGCCATCACCGAGTATGTTGACGCAGTGTTCGGTAAGAATTCATTTCCATTTCTAGAGATGACAGTTATTCGACTTTTCCACAGAAAGGGACTGTCCAGAAAGCGAATGTTCCACCAACCAGACAAAAACATTGAACAGTGCCCGTACAATGGTTGCTGGAAGATCCTTGAAATTTGTCATCTGCCTGATTGGTGTAGCAGCTCGCCATCGCATGCTATGCCCGTCTGGCAGACGTCAGCTCTTGATTGCCAGGTAAATTCAACGTCTGTTGGTGGTTGCTGTTGAGGTGCTGCGAGGTTGCTGTCGGTTGCTGAGAGGTTGCTAGGTCATCTGCCGAGGCATTAGGTGAAATGCACTTCAATAGCTAGATTTTCTAGGCAATGTCTCAGCCGTTGTTCCAAAAACCGTCTGCCAGGCTTGAGTGGCGTAGAGGTCCCTGGTGGGCTTATCTAACAATGCGTGCCCAGGTTTTTGGCATGTGCTGGATCACATCCTCATTCGCACCTGTACCTCGCTTCTCTATACTCTACCAGATCTCCACTCCACTCCACGAAAAAAGCCCCAACTATGGCTGGAAAACGTGGTGGACGACAGACCCGCAAGGCAAAGAAGGTTGAATGCAGCAAGTCATCACCTCCTTCTTGAGGTACAATTTGAGGTAGTACCCCCAACCACGCCTACACCTACCATTAGATAAACATCTTGGACAAGCAACCGAGATCGAACAGGACTCATGCCCTGGGAAAAACAAATTGGGTAAGATCCTTCAAAAAACCCGAGACAAGCTTAACAAAGAAGAAGTAGATGAAAGCGAACCGGAAAACAGGGACTACGACGACGAAACTGAATCTGATCAAGAGGACAAAAGCGAATCCGAAAGTGAGGGAGCCAAGGAGTAGTCGCTATAACAGATATATTGAGACGACCTAGTAAACCAGTGTGTTGGTAAGATAGGCACTCAACCGTGACATAACCAATCAACAAATCAATTGGACCGTGACCGTGATCTGTGACCCATATTCCGTAAATATACACAAGGATACGTACAATGAAACACATATTTATAACGGACTCAAGAGGCAAGTCACTACACCAGATGATTGCTCAAATCAACACAGAAAGGATCCAAATCGAAATACGCACCTTTAGTGGGCGTACCATCCAAGACCTCATCGTTATCTGTGACCATTATACCTCCATACAACCCGATAATATATACTACATCATGGGCGGAGTATGCAATATAACCCAAAAGAAAGGGCGGAAACTATACTTCAACTGGCAATCTACAGAGGAACTATTAAATAATGTGTGGTCATATATTGAAGCTGGCATGAATTGGATTAAGAAAAACTCGCCAAACTCGACAGTAATTATGTGCCCTATAATAGGTCTACATGTGGGAAAAGCTATAAACGAAATATGTGAAACCAAACAAGAAATTGTAAACAAATTTGTAGAACTGATAAACCCTAGAATTATCCATATCAATGTACAAATGAATCCGGCAATATCAATTCCCTGGGTACAGAAAATGGTTCATAAAAGGAAAGATAACAAAGTAAGACATGACTATACTCATTTAAGCAGAGATGGAATCCATCCGACAATTACACTCGTAAGGTTCTGGGCAAAAGAAATAATGAAAGCAACAAAGCAAAACTGAAGGATACATATTCAGCCTAAAATGAATCCCCGATCCAATATTAAGCATAAATTAAAACTCGAAAGCTACCAAATAAAAGGTGCAACAAACACTTGGACTAGGTCGCTGAACTAATCCAAGATTTCTTTAGGAATATAGTTAAACTACTCTCAATTATTGTAACCGAACTCTCTCTCCCTTTTCCAATTCCTATCATACTATGGAGTACTAATGACTTGGACTGGGTCGCTGAACTAATCCAAGTCACCAAATTTACAAATATCACAAGCCCAACGGAAAAGTATCAGAGAAAGGAAGATACATATCCCATTTTGATTTATATTTTCTTTTTATGGGACAGGTGCTGTCCTGGGCATGGTGTGGCCCTTATCCACGCCCCATAGTTAAGCTCGGTAAGCAACGACCCGAGGTGTCGATGTTGCTCGCCAAAGAGCTCCTAGTGCTAATAGAGCCAAATTGTTTATTCTACAATGTAATGTTTCATATGTTTTGTCTGACTTACTCTCTAAACAGAATGTTAATTTTTACTCACACAAAACACTCTTGTACATGCCTATGTCGATGTATGTCTATTCCCATGTTATTGAAATGTGTACTTTCCAACAAAAAACCTATATACCGAGGTAAAACTAACAATGGATAAGAACGAGATTAAATACATAAACGATTTAAAAGATAAGCGAGGACTAAAAATCACCCACCTTAACGTATGGAGCCTTAAAGCAAAATACGAAAGAATGCGTGTGGAACTTAAAGATGCCTCAATAGATGTGATCACGCTATCTGAGACCTGGATGACAAGAAAAGACGATTTAAACTCATTTTTATTTCCGGGATATAATGTTGTTAGACTTGACCGAATGTGGAAGGAATCCCCAACGGATATTGAACCGAAAATTGGTGGGGGGCTGATGGTTTTGTTGAAAGATAATATAGATTACGACGAAAATACCTATAAAATGTGGAATGTAAGTTCCAGGGACTTTGAAATGCAAATAGTATGTATAACCCATGCCTTTATGAAACCAATTGTAATTGTTAATACCTATAGACCGCCAAAAGGGAATAAGACAATTTTTATCGAGACACTTAAATCGACGATTGATGATATAAAAAGAGAAAACCAAGAAATTTTTATACTTGGTGATATGAACTTGGATATATCAAAGAAAAAAGATGCACAATGTATAACCTTGTTGAATGGTATGACCCAAAGAGGTCTCACACAATGTATCAAGGATATCACACACTATACAGAAAGCAACTCAATCATTGACCTTATTTTCACCAATACAAATTTTATAAAAAATGTAGGAGTCTTGGATAATAACATTAGCGACCACCAGATGGTATATATAATAAGGAAAAAAACCTCTGAACAGAAAATAAAATTAGAAATTACTGGACGTACATATAAAAAACACAATAAAGAAAAATTAGGGAAATTTGTAGATGATACTAAATGGGGGAAATTTTATAATACAAGAACAACAACAGGAAAATGGAATTTCATTATGGCAACACTTACATCGTACCTGAACCTAAATTGCCCGACAAAAAAATTCCAAATCAAAACAAAAAATGAACCATGGTTGACAGGCGATATAGCTATACTATTGAAGGAAAAAAACAAACTCCTAACAAAAGCAAAAACCAAAAACACCAAGACAGCATGGGATAAAGCCAGGGAGGCTCGGAAAAATGCAAATAAAACAATAAAAAGAGCACGACAAGAATATATACTGAGTCAACTAAACAAACAACGTGACAACCCAAAAAAGTTTTGGAGGGAAGTCAACGATATTTTACCAGGCACCAAAGAAAATAAAAACAAAAGTATTAAGTTAATAGATCAAGACAGTATGGAAAATATTTTACAAGATAATACCGCTGATTATCTAAACAGCTTTTTACGAATATCGGACCTAAATTAGCTAAAGACAACCATCAACCTAGGAGACTTTATGATCAAAATTTAATTACAACACAAGAAAACTACCACACTGACCAATTGAAATTATTGAACAACTAAAGAAAATAAATATATATAAACCCTCTGGTATTGATAATATTAAAACTGAAATTTTAAAAGAATATTTAATCCTAATCTCAAAACAATTTACTGTACTCTGTAACCAAATTTTTGAAGAATCAGATATTCCCATATCATGGAAAACCTCAACCGTAACCCCAATCTCCAAGGGTGGCGATACTAAACACTGTACAAACTATAGACCCATCTCAATTATACCTATTCAAGCCAAAATCCTGGAAAAAATTGTAAATAATAAATTAACAAATTTCATAGAAACAAACAATATACTTACCCCGCATCAAGGAGGCTTTCGAAAGGGTTATTCAACACTAGCAACCCTCGCAGATTTTACAGATGATATTGCTAAAGCATCAAATATTGGTCAAATAACTGGTACTATTTTTATAGATTTGAAAAAGGCCTTCGACACCGTAGACCACTCCATCCTACTTGACAAACTTCAAAATTATGGAATAAGGGATAGAAATTTAGCATTTTTAAAAAATTTTCTTCGAAATAGGATGCAATATACAAAAGCAAATAATCGGGTGTCAAGTGGTTTGGAAGTGGTCTGCGGTGTCCCACAGGGGTCTAACCTGGGGCCGACTTTATTTCTTCTTTATATCAACGATGTTATCGCGTGTATGAATAAAATTAGTATCAAGTTGTATGCAGACAATACCATTTTATACACCAGTGGATATACCAAAAAAGGGATTGAATCAACATTACAAAAAGCTGCGGACATATTCAGTCGGTGGGCCCTGGAAAACAAGTTAACGATTAATGTATTAAAAACAAAATACATGTCATTTGGCTCAAATTATGGATGTAAAAAAATTGGACATGTTGACATCAAAATGGATGGAATACCTCTACAAAATGTAAAATCCTACAAATATCTAGGGCTAACACTGGATCCCAGTCTAACCTACTCACTGTATACCAAGGATGTTGTAAGTAAAATTAATCATAAATTGTATAAGTTATCTAAAATGAGATCCTATGTTGATCAAGGTACTGCTTTATTGGTCTACAAAACATGTGTGTTGCCGTTCTTCGATTATGGAGGAATTTTTATCAAAAATAGTCATAAATACCAATTAGAAAAACTTCAAAAATTACAAAACCAGGGACTCCGTATTTGCCTCAAAGCCAACCCAAGGACGAGAGTAAGGTTACTTCACAATAAAGCTAGGATGCCATTCATAATGGAAAGGTGGAACTCCCAAATTAAGAATTTTATGTACAAAAGATCTAAAGATTTAAAATATATTGACCAACGAGTATTACCAACTAGACAATTCACAGCAACTACCTTGAGAATACTACAACCCAATTGTGAAATGTATAAACGGTCCATTGAATATTCAGGTAGTATCATATGGAATGCCCTACCACCTAATTTGAGGCAGATTGAAGAGTATATAGAATTTAAGTCCATCACAAAGAAAATCTTGCTGGAAAGTATACCAGTATGAATATATACATATACATGGGTTTTGTAATACAATGTACTGTATTTATTATACAAACTGTAATGATTTAGAATAAGACGACTCAGACAAACATGTATCAATAAGATATCTCGGCATCTGATGAAAACCAGCAACGGCTAATGGCCACAGCTGACAGGATGCCGTCTTTATTGACGATAAAAATGGATGTTATGGAAATATTTTGTATGTAAACAAATGATACGTCAATAAAGAAATTGTACCAAAAAAAAAAAAAATACCTCGAACTAATGAGTTCAGATAATGGGATTCTCTCCATGAAGAGAGGTGACAATAGCTCCGCAACAGAAAAACGCCGCCCTGAACCTTCTTGAGGAGACCGAGAAGGAGGCTGAGAAGGCAGAAAACAAAGCTGCACACTTAGAAAGCAACGAAGTCCATCCCAAAGAAGTGCTACCCACCAGCTCTCAAAGTCCTCCCAGGAGCTGTTCTTAAACGGCACCTAGTCAAGACCGTGACACAAGCGGTGAGTGGGAGAAGGAGAAGGATGAGCGGGAGAAGGAGCGGGAGAAGGAGGAATGCCTGGAAACGGAGCTGTGCAGGTTGTGGGAGCAACACTTCCAACCTGTACGACATGCAGGACACCCAACACCGGGATACCAATGCACGGAAACCTTCACTAAGGTCCACCTCCTAGCAGCTGAATATAGCTGGTAAGTTTAAATATCATAATTGCTTGTCATTTTGTCATTTGGTAATGAATGTATGCAGTTTGGACATGGGCACCTCAAATTTTAGTTTCAATTTTTTCCGACTCCATTAACACATTTCTAATCAAATACTTTCATGTGTTTTTTCCATCTGGCTTGTAATATAAAATTGTTCTTGTTTACTCATCTAGGTAGTTTACTTTTTCTTAGCTTCGTCTATTACTTGCTAGGTATTGTTGAGTGCTGTATTTTGTCTTATTTGTGGGAGTGAGGAAGGAAGAAGACAGACACCATGATGCTATAGAATGCAGTGTGTGTATTCCCCTAGTTTCGGTTTCACAACATAGCTTTAGGTCTCACAACACAAGACAATAATATGACATCTCCCCCTTTTTGAGATATAGAAAATACTGTAAAGTCTGTAGGAACAATTTGGGAACAATACTGGTTATTTGACTTTTTGATCTATACCAGATATATATAACTAGACACTTTATAATGAATGAACTATGGGCTATGTCATATATGACAGTCCTCTGTCTGTAGCAAAGCGATTTCTGAAAGAAAAGGACATTTGAGTATTACTCATAATAGAAATGACACTTTAAAAGTCTTTCATAATCCTGAAAGGAAAATGTTTGTTAAAGATATGTGTATATAGGACATTTAGTATGACAATCTAACAAGTTCAGCAATTTTCAATAAGCCTTTTTGGTTTGCATGAAACTCTTGTAGACTGTTTGGGTTTTACAGGTGTCGGGGCCTGTAATTTGATGGTGGTTGAACCCAGGCTAAGGATTTCGATCCATCGAGAGTAGTAATCAACAAAGACTATGAAGTCCTTGCCTTTGAACTGACATAGGTCCATGGCAACTTGTTGCCAGGGTCCCTGTGGAAGTGGAGTAGTCATGAGAGGCTCACGCCTCTGGGTTGGTCTCCTTTCATTGCAATGTTGGCAGTTGGCAATGATGCGCTTGATGTCTGCAGTTTGGCCAGGCCACCATACCTAACCTGGCTCTCTAAAGCACATAGTAATGCCCTGATGTCCTTCGTGGATATGTTCCAGGATCTCTGCCCTCATAGACTCAGGCACTACAATCCTGCTGCAGTAAACCAACAGTCCATCGACAATGGATAGGAGGCTTCGGTGGGAGTATAAACTCTTGAGGTTGTCAGGTGCATCCTTGATGTATCTAGGCCATCCTGTCAGATTGTACATGGCAGCAGCCCTTAGGGCTGGATCCTCTTGGATTGCTCGCTTTAAGTCACCTTTCGTCTCTGAAGAGGCAGGAAAGATGCTCTCGATGGCTTGTACATGCAGGTCGACGTCAGCTGCAGTTGTACTTGTGTGGTCAGCGTGGCTACATCCATAGATCATCAAACAAAGATGCATGTCCTGCCATCGGTAAAACTTGTTAAAATTGCAAGAAAGTTGGACAATTTGCCTCAGTCTGAAGAAGCAAAGTACAGGAAGTCAGTGAGACAGCAAGTGTGTGTAGTCGTGATCTATTTTTCGGTGCTGTGACTTGTGACGACAGCGACCCAGCATGGAAAGTCAGCCTAGACATAGTCAGTGATACTTGGGTTACTTTCCAGATTGACTCTGGGGCAGATGTGTCAGTTATGTCTTGCACTGATTGTCTGCACCTGAAGCTGAGGCCCAAGCTGAAGGATGTCACAACAAATCTGTCCAGTCCAGGTGGTCCGTTAGACTGTAAAGGGCAGTTCATCGCCACAACCAAGTTCAAGGGTACAAAATACAATTTTCGTATCCTAGTCATTGAAAATGACGTTGAGTGTCTCCTCGGTCGTGGAGTTGCTACGCGGATAGGACTCATCACGCACATTGACTCGGTTGAAGGCATCGGTCGACTGAAGACAGATCCAGTCAAGATTCTGCTTCATGAAGGTGCCAAACCGGTTGCACTTACTGTCACTCGTAGGATGCCATTTCCTCTGATGGTCAAGGTAAAAAAGGAGCTTGATCGTCTTGTCAAGTCATGTGTCATTCAGGAAATCACGGTGGTGTGCCCCAATGGTGCCAATCCTGAAGAAATGGGAAAAGTCAGGTTGTGTGGACCTTAAAAAGTTGAATGCAAATGTCAGACGCGAGAGATTCGTCTTACAGACACTTGATGACCTGACATCAAGACTCGCAGGATCAACAATGTTCTCATCCCTGGATGCTGCCAGTGGTTTCTACCAGATTCCACTTGATGAGGAAAGTCAAGAACTGTCAACTTTGATCACACCCTTCGGCAGATACTGCTTCTGTCACCTGCCATTTGGTATTTCCTCAGCACCCGAGATCTTTATGAGGAAGATGCTTGAAGTACTGGACGGTCTTCCTGGTATCTTCGTCTACATGGACAACATCTTGGTGTATGGGAAGGATGCTAAAGAACATGACAATAGACTTGCATCAGTCTTGGACAGACTGAAGCATATGGGCTTGAAACTCAACAAGGAGAAATGTTCATTCCGACAGACAGAACTGAAGTTCCTCAGACATCATATCTCTAAAGATGGTATTTCCGCAGACAATGACAAGGTCGCCGCTATTCAGAACATGCCCACTCCAACATCTGTTACCCAACTTTGACAGATATTAGGCATGGTTCACTACCTTGGGTCATATGTTCCCAAGCTACATGTGATCACAAGACCACTAAATGACCTGCTGAAGTCAGACAGCATATGGTGTTGGGATAAGCTCCAACATCAGCCCTTTGCAGAGATAAAGACTTGCATCTCATCAATGCCAATACTAGTCTACTATGATGTCACCAAGCCGACATTTGTGAGTGTTGACTCTAGTTCATATGGACTGGGAGGTGTCCTTCTACAGGAACAGAATCATCAGATGAGGCCTATCGCCTACTGTTCCAGGACATTGACATCAGCCGAGTAGCGATATGCTCAAATTGAAAAGGAGTGCCTTGCAAGCATCTGGGCTTGTGAAAAGTTTGACCGTTTTCTGTGTGACTTTCAGTTTATTTACCGATCACAAGCCACTAGTTCCCCTTATCAATGATAAGGACTTGGACAATGTCCCACTCCGATACCAACGTCTTCTTATGAGACTGATGAGATACAAAGCCACTGCTAAACATATATCAGGGAAGGAAATGTATATGTCTGATGCGTTGTCCCAGAGTCCAGTTCTTGACTTTCCTCATCAAGTGGAATCTGGTAGAAACCACTGGCAGCATCCAGGGATGAGAACATTGTTGATCCTGCGAGTCTTGATGTCAGGTCATCAAGTGTCTGTAAGACGAATCTCTCGCGTCTGACATTTGCATTCAACTTTTTAAGGTCCACACAACCTGACTTTTCCCATTTCTTCAGGATTGGCACCATTGGGGCACACCACCGTGATTTCCTGAATGACACATGACTTGACAAGACGATCAAGCTCCTTTTTTACCTTGCCCATCAGAGGAAATGGCATCCTACGAGTGACAGTAAGTGCGACCGGTTCGGCACCTTCATGAAGCAGAATCTTGACTGGATCTGTCTTCAGTCGACCGATGCCTTCAACCGAGTCAATGTGCGTGATGAGTCCTATCCGCGTAGCGACTCCACGACCGAGGAGACACTCAACGTCATTTTCAATGACTAGGATACGAAAATTGTATTTTGTACCCTTGAACTTGGTTGTGGCGATGAACGGACCACCTGGACTGGACAGATTTGTTGTGACATCCTTCAGCTTGGGCCTCAGCTTCAGGCGCAGACAATCAGTGCAAGACATAACTGACACATCTGCCCCAGAGTCAATCTGGAAAGTAACCCAAGTATCACTGACTATGTCTAGGCTGACTTTCCATGCTGGGTCGCTGTTGTCACAAGTCACAGCACCGAAAAATAGATCACGACTACACACACTTGCTGTCTCACTGACTTCCTGTACTTTGCTTCTTCAGACTGAGGCAAATTGTCCAACTTTCTTGCAATTTTAACAAGTTTTACCGATGGCAGGACATGCATCTTTGTTTGATGATCTATGGATGTAGCCACGCTGACCACATTTAGGCTTTGAGCCTGACTGTTTTGAGGCTTGACCTTGACTTGACTTTTCATGGCGTTTAAATGACTGCTTGCCTGACTTGTGGTGGTGTCAACCTTGACTAGCATCCTTCTTGACGAAGCTAACATCTGCGGCTGCCGTGTTTTGACTTTTCACTAACTCTGAGTGGCGTGCTCAAGTGACTGCAGTGGAGAATGACTATTCTGACATTTCTCGGTCCAGCATACCACTGATGAGTCGATCACGGATGTGTTCATCCTGTTTCTCACCAAAGTCACAGTATGCCAACATCTCACGTAGATTTTGCACAAACACTTCTGTTGACTCACCAACCTGCTGGGTACACTGGTAGAATTTTATGCGTTCATGAATCGTGTTTCTCTTAGGCACAAAATATGCATTAAATTTCTTAATAACAGTGTCATAGTCCTCTTTCGGGTCTACAGGGTTTGGCACATTTTGCGTAGCGGCTGGTCTAGCATCAAACTGGAATGACTTAAAAATTTTCTCATCTTCAGGACCCATGCAATAAATCAAAGAGTCAACCTGGAGGTCCCCATCTTCTTTGTCTATTTTCTCTATTTTTCTGAACCTCTCATATCTCTGTTTCCACTCAGGCCAGGCTGTTGGCTTGTCAAAAGTAAATGATTTTGATGTTTCGTATTTAGGCATCTTGACTAGAAGAACTAACTGGCTGATGACAGGATATCATACATTTGACTATGAGTATGACCAGCAGCACTTGATATAGACTATAGCACTACTCCAGGCTTAGAATGTTTAGTTCAGTTTGACATTGACAGCACAGTCAAGTGATACTGTAGTTTCACTTAGCTGACAGTTGTAGTTGGTTCTTCAGATCCCCAAATACTTCTTCTCCCTCTTGTCCATGAGTTTTACTTCTGACACCATGTTGAGTGCTGTATTTTGTCTTATTTGTGGGAGTGAGGAAGGAAGAAGACAGACACCATGATGCTGTAGAATGCAGTGTGTGTATTCCCCTAGTTTCGGTTTCACAACATAATTTTAGGTCTCACAACACAAAACAATAATATGACAGGTATGGTGTGAAACAATACATCCCAAGGTTAAGTCTATTTATATAGTGCTTCATTACCTGATTAATTTCATTAACACTTAGTCTATAATTCTACAAATTCGTTCTGGTTTGCCATTAGAACACAGTGGGAGATTTATTTACATGATGTTACTTTTACTTCTTTAAATGTGGGTAACATTTTCCTCTTCTTTTTAATGAATGTCAGTTTAATGTTTCTGCATTCAATGATAACTGGGAAAAGTTACATTGGTTTTGATATATTCCTGGAAAGTTAGGCTGAAGAGAGCATATGCCGGTGATTGGTGTAGGAACTAGACACATGGGCAACCTGAGACACTATGGTCTTTTGGTTAATCATATTCAGTCCGGTCCATGTTGTTCCAGTAGCATAGATATAACATCTCCTATAGGTTGGTGTAGGCACCTTAAAAACATCTCTAGCCTATTGTTTACTATAGATAAGGTTTATTGTCTTACTTGTTAGTACATGCGTAGTTGACAATGGGTTAAAAACGATATATTCTTTATTTCAGTGGATTTAGTGAACACTTAAATGAAGGGTTTGCGGACGACCTACACCAAGATACAGTGCATGATGGGCCCTTCTGGGGGGATTGCTGTAGTGACTCACGCATTGGAAGGCAGAAATAAAGAGAAAGTGCGTCTTCCTTTATCCACACATGTATAAAAAAACACCTCTGGAATGACTAGTCTCTGAGTTAATATTTATTTAACCGAAATAGGAGCCTTACTTGTCTTTCATGTTCATTTCATTGTATGGTCTAATAATATATTGTAATAAATTAATTACATTTTATTTCTGTCGATTGGAATGTGACATTAGTGGTTTATACAAAAAGGATTATTTGGTTATGTGTGTTTTATAGAATTTATAAAAGGATATATTTATAGTATATCATTGCAAATTTTTTGAAGAGTATCTTTTCAATGTAACTGATGTAGTGATTTAAACCTATCTGCAGACACTAGGCCCACAAACGCTTCCGAGGGCTGAGAGGAGTCGACTGCAGCTCAGTCGTCACAAGAACCGACCCAGGGCCCTGTTTTTTAGTCATGACCATCATTATGGGCGACATGTTTTTGCTTTCAGTGTGCTATAGTCGCGACATTTTAGGGGGTAGGCTAACCATCGCCGCTCTAAGAGACTTAGGGTGGTCTGAGGTGTGCTATAGTCACGACAATCACGTGGTCACATGGTTCAAAATGTCTTACAAACTGTCTTAGACCTAAGACATCTAGGGACATGTCGTACCGAATGCGCAAATTCACTTCCCGTAGGAATTAAGCGATGTAATTTTAACTCGAGTAAGGGATACATATACAGGGATGCCAGTTTGTAGGATTTTGCCTACATGTAGGATTTTCATTTTAGTCTCAAAGTGATGAAAAGTTCAAGAAATTGTATATTTTGAGAACAAAATAGACTCCAGGTTCCCTGAAATCTAAATCTTAGATAAACTTGTTCTGTAATCTTTCAAAATTCCGAATTTAGCTACCCCGAGTACACTCAGTTAGATGCCCTATGGATCCCAGTGCTCCAACCTAGAACTGTAGGATGGTAGGATTCCTGTAGGAAATGCTCCTACGGATAAGGGCAAACTTAAATACTGACTTCTGATTGGCTTAAAATATATGCCCAAGAATCTGCTAGGAGAGTAATGGGGATTCCCCATACACCATGTGCGTTTTAGGTGATACATAGACTGGCCTCAGTCCCCATGTAGGAATTTCTTCTGACCCCAACTAGCATCCCTGCATATAACCTATAATCGTACCAAATATGAAGAGAATCAGCCGCATGGCCAGTGTAGCTTCACCCTCACATGATCTAATGTACTCCACTCTTCCAGCAGAGATTCCGTGCCCGACACCGCGAAAGATCTGCTAGGAGAGTGCATGTACGATATCCGATCGATAGCCCGATGGTTCAAATTCAAACGCCGATATCTTCGGGACGGTACGGCCAATCTTCTTCATATTTGGTACGATTATAGGATATATGTATCCCTTACTCGTGAGAAAATTTCTTCGCTTAATTCCGTCGGGAAGTGGAAAAATCCTCTATATACGCACAGTGAGTTAATAGACTTTTACTGTCTAAGTATGACACTTTTAGCGGCGATCTCCCGTGGCGCACTATGACACCGTCTATAGCACACTGGCCATCTTGTATCGTCCAAACTGTCGTGATATCGCTGGTAGATCGTGGGGCGCCCTGAGCTCACAATGGTCGTGACTAAAAAACAGGGCCCAGGGCTCCACCCCATGCCAGAAGTCCTGCAAGTTCCCCACAAGCCTGGGAAGCCCCCATCATACCCCAGACTAGGTGCGGCCCTCCCCATGCGTCCCTAAACGGCGAGAAATGTCGGACTTCCTTGTGGGCAGGGCAGCGGACCGCACTGACGCACCTCGTTTACATCGTTTTTGTTGTTATTATAGACATTGGTCTATTAAAAGAAACTTACCTTACTTGGTTTGTTTTCTTTTTGCAGTGAACCTGCACGGGACGACTCGAGGCAAGTCTTCATCGCCCGTTAGTTAAGAAGTGCTTGAAATCGTTTTCACAACTTACATGGAGTGAAACGTTTTTCTCTGTTGCACGATGTCCGACTTAAGAAAACAAGCGGATTTACTTAAGAAGGCAAATGAACAATCTAAGGAGACTTCATTCTGGCCTATCGCTTCGACTCCCCAAAAATCCAACATGGCGTCTAAGGAACTATTGAAAGTGGGTACCAAGCGTCACCCCATCTCTGACCCCGACTCTTAGGAGGACGAGCAGAGAATTCCTATAAAAAAATGGAGAGTGCTTTATAAAAAGTCAAGAAAAGTGTTATCAACTCTGTCGGGAAGTGAAACCTCATCCAGGTTTTCACACCATGAGAGCGACAGTTATTCACGCAACAGTTTAACACCCGCTCAGAGGTGTAAAACTGCCAAGCCGCCATCTTCCTCGCCAGTTGGGAGGTCACGGGTGGCGGGTAAGTGTTGGTGCGTCCTCTACCAACACCCACAGGACGGGGCGGGCCGCGGGTCGCAATTTTTTTTTTCATATATACACCTGGCGTATATATATCGCCCAGAGCATGTTATATCTTGGATATGCCAGGCGTGAAAGACAGCCAAGTCGCGTGCGTCTACATATGGAAACTACCTCGTAGACGCCCGAAACGCAGACGCTGATAAGAGGTGTATACTAAGATAAAATGTATATACCTTACTGGTACATACTCACATACCGCGTTTCTTTTGATAAAAATATTCCACTCGCTCTGCGAGCTCGTGGAATATTTTTATCAAAAGAAACGCGGTATGTGAGTATGTACCAGTAAGGTATATACATTTTTATTTTATTATATACCTTCAAGTATAAGTATTTGATGAATTACAGAAGGAAATCTGCTGTCCAAGCTGGATTCAAAGTGTGCTGGTATATCTGTTGACATCTTAGTGAAAGTCAAGCACAGAATATGCTCTAAGCACATTTTTTACTCTTTTTTTCCCTTCAACTCCTGTGATCCTTTGCACACATAAATTAGCGGAGTGCTGCAAGTCACTGCCAGCATTTCATAAGTAGGTCAATGCAATTTTTTTCAGCCAATCAGAATTTGTATTCAAAGTAGGGTGGTACGTCATTTTATACCACATACTGTGCCGGTATATATTTAATACCAATACCCTAGCAGAGGTTGGTATTTGTGTAACATACTGGCACAGGTATATAATAAAAATGAAAACAAGTCTATATTCAGCCAATACGTGCGTTATCGCGATGGCGTATATATATGTAAAATAGTGGTTTTCGTGCAGTGAAGGCCAGAAAGTGGATCATGTCTGGATCACATACTGACTGACTGTAACCACATTATAGAGGCTGATCATTTACAAATCAGGGTAACTAAACAATTCGTTCCACCACAAAAAGAGTCATGCGAATTCTATGGAAGATCATACAGGTCTTATAACACCATTAACTTAAAGCAACATCTTTACTCTTATGACTGGAATAGGTTCTACTCATTGTATAATCCGGATGGGCTGTGGGAGATTATAAAAAATAGAATATCCTTGTATTTGGATAAAGTTTTCCCAATGAAGAGCTTCCACTTTGAACAGAAAAAAGCGAATTTTTTTTTTTTTTTTCATTCATTTATTTATACTGTAATCCGTCTTCCTTCCGGCCAGTTCATTTTGGTTGTCTGGTCCAAGTTTACATAACAGCGTATCTAAAGTGAGAAGGCAGCTCTTATGGCTGACATATTTGCTTATTTCTTGTTTCAAAATGACGTAATAAGGCAGCTCTTGTGGCTGACAATATTTGCTTACTGCAATTTTTTAGGTGTATTTGTGGGGCAGTGTAAACATACTGCGTGTGTTAGTATAGTGATTCGTGTGTAGCGGAATGGTATTTACCATTTCGTGTTAGTCCGACCTTTGGTAGGGTGGACTGGGAATGTGATTTTTTGTGTGTGAGAATGGTTGGCTTGTGTACCAGTTTACTCCAGGAGGGTTTTTCTTACACAATTACTTTCTGCCGGAGTTTGGATATTATTGTTGGGTTTTGGCGAATATTTTTTTTTAGCTTTTCGGGGGTATTGTAATCTTGGTCTGTGACGGGGAGACTATTCCATACACGTGCACATTGGTATTGTACACTACACGTATATAGTGTGCAATTTGGTTTATTTAACTTTAGTAGGACTTTATCGTGTGCACGGGTCGGTAGTTCTCTTGCATCTACATATTCTGGCTCATGTGTTCGTTTGAGTGCTTCTCTAAGGAGGTTCCCTGTACACCTATCATGAAGGGTTGGTAGATTTCCAATTTCATGTAGTTGTTTAGTACTTGGTTTTGGGTGTTGGGAAACTGATATCCGAAGGCATTTATTTTGGTAAACTTGCAGCTTATCCAAAAGTAGTTTTGGTCCAGCATTATATATCAGATCTCCGTAGTCACAGTATGGGCGGATTTGGTGTCTATATAACTGTAAAGAGGTGAGGTCAGTTATATAGGGACGGATTTTCCTTAGTAGATAAACTTTGTGTGACAAATTGTGGAGAGCTTTGGTTATATGCTTTCTGAAATTCAATGCATTATCCAGGGTTATTCCCAAATAGTTGTATTCATTTACATGCTCGATGTCGGTGTCATTTACTTTAACAATATTTGACAGAAGACATAATAAATCTAATGGTAGAAAGGCGAGATTTAGTAAGGGAAGTCTCATCACACCATACTGCAGAGAATGTTAAAAAACTTAGAAATATTAAACGGAAAATTACTAGTGAGATATGGTAGACAAAGAAGACATATTGGAAATTAAAAATAGAAAATTCTGCGGGTAACCCGAAACAGTTTTGGCTCTCTAATAAAGAATTATACGACCCTAAATGTAAGTCAAATTGATAAACTTTTTGATACCACTACAGGAATATTTCATGAAGGGGAGGATATTGTGGATTTCCTAAATTTGTTCTTCACCAATGTAGGTACAAGTAATAATATCATATATCTGTCTGATGTATCTGCACCTGATGCTGATACTGAAGACCAATTGGGATTTCTGCAGGCATTCATTTTTACTCTCGACCAGGTATATAAATTGGTTAAGGATATGGATAGTAGCAAGTCCAGTGGAATTACTGGGATCAATTCTCTGGTGTTGAAGATTCTTTTATCGTTCTCATTGATCAACTCAGCAGTTTTTTTAAGAATATTGTTACCACAGCTACATACCCTAAAGAATGGTCAGAAGCGACTATCATTCCTATACCCAAGGAGAGTAATCCGAGAGTACCTGGTGATCTAAGGCCAATTTCCTTATTACCCTTACCGGGCAAGGTATTTGAGAGAATTGTTCATAGCTATATATCTGGTTTTATCTGGGTTACCATGGCTCGATTCTATGGAACTCACAACCTGAGAATATACGCAGTATTGAAACATACAGAGAATTTTAATCTAGAAAATTTTCCGCATTTTAGAAGAATCACCAATGGTTGTTGATTATTAAGTAATATATATAGGGACACAACGGTTGTAATTATTATTGTCGTTATTGTCTTGAATTGATTATCTGCATGCCTTCTATTGGTCATTGTAGTACTATCAGAGTATAATTGTTAAACATTTGGTAGTTACTGATATTGAAGATCCTGTACTCATGTTTATCATGTTCTTCAATCCTATTTCAGAAAAAGGAATTATTTTACTTCATGTTATTTTGTTATCTGAAATGATTGCAATATTTTATATATTGGGCATAAACACAAGTAAAAGGCAGAGCCATGAAAACCAGTTGCTATGTCAACTGAGGCAATTACCCCTTTTGCGGGTCTAAAATTCAGTTGTGAATAATGTATATCAATGAATCATTGTACACCTTGGACCCAATAAAGAAATCGAGGATAATGGGCTTTTTAACCCTAATCAATACGGCTTCAGACAAAACCTAGGAACTACGGATGCGGTAATGCAGCTGGTCCAAGACTTATATATCAATAGAGACAATAGACGCCTAACTCCATGTATTTTCATAGACTTCAGTAAAGCCTTTGACTGTATTAATAGAGAACTCATTACCCCATATCCCTGGATGAACGAAGAAAAGACCGGAGTGGGCTTGATAAATTTTTATTTAATTTTATAAGGTCTTATTAATATGAATAAGTGATAATACATTATTACCATGAATATCAATAATAAAAATGATACTAGATAATTGACATATATATGTTTGATGTCAATTATAATGAATATGAGATAATAAGTATAGTTATTATGAGTTATTACATAAGTGTGTAATACAGTAATTATATAATAGCCCTACAAGGGTAGTGAGTAGGATAAAGTGGTGAGGGAGGGTGGGTAGAAAAAAGTTTGTCTCTATGGTGCGAGTGCTGAGCGAAGTGTGAGGGATAGATGAGTGCGCTGGTTTCGCAGGTTGAAGAGCGGTGCGGGATAAAGCGACAGGTGGCGCATGGTGGTGCTGAGTGGTGAAGTGCGTCACCAGTGGGGGCCATGACCACCCCTGACCAAAGGCCATGGGTCACCCATTACCCCATATCCCTGGATGAACGAAGAAAAGACCGGAGTGGGCTTGATAAATTTTTATCTAATTTTATAAGGTCTTATTAATATGAATAAGTGATAATACATTATTACCATGAATATTAATAATAACTATGATACTAGATAATTGACATATATATGTTTGATGTCAATTATAATGAATATGAGATAATAAGTATAGTTATTATGAGTTATTACATAAGTGTGTAATAAAGTAATAATATAATAGCCAAGAAGCCATTATAAGGAATGGGAGAGGTTGGTGGGTAGTATAAGAAAGTAGGAGAGACTAAGGGTGGGAGAGAGACTGAATGAGAGACTTATTGACATTCTTAGCGGTTGAGTTCTTGATGTATGAAAGGGGCGGGGGAGGGAGGGAGACCGTAGGGTCTGCCCGTACCGTCTCGTCAAGCGCGTGCACCGGGCAGTACCTCTAGTCCGCTGCCGGTTGGAGGGTCATCACCTTCTTCTCTCCAACTTTCTACAGATTTTTGGCGGCTTTGATCGTGATGGTTACGTGGGAGTCCAACGTGACCACGTCGCCACGTGAGAGGTGCCGGTCTGGGTCGTATGAATGTGCCGAGGGCGGCGCGACCTCCCTGCCCGTAACGTGACGTGTAGGGCCGTGGCCCCGAGTCCTGAGAGTATTCGTTGGAACACATCCATCGGCATGGGAGGCTTGACGTTGGGAATGTACCGCTTGTTCCTTATCATAGCCTCGAGGGCGGCTTTACCCGGTAGTCCTCCATGGGAGCCACGTCCCCACCCGTCAGCCGTAGGTGTGACCAATTATGAGACAGATGGTTGGCCACCGTCGCCTGCGAGGGGGCTTGGTCCGCGACATATTTGAGGTAGGCCGTCATGAAACTCACGGTCGGAGCCTCGCAGTCCGTCCCCGTCCTCCTGCAGAAGGCGATGTAGGTGGCGACGGCTGACCTCTGGTTGGCAACCGTGCCCGGGGCACAAGCCTTGGATTGGCGGACAGATGCCCTCACCTGGAGTGAGAGTAGTGCCGGATCTGCAGAAGAGATGGAGGACGGGCACATAAGCGGCATGGGTACATGGTATCATGGGATACAGTTTATGTCTGGACATGAAGGATGCAGCTCTATTGTAATCGTTATGGGATAGATGTGCCCTGCTGAGAGTGTCCGCGACCGTGTTCTGCACCCCGGGGACGTGCGTGAAGACGAGGTCCACTTGCATTCGTGCCTGGATCATCCAGGCCTGTCGGGCACACTCCACGAGGGCGCTGTTCTGGGCCAGGCCGGAGGTCAGTGACTGGACGGTGCCCAGGTTGTCACAGTAGACCTCGATCCTCGTTCCCCGGTCTTGATTGGTTATGAAGGTGTTGAGGGCGTAGATGGTATTCACGGCCTCGAGCTCGGAGATGCACTCCAAGGGCACACCTGACCAGAATACGAGTATCGGCCGTCGGTGCCGCCCACCCCAGAGAGGCATGCATCGACTGTGATGCACCTCGTAGGCGGTCCTCGTGGGATGAGGGCGTGGCCGTTCCAGCCCTTGGCGAAGCGCAGGAACTAGTCGAGGTCCTGACGCATGTCAGAGTTGATGTTTATATAGTATCCCTTCATCGCCCATAGGGCCTCTAGAAGCTTGCTGACGAATGCCCTGGCCGGGCGAATACATCTTGACACGTGCAGCACCTTCCCGAGGACCGACTGGAGCTGTCTCTTAGTCAGGGACCTTTTCTTCGTGATGGCCACCACGTGCCCCCGTACGTCCTTGAGCTTGGCCTCAGGTATCGAGAGTGTCATGCTCCTGGCGTCGATCTCGATGCCCAGCAACGTGACCGTCTGGCTGGGTGTCTGGGCCTTGTCACGGGGAGGCCCAGCTCCGTGAAGAGGGCGCGGGCTGCCTCGAAGTCATGGCCGGCTGTAGGCTCATCCCTCGAGAGTATGATGAGGTCGTCGAGGTACATCGCGGCCGTAATCCCCTTGGATTCCAGTATCTCGACAATGGTGTCCGCGACGCACTGCATATGGTATGAGGAGGCACGGGCACCAAACGGCATGGCCGTATCACAGTAGTGCCCACCCTCCCACATGAAACATAACAGAGGCCAATCCAGCGGATCGCAGCGGAAGTTCTTATATGCACGTGATACATCAATGGAGGACATGAAAGATGTTTTACCTGCCGAGACGAGTTTTCTGACGAATCCATCCACCGTGGGGAGCCCGAGTTCTCGTTCCAGTCCGTAGACCGAGTTCTTGATCACGAACGAGTTGACACTGTGCTCCTGTGGAAATGTCATATCGGTTATGACTCGGCGGTCCTCAGTGCCTCTCCTCTCACGTGTCATCAGGGGAGACACGTGACACCAGGGGGGGAATGGAGGGTCCTCGAATGGTCCCAGCATGTTGGAGTCCTTTCTTTATCAATAAATTTTCGGACCAGGTTCGGGTAGTTGGTGGCACTCAGGTGGTTGGGTATGCCTTGAGTATCCCTGAGGCCCGAGGTAGCCGAGGGGGAAGCCATAGCTGATGAATCCGAGGAGCTCCTCCTTCCCCTCCATACCCGACATATAACGTTCCCATGCATCGAGCTTGAGGTCAGACGGGAGCTCGAGCCGAGCGCCTAGCACGTTGGGCAGGCCTGTGTCCCTCACGGCCCAGTATATCCTATCGTGGGTGTAGGCCCCCACGGCTATGAAGTTGGGCCACTCCCTCCGGCGGTGTTCCGCGAAGGCCGCCGGGTCCGTCCGGACCCCAGCATGTTGTTTTCTGGTTTCGCAAGTTCGTTGGATGGCGCCGAAATCCGGAGTGTTGATTTCAGCATGGGCAGTAGTGCCATCGGCAGGCGCACTAACATTGTCCACGACGGGGGTATAGGCAGGGACCATGACCACGTTGCAGGAGAGTGTGTCACCTTTGTTGTTGTTTTGGTCCCCCCGTCCACGTGTTGGGGGGACCACGTGAATCACAGAAACTACACACGTGCAGCCACCGGATGCCCCCGTCCTCGTGTCCGTTGCGGTGGCGGCACCCCCTCTTGGTGTTGTAATCATGGCAGGGGGCTTATCGTCCACGTGAGTGTCAGGTTTCTGGTGGCTGGGTGCGGGGGCCGTCATGGTGAGCTGGACCCGCTCCTCCTAATTACGGCCGTAGTCACACCAGTACAAACGGCCAGCTTCCACTTGATCAAATACGTAGTTCGACCACCGCCGAACCCCGGCCCATGGTCGAGCCTGGGCGTCCACTGACACCTGTTGGAGATGGTGGAACATCCTTGTCCTTGGGGCGCATGGCATGGTCGTCTCCCAGCAGGGACAAGAAACAACTTATGTATTCCAATGGCTCGAGGGCCGACCGTAGTTCTAGTTTCTGATGGAAGGTGTACACCCCATCACGGTCAATAAACATGTAGGGTTTAGCGATCAGTTTATGGGTATTGGGATCAGACAGCAATGACTGCTTACCCGTAGTACGGTCGTGCCTCATTGCCTCATGGTCAAATTCACATTGTATGTACTTGTCGGAGGCGTAGTTGTCCCGTAGCTGACTTTGGGGTCGGGGGGGGGGGGGGGGGGGGGGTCCGTGAGGCTGTGGATGCCCGTGAGCCGGTCGCCCTCCAGGTTGGACGTGATATCTGCATGATGGCGTCGAGTACGCCATCCATCTTGGGACATCTTGCTGCCATCCGTCCTGACATCCCAGAGACCCGTCTCGAGGGCTGTGATCCTGGAGGATGGAACACTTGTGCCCTGTTGTGAAACCGAGTCGATGTGGTTGTCGTTCTGCTGCTGCGGCTGGCGCACGGTCACCTCAGAGTCGGTCTCCGTCTCCTCGGCCCGTGAGGTGGTTTCCTCAGCCCGTGGGGCGGTCGCACTTCGCGTAGTCGGCGGCATCGTAATTTGCACAAATTACCACTGAATCCAGAAAACTATTGTCTCCCTTTGTACACGGTCACCTATATTCGGGGAATATGGAGACCGGAGGTACGTAGAGGGAGATGGCCAAGAGTCTGGAGAGTAGAAAAAAGTATGTCTGTACGGTGCGAGTGCTGAGCGAAGTGTGAGGGATAGATAAGTGCGCTGGTTTCGCAGGTTGAAGAGCAGTGCGGGGATAAAGCGACAGGTGGCGCACGATGGTGCTGAGTGGTGAAGTGCGTCACCAGGGGGGGCAATGACCACCCCTGAGCAAAGGCCATGGGTCACCAATTATTCAAAAATTAGATATTAATTTCCTCATAGGTAACTCAATGACCAGATGCATTGCAAGTTATTTATCTAATTGTTATAAACGTACTAGATTTGGCAGCTCTCTGTCCTCTGGTCTGCTGGGGTGGATAGCAATTATCAATCTGTTCACCCTCTTGGTCGCCTCGCCTCCTCGTGGTGCAGACCGGATATGCTTGCATGCAAGCATAATAAAAGCGACCGGGGTGGGGAGTTATCTCTGTGGTAAAGAGCACTGGACTTGTGATCCCAAGGTTGTCAGACTTTGTTGATTCGGGTCCCACTGCAGCCACTTTTCTCCTTCACCCCCAGCAGTGGTAGATTTACTGCTATATCAAAGGCCAATCCTTCTCATACCATGTCTATGTGGTGTGGGAAGTAAAAGAACTCTCACCTCGGTAAATGTGTAGGGGTGAGGTTTCTTCCTAAATTCATTTCATAGATTCGATCACCACCCTTGTGGTGTAAAAGAACCTTGAGAAAGTCTGGTGAGAACCTGCAATGGTTAACTGGACCTTAAATTAAACCCACAAACCCAAACTCTGTCCTCTAGACTAGAAAACTTCACAGGTGTCCCACAAGGTAGTATTCTTGGTTCTTTACTTTTTAACTGTTTTATTAACGACATATATAATCTACCTTTAATTTGTAAGGATATCTTTTATGCAGACGATCTGGTGTTATATAGTTGTGATGCAAATGTTAAAAATAGCTTACTCAGACTACAGCCTGACATAAATCTTCTCGAAAACTGGTGTAGAGATAATTATATGACGGTTAACATAAAGAAAACAAAAGTATGTGTTTTCGTCTCACCGAATCAACTGCTTGCGCAAACAGGAGATATTAAGGATAATCCTATAACTTACAAAGATCAACCCGTTCCCGCATGTTCAAGCTATAATTATCTAGGTGTAACCTTAGACGCCTCATTAACATGGAAGAATGTTATTTCTAATAACTTAAAAAAAGTAAATCAAAAACTATTCCAGTTGTCTGAAATAAGGAAAAACATCACATGAAACTAGTATCAAGATGCATAAAACCTTAATATCTCCCCTGTTTGACAATATAGGATATTTTATAGGAGGATCGAGTCGAGTGTTATTATCCAACTTACAGAAAACACAAAATAGAGGTCTGAGGATTTGTACAAACATGGCAACCAGAGACATAAGTGTGAAAGACCTACATGAAAGATATAAAATTGATGATCTAGATGTAAGGCATTCATATCTGAACTTACTGTTACTGAAACGACACATGAAAAGCAAAGTACCCATGGTAAACCCAAGAACGAGATCACAAACCAAAAGGCAGATGAAAATGAAATATCCTAGATCAAGCTTTTTTAAGAAAAATCTCATTTATATGGAAGTGCAAAACACTGACTCCATGTACCCATTTAGGAAAAATATTGAACAAAGATGTAAAGCTTGGTTGAACGACACATAGAACAATAATATTATGATATGTACCCACCTCATCCCATCCCATCCCATTTCCTCATTTCTTCATAAAGCTACAACCATGTTATGTTGGACTTTTTATTGTTGTCCCTGAAGAAGACCATTCTACGTTGTTCCTGTGGTCGCTGATGTCAACCCTAGTTTGTTTATGTGCTTGCAGAGGATGATAACTATGTACTGCCTGAACTAAGGCATACAAAACCTGCCGTGAGGCAGAATGCCTTGTGCTACTTCTCTAAATGAATAAGAAAAAAACAAAAAGAAAACTAGAAATAACAGTGTTTTGTTTAATTGAAGACCGAACAAACTCTTCAATATGTGTTACAGATATACTCAAAAGACTATTGGTCAAAGGACAATATCGTACAGCTATATACTATTATCCTATATTTAGAAAAAAATAAGGGAGATGTCATATTTGTAATTGCTGTTGTGACACCTAAATAAAGAAACCACTTCCGGTTTCGGGAATGGCGCGAGGTCCTCATATGCTTAAAGAATGATCAATCTGTTGTCTTCAATGTGAACAATACATATACAATAATATTACCTTGATTTTGATCTGCGTTGTTGTATTCTCCACTTAGTTGACGTATAGTAATTCTCTGAGCGATAGTGAGGAGTATTGCATTGTATTAACTACAAGGAGAATACGATTACATAGATCAAAATCATGGTAATATTGTATTTATTATTCAGCATTTTTGATATAAGTTATCAAAGGTAACAAAGAAAGCTGCTGATCTTCTCCCGTACTACTTTGCATGTAAAGGCCTGTCTCCACTTTGCGACTGGGGGAGTTTGCGATCCTGTACCTCCAGTCTCAGACTGGAGGTACCGGCTTGCCGTACCGCATGTACCTCGGATCGTAAGGTATCATCGATTCTGTGTGGAGACACCCCCGCTTGCGACTGGAGGGCTTGTGATTCTAGGTACATAGTCTCAGACTGGGCGTACCAAATATCAAACATGTTTGATATTTAAAAACGCTTACGATCCGGGGTACATGTGG
The DNA here is from genome assembly GCA_950022655.1 of Alentia gelatinosa. Lineage (NCBI taxonomy): Eukaryota > Metazoa > Annelida > Polychaeta > Phyllodocida > Polynoidae > Alentia > Alentia gelatinosa. The sequence continues at coordinate 60,499,178 of OX465582.1, forward strand.
TACCTCCAGTCTGAGACTGGGTGTACCGGTACGCCCAGTCTCAGACTGGAGGGAAACTTGCTGTCTCCACTGTGCGTTTTGCCGAGTTGCGATCCTGGAGGTATGCCCAGTCTGAGACTGGACGTACCTATGTACCTAGAATCACACAGTGGAGACAGGGCAAACCCAACATCCTATTCCATGGCTGAAGTCACATGGTGGCGGTACGAGGTACCTGACAAAAGCTATTTCATTAGGTTATCACCATTTCGTCGTTATGTGGTCACCACCATCATGTGTTGCCTGCTCGACTACACCCAACTTTTATACCTCCCTGACACATGGCAGCCATACAACAATTTTGTGTGGGTGTACAGTTATTGTTTGGGTAGTTTAACGTCCATTTTTTTCAATTAGACTTGCTGTGCAGTTAACCTGTGGAAGAGGCCCTTTAGCAGTGAGGGACACAATATATTAGTGCAACTTGAACAAGGTCTCTTGTACATCTCCAGATGGGCCGTCACTCTTCCCGGCCGAGCATCCTCTAGTGAAGAGCCTGATTGAGATGATCGACAACCTCAACATCCCCATCCTCACCTATGGATCCAACTTGACCCCGGACCTGGTGACAGACTGCCAGTTTCCCTGGTTCTTCAGGCAGAAGATGAAAGGTTAGCTTCCTTTTACCCATTTTCCATTCATGTTCTTTGCTTGACACTGCGTTGTGCACATATTTAACAGGGATAGCAGTTTTCCACGTTTCCAAGGAAATCCTTGTTTGTATTTCTAGTTATATAGTTCCTTTATATAGTCAACTGTGTCCATAATCACTGTGGCCCCCCTTTTATCCGCAAATTTGATGACAATGTAATTTATTTGGAGTCTGCACAATGCATTTCTCACCCTGCGTGGTGTTAGGCTGGGGACATTTTTATTTTTCAGATTTTTCTGAGAGATTTATTTCGTTCAATGAAATACATCCCTCGAGATTCTGGGAGCCCATAGGTGGTTTCCAGTTTGATTCGCCCTTCAGTTTACATATAAGATCATTGTCTTCATATGTGCCGCTTGCCGGTCTCATTTTTCAAGAACTGTACTGGTCTGATTTTTTTAAGAACTCTAGATTTCGCAATATTTGAAGGAATTGGTCTAGTTCTATCTTCACATCAGCTTCACAATTATTCACAGGTACCGGACAGAAATTTAGTCCTTTTAATAGAACAGATGTCTTGTCCTTAGTTAACCTTTTACTTGATAAGTTTACCACTATCGGATTACTATGTTTACACTTAGCGTTCCATGATGGTTCTGCTGATTCTTAGAGCAATGGCATTCCCCTAGATTTTTACATCACTTAGACCTACATCAATGTAAATCCGATGAAAAAATGAGAAGGGCGTCAAAAGCTGATAGTTGTTTATAAACAATTATCAGCTTTTGACGCCCTTCTCATTATATCAATATACTGTGATTTTGGTTTGGTTGATTTAACGTCCAATAATTATGATTAACTGTTATAAGATTGCTGTGATTTGTATTAGTTTTCTAAGTAGACCCAAACTACAGCCTAGGATCTTTTGCCTGGGAGGACCAGGCACACGCTGCACCACCCACATCAGGAGAACAATAGGGAGACATTGATATTGGCCCTTATGGTCACTACAAGCCAGCGTTGCTATTCCTTCTCCTACAATTCCTTGGCGGCACCAACAGTGGATACAGTAAAGTGGCATTTAATAATTGGCATCGCTGTTGAGGTGACCCTTCCCTTTGCTATGCTAGCATAACAAATGGAATATTTAATAAATCAATATCTAATAAATAATTCAATAATTCCAAATTAGTTCTCGTCCCTTTTCCCACATTTCAGTTTTCATGTCAGGTCTCTATGTGCATTTTTGACTGATGGTCCATGAGCCAGACCATCAAATTTTGGCCATTGGTACTAACTGAGGGGAATAATGCTCATTGTTATTTTCAGCAAGGCAAACATCTGTAGGGTTGGAAAATATATGATAGCATCATATTCATGGTAGCTTTTTATGTTTTTATAGCCTTTTAGTAAATCCACCACAAAATGAACTTTTCTTACAGTAGCGTCTAGCAAAAGAATGCATCCTTTTCAAAACTACTGGCTGTCTCTTAATATCAGCTCTATCTTCTTGAAATGTGGCCGGGATATAGCTGAGGGTAGGTGCTTTTCTTAGTTCTTAGAATTGCCCTAGCTAGAGCCACTAACAATTTAGCATTGATGAATTGCAAAATGGATGATTTTATTTTCATGAAAAGTGGACGGGAAAGTTCTATTGCACATACTCTTATTTCATGGATACCATGCAAGAATATATGGATTCGAAGAATATTTAACTCCAAATTAAATGTATAAAAATATATTTCAAATTAGATGTACAGCATACATTTTATTGTTATTGTAGCTATCCCAGTTTTACAATAGAAGCTAACCCTTTTGCTTGAAAATGGAAAAGCTACAGCACAAGCTTTTTGCTAAAAATAGATGTATCATCCACATTACAGCATCAAAAGATAATAAAACTTTAATCAGTCCTCAAAGCTATGGCTCATGGCTTACACTATTTGAAGCAGCGCAAGTAAAACCATACACCTATTTTAGACACTGCCAAACAGCTTGATGATTGAGAAGTCTGCACAGTCTTTTATCATAGGAATTGCAGAAGCCTCCAGTAGCTGGTGTCCGTGTGGGCCCACAACCTCTTTAAACCAAAGAAGACCATTTTCAGGAAACCAAACATGCTGCTAAAGGAGCCCACAAAAAGAACCTTGTTTGGATGCTTGCAAGACAAATGGAATAAAAAAAAATCAGACGACCCCAAGTTGGACTGGTTTTAATATTGTCACTAGAGATGAAGTATGAACAAATGGAAAACTCTGCTTTCTGGCTGTTATACATAGACATGGTAGAGGATGTGATACTTGGCCTATTGCGAGCTTCCTGTGAAGGAAATTGGAACTTGCACCTTCAAGCCATACAAAGTATGATCCCATGGTGCTGTGCATATGATAGGTTGAACTATCCCAGATACCTGTCCCCATACTTTGCTCAGACGGCAAATCTTCGAGAGACAAATCCACAAGTGTATGAGCCCTTGAAAACAGGCTAATTCTCAGTGCAGATGTCTGACAACAACCCTTTTGAATGGATTCCTGTAGCGCAGACAACTGAGGTAACAGTGAACAAAGATACACAGACTCCTGGAGGCACATCTCGGTTCAGTCTGAAAGCTGGAGCTGTCAAATGGTACTACATAACAGCTGAGTACAGAAGTGCATTCATGAGACAGCTAAGACACATGGTTCAAGGTAACAAATCAAAAAGGTGGTATACAGAACACCAGCCGCCAAGAATCCAAAGAGATGAGGTGACTGTGTCTGTAGTCCTTGGTCTCATCAAAGACTGGGTCAACATCAAAGACTGGGTCAACCCATTCGTAGATAAGAAGGACCTAATTAGCATTTTTACTGCAAAGACGACACCCAGAGACATTGCCTCTGACCTGTTGAAAGCCTATTAGATTGGTTACAAAGCTTATGCAACCTTCAAGGATGAAAGGCTAAAGAGAGATCCACCTCTGAAGAAATTTCATGATTCATTTAGAACTAACAAGTTAAAGACATTTAGTAATATGTATAAGAAGCAGGAAGTGAAATCAAGTTGAAAGATGATGTTCAAGGCTGACAGATCTCTGTTTGGTCACATAATAGTGATGGCACAAGGACAATCTCCAGATGGAAGATATCTTCTGTCATCCACTTGGACAATTACCTTGGGCCCTGTCCACACCTGATGGGTTGCTGCATAGAACGAACAAAGCTACTATAGCCACAACTTTGCAGAAGAATGTGACAGTGGCAGAGCAATTCCCAGATGACTCCGCTACAGTAGTTGATGGAATGAGCTTAGTACAAAGAGTAAAAGGTGGTCAAGCTACCTTTGGTGATGTTGCCACTACTGTCTTGTCTATGGCACTGAGGGAAGGAGGTCAGAGTGACAGAATCGATGTAGTGTTTGACACATACAGGGTGAATTTTATCAAAAACCGTGAGAGATCTCTACAAGGTGGAGAGGATGGCCCTCAGCTGCATAGCATCACAGGCACACAGATTGTGAAACAGTGGCATAGGTTACTAAATGCAGCTTATAATAATACCAGTCTTAGTACATTCTTAGTTAGTGAATGGAAGAAGCAAGAATACAGAGAAAGATTCTATCTGCAACTGTGGAGGACAAATGTTACAGGATCACATCTCAGGGTCCTGAGGAGGTGCCTGCTCTATAGTGCCAACAGGAAGAAGCAGATGGACGCCTAGTTCTCCATGCTGCTCATGCAGCATGACAGCGCTATCAGGCTATAGTAATCTGCTCAGAGGATACAGATGTCTTCATAATGTCCTTGACATTTCATGACAAGATTGGAGTTCCTTTGTTCCAGAAATGTGGAACTAGAACTTGGACAAGGCTTGTTGATATAGATGTCTGTAGGGCTCTCATTGGGATGCATACATATACAGGATGTGACACTGTCAGTGCATTTGCAGGCAAAGGGAAGGTCAATGCTCTGAAACTTTTGACAACAAGTGAGGAAATCAAGGACATATTCCTAGAGGTTGGTCATGTCTGGAAGCTCTCCAAAGAGATAATGGACAAGCTAGAAGCATTTACTTGTCTTCTTTATTCACCAAAGGCATCATCCACCAAGGTGAATGATCTCAGGTATGATTTATTCTGTGCTAAGAAACCACATAAACATGTCAAAATTATGGATTTATTCATTCATGGGTGGGGTAACACTGTCTGCTTGCATTCTTTTGATATTCAATGTATAAACAAGATATTTACCTCAATAAATTTTCTAATAGCTGATGTAAATTATGTGTGTTTTAAATCATTCATCGCCTTCACACATCATAAGATAGAGAACTACATTTCTGAAAGTGGTATGATTGACAACGCTGGAAAAACACACTAATATATTAGTGTTACCAATGATACACCTTTCAACCTATACATGTTTAGCAATTTGTTTTGAAAAAAATATGATCTTATCTTAAAGTGAGAGAAATTTCAATATCAATGTTTGTGTGACAGATAGGACTTTGTTAAGTTGAAATAGGATGTCTCATACTATACTGGCCATTTTGCACAAAAGTTTACCTCTAGGTAGGCATACAAACAGAGTCATAAAACACAAAAAGCCCCAAGATTCAAGATGGTACCGACCAACCCTACTGGCTCATGGACTATGAGTTACAGTAAAGAACAGTGCCCAACACTGCAGCTCTCACTTGTAAGACATGGAAGTGATAACCTATGGTCGAGCAATTCCCGGGAACGGAATGTACAAACAAAAATGAGGCAAAGGGTTTTGCCATTTTCAGGCACCCTAGCTTTCTGGTCTTATAATATAATTAATTGATGCGTCTGACAAAATCATATACACAAACTTTTCTTTCAATAATGATTTTTTTAAACTGTATTTGTCAGGACGGATAAGCAAATAATCTCCTGTAACAAAATGCACAAGAATGGAATTTAATATTCTCTATATTTTGTATATCCATAAAAGAACTTCCGCTCAATTATGGATATAATAGATGACAATAACTCACAAGGTATTTTATTGTCGGTAGACTTTCACAAGGCTTTGGAGTCAGTGAAATATTTATATTTTGAGAAGAATATATTTCTTGGATTAAGTTATTGTATTCGGGTTTAGAATCATGTACCATTAACAATGGATACATCTTTAAATGGTTCCATCCAAAGAGAGGCACCAGACAGAGATGCTGCATTTCACCATAATTATTTGTTTATCCTAGTTGTCGAAATGTTGGTCATCGCCACTAGAGAAGACTCTAGCATCTGAGGTATCAAGCTTATACATAGAGAAATAAAAACCTAATTATTTGCTGATGGTATCACTATTTTTCTTAAAACTCCCAATCGTTAATCTTCCTGTTAGATCTCCTTGAAAAAATCAGAAGATACACAAAAAAAATGAAAATTAATTACGAAAAATCATGCCTGGTGCCTCTAGGTAGGTTCCCTCAAGCTTCTCTTCAAGATAAACCAATCAAAGTCACTGACTCTCCCACAATGAACAGAGGTATATCCTTTTAGCTACATTTGCACCATCCAACGCTGAACAATTACCTCTGAAAAAGAATATCAATGTCCCAGTACTCTATATATTGGTTTACACATAAAAGACACAAAAAATATGACATATATTACTTAAAAATTCCCCCCCCCCTTTTCCTCCATTGTACTTTTCCAACATGAACCCCTCTATGTAATAAAAACGAATTTCACCAATCTTGACTCCCATCTCCTGCTCCATTATCTTAAAAACTACAGGTCCTAACTAGGATCTGATTAACTCCTCACTAGCTATCTGGAGGCCTTTAATTTTAAACATTGCCTCAGTAATATTCATCCATCAGATGAAGCTTGACCTATATATATCAATCAGACCCCTATAACTAACATAACATCAACCCGTAAATCATAATTGTGTGTGTACTTCCTTTGTGAATCTGGCACCCATCTTAATTGTTTAACCCCCGATAAAATTCCCTTTGAAAGGACACCTAGAAACCAATTACATCATGACAAGACAAGTGGCCCTAGTAGCAACACAAAAACAAAAATTTTGTGACAAGACATAAACCACTTTTTATATATTCAATAAATAACTGGACCATATGATCTTGAGTTCTATCAATGGCTTGAACTCTTTCACCTTTTTCCACCAATTCCCAAACTGGAAAACCTTTGCTGTGATTAACACTCCATCACTTAACCCAACCTCAGTAGTATCTTTTCCCACTTCCTGAAATTTTTCAGCCTTGTTTTCTAGCTTGCAAAAATATATTTCTCTCCTTAAACTCTTCCCAAATTTCAGACTCCAATCATATACACTGAGGTCATCGTTACCAAAAGGTCTTTGGCAATAGATATAAAACTTAACATGTAAACATATAAAATTATATATTTGCGCTTTTTGACCTTTCTCTTTCCTGACCAGAAACAAGAAGTTGGGGTTAAGGTCTAAAGACCAGTCCATAGTAACCATATTTTTACACTTTTTCAGAATCTATCCATAGTCTCACCACCTAGGAAAAAATGCTCAACTGTATATATACAATCACAATATTTGCATACCTGATCCACTCTAAGATTCCCCTTGATCAGAAAATTACTTGTAGGGATGACCCTGTTTAGAATTTTGTAATGGAGGGATTGTAATTTGGTAGATCCTGTTGCTTTAAACGCATTTGCATATAAAGAAAAGCACTCTTCCTCCAAGTGTTCAAAGTTATACAGTTTTGCTTTCCAAATTTGAAAGCCTGGGAATTTTTTTTATATAGCAGTATAATTTCTTATTATGGCAGTTAAGGATGTTGAATGAGCCTTCTTTGTGTAACAATAATTTCTGATCAACCATACTAACGTTCTCAAATTTCATCTCTTTCCACCATAGAATGGCATTTACACATAGATGTAACTGTTCCTTAGAGCAAAGAATCCTGAAAGCATTCTCCACTTCCTCTGGTGATATCAGACTTTTGTGTGAATCAAATCTTTCACCTGAAGAAGTCCTGCCTGAGCCCATGACTCTGCCAGGAGCTTCCGAAGCAATTCACCTTTCTTATTGAAGAACATATTGTTGGCTAACAATTAATTTTCATATTCATTCTGTAGAGGGTGGTTAAAAAGAGATTTCCAGATTTTAATTGATTCACTGTAAGATTTTGAAACTTCTTTATTCTGTTTGTAAGGTGATTTTTCCAAAAAGAGGTGAAACAACACATCCTTTATCTTAAAAGTTTCCCTAAAGAAGAGAGTCCAGGGGTGGAAATCACTTGTGCATAACCTGTCTATCCATTTTAGCCTGGAGACAATTTACATCATTCTTAAGTCTAAAAGTTTCAGGCCTCCCATCTTGGGAGAGTACCTGGTGTGCTACCTTATTCACTGGGCTCTGCCAATGAAAGCATCCATTTTCTTTTGGAACTCTTTAAAAACCTTTTCTGGTGTGTAAACAACTGACACCAGGTATGGAAGCAAAGGAATGAGTAAAATATTGACTATTGTAATTTTCCCTTTGATTAGAGTGATGTTCATCGATGGACATTATTATGGACTTTTGTATATTGATCCTTAGACCTGTGTATCGGCCAATATCCCTAATGATCCATAACACCCTGAACATAGATTGAGCATCTAAAGCTAAGCATGATTTCAAGATCATTCGCAAAGAGATAATTTGACATTCCTCTTTGCTAGCCTTATCCCATTTATATTCCTATCCTCTCTTATTATAATTTCCAGAATTTCGATAACCAAGATTAAAAGTAAAGGTGAGATACTACAACCCTGTATTTTGCCCCTGGATGGTTTAAACCACCTTGTATGAAAACCATTGTTCGATACACAAACTTCTGGATCTGTGTAAACAATTTTGATCAAGTCTTTCCAAATTTTCACCAAGTCCAAACAATTGAAGCATGTCTCCCAGAGCCTCTCATGACACAGAATCAAATGCCTTCTCAAAGTCTAGGTTCATTCTGCGATGTCACACCGACCAGTGTACATAGTTACGGTGGTTAAGTACAGTTCCATAATTGTCATTCAAGGTAGCATCAGCAAAGGGAACTGACGTTGCCTCGTCTTACTTCTACAATCAGTATTAAGCAGGGTTATTGGTCTCCAATTCTTAATTTCTTCTCTACTGGTTCCTTTCCTAGGGATCAAGGAAATGCTGCCCCTTTTCTGTTCAACACTGAGTTCTCTATTCTGTTTGGCTGCGACCAGTGATTCAAAACCCCATCACTTCCTAGACATTTGTTATTGAATAAATCTTTCAAGGTTTCCCCCTATTCCTAAACAATCGTCTGTTTTGATCTAAGAGATAAGCTTATCTAGTAGAGGAGCAGATCTGAAAATTTATGATTTTTCTTGCCGGCTCGATAACCTTTATGATTAACCTTGCAAATATGACCTTGACATCAAGGTCAACACATGACACCCTCTTAAAAGGTTCTCACAGAAAGCAATGTATATGCACAACCCAAGTACTATAATACAATGTCATTTATGGTAAAATTCCCAAATTTCATGAAAAATGTCAAAACCTGTTGGGGGTGACCTTGATAATATGACCTTGACATTAGTACAAGGTCATCACATGGCACACTCTTAAAGAATTCTCATGGATATTAATGTCTATGTTGAATCCAATTACTGCAATAGAAGGTTAACCATGGTAGTATTGTCAGATTTGTCACCAAATATCCTAATTTTTATGGTTGACCTTGAGAATATGACCTTGACGTTGGGTCAAGGTCATTATCTGGGTAGGTTTTGGAACTTTAGCTATGCAGCCTTCATCATGTCCAATATGAAACCCATACTTGTAATAGCTAATGAAATATTCACAATCTAGTTTAGAAGTTGAATGTGACTTTTGCTGTTTTGCTAAGGATTTCTATACAGTTTTCATTAATTGGTGAGCATCCAATTCTTTCTTAAGTAGATTAGGTATGTGTTTTATATGGTCTATATGGGTGAATAGCATACCAGATTAAAGCTATTGGTTCAGGGAATAATACTGAATTGTTTCTTTATCAAGTTTCTGATATGTATGGTTGCCATAGCAACTGAAACATACCCATATACAAAAAATAGGCAAAAAATTAATGTTTGACCTTGAATTCAGTGACCTTGACCTTGACCCAAGGTCATACATTTGCATACTCAAAGACTTTGATGGGGTATATATGCTTATTCAATATGAGCCTCCTAGCTCATAAAGGGTCAGAGTAAGGAGCACATATGTCTTAAAAATTGAGATCTCTGTAATTTTAGTGACCTTGACCTTTGACCTCAGATAGAATAATGATGCTGAAAGGTCTGCAACGCCAGAGCACCCACACTAAAAAGTAGAGAGTCTCTAGAATCAAAATCAACTCCGATAACCATTGTGGCGAGCCGGCAAGAAAAATCCTAAATTATCAGATCTGCTCCTCTACTAATCATTGGACCTCTGTTTCTGTCGATTCAAAAAAATATTTTTCTCCCAGTTGCATCCACATCACAATTCACATGAGATTTGAACAATGCTGACAGGGCTTTCTCTTTTTTCTTCCATTTCTATTTCTCTCCTGATTTTCCCATATTCACTCTCTGCAAAATCTTCTGATCTTCAAACTCCAACAACTTCTTATTTAATTATTGCTCTCTAGCCAATTGTTTTCCTCTTTTCTGTGGAATATGACATTGCAAAATTCCTTATTTTGTATTTGATATAGTCCCACTTCAACTCATATGTCTCCTCCTCCAAAACTTTGATAGTTATGGCCAACTCCCTAGTGAACTGCTTGTCTGCTAGTAAAAAGATATCCATCTTGTAAAACCCTAGGCCCCTCTTATAGGGCCCATAGTCATTGTGCTATGGAGGCTGCCATCCTGCCGCCCGATGCCATCTAAAACGCCAGGTGGGGGGTATCAATTATCAATAGATTTTATCAGAAATATTTTTTGGGGCTTGCCATGGAGGAATTTTAGCCTAGTCTCAATATTATCTATGGATAATAACAACTGATAACAGTGGTTGCCCTCTGACCACAGTGGCCTTAACTTACAATTTCCTGGCGGATGATGGCAGAACTAGCAATCACTCTGTGCCCTATAGGTCATTCTTTCTAAATCAAAGGCTATTCGAGAGTCCTCTGACAACACCATTGGGCTTATGCATGGGTCTATTGCTCTGTTTTTAATCGTAACTGATAAAAACCAATAATCTATTCTCGAGGCTTGCTTGGCTCGCCAAGTATCTGTTAATTCAACTATTTCCAACATATTGTTCACAGATTGTCTGAATCTTTTCCCTATGGCTTTATTTGTTAAATTCCTTCTATTCAACTCTGGATGTAAATGAACATTTAAGTCCCCACCTAGTATCATCGTGACTTCTGTATTTTGTGTAGTTAGTTCCTTTAACTTATCTAGTGTCTGTTTTTGTTATTCTGGTTCGTCACTGGTTGGTGCTTACATATTCCCCAGAATTAATTCTTCATCTTTTTTTAATTTACACACCAAAATTCTCTGAGACTTTATACATATAAAATAATTTAACCTCCTTATTTGTTGGGAAGAGTATGGCCACTCCCCGTGAATTACATTATCCATTAGAGAGAGCAATTCCCCCCCCCCCCACTCCATTTTCCACTGATCATTGAAGTCCTCTGGCCCATGGGTCTCCTGTATGATACATATGTCTGCTATTTTCCTGGTGTTAGAGAAAATTGCCTTTTTCTTTACCTTATCACCCAATCCAAAGCGCATATGTTTAGAAGTTTTTTTATTGTCTGTTAAGTTAGACATCAGTAAAGGAATCCCAACTTCTTACATCCCTAATCCAAAATCTTGGTCGATTCTTTTGCTCCGTTTCCTTTACATCTGTAATCTTCCCTTCCCCTTTTGCCAAACTCCAACTGAAAAAATACTCACACATAAACCACACTATTCCAACCTTCACCATCCACACATAAACATCAAACATTGAAGTGTTGTGAATACAATGCCCCTCATCTATGGGCTCCTGATTTTGGTTTTGTTTCGTATCTCTTTCGTCCTCTTTTCTTTTTTTCAAAGAAAACCTTGTTATTAACAAGGCCAGGCTCAATCCCCTCCTCAGTTCCCCCTCCCCTATCCTTGATCTTTCCACCCCAATGTTGCTCCTTGGTGTAACCTATCAGTGACGATACCCTTTTCTGGAACCAATGAGTAGGGACTCAATTAGCCAGTGTACCAGGCCCTGTCCCAAACAGGGCCGGGTTCCTCTGCCATAGAGCTCTCATCCGGAATCGTCATTTCATACTACACACACTCTGACATATATGAAAAAAAATTGAATCGATAAATATATACCCATTTGTCTTTGCCAACCTTCATAACAGCCGTATCTTATGTTATAACTGTGTGTTTAGACATAATTTTCCAGTGAAGCTTGGCTGGTTCTCAGGTCCAGCCATTTTGTTCAGTCTTCTTTGCTGGTTCCCTAACTGCAAAGAGCCTTGCCAATTAACATAGGACAGCTGTTCACCCCTGAATGGAGATCAGGGGTGAATACTTTACCTAGCACTCGATTTGCTTCATTCAACGCCACTAACCATCTGTTGACTCTAATAATAGTAGCATCAATGATTTTTTGTTCCTTGGCCACTTCCACAGGAGGCCTGTTTGATAATCTCGGCCTACTATTGGACTAAAAATAATCCTTGTACCACTATGCATCCCGCACCATGCCTCATTTTTTTTTTTTTTTTTTTTTTTTTTTTTTTTTTTTTTATTCCGCCAGTTCTGCCACGATGGGCAGTTCTTCCACTGGAAGCTCAAGATGATATACTTTACAGCGAGGTCTTCCAAGTACAGTAGGCACAGGTTAAATATTCGTGATACAGTCAGTACAACACCAGGAGACGAAAGGGGAGATAACGTAACAAAGAGAGTGAAGTGGGTTGATGGTTGATGGGATGAGATGTTGAAAGGATACTCATATTGGGTGACAAGAGTCAAGCAGTGCAGCAGGTATTAATATTTACACAATATCCTTGCATTTGTATGACATACATGCTACTAGCAGATCTCTTAGGTTTCTTAAGCCTCGCTTACCGCCTGCTTGTTGAAATACATGTTACCCTGTAGTCATTGTCTAGCTGACTTCCCTTGATTTCCTGTACATCAGACACATAGACTTTGTCAGATTGACCACTCATACACTGAGAATTTCTCCTTGATAGCCTTTTTGAAGCTGCGTTTATCGCCTGCTTTTTGTGTTTTTACATCAAGATCAGACCATAGAGAGACACCCCGGTGGATGGGAGACCGCTGGTATTTGGTTGTCTTCGCTCTACGCTGTTTGAATTTTATTTTGTCGTCGCTACGGGTTCTTCGGACCCTGGTGTCCAGCAAGCTAGGTACCTTGCTCATTTTAAACATGACGGATAGTAGCTGCATGCTTCGTCTGCAGTCGAGGAAGTCCACGGAGGTTCTTCTGTGTAGGTTGTCGAGAGATTGCATGCGAACTGCCCCTGGGCTATGCGGAGGGCTCGATTTTGAATCAACTATAATTTCGATATATCCTTTTTCGTGGCCCCATCAGTCAGAAAGCTGCAATACTCGATTATGGGCCTGATTGTTGTCAAGTAGATACGTCTCGCAACATTGAAACTGAGGCAACAACGTAATTTGTTTAGCTGAAAGCATCTGCCGTGCACGCTTTTGGAGATTTCCCTAATGTACTGACCCATGCCCAGATCAGAGTCCAGAATGACCCCCAGATACTTGTATTGACGAACCTCTACTAATTCTTGATCACCACAGTTCAGGTTCAGTGCTGGTAAGTACGGCCGTTTGCGAGACGATCCAAACCAGATGGTTTTTGTCTTTCTGCTATTAAGGGTCATACCGTTGCAACCGCACCAAGAAGTGATATCGTTTAAGGCATTTTGGATGTTGACACGGGCCTGGTCCGCAGAGAAGTGGGCAGTGAACAGAACAAGATCGTCCGCATACTGGAGGTAGTTGCATTGGGAGACCTTAGAGCACATGTCGTCGATGAATGAGACGAATAAGAGCGGCCCCAGAACGGAGCCTTGGGACACTCCGAAGCGGACAGGCGCATAATTAGAAGTGTTGCCATTAACTCTTACTCGTTGTCTACGTTCGTCAAGGTAGTCCTTTACCCAGTTTGTTAACACAGGAGGAAGTTGGAAGGTACGTTCAAGTTTGGCGATCATGAGTGCATGCGAGACAGAGTCAAATGCCTTTTGTAGGTCAATAAAACAGGCAGCGGTTGCATGTCCATCGTCATGGGAGGTGTAAAGACTATTAACAAAAGAGAAAACTGCATCCATTGTGCCTAGTTCTTTGCGAAATCCAAACTGATGCTGGTTTAGGTGGCCTCTATTCTCTAGATGATTATATATCAGATCGTAGACTACTTTCTCTAAGATTTTTGCAGGAGTGGGAATCGGGTTATTGGGCGCCAGTTGGTGATCTTCTGCAAGTTTCCCCCCTTGGGTATCGGCACAACCGTCCCCTCCTTCCATCCGTGTGGAATCATGCCTGTTGATAAGGTGTTTTCGAAAATAACCGAAAACTCGCTGATAAGTATGGACATGGCGTCCTTGATTACCCTACCCGAAATGTTGGCTAAGCCCGAACTCTTACTGATGGCGATGTCATTTATGAGATCCTTTAACTTACTCTTATCAATTCTGACATTGACTAGGCTGTCGGATGGGGGTAAATCATTTAGTTCATTTAACAGATTCCTGTACTCAGTTTTATCAGTTTTATCAAACAACACCTGACCTATATTGCTGAAATATTTGTTTATGTAATTCGCTGTTTCATTATACGGGACAGGGACTCCACTCTCCTCGTCCAATAATGAGCACTCATTGGTCGACCCGCTACCATGCAGAAGGTGGTTTATCGAGTGCCAGAACTCCTTAGGGTTGTCAATCGTGTTGTCCAACTGATCCCGTACAAAACTATTCTTTGCATCCTTAAGAAACCATCTAATCTCGACGTTAAGAGCTCTAGCGTTATTGAGGTGCCTTTTGTCTCCACTGGCCTTAAATGATTTTATACATTCGCGACGCATATTAATTTTGTCTAGGATCTCATCCGTGACCCAGGGGTCTTTTTCCTTTTTGAAGGACATATTTCGTAGTGGACATTCAGTGTCAAGAAAGTCGTTGATCATCGAAAGAACCATATTCCATTGATCATCAGGATTGCTACTCTGCCAAAAGGCGGACCAATCTTGGTCTGAGAGGAAATCTGCTAAGTTTTGCTTACTGTACGCCTTGTACGACCGACCTGTGAAGGTGGTGCTCCTATGTGGGGCAGCCTCCTTCTTCCTAACCCCGAAAACCGGTAGATGATCGCTCATCAAGTCAGGTAGCACGCCTTTCTCAGATACTAACGTACAATCAGTAAAAATCAAGTCCAAGATTGTCCCCCCTGCATCATTTGGTCTAGTAACATCATGAATTAGTTGCACCAAGTCCAGATACCTAGCAGCAGAAAACAACCTATCCCTGTCAGGGCAGTTTCTCTCAGTAATGTTACAGTTCAGATCCCCAAGGAACCATAACTCGGTGCCTCTAGTTGCCTCAGCATTAGCTATTCTATTGATAGTGTCTATTGTGTAGTTGATGTCCTTCTTAGGTGGACGATAAATTGTGACTATGGTCATATGCCTGAAGTTTGGCTTTTTGATGGAAAGCGTTATGTACTCTAGCCGCTCGTCTATTCCAGATAATTCATCTATCTTACTGCAATAGGGCGCATATTTATTGCTGACAAAGCAAGCGAGTCCACCGCCAACTCGACCCAGTCTATCTTCTCTATAGATACTATGGCTCTTGAGGTCAACGAGCGAATCTTGAAATCTTTCATCTAACCAAGTTTCTGATAAACTGATTATATCAAACTCCCCTAGAACCAGCTTCACTTGACCTAGGTTCGGATGCAGGCTACAAATATTACAATGAGTGAGGGAAAAACCTTTCGTTGGCATTTGATGATGAAAAGAGGGTGATAATAGATATGAGTAGGAAGGAGTAAGGTCTGAGTGGGGATTCCCAAAATCAGCCTAGCGACTCCCAGCTAGGTCGAGTTAGCCTTAGCTGCTGAGTGTAATAATAAGATGAGGGGAGAGGTAATGTGGGAAGAGGCAATCACGATTGCGAGGTCAATAGGGTGAGAGTTGGGGTGGGTACGGGAGAGGGGTGAGGTACACCCATGGGTATGAAAGCATTTAATGCTTGACAGTCCAGGGAACTTTCCCATTTACCAAATGAAGACACGAAAGAGATTTGAAAACAGAGTGAATTGTATTGCAGTCTGTGTAGTAATTAACTGTCCTCCATAAAAATGGAAGAAACATATACAAACATTTGCTGTGCAGTAGCCGATAATTACAAGAAACACAATCGTAAAGAATCTGACAACAACAGTCAAGAACCAGGCTAGATGAATAACAATACTTATATAATATATAGTGCAGCGTAATATATGGCAAGTAGCAACAGAAAGAACAGTGACCAAAGCAGCAAATAATAACATAAGGTACACACAAAAAAGTTGCTTCGCAGAACTATCAAAGTCCCAGCTATATTAGAAGTCACATATGTAATTCACTTAGTACAGCGGTATACAACACGGTGAGGTGGTTGCAAAAAGATCAAGGCAAAAACTATAAGGCGTATCAATAGTGTGTGAAAGTGCATGCATGGGTACTGTCTGTTATGGCTGCTTCCATTCCGGATTGCAGCAGATAGTGCATAATACTGTTTGGTCTGTTCCGGTACCCAAGTGGACAGTCAGAAACTAGTTAGCCCCAGACGGGACAAGTCAGACATTTGGCGAATTGCGCCACCGAGTTTAAGAGCACAGGGTTGGATCCCACTGACTAGTCGACTCAGTGTTCTCATGTTGAGAACTAAAGAACTTCCCGTACGGATTGTTCAAGGTGAGTAGCGTCTGATTAGCTGATTAGTATCCTCTGTGATGTTATCATTCTGATTCATGGTGCTCCTTGTGCGCATATGTTCACTGAACGCAGTATAATGTGCACCGCCTTATGATGCCATAAACCATCGAGATGGCAGCCATCATATAACTTGTCGTAAAGGATGGAGAGTTTCCCTGATTTGGAGTGTTTTACGTAGACGATGTCCGCCATGCGGACAGTTGGCACCCCGTAACTCTTGTTGTGTTTCACTATTTCATCGTTCATCTTCATTGCCATAACATCCAGTTTCGTCTGGTCGTCTAGAGTGCTGTGTTGTCGACTGTACGTTCCTAGCTTCAGACCAAAGAAGGTTCCAAAACAGATGTTGAGATTTGGGTGATACAGATCAAAGTTGGCTTGAATCTGATTCATCTCGTTCTGGATACGTTCTACAGCATCATCGCAACACTCAAAACGCAAAGTGATCCCACCGTCCGATCTGTTTTTCTTAGTTAAACTGCATATACCGCCAACGAGAAGGACATGCCGGAGATCCAGGCCGGCAGCAGGGACCATTCTCATTGCTACATCGGCGATTTCCAACAGACCGGCACCTGGGAGACTAAAGACGTCGATGACGTTACCATTTTGTCGCAGCGTGTCGGTAATCCTTCCAATGCGGGAGTCGCCCAAAATTAAGACAGACATCTCCAAATTATATTGACCCAGTCACATTCACTATGAATCAGCAGCTGCTTCTCTATGTGCAATGAGCTCGGATCTCACGTCCATGAGCAGCCGACCAAAGGTGTTACTGCCCACGTATGTGTCAGCCGTGCGGCAACGCTCGTAGCTCACCCCCGTGCCCCAGAACATATTGTGAGTGGCCTCCAATAGGGGTAGTGGGCTTGATTCAATGAGCCTCTGGCGTAACACATCATGTTTCGTGAATTTCTCCTTCACCATACCACGAAGTTTTGCCACCTTCTGCGTGTCCCAGTCGCTGTTACCCTCCTTGATAGTAGACCCTAGGCGTTTGGCCTCAAAGGGACAAGTACTTTCGTAAATTGCCCCGGCGGTCTCTTGTTCGTTTCCATGCAGGCACTTAGCAAACTGATACGCCTGTTCTACGGAGTGAAAGACAAAGAGCCTATCAACCGTGCCCTCACAAATATGTAGGTTCAACTCGCACTTGTACATATTGCTAAGGTACGCTTTAGACCCGGCAAAGAATAGACCAAGGTCAGTTTTCAGAATTTGGTCTTCAGGACTATCTACTCTGACCTGCTGTGTCGCGTTGTTGTTGTTTATGGCACCTATGTCCATGGCAATTTCTTTGAGGGGGGGTGGTTGACTCAGGTCAACCGCAGAGACGTCTGTAACTAGGTCATGTTGTGGTTCGGGCTGAATTGCCTTGTGTCTACTGTGGGGTCTAGAAATATCAACGTAATCAGGGGGAAGTATGTACCTCGGTAGTTCATCCGCCTTATCCAGGGAAAACTCCTGGTCCTCAATGAAAAGGGAGTCACCTGTGATGTAGGCATTCTTTCCCAATCTCTTGTGATATCCCCTCACCATTTTGAGAATCCCTCTACGTCTCCTGCTTTCAAATGGTTCGTCTATACTTATTGATACATCAGATAGATCGGTACGGGCTAACTTCGGAGCAGAGTTTAGAAGCAGGTTACGCGCACGTTGATTCGTGAAACTGACCATTATTGGGGGGGGCCTATTTGGTTTGTTGGATTTGCTGGCGTTCCGATTCAGCCTCACGATTCTGAGTACATCACGTATATCGATACCTCAATCGATGAACAGATGTAATGCATGATTTGGCCCAGATCTTCATTGATTTCGTACCCATACCCAAAGATTACCAGATTGCGTTCACGCGACGTGACATAGTAGTTAGTACGATCATCGGGATTCCCTTTTAGAGCATTGGCATATGTGTTCCCATTAACTATGTTTAGCCGATTACTAGGGAGATTAGACAGTTGGCTTTCGAGCACTTTACACTTTACTTCTAGTGTGGATACCCTGGTCTTGAGTGACGCATGATCATCTTTTATTTCTTTGTGTGTTTTGGCCATGCGTACCTTGAACCCAGCCAGATCAAGCTGGAGACTATCTATCCGGGAAGAGACATTGCCTTCAGAGGCCCTAATGTTTTCGGATAAGGCTACGTGTGGGTTACTGATCAACTTGGCAAGGGAGTCAAGGGTAGTGTGCTGCGGTGGATCTTGACTACGGTCCGTGGGTTGAGGTGTGTTGGCCGTGGCTGACTGGGTGCCCCCGGTAGCCTGGTCCTCGTCACCGCGTGGCATATTTTCGGCGACACTCTCTAAGGTTGACGCAAAGTTTGGTAGAAATGTGACCTCAGTTTTTGTTTTTTTGCTCAGGTTGGCCTTAGAAGTGTTGGAAATATGACCGACTGGTGTCGGGCTCACAGATATGGACCTGTTTCGTTTCCTAACCGTGTCACTCTCGTCATGCATGGTCAGCAGAGTGAGCGATAATAGGGCTAGAGCCGCTGTAGGCGGAAAGTTGCTCGTCAAAATCCGCATAAACGCATAATCAGGAGTCCATCCAAGGGTCAAAGATATATAAAATGGTACCTTACTCACAGTTACATTGCCCGAGAGTCACAAATTAACCGAGATCATCACGTATGCGGTACATGCAGTGTACCAAAACTCCCGACCCAAGCCTCACGTCCTACCGCTCCATCGCCATCGCCTCCATGATTCTCTTCGCTGTATTGTGACACTTATTATTATATACCAGTGCACGAATATCTCACTTTTACGCATTAGCAGAAAAGATTCTGTTCGGCCGTACTGTGGCGTAAAATATTTTTACTACCCACTGTACCACGTGATCTATTGACGTTATCGGAACAAAAAATAAACAAATAAAATGTTCCTTGATATTTTGGTCAGAAATACTCACCGAATTCGAAGAATGAGGTGAGTATTTCTGACCAAAATATCTCAGAACAGATTCCATTCAGTCACATTAACCATATCTCTCTATATATGTCACCATGTCTCTATATTACTATTTACTATATACCCATACCGTATTTACTGTAAATACATACCATTTTGACATATAACGTAAAAATACTGTACGGACCACTGGTCCGTACACTAAAATACGGACCACCTTGCCAAACACGTTTATTAACATATCGGTTGTTAAAAATTAAATTAATGATTTTTTTTTTAATTTTGGGAATATAGTAAATATATAATATCCAACCATGCTTGTACAAGTCACAGAACTCGATGATAATTTACGGTTTGTACCGTAAATTACCATCTTGTTCTGTGACTTGTACAGCATGGTCAGGACGTTTTATATAAATACCAGTGCACTATTTAAAATATTTAAAAGATTCCATTCAGTCACACTTGAAGGATTATGGAACACCAGTTGTATGTTTAGTACTTGTATTTAACTTATAACATGCTTTAAAGTACTTATATGAAACGTCCTGACCATGCTGTACAATCTACAAAACGAGATGACAATTTACAGTAAATACGAAACGAGACGTTTACGTCAAGTTCCGTATATTTATAATAATACCCGCTGGTGTCCATGACCATCACAATGTAGGGCATGTTTGATCGTGATAATTCTGCTGCACCTAATGTGAAAATTCCTGTTCAGCACCAACTCCCACTCAGAAATTCCTTCTACTATCCGAAAGACTGCTTTTGAGCATGATGTCGCCGCTCCCTGCATTCACTGCCTCCTAAACTTGTTCCCGGTCAGTTCCGTCCTCTTTTGCTGTTCCGACCTGCATTTCACCTACTGCCCAATTCCCGTTCAGGCCTATAGTAGGCTTGACTACTTCTTTCTGCCCCACTCCATTGTTCCTATTCTTTCCCTCTTCTAACCTTCTATGCAGCTTTCTCCGCACTTCCAACAGAATAGACCCTGATATGTTGCTTACTCCCCCCCCCCCCTCCGACTCCCTCTCTTGCTTCCTGTAATGTCCAACTGCCTTCCCACTTTCTGTCTCATGTTCCTCGACCAGCTCCTTCTTACTGGAGTAGATCAAGCTTTCTTGAGTTTTTCATTTTGACTGAATTTAGTCAAGAGAATGTCTGTTGTTACTTCTTCTTCTTCCTCCATAACCCATTCCTTGACGGAGTTGATATCCCTAGAAATTCTCTTTATCCTATATGGGTCTTCCGCTCTGATCAATTGGCCTTTATTTACATCACCATTCCTTTGGGCCTTCCTAGTTGCATAGGCTTGTTCTACTGAACTATAAACCACACCCTCCAGTTTAATTTCACACTTTTGAAAATTGAGTATGAGGACCTTCAAGAAAAAAACATTTTCCTTCTCTACCGTGTAGGAGATTTCCAAGGAAAACTCTGGGGGGAGACGGTGAATTGACCCAGCGTTGTCTGTTATTCCCCTTACTATTATTCTATCTCCATTTTCTGTGAGTCCAGATTCCATTCCCAACTGTCAAGCTCTCACGTTCACTGTTCTTAGCATTGATCTCTCTTCCAAGACCTTTTCAAAAACAACTTCTGTTATCCAAATATGTCTCAGTCTGTTTTTGTTTCTAAGAATTTGTTTCTGTATGGAATCATGTAAAACACTCGCCTATATATCTCTAGGTTGCCCCCCCCCCCCACCTTCCTCCCCTCTCCCACTCGCTATACCATGTCCAATTCAGCCGGAAAGACATGCACTCCTATAGCCTCAACTATATAACTGACATGTCCCTAATCCTTTCCTGTGTTCTTTAAAGGTGGGTGTCCACTGAGCTCCCGACACACTACGACACACTGCGACAAGCCTTCCGACAAGCGTTACGACACAGAATCGAACGTTTTGGGTTTTTGTCGTAGCAGTGGACACACCGTTCCGACACGGCTTCTGACACACTGCGACACACTCCGACATGACTACGACACAGCGCCCGTGTCGTAGCTGTGTCGTAGCCCTTCCAACAAGATTAAACATGTTTAAAAAATCGTAGAGGTCAGCTTGTGTCGTAGTGTGTCGGAAGCATTCTGTACTATGTAACATCTATGAACCGCCCCACACACACACACGTGCGCCTTTATAAACTGTTATAATATCATACAACATTTTATCCTCTATTATATAGGGATATGCATTACGAATGGTCCATTGAACATATTCAGGAACTGATATGATAAACATTTTTAATAATTATATACTTTTAAAATCATAATCCAGGTCTGAGATACATGATTATAGATATTTGTTCGGATATCTAATACTATTGATAAAAGACATCAATTCACTACGTTTTTCTTTTCGAAAATTGAAGAAAAACATATTTTTCAGTATATTTCCTATATAAATTAAGTCCCTCAAGGGAGCCGTTTGTGTCGGAGTGTGTCGGTACCATGGCAACCTTTCTTTTCCTGCCAAACCGTTACGACACACTCCGACAAGGCTCTACGACACACTCCGACAGAGCCCTTCCGACAGGGATTTTCTTTGTCGTAGTGTGTCGTAAGCCTTGTCGGAGTGTGTCGGAAGCAGTGGGTACCCACCTTAACCCCCAAAATCAAGAAAGATTTTGCCAAAGTATTTTGTGACATAAGCAATCTATTTTCCTAGAAGGAGAAACTCCTCTGACCTTTGTGTTCAGCACTGCTACCCTTCCAACTCTTCAAACTTCACAAATCCAAAGAAAATTTACTCCCTGGATTTGTCAAAACGGTGACAAAAATGGATGGCCTAAAAAAGTCACTGATAATGATGGATTGAGCCCGTTCCTCAAAAAAATTACTGGTCGGTCATTTCTCAATCGGAAAAACTGTATGTATGTCCAAGAATTTGAAATGAATGGAACAATAGGCAATTGTCATTTAAAGGGAAAATCACAGTTATCAACTGATTAGTTATTCCTATCCTCCTGTATCCCAAATAGAGTTTTTAGATAAATTACTTAGATGATAAATAAATTTCTATGGAATGGAAAACCAAACAAGATCTCATATAAGACACTATATGAAGATATTTTTAAAGGAGGATTGGAATTGCTGGATGTAGAAACAATGTACAAAGCTAATAGAATTAAGTGGGTATTTTGAAAACTTGGTACGGAGGATTCCTCTATGAATTCTTCCTTACTAAACGAAAAGTGAGGATTAACAACAAACTTCATTATTCTATCATGAAATAGCGAATAAATGATAGAAGAGTTATATCTCCCTTCTTTGCAACAATAGAGAATTGCTTCATTCAAAAAAAATGAAAGAACTTATTTAATTCAGCCTGGAAAAGGGCAGGTATTGTAATGGTACAAGACATTTTAGGAGCCAATGGAGTTATACAATGTGAAGGGAACTTATCTTGATGTCGTGTCTCTCAAAATGTATTCCCTTGATACATAATACTCAATATGATACTTTAATCCACTATGAGCTAGCCATATTGATTCATAACAGACAGAAAGAACTTATTAATATTACGGACTCATAGTAAGGTTGTTTACAAGTTTCTATTGAAAGATATAAAATGGATATCATCATGGAAAAGACAATGGAGAGAACAATATAATATCTCTGTGGAAGAAGAATGGGAAGAAATTTATAATACAAATTTTAAGGCTACCAGGATAACTAAATATCAGTAATTTCAATACAAACTGATAAATAGAATTATTTCAAACCCTTTTTTGTTAATCGTCGAAAAGTTAATAGTTTCTGGCACATGGCTAAGAATTGGTTGGCTGCAGCAGCCGGAATAAAAATAAGTCTAGATGATAAAATTATTATAACCTTGTTATATAGGAGTGGAGTATGGACCTGATATATCAGTTGAAAATTGAGCGATATATGTGTGAGGCTGAAAACAAGCCACAAAAATTGAATAATTGGATTGGGTGTTGGAAAGAATCTTGTGAAAATATGTATAAAAGTGGAAGTTATAGTTGGCTCTTGTAAACGCCAACTTAGAGGAAACAGATACAAAATGATACTATTTGATGTGTCAATATCCTGATCATAGAACTGATAAGTAGTTAACTTGATGGCAACTCTGGAATAGATTGATATTGTAAGGCCTTTCAAATCCGCAAGTATCATGAACCACTTTCATTTTCCAATGATGATCCAACATAAAAATCTAAATAGTACTACTAGGTTGTTGTCAACTTGTGTTGTGATGCAAAACAAGAAAAAAGGAGAAAGGGGAGAAAATATGAGACATAACAACGTCACTTAATCATTGTGTAATTAAACAATTATGAACAAAAACCAACGACATCTCAGAATGAATAAACTCCTTTTAAAACAAAACAAAAATAATACACCAGAGTATAAGGTTGGAGAAATAAGAAATGGCATCATTATGCAATGCTAGGTTCACACTGAGGCCACCTTGTCCACGGGGCCCATGTTTACGGCTACCGTAAAGGGACTGTGGTGTGCCAGGAGGAACGGACTGCTATTGGCAAACATAGCTGACTTCGGGAACGTGAGTACTGTGGAAGATTTTTGAAATTATAAAATTATATGGCAACCATGGTCCTAATGAAAAATATACCAGACCCTCCCCTCTCGAGACGTGATGGATGTCAAATAACGTGATTGAACGTGACCAAACGTGGGCGGCCATACAGGGAAACATGGACAAAAGATGAGGGACATGACAGACCGGCAGAACAGGGAACCGTGGACAAACGGTACCCTAAACGTTGGCTGCTAGGGCTTCCGTTCTAATGCAAATTTATTCCTCCATGACCATCTTCAACAGTGCCCAAAGTTTCGGCACAATGTGGGCGCCGTGGCTGCCGTGGCCCAGTGTAAACCTAGCATAAGAGGATTGTATATGTGTGTTCCTGCTATTTGAAGTGAACTATCATCAACCATAGAGTAAAGGGGGTGTTCCATTGGGCTGGCATTCAATCAGACAACATCGGCCATCTATCAAACATGCTTTTGGTGCACAAACCCACAGGTCAGTTCAAAAGTTGATGCCGCAGGGTGGCCATGGGTGGCCATTGGCTCGATGGAACATGTCCTTAAGACACTTATTATGTTATGTCATCTGTATCAAGTTGACATTGAAGGCAATAGACAATATAAAAAATATTTCAAAAATGTTTCCTCGTATTATAGATGCCTTGAAGAACAACACGCATATTGGGTTACTCAAGAAATACCAATCAGAGTGTACCAAGGACCCCGCGCTCCACGAGATGTACCAAAACAAGATAGACAACCATGTGTTTAGGGAGATGGGCGACCCGCGTCAGCAGGTGTTGGACAGTCTGTCGTATGCTGAGCAGGTGTTTGACCGGATAGAGCAACAGCTTGCCGATGTAACTCAACGTACGTTTTCCTTTTTATTATACACCTAATACAAACCTATCATTTTGTTATCCACCAAATACGAACTTCTCATCTTATTATACACCTAATACAGATCTGTCATTCTATTATTCATCTAATCCAAGCCTGTCATTTTATCATCCGATAACACTGACCAGTCATTCTATTATCCATCTAATCCAAACCTGATATTTCATTATCCACCTGATATGAAACTTTCATTATGAATGTATAGAGCCTCGAGACCTGGGTCCTGTTTTTCAGACAGCGATGTCATTGAAAAAGACTGACTGTCTAGGAGACCAAAAGAGTGATCATGACTGCAAAGTGTTCCTTAGACCCGGTCACTGTTGGGCTGTTATGGTCACTGTTGGTCCAAGGCCCATTCAAAAACAAATGTATATTTTTCTCAACAGAAAATTGTGAAATTTGGGAATTTATAGAACAGATAATTCAATGCAGTAAATATTGTTTTATTTGATACAGTGGAAGTGTATAAGATGAAGTATTCCAATCAGAAGTATGAGACTATCACACCAACTTAGGGTCAAGTACTGCAGTAGGATATAAACAAGGGAGTCATGCAGAGCAGTGTCAGCAGTTATCACTGGCTTTGATGACACAATTCTTATAAATGAAATAATCACTGGAAAATATGTAAGTTTTAGTATGAATATCATACATGTATGACAAGTCTGACCCTGTCACTAATTTGGAGACCATTTGGGCCAAATGGTCACCAAATGGTCACGACTCTAGAACCTTTTACCACTCAAAATGGTCACTGTTGTTACAACCATTTGTCTCTGGAACCTAATGCTATTGAAACGGTCACTAATTGGTCACTATCACCTATGGTCACGACTGAACAACAGGCCCCAGGTGTTTGACGAGATAAAGCAACAGCTCGCTGATGTCACTCAGCGTATACCTTTTCAGTATTATACCTAATATGAACCTGTCATTATAAACATATGTAGTTTCAGTAGTTTCGTGACATGTCTAGATGGCGTCTGTGACACCATACGGACAGATCACAAGACTGCAATCGATGACACACATAATTTCACTCACTTTCGGTAGGAATTTAAGCGATGATACTTTAACACCACTAGGGGATACATATAACCTATAATCGTTTCAAATATGAAGAAGAGTGGCCGTTCCGACCCTTTGATATTTGCTACACCTTTTCCGCTGTTGCTTGCACTGTTGGTGCCACTGTTGATGTCTGTCTAGGCCTAATGTCACGAAACTACTGAAACAGGTCCCAGGTGTCTTTTCAGTTAGGTCTTGCAAATAGAGACAAACCATATCTTTCAACATTAGATTTGTAGTACTGGTAGCACTGGTATCATAAGAAAGTTGTTCTTTCCGTGATTATTAGTTTTACTTGACTCCTGATGTTTGGCGATTTCTTTTCACAAATCACATGCCTCTGTTCATGGAATAATACAGACTTTATTCATTTATAGAAAGTTGTATAACCCTGAAAAATGACATGTCTTTTGTCCCATTTCTAAGATTCAGTGGCCGAAATTATAATATCTTGTCATCTGGTCACAGAAGTCAATGTCCCCCATGTACCTGCAATAGGAACGAACTGAGTCTGGACATGGTATTTCTGACTTCCCAAATCTACCAATTTTATTACGAATTGTTTGCTTTGTTGTGGACATGGCTGAAGAGTGAATGGTGGACAAAATGTGAATTATTATCTTTCCACAGGGTTAGTAGAAGGAGGCCACACATAAAAAAAATAGAGTCCCCCTGCTTTGCTAAATCAACATGCATGTTTTTTTTCCATCAACCCCTTTGGTACCCCAGTCTGGTTGGCCTGCAGAGTGCTACAATTTAAGTTACACCCAGATATCTGTACGAGATTACCTGGAATAAAGGTTCATTAGTAGTATTTGATGAGAAAACCATGTACTTGGTTTTTTTAAATGTTTATCGACATTTTATTTTGGAGGCACCATGTAGACATCTAGATCTTTCTAAAGAGTTTCATATAATGCTATACTAACTCTGCCCTTTAAATATAGAACTGTATCATCTGCATACAATAAAATACCGGCTCAGCATTGATGTTCTGATGGTTGCTAGGAGACCTCATATTCATAGTTTTACCTTTTATATAATGTAATAAATGTGCTGTTTTGATAGCATTTACCTTTATGTTAGAAGGAGCTCAGTAATTCGTAGGAGTCCCTCAGAATCCGCCTAATGCATTTTGATATTAGTATGATAAGAAATATGCATATGTTACACATCAAATTGACAGGAACACAAATGTGAGAATAGATTTGAAATCCTTTTCCCAATATCTTCATCTCACTTTTTCTGTTGAGAATAAATACATGTAAGGAGAGGCTCCAGACTGCCCCAGAACTGTCTCCGGATCTTTCATTTAAGAACCCAAATAGTCCCTGGGCCAAACTGGAAAGGAGGCTTATTTAAGGAGTTGGCTGCCCCCCCCCTGGAAACATTTGTTTTATTGTTTTGTCTTATAGATCCATCCTTCTAGTTAACATTTCCACTTGTTGTCACTCTGGCAAGTGGTCAGATTATCATGACAACAGCTGTTGAAGAGACCTCCTGTCAAAATGCCTGAACACCTATAATTCTGAGTGCTGAAAACTATTACTTGGTTCTGTGTACTTTTAAGTATTACAATGACTCATTAGATTAAACCTTGGTATTGGACTCCATAGTCTGGTCCTTTGTGGACTCAATACAGCAAACAGAATCAAAATATGTCTTCTCAGTGGCCTACAGCAGCCATTTTCATGTGTGTACTATTAATGTCCCCTTTACACATCTGCAATTTTCCAAATATTTGTTTCCTAAATAATTTAAAAACTATATATCTTTTCATATGCAGTTTTCTTATATCTGGCCATATTGAAGTATCCCTTTGGAACATTTTGAGGTATTTTAAGGGTTTTGTGATATCAGGTTCCAGGTATATTACCGATTTTGCTACCCCTGCCGCTCATGTTATTTGACATATCTGAGAGTCAGTACTGAAGACATGCAGTATCTAAAGACTACAGAACATTTTGCCATGTTCTAGCATCCCTTAGACATATTTTAAGCTATTATCTAGTGTTCTGTATTCTTAGGATCCAGTTATATAACCAATTTTTCTATCACTACCACCACCGTCATTTGACATTTTTGACACCCAGTTCCAATGACAGAGTACTTGAAGGCTATTAAATCTTTTCATATGCAGTTTTTTGCTATCAGGCCATATTGTGGCATCCTTAATTAGGAACATTTCAAGCTATTTCAGTGTTTTGTGATATCAGGTTCCAGGTATATTACAGGTTTTGCTACCCCTGCGGCAACCCTTGTCTCATATTTTTGACAGCCAGTTCAAAAATGATGTCTAGAAGCTTTTTATATGCAGTTTTCTTGTCACATTGTGGCATACCTTAGAGACCTTCATATTTCCTGGATTCATGCATGTTAAGCAGCATTTGATGCCAGAGATAATATCTCTGTATCTATGTTATAATCAAAAAATATTATAGGTGAATTGGGTGGTTATAATCTTTGGCATATACACCCCTGTTCATCCTTGTATCTAAGCCATTGCTGGTTACAAGTATTGTATTTGATGGTTTGAGAAGTCATTAGATTAATCAAAGTAACTTCTAGGGTGCTGCCTGCAAGTTGTAACAATGAACGATAATTAGGCATGACATCTTGGATGCAGTTTTATATAATGTTTACTGTTCATTCCACATCCTAAGTATCATATATCATATTCAATATAATGTAATATCTTGGAGGACTCTTATTGTTTGTACATCATAAATATTTTTAAGAGAAATTAAATCTTTAATTTAAAGGTTATTTGTTTTCAAGGGCATGTTCACTATATCTTAAGAACTGGCCAGCAAAATTGGCTATATACATAGACCCTGAAATGACAGAACACTGAAAAGTAGCTCAGAATGTTCATAAGGATTGCTATTACATTGACACATAGCAGAAAGTTGCAAATAAAGAGCTTCAATAGTCTTTAGGTACTTTATCTTTAGAACTGGCATTCAAAAAATGTCTAAAGGGGTATTCCACTATCACAATTTACGCCTCCGACACACTATGATAGCCTCCATGAAAAAATAAAATTTGTGTCAGAAGGAACAGATCTATCGGGGAAGTGGGTTTTGTGTTCCGTCGAGTACTACAACACACTCCAACACTCTGACACACTCCAATAGTGCAACGATAGAAATGCTCAGTCATAGGCCTTCCGACAAAATTGAACATGTTTGATTTGTCGGAGTGTGTCGGAAGCATTCTCTATAGGATATGTACTCCCCACTTGTTGATTTTTCGGCCAGCAAAATAGTAATTGCCCTGGGAACATCCCTAGACAATTGAATATATATACATATATTAGATCTATCTCCATATTTACATATGGATGTATATATATGAGCTTTTATTAGTTATATGTCATTTATTTTTGATATTTCCAATGGTATTTTGTACATATTCAGGAACTGATCCACAAGCAATGCCTGACATATTGAAATCATTTCATTTTTAGATCTCAATGAATGATTTTTACTCTTTTAGTAAGAATCTTTAACAGATATTACTATTATTTGCATTGGCGCACCTCTTGCATCATAGCTTGTGTCTGTACCGTGGTCTTCTTTTTATTGCTGTTCCGACAAACTCCGACAGAGCCTTCCCAATAGCTCTAAGATTGGCAAATTTGTTATCATAGCCCAATCGAAGCACTTTTCATAGAGTCTAGGGACAGTGGATGCCCGGGGACAGTAGGTGCCTAGACAGTGACCCTCCAGCCACCATAAGAGTGGTGGCTGGGGGGTCAAAATAAGTTATATACCACGATTATAAGATCACAAAATACAAGGAAACGGCTTAATATGTTTCTAAGAGATGTATAAAAATGTGACAACAAAGCAAGAAAACTGCATATAAAGAGCTTTTAAACTCCATAGATACCTGATATCTTTAGAACTAGCTGTCAAAAATGTCAGTCAAGAGTTGCCGCTGGGGTAGCAAAACTTGTAATATAACTGGAACCTAATATCACAAAACACTAAAGAAAGCTCAAAAGATTCCTAAAGAATGACACAATATGGCCAGATAGCAAAAAAAACTGCATATGGAAAGATTTAATAGCCTTCAGGCTCTATGTCATTGGAACTGGCTATCAAAAAATCAAATGACAGTGGTAGAAGTGATAGTAAAATTGGCTATATAACTGGATCCTAAGAGTACAGGACACTAAATAATAACTTAAAATGTGTCTAAGGGATGCCAGAACATGGCAACATAGCAAAAAACTGCCTATAAAAAAGTTCTGTAGTCTTTAGATACAACATGTCATTGGTACTGGTTGTCAGATATGATTGGCAGGGGAAGCAAAATCGGTAATATACCTGAAACCTGATATCACAAAACACTAAAAATAGATCAAAATGTTTTTAAAGGATGCCACAATATGGCCACATAGCAAAAAACTGCATTTGAAAAGATTTAATAGCCTTCAGGCACTCTGTCATTGGAACTGGGTGTCGAAAATGTCAAATGACGGTGGCGGTAGTGATAGAAAAATTTGTGAAAAATTTGTGATCCTGAGATCACAGAACACAAAACAATAGCTTAAAATGTGTCTAAGGTATGCCAGAACATGGCAACATAGCAAAAAACTGCATATATAAAGGTCATATAGCCTTTAGACACCATATGTCTTCAGTACTGACTCTCAGATATGTCAAATAACATGAGCGGCAGGGGTAGCAAAATCGGTAATATACCTGGAACCTGATATCACAAAACCCTTAAAATACCTCAAAATGTTCCTAAGGGATACTTCAATATGGCCAGATATAAAAAAACTGCATACGAAAAGATTATATAGTTTTTAAATTATTTAGGAAACAAATATTTGGAAAATTGCAGATGTGTAAAGGGGACATTAATAGTACACACATGAAAATGGCTGCTGTAGGCCACTGAGAAGAAATATTTTGATTCTGTTTGCTGTATTGAGTCCACAAAGGACCAGACTATGGAGTCCAATACCAAGGTTTAATCTAATGAGTCATTGTAATACCAAAAAGAACACAGAACCAAGTAATAATTTTCAGCACTCAGAATTATAGGTGTTCAGGCATTTTGATGGGAGGTCTCTTCAACAGATGTTGTCATGATAATCTGACCACCTGCCAGAGCGACAACAAGTTGAAATATTAACTAGAAGGATGGATCTATAAGATAAAACAATAAAACAAATGTTTCCAGTGGGGGGCAGCCAACTCCTTAAATAAGCCTCTTTTCCAGATTGGCCCAGGGACTGTTTGTGTTCTTAAATGAAAGATCCGGAGACAGTTCTGAGCGACAAGTGGAAATGTTAACTAGAAGGATGGATCTACAAGAGAAAACAATAAAACAAATGTTTCCAGGGGGGGGGGGTGGGGCAGCGGAAATGAAAATTTGGGGTCTTGGCCCAGGGACTAAAAAGATGATTTTGTATAAGAACCTACTGAAATTTAGGAAGGATTGGGTTTTTAGGACAAGGTTTCATCCGATTCAGACTCATCGGGCATCTTTATCATTGCCTAAAGGGCCTGCTCCACTGGGCAGACTGTATGGCCACATAAGAACACCGAATGACAACTGGATTTGGGCCCTTGACAACAATGCAAAATCATTTACATCTGAAATGGCAGCTGAAATCTAATCTGTCGATTAAGGTCACATAATACGAGAACATACAAGGGCTAGCAGTTCTATACTGCCAGCCATTTTGAGATAGCTGCTACTAATGTATAAGTCTGTACTCACCACATCTTCATAGCAATATTCTTAAATGATTAAAAACAGAAAGAAAGACTAGTTTACAAGGTACTTTTTCTTTTAGTTGGGACAAAGACGTCGTGGCTGGTGACGGACACCTTCACGGCAGCCGACATTGCTCTTGCAGTGTCTCTCCAGCGTCTCACCTTGATTGGCTTCATTCAGCGTCTTGAGATGGGACGCCCCCTCCTGGCAGCCTATAGAACCAGACTCCTGAAGGAAAAACCAAACTTTGTAAATATCTGTGTGAACTGGAGCGTGAAGGGCATCATGGCAAAGAAAGCTGCCCTCGCTGTACTCAGAAAGCTCCCCCTAGTAGTGGGTCTTACTGCAGTTGGTTTCGGTATCTGGTATTATGTACGCACTCGGTAAAGGTTCTATCATATAACTGGATGAGTTTTAATCTCGGCCACCGTATGCCACGACTGGAGTTTGGCATAGTGACTTCATGAGCCAAAACTCCAGGAGTGGCATGCGGTGGCCAAGATTAAAACGGATCAGGTTTTGATTTTATCGTACCCTGTCTCCTCGATTTTGGAATATTATGTGATAGAAACTAGTGGCATATAAAACTCTGGGGGCCGTTTCACTAGTAGGGGGGTCAAAGCAAGAGGTAGGACTGCAACAGTGTCACCAACAGTGATACCAACAGTGTCAAGCCCAAATTCGCGTTTCATCAGTGGTCTCACTGTTGAGGTGAGACCAACTCTCACTGTTGGCACAGGTCTCGCTATGCACACGCATTTGACATTCGAATCTATTCGTCAACGGATCGGGATGACATAGAATTTCACACCTACCCATAGGAATTAAGCAATGAAAATTTTACACGAGTAAGTTATTTATATAACCTATAGTCGTACCAAATATGAAGAAAATCGGCCAAGCCGTTTTGAAGATATCGACGTTTGAATTTGGTCATAGCAAATACTGCACTTCCCGCCGGCCTCCGGGGGAGACAAAAAGAACAGCCGAAACCCCTGCCGCACTACGGAGGGAGTGAAAAAGAACAGCGACTAACGCTAACGCACGGAGGGAGTAAAAAGTTCAAATGCCGATAACTTTTCTTCATATTTGGTACGGTTATAGGTTATATGTATACCTTACTTGTGTAAAAATTTCATTGCCCTCCTCTGACATAAACAAAACTCTAAGCCCAACAGCAACAGGGTCTACCCTGTCACTGATAATGCCTCAACAGTGATAGTTACAGTGAGACTAATTTTCTAGTGAAACGTACTCTCTCACTGTTGGTCTCACTCCTTACCTGACTCATGTTCACGCTTGACTGCATGTTCTCATGAAACGCAAAGTATCACTGTGGTCTCACTATGACAGCTTACCCTCCTAGTGAAACGGCCCCCAGTATGCCAGTCATTGTGGCATACGGAAACTCAATGTTAAGCCTATGGGATTTTATATTAGGGGTAGGATAAAGAGGCAGATGTCATGACTGGTAAGAGAGACCTCCACGGCATCCGCCATTACTCTCATGGTTGCTATCAATAAGCGTCTCACCATGCTCGTCTTCATTCAACATCTCGAGGCAGGGTGCCCTCTCCCTGCGGCCTATAGAACAAGACTCCTTGAGGAAAATCAAACTAAATGAAAATTTGTGACATTATGGTGAATTAAGCTGCTCCTGGTGGTGAGTCTTACTGCAGTTGGTGTCGTCATTTGGTATTAGGCTGCAATGGCTGGCACCTTTTATTAGTCCAGTGAAAATATGGTTTGACCGGCCACAAAAAGCAATAGATTCAATTCTAGTGGTATTCATCTCAGAATAACTTGCATATTGACAAAATATAATTATCCTCGGTTTCTATTAACTTCTGATTAATTAGAACAATAACTAGTGAAACAAACACCAATTGGGTTGTGAAAACGTGGGTATTGTGTTTCCCCTTGTTTATTAAAGTGATGGTAAAAAAAAAAAGTTTTTCTTTCTGGTACTTCTGATCAGTTTGGCTGTCGGACATCTTGGCTGGGGGGCGTTGTATAAACCGGGAACGATAGATAAAACCGTAAAGAAAGTGTACAGCGAACGTTAGCGATGCATAAAAAACGAATGGGAATGCCATATATCAACAACGAACGTTAATCTCCAAAACGGAAAAAATTGAAGTGCATAAAAACCTTTCCTTGTTTTATCGTACATTGTGTTTTCGTTCATTAACTTTCGCAATGTCGTGTTGCATTTAAGGACAAATCGACCCCGCAAATTAATTAGGAAATTTGTAAGACAATTCGTGTTGCATTTAAACAATTTGACCCTCGGGAAGGTGATGAAAAGTGGCAACAACGAACGATAACCTCGGACAAGTCATGAGCTGTCGTTGTTTGAAAACATTATTCAAAAAACCACCAAAAATGATGCCTGCCTACCTGCCTGTCTCCTTCCCTCCCTACCTGGCTGCCTGTCTCCTTCCCTCCCTACCTGGCTGCCTGCCTGCCTGCCTCCCTGCCTGCCTGCCTCCATGCCTCCATGCGTGCCTCCCTGCCTCCCTCTCTGCCTCCCTGCCTGCCTCCCTGCCTGCCTGCCTCCTTCCCTCCCTATCTCCCTCCCTGCCTGCCTGCTTGCCTGCCTGCCTGCTTCCCTCCCTGAATCCCTGCCTGTCTGCCTGCCTCCCTGCTTCCCTGCCTTCTTGCCTGCCTGCCTTTCTGCCTGGCTACCTGCCTGCCTACTTGCCTGCCTCCCTGCCTGTATCCCTCCCTCCCTGTCTCCCTGGCTGCCTACCTGGCTGCCTGCCTGTCTTCATGCCTGTCTCCCTGCCTGCCTCCCTGCCTACCTGCCTGCCTCCTTCCCTCCCTACCTGGCTGGCTGGCTGGCTGCCTCCCTCCCTCCCTCCCTGCCTGCATGCCTGCCTGCCTCCCTCCCTGTCTCCCTGCCTCCTTCTCTGCCTCCCTGCCTGCCTCCCTGCCTACCGGCTTGCCTGCGTCCTTCCCTCCCTGTCTCACTCTGCCTGGCTGCCTGGCTGCCTGGCTGCCTGCCTCCTTCTCTCCCTGTCTCCCTGCCTGCCTGCCTGCCTGCTTGCCTGCCTGCCTGCCTGCCTGCCTCCCTCCCTCCCTGAATCCTTGCCGGCCACCTGTCTGCCTGCCTCCCTGCCTCCCCCCTCCCTTCCTGCCTCCCTGCCTCCTATTGAGCAATCGTCCCATTGACCAATTGTCTAATTGACCAATCGTCCCATTGACCAATCGTCCCATTGACTTATTGTCCCATCGATCAATCATCCCATTGACCGATCCTCCAATTGACCCACCGACTGACCCTAAAATCTATCCCTAAAAACGCAACCGGCCCACACCTGGCCCCGCCGCACCCGGCCCGGTTTGATCCCCGGCCCGGTTTGATCCCCGGCCCCATTTGATCCCCGGCCACCCCCATGAGCCTCAGTGCAAAGCCCACCGCCCGCCGCCTGCCACCCATCCGCCCACCCATTTGTACAGGTCGCCTTAGACTTGCTCAAGTCTTTGATTATGAACATTCATTAAATGATTAAAGAAAATCAGAATACAATTCATTATAGCATGTGTCCTTCTCTGACTGGCCCATGAATCAAAGACTTGTCCACTATGAACAGAATCTCCTGTTTATGACCCCAAGCCACTCCCTGTAACGCTATACCTCCCTCTACCCCTCCCCATCCCCTCCTCCAGTTCCCTGACCGCCTGTGTTGTCATAGCTATATATATTTCGCCTACCCCTGACTATGTCTCGATTGAGTTCAAAGTCAGAGGGTATCAATCTTCCAGCAGATATCCTGACCAGTAGCCAGACCTCTGCTTGGGGAGTGTGGCGCCAAATCGCGCCAGTCTACACGGCCTATTACGGATGAGATCAGTGAGAAACCCCCCCACCTATGCCCCCGCTGTGTTGGAAGGCGTCTGTATGGAGGTATCCCTACAGCCATCCTCAGCTGAGTGGCCGTTTTGACACGTGTGTCGTGAGGGGTCTGCAGTATAGGTTGAGTGAGTGTAGTGTGTCAGGCGGTAGACCCTTACATTTACATATAGTGAAACCACCATGCAGGGTGATTATATAATGGACCTAGACACATAGAAATGGTGTTTTGAAAGTAAAATCTATTATTAAAACGAGAAAAAAACATAATGCAGGGTGTATAATGTGTAATTAATCAATTTATACTCAATCAGGTCTTATAAAGGTTTTATAAAATAAATTGGTAATATAAGATTGAATTTTTCATATAATACAGAGTTAAATGGTTAATAGAAAATGAAATATGCTACCAGTGGTGTCCCCAAGTGGCAGAGATCAGAACTATTGGATAGTGGTGTAAATATAACAGAATCGGGCGTATATATGAATCAGGCGCCTACAGATTATCAGATAAGGCGTATACACACATGGAATAGGAAGACCTTGTATATGCAAAAGCATACTTATATACGCCGGGCATATACATATATAAAGTGGTTAGTTTTGTGCAGTGCATGTTACATCCTAAACCTGCTACTGGATAAACGTTACTGTGGTACCGTTACTGTGTCACCAATCTAACCTCGTTAAAAATCTGATTACCACATTACCGTTACGACATTACAATGTTACATTTAGTTTGGGTCAATCAGAAAGGGTTACTAAGTATGTGTCACTCAAGACAGGTCACTCAGTATGAGGCGCTTGGAAAGAGTCACAAAATATGTATCACTCAGAAAGGGTCACTCAGTATGTGTTGCACAGAATGGATCACTCAGTATGTGTCACTCAAAAAGGGCCACTCTATATGTATTACTCAGTATGGGTCATTCAGAAAGTGTCACTAGGTATGTGTTACTGAGAATGACACATACTCAGTGACCCCCATACTGAGTGACCCATTCTAAGTGATATACTGAATTGCCCTTTCTGAGTGACACATACTGAGTGACTAGGTAGTGGTGAGTGAGTACTAGTAATTATTATATACCTATGCACAAACTCACTAAGAATACGGACTGCTGCTATGGGTGTAATATATCTACCATATGGGCAAGGTACTCAATAATTTCTTGTACAGCTCGCCTTTGAATGGGTCATACGGAGTGCTTTCAACGTGAAATGACGCAATCTGATTGGACGAGAGTTTGACAGAAATGGGTCAGCGGGAAATTAAAAAATGGCGGACGGCTGACATCGCTTCTATTACCGGAATATTTAGTGGTCAGTTATCGTGAACTACAGAATGTAGAACATTAAAATACAGAGTCCAAACATGAATTATGGAATTACTCCGAAATTCAAAAGGAATCATCATAAAAAAACATATAACTGATGTTATGGACACCAAGCGTCAGTGCCTTTACTATCAGGCTACTGTCACTGTCACACACATGTCAGTGGGAGCAAGCCTGCAAAATGTAAACAAAGCATAAAAATGTAAACAAACAGCGAAGGGCACATTGTTTACACATAACACTAACATAATTCAGAGCAGATTAAAAATTCTGTACTGAATGTGTCTACACTGGCGTTATTCCTTTTTCATTTAAAAAGAAAAACATAAAACCGTTCGCCATGAGCAGGGATCGAACCCAAGGCCTCTCAAGTTGCAGTGTCCAAACATCCCGACGTCGGTGGGTATTTTGAGCGATCTGAAAGTCGGTAATCATTCCGTACAAGTATAATAACATAGTTCTCCCATAGTACTGGTAAGTGAGTGCTGGCGAGTGAAAACTGGTAAGTACTGTTGAGTGAGTGAGTACTTCTGAGTGCAGACTGGTGAGTGAGGACTGATGGGTTAGGATGGAAATTTTATATGGTAATTGTAAGACAAAAACGTGGTTAGAATGGTGACACGGTAATGGTCATAGGGTGATAAGGTTAGAATGGTAATGCAATAACGGTAACATGGTAATCGTGTTAAAATGGTTATGCGATACTGGGGTTAGAACAGTAACACAGAACGGTAATGCCCTTACCAAGTTAGAATGGTAATGTGGTAATGTAGTGATGGTTTAAAGATTAAGATGTAATGCAGTTAGAATGATAGCACAGTAATGGAGTTAGAATGGTAACACGGTAAAGGTAGCATGGTAAAGGGTTAAAATACCAATGTAGTAATGGTAATGTAGTAAAATGGTTGGAATATTAACTAGAATGGCAATGTGGTAACAGAGCAGTGATACGGTAAGGGTAACACAGTAATGCAGTTACACTTACAGGGTTATGTTGTAGCGTGGGTAGAGTGTAATGGTAATAGACTTCCAGAGGTTACAAATCTCCCTATTATTGCTCCAGGTAAGTAAAGGTTCCGCTCCTGACTGACTGGCCACACTACGACTGCATGAACCACAGTTTTCTTATTTATAATTGGAGAAACTGAATATAATTTCGGATTTTGATCTATAAATAGCTGAAATTTCCATTTCTGGCATCAGAATTTCAATTTGAAGATATTTGAAAACCGTTAAATTGCAATAATTCTGGGTTACGGGTCAAGGGTCTATCACCATACGACGTCGGCAACCAGCGAACACCGGAACTTGTAAACAGACTGAATTTTGGGATACCTCAATAGGGTCTATGGTAATGGAGTATCAAGGTTAGAATGGTAATACAGTTAGAATAGTAACGTGGTTAGAACAGCAACTCCTGAGGGGGTTAGTATGTAATGTGGTCAGAACGGTAATGTGTAACAGAGTTAGCATGAAACGCGGTTAGGACATAACATGTAAGTAGTATGGTAACACAGTTAGAACGGTAATGCGTAACATGGTTAGGTATAGGTATAGCATCAGGGTACCAAGATGCATTGCGGGAGGGGTATGCGCAAAGGTGGATTTCTCATGCGCAGGCTTAAAGTGATGCGCAGTGTGTTGCGGAGTATTTGCCCCAGGTGGCTGCCATAGACAAGGACTGCGACACACCCTGACATGGCCTGCGACATGCTCCGACAGGCTGTGCTCGTTCCATATCCGAAGAGTTTTAAAGGGTTTGATAAAAGAGTATATAAAACTGAATGCCATGTATAAACGATCACGTCTTGCAGGGTATTGTGAGGAGAGGGTGGGTATAACAAGAGCTTATGATGCACCAATACTAAGGGTGGCACAACCAAATGGAACTTTGTACCAAAAAAGTGTAGAATATTATGGTAGTAGACTATGGAACCAGTTGCCGCCTGTTACGAGGAATACCCCTACATATGAAATGTTCAAGAGTATCACAAAAACCATTATGTTAGAAAATATTATACGTCTGAACGAGTGATAAGTGGCTGGAATGTGGGGGAGCCCATACTCATCATCACAAGCAGCAAGATTGTCTTGGATAGATAGGAACTGATGTGTTAGATTGATTGTAAGTGAAAATACGGAATTACATGCCTACATTTGTAATCGATGATGTTATTATGTTAACAGGAAAAGAAACCTGATGAAAACCAGCGCACGCATACTTGCAATGCTGACAGGTTTCTCTTATTGGCTCTAGTGAATGATGAATATCAAAAAACAAAATGTATACTGTGTAAAGTGAAAAGAACCAATAAAATCTGATAAAAAAAAAAAAAAAAAAAAAAAAAAAAAGTTCAATTTCACTTAGTAAAACCCATGCCACCTTCTTCAAACTTTACCGGAATATAGCATATGTATAATACTACTTATTTAGGTTTTAAAAATCATAGGTGCACTCTCATTATTTTATAAATAATTGAGGAAAACTGTATTCTGTCGTAGGCCATGTCGTAACTCGTGTCGGTTCTGTGGTCTCCTTTATTTCCGCAAAAAAATGTTACTGTGATTGGGCTACGACAGGGAAATTCTGTTGGAGTGTGTTGTAACACTTGTCGTAACAAGTGGGTGCGGGACCTAAAGGGGGGCGTCCACCAACCACGACAAGGCTACGACAAATGCCGACATGAAAGTTCCAATCGCAGCCTTGTCGCAGCCTTGTCGTGAGAAGAGCAGTGTCGGACAGCGGTGTCGGGGCGTGTCGTAGACGTTGCTGGTTGCTGTAGTATCCTTGTATACTATTGCATCTAATGTCTAATGTTTGGTCTCTATATGTGTGTTACTGTTAACATGACACACTTACTGTAAGCTGCTGACATCTGTGAGCAACTCTAACAACTACTCATGTATGACCTCTATGTGGTATTTCTAGGAACAGGGGATTGTGACATACTTCTCTCTCTCTGTCCATAGCCTTGGTACCATGAAGACATAGGAATAAATGCTGCCATAATAATCCACCATCATCCTGCCTTAGTTCCCATATTTCACATAATCATACACTACAATGGCGACGAGGATGTTAAGAGGACCCACTGGAATATGATTTTGGCTACTTTTGTGAAACTGTTACCAACTTATTGTGTGATTTTGGATTTGGACTTTGGCAGTTTGGAACAGCATGGTGTGATTTGGTAGTATTCCTTTGTGTGAGCAGATCCTGGTGTAAGCACATGGGTGATCCCCACATGTGGCTTTATATTCTACTCTAATATAACACCTACTACAGTGGTTTGGATACCCCTAATTACCAATTAGAGGGCACTGATAGTAAGGTTTGGATTATATCTACAGTATTTTCATAATGTTATGGCTATGTGGACATTGGGCATCTTCAAGGTAGGCCAGTTACACTTTATACATATAGTCCCCTGACAACTACAGACATTTGCTATAGACGCTGCTTCTACAGAAAAGGGACTTTTGGTCACTAATCTACAGACATTTTGTTTAGGACTATCTCTGTTTTGTGCACAATTCTGACAAAAACTTTTGGGGAAAAATCACCAAACATGGATGGTTTCAGTTTGCCACATTTTCCTTCCTTTGATTATGAGGCAGACAAAAGCAATTCTGGTCCCAGGTGGAAAAGATGGTTGGCCAGATTAGAAATACTATTTGTCGGCATGGGTCTAGAAGGTAATGACACAGACAAGAGGCGCCGTGCTCTCCTTCTACACTATGCTGGTGAGAAGGTATTTGACATCTATGATGCAGAAAAGGGCACTGGGCCATACACATACAAAGAAACAAGTGAACTTTTGACAAACTATTTTGAACCAAAGACAAATCTTCAGATGGAAATATTCACCTTTAGATCATGTGCACAAAAACCTGACCAGTCATTAGATGACTATGTAACTGAGTTGAGAACCCTATCCAGAAATTGCAATTTTGCTGATGCAGATACAGAAATCCTGTGCCAAATTACACAACACTGCAGATCAAACAGGCTTCGTAGGCGAGCACTCCGTGAGCCTGACAAGAAGCTAAAAGACATTCTGGAGTTAGGACAGTCCCTAGAGTTAGCTGACCGTAATGCTAGTGTGATGGAGAGTGAACGTCGCAGTGAGACCTCCGTTAATGCAGTCAGACAACAAAGACATTCAAAACACAGTGGGAATAGTGGGAAATATCGTTCCACAACTACACATTCTTCAAAGTCAAGCTGCAATCGGTGTGGTAGTGACCAGTCACACTCCAGGGATGTGTGTCCAGCC
The DNA here is from genome assembly GCA_950022655.1 of Alentia gelatinosa. NCBI lineage: Eukaryota > Metazoa > Annelida > Polychaeta > Phyllodocida > Polynoidae > Alentia > Alentia gelatinosa. The sequence continues at coordinate 60,540,380 of OX465582.1, forward strand.
CGGGGGAAAACTTGCAATTACTGCAAGGTCGAGGGACACTTCAGGTCGGTCTGCTTCAGACTTAAATGCAAGGAGCAGGGCCAGCAGAGAAACAAAGTGAACACTGGAGCAGAGAGCTCTGGGCAATCTGACTCCAGTGATGACTCCAGTGAAGAGTACTACTATGGTGACAGATGACGCCACCATACAAAAACTGTCAATCATATATGCAACGACCATTGTCTCTCCCTAAACTCTATGAACACTAAATTGCCGCATGCCTCTGTAAAACTTGAAAATATACACTGTAAGGTTATGGTTGATACTGGTAGTGTGGTCAACATTCTTGATCAGTCTATGTATGTAAAGCTAGGCAAACCACAGTCATCAAAATCAGGCTCAAGAAGGTTATGTCCCTATGGTGGAGGTACACACATTAAGGTGTTAGGTACATGTAAACTCACTGTGGAGACCAGGTCCAACCTCCAGGTACATGAGTTTCAGGTGGTCGCTGGCAGTTTTGGTACATTGATGGGTTATAGTTCAGCTTCTGAACTTGGTTTGGTAAAGGTAAACCTGAATAACATCAAAGATAGTTCTGACCGCCTTAAGCACAAATTCCCCAAGCTGTACAAAGGGATTGGTAAGTTGACAGGTACTCAAGTGAAACTTCACATAGATAAGAAAATCAAACCTGTGGCACAGCGTTCTAGAAGGACACCCTTCCACTTGAGGGAAAAAGTAGGGAAAGAGTTGGATAAATTACTCTCTGAAGACATTATTGAAAGAGTAGATGGGGAACCTACTCCTTGGGTAAGCCCTATTGTTGTTGTGCCTAAGAAGAACAAAGAAGAGGTTAGGATATGTATTGATATGCGGGAAGCTAACAAAGCGATTTCCCGTGAAAGACATTTGTTACCCACAACAGAGGAGTTGATAAGTGACCTGAATGGTGCATCCTGTTTTTCAAAGATTGACCTCCGGGCTGGCTACCACCAGCTGGAGCTCAATCCAGAGTCAAGATATATAACAACTTTTTCTACACACAAAGGTCTGTTTCGGTACAAAAGATTATTCTTTGGAATTTCCTCTGCTTCTGAAATCTTCAATGAGCATATTCGCTCTGTGATCCAGCATATCCCACATGTTAAGAATATCAGTGATGACATTCTGGTATATGGTAAGGGTGAAAATGCCAAACAAATGCATGACCAAGCCTTAAATGCCACTTTAACAGCTCTACAGGAGGCAGGACTGACAGTAAATGGCACTAAGAATGAGTACTATAAAGATGATGTCATCTTCTATGGTCTTAAGTTTAGTGCACAAGGTATATCCCCTGACCCTACCAAGGTCAGTGCGGTTCGAAATATTTCTGCACCAACAAATGTCTCTGAGGTACGTAGCCTCATTGGTATGCTAACATACTGCTCACGATTCATTCCTAATTACGCAACAGTTAGTGAACCAATTCGGAAATTGTTGCGTAATAACACAGAGTCTAGTGAACAGAACCAATCGCTTCAGTCTTTAAAAGACAGTTTGTCTAATGAGAGTGTGCTGCAGTATTTTGACACAAACAAAAAGTCAGAAATTATTGTTGATGCAAGCCCTGTTGGTTTGGGGGCAATCTTCTGTCAGGATAATGATGTAATTGAGTATGCGAGCCGTGCACTATCCCCAACAGAATCTCGCTATAGCCAAACTGAGCGCGAAGCTCTTGCAATTGTGTGGGCCTGTGAACACTTTGATATGTATTTACGAGGGGCTCCACATTTTGTGGTCTGGTCAGATCACAAACCTCTAGAAAAGATTTGGAAAAAGGCAAAAGCCCCGTCACTGAGAATTGAGAGATGGGGACTCCACTTACAATCATATGATTTTACAATTAGACATTTGCCTGGATCGCAGAATCCAGCAGACTGGATGTCTCGCCATCCTGCACCAAGTCATAAAAGTTCTCAGGAAGAATACATTGCCGAATTATATGTTAATTTTGTTGCAGAATCCTGTGCCTTTGCTGCTTTGACTTTGTCTGATATTTGTGATGCTGTTACAAACGATGCTACATATGGCAAGGCCATTGAACTCACAAATTCTGGAAATTGGCATTTGTTAAGAAAATTGACTGATCCTGAAATTGATCGTGTAACACTGAAAGAGATCAGTGCAGTTCGCAAAGAACTAACATTACACCCATTAGGCATACTACTGAAAGGTAACAAAATTGTCTTACCCAAAAGCCTATATGAAAGAGCTATAGCTATTGCTCATGAAGGTCACCAAGGAATGACCAGAACAAAATCCTTTATAAGATCAAAGGTTTGGTTTCCAGGTATCAATAACCTGGTAGAAGAGCGAATAAGAAATTGCACTGCATGTCAACTTGTACAAAATGACCCTGTACGGTTAGAACCATTGTGCATGTCCGATTTACCAGATGGTCCATGGGAAAATCTAAGTGCTGATTTCTGTGGTTCATTACCATCAGGTGACTATCTGTTTGTCATCACGGATGAATACTCCCGTTATCCTATAGTAGAGATTGTCAAGTCTGTTTCTGCAAATACAGTTATTCCTGTTTTGGACAAAATTTTGTCAGATTGGGGGGGAGTCAAACAAATCAAGACTGATAATGGTAGTCCATTTAACTCGCATGCATTTGCTGAGTTCGCAAAATATTCTGGTTTTCATCACCGTAAAATTACACCACGATGGCCCCATGCAAATGCACAAGCAGAAGCATTCAATAAGCCGCTCATGAAATCTATTCGTACTTCAAAAATTGAGGGTAAAAACTGGAAACAACAAATGTACAAATTCCTGAGACAATACCGTGCAACCCCACATCCATCTACTGGGTTTACACCATATTTTCTACTCTTAAGGCGAGAACCTTTGACAAAATTACCCCAGTTAGATATCAAGTCAGATGACCTCATTCATCTAAAAGCAAAAAAAATGATGAAGAAGCAAAAGCAAAAATGAAAAGGTATGCTGATTCTAGAAATCATGCAACTGAGTCAAAGATTAATGTCGGTGATCAAGTCCTTGTCAGAACAGAAACGAAGCATAGTAAGTTAACACCTGCATATGTCTCACATCAATATAAGGTAACAAGAAAGAAGGGTAATAACTGCTACATCTGAAGACCATAAAATCACAAGAAACAGTTCTTGTTTCAAGCCAACAATGGTAAAACCTGAGGTGATTGATATTACTGAAGAAGATGTACTAGATGAAACAGCAATCAGTAACACTAGCACAGCACCTGATGTACCTGAGCCTAACACACCTAGTCCTAGTAAACCTGTATTACCTCAGCACATACTTCCGCAACGTGCTAGGCGCAGACCAAAGTATTTAGAAGATTATGTATCTAAGTAGATTACATTAATAGGTAACTGTATTTTATTAATGTTCATTTACCATTTCAGTTTTGTATAATCTTGCATGCATGTGACCCAGATATTGTTTGTGAACATAGGGTCTGATGTACTTTCTTTCCAAGAAGAGGAGGGATGTAGTATCCTTGTATACTATTGCATCTAATGTCTAATGTTTGGTCTCTATATGTGTGTTACTGTTAACATGACACACTTACTGTAAGCTGCTGCCATCTGTGAGCAACTCTAACAACTACTCATGTATGACCTCTATGTGGTATTTCTAGGAACAGGGGATTGTGACATACTTCTCTCTCTCTTTCCATAGCCTTGGTACCATGAAGACATAGGAATAAATGCTGCCATATTAATCCACCATCATCCTGCCTTAGTTCCCATATTTCACATAATCATACACTACAGTTGCCGTAAAAAAGGCGCCCATGGTTCCGACACACTACAACAGTGATATCGAGGAAACTACAACACTCCACAACAAAGGTCCAATCGTAGCAAAATGTTAGATATTGTCGTAACCTTGTCGGAAGGCCCCCGACAGGCCCCCGACAAGCTTCATGTCGCAGCCTGTCGGGAACTGGGGTCCACCAACCATAACAAGGCTACGACAAGGCTTCCAATCGTAGAGTTGTCGTGGACCTTGTCGGAAAGCCATTGTCGTAGCCTTGTCGTGGTTGATGGTGGTTCTATATTATATCCATTGCATGAGCCGATGTACTCCTTCCTGTAGATCCATGTTACCCCCGTAGAGGCACTGGGAGTCTACACCCAGTATTCCACTCTCTTTATCACTGAGTATGGGACTCCATATGAATTCAGTGTTACCACTAGGATGGAAATAACTACATAGCCATAGCACTTCATTGGAGTACCATTGGCTGCTCTGTCACTAGCTCTATGAATATAACATTCCTGAGCAAACCTGTGGGATTGATAAAGCTCGTAGCTTAACACGGACCTACCGGCACTGGTTTCATCTTTCGACTCTTAATTCTCACAGGTGCGTACCATTGGCGTCCACCCAAAGGGGACCAAGATCCCAGGCACGTTGGCGAAGCCATTGTAGACATGGATGCCCAGGTGGCAAATGCTTAGAACAGGTTATAGCAACCTGGTCTGAAACACTTCTTCTGACAGTAGAGGGAGGACTGCCATCTGACCTCGTTACTTCCATGGTCTATGTACCCTGACAATCATTTTCTTGGATCGCAGCATCGCCACTTCCTGCAGTCCCTTTTAGTTGACCTGATCCTCTGGAGGACCTGACTCTGGAGGTAATGAGGCAAAGGTTTTTCCTTTACCACAGGTGACCCGGGCCCTGTTTTTCAGTAACGACATCGTCGGCCAACGTTACCGTACGATCGTCCAGCGATTTCACGACATTCTGGAAGACACAAAATGGCCGCTGTTCTATAGACACGATCGTAGTGCGCCACTCACGATCGCCGCTAAAAATGTCGGCCGCTACGACAAGTATAGAACTGTCTTAGGTTCTATAACACATCACTGTGCGTTTATAGAGGATTTCTCCACTTCCCAATAGAATTAAGTAATGAAATTTTAACACAAGTAAGGGGTACATATAACCTATAAGTGTACTAAATATGAAGAAGAACGGTTGTACCGTTATGAAGTTATCGGCGTTTGAATATGAAACATTGAGCTATCGATCGGATATCGTACACGCACTCTCCTAGCAGATCTTCCGCGGTATAGCGCGCGGAATCTCTGGTGGGAGAGTGACGTAAGCGCAGTCGATGTCAAGGTCGCCGCATAAATTAGATCACGTGATGGTAGGCGTACACTGGCCACCAGAGCACTATTTGCTATGACAAAATTCAAACGACCGTAACTTCGTAACCGTGCGGCCGATTTTCTTAATATTTGGTACGTTTATAGGTACTATATATACCTTACTGGTGTTAAAATTTCATTCCTTAATTCCAACGGGAAGTGAAGTTGCACATTCTGTACGACATGTCCATAGGTGTCATGAACAGACGACGCCTTGGGCGACATTTTCAATCACGTGACCCCACGATTGTCGTGACTGAAAAACACGTCTGGCTGCCCTACGCCTCTTACACTCACGACCTATCGCCTATTCACTATAGTGTCGTGTCTATCGAACACTGACGGCAAAAACACGTCGCCCATAACGATTGTCGTGACTGAAAAACAGGGCCCCGATCTCCCGGTCGAGTACCATCGAACACACAGCGGAAAGTATATCTTCCACCTATTCGGCTAATCCCATGCAGGTCTTTCATACGAGGAGTAGCTGTGGTCTCATGGAGAGGGAGCTAGATCTTGTTAACTGAAGTTAATGATCTGGGCTCAACCAACGAGAGGTTCCGGAAAACCTTCACCAACGTGAGGCCCCAAGGGTTCCTTCTTAGAGAGAACACAGCGAGTGACCTGTTGGCCTGCCGCAGACTCAGCTTTTTATATGCCAAATTACGTAATCTGGGTAGACCCGTGGGACTTCTGCCATGGGCTCTACCACATAGCAGACACTGATACTCCACATCCTCTAATGTAGAATGAAGACAACAACACTTGACTACCCCGACCCTACAAATTGCTATGGTCAATAATTGTTATGTTAAACTCCGGACTCGAAGTATGAGCTTCCTAGATCTTGCCAATTACAATGGGTGCTTCTTCACTAAATATAAAGGGTTTCCTTCTTAATAACATTTTTATCCATCAAAAATTAAAAGTACAGAATGATATGTAAAGGTTCAAGTAATGATTAGTTTGGGTTTCAATTAGACTTTGTGATTTATATCTGATTGTGGGAGAAAATGTGAATAATCTTAACATCAGATCAGTTACCATGTCCTGATAGGGAATACCAACGACTCAAGTTTAGGTTCAGTGATTAATTGCGGTCCTTAGACAAAGGAAGTGTATTGTGTTTTTAATGTTTTGAACAACTTCCTTTTGTTCACCTCCAATAATGTTCCCTCCATCTTTTTGGAGATCTATCCAGGATCTCTATCCAGGAGTTTTCTCACTTCACAAAAAAGTCGCATGCATGTAGTTAATTTGTATGTAATTTATTAACTAAATTCATTCAACAAATAAAGCCATATTAATTCAATTTACAGATACATAATTTTCATCTTTGAGATGCTCAATACATTGTGTGGAATAAGAGATTATTGACTATAACTGGCTCAGATATATGTATAAAAACGAGTGTTGCTCATGTTGTCCTAGTTCATTACAAGGACATATATCTAACAAAATTCTGTTTCATTTCCCTTGATATATTAAAATATCTCTTATAGAAAATAGTCAATAATAATTCGAATAACTCGTTGATGATACGTAAACATACAAGTCAGGATGCTTGGCAATATATGGAAATATATAGTATGTACATCTAGTTACATGATGTTATTATAATTCCTCAAGTTCTTTGTCTTTGTAGAGTTCATGACTGTATATTAGAAAAAAATGAAGCCAAATAAACATGTACTTATAATTGTCCCTTTCGCATCATTGGTCTAGTTGATGCTATGATAATGAAATTTCTTTTAATGCGAGAGCTTTGGAAATGGGACAAGCTAGTATCATAGGAGCGCTCTATGAGTTTCATTGATAACCTAAAAAGCTCTAATACATATTAGAAATAACTGAAGTGATATCCAAAAACTTATATATCTTCTTTGACAATCTTGAGTTTCTCTGTCAGAGCTCTATACAAATGTGAAAGAAAATAGACAGAAAACAAATATTTTAAATATTGATATAAATCCAAGCTAGAAAATCCACACATCTGCTAGCCAGCAATAACTTAATAAATGAGAAGCCTGCCATTGCGGTCAATGAGCACTGAACGTCAGCTTCTCAAGTCCGAGTTTATGGCCATCTTTGAAAGCCCAGCAGAGACAATAATGTTGGAAGAGCTGTTCCAGCAACTCTCGTTCATCAAGGAACTCCAGTCGCTCAATTCTGAAATAGAAAGAACCCAAATAGATAAAAAAAAAACCACACCACCAACAGTGATGACATCTGTTCTGGATTGGAACAGGTTATACATTGGGAAGAATGATTGTTTTGTTTTGATAGTTGATGGGATGAGTGTTATCAATAATGATTAATTATAGTTTCTTTGTGTTTTTTACCGTCAATATTTGTTTCCTTGATTTAATGTTCGGTCAACCATTAAAAGTCCTTTCCAGACATTCTCTAGGTTCTTTTACACCACAGGGATGGTGATTAAATCTATGTGATGAATTCAGGTGGGAATCTCACCCCCACACATTTACCGAGTTGAGAGTTCTTTTACTTCTCACACCACATAGACAGGGTGTGAGAAGGATTGGCCCCTGATATAGCATCAAATCTTTCAATACTGTGGGTAAAGGAGAAAAGTGGCTGCAGTGGGACTTAAACCCACAAAGCCCCACAACCTTGTACTTATTAGTCCAGTGACTCACTTCAAAGAAATTTTAGAAATAAGCGATGACTTCTCATAGTGAGGCTACACCTGACAGTGCACCAAAGTTATGGTGCAAAGGCGCAATTCTAAAACTGTCATTCAAGGTAGCTGTGGGGGAAGGATGTAGCATCGTCATAATTTCATTAATCATATTTGTAGTCTTTGTGATGAGAAATTGATACTTTTTGGGATTAGCTATTGATCTATGTATGTAATTTTTTCGTTCCATTATCCCTCACGGGGTATGGTTTGAAATCTTTCTTTCCAACCATACCCTGCGAGGGATAACGGATCGGAGAAATTGCAAATGAACCGATCAAAATGTTGATACAACTAGGGTGACACAAAGAGAGAAACCCTGACATACCCTGACTGGTTACCTGGTCCTTTTCCCTGTAAAAAACACATGGGAAAAAGACGGAATAACCTATCTCAAATCGCTTGACGAGACTTGAAATAGTGGAAACCACACAACCTCAAAATCAAGAGAAAACAGTCATGATATGATAAAATATCAGACAAAAGCAGAAGACTGCTCACAAAACACCTCTATACTGGCAAAGGATTTACTGAGATGTTTCAGTAAAAACTGGACCCAAACATGTTGAACCAAAAGGGATGGAAATACCTGCAAAGAAGCCCCCCCCCCCCCCCCCGCCGCTTTAGGTGATAAAACGGTCGGCCCAGTCAACGAAAACAGTGGCGGGGAGAAACAGATCAGTCACAGGCGAGCTTTATGTTGGAATGGGTAATTATCCGAATTCTTACCTTGGTAAAATTATGAAGGAGAATTAAGGTTCTTGCGAGCCTGGGAACACTGATGAGTGTCCTAGGGTAACAGGGACCAGCGAGTAAGAACAGGTGCTAGACAAATCAGAGCAGTCAACGCAGGGCAGGCAGTAGGCGCTGATGAAAAAAACCTGTGCACACACCCGGTTTCTGTGAGTGGTTGCGAGTTGTAGCAGTGGATGCATGCCACGCATACACACATATAGTTATTGATTCTTATTGCTAGTTTTTTTTTACTTTGGGTTGGCTTGGTTGACTCAATGTCCAATAATTGTTATTAACCTATCAGAGTGCTGTGGTCTCGTTTTTGGGATGGGTGATTAATTTTTTTTTTTTAGTTTCTCAAGTGCATGACTAATTATTTTGTTTTAGTTTTTCTTGGTTGAGTAATTTTTTTTTTTTTTTTAGTTTTGGGGATGATTGATTAATTTTTGTGTGTAATTTTCGGGAAGAGTGATATATTTTTTCATTTTTGGGATGAGTGCTTATCTTTGTGGGGGATGAACAATTATTTTTTTGTTTCTTCGCTAGTGCCTATGGATGCGCTATCTGGTGGATATTGGCTTCCCTACAGGCCTCAGTATCCATAGCCTGGAAGCCTGGCCTAGTCACATTATAGGCCAAGTAACGGGTTCCATTTTTATGGTGCACTATGGGTAACGCCTCCATTACTTGCATTCTCCTAGCAGAGATCCTGTACTCTACTTCTGCAAAATATCTGCTGGGAGAGTGCACATTGGCAGAACGAGACTGTAGAGCCGAGACTGGCCTCAGTCCCTGTATCCTTTTCTTTTTATTTCATTTATTTTATCTGGACTTGTATTAGGCCTGTATTATCTTCCTTACAGTCAGTAGAGCAAGATTGCTGATTGTAACACTTTTAAATTGATATATTTTTTTTAGATCTAGCCTGGATTGAAAAACAAATGTAGTGTTTGGCTAAGAGAAGATAGAAAAGACTTGAGTAAGTCATATAGAGCCAAGAGAGGCGGCCTGACTGTCAGTTCAATGTCTATTACGTAAGAAGTAGTTACCAGTCCCCTATTTCATTTGGACAGGGAACCAGTCTACAGTATCCAGAGCAAACGCTAGGACATAGAGCTGTACAGTTACAGCTCTCTGGTGATGGGTAACCAGCAAGGATTATTTGGATTGGAGCTGATTAACGGTGGAAGCAACGTTGCACGCCCCGGAACTATCCTTGCGTCAGGTATTTCACAACTCTCATTGCTTTCTCTCAATGTTGCGAGATCAGAAAATCAAATTTTATTATCGGTACAGCGTAAGATAAATCATAGGAAAAAACGTATCTGAGTGAAGAGATCTAAAAAAAAAAGTACAGGTTTGTGATTTTCTCTATCCAGAATCCAAGTCGACTTACGATTCACAATCCCGACGACCTAAGGCGGACTAAGTCCAATTACGACCATTTACGACAGTCAGCATGGTCGTAAACCACAGGGGGTTTCCGGGACTGCCGTGGCAGATATTTTGACACTCAGAAATTCCGTTCCGGCAGTCCTGGCAACCTCCCGGCAGTCAAGTCCACTTAGGATTCACAACCAAGTCGAGATACGATGACTTTTGAAGTACAAGTCGAGTTAAATTCAGGCTGCCGGGACTGCCGGGGTGATGGTGTAAACCAAGTATTAAGATAATAATGATTGCAGCAATGTTTTTCAAAATAATCACATTTCTACCTACATTCATCTCATAGATTCGGTCAAACCCAAAGTAAGTCTAATTGAACAAATTGGACGTTAAACTACCCAAACAAACAAACAAACAAGCAATGTATAGATTGAAATGCTTTCTAGATTAGTTTATAAATATCAAATCTAAAAATATATGTCATCCATATACTTTCTAATGGAATAAAACTGTATACTTCTCTTGTTTATCAGGAATTATGGGAAATTAATACAAGATGAACGCCGAAATTACATGTATGCAATATAAAGGGTGTGCTCCACCGGGATTACTGCATGACCGCCGTACAGCCACTGCATGGCTGCCTTTTTTAATGGCTGTAAGGCAGATAAGGAAATAGGTGGCTCTTGCTCGCAGTGATCACATGACTTGCTTGATGGGCCTGTGGGTTTGTACGCTATCAGCATGTTTGGAAGACACCTGACGGCCTCACAGTCACCCCGGTGGAATACACCCTTAAGTAACGACAAATAGGTGCTTCACCTCTGTATCTCGGCTTGTGGAAGATACTGGTAGACAGTCGTCATTTCAAGTGCATCTGCCGACTCCCATCCTTGGGATGTAAACCTGTTGAACATAAAACGAGTGACAGTTCTTGCCTTATTGCCATATTGCTGAAAATATCTATATTCAATTAAACATGTTACTCCAGGGAGTCTTATGAATTGTAAAGATGAACAATGTAAAGTTATCCGTGAGTCATGCGTTGGTTTGGATACTTTTACTTCAAGGATCAATATTGAAAATAAAGATTTTTCTGCATGTAGTGTTTATCTATTCAGAGATGTCTGGAAAAGAAACTGACCGTTCTTTTATCATTTTAATCTATAAGCTTTTTTCTCCAACATGATACTTGATTCACAACCTGAATATATAAGTGTACATGTAGATATAATTCCTTGAAGACTTTATTCCTGATGTGTGTACAATAAAGACTATATTTCAGGACATGTTCATGATTAGAACACGTAATACACTTTTAGTAGAGTGAATCCCTGCTAACAAAAGAATTACATGAAAATGTTTTCAAAGGATATCATAACCGAATATTATCTGCGATATTTCCATGAATAGACACTTTGGGCAACCACCTTTGCTTTTGGGTATCGAGGCTGATGCAGTATTCTATTCCAGGCAGACTGCATTGGCGAGAGCGTAGGTTCTGCACCATAACTTCACCAAATCGATCAGTCATGTTCACCTGAATGACAGAAACAGAGGTTATAATCATGGAACCCAAGGCAATAAAATCTCCAGTTGTGTTTTATTTGGAACGACGTACTGAAAAATCGTCACATATAATGCTGTACAAACTTTTATAATATAACAAAAGGTTAGCCTAACTTCATATTACTACTGTTTGATCATTATTATCAATGTCTCATACCTGTATAAAATCCCCATCTTCCATATTACTCTTATTCGTTAGACTCTAAATCAATGGCCTTATGTTAAGGGCCTGCTCCACCAGATCAACTGTATGGTCACAAAAAAGCACTGCACCACCGCCGCATGGCCACCAAGTGGCAGCACGGTTAGCTCAAGTATAGACATCGGTGCAGTGGATAAGGCAACATACTTAACGGCAGCAGCTGCATGGTGGTAGAACGATAAAACCTAATGTATTAGCTTTTGAAGGATGCCTGCAATATTGCCGAAACGATCGCGATGCAACATCAGCCTTGGAATGGGCCTGTAGGTTATTACACTATATATATGTATGGCAGCTGCCCACCGGCATCAAATTGATAATCGACCCAGTGGAAAAAGGCCCTTTATGGATGACAATTAAAAGGTTTTCATTAAATAGAAACAGTTGAAATATAGATGTTTTATTTTCAATATGATTCCTTTACATACCCTTCAAGTAACAAAACTCACTTGCTCGTAGTTGATAAAGAAAACGGTTTTGAAGGAGTCAGTGAGCCACTTCAGGAGCGCGGCTGACCGGACGGGGTCCATGTAGACGAGCACGCACTCGGCAACCACCACTGTGGGCAGACTGTGGTCCACGCCGCACTCGACGAGCTGCTTCTCCACCTCCGTCAGCTGGCGCAGGTCCGCGTTCACCACATGGTAGTCAGATGCGTGCAGATCAAGACGGCTCAACTTGATTTCACCATCTAAAAATCATTGCATTTTCATTATGTTTTTGAAAATGACATACATATATTTGTTTCCGTGTTTACCTTTTTTCCAGAAACACGTCAAATTTATATAATTATCCTTTTAGGTTATTCATGACAAGACATATACTTACCAGGGAGTTAAGAAGCCGCATTGGGACTTTCATCAGTCACTATGATACAGGACAACATTAAAGGGCTTGCTCCACTGGGTTGGTAGTAATTTTTAACCTAATGAAGTAGTTTTTTCCGGGTACTTGCCGGCTGTGCACACACGGCCGACATGTGGCGTTGGGACTGTGGTTTCTAAACTATTAACATGTTTGGCACATGCCTGCTGGCATCAAATTCACAGACCCAGTGGAACAGGCTCTTTAGAACGTGTTCCACTGGGCTAGCTGAACAGCAATGTATGGCTGTCACGTTCATTTCTCTCAGATGGGTATATAGAAATAGGCACAGTAGAGCAAGCCACATGCTCGACAGTGGTGTCTGCATGAAGGTGGAACCATAAAAGGCTGCTAAAATCTAATTAAATAGCGTTTGCCTGGTACTGGATGTCGTGCAATGTTGGCCAGTCACTCTGGAACACACCTTTTACACCACAAACCTGCCAATACATCAGGCGTTTATACATTGTCATATGGTTCTACTTTAAGTCCATTCTTAGAATGTATGGGTTGAATTAGACTTACCATGGTTAATAGAAACTATTCTTATAGAAACCCTGCACTACACATAAGGCACAATTTTGTGTCCTCTAAGGCTTTCAGGTCCTCAGACAATCGGGTTCATGTCCGAAGTATTTGGACAAGAACATCCATCCACATATTGGAGGAAGTCAACCGGCTTTACACTTAGAGCATATGTCGTTATTGAAGATATTAGATAAAAAAGGGCCGAGCACTGACCCCTGGGGTACACTAGAGTCGATATCAACCCACTCAGAGACTTCACCATTTATGACTGTACGCTGTTTCATTCCCGCTAAGTAAGCAGTAAGCCAGCTCAAGAAGTTCTGTGGTACATTCGCCAGTTGTTCCGATTTAACAAGGAGTGGGCTGTGGGGAACAGAGTAAAATGCCTTCTTTATATCAACAAAGCAGGCAGCTGTTCCAAGGGCCTTATCTCGACTTGTGTAAAGATCAGTGATGAGATTAAAAATAGCATCCTCAGTCCCAAGTTTACTACGGAAGCCCAACTGTGAATCTGTTAGGTAATCACAGAGTCCAACATAATTCAAGGCGCTTATTGATCTTGGCCAGAGCAGTGAGCAGAGAGAGCGGTCCCCAATTTGCAATGTTCGATAAGGTTCCCCCTTTGGGGAGTGACAACTGTCGCCTCTTTCCACGATTCTGGTATAACACCTGTATCAAACGAAATTTGCAGAACATGGGTGAATTCATTAATTAAAATAAGTAGCATGTCTTTTATAATTCTGCCTGATACATTTGTTATTCCAGAAATTTATAAATTGATATGCTATTCACTAATTAAAGTACATGACTCTTCTCCAAGTTTTTTTATGAGATCCATATGGGCATCAAGGTCACTATCGATAAATAATTTTGTGCCAAACTCACCAAAAAAGTCATTAATATAATCAGCAGTGCCTTCATCATCTATAGCCTCATCTGTCTCCGGATCTACCAATTTACAACAGTGTTGTGTTCTTAGTGGTTTATTAGGTCAGCTCAAAGTGAGGTGCACACTCTGTGTGTGTACCAATTACAAACGTAGTAGTAGTATAACACTAGGTGGCAGTAGTGTGCAGTTATGGCAATACACAACACTCTCCCCTCTTTGAACAACACGTTAGCATAACATAGCAGATAATGGTAAAACTAGATATGATAAAAATTAAATGTCTGTTAAGCTCTAGTAATATCGGCAGTGTCTTTGGTATATCTTATTTATCTGTAAAGTTTGTAATGAGCTCTTGGTAATGTTCATGTTTTCTTATATCATCTTTAGTTTCGGCAAGGTAATAAGCACAGTAATGTCTTTTGATCTTGGCTCAGTATGACTTATGATATCATGCACAATGCATCATAAGTTTAGACTTATATATATCTGAGAATAACATACTTAAGTAGATTTAAACTAAGGACTATGCCTATTTATACTAAAAATACTTTGTGATATGTTTTCTATTTAAGAAGGGAGCGGTTGCTAGCACATCACCTTCGCTAGTGAATCTTTACCATTCACTCTCCCTATGTGGTCCAAACTTTTGGATCCTTAAACCATTTATTTGGGATGGCAGCACGCCCAGATGATCTGGTTTCAGGCTGGCTCACACTAGCTGGAGCTGTAGCTGTCACCTGAGGCGTTGCAGGCCTCACTGGCTTAGTGGGCGATTGTCTATTCACTGGTGATAGCGGAATGGCAACTAGCTGCTTTTGCGGTGTTGGAGGTGACGGTGGTAAATCGCTGTTAAACCTCGGTTCCGGGGCTCTCACAGTCTCCGGTTCATCTACTGGCAGTGGTTGCGGCTGTGGTGCTAGCGCAACTTGTGGAGGTGTTTCAACTCCTTCCTCGGGTAGTGGTGTGGTTTCACCTGTTTTCAGTAGATGATCAACGTGAACGAAGCGGATATTTCGTCCAACACGAACCAGATAATTGGCTGGTCCCTGGCGATGGCTGATCGTACCTGGAAGGTACCGGACCAGTTCTCCACGGTGGCTATTGACACGGACACGTTCATTCTGTGTGAATTCACGAGCCTTGGATGCATGACGATCATGGGTCTCCTTCATCTTCTGTTGCTTCTGTTGTACCGCCTCCTGAAGTGACGGTTTGCATAGCGTCAGATGTGTACGCAGCGCACGCTTCAGAAACAGCTGGGCTGGAGACACACCAGTAACAGTGTGTGGTGTAGTACGGTACACAGACAAGAAGCTATTAAGTCTCCTCACCGTGGACAGCTTTGTTTCCTGAATGGTGTGTTTCTTGAGAGCATCTTTTACTGTTTGGACGGCTCTCTCAGCAGCGCCATTTGAAGCTGGGTGGTACGGTGCTGTTAGGCTATGTCGAATTCCATGATGAGCTAGGAATTCCTTGAACTCCTCCGCAATAAATTGCGGACCCTTATCAGATACTAGCTCTTTACATAGGCCGTATCGAGCGAAGAGGTCTTCCATTACCTCTATGGTGCGTTCTGCGGTGGCCGATGTCATCACTTTTGCCTCTATCCACTTTGAGTGGGCGTCGACCACGATCAGTATCATCTCCCTTTTATACTCAGCGAAGTCGATATGGATGCGATCCCATGGGGATTCTGGATACTTCCATGGGTAGAGCGGCGATGGTGGCGGCTCTTTTCTCATGCTTTGGCACACAGCACAGCGACCAATTAACTCCTCGATAGCTGCATCTATCTTTGGGTACCAAAAGTAACTTCTGGCGAGGCACTTGGTTCGGACGATTCCCAGGTGCTCTATGTGGAGCTCTTCCAGGATGCGTTCCTGCAGTTTACAAGGGATGATTACCCGCATCCCCCACAGTAGACAACCTTGGTCACATGAGATTTCTGTGCGTCTTGAGTAATACGGGAGCATCTCATCATCTTTCATGTAGTTCGGCCAACCATTTAGTGTGAAGTCCATTACTTTACTCAGGACTCGATCTTTTCTGGTGGAACTAGCGATATCCTTAGCTTTCACTGGAAGTTGGTTGACATGTGAGAAGTAGTTTACTTCTTGTTCCAGTGAAACTGTGGCTTTGTTCACAGGATTTCGGCTAAGGAAATCAGCGTTGGCATTTTCTTGGCTTTTCTTACATACCACGTCGTAGTTGTAACTCATAAGAACCAATGCCCAACATTGCAGACGTAGTGCTGATAGTGTTGGCACTCCCGCCTTCGCCCCAATTATAATGGACAAGGGCTTGTTATCTGTGACAAGCGTGAACTTACGGCCATATATGTACTTGTGGAACTTTTTCACTCCAAACATGATGGCAAGAGCTTCGCGTTCAATCTGAGCGTAGTTTGACTCGGCCTTTGTCAACATACGCGACGCGTAAACTATGGGGCGTTCTTCACTGTTGTCATCGATATGTGACAAAACCGCGCCTACTCCGTAGGGTGAAGCATCGCAGGCTAGTACAATCTTCTTCTTGACATCATAATGCGTGAGCAGTGTCTCACTTGTCAAGGCCTCCTTTACTTTCTCATAGGACTTACGTCATTCAGCGGTCCACTTCCATGGTGTGTCATCTCTTAATAGAAGATGGAGTGGAGCAAGCAGGGTTGACAGGTTAGGAATGAAGGTGCCATAGTAGTTTACCATTCCAAGGATTGTGCGTAACTCTGACACATCCTTAGGCTCTGCTGCATTTCGGATGGCATGAATCTTATCTGGCAGTGGTCTTCGTCCTCTTTCATCGATCAGGTGGCCAAGGTATTTTACCATCTTGACCATGAACTCACACTTCTCTCTCTTTATCCTGACATTGTATTTGGAAAGTCGTTCCAGCACCATCTCAAGCCTTCTCAATGCTTCGTCCCATGTCTCAGCTGCTATCAATATGTCGTCTAGGTAGACACAGACCCCTGGTATACCCATGAGCATCTTTACCATGGTCGTTTGAAAGATGCGAGGTGCTGACTTAATGCCATTTGCAAGACGAAGAACTTCATACAGCCCTTGGATGGTGTTGAGAGTAAGGTATTTATGAGAAGACTCCTCAACACGTAGCTGTAGGTATGCATTGGACAAATCTAACTTTGTGAAGTACTTGCCCCCAGCAAGTGTAGCGAAGATGTCATCTGTTGTGGGCAAGGTGCATGGCTGATCAATGATGTCACTATTTACGGACACTTTGTAGTCACCGCATAGACGTAATTTACCGTCGGCCTTTGGGACGACAACGATTGGTGATGCCCAATCGCTTTTTTCTGTTTTCCGAATGACGCCGTTGTCTTCCAGTCGGTCAAGCTCTTCTTTTACTTTCTCAGTTAGCGCGTATGGTACCGGACGAGCTTTGAAGAATTTTGGTGCGGCTGTCGGTTCAACGTCGATACGTGCCTCAAACTCCTTGATCGCCCCGATACCTGGTTTGAATACGTTTTCGTACTTCTTCAGCAAACCATCAACTGTTGATTCTCTTACTGAGAATATATTTTGCCAGTCCAGGCGTATAGCTTTCATCCAGTTTCGGCCAAACAAAGACGTACGTCGACCTTTGGCAACAACCAATGGCAGGACCCTCGTCTGGTTGTTATGACTCACATTTACAGTAACTTCTCCGAGAAGCTCAACTGGATGACCGGTATAGGACTTCAGGCGTGTCGATGCAGGACGGAGTTCTTCCTTACTGAGGTACTTACTGTACAACTCCTCCCCGATGATTGAGACAGCAAATGCTGTGTCAACGGCGAAAGTCAGGTCATTCTGATTAACTTTGATATAAACTTTGTATTCTTCGTTGAGCACGTCTTGGTTATGATGAACCTCTTGACTCACTTCGAATAGACTCGCAAAGCTTACTTCTGCGCATTCATCTCCGTCGTAATCTTCAGCAACCTCGTGAGCATGATAACGATTCCCACTACGGCCACGTCGCCCTCGACCTCGCGATTTTCCTCTACCTCTGGACTGGTTGGTACTCGATGAGTGCTGCGACTTGTTTTTACTTTTACATGCCGTGGAAATGTGACCCTTTTTGTTACACTCGTAACAGGTGGCATTTATGAAAGGACACTCACCACTGTGGTACTGTTCACAACGGTAACATGGTCGCTTGTCTGGTCTTCGAGACGGATTTCCACGTCCTCTGCCTCTCGGTATGAAGACTTTGTTTACCTCACAAGCTGCGTGCATTTGTTTACTATGCTTTTTGGCCGAATCCATACTTGTGGCAATTTCCTGAGCTGACTTCCATGTCAGCGTATCCGCCATGCTGAGCAACCTCGCCTGAATTGCTTCTGATCGTATACCTGCGACGAGACGGTTGCGCAGCCTCTTCTCTACTTGGATTACGTCTCCTAAACCGCAATCAATTGACAAAATCAGAATCTGTCTCGACCCAAGCGACTTGAATAAGGCAGTGCGCAGGGAGCACTACCCAATACCAACAGTGGAGGAAATCGTCAGCAAATGCCCAAAGGCAAAGATCTTTAGTGTCCTAGACGCTAAGAGCTGCTTTCTGCAAATGAAGCTAGACTACGAGTCAAGTAAGCTGACGACGATGAATACACCAATTGGTCGTGTCCGCTGGACAGGCGTTCCATTCGGGGTCAATTCAGCACCAGAATTGTGTTGGATGATATGTTTAGAGATATCCCAGGCGTCTTTGTGATAATGGACGATATTCTAGTGGCCACCGAGTCGCGTGAGGAACATGACCGAGTCCTGAAGATGGTCGTCGAGAAGGCGACACAACACAACCTGAAGCTGAACCTGCAGAAGTTGAAGATCCGTCAATCAATAGTGCCTTACATCGGACACACTCTGACGAGGGAAGGACTAAAACCAGCAGACGAGAAAGTCCGTGCAGTGCTTGACATGCCTGCACCAGAATCAAAAGAAGCTGTTCGTAGATTCTTAGGCTTCATCCAGTACCTTGCCAAGTTTCTACCCATGCTGGCTGAGGTTGAGGGGCCTATGAGAGAGCTCACGAGAGAGGATGTTGAGTTCCATTGGGACAAGCCACAACAGCGAGCCTTCAAGAAGCTGAAGAAGCTATGCAGCAGTGCGCCTGTGCTAGCGTACTATGACGTTGACAAGCCGGTCACCATACAGTGTGACGCTAGCAAGATGGCCGTAGGTGCTGTCCTTTTACAAGATGGCAAGCCGGTCTCCTACGCCTCCAGGAAGCTCCGACCCACTGAGCAGAACTGGGCACCGATTGAGATCGAGATGCTGGTCATAGTCTTCAGTATTGAGAAGTTCCGGGAGTATGTGCTCAGAAAAAGGTTCACCATTCAAACAGACCACCAGCCACTAGCCACGATAACAAAGAAGCCATTACAGTCAGCACCACTACGTCTTCAAACGATGCTACTTAAAATCAAAGGCTACGATTTCAACGTTGAGTACCTGCCAGGCAAGAAGCAATTCATCTGAAGAGAATGAAGAGGAGTTTCGGGTCAGCATGATCGATCGCATGTCAGTGTCCCGAACCCGGTATGCCGAGTTCCAGACCAAGACCGCTCATGAACTGAATGAACTCTATCTGATGATTCTAGCAGGATGGCCAGACACAAAGCAAGAAGTGCCTCAGAGTATTCGTATATACTGGGGTACACGCGACGAACTTTCGGTTCTAGATGGCATCATTTACCGCGGAATGCGCATCGTCGTGTCACCATCGATGCGTCCCAACATGATGTGTCTCATACATGAGCCACACATGGGTATAGTTAAGTCCAAACAACATGCCAGAGACACTCTCTACTGGCCTGGAATGAGCAGCCAGATTGAGGACTTGGTCAACAACTATGTTACCTGCCAGACGTTTGCACCTGCACAGTCAAAAGAACCAATGATGGTAAGGCAAACTACCAAGATCCCTTGGATCGATGTTGCGTCAGACATCTTCCACTACGACAACAACAACTACATCCTAAGTGTCTACTACTACTCCAAGTACATCGAAGTGACACAGCTACCGGACATGTCTAGTCAGTCAACCATCGATGCACTCAAGCAGCAATTTGCCTCACAGAGTTCGCCTGAACGTCTGTTTACGGACAATGGCCCTCAGTATGCCAGTGCAGAGTTCACTGAGTTTGCCAAAGATTGGAACTTCCAACATATAACAAGTAGCCCTCACTTTCCTCAGTCCAACGGAGAAGCAGAGGTAGGGGTAAAGACGGTAAAAACCTTGTGGAGGAAAAGTAAGGACTTCAATGTTATAACGCCACCGCTGTACCATCCACGGAGTATGCACCATCTCAACTCAACATGTCTAGGCGTCTCCGTACAGCCGTCCCAGTTTCAAGACAGCTGCTGCAGCCATCCATAGCTAACCCCGCAAAGGTGGAGAAGTGATTGGCAGAGAGCAAGGCTAAACAGAAACATTATTACGATCAAGCCAGCAAAGAGCTTGACCCTCTACTACCTGGTCAGCAAGTCAGGCTGAAACCTCAGCAAGGATCGAGGGTGTGGAAGCCAGCCGTCGTTATCAAGCACCACACACAACCGCGCTCATATGTTGTTGATACCGGACAACACCAGCTACGTCGAAACCGAGCTGACATCCGCAAGGCGTCTCCTCAGTACATTAGTGAGCCACGTGATGAGCTACGTCATCAGCGCACACTATCAGCTGCCACCACACTGCCTGTTACGCAGCAAGTTCCCAGACATACTCCAGTGCCGCAGGTCGATCCTCATGTACCACCTGTAGAAGCTCTGCCCACACCAAGATGTGTCGCCTTGCCACAGACTCCAAAGTGCAACCAATACCACTCGACAAAAGCACTACCTACAGCTGCCGCTCCTACTCGCAGTGGCAGAGTGCCTGTTCCTAAAAACATACTTGATATGTAATACATAGTCAGTGATCGCCATGCTAAAAGGGCAGAATAATCCCTTATGGTTGATCTGAGGCCGAGCAGTCTACTCGAGTCTCGTAGCTATACATCATATATATGTCAGAGGTCTAACAGATCATATATTCTCTCATATAAGCTCAAATAGTATCAGTTCTAAGTATACCCATGGACATTACAAGTTTAAAGTTGAAACTTATGTGGGTCATATTATGCGTCAAGTTATATGGACATGATAACAGAGAACTAAGACATTTATAAAGAAAAGGGGGGATGTAATATATACGATCGTGCACCTATACCGATCTAGCGGCCGACGCGTGACTAGCGTTTGCTGTACCCTTGTGACCCAAATAAACAACGTGTATTGTCCGAGCCACTCAGCAGTTAAGACGTGATACTTTACACCTTTAGTCTAGGTGTATTTCTGATACTTTGTAAAGCGTTAGGAATGAAAAGTAACATAATTAATTTAATCAATTCTAATCAATATTAGAAATGAAGCTGTATATCTAGGCATATACATACGTGGTACAAGAAGCTTTGCAACAAATCTATCGCATCAGTGGGGCATACCCTGAATTTCCCTGCGATCGAGTGAGATGAATCCATCGCAATAGGGGTAATAAACCCCGCCGAGGGGGTATTTTGGGGGCAATAAAACTCGTGCGACAATCGCATCGCACCAGTGGGGCCGGGCCTGTAGGGGGAACAATGAACTTGCTTCTCAAATCGTGAAATCCACCTGAAAATGTTTCTCAAAAGGGGCCGGAATGAGTAACTACCAAGTGATTTTACCGAGAAGAGGCTACTGCTGGTACCAGGCGAGAGCTACATCTCTGTTGGCTTCTGTCCGACCAGTAACCAGAAGTAGACTCGGACATAATTAAGTATATCAATAGTGTTTGAAATTCACTAAAATGATTTAATAAAGCCTACTATATTTTCATTGATGTTTTAGGTTGATATTCAAGATACATTTAATGCAATTTACTACAAGGAAATAGACCAAATCTGACATAATCTACACAGAACAAGCCAATATGTACACATAGATCTACCTTCAGTAGAGATTTTTTGAAGCAGCGGTTTCCTTGTTTTGATATACTGGCATTTGCGCATCGTAACTCCAGGGAAGTCCACCTCGATGAAGTTCTGTGGAGCCAGACCTTCGTCCTTCAAGTTCCAGTATGTTGTGTCAAACCCTGCGCCCAGATTGATTAACTGACACGCCCCTTTCGTCAGCTGCAGCGATAAGCATTTCAAGAAATAGGTCTAACCCAATAAAATGGGCAAAATATATTAGAACTAATGTATAGCGTCAGGACCATAACAATACATACGCTATAGATATCAATAATAATTTTCAAAAAGAATTCTAGACTATTATGATACTGTAATATATGCATATACCTGTTACCCGTTGTTATATACTTGTAAAATAAGAAAAACATTAAAAAGAAAACCAAAGGAATCATGTCAATTGACCTTCAGACCAGTCACGGCTCTACCCTGAGAAACAGGCATGGTCTTTCGCAAAAGAGAAATATGTACATTCAATAAATTAAGTGAGAAATTACAAGGGAAGGGATGCTTAGTTTCAGAGAAGCAAGATCTACAAATGTATATCTATATTTTTGTGTGTCTCAGGGCGTATGGCTTAGTTAGGGGTGTCTCTCTATATCTGTGTGTGTATGACTTAGTGTAGGGGTGTCTCAGCCTATATGTTTGTGTGTGTGTGACTTGTAGGAGTGTCACTGTCTAGATGTCTATCTGTGTATATGATTTAAAGGCTTCTTCCACTGGACTGCCATGAATCCACCTCCACCAGGTGTCTGCCAAACATGCTTATAGTGTACAAACCCATAGGCCTGGCCGTATGGTCGCCACTAACCCGCGAAAACTAATTTATTAGGTTTTACCGTTTCATCACTGTGTGGCTGCCGCTGGTGGGCGTGACCTGCTCCACCGCACTGGTCTTTATACTGGTGTTAACACAGGCACCATGTGGCGGCTGCACAATGCTCTTTTGATGCCATAACACTAGCCTGGTGGATCATGTCCTTTAGTGAAGGAGTGTCTCTGTCTATATGCCAGTGAGTCTATAGCTGTGTGTCGGTGTGACTGTTTGTAGATGTATCTTCGTCTAATTGTCAGTGTGCGTCTCTCTGTATATGCCTGTGTGTAAGTATGTTTCTGTCTATATGTCAGTGCGTCTGTGTGTATGACAGTGTGTACCAGTATCTCTGCCTATGTGTCTATCTGTATCTATGAGTGTGTTTAGGTGAGTCTCCCCCTATATGTCTATATATAACTGTCTGTTACAGTGTCTCTATGTGGGTTTTTTCAAACTCTAACTTCGATGAGTCAGAGTTTCATTAACCTTATTTCACATAGACGTCATCTAGTTTATCGAAACAAACTAGGGACCCAAAAATAATAAATGAAATAGGAAGGATAGCAAGAAATACAAAATGTAGAATTAAAACTGAAAAAAGTAACATTTGTAAAGATAAACTGTATTCTACACGGGGACAATCGAAATTATTTTGGAAAGCAATCAATGAGATATTTAATCAATGTGAAACTGTTGATACATGCGAGTCACAAGGAGATGGTATTGCAGTGGCAGACGATGACAGAGCTAGGGTCTTAAATGAATACTTTGCGTTGGTGGGTAAGCGATCGTTCTGTAACATAGAATAATCGTTATTTAACGATTATGTTATCAAATTAAAAAACACAGATATCTATATAGGACTTGACAGGAGGTAATGCAGAGACCGGAGTTGAGACAAATTGTGTGGCAGAAATGGGGTTTCAAAAAAAGAAGAGGCCGAGGATCTCGGCAAGGAAGATCAGGAGAATCCGGTTGTCAACATTATTTATGCTCCAATTTGCGAACAAATCTCCCCAGTGCGTAGCTCACCAAGGGAGGCGTCTTTGCCTGGGGAGGTAGGAAGTTTTGTGACACAAAACCCTGGATGCAAAGATATCCTGAGTATTCCGGTCTATGATAGGCATTTTAATTTGGAATAGTGGGCCCAGTTTGTTCCCTCCTACCCCAGACAGACAGAGGAAACGGGGACATGACAGATCTTTGGGTGAGGAGTCAGTAGATGGGACTGGGATGCAGTGTGGAGGAATGCCGGCAAGGTGACCTAGAGTTGCTCAGGCCCATGCAGGTGCCAGCACAAAAAAATAATTTGAGCGTGCTCTTAAACCAGTTTGAGTTATCGAAGGAGATTTAAGCTGAATTACTTGAACTACTCCTAGTGATAATTAAAAAAAAATATGGCGCCGCCCTATCACTATGTGAGAGGGCGGCCTGTGTGTAGAGTGGTCAGTGCACCTGACACACACCGCTCATGTTCCAGTCGGCAATGTGTGGGATATATAGGAGCCAGACTCAGGGGAATGTTGGTCAGTTCACAGAGTGGAACCCTGCAAGCTACAGGTAGGCCATGGAAGGTAAACCTTATGCAACATGAATTCCCACTGAGTGCTATTATTACATGAAATATTACATTATTACATGAATTATGAGTACTTTTCTACATGTATATATACAAAGATACCCAGATACACAAACAGATACATATACAGATATATGATACACAGAGTTCCATTTCCATACCTCCCCCGCCCCAACACAAATCATGTTTACCAATAACCTATACAGGAACAGAAAAACCTTGATTCTGCCTGTCATATAAATACCTGTTTATCATGTTCATATATCAAATTTATTTCAATTGTCCCTAAATCCAAGAAGGCTACCATAAAAAGTTCTGATTCTGGCCATTTTTAGACCAAATGTGAGAAAATACCACCACCTGAGGGTGCAGAAATAGAAAACTTCAAACATATCTAGAGATCAAGATAATTCTGTTTGGGTGTGAAGATATACAGAAATAGAGACATAGCATGTTCTTTTATTGTGAGTGAGTGGTATTTCAGCAGCATCACCCAAGAATCTGCAGAAATTTTCAATTGCATACCTATGAGTCAAAATAGGTTCATAACATCCCTATTTTATTCCTTTTTCTAAACCAGCATACCGGAAGGCGGTCATATTGGATTTCAATGAAGGGTTCCCTGAAAAGAAATGCTTTCCAGTTCCTAGGGAAGTACCTAATCTTAAGATGTGTCATATTGTTTCTTTTTATTTCATTACAAGACTGTATTTGAATGTATTGAAACTCTTTACATAAAAGTACTTTATTTCGGTTATCATAAAGTATTTTTGAGTGGTCTGCATATCCATTATAACCATAAAAAAACAACCACTGCATTCTCATTCTTTCTTCTCTGAGACTCTAGATATCAAACTTGAGCGGGTATGCCACCCGCACCCAGCCTGTCCACAGGTGGCGGATAGTGGAATGGCCTTCAGATATAGAGGTTAGCTGTTTAAACAACTGCGGACCAAATGGCAGTGGATTGCCTGTATCCATGAGCGGAAGAGGAATGTATCACACCATGCTGCAAAGCATGATGTCACATTCCCAACGTTCAAGGCCCGATGAAGGTCACTCACAGACACCCCAACAGTCAACAGGCAACCTGGGATGTCTGCACCCAGGGTTTATTGATGGCAGGGGCCTAGCTGTCATCTAGAATGACAATGGTCAGATGAAGGTCACCCAATGACACCCCAATGGCCGCAGACACAAGTCGTGGCGATGGGGAAAGCACAGAAGCATCGGGTGAAGCATATTGCTAAAACAAAAGCAGGCATGCTTTTCTTTGAGGTTGAGTGGAAAGAACAAGCCCACTCTCTCTTAAAACTGTCGCCCATTGGCAAAATCGCTGTAAAGACGTCTGTACATAAATCCCTGAACTCTTCCAAGAATGTCATCCGATGGAAAAACTTCATCGGCACCCCTGTTGAGGAGATCAGGGATGAGCTTAGAGGACATGGGGTTACCCATGTCCATTAAATGAAAATGAGGAGGAACGGATCAATGTTAGAGACAGCCACATATGTGCTGACTTTTGGCAGCCCTGTTCCTCCTAGGGAAATCAAATGTGGGTACCAGCTGGTCAAGGTGTCTGAGTACATCCCATCTCCGATGAGATGCTACAACTGTCAGCGCTTTGGCCACACTGGTAAAAAGTGCAATAGGCAGGCAGTCTGTGGAAAGTGTGCCAAAGAGGGGCACACATTCAAAGACTGCTGGGAGAAAAAACTCTCCTGTGCTAACTACAAGGGAGCACACCCTTCATTCTAGAAGAGGTGCCCGCAGTTCCTTGAGGAAAGACAAATCCTGTCAGTACGTCCTGAGAGACAAATATCTTTTCCTGAGGCAAGGAGGGTAGTCAGGGCCTCTAGAGCACCTGTTCTTCCCAAGATCTATGCTGCAGCTGTGGTTCAAAAGAAGCACTGCGCGAAAAACACCATTTAATCATATATACGCCATCGCGGAAGCGCATCGCGGCAGGGGGGGAAAGGGCGGGGGGCGGCCAGGTTAGGCTGGGGGGCAAGATGATTTCAGGAGTTGACTATTAGATTGAACAGGGCCATTATATACTGGTCCTAGACTGACTACACATAGAACTGGTGTTTTAAAGTAAAAAATTAGAATATTAGTGCCCCCTAGTGGCAGAGATTGGAACTATTGGATAGTGGTGTAAATACAACAGAATCAGGCGTATATATGAATCAGGCGCAAAAGCATATCTATATACGCCGGGCGCATTCATAAGTAAAATGGTGGTGTTCGTGCAGTGAAGAGTATAGGCATACAGACAGACACAGCTCCTGTCCATAAGTCAATTGCTGCTCTCAATGACCCAAAACCCTCCCCTGCCCCACCAAAGGCAGTGAATGGAGGACAACCCACAAAGTGATGTGAGACAAAAAGAACGAATAAGCAAGAAAAAGAAACCCACAAGAGGCAAACCTGCTGATGATCAGTCTAAGGAAAGAGTTGAGTCCCCAGATCAGGGGTCAGAGGAAAAGGACTCAGAACACCAGGAGTCTGAGCCCTCTGCACCCAAGATAGACTCAGCTGTAGACTCCACATCTACCTACCATCCAGAATCTGTTGGTAATAAGTCTTTACATCACATTTTGTACATCTAATCGATTACTCAATAAAGCGGCTTAGACCTCAGCCTGATTACTGCGCTGGTTTTCATGGTCCTGCCATACATATGATTCAAAATAACACTTCTGGTTTTGGTATAATTCTGTTCAAAGTGCACAATTCCCTTCTAGTAGGGAAAGATACATTGTTGTTTCAAGAGCTCAATATGTACAGGCAACCTGAAGTCTTATAATGGGTAGTCAAGTGTTACAGATCCTGTATTGATTCTATCATTACTGTTTTTGTTTATGATTTAAATGTCACTAGGTCTTTTGTATTTCTAACTACTGGCAGCAGTTCGTTCCATTTAGTTCCTCCATGGTAGTGGACTGATCTTGTAAACGGTTGGCAATTTGGGCGAATAATGTGAAATACTGGTCCATCATATAGTCTTGTTCTTTTGATTCCTTCAATTAGCCCTTTAAGGACAGCTGCCTGGGGCCTAGCTACTCCCGTAAGGACGGGTGCTGGTGGCAGTTTGTCTGGATTGAAGACGGGCACATTATGGTTAAAACTGATATCCAAGTTTGTTATCATGCAGTTTGATACATAATCATAAATATTTTATTTCTTTTTAATAGAAATACTAAATATGATGTTATGTCTACATATTCTGAAGATTTCATGAATATTGCTCTATTATTTCTTTGTTAAAACATTTTTGTTAATATTGGGACAATGCTGCCTCAAGGCATCATTCGTCTTTAGTGTGGTGATGCCTCCTGGCATCATGCGTCTCTAGCACGGTGATGCCTCCTGCCATCATGCGTCCTTAAAGGGTTAAATAGTTCTACGGAGGTTCTGCTTGGAATCTTCAAGCAAAGCCTAAGACACTTATTTTGAAGGATTTGTAAGTCATTTATCATATAGCACATCGCCATAATCAAAATATGGTAATATTGCTGTACAATAGACAGATAACGCTACTTTAGTTGATAAATATCCAGCCATCTTGGCCAGCTGATAAGTTCGAAAAGATATGCTTTTTTAACATTTTGAAAATGAAATCTGTAGTCAAGCTATTCATCAAGTGTAATACTTAGATATTTGTATGAAATGACCTTTATAAGCTCTATATTGTTCAATAAAAGTTTTGGTACATCCAGTTGTCGAGTCGTTTTTTTAGCAGAAAAATACATGGATTTGGTCTTCTTTACATTTATACTGAGTTTGTTTTGCAGACACCATAGCTCAAGTACATCTAGATCTTCCAGTAGAGTCTGGAACTCCAAGAGTCCCTCCAAGCAGGTGTACAGGTGGCTAAAAGGTTTGCTGTCCTCCCTGATATGTAGTACAGTATGGCGGAGAACAAATGCCATATTGTACAATGGAACTGTCGAGGCATTAGAGCAAATAGAGTGGACTTACTTAACTTAGTCACAGACTTCAACCCAGTTGCTATATGCTTCCAGGAACTCAAAGTAGCGAAAAAGAAAAACATCCCTAGGATGAAGGGCTATAGTACATACTTCACAATACCCAACCCTGATCAACCACTGGGTGGAGTAGTCCTGATGGTTAAAAAACAATACCCTCAGAGACATGTGGGCCTCAACACCACCCTACAGGCTG
Organism: Alentia gelatinosa; assembly: GCA_950022655.1. Lineage (NCBI taxonomy): Eukaryota > Metazoa > Annelida > Polychaeta > Phyllodocida > Polynoidae > Alentia > Alentia gelatinosa. The sequence continues at coordinate 60,569,005 of OX465582.1, forward strand.
TTGCAACCCGAATGAATATTAACAACCCAGTTACACTGTGCTCTTTGTACCTACCACCAAGTCAAAAAGTCACATACAAAGACCTGATGTCTCTTGTTGAGCAACTCCTGGCCCCATATATACTGCTGGGCGATTTCAATGCCCACAATACCATGTGGGGATCAACCTACACTAATGGGAAAGGCAGAATGATTGAGAAACTTCTTGACAAGAAATCTCTCTGCCTCCTAAACAATGGGACACCTACCTTCCTCTGCAGATCAGGCAACTGGTCTGCCCTGGACCTAACAATCTGCCACCCAGCAGTGTATGCAGAATATGACTGGAGAGTGGCACCTGACCCTCTAGGAAGTGACCATTTTCCTATCATACTGCACACTACAAAAAATAATACTAACGATAGCCAACCCCAGCGATGGAAGACCCACAAGGGAAACTGGGAGCAATTTCAAGACCTTTGTAAGGTATCTTCCTTACCCTGGGAGTTGGCCAAGGAAAAAGAAGGCCCCACACAGTACTTCTCCGAAACTCTCCAGGAAGTGAGTAGCATGTGTATCCCAAGGACCTCCGGTGATACTCTGAAAAATTCCTGTCCATGGTACAACGACGAATGTCATAGATCCAGAATAGGAGATGAGCCCTGAGGAAGTTTGAAGGTAATATGAACCTTACCAACCTCATTGCCTTCCATCAACAACATGCAAAGACCAGGCTTGTGTATAATGAAACAAAGCGAGTCTTTCCATGAATATGTCAACACCATCGACAGTTCTACACCCTTGAAAAAGGTATTTTAGAGGGTCAAGAAACTAAAAGGCAAGTCAACTCCTTTGCTCAATCACCTGAAAGTTGGTAATGAAACCAAGGAGACTCCTGAAGACATTACAGATATGTTTGCAACTCACTTCAGCAATGTTTCCTCTGATGTGAACTGTTCAGGAGAGTTCCTTGAACACAGGGAAAGGCAGGAGAAAAGGAAGATCAACTTCTCATCCAATAACCAGGAATGCTACAATGAGCTATTCACGTTTGGAGAGCTGAAGCATGCCCTTCACCAGGCTAAGGACTCCTGCCCAGGCCCAGATAACATTCACTACCAGATGCTGAAACATCTAAAAGAGCAACAACTTTCATTGTTCTTGAATATATGCAACAGTATCTGGACAACAGGCAAGTACCCACCATCCTGGTCAGAGGCAGTGGTCATACCAATTCCAAAACCAGGGAAAGATAGCCTCCAGCTACAGGCCCATAGCCATGACTACCTGTCTGGCCAAGACAATAAAGAGGATGGTGAACAACAGGCTGGTATGGTATCTAGAGTCCAAAAGCTTGTTGACTCCCTACCAGTCAGGATTCTGCAAGGGTCGTAGTACCACCGATCATCTGATTCGGCTGAAAGCTACATCCGAGAAGGCCTTGCCAATAATGAACATGTTGTTGCCATATTTCTTTACCTGGAAAAGGCTTATGACACAACATGGAAATTTGGCATCCTTCAAGATATGCATAACCTTGGACTGCAAGAAAGACTCCCACTGTTTGTGGAAGGCTTCCTTGCAAAGAGAACATTCAATGTCCGCCTTGGTGTCACAGAGTCAATGACGGTCGACAAGGAAATGGGAGTGCCACAGGGATGTGTTCTCTCAGTCACCTTCTTTGGCATCAAGATCAATGAGATAACAAAAACTTTGCAGTGGGATGTGAAGTGCTGCCTGAACGCAGACAACTTTGTCATCTGCTACAAGGCCAGCCATATGGCCACTGTAGAGAGAAAACTACAACAGACTTTAAACAGTCTCGAAATTTGGAGCATGGAAAATGGTTTCAAGTTTTCAGGAACAAAAACAACATGGATCCACTTCTGTCGGAGGTGGCGGTGTAAGGAGATGCCTGCCCTTACATTCAAAGGGAAGCCGCTCAAAATAGAGAAGGAGGTAAAGTTCTTTGGACTCATCCTGTCTTTCAAACCCCATGTTGAGTACCTCCACAAGAAATGCCAAAATGCAATTAATCTCTTATAAATGCTCTCCCACTCACAATAGGGGGCAGACAGGGAGATTCTGCTCACACTCCACAAGACATATGTCCAGTCCCGCCTGGACTATGGGTCAGTGGTGTATGTATCAGCTGCTAAGTCCTATCTGGACTGGCTAAAACCTATTCAGAACCAGGATCTGAGGCTCAGACCTGCTCCCAATCTCCAAAGAATTCATTAAACACTCAAGCCAGTACAAGAAACTACATGCCATTAAACCATCAGTCGGCAGAAATCAAGACTATGCAGGCTTGACAAGAAGTGAAGTGACAAGACTGACCCGTTTTTCGGGAAGGTCACTCACTGCTGACACATGGGCACCTCATGCAGGGTGAAGAATGACCCACATGCCAGCGTTGTCAGGTGCCTCTTTCTATTGAGCACCTTCTGCTTTACTGTCAAGCAACAAAGAAAAGCAGGGATAAGTACATTCAATGTGCAACATCCATGTCCAGTGTTTTCAGCCACACCGGGAAGAAAGAAATTCTAAAGTTTCTTTGGGAAACAAAGATTTTCAAAAAGCTATAAAAAAGAACAAAGAACTTGCATGGCCAAAACAGTCTGGTATGGGAGGTTGGCAAATAAACTGTCAGCCGGCTCGACCTGTAGCCAATTACAGGGAGCAGCTTCATACTCGTCAGCTTGCTGACCTGATCGGTATGGTGCAGCGACTGGTTTACTGTTGCCAGTATAATGTGACCGGTGGAGTGTTGTGTCCATGGCCTGTGGCACAGCCCTTCAGTGAGGCAGCACTATAAAAGGGCATAGGGTCCCACTGCTACAAGCAGACCAAAGTTAAGTTAATATACCTTACAAGAACCTGATAGATGAACCAATGAGTCAGTCCCAAAAGGATGTCACTAGCCTAGCGAGACGTAAAACTACACTAACAAACATTCTTTCTTCTGATATAGTCAATATAATCCATTTCCATGCATAGAGCCCCAGAGTACTTTGTGTAACAATGATCCATGATCTAGGATGTATTGTATGTTTTCCTTTTGAACCTTTGGGCCTTTGATAGAAAATACAGATGCTTTAGCCATAGTAGATTTGACAGTCTTTCTCATTAAGTCACTGTTATAAAACAGTACATATGGATACGGTGTTAGTTCATAACTCACGTCTTGTTCCAGGCATGTAGATGCATTTGTCAGTCCCTCAAATAAAAAGACTGGGTCAACCTGAACTTTCTCCTGTTCATATTGAATGGTACTTTTCAAAGCAAGAGTTTTGACTTCATCTGATTTCCGGAAAGTGTAGTTGGATACTTTATGCCATCCCATTTTCTTCAAGATTCTCAATCCAACATCTTTTGCTTTTTGTGGATTTTTAGGTCCATCAGCACCACTTCTGTTGAGATGGTGTGTAGTCTGGAGTCACATGTGAAAGGATTTTTAAGCTCCAAGCAATTAAGGAGCTTGAATGTATCTTCTTTGTCTAGCTCAATTCTTGTTGGAGTGGTATCCTTATGTTGTTGACTTGTTATGAATTAGATATTTGTCAATTCCTGCATGGCATCATTGACCAATGAGCATGCTGGCATAGACTGAATCCATAGAGCTTGTTGATCTTTAGATAAACCTCTTCCGCGAGTGATCCTTCCATTTATTTTTACTTTTCTCAAAAGGCACTGCTTAATGACCAGATCTGTCGAGAGGCCAGCCCAGTATCTCTCTGATCTTCTCATGACATGGTGGCCAGGGAGAAACTTGCCACGTAATTCAGGATTTGTTTCCTGCAGCTTGTGCATTGACTACAGGTATATATGGGCCCCTTTGGTGAAGTGACTATGACCTGATCTGGCAAGATATGGAAGCATACTCCATAGGTTGTTCAAGTGCAGCACATTTCCTGTTCTCTCCACCATGATAAGGTTTTGTGTCAGGTCAATCATGTCTATGGGTTCAAACCAGACGCATGAGGTTAGATAGATTTTGAGGAACTCCTTGAAGACATTCTGTTTGACCACCAAGTTGTAGCACTACATGTTTCAAGTCTTCCTCAGATTCAATCACCACATTTGCTTTAATGAATAAGGGCAGGTCAAATATACATACAGGTGTTACTTTGCACTGATCAGCAATGTCAGCCATGAAGTGCAGTGTATCAAGACATTAAACATGAAAAGTCATTTGGTTCAGGTTCATCATGGGAAGGAGACCGATTGTAGACTTGCCTGTATATGCTCCTTTTGACAACATCTGCATTGTGGCAGACCAATTGGGCTGATCAACCTTCAAAAAGAATGAAAGATTCTATATTTCCCTAAAATGATTCTTTTCTGTTGTTACTATCAAAGGTTGACTGTCGGGGACTAGGCGTAGGGAGTCCGATGTACGACTGCACTGATGTCTAGGTGAGTTTTTTCACTTTGGATTTGCGCAGGAAAACATACTTCCCTTTCCAGATCGGATTCTCATTGGTTCTAGTGGTTGGTTGTCTATGGTGACATGTGCACATTGATTTCTAGGCTTGTTATTAGTCCTCTTACAGGATATGACCTGATCTGACCTGCCTTGACCCCAAGATGGAATCTAGGTGGGTGAGATTTGTGTTATTTATGCCTAGAATATTTGTTTTTTGTGCAGTTTCGCCGTCATCTGGCTAATCAGGTATGTTTAGGGGACTGTATTTTGTGTGCCTTTCATGGTAACTTTACCTATGAATTTTTATGTTGTGTACTTTCATGTTTTTCCCACTATTCATATGATTTTGCTTCTTGTGGTGGGTTTTGGGTGTGTGTCCTGTTTGGATCTTGTCCCTGTCATTTGATTTCACCTAGTCATTTGTGCAGCCTGGGATGGGAGGGATGTGAAATATTATTTCAATTATTTTAGAAATATAAGTTTTTCCAAACCTTGTGTTTGAAATTGGGGGCTTGTTATTCTAAAATTTTGTTGACATCCTGCAGTACAGGATTTTTGGAGGATATTGAGAAACTGGTATACTCTGTGATTCGGAAGGATATTCTCAATGTCACCAAAAAGGAGATAATTTTTAGTAGAGTCGGGTGTATCTCTGGCAACGATGATAAACTTACAAAATTTTTGATTCTGCAAGGTAAATGGTTCATCCACAAGTGGAGGCTCTTTCACTTTAATGATCTCGATGTTACCGTCTTCTTAAATAAACTGAGGCAGAAATTCAACATAGAGAAACATACGTGTACATTTCTAAACCAGACTAACAGATTCAGATTCCTGGAGATGCTGTATAAGGAAATGTGAAGTTACAAGGAGAGGGTCTCATAGTATCAATGGTTAACTCATGTATTTCCTTTTTTCTGTTGTTATATCCTCATTTTCCTTATCCTTTCTCATTCACCTGTAATCTTGTCTTGTCATGTCTCTTGTCCTCAAAACTTTATTACCCTTGAAGGACCTGATGGACTGAAAAATCAAACTACATAGAGACAATTCTTATTATCTGGTGTACCGGGTACTCAGTGTTCATGTGTAAACTTGTACAATCAAAGGATTAATTGAAAAGAACCTATAGGGTGGCAATTCAAACCTGAAAGCTAGATAGAAATTATAAAATGAACGTCATTCAATTTTCTTTTCTATAAAAAATATAAAAACAAAAAAATGAGGAATAATAGTTCAAAGACCAAAGTGTATCTTGTTGGTATGTATGAGTATCCTGATCTTGAGCATTGGATAACAATCTGACTGTATCTTCTTTTTTAAGGAAAATAAATATTGCTACCAAAAAAAAAAAAAAATTTGTTGACGTGGCTTTGTTTCTTTCTCATCCATATTTGTTGTCCATTCTGTTCAGGCCGAATGGTGCTACTGTTTGTAATCTGTGTATCCAGTTGTGTTCTATGGTGTTCCTCAGAGTCTTAGCTCTTGTACTATCGGGGTGTTCGTATATATGAAGTCTATGATGTATACTTTCATATCTTCGATTCCACAGTGTCCCGTAGTGTTGAAATGGTATGCTATGTCGGTTTCCGCTTTTGTTTTGACTGCATACATGTGTTCTCTGACCCTATCTTTAATTTTTCTTGTTATTTGTCCTATGTATTTAATTCCGCACTTTCTGCATTCTATGCAGTATATCTGTTTTTTTTAATTGTATTTTTCCTCCTCTGTCCAATACTTCACAGTACTTGCAGCCAGTCTTGTTGCAGGCATTGGTGCCCGTGTCTGGTTCCCCCTTTCGGGGTTCATTGTTTGGGTGGTAGTTGAGTCTTGATTTTTAGAATAATAAGCCCCCAATTTAAAACACAAGATTTAATAAAAAAAACTTCTAGAAATTTTGAAATAATACTATCAAAGGTTGAATCAATTCAGACTTAGATGTCTAAGTTTCTTATTTTCACTGTTCCACTGGTTGACTGTTCCACTGGTTGACTGCAGCCACATAATTTACATCTTGGACCTCTTAAAACGTAATTATATAGAACGTCCTGACTATGCTGTACAAGTCACAGAACGAGATGCTAATTTACCGTTTGTACGGACCGAGACATGGTTGGACGTTATATATTTACTATATACCCGAAATTAAAAATTAAATCAATTTTATTTTTCTTAACAACCAACATTTTAATAAATGTGTATGGCTAGGTGGTCCGTATTTTAGTGTACGGACAAGCGGTCCGTACAGTATTTTTATGGCATATGCCAAAACGGTCCGTATTTACAGTATATATGGCATGGGTATATAGTAAATCACTGAAATTTACGTTTTTTGCAAATACTGCGAAATGAAATGCCCCCCCCCCCGGCAAATATCCCAAAATAAAATGCCCCCCACCCTGGCAAATACCTCAATATAAAATGCCCCCTTCCCCCAAGGCAAATACCTAAAAATAAAATGCCCCCCCCCCCCGACAAATACCCTGATACTAACCGCCCCCCTCTCCACTAGCTCCCCCCCCCCCCCTGCCGTGAATAATAAATGGTCACTAATATCGGCCCGCCAATCTAGTATTATTATCGGCCCAGCTGCCCGCCGCCGCCACCCGTCTGCCTACCGCCGCCCCCGATGCCACGAACGGCCAACTGCGATGCCGCGAACAGCCGACAGCGATGGGTAAATTGCAGATGGGTATTTTGTGTAGGCCTACTTGTAAAACTTGTAACTTGATGAAATTTTGCAGTAAGCATATACCGGTAGGACGTCCTGACCATGCACATTCACAGAACGAGATGGTAATTTACAGTTTGTACGGACCGAGGCGTTTACGCCGAGTTCCGTACAAACTGTAAATTACATCGAGTTCTGTGAATTGTACAGCATGGTTGGACGTTATACATTTACTATAGATCTAGATCTATACCCGAAATTAAAAAAAAAATCATTAATTTCATTTAGCTTAACAACCAATATCTTAATAAATGTGTATGGCAAGGTGGTCCATATTTTAGTGTACGGACCAGGGGTCCGTACAGTATTTTTACGTTATATGGCGAAATGGTGCGTATTTACAGTATATATAAGGCTACAGCATGGGTAAAAATGTAAAGACCCATAGATCACATTCCCAGAAATAAACTTTGAGAAAAATAGCGGGCGGGCCTGCTATCTCTGGCTCTGCACTGCAGCAAGGTTGAACCAAACTGATTATACATTCTACAATTTTTAAGACAAATGACAAACCAACGGTAAGACATTAAACAAAAATTGGCAGTAAAAGTGTACAAACCGTTATGAAGTCCCTGAGAAGTGTCTGTATACCACGGACACGGGCAAAGTAACCTCGATTGATCTCGGGTGCCTTCCGCTCCGGAGAACGGACTAAATACTGGATGTAAGGGTCCTGCCAATAACCGTTCTGTACTGCAAAACGCTTACACGACGAGGCATCATCATTCGTAGCACGGATAGCATCATCATTGGTTATCATTTTTACCACTTTTAGAGGCGGTTCTCTCGTTATTAACACAACTGGACGTAATTTACTAGTTAGATTTCGTCTCCAATTCGCCAGCGGCGGCCATTTCTCAGTTTTGTGGCTTAGCCTGTTGTTGGTGCGTCTCTGTGTGAACACATGAAGCCTACTCCATGTGTCAAGGACCAGCGAAAACCAAACTATTCCGTTCACGAAATCCAAATTCTGCTCTAATTCATAATCAAATAATTATGTTGGAACCTATAAAATGAAATCCTACATCGGATATATTTATACGGAGAGTTAGAGAATGATGTACTTGTTTGTTTAACTTTGTCTAGACAACAGGACCATTTGGTATTTAGAAGGGGTTTCTGGTTCTTTGGTATTTAGTTTGACACTGACAGCTAGTGAACGGAGACATGGTTGACATGCCACTGGAGAAGAGAAGGACGAAAACTAAATAAGCATGTCTTGCGTTGTGAAACAATTTCAAATACCGGGTTCGTTCTCGTCACTAGATGCTACGCAGGATACACAGATGAGGTTATGAACTGCCAAACAAAGAAGTATTAACAATTCTACATGTGGTAAGGACAGATTTATATCTTGTGCAGTATAGTCGCACTTAATCGACCACCATGGATTATGATGGAATGGTTTTATAAATACTTAGTTATAGACGCCTTAGGCCCAGGACGCCTTGATCCTTTTTGTAGATGCCTTGAGCCCATCCCTGTGGACGCCTTGAGCCTACCCTGTAAACGTCTTGGCTCTGTCACTTTTAGGTGTAAAAAAGCCTCTGAAAAGTGCACTTAAACAGGTTTATAGTCATATAATTTTATATATGCACAACCCAAAGGCCAAACCCTGACCTCAACGGACGCCTAGTCAGACAGGTCCGACCTAGGCTATAGGCCTACCCATGTATGATTTTACACTACATATATCTTAGTGTGATTATGTTATTTTCTGATTAAAGCGTATCAGAAGCAAGAGAAGTATGTTCTCCATTTATTCAGGTTAGTTTGATTGTTGGATGTAAAGAAATTGGTTCGCAAAAAACCCCAGAATTTGCCTATACTAATTACTATAGTATAGAGTGACCCAAATACGGGAACGTACTGTTTGGGTCGCCCACGACTACTGGACGCCTGCTTCGTAGCCGTAAAATTTGTGTCATAACTTTGTCAATAATTGACGTAGGAACTTGCAATAAACATCAATAGATAGCTAAAGCTGTGTCATTGTTTGTTACGTGGTTCGGCGCGAGTGTGAGAGTGCCAGCTCTGGAAAACCAAGCAGGGCGTCCAATAGGCATTTTTCCATAGGCCGGTGTCGCACATGCGTGGTTATTCAATGCATGCAGCCAAACATACCCCTGGCAACGTATACTTTTGCATTCGAGTACTGAATGTATAAAAGTAATACATTTATAATACCCACATACATCATTCTAATAGAGATAAAAGTAATTGCACTGTATTCTATGGTATTCCAGCTCGACTTTGGCTACATACATGCATATCAACTCAATAATACTTAAGATATAGCTTAGATAAGACAGGTATACCCAAATTGTATACACAAAAATACATTGGCAGGCCAAGCTATAATATGCTTATCTTTCTCCTAGTTAAAACCAAGATAATTATCAACTACAAAGTTTAGAGAGCTCAGACTCGTTGATGCAATACCATATTTTGTTACACTTACAGCAATTTAATCTGCCAAAAAAACAACACTCCTGCAATCACACCCACAGCTCAACAGCCAATGCCAGATAAGTCTTGATGTTATGAATGTATAGCACGCCCTGGGGCTAGGATTCCGCCCGTATCACCCATCCCATGTTGATGGTGTGTGTTACGATATATATGGGCGAGCACTCAACACGGACCCCGGGAAAGGCTTGTTGGCTGAAAATCAAATGAATCATTTTTTTCTAGCTGACAGAAATTACAGTCGACTCTCCAGGCAATGCACCAATTATGCAAATTAAGCTCACAGGATTATCGTTGGTCGGCCAGACTGTTTGGTGGATCAGCAAAACAATGGTATTTAGAGTCGACAGACGGTCAACGATGACCATCGGTCATGCAGACGCTTGTTGGCGACAACTGTCGTGGCTGGTTTATTTGCTGATCCACCAACCAGATAATTCCAGGCGACACACATTTTGGCCCGACAACTGTCGCCGACTGCCACATGACAACCATATGACTATCTGTTGGCTCTAGCTGAGGCTTGGTGGATCACATGCTTAAAGTTAATAGATAAAACAGAAAAACAGGCTGTGTTCATTGAATGTGGTATACTTCATTGACGGACGTAACACTGTAGAACGCAACTTTCTGACCCCTTTTAGATGAATACTGGGAAACTTAGCTCGAGATGAACTCGACCCAGCCCGTTTGAAATATCCCAGCACTGCACTGTGGATGTGCCAATATGAACCAACATTAAACCAGTCACTATCCTTCTTCCAAACCCAGCCCTAATCCTTCTCCATTAGGTTGGCTTACGTATGTGGGGGTTCTTATGATGAGACTTTTTTCATACATTGTTTTCCACACATTCTGTGGTCTATTTTTGTCCCTTTTTTGTATTCATTTGATTTTATTTAACTATTTTACTCTATAACACTAGCTTGACTCAAATCTGGCTGCCTGGTCGCTCTTATTAGTTCAGTTGTAACATTAATTCTTCAGCAAATGTAGAAAATGGCACTTTTTTCTGTATTTTCACAGGTGAAGTGCTAGATGCCTAAAATGACGTCGACATCGAGCAGTGGCGAGGAGTGCTACACTTCTCAGCACCATGGAAACAAGGTAGGCCTGAAGTGAGCCTAGCACCAGTTATAATGAAATCACATTATTCAACTTTATTCAATTTTATATGTACAGGCCTTGCTGAGGAGAGAAAATGGACTCTTTTTCTGGATATTCGTATAGATTTACAAATATAGATTTATTTGACGAAAAAACTAGTAATTACAGGAAAGCCTAAAGCGTAGTACTCAGAGAGCGATAAATGAAAAAAAAAGATTTAGGATGAATTTTCCATTGAATAAAATCCTTTACGAGTAAACTGTTCAATTCTCATATCACGAAAGACGAATTTGAAATTCATTGTGGGCTGGATAAATGTTAAATTTTAACTCATCTGTCATTGGAATAAGTCACAAGAAATCAGTGATTTTAAAATCACCAGCGGGTGCCACTGTGAATTGTAGTTACTTTAATAGTCTATCTGTGAATTTCAAAAATGGATCCGTGTGATTCCTTTTTATGCAAAACGTGTAATTATGGTTGTTGATGTGCGATCGGCTTAAGCGACTGCTGGTATGTGACAGCGTTCCCTTGGCAAGTGGTGGGCCGCGTGTGAGTTAATTTATTCACCTTCAAAGCAAGGCACCCACTGGTTGTGATCAGTCACATGTTGTTGTGTGCTGACCCTAATTGGTGCATATTAAGACAAAGGGTGGCAGGAACCGTACTAAGCCAATGCATGCAGTTGGTTTTAGATGTCTTTGGTTCTCAGTGGTGGGGGGGGGGGGGGGGGGGACGTTATGTTATGATTCTGGTGGCAACCCCTGTAGTAGACTGAAAGAACTAATGGTGGGAAGGAGGCCAGTCTATGGAGAGATTCTGGTGGTGCCCCCTGTGGTTTAAACGGTTCCCTGGCAGTGGATGTGTAGTGTATTCCCAGAAGTTTTTTGTTTTCTGGGTCATACCAGCAGATTCAATTGCATACAATCTCATCAGGGTATTATTGGCTGATCGTGTAGGTTAATCCCCGCTGTGTGGAGGTTCGATCTTTTAGTTTGCTATGTTGAAAGGTGGTTTTAATGGGGTAAATCAAGGGTGGAGACCGTCACATTTCAGTCGCCACGCAGTGGTAGGGTCGTGAAGTGATTACTCTAGATCAAAAACTTTTGCTTCCCAGGCTGTCTTCGCGTTCCTGGGTGTGTGTGGAAGAGCACGTTTGTTCTGAAAACATTTTTGGACATGGCATTGTTGGTACCCTATCACCCGTATCTACTAAAATTTTTGCCAAACAAACACGCTCTTCCACACACCCCCAGGAACGCGAAGACAGTACGGGAAGCAAAGGTTTTTGATCTATATAAAATGTGTAATTATAACGTTTTGTCCAATATCTTCAATTCTGTCAAAAGCAAAACGTTTTAATACTTGAAAGTGTAGTGCTACATTTATACTCTATTCTGAGAAAGGTTGAAGAAAATGACATGGGTTTTAGTATGTGAAAACCAACCTTTTAGAAATGCTGTATTCTATTTTGATACAAGTAGTTCCATACGAAAAGGTGACAAGACAGTAATAAAACAATTTTCCTCTTACCGTAATTATCTGGAACCGAACACGAAACCTTGGACGTTTACAACGAGGTGTTTACACCGAGCTGTAAACGTCCAGGATCACTTGTGAGGATTCAGATAATTACGTTTACAGGTTCAACGTTTTATCTTTACTATGTATCTCCAAAACATTCATATATTTACCTTATTTAATATTTCTAAATTTTTAGATTCAAGAGTATTGTCAAATCTAGTGTTTGAGAGATAGTGTTCTCGATTATCTAAAAATTTTCAGTCCAATTTGGGCACAGAAGGGTCGATGTGAACCGTAGTTTTCGCCTCTACCCTGGAATGAAGCTGTGACGTTGTCGCATAGCAACATGTATAGTAACCTGCATAGCAACACTTGTTGTCACTTGGAAACCGTCGGGAAGAAAACCTAGTGGTTGTTATCACATTGCACTCCCATTTTAAGGTGAATGGCATGTTTATTCACTTTTTATTTCTGTACTTCGATGTTTTTCTGTAATTCATATATGTATTCTTGATTTCGCAGTATTTCAGTATGTGTCTTTATGTACCGTAACGTTAACGTTACCTATGTTGAAGCAATAGACAACATCAGCCATTTTGAAATACTGAGGTAATCCTATTAGTTGACACTGTATAACGAATCATGTTTACTGCACAGCTGTACACTTACGGCAGTAGGTATATAGTAAAGGACAACATGTAAAATATACAGACAACAAAAGAACAAAAGTACAATGCTTGTTTGTGTGACCAGCGCCAATTTTACGGGAGTTTACCATAAATTATTACTGTTCGATAAAAAGTCCTTCACATAAATTTTGAAGTATTCTCTGTCTTTGATTGTTTGTATTGTTAGTGGCAGGAGTTCCCAAATTTTGTTTCCAAAGTACAATGGTGACCGACTATATTTATCGACCATTGGTCTTTCGATGTTCAAGATTACCTTGTCCTGGTACCTGGTGGCTCTGATTCTTTGTTAGTATGGTCATCTGATATCATCATAATTCAATCTCTACAGCGAAAAACTAGCATGGTGACCCAAAATTTTAAGGTTAGATGTGTGTGTTCTACAACACTGAACTAATCATATTTAACTTTCAGGAAATGACATGGGTTCTAATTTTCAAGTCAGATTATCTGATATGCCTTGAAATTATGTTTGTTACCTAATACGTCAACAAATAGATCATCGTTTTCACAGACCATATCTTCTCCCATGCGGCCATTGTTACTTGCCTCACATTTCAAAGCCTAATCTCTAAATATCTGACAAGCCCAAAAAGTACTAAAAACAATAAAAAAATCTATAACCGTGACTCAAGACATGGGCTATGGCTGCAGACCTTTTCCGCACTTCAGATACTAAACGTGTAGCGTTGGTTCAGATTTCAAATGTCAACCTGACTTTCATCTCATAGATTCGATCACCACAGGTGTAGTGTAAAAACAGTGAAAAAAGAGCTGAAACCTGAGAAAGCCTGGAAAAGGTGTGTAATGGTTGACCAGACGTAAAATCAGACTTGATCTTTGCAGAGCCATATGGATAAGGTTTAAGATTTCTTATGTGGTCACAAGCTAGTGAAAAACATAATCTTTGCGATATTCCGTATCTTGTTTCAACCACAAACTTGGATGATCTGGATTGAAAACGTGGGGCTGCTGGCTTATCGCTCTATGTCTCGCTATTGTTCTCGAGTTCCCGTTTTCGCCACCAATCTGACACCACAGTAGTTCAGAGTGTTTTCTATATTTTACCACTAAGAACTCCTAGAAAGTGCAACAATTGTTATTGACATATTTGTAGTATACTTTAAAACGCTTTCTCAAGTCTTGGTAGAAAGGACAGCATTGTGTCAGTGCTTTGGTGACCATTTCAAGTACCCTATTTTTAGGGCTGCTCTCTGGTAAAGTCACCTGAACTCTGCCATTTGTTTAAAAAGTCCCAGCAGGGCTAAGGCTATAATTCTAAATGTTCCATGTAGGTCTCAACCTGGGGAAGACCACTAGTTAGTTTATTAAGGCTTGATAGATGGGTAATATTTTCAAAAATAGTTTCTGTGGGTGACCATGTAAAAATGACTGATTTCTTAGAGGCGCTGAGAGGTAAAGTCTTCACAAGTGAGGGTCACAGTAAATCCATAAGTGAGTGACTCCCTTGGTTTGCAATATGTATTTGTGCCTGGTGGCACTAAATACCATGTAAAACAATGGTTGAAAGTTACACATGATCTCTACATTATTGAAAGTGCAAAAAGGGTTAGAATCGAGTTTGCCAGTACAGGCTGCCCCGCCTAGACCATTTGCTCTATCAAAAGAAGCTAGTTCTAACCTTAATTTGGTAAGTAAGGAACTCCTGCACAAAGGGATTATTGAGAAGTGTATCAAATCAACAATCAATTTGTTTCCAACATTTTTCTGTGTCCCAAACCAAATGGGAAATTCTGGATGATACTAGACCTCTCAGATCTGAATGACAGTGTGACCTATAAACATTTCAAGAAAAGTTTACAAAATGGAAAGATCTCTGTCTGTGAAGCAGACAGAAAATTCCTCAGGTTTGAGTGGAAGAGACAACTGTACCAGTACACTTGTCTGCCTAATGGCCTGGCACAAGCACCAAGGCAGTTTACAAGGGTTTTGAAGGCAGTATTTGCTGACCTGCAGAGCCAGGCCACTTTGTGTTTGGGTACAGTGATGATACATTTATCATGGTGGAGATCGCTAGCTAGTGTTGAGAGAGCATTAGAGCACTCTTGGCCATACTGGTAAAGCTAGACTTCAAAATACATGAAAATAGGAGTGTGGCCAAACCTACTGCACAATTAATCTTTCTAGGATAAGTCATTGATACTGCACAAATGATTGTATCTCCCACAGAGACGAAAGTTCTCAAATTCCACCCTCAGGTGAAAAACCTAGGCACTAGTCAGAAGGTAAGGATTCAACAAGTTGCAAGCCTAATCAGCATTATGGTAGATTTCGCAAAGGGAATTGAGTATGGGGAAACCCAATTCAGACGATTGGAAAGAGACAAAATTCAAGCTCTAAAAAAGAAGGAGGGGGGAACTATGAAAAACCCATGAATGTTTCTGTTGAAGGTATGGAAGATATTGACTGGTGGATGAAAAACATCAAGACAGGCTCTCAGTATTGCTATTGACAAATGACAAACCTTTCCTTAGTCCTAATAGTATTAGCGTGCACCGATTGTGTCTGCAACAGTGCAAGGCTTTACTAAAGTAAGATGCTAAAATGTGAATCCTTCTGAAACACATTGACGACACCAAGTTTACTACTGCATACCTATGAAATATGGTTGTTGAGATAGTATACAATGTTGATATGAATATCCAACTATTGCAATGAGTCGTTTGTGTTGTGATCATAAGTACTTGACAACATTGTCTAGTAATATGCTTGAGAGTACTATAAGTCTCCCTGCTGTATGGTATCATTCATCTCATCGTTATTGGTTAGTAGCCCCCCCCCCCCTGCCCTCCTGAGGCACTCTAGGGAACGTTATGAATGGAATTGTGTTGAAAAATTTCGATCCGGAAACATTACTGCTCTGCTCAATTATAACTCTTTACAATACCTTTGTGAGATACCTGAGGGACCAGGCGGCAGAACGGCTTAGGCCGAGCCTGTGATTCATTGTATGAAATACCCTGAATAAACGTACTAAAAAAAAAAAGAAAAAAAAAAGAAAAAAAAAAGTATATTAGCATACAATCTCCTCACCTCACTCTAACTACAGATGCCTCTAACTTAGGTTGGGGTGTGGTCTGGGATAGTGGAGAAACCTCTAAAGGCAGTTTATGCTCTGTTAGAACAAGAACTGCATATAAACATGAAAGAGACTATGGCAGTAGCATTCGGCCTACAATTTTTACAAGTCACAAACCAACACTAATCAGGTGCTTGTTGAACAACACTATAACAGTAGCATATCTGAACCACAAAGGAGGTTCAAAGAATGAAGGATGTGACTTAGTCGCTAAGGAAATCTGGGAATGTGTGGTAGTAGGGACGCATATCCCGGGAGAAAAGAATGTAGAAGCAGACAAGGAATCTCATACAGACTCTAAGGCTGAATGGGAGCTCCCCAAAGAAATCTTCCAATTTGTGATGGATGAATTAGGCCACTGTCATATGAATCTGCTTGCGTCTAGGCTAACTAACAAATTGCCAAGATATTGTAGCTGGCACCTAGACCTGTGTGCAGAAATTATAGATGTGTTTTCCTTCAAATGGAACAATGGATCCTATGCCTTCAGGGTCCTTCAAAAAGCAAGGAAAGACAAAGCCGAGGGCATCCTGATGACACCATCGTGGGAGACCCAACCCTGGGATGGCCTCCTGAGGTGGATAGCGAAGCAACAACTGGACCTGGGGAAGGTCCCCCTGCAGAACCTTGTTTCTGGAGAACTGTGGCCTCTTCACCTGTCGGCCTGGGTGATTTAGAGAGGGTGCTCAAGACCCAAGGCCTGGACTCACACTCTAAATGCAATATTGGAGAAAATCGACCAAGAAACGAAAAAAATATGATGTTGCATTAAGAAAATTTGTGTGAAAAATAAGATCAAACCGAACAAACCCTCGGTTTTTACTCTCTGCTCTATGTTACCTGAGTCATTCTACGGTGAATAGAGCAAGGAGTGCACTCTGAGCCTACATGGAGAAAGTGGATGGCACCATAGAGAACCATAGTATGGTCACCAGGCTGTTGACAGGCATTTTCAATGTAAGACCTCCGAAGGCACAATTCCAACAGACATGGGATGTGAATATGGTGTTGAACCTTTTGAAGAAATGGTCCCCCATGCAAAAGCTAGACAGAAAACTTATGTTTGAGACACTTATGTTGCTTGCCCTGACCATGCCTCAGAGAACTCAAACACTACATGCTTTTTAAACAGAGTTCATTATTTGGAACGATGAGGATGTTGTTCTCCAGTTACAGAAACTAGTAAAACATGCCAGGGAAGGCCAAACCTTAGACCAGCTTAAGCCTGAATTCCACCAACAAGACAAAAACGTTGTACAGCGCCCGTATGGCAGTTGCTGGCAGATCTGCTCTATTTTAATCATCTGTCGGGTTGGTGGAAGCACAGCAGATCTGTTCCAGCAGATGTCTACTCTAAGTTATGACGTCTGTTGGAGGATATTGGGGGTCGTTAGAGCGTCGCCTGAGCATCTGCTGGGGCGTCTGGCCATTTCCCAGCTGAAATGCGCTTCCACCCACCAGAATTTACAGGCGATGTCACAACTGATCCCTCCAACAACCCTCCACAAGATAGAATTAAAGCATCGGCCGAATAACTGATTCATTAGGTTTTTGTCTGCTGGAATTGGGCATCTGGCCGATGTATTTGAGGAGTACGACACCTGCCCTCGGGCTCTGCCGGGAGTTGCGGCGAGGGAACGCCGCCAACATAGTGTGAGCGATACCCGAAGCCGCGACCGGACATTGAAAATTCCTACACTTTCGATATTTTCGGCAGAATTCTAGCACCATAGCATGCCATACACATTCATAACATCAATCCTTATCTTTATTTACCTTCATTGTTTGATTAAATGTGTAATTCCGCGGTTATTTGACGTTTTCTGACCGTTCCCGTACAAATCCCGACACGCCGATACACTGCTCCGCTTGATTCGCGGCTTTCGCTAGTTCGGAGTGTCACAGTATGTCACCGCATGCCGCGCCGCCTATCGGAGAACTCGATTACTACGTGAAATGCGGCCAACGTCCACCAGTCAGCGCCACGGCAGGGGCGTTGGCTAGGATCTGCTGGAACTTTGAACCCACCAGACGGTCGTATGGCGACCACATGAGCGTCTGTTGGAGCTTCGGTGGAGCTGTGACGCATTTTGAGGCCATTTTTTCCAGATGTTTCAACCAACGTCGGCTGAAAGGTCGGCTGGAACGTCTGTTGACGTTGAAAAAGCGGTTGTTTGGTAGAATACAGGCTTTACAGTGGCTAAATTCAAGGACAAAAGACTGTGCCCTATAGGGCCCTGAAGCAGTTTTGTGCTGAGACTGTACAATGCAGAGGCCAACACACCCAGTTGTGGATTATGCTAGGAAAGGACCCACATCCAGCAACAAAAGTCACAGTCGCCAGGTGGTTAAAGACGACCATGGCAGAGGTTGGCATTAACACACAAGTGTTTAAGGCTCACTTGACCAGGGGAGCGGCCACATCAAAAGCAGCTCTTAGGGATTTACCAATTGAAACCATCCTAAGGAAGGCAATGTGGACTAACGCCAATACCTTGGCAAAGTTCTACAGAAGGACCTCTGATGACAACACCTTCCAAAACATAATTCTTCAACAACAGTCCCCCCAAGACTGTTGCTTTCCTGCTCTTTGTTATTGCTTACCTTGCTCTGTTTGGGTAGGTCACTTGTGCTCCTCTGTGCTTAAAACTGCTGGTACCTGGCAAGAACCACATATCCATTGCTCCCTCCTTTGACCCTGTAACATCGTAGACTTTAGGTCAAATATCACCTTTTACCAGGGTAAGTCTCATTTAACCTATAGATTATAGCCCTGGGTGTGCTGGGCGTTTCTAAACAATTGGCGCAAATTGGGTGATTTTAACCTCAGCACCCCTCAGAATTTCATCTGGTCACCCACAGAAATTCAGGGTTTACAAAATATTGTCTATTTATCAAGCCTTAATAAACTCAGTGGTTGACCTCAGACATATATCACAGAAAAGTTAAAGTTATGGCCCTAGGTGCACTGGTTCTTTGTAAATAATTTGCAGAAAGTGTAGCTGATTTTAGCTATGTTTCGCTAATGTGACAACGAAGTCCATATTTCAACCTATGCATACCATGTTATAAAGGGGAGGATAATCGCCGAGCCAATCCAGATTTACCAATTATCTTCAAATATTGCAGTTCACTTTACTTAAATTAGTCAACATTTTTCTGATATAATAAAACTAATATTTCCTTAACCCAACTTACACCCCTGATAAATAAATGTGTTGGTGTTAGAGGCACACATTGTAGACTGGTTGGTAATGGTTTCCATTTTAAATTAAAAAGAGATCTAACATAAGAAGATAGAAGCATACTGTTACTGATAACAAATGAATGTGTGTCTCTGACACCACAGGAGCATTTTCCCCAAATTTAATTAGAAAATGAAAGCAAATTAAGATGTGGTGTAATACACCTCTGGCCACAAAAGAAAATTGTTTCTATTTTTTTTGGTTTACAGGTGGTGGATGGCTTTGAGGGGCTGTGGCGGAGCGGACTCATGTGGGACACGGTGCTGGTGGCTGAGGAGCAGAAGTTCCACGTTCACCGCGGATACCTGGCCGCCTGCAGCCACTACTTCTATGCCATGTTCACCGAGAACTTCAAGGAGAGCAAGCAGTCCGCCGTCGAGCTGCAGGGTGTGACGGCGAGTGGGCTGCAGATCATCCTCCAGTACGCCTACACAGGGCAGGTAAGCCCTGTGGTTTACCCACCCACGCACACCATTATATATATATTGGTTTATCCTACCCCTCATATGAATTTCCATAGACTTAAACATGGTATGACTGTATGCCACGGTTATACCATAAAATATTTATATGCAATGCTTGACATATGAAGTTACAAAGACATGACCAGGTAGGATAAAATCTAAACATCACTCAATTTCATATAATTGTTTACATGGCATTCATTGTCTTCTGCTACAGATATCACTCAGCTCTGTCTTGTGATATCATTCTGCGAAGACAGCTCATGCCATATAAACAATCATGAAATTTTGTGACGTTTATTGATATTATCCTACCCCTAATAAAAGATGCCATAGGCTTAACATTGAGTAACTGATGGGGCGTGGCATAAAATATTTTTTATGCAACTTTTCATTCGATCTAAACTTGTAAAGACAAGGTAGGATAAATACTAAATGACCCCTTGGTGAGAATCCATTGGCCCATACTGCTACTGTCTTCAGTATGTGGACGGGCCTTGTTGCATGTATCCAAATTGACTCTTAGTCCCCCTAAAAGCATTATACTCCACCTGTAACTGAGTAGCTTTTGAAGTCTTGACACACTGGGTTTGCACCGCATTTACCAAGTTTCAATTCAGCCCGATCTAGGTAAGAAGCTTGCCAATATGGGGGACGAGCAGGGAGATAAGGTCAAAGGCAAACATGAACTGCCAAAGACCAGAGTTGAAAAATCTAAATTTCTTGTGATAGAGGAGTTGCCGGGTGCAGTTTCACACCAGCCTGAACCAACTGTCCAAGGCCTAAATACAGTACAAATTCCTAGAGCAGATGTCAGCTTTTCTCAGGAGAAGAGAGGGAGAAGATGCATGCTACCATGTGGCCCTCGCTGGTGGCACAGGGGAAGCACTCCCATAAGTCTGCTTGTCAGTCAGACTCCAATGCTCAGATGGTGAGCTAGAATGTGGTCAACTCCCTTAGGGGAAGGACCAGGTAGATGACTCTTACCATGATGGGCTATGTAACATCACTAGTGCTGACAAAAAAATGGGGCCTGAGGTATCTGACATGGTGGTCCAGGCCCATTCGTGGGTGATGGGGCCACCATTACAGAAAGACACTGTGAGGGAGAAGTTTGCCCAGTTCCCTCGGCCTGACAACGCACCAATGTTGCAAGTGCCTAGGTTGAATAGATATTCAACAGAGTGTCTTCCCAGGAGTCCTTACAGCTGGACAAGTATCTTATGGAAACCCAGCAGAACATAGTCGCTGCTATGTCGGCCATTGTGCATCAGTCACAGGCTCTGTATGACCTGAAACAGTAATAGCAAAGTTAAACAAAAACCCAGAAATCAGGGATAAGGCAGCTTTGCTTGTGGACACCTATGTCAGCCTCATGGATGCCAATCTCATCCTCTCAAGGGCTAGGTCTGCCACCATGCATACCAGACGTTATGTGCTGAAGCAGAACCTGCACAAAAAGTGGGGAAACCTTTTGTCAGATAACAATCTCCCCACTCCAGAGTTGTTAGGATGGGAATACCTTAACAGGGCCATGAAGAAGGCTGAAGATAAGATCAAGCAGGCTGACAGAATGACCAAAAAGAAATATAAAGCGCAATCTGAGTGGAGGGATTTCTTTTAAAAGGACTATGGCTACAAAAACAAGAACAAATCCTACAACAAAAAGTGGAGGTCTGACAAGTGGTCAAAAGACAAGTCTATCGGAGGGCTGTACCCCGTACGTCACCAGGTGGCAAACGGCCATAGCTTTGACATGGGTAGGATTGGGCAGTAAACAGGTGATATGGCTATACATATATATGATAACAAACCTCGGGTCTATCATGTCATAAGAATAGAAATATCTACATCTTACATAACCCCAGAGTTCTTTTTCATGTCTTTCCAGGTGATTCTAAGCCACTCCAACCTGCAGAATGTAATCGAGGCTGCAGCTCATCTACAGTTTCAGGAGGTGCTTGGCTTCTGTGCACAGTTTCTGCGCGACCGCCTTACCATCGACAATTGCCTGCACTTCCTGCACATGGCAGAGACCTATGAGCTGCGAGGCTGTGAGCACGACATCAAGGCCTTCATCTTGCAGAACTTTGTGACGGTGGCCCAGAACGAGGCTTTCAAGGAGATCTCTGTTGACCTGCTCACCGAGCTGCTTTCCAATGATAGGCTGCAGGCCGAGTCGGAGCTCGATGTCTTCAAGGTTGGATTAACGTGGCTGCAGGCAGACACCGAGCGCATCTTGATGGCCAAGCAGGTTTGTTCGTTTATTATTATATATTCATGACGTATATACTGTAAGTACGCACCGTTTCATCATATAACTTTAAGATACATTATGGAACAGGCCACTCTACTGCAAACATGGATTGTGATTTCAACTGTAACCTGAAGGATTATCTAGAATAATTTAATATAAATGAACCATACAATCATTCTTACCCCTCCACAACTCAACAAAATGTCTCATTGTATCTTTGCTTCTTATATCCTGGCGGAGACAATACCCACTGCCTAATATATTATGTGCTCTGATTTATTGTATTTTTGTTATTCAATGCTGTATTGCTTTACTTAAGCTACCACGTGAACGTAGTTAAGCAGTGTTGATTCAACTCATCTCATCCTTTTCTTTTTTATGGGGCTATCAGCGTTTGCCTAGCATGTATGATGTGTATTAAACCATTCAATAATGCTAAGTAGATAGATGAGCTCTACTCATATCTGTATTCTCCTGTATATTGTCCCTACTGGAGGGAGCAGGTAGCAGAACGGCCATGGCCGAACCTGGAGGCTTGTAAAATTGTCAAACCCTAATAAAAGTAATTCTTAAAAAAAGGACCAAATTGCCATACATCTTTTATTTATTTCGGGTATATGATAAACATGTATATAGAGCACATAGTGATTAGTACTTTTGTCATCATCCACCACGTATATGTAAGATAGCGCCACTGTAGTCGGGGGACAACTGCTGTTATTCGTTTTTATAATCCATTGACAATCTTGAGACAAATGGCAAGCTGAAAAATGTTATTTTTTTAAAATCCATTGATAACTGCACCCGCCACCTGGTGTTTTGTTCGAGGTAAGATGGCCGCCTACATAACACAATAGCTATGTGCCCTAAATATTCACCGTTTCACCATGTTAAAATAATATACAGAACAAAGTACTGTACTACAAAATATGGAACCCAGTTCTGTGTGGGTAAACTAAAACTTGGCTGTTATGTGTAAAGACGGTGCAATAAGTAGCTCACGACCACAGGAATAAAAAGGAGAGCGCTTGGCGGGCTGTTTTATACCCTATTTTCCCGCCCACGGTGTTATTTGGATGCTCATTGGTTCCCATTCATAACAATTTGATCGTTTACACGTGAAGAGAGTGTGAGTGTGTTGGGTGGTTGGTAGTCTGTGTGTAGCCTGCCGCGAGTGGTGTCGAGCTGGGGGAGGGGTTTGACTGGGGGCCAAAGTGGGTTCTGATTGAGAGCCCGGTGTGAGGCCGATGTCGCTGTCCCTCTTGTACCTTGGCACTGAGTGTCCTAGACTGGCTCCAGTCCCTGCATCCTATGGCTACCCTCTTTGCTGGGATACCGGGACTGGTATAATCGGTAATGGTGTTGGATTTCTGGCGCTGTTTAGCTCCAGTATTCCCAACACTCTCCTTACAGATATCCTGGGTACTGGTCAGGATATATGCTGGGAGATTGATACCTCTCACTTTGATATCAATTGGGTCACAGTCCGGAGCAGGTGAAATTTAATGACAACACAGGCGGCCAGGGAACTGGAGGAGGGGAAGGAAGAGAGGTAGGAGGAGGTATAGGGTTACAGGGAGTGGCTTAGGTCCATAAACAGGAGATTCTGTTCATAGTGGACAAGTCTTTGATTCATGGGCCAGTCAGGGAAGGATATATACTATAATGAACTTTATTCTGATTTTGATTAATCATTTAATGAATGTTCATAATCAAAGACTTGGGCAAGTCTATGAGTGTCCCTGTGTACTAAGTTGATCCCTTTTGCTCTATTTATCACGTGTAAAAATGAAATGGAAGCCGATTCTGTGGTTTTGACCTTCCCAAGAGGTCTCATCAGGTGAGGTGCTGTGCCTATTGTGTATTTAGGTCACTGTGGTCCAAGTTGGGGAGGGAATGTCTCTCCCCACCTTGATATTAGGGCTCGGTTTCTCCTTTCTTTTTTCCGGACATGTGTTGACTTGGCTACCCAGAAAAAATCATTTTATTTAAAAACTCTTTTCCATCTACCCCAGTTGGAGCTTATTAAGGTTTACTGAGTCCTTAAAAAAATTCTGATGTGGCATTGTGATGGGTGGCTTTGTCATTATCCGTATCTATTGTCGAGAGTGTTCAGGACTTTGGGTGCCTGTGTGCGTAGGCGGTGTATCCAATTGAATTCAATTTTGTTCCTGAGCTTGGCTGCTGCCTTGCTGTTTGGGTATTTAAAGATGGAGTCTAAAATGTGGACTCGTATATCTTCTATTCCATTGTGTCCAGGACCATTGAAATGTTGCGGGGTGTCATTGCGACCATCCCGCTTCCTTATGGCCAGTACGTGTTCACTGATCCTTTCATTTATTTTCCTCTTTGTTTGTCCTGCGTATTGCATGTTGCACGTTTTGCATTCTTTGTAGTAAATAACGTTTGAACTGTTGCAAATCACCTTATATCGAGCTGGGTGGGACCTTTTTCTTACTTTGGAAGTGAGTGGCTGCAATCTTTCTTTTTGCAAATGTTGGTGTTTGTCTTGTTTGTCCTCACTTGGTTTTCCTTTTTTTTGTGTGGACTCAGTAAACCTTAATAGGCTCCAACTGGGGTAGATGGAAAAGAGTTTTTGAATAAAACATGATTGTTTGGCCAAATTACAGTAAATCTTTGATTAATTTCGGGTATACAAGAAGTATAGAACTACCTCCCATGTATGTACAAGCTACAAAAGCCATCCACGGTTAGCATGGAACACCTCTAAATGTCTCATTCTGTATGGACCAAAATTCATTTTCTACCTTGTACAAGTCTAATAGAACATATTGCACATTAAACTACCCAAACAAAAAAAACTAAAAAACTATCTTGTACAGCATGGTCAGGTCGTTCTGTATAATAAATATACATGTGGCCGTATCTTCTATATATTCTACCTGCTCCTATCCATGTTGTATTTATGGCTGTATGTTACACTGTAACATATTGGGTTTATGATCATGTGATTATGCTACTTTTACATCATGTCCACGGCGCAACACGGCGACCCCGGCTGCTACAATTACACCAAAATGTGGGGGACCCTCCAGATGGCATGGACGCAGATATCTGCGTTGACACTATGAAATTCTAATATACAATATCTCAGAGAGACAGCAATTATACCCCTCTTCGTAATACATCTATAAAAGCGTTCATATCACTATGTTATTCTAGTGTGTTTTTCTATTTTCATGTACTCTGAAAGTCCAAAAGGACATACATTTATGATTTTAGAAAAATATTATTTATTAAAATCGTTTATTATTTCGGTTTGACCTGTAGGTCAAGACCGAAATATATTAGGGGAGACGGGGAACGGTTTTAGCGGCTTATATTATAATACATTACAGTAATATATTCAGGAATCCTGAATAATTATACCCTCGATACCCTCGATACCCTTTGGTGAACTGGTCAGATGTGGTCCGCACCCGGCGACAGTAGTGTATTTTTATATATTGCGCAGGCACCCGTTACGGTTCAATGAATACCTACTAGCGGGTGGGGCCCGTACTGGTCAGATGTGGTCCGCACCCGGCGACAGTAGTGTATTTTTATATATTGCTATTTTTGTTCAAACCGAAAGTATGGCAATGCCATATCAACTATTAATCCTTGTTGAAAACTGTGGCCGTCGTGGCAGAATTTTAAACCGTCAAAAGAATCGGCCATGGCGACCACGGTGCTAATGAGAATAATTCCGGGCCGTTGTGACCCAGGATCAACGCCACATAATGTGACTGAACGTGACCGAACGCAATCGGCTGTACATAGCACTGTGGACAGAACGTGAGCGATGCGAGACAACTCGGGGGGATGGGACGGACAATGTGACCCTTGAAAGTATCTCAAACTGTGGCTGCCAGGGTCATAGTATTTAGCAAATTTATGACTTCCATGACCATCTGCAAGGGTGGACTATAGTTCAGCTGACGTGACTGCTGTGGATGCCGTAGCCCCAGTGTAAACCTAGCATTATAGTGTACAAACCCACAGGCCCGTTCCACAGCTAATGTCACACGTCATCAGTGCGAGCACTGTGGGTAGGTACCTGACAAAAGATAATATATTAGGTTTTACCATTTCATCGCTTCAGGCTGACCTCTATATCCGCCTGACTTACAGTGGCTGTATGGCGGCGAAGCGATGGCTGTGCGGTGATTTTTTGTGTTCTTGCAGTCAGCCTGGTGGGAGGGGCCCTTTAGTCTGGAGTAGCTTAATTATAAACAGATCATCTAGACTTATTCAGTACAATCTTCTTTGTTTGCAGGTGCTAGAGCACGTTCGTTATGGCTTGATGACAGCGGAGGAGCTGGAGGAAGTCTACGGAAATGCGCTCATGTTGAGCGAGCAGTGCCAGCCCGTCCTCCAGGAGGCGCTCAACTACCACCTCAGACTGTTCGTACAGCCCATCATCGAAACTCCCATTGCACGCATGCGAGCCTCCGTAAAGAGCCTTGTGCTGCTCGGAGCGGGCAAAATGGATAACTCGCTATGTGGGAAAATGTTAGCTGCCAAGCTTCACAAAGGGCGCCTCATGGACTTTCAAGCTTTGACACCGATGAAAAACAAGCGCTACTTTGCTTCCGTAGCGGTGTTGAACAACTTTGTGTTCGTGGTTGGTGGTCAGGTGGCTATGGCTGGTGATGGGAGTCACGCAACGAACACTGCCTTCAGGTACAATCCACGAGATGGCAAATGGTTGCAGATCTCCTCCATGATCACCTCACGTACCTACTTCTCCCTAGTCACTCTCCCAGATGGGCTACTGGCTATTGGAGGAAAACACAACCGTGTGTCATTGAGGTCTGTCGAGAAGTACAACTTCAAGTCCAATGAGTGGGTGTGCGTGGCCTCGCTGCCCAACACGCTCTTCTCCCATGCGGGCTGCATGCATGTCGACAAGGTCTACATATCAGGAGGCTGTCCAGGCGAGAATTTCACTGATCAGGTGCACTGTTACGACCCAGTGCGAGATGGCTGGCAGATCTGCAGTCCAATGAACCAGTCCCGGGGCTACCACGTCATGGTCTCGCATAATGAGCAAATCCTGGTCTGCGCAGGCAACACGAATGCTGGTAGCCGGGCAGACGTACTCAACATCGAGACATACGACGTAGAGACGAACCAGTGGACGATTCTAAGTGAGGCCGGCCAAGGCCAGAGCGAAGCGCCTGCTGTGCAGGTTGACCAGCAACTCTACATCCTCGGCGGATATAGCTGGAACATGCACAGCTTCCTTGACCTAGTGCAGTGCTACGATCTCGACAAGGACAAGTGGGACACACTGGATGTACGCCTGCCCGAACCCATGACGGGCGGGGTGGCTTGCTGCCTTCAGCTGCCCACCAAACTGTTCGACCACTACTCTGCTGAGAATGGTTAGAGAGGTGAACATGGGAAAAAAACAACAATTACTGTCTCTGCAGTGTAGTCCAGACACTATGCTTTTGAACCAGCACGCATCTAACATTACGCTCTGTAAATTGGACAGTACACTTTGTATTCGCATGATAGCATGGTGGCAGCCTCAGACACTGTGCTCTGTTATTTGAAACGCAGATAATCACACTTTCTGTTGATTTCTTGATTAGGGGTTCTACTAAGACATTTCTATTTGGGGGTTTCTACATTAATTCCACACAGAATTATGATATAGAATTTACAGGGTGTTTGACAGAAAGGCAAGTTCATCAGTTCAAATTTCGAAAGTGACTATATTATCTGGGTTTACAGACTTCCACCTTTCAGTAGATTTTCAACCTTTTCACCCATGACAAAGCAATGTCCTAAACCTTTTTCGGCAGATTTGATTAATGAAGTAAGAATTCTTATCCAAATATTCCAGAAACGTTCTTGTCACCCTAAATATACATAAATTTACACAGATGTGGTTTGTTGTGCCTCAGAAGCGACCTGCTCTGTTCAACCTAAACTTTCAGCTAATAGGTTGAGAATGTGCACATCTCAGTAAGTCCAATCTTCGCACTGAATATTTCCAGTAATACGATTGGTCAGGATGAGGACAATATAGGTTGGCTGGTACCCCACCTCTGACTATCTGGCAACTAGGAAACCAGCTTAAGATCTAGGTCGGTTCCTCAGTCATCTGCTTCACCCCAACCCAACCCTATACCTAAGACACGAGGTTACTTGTGGCAGTGTTTCCGTAGTTTTCACATAGTCTTCCACGTTCCAACCCTATACCTAACCCAACCCTAACCCTATCCCTAACGCTCATCCTATCCTTAACGGGAGTTAGGCCTGTCGCCATGAAGCATAGGTATGAGAACACAGGTCTGAGAACCAATGCGTACTGGTAAAAAAGCATGGTGTCCAGATACCATTGAGGTGTGTATTGTCAGCAAGCGACACAGGCCCAAACAGTGAGAAGCAACTCGAAACACCACGACACGTATTGTGATGCACCGCGTGCTACATCAGTGTTTATTTGATCTTAATTCCAGAAGTGGTGCTGTGTAAAGCGGGTGTTCCATTGGCACACGTATATTTGACGAAATTAGTAACAGCGTCGGGCATGTGCTACACATGTTTGTAGTATACCAACTTCTAGCCTACTGGAAAAATATATAGTGGCAACCGACATCGTATGGTCGACATTTGCAGGAATCCGACAAAAACTAATTTATTAGAACTTTTAGAATTCAATTGGTAGTATATTTTTGATTTTAAATAATTACAGAAGCTATCATTTGTGTTCATTCAACTTGCTTTTGTGATTACCATCTTTTAAAAAAACTTCATGTATATGAAAAAAGTACTATGACTATTTTCCTTGCAAGAATCAATTCAATATGGCAATGCCATTATAGTGTGTGGTTAGGTTGATCATGGATACTATATCACTACTATGGGTGATACCAACGTCGGAAGATCGCCGCATGACGTATTCCGCTACTCCATTACACTAGTGCCTATACCAGGCTCAATCGCCGACAGTGGGTGATCGCCGCATGACATCGTATGGTAAACGCAAGTCGTCTTTTCGACGCCTCTACCGTCTCAATGGAGCACCCACTTTCACCCTGAACATAGGAGTATTTAAATCGCTTTCATTCATTTATTTTGTTATGGAAGAATGAACTAATTGTGCATCTTCATCCCAGATGGCAAAAATTGATACAACGAGCCAGTCTAAGGAATGTGTTGATATGATTATTTATTGAGAAATCAATAGAATTTATTTCTGTTGGATGGAAGAGGGCATGGGGTCTGTCCTGTTCATCTGTGACTTTTGTTGATAATAATATGGAACTGCATCGAGATCCATAGCCATTTACAATATGCCATGATGGTTTTTGGTTGTGGAGTAATCTCACGAGGCAAAGCCAAGTGAGATTATGTAGCAAACCAAAATGAATGTCATATTTTGAGTGGCTATGGATTGAGTGCGGATCAGATTTCATCTCATCCCTATTACTGACTTGGCTAAAATTTGTAACATCATCTCCCATCGAGTATCTTTCTACAATACTCCATGAGCGTTGAAGTACGAGTACTCAATGTTGAGTTTATGGAGAAAATATCAGGGTGAGATAAATGCACTGACTCCTCTTTCTGTCTCTGTTCTATTTTCTATGGAGCCTTTCTGTGTTCTTCTGTTTATGTTAAGGAAAGACACATCATACGAAGTGCACTCGTTTATTTACTTGAAAATAGTATATAGATTTCTGCCTACACAATTGCGTGTCGGTATTGATAATTTTATATTTCATCTCTAATATATAGGTAAATAGGTTACTAAGTTATATGCAATTTACTGTATAGATAACCTCGAGGTATATTGTAATGTGCAATGATTAACTACTAGGTCATACTATTGTGTGAGGTGGCATTTGCGAATAAAAATTAATATGATTCATAGTAAAGAAAACAATATGAAAAGGTAAACTATGTAACAATTTACCTCCTACAAGAGAGAAGCTAATGAACTTAATCATACCACTGGCATTTCATTATCGTTCGCATAGAAGTAAATATTTTGTGAGTGTAAATAAATGCTTATTTATTTGATTTCTTCGAGTGGGATGTATTCAGCCCTCACTAATATCAATGTAATTGTAAAGAAAACCACCCACCAAAACAGCCTACAATGAATGGAAACAGAGTCTCGGTGTATTACTTGTACTGAACAAGTCAGGGCAACACGTTTATGAATAAGTCACTCCAGACTTACTCATGAACACCTAAGAGAAAAGAGAAAAAATTGCCGTCAAACGTTCAGTGTAAAGGGTGTGTTCCACCTGTTAGGCCAGATTCTAACTCCAGCAGACGTCTGCCAAACATGCTTATAGTGAACAAGCCAATAGGTCAGTTCCATGGCTCCATACGGCGGGTAACAGGCTAATTTAGTCAGTTTTTAGCAGGTTTTGGCCATTCCACTGCCGTATGGCTGCCGCTGTTGAGGATGTTGTCTGCCCCACCTCACAGATTATATATATATATATATATATGCCTGACAATTGTTAACATATCAGCCGTGCGGCACCCACGTGCAAGTGGAATGGCCACACATGCATCAGGTTTGTAGGCCTGAAGCCACAAACAAGAGAAGAGCCGGACGGGAAGTTGAGATGGACATGCCACAAAATCGTGTAAATGGAATACAGACTTTAGACACACCTTTATGGAATATCAAGCTATTCCCATCGAATGTACTCAACCCTTGACAAGAACTAAAGGGATTATGAAGATAATTGGCCTCAGTGTCAGTGCAGGCAAGGAATTTTCTCGGATTTCCGGATTTCTTTTACACCGCAGGGGTCATCTTCACCCTTTACATCCTCAGGTCGGGGGTGGGTATAACGCTAGGGACGGGCCGATTTTCGTGCGAACCCATATTTGAACATTTGATAAGGTGATATGACATTTGTTTTTCATAAAATGTTAAATACTATATTGTAAGTATATTCTCTGAAGGCTTCATGGTATATGATTTATTATTACAATAAATCAATGATGTTTGTAATATTTGTAAAGATCGTAAATAATGCCTCATGGCATTATCCAGTCTCCACTGGGGTATGCCTCAAGGCTTTATCTGCCCTGAATGGGCTAGAGGTCATTGTACCTCCGATGGGAAATGGAAATTAGGGAGTAGGGGGTAGGGGTTCAAAATGAAAACCTGAAAGATGGTGAGTGACATTTGCGCCACCCTAGCCATTCTAGCTCTCAGGTGAGGCCAGGAATTGACTTAGAATAACTACAAGTGGAGGAGCCGCTTGGGGCTTCACCCCTTGGATCACTGTCCTGGACCATGTAGGGAACCTAGGCAGCCCACGGACCCCCTGCCGATTTTTTTTAATTCTAAGAATATTTCCAGCCCCATGCCTCTCTGAATAAAATCTGCAACTTTTTCATTGTGATTCTAATGCCAATTGAGTCAAAGAGAACAATTTTTATAGTTTAACCTAGCCCAATAGGTACAATAGGCATATTTTCATTTGTTTGATTTATATTGGAAGTATATTGGAAAATATGATTCTCTTAAATTCTTTCAAAAACAAGAAGGTGATCTATAGTTTTTCAAACTTGGGTGCGCAGTACTAAACATTTACTATATTCTGTGATGGTTCAAGGAAAGTGACATGG
The DNA here is from genome assembly GCA_950022655.1 of Alentia gelatinosa. Taxonomy (NCBI): domain Eukaryota; kingdom Metazoa; phylum Annelida; class Polychaeta; order Phyllodocida; family Polynoidae; genus Alentia; species Alentia gelatinosa. The sequence goes on from OX465582.1 coordinate 60,600,616, forward strand.
GTTTTACTATGTCAAATCCAGCTTTTGAAAAAGTCTGTATATTCCATAATAATATTATCCTAATATCTTGAAAGGATCTTTGACCCGCCCACCCACACCAACGTTTTTCATTGACTGTCGTTCCTCCAGCCTAATATCTGGACACGTTATTTTACCTCTTGTTCTCATAGGTATAAAGTATACATTGTTATACTACTTGTCTCTAAAGTATAGCCTGTTATACCAAATGTCAAGTTTCACATTGAATAAATTGTCTAAACTGCAAAAAAAATCTCTAGATAAAAAAGACTAGCACGGTGGCCCTAAATGTGTTGAGTTAGATATATTGGCATCCTCAAGGCCTATTTAGGCATGTGCCAAGCGAGCGTAGAGATGCGCGTGAAGGAGGCCATAGCTCAGCAGCGGGCAATAAAACGCTAAAACCTAATAAAATAATGAGCATGTTTGTCAGATGTCCGACGGAGTCAGAATCAAGGACAGTCCAGTAAAAGAAGCCCTTAAATGACAGTCATGGGATATTTGACTTCTGAAGGGTCCTTTTTGAGATCAAATTAAATCCGAGGAGAAGATCTGAGGTCGGTGGGGTCAGGAGCTCATGGCTTTCTCATATGCTGTAAAATCATGACATTTAGTTGACATTTTAGCTCTGAGCCGAGGCCAGCATTTTACATAGAATAGCTGGAAGTGCAGGGGCTTTGGCCCGGGGAGGGGAAAATGGATATGTCTAAACGTCGTCCAAACCCAGTACTTTTCCAGATTGATTTGTCAATTCCAAATCCCATGCCTGTATCTCTAAGGAGTCTATAGAGGTAATGAGAGGCACTGTACTGTTTATCGCTGCTAAATGAGGTCCATACAGAAACTGTAATTTCCACTAAGTCGGTGTACTACTCCTGGTAAGGGACATCAACAGCCATAAGAATGTCGCCAATATTGTGAACAGTAGATTTGATACTGGAAATATGAAAAATGCTACAACTAATGATAAAACACTGTGTACACTTTACGTGACTGTAATAAAATGAACATCACTTAACAGAAACAGATCACAGAGCATAATTTTGGATGGTGGAAACTGAGCCCATGGAAGCGTCACCGCTTGGTGTAACATTGATCATGGATACATTGAGCGTAATCTGATGGACAGTGATACCGATAGTAGTTTTTAAAAAGAGAATGGCTAAATGGAAATACTAACCTGTATAGGTTCGTTCTGTATCTTAAGAGTTTTGAAAAAGTGTGCCTACGACTGTTGTGCATCAATGCACTGCATTTTGTGATGTATCGTTCCTATTTAGAGATTTTGTATAACGTGCTATCATGTAAATGTTCAGAATTAAAATCAAACTTGATAAATTAACCGGTGTGTTGCATTTTTAGGTGTTGGATACAGGTTTTTAGAAAGTGCTACTTTAACATCTAAAGAATTAAGGGGTCAGTCATTTGTGTTAAATGACAAAAACAAATATCTGCCTCTGAATTTCCAGGGTGGGACTTTTTTCTTAGTATTTTCAAGGAGGAAATTCGTTTTTTTTTTTTTTCATACAAACTCTATTTCTGTACTTATGTGGTGGCCAAACATTTAGTCGAGGGGGATTCTTGGGGTGGGGGAGTGCTCCATAGGTGGCGAACACCTATTTGCTCTTTCTGTGTGGGGGGGGGGGGGGGGAGGTTTTTTTTCTGCAGGAGATATTTTTGTTGCATTTCCACAGGGGTTACCTTTTTCTGATTTATGGGGGAGGGGAGCAACTTCTTTCTTTTTCCTTTCATGGAGGAGGGGGAGGGGAGGGTGGTCGGGGGGTTCAGTAATTCCAATGGGGCAAATTTATTTTTGCATGGACATAGCCAGCCACTCTTGTTTTGTATTGTCAAGGGTGCCCAACGTTTTGGGTGTCTTTAAAAACGACACACACTGGATGCTTGGTTTGTTGGTTTGATTTAACGTCCAGTAAACCATTGCAGGTTCTCACCAGACTTTCTCAAGTTATTTTACACCACAAGGGTGGTGATCGAATCCATGTAATGAAGTTAGGTAGAAATCTCACCCCTACACATTTACTGAGGTGAGAGTTCTTTTACTTCCCACACCACATAGACATGGTATGAGAAGGATTGGCCTTTGATTTAGCAGTAAATCTACCACTGCTTGGGGCAAAGGAGAAAAGTGGCTGCAGTGGGACCTAAATCAACAAAGTCTGAAAACCTTGGTATTACAAGTCCAGTGCTCTTTACCTGGACTTGATGCAACACCAGACATGACTACAGGGGAAAAGCTTTGTAGTTTCCTGTTGTCCTACAACTCAACTCCACATTCTGTGACCAGGGTATCTCCATCTGAGTTGTTCAACTTGGGTTTGATGCATGGGGATAGCTTGAGCTCCTGCTGAAAAGTGACCAGCTGCTGGTGTATGGCCGGTGTGATGCGAGAATTGGTTACCCTGCGAAAATCTTGTTTTATTGCCCACTCAATATGTGCATGTGTCTGGACACACTCTTCTGGTCAGATTTCATGGACTCTTGGACATACTAGTTTTACACTATAGAAGTTAGTTGGAAATAGGTTTTCTTTCTTCTATAATAGGCTCTTAAATATCGTAAAATTATGTTTATTCTGACGTTCTTAATTTCAGCAAATTGCACTACAACTCCTATGCTAAATCCTGACAATCTAGGAAATCTGTAGAATCTGCCTTCATTTGATTTTACAGTTAGGCAATGTCTTTGTGAAAATGTCAGCCACATTGCAATTTGTTGGTACATACAAGAGTTTTAGTACACCTTGCAACACAGTATCTCTAATAAAGTGGTACTTTATATCTATATACTTGGACCTCTGTGACACAATATGGCTTTTAGCCAAAGAAATTGTTCCCTGGTTGTCACAAAATAGTGACACTTCATGTCTGACACCACACAACTGATTCAGAAATAGAGCTTCTTGAGTTGCACAAGCAACTGCTACATATTCAGCCTCAAATGTGGAGAGAGCCACAGTAGTTTGTTTCTTGCTCTTCCATGCTAACAACTGAGCTACAGTTGTTCAACTTAAAACTGTACCCAGAGGTACTTTTTCTATCACTAGAACCTGCCCAATCAGCATCGGTGTAGCCTGTAAGGCTTAACCTGTCATCATCTTTGTGAAATGAAAGTTTGTATTCTGTAGTTCCCTTCAAATAATGGAAAACATGTTTTACCTCAGTCCAATGCTCAGTTGTTGGCTTTGACAGTACTGTGATAATCTGGACACAATGAAAGAAATGTCAGGACTTGTACAAACCATGAGATATATCAGACTACTAATGGCCTGTCTGTAAAGTGAAGAATCAAACGATTCTGCATCATCTGTGAAAACCAACTTCTGTTCACTAGGTGTCCCCCTTGGTTTACAGTCTAACATTCCATATTTCTCAAGTACTTTACAAAGATACTTCCTTTGGTTCATCTCGATACAATCAATTTTGTGTTCAAAATCAATACCAAGAAAACAAGATATCAAACCCAGATCCTTCATTTTGAATCTACATTTCAGTGAATTCTTTGTTTCATGCAGGGGAATTTCACTTGAGGAAGCAACAATCAAATCATCTACCCATGGGACAATCAACACTCTGTCAACACCTTCCCCCTTGCAATACATGCATGGATCAGTCTTACTCAGAATAAACCCCATTTCAAGAAGGAAATTATTCAAGAGAGTATTCCAGTTTCTCCCACTCTGCTTTAATCCGTATAAGGATTTGTTCAAATTATACACAAATGTCTCTCCTTCCTTTGACTTAATTTCATAACCTTCAGACTGGTCCATATAAATGTCATAATCTATGTCAGCATTTAGATATGCACTTCTGACATCCATTTGATGGACATGCATGTCATTTTGTACAGCTACATTAATCAATGTGCGAATAGAAGTCAACTTCACAGTTGGAGCGTACGTTTCATTGTAATCTATCCCATAACTCTGACTATAGCTCTTGGCTACAAATCGAGCTTTATGTATCTCCTCATTTCCTGCTTCTTTTACACAGTAGACCCATCTACCCCCCACTGCTTTCTTACCTTCTGGTAACTTTGTCAGAGTAAATGTGTTACTGTCTCTTAGAGCTTGCATCTTATCATCCATCACTATTTTCCATGATGCTGCATCTGGGGCAGCCATTGCCTCTTTCTTTATATGACCTAGGCATCTCAGATACTGTACACAAGTAATCGATAGTGAAAATATTTAACTCATCATGATCACTGTTGTCATCACCACTGTCTTTTTCCTAAACATAATCACTTAAATATTTGGGGTTCATCTTGACTCTACCCAAATGCCTCTTTTCAGCATTTACATGATCATCATTGTTTACATTTTCACCATCTGCAACTTTGTTGTTGTCACCATCAATTGGTACCTGGTTTTCAGCATCATAACATTTTCATCATTTCCCTCAGGTGCCTCACCTCTTTGATTTTCACCAAACACTCTTCTTTTTGGGAGCATTACCTCATCATAGTCATTGCACATTTGTTTTGATTTTTCACCATCTTTTACAAATTTGTCTGTGAATATCACACATCTGACTGGCTTCACAACATCTTGAGGTGGAAAGTATACAAGGTAGGCTGGGCTCTCTTTATCGTAACCCATGAAAATTCCCTTTTGGCTACATGGGTCAAGCTTCTTTTTGTTTTCAGTAGTGTACATAGCTGTATAGACCACAGAATCAATTGTTTAAAATCAGTCATGCGTGGTGCTGCGCAGATTGTTCTTTAATTTTGTTTATTGCCCAATCTATTGTCTTTTGGTCGAGGTTGTTTGTATTATGAGCATACCGTGCCGGGAAGTCTGCGCCGGGTCACCTGAAGGGATTATCTCGGGTATTGTTCGCGTTCACCGGAGCGTGGTGCTCCGCAGGGGCAAACACTGTGCTCCGCAGGGGTAAACACGGCCGAGTACACAGCCACTGGTCAGTGCGGAGGGTGTGAATAAACATTCAACGCTAATTACCGGAGCCAGCGTGTATGCTTAGCGTGTATGCTCGACCGCCACGGGTCCGGCTGCACCCCACGGAACTAGTTGGCACTTCTGAACCTGTACATGTATGCACTCAGCAAGCAGATGCACTGCCTCGCTAACTTGTATGGTGGTTCAGTGCAGGAGATGACAACCAGCACAGAGTGCTCGGATATGAACCAGAATGGGATCATATATAATTTAATAAGATATGACTATGAAATGGTGTTTACACAACATTTCCTCAAGAATGCTTCAATAAGACTTGCAAAAATTAACAAATGAAGGTCTTGATATTTTTTCAATTATCTATTAAGATTTTATAACTAAAACTGCTTTTAAATTAATATTTCATCAAGAATTTATTATAACTTCCATTGAAAAGATTAGAGATCAGATTGTGATGACCCCTATAGGTAGAGGTTGGAACTAAATTGATAATGTTAAGTCTATGGGAATACGTTCAGAACTGGGGATATATTGAAACTCATAGAGCCTCCAGAGGTTATTAAACTCCTGATTATCACTCCCGATTGACTGACCACACTACGAAAACATGAACCACAGGTTTCTAATTTATAATTGGAGAAACTGAATATAATCCGGAATCCCATGTAGAAATAGCTGAAATTTCCATTTCTGGCATCAGAATTTCAATTTGAAGATTTCTGCAAACCGTTAAACTGCATTAATTCTGGGTTATAGGTAAAGGGTCTATCACCATACAACGTTGGTAATCAGCGAAAACCGGAACTTGCCAACAGACTGGATTACGGGATACCTCAATAGGGTCTTTGTAATATATATATATAGACAATAGTCAGGCAATAATAGACAATGAGAGGTTGACGCGTATTAATACAGGTAGAGGTTGGAACTAAATTGATAATGCTCAGTCTATGGGAATACGCTAAGAACTGGGGGGTTCTGATATCAGATTTACAATTCGTTACAGCTCACCTATTACTATTCAGTATAACCTATTTCTAATCGGAATATCAGTCTGAAATTCGGTATATCTATGTAAAAAAGATGGGCTTTTCATTTCTGACATCAGATTTACAATTCGTTACAGCTCACCTATTACTATTCAATATAACCTATTTCAAATTAGAATATCAGTCTGAAATTCGGTATATCTATGTAAAGATAGGTGGGCTTTTCATTTCTGTTATCAGATTTACAATTCGTTACAGCTCACCTATTACTATTCAATATAATCTATTTCTAATTGGAATATCAGTCTGAAATAAGGTATATCTATGTAAATAAAGGCGGGCTTTTCATTTCTGAGATCAGATTTACAATTCGTTACAGCTCACCTATTACTATTCTGTTTTACCTTTATCTAATTGGAATATCAGCCTGAAATTTGGTACATATAGGTAGAAAAAGGCAGGCTTTTCATTTCTGACAGCGGATTTACAATTCGTTACTATTTGTTAAAACCTTTTCCATAGTAAATCTGTAGCCATATGACCATTTCTTTTAATTCAATTCTAATTTCTCCGCTGGTTCAAATTGAATGATATTTCATATACTGAAACTTCAGACAGTTTAGTTATCCTAATTTAAGTCCCCGTCCAAAGATTCAATGCTGAAAGCCTCAAAGAAACCATTTTGAAAAAGATGTCTTATAACCCAGCTATGGTTAAATAAGCCAAAATAGTCACTGCTGGAATCTAATTTTCAAAAAATCAATATCTAATCCCAAATCATCCGAAATACACAAAATTTATATCACAAGAAAGCTGAGAATCTGTAGTTTACGAATATTATTGTCTCCAGTGATAAAATTCCAGTGAAATCCTCATAATAAATGATTTCTAAATTGTATCTCGACCAGTGCCTGACTCCCCTACCAATCCTATAGTAAAGCTTTTAATATTCTAAATTCGATAACTAAATCCCACATTGGCCGAAATACACAAAATATATATTAGGAGAAAGCTAAGGACCTGTAGTTTACGAATCCAAGTTAAATCCTCATAATAAATGATTTCTAAATCGTGCCTGGCCCAGCGCCTAACTCCCCTACAGCTCCCATAGTAAAGGCTCAGCTTAGATGATCATTTCTTTTAATTCAATTCTAATTTCTCCGCTGGTTCAAATTGAATGATATTTCATATAAGGAAACCTCAGACAGTGTAGTTTGCCCTAATATAAGTCCCCGTCCACAGATTCAAGGCTGAAAGCCTCAAAGAAACCATTTTGAAAAAGATGTCTTATAACCCAGCTATGGTTAAATAAGCCAAAATAGTCACTGCTCGAATCTAATTTTCAAAAATCAATATCTAAGTCCAAAATCACCCGAAATACACAATATTTATATCACAAGAAAGCTGAGAATCTGTAGTTTACGAATATTAATGTCTCCAGTGATAAAATTCCAGTGAAATCCTCATAATAAATGATTTTCTAAATCATATCCCGACCAGTGCATGACTCCCCTACCAAGCCTTTAGTAAAGCTTTTAATATTCTAAATTTGATAACTAAATCCCACATTGTCCAAAACACACAAAGTATATATGAGGAGAAAGCTAAGGACCCGTAGTTTACGAATGTTAATGTCTCCAGTAATAGAATTCAAGTTAAATCCTCATAATAAATGATTTTCTAAATCATGCCTGGCCCAGCGCCTAACTCCCCTACCGCTCCCATAGTAAAGGCTCAGCTTAGATGATCATTTCTTTTAATTCAATTCTAATTTCTCCGCTGGTTCAAATTGAATGATATTTCATATAAGGAAACCTCAGACAGTATAGTTTGCCCTAATCCAAGTCCCCGTCCATAGATTCAATGCTGAAAGCCTAAACTAAAACATTTGAAAATGATGTCTTAAAACCTAGCTATGGTACCATAAGCCATTTTATTGACAGAGTACTTTTATTCTCCTAAATTCGATATCTAAGTACCGACTTGTCCGAAATACACAAATTATATCTCAGAAGAAAGCTTGGAACCTGTAGTTTATGATATTAATGTCTCTTGTGATAGAATTCAATAATCAACTATAAAATAGTGGAACATTTTACGATAAATAATAAATTGTTTTTCAAACAAATTTTTCATAATGTCCAGGAGCGGCAGAATATAATGCTGAACCACCGTGCTTGAACTGTTACAGGATCTGTTTTCTCGCTTGGTTCGCTCTACGTGGGTGAATTTGGCAAGCGCTCGTTTTTCATCTGCACTGTAGATCTGGTTTTCTTTACGCAGACGAACAGCCTCCATTCGTCAATGCCTGTGAGCAAAAGGAAGATCAGTGTTTATATAAATATATGGTAAACATGTAGTCGCAAAGTTACACGAAATATTTTTAAAAAATTTGTAATAAATGATTTTCTGAATCGTGTCTGGCTCAGTGCAGCAAAGGAGGAACAACATATCTCGACACTGTAAGATAACAAGATATACTAAGATATAACACGGTAAATCCATCGTGTTGGTGGAACCAGCAAGGACAGATCAGACATCATATGACATATCACAAAACAGGGCAAAACATGGTACACAACAATACAATACAAAAGATGTATGATGATACTGATATAATAATTATTTCTGTATCAAGATCTTATGATCTTCACATAATGGTATCACTCATTTTACGTGATTATTTATTGTATAAAAATAAATAAAAATAGTTTTCTAAATGTGAAGTACTCCACGAGTTTGATGTGGAGTGATATGAACGAGGTGACAGCCAAGTGAATATCACATAGTGTTTAAATAAGTTGGAAAATGAGGACTTTGACAAAAACAAGTCACTTTCTATATTCATCTCACCCCTGTACACACTAAAAGAAAGGACGACACACATGATATATGACCGCATAAACCATGGAGAATACTGGGGCATGGATAGCAAGTTACAAATGTTAAACCTATGGGACAAAATACCAGGGGTTAGATAAAGGATAAGAAAATAATCAATATCATGAGAAATTAAATATAACATCACATATACACTTCAAACGAGGTGAATATTTCAGCCAGAAAATAGATTCCATTCAGCCACACTAACTATGTCTCCCTATAATACCATTTGATGTTTATATTTTATAGCATATTTATTCCTTTATTTATTATCCACTTGATGCATAGATTTGTGTCCATAGAAAACATATGGACAGCGTATATCTACATACCGGAGCATACAGATATGTTATATGCTCTGGGCTGCAAACCCCGCCGCATATGGAAAGTTAGTGCGTACCTAAATGAACTAATATCTGTACGCCACTTGTCAGGAAAAGGTCGATAATGAATACAATTTAGACTGCTTTCAGATAAAAGCGGTTGTATGATCTTCGCAATGTAGGGGTCACAATGTTTCAGTAGTTTCCTATAGGTACCGTCCGAATCTAATTTCATAAATCAATATCTCAGTCCCCTCATGTCCGAATTGCACATTAATATATGAGAAAAAAAGCTGAAACTGTCTAGTTTAGGAATATTTCATCCTCCAGTGTTTTTCTCAGTAAATGCTCGTAAAAAATGTTTTTCGAAATGGTGTCTTGCCTAGAGCCCATCTCCCCTACTGCTCCCATGTTGAAGGTTCAGCGTTGAGTACCATTTTCATTAATTAATTTATCAATCTCTCCTGTTTCAAAGTCTATCATATCTTGTATAATCATACCTGAGACAGTGTAGTTTGCTCTAAGCTAAGTCGCCAATCATCGATTCAAGTAGAACACAGAGAAAAATAAAACAAAGTCCTAATCCACTCGAGCCTATGGACGAGTTGAGTTATTCACAGAGCATGTCCCGATACAGCGAAACGACGAACGAGTTTTTGTGAAATATTTCGACCAGAGGCGGTTAAATAGATTATTATATCGACGATAAAGTCCCCCTACCTCCCACCACCTCGAGTACCAGCTAGACACTGATCTATGTATATCAACCTGACAAATTCCTGCATATATGATTCAACCGTGAATTAAGTCTATAGACACAAACTATATTTTGCTTTTGGTTCTAATCTCTAGATTAGAAACCCTAGAGTGTGTGTAGATTAACCTATTCCAATTCACCGTTCATAGCTTCATGGTTAAAAGCCTGAAAGAAATTTTTTGAAAAAGATGTTTTATAACCCAGCTATGGCGAAATAGTCAATCTATCCACTGCTCAAATCTAAGTTCAAAAAATCAATATCTAAGTCCCAACTCGTCCGAAATGGTCAAGATATATATCAAATGAAAGCTCAGTATCTCTAATTTACGAATATTACTGTCTCCTATCATATATTTGAAGTTAAACAATATTGAAAACAATTTTCTAAATACTATCCTCACCTGAACTCTACTCCCATACCTTTCCTATAGTAAAGCCTAAGATAGATGAGCATTTCTGTCAATTCGATTCTAAATCCTACACTGGTTCAAAGTGAATGATATTTCGTATAAACAAACCTCATACAGTATAGTTTCCCCTAATCCAGTCCCCATCCATAGATTCAATGCTCAAAACCAAAAATAAACCATTCGAAAAACATGTCTTCGAACCTAGCTATGGCAGTACAAGCTATTTTAATCACTGAGTACTTTTAATTTTCTAAATTCTAAATTCTATAACTAATTCCCACATTGTCCAAAATACAAAATTATATATATATATATGAGAAGAAAGCTAAGAACCCATAGTTTAATAATATTAATGTCTCCAGTGAGATATTTCAAAATAGATCTCATATTAAATGATTTTCTAATCATATCTCTACCAGTGCACCACTCCCTACAAAGTCTATAGTATAGCTTTTAATTTCTAAATTCCATAAATAAATCCCACATGTTCCCAAATACACAAATACCTATAAGGAGAAACCTAATAATCTGTAGTTTACGAATAATAATGTTTCCAGACCTATATTTTAAGTTAAATCCTCATGATAAATTAATTTTGACTGCGTAATGCCTAAGGTTAAATATGAATTATTAAATCGAAACTCGTCTAACCTAGACAATATTCCCATAGATACAAACCTACAGTATGTAGAATATGAATATATGTATTATTAATCATTAATCTAAAGTTTAAACCCTGTGCGACCTGATTTCCAATGACAGCTCGACCATCCTTCGTTTTGAGCAGTGACACGGCTTCCCATAGATTCAACCTTATAGTCTAGACAGTACTCTATAGAGGCTTTGCCGATCTTACTTACAAATCGTTAGGTTAATTCCACCGTCTCAAGTCTGACACCCTCGTACAGCTGCTGATCAGAGGAATGTGATGCTGGTTTCATTTTACACTGTTGACGCCATAGGACGATATAAATGTCAATTTTGTGACTTGTCGAATCGACTCGTAGCATAGCAGACATGGCTTTGTCACTGGACTTGACACGTATCCTTCCCGGCTGAAAGATCAGAAGTTATCACTGTATTAACCGCACTGTCGTTTGGTTTTCTGCCATAATATTTATATTCTTTTGTAGGTACAAGCCTTGTAATGAACGTGCTGGGTTCCATCTCTGTTCTTAATCCGCTATTTCACCAGGGAAAATGATTTTACACAGTGTCTATTGCGTAGAGGAATCAGCTTAGCCATCCATGTTGACACTGACACTGACGCTCTCACCGCCCCACCAACCTTTTTGTACTGCGTCAAGTTTGAATTTGGCTATTGCTTAGATCACCTTAGAAATTTTTTTTATTTCGTAATACTTTGTGGATTTGTCTGCCGCTGAGAGACCGGAAAGACTTGGATATTATGTCCATGTAGGCCATGATATGGGGCTGAGGTGCTGTGGGGCATGTAAGATAACTGATACCACAAAAGCGTGTTAAATAATGATAATCGTCAACCATCTCTTATCTAGTGACTCTTTATAAACTACGAATGGGTCTGTTCCCGGGTGGATAGCGTAAAGTATAATCTTCTCATTTTACAAGTATCAATCAGATAATTCTGATTATCATGGCGTCTTTTGCGATTTCGGAGCGAAAACAGGCTTTGTATTTCACTTATAGCTCCTAATAGCCTCTGATATCCATTTTACGACATAGCGCCGAACATCGACTTTGACCCAGATTGGCTTTGACCTAGATTTCATCATTCAAAAGGTTCACATCATGGAGAACGCACGTATTTGTATCGCTCTCTTTTCGTTTGTCCTGGGAGGTTTTTTCCTCCTTCTCCGGACATGGCCCGCAATTATGTTTCTCTTTGGGCGGCTCATCAGACGTGTGGTGAGAACCAATATCCCTTTTCGGGGAGTATTAGATGGTATTAACACAAATAAAATGAATAAGTTCTCACTTAACTTTTCCCAAATTGGTCACCTTCCTATTCAAACGGCCCGCCATAGCAATGAAATCTTCCCCCTCACACCCACTCCCAGCAAGCCAATACCATAATGTCGTATTAGTTCTGTAATCGGTTTGGTTTACAAAATTGTATTGAAAACTTCCTGAAATATGAATTCTCATACTCCCAAGTGTATAATCACCCATTCTCGGCTTAAAGCCCTACCACCCCCCTCTCACACCGGTGTTCTGCTTATCTGTCCGAAAGCCGCCGTTTCTATAATCCCTCTATTATCGCCCGAAGTAGTAAAATTTCTATACCGTTCGAAACCCTCATCAAATAACTCAAATGTAAATGAATTCTCATACTCCCAAGTGTATAATCACCCATTCTCGGCTTAAAGCCCTACCACCCCCCTCTCACACCGGTGTTCTGCTTATCTGTCCGAAAGCTGCCGTTTCTATAATCCCTCTATTATCGCCCGAAGTAGTGAAATTTCTATACCGTTCGAAACCCTCATCAAATAACTCAAATGTAAAACTTAACATGTCAGGTTGTAAACTACATTTTTCAAATGAAAAATTCAAGGCACTAATGCCTCTGGGTGAATCTGTGAGAATCTAACCGCAATTCTTTTCACAGGCACGTGGAAATCGCAGCTGGCATCGAGGAAATGGATGATGGTGAGTTCATCTTATTTAACACGTAGCACAATCAATATTTAGCAATATTTAACAAATTACCTATGCATATGATACCACGAAATTAGTTTGTACAAAGGACAATACCAACCATCCTTTCCCTATTCCTAGTACGTGGTACAACCATAATATTTCCTCAGTGTATTTGCGCAGCGGTACCAACAACGGAAGTAGCTTACTGTAGCTTGCGCTAGTACTATACACGAGAGGGCGCCCATACGAGTGGTGTGCCACTTTCCCCGTAGATGGCGCGTGCTTCTTCACACTGCGTAACGGGATGTTTTACTGTATGTAACTCTGCATAGAAGAACCCTTTTTAGGCTTATTTCGAGTATAATCACTGTGAATGAGTAATTATGGTGTGGTTTGACCATACAATGGGATGTTTTACTGTATGTAACTGCATAGAAGAACCCTTTTTTAGGCGTATTTCGAGTATAATCACTGTGAATGAGTAATTATGGTGTGGTTTGACCATACAATATATTCAATATAAATAAAAACGATTTAATATTAAACCCTGTTTTTCAACACAAGTTTTACTCAAATGAATAGAACTCAATGCTGACCTTTAGTTGATGTTACCTTTAGGTAGCTACCATGGTTACATTCACATATTCCTTGTACCACGGTAAGTAAAAAAGCTACTCTAAACTATTAATATTCCGTGTAGCATGATAAAAGAACTATAACCAAAGAAACCTAACTCCCATAATAACCAAAGAAACCTAACTCCCATATTATGACTTGACACTGCGTGGGCGGTAGCGCCGCACAGTGGTTGGTTTGCATGAACTAAAATCCAGCATAGCATTTGATACAGGAGACTTGTTTAATGGTGTGATATAATGGTGTGATATTCAAAATATATCATGTTTGATACTTTAAAGACCTAGAAATAAGTTATACCAAAGTTATTTCTCATATTTATGCCTTAGATTTCAAATTATTATACTTAATTAGGCAAACCTAGGTACGAAGCATTTGCTCTGGTGACCATTGTACCAAAGGTGTGAAATAGTCTCCTACCTGGTTCTATTCTGCCATGTGCCGTTCGTGAGCGTAAAAAAAAAGCAATAGGATGCTTTGGTTATGTCAGATATTATCTTTCGAGCAGTTACATGGCTTCCATTAAACTCAACTTTGTAATCCGACGTGGCTCTGTATAGGTTCAGCCTGTGTATTTACAAAACCGGGGTTTCGTCCACTGCATTGTAGTGTCTCTCCGATGAAGTTGAAATGAATATCCGTAGTTATCACTGTATTAACAGCGCTGTATTTTGGTTTCCAACCAGAACATTGATATCCTCTCAAAGGTAACAGCCTTATATAGGAACTGCTGTGCTCCATTGTGTTTGTTAATAGGCCATTTGACAAAGTCATTGCATAGAAGAAACTGCTCGGTTGGGCGAGTTTAAAATTTCTGTATTGCCTAGGTCCCCTTAGCAGTTCATTTATTCCATAATTTCTATTGGTTTCTGCGGTACACACGGGAGAGACATGCGTTTACTATACCAAATAGGATACTTTTCCTTTGAGTATTATCAAAATAAACGAACAAACCCAATTTACTTCTTCTTACAGTTGATGGATAGTTCCCCGAAACTTGGAACTTTAAAAAAATGTTAAGGTGAGTTATTACCCTTTTTTCCTATATATATATATACTTTTGCCATCAGTGTTAATGCTTCCCTAACCGGCTTGTCTGTGATATGGGAAACACTAGTCAAGTAGTATATATAGGTCGAGTATAGCATACCTTACAAAACCTGGGTTGAGTATAGACATAATTTGTACTATGCTATACTTGATCGTATGTAGCTCAGGTGACCAGTGTATCCACTACAGCGTTTTTGCTCATAGACCCTATCGAGGTATCCCAGAATTCAATCTGTTTACAGTTCCCGGTGTGCGCTGGTTACCGACGTAATATGGTAATAGACCCTTGACCCGTAACTCACAATCATTGCTTTTTAACGGTTTTTATAAATCTTCAAATGGAAATTCCTATGTCAGAAATGGAAATTTCAGCTATTTCTACATGTAAACCCGAAATTCTGTTCAGGTTACTCAAATATAAATAGGAAAACTGTGGTTCATGCGATCGTAGTGTAACCAAGCACTCACAAGCGGAACTTGTATTTATCCTGGGCGATAATAGGGAGCCGAGTAGCCTCTGGATGGCGTATATGAAACCTTAACGTCTTATCTATCCACTAGAGGGCGCTTCAAACAGTCTGCTCATATAAAACATTATCGATCCAAATTAATCTTTTCTAGCGCAGCTATTTCAAAGTAGAATGCAATATGAAAGATGGTTAAAACTGCAATTGTGAAGAGTGTTTAAACTAATATACAACTCCATTATAACTGAAGTGTATCTCACCACATATGGAAATAAGGGGTTTGTGACACCTTCCACAGAACATGAATCTACCCTTCAAATATATACGTACCACTTTACACTATACACCAAAAAAGCCAAAAATAGAACTACGCTTGCAGAAGCTTCACATACTCAATCCAAGGTTTTGCTTCAAACATAGGTAGTGATCATTTCTCAAAAGGTTTTCGGAAAAAACATAGGTAAAGCACCTATTATATAGCCCATAGAAGTCAATACTTCTAACTTGTTATAGGTTGAGTATAGCACTTATGAGCTATCGCCTGCTTCATATTACTGTGCACTCCAAACTCGATGGGGAACGAGGACACTAACCAAGCACGAATAAGTTTCTGATTTTATCTTAGACTGGAAATATTCATCTCTTTATCACCCGTTGAGAACTAGTTACTGTTTTCGCAAACCTGTTGAGAACGAGTTTGTAATGCTAAACCTATGGACGTTTATTCCAGGCTAAGATAATATGTTATATACTCGATCGTATATGTAGCTCAGGTGACCAGTGTATCCACTAGAGGTCGCTTCAAACAGGCTGCTCATATAAAACCATGAATGCAAATAAATCTTGTCTAGCGTCGCTAGGTTAACTAAAAATGCAATTATGAAGGATGGTTAAAACTGGAATTATGAAGGGTGGTTAAAACTAATATACCACTCCGTTATAAACGTGGTGTATCTCACAAAATATGGAAATCAGGGGTTTGCAACACCTTTCATAGAACATGAATCTACCCTTCAAATATATGCGTACCACCATACACTATACACCAAAATCACTTGCTGATTTCTTTATTTGACAAAGCGGGAAACGCTTGTTCTTCTTTTTTTAGTTTGTTGCTAGCTTGCCGTTCGGTCGCCTACCGAGGGGATAATTTTTTGCAGGGCTCTTATAAGAGCCCAATTTAAAAAACCAAAAATAAGACTTCGCCTGCAGAAACTTGACATACTCAATACGAAGTTTTGCTTCAAACATAAGTAGTGATCGTTTCTAACAAAGATATTGAGAAAAAAGTATAGGTAAACCACCTAGTACATAGAAGTAAATACTGATGGTGTTCTTACAATGTACACTCATTAATCTGTCTGTATTTATCACTTTCAAATGTAATGTGGGGTCAGAAGTTTTTTTATCTATGTTATGTAAGTTTTTATCTACGTTATCTAAGTTATTTTACTACATACCAAAAATTATATAACTTGAAACTGATACAAACTTTCTTCAATTTCAGCAGTCCAATCAGAAAGGAACTTAAAGTGATTTTTTCTTTTTTTGTTTTTTTGTAACCTTTATGAACTTTAAGGTGAGTTATAAACTTAACCTAGTCATCATAATTATGTAGCTTGTATGCAATAAGTACCATAGTACCTTATCTTCTATATATTTACTTTTGCAGTAAGCGATATTGCTTCCCTAAACGGCTATCTCTGATATTGGAAACACTAGTGAGACTTCGCCAGGTATGTCTCAGTGGTCGCGTAACAAGGTTGTGTCACGTTAAGCGGCGCTGAAGGGCAACACCTGTATTAGTCGGCTTGGGGAGGCGTACCCTCTTGCAAGCATTCCATATTCGGCAACTGTCATTTCCACAACTAGATTATCTAGCTTGTATGCAATAAGTACATCAGTACCATTTTGCTGATATATTTACTTTTACCATCAGTGCTAATGATGGAAACTGGAATAATGAAGGGTGGTTAAAACTAATATACCGCTCCATTATGAAGGAGGTGTATCTCACGAAATATGGAAATGATGGTTTTTGCGACCCCTTTCACAGAACATGAATCTACCCTCAAATATATGCGTACCACGTTGCACTATACACCAAAATGACTTGAACGCTTGTATTTCTTTTTGTACTTTGCTGCTAGCTTGCCAAAAATGAAAATCCCCTTGCCGAAGCTTCACATACTCAATCCGAAGTTTTGCTTAAAACATAAGTAGTCAATACTCATGGTGTTCTTACAATGTCTTTCGGTATTTATCACTTTCAAATGTAATGTGGGGCCAGAAGTTTTTTTATCTACCTTATCTAAATTTTTTAGGACGTTATCTAACTTTATTTGACTACTTCCTAAAAATATATAACTTCAAACTGATACCAAATTTTCTTCATTTTCAGCCGTCCAATGAATAGTAGCTGAATTTCTGTGATTTGTTTAAACCCAACTTTGTTCACGTTCAAGGTGAGTTATGTACAGCTCAATGTTAGCATTAAGGTCATATATTATACAAATTACACCAGAGGGCAATACTGCTACCACTTAAATGATGGCTTTGCGACACCTCCCACAGAACATGATCTACCCTTCAAATATATGCGTATCACCTTTTGTTTTTTTGTTGGAAAGCAGTTTATTGAGGTCCTTTAATGAAACAAATATCAGCATCGGTTATATATTTCTTAGTACCAAGTTCTCCTTTATATAATGTGTCGCCAAAAAATTTATCTCTATGTTCTATTTCCATAAAGTACTGCTTTTTTTCCGTATGAACATGTAACTGTCAATAGCGAATTTACACAAGTGGCTGAGTCTATGAGTTAAAGCATAGCTGTCAAAGTCAAGAGCAATAATCAAGTATGGGATAATATGACTCCCAAATGGGATAACATACACAACAGTGATGACAAAGGAGATGTGAAGGAATATGATATTGACAGGACATGGACGTAGACATGTAGTATATTAAGGACGAAGACAAGAAAAACGGGCCCCCTACCATACCCCTATAAAAAGATTCTCTGTTGCGAGCTTCCATTCTCCAAGGTCTTGGGTAGATCTACCGCGACCGATCAATCCGAAGTTTTGCTTAAAACATAAATAGTCAATACTCATGGTGTTCTTACAATGTCTTTCTGTATTCATCACTTTCAAATGTAATGTGTGGCCAGAAGTTTTTATCTACCTTATCTAAATTTGTTATGGAGTTTTCTAACTTTATTTGACTACTTCCCAAAATTATATAACTTCAAACTGATACCAAATTTTCTTCATTTTCAGCAGTCCAATGAATAAGAAGCTGTTTCTCTGTGATTTGTTTAAACCCTACTTTGTTTATGTTTAAGGTGAGTTATGTACAGCTCAATGTTTGCATTAAGGTCATATATTATACAAATTACAACAGAGGGCAATACTGCTACAACCTTTATTCTAACGCTAGGGGGGGCCTAGGACCCGTTCTACACGGATACGTGTCAAAAAAATTCCAGAAAAATTAAAAGAAGGGAAGGTATCTGTGGCAAAAGATTTTCATATCTGTGTACATTCGTTAGGGTCGCTCATGAAAAAAGATGTTTCTTTGTGCCACATAAAATAATAATAATAATAGGGACCCTATCCTTTTCTTCTTTTCAATTCAAATCGTTGATATGGCCAGGGAATGGATAGACCGCGATGGTTAGTGTGCTATTCCTAACATTAAAAACGCCTATAGGGCTATTCACAATGATTACTAGGTTATTTAGGCTATTCACAATGATTACTAGGTTATTTAGCACACAGTGATACTATCGTATATGGTGGTGGCACTTACATGCAATCTTGCTATGATTTCCTATTATCATGTAAATATTTTGAGGAATTGTATTCATGACTCAGTATATGTTTGTTGTTTTTCAGATGTGTGGCGGGCGGAGGGAGTAATTGTACCTGTAATTGATTGTAAATAATTTTTAAACTAATAAAACCTTGATCTAAACCGAGTTGGGCAGCTGTTGAGTTGTACTTGTTTAAAATCATAAAGTTTGTCTATATTGGCCATAGTATCCGAACAGAAAATCTCGAGAATCAAAACAGAAAATCTCATGAAAAAAAAAAAATCAGATTGACAGCAGATACTTTAACATAAGATGTACTGATAGATAACACACGAAGTATCATACAATTATTCATAACACAATGAGAAATACTGAATCAATTTGTGTGATAAAAACATGTCTTTTATTTATGTTAAAAGAAGTCTTTTGTTTCATTTTGTTTATAAGTGGGTTATAAAGAAAGTCCTCACCCTCATGTTAGTCTCACCGCCTCCCTGTACAGGGTATCAGGTCATGCAAAATAGATGTTTGAGATCCATCCTTCGTGTAGAACAAAGAACGCACACAAATTATGTACATGCGTTATACAATATGCCAAAATTAGAGAAGAGAAGGAAATCTCACTTGTTAAATTATGCCTATAAACGAGCCCAGAATGTCGAAAATCTTGATGTACAACACCCATCCACAAGGATGAGAACAGCACCCGTACTAAAGGTACACAAACCTTACTGTGCGGCATACACAACCAGTACGGAGTATCTATGTATCACAAAATGGAGCAATCTGTCGCCCCTCATGAGACAGATGGAAACCCTTCGTGAGTTTAAAAGCCTGAGAAAAAAAAGAATGATGAAGGATTCCATCCAACAAATTTAATAATTCTACTTGGAACTATTGTGTGTGTGTGTGTGTGTGTGTGTGTGTGCTGTAGGAATTACTTCCAGTTATAAAACATATTGTTGAGGCTAGTCCACTATACCAAAAATCACAAAATGATTATTCCAAGTAACCAATATGAGTGAATGTTTAATATACGCTATTTAATGAATCTCCAATTTTCTATGTCTCGCTGTATCGAAAAAATCTTGTTCTGTATCCTAAGGAAGACTAAAGGGTATATATCAGGAAGCCGATTGAAACCAGTGATATGTATCACTAACGGTCTTCTCCTACTGCATTGTTACACATATATACTTTCCCACAAAGGACAAGAAAACACCATGTATTCTCTAAATGTGACAATAAAGTGAAGTTATCAAAAAATTATATTATATTATATTGTATTAGTGCTTTTGTTATACATCTATTTATCATTAATAACATCATTGAAACTGAATAAATTATTAATATTAATTAATCATTGTCATTAATAGTATGATAATGATAATAACAATGATTAATTAATAACTGTCTAACTAATTATCATTATTAGCTAGTCATTGGATAAACTGAATACCAAATGGTGGCAATCAATGATACATACCTTTAGTGTTGGGTTTTCTCACGTCGATGATGGTAGATAGAATATGACAATAACGTGACCTCACATAATTGACGCTCAATCAATCTACGGTGTGGAGAATCCCATTCGGTAATCTGCGATGGTGATGGTAAGGTTTCCCATGGTAGGATTGAAATCAGCAGGTAGTCTAACAGCAAGGATATCCCATAGAGCAATGTGATGAATAGACAGTGTAATACCCCGTATATAAACCAAACATCCACCTTGTTGTGCAGTAAAGAATCAACAGGTTGAGGCATGGATTTAATCGACTGTAGTGTGTTGTAATAATCTAATACAGGTTAAAAAGGGATTATAGTAATCGGATAAACACCCTTGAGAATTGGTAATTTTTCCCAGTACATCCACAATGGTGAGTAATTTTTACCCGTGTAATAATGATAATGGTAAAAAAATCCTATTGACTGTATACTAGTACAACACGTCTCCCCGGAAAAAATGACGCATTTCCCCTGGCAGAGGATAAAATTACCATACACCTCTATGAGTTGTATCAATGTCATCAGAATGCGTCACTGTTTACATGTCACCTACTCGAGGTTTTGTAGCTGTGTAGGTAGCCTGTATATGCAGGTGTCTCACATCTCAGCTATACATTAAAAGGGGCTGTAACTTTATGTAAAGTGTCCTTTTAATACTGAATAACTAAACCTAATTAATCAAAATTGGTATTAGAGTGTATACCTTATCAGGTAATGTCTACAATAAGGCAATGCGATCTTGACTATGTTAAGGTTACATCTGAAATAATGAGTAGGGGATAACTGGATAGTTAAAAATCTAAATCATGAAATAATGAAATATAATTCATGAGTAGTTTGAATTGAATATTTAACTTTCTATTGAGGAATAATTTAAATACATGTTCAAGAGGCATGTTAAATATTGACATCGTTGTCGGTGTTAATGTCAGTGTCAATACCCATATCATTACCACATTTAGAGATCAGTGATAATCATTGACTATCTACTGCTACAAATGAATGAGTGTGTATTGCAGGCAGCTACCGCGAGCGGTCAGATACACATGTGTCGGTTGAAAGGCGATCTTATCAAGATGTCACCGGATAGTGTCACCCTCTCCGGTATCGCTACCGCCTCGCTGACACCGGGCTGACACCGGGTTTAGTGACACCCCTTTCCTCTTTGATTAGTATAAGAAGATGTCATTAATCTTATTGACTCAGAATACTAAGGACATCGACAGGATCAAGTCAGTCATCTTCGTAGCCATCATGAGGCCATTCTTCATACTACCCATCTTTGCTATATTGCTCATGCAAATTGAGGCCTTACTGGAATGTGGACCTGGTAAAAGATGTGTCTGTTACCCATCACGTGGAGTAATTTCATGCACCAACATTGGATTATACAGCATGCCCGATGTCTGTCACGGAAAATCCACAGGGTATCCTGTACTTGACCTTCGCGGCAACAATATCGGGACTATAGGTGATTTCCCAACGGATAGGTTCACCAGAATAGACCTCAGAAGGAATCCCATAGCTGATTCGTGTTCAAGTCTACCAAGAAGCGTGATAGACACTGACCAATGTAAGAGGATAACTTTGTTGATCGATGAACTTGAAACACCTATGCAATTAGACACTAACATGGACATCGAAGATCTCATGGATGACAATACATCTACCGCAAAGGTTCTAGGCGGTGTTGAAGTCGTGGTTCATGAAAATACAGTTAAAGTCAGGGATAACACTATCGGTAATAAGGATAAAACTGTTAAACCAAACACCGTTGAGGGTGATTCTAACGTGAAGGGTATTGATAAAGTGGTTAACAGATCCGGTCGAATGATGGTTGTCGTGGTCAGCGCGACCGGTGCCGGAGGAGTAGGTGTAGTATTCGTCATTCTCATAAGCTTATTAATTCATCTTGCCCGGAAAGGAATATTACTTAAATGTTGTGACCGTGTATGTGGAAAATGTACTTCTGACAATACATCTACAGATAATGTCAATACACCTGGATCATCAAACAACAGTGGATTGGATATCGAGTCCGACAATGTCGATGATATATCAGGACTTGATCATGACAGTGGAACCTCAACAATGCGTGTAAAACATGTAGTGCCTCCAGCAGAACCATGTGAGTCCTTCCGTATAGAAGATACCGAACTCAAGGTACAGCTACCTGAAAAAGATACCTCCACGGGAAATGAAGAGGAAAATGATCGGTGTACCGAACCTATAGATTTGAGGTAAGGTTATTATAATTATCATACTATTAATATTGTTATAACATCATGTAGATGATTCTTTGTAAGTGTCTATTGATATGATACTATTATCATACTATAACCATCAATATATCTCTGTATATCATGTATTCTTGTATACAATTATCAGATGATTATCTATATACATTATATTAATATGTATTGTTATGATATCACATTAAATAGCACCTATGTATTACTATGTATGTATGTAATGTATGTATGATAAGTAATTATCATTATCATTATCTTATATTATTATTATTAATTATTGTATGTGTATTAATTATGTAATGTATATCGATATAATAGCTATGATATCATATTCTCGATACAGTACCGAGTGCAAGACGTCGCCAGGAATGATACCTTCAAAACTGTGCGGTCCTGATACTGGTCCTGGTCCTGGTCCTGTACCCCGCTCCCACAAAAGGAAGAATGATAAACCTTATGCAAGACCTTCAACCTCATCACGCCCACCTGACTCTTCACAGATGTTACCACAGCTTATAGAACTCGACTCACTAATTCCACCACCATCACCATCACCCCCACAACCACTTATACCTAGCGAGTCATCTACAGCGGTTGAGAAACCACATAACGTCGGAGTGGTGAAAGGTGTTGTAAAGTATAGTGGTTTCAAAAGACACTGTGATGGAGTACACACAGGTTTGACACCTCCTGATAAAGTATCACACATGGAACATGGATACGAAGATAGTGATTCAGACCAGTGATACAACGGACAATGTGAATAGTGATTCAGTTATGACTTTGTCTGAGCTTTAGCTTTAGCTTTAGCTTTAGTTCCACACTGGACCATACGAACTGGTATTCAAACAGGTGGTGCTGACTAATGGTATATTTCATATATAGTATATACCATTAACTAGTTTTACCATAGTTTAGCTTAGCTTAACTTAGCTTGACTTAGTGAATACCATAGAATGTGTATGATTAGTTCATGGATTATATTACACTATAACTTATCCATGAGACGATTAAGTAACGATAATGCCCCATCTAACTTCGTTGAACACTCAGTTACATGCCTTGCAAGCCTAGCCGTTTCTTTATCAGTCCTGTCTATAATCTCTCGCTCACACTCAATCCCATACTAGCCCCACTGATTTCCGCCTCCTCAGCTAAATACATTTCATTATCAGCCGAAATTGCGTCAGTATCAAGAAAACGAGAAAAATTCTCCATACCTTGTCCTGCTAGCACTGCTCTCTCTTTTGCTGACTCAGCAAACTTGCATATAGAAGGACCTCTTGGTCTGTGTGTCATACCACACTCTGAGCATTTCACCAATCTGCGCCCTATGGCCTGGCCGTGCTCATCCAAGCGAAACGTGAGGTGTAGATGGTGCGGCAGTCTGAGGGTGAGTGAGGCCCAGTCCTATGTCGTCCCGACGCTCGTTGACTCTTTGGGTCCCATGGGTCCTTGCGCTTGACTCGCTTGGCACTCCCTCTGACGCCTGCCGCTTATATCTCGATATAGCTGCCCTCTGCTGGTATATCTTCTTCATATCTCACCTTATCATGTCAGTAGATCTATACTACGTCTAAAAGATGTAGTATAATCTCACTATTTGAAGCATGGATCATTATACCTCAGTGTAATTAATGTTATAAATGAGTGAAGTCTCGGCATTTCAACTATATATGTGTGTGTGTGTGTGTGCATTGGAATACTAGTAGTTATCTAGCTTTAGTTTAGCTTCAGCTTTAGCTTTAGCTTTTTTCATACGTCTAAAAGACAGAGATCACCGCACCGCATGTAGACGCACAAGCAGAGCTCCATAACAAAACACGCCAAAAACAGAGAATGACTTACGGGATCGGCCTCAAATTTGGATTGATCAGCTTAGTAAGCGGATCGTGAATACGTATGTGAAAAAAGTATTCTATACGCAGGATTCCAAAGGAGATATTCTGAGTTGTAAATGGTACACCGGTGGCACGAAGGCGGACGGGTATGGCGCATACTAACAACAACATGCCGAGTGCACAGACACCGGGGCGGGCAACACTAAACATAGACCAGGAAGGAGCCGGAGACCGGGCCGCAGAAATCACGACGCCACAGATAAGTAAAAAATCATCACGAGAAATGAATCAAACAGTAGCAAAACGATTATTATCTCCGAGCGATGAAGTGCTTAGTCCGGAATCCAGTCAATCGAACCCTAAAAAGAATCCGATACCATCAAGTAACTATGAGACAGCTCAAACTACAAATGAAATGAACAGTAGTATAATAATTGACAATAACCCACAATCTCAAGAAAGCGTAGATAACATGGTTATCAATACAAATGAAAAAAAGTGTACAAATGTGGATATAATGTTGAAATTAGATGCAATGAACAAGAGCTCAGTTAAACAAAAAGATCTGATAAACCTAGAATCGAACCTCCGTAAGGCAATGACTGAAAGTATAAAAGATGTCCAACAAAATGTAATTGATCTAAAAGAAAAAACAGACCAACGATTCACTATACACGATAGGAGAATGAATGATCTAGAAACACAAGTAAAGAATCTAAAAACAGAGAATCTGAAACTGAAATCCGAAATGGATAATGCCCTGAAAACAATCACAAACCAAACATACTCACAGGCCCTGAATACAAACAACAAACCATTTATGAGTGTAAATGATGACAAATACAAGATGTTTGTAATAGGATTAGAGGAAAGAGAATTCGAAAATCTAACAACCATAATCTACGAAATTTGTCAAGATGTGAATGTGCATTTAATACAGGGAAACATCGTGATGGTGAAAAGAGTTGGGCATTTGAAAGATACTGGGCGTAGACGACCAAGGCCTATTGAAGTGCGATTCAGCGATGCTGTAATAGTGGAGCACATTCTGAACAACAAAGGGCTATTATGGAATCAACCATGCGCGAAAGGCATATGGCTTGAACGAGCTGAGTCCAAACAATTAAGAGAAGGGAGGTATAGGTTACGCATAGCTGTACGGGAAGCTAAGTCAAAGGGGGTCACGGCTAGAGTGACCAGCCAGGGGGCAATTATTGGCTCAACATTCCTGACACTCGAGGAGATGGTCAATCAATCTAACACGGCGCAACCTAGTCAGAATAGACTTGCACAGACCCAAGAGAAAGTGGATAGTTCAGAAAACACCTCAAAAGAAATAATAGAGAAGGGAGAAGAACAGGAGAAAGAAAAGGAAAAAGAGAAAGAAGAAGTAGTGAAAAGTACAATTGAAGAAAGACTCACCAATATTGCTATGGAAGGGGTAGTAAATGAAGAGGAAAAGAAAGAAGAAGAAAAGTTTACACCTGAAGGTGCTAGACTAACCAAAGCAGGGATCATCTTTAATGGAGAGAAATGTTTTTTATCAAACATGTATAGATGTCGACCAGAACGACGTGTGAACGATGAAACCTTCGATATGTGCTCTGTGGAAAAGGCGTATGTATATCATAAATGTAAGTATTTTGAAGACGATGATCTGGCCGAACTTATCCTTAAAATGGACAACCCATACGCTATCAAACAACGTGGGAAAACAATGATATCCGGTGACGACCATGATAAAAGAGAGGAGTGGATGGCCGATAAGGTAGTGCTCATGAAAGAGCTACTCAATGAGAAATTTAAACAAAATCTAGGATTGAGGCAGTTATTGATTTCAACAGATGGTACATCGCTAGTCGAGTCCACAGAAAACGGGTTCTGGGGTGGCGAGGCGCCCAGAAAGAGTCGCCTATACGATACAAATACCTATAAGGGCCGGAACCAACTAGGTTACCTACTTATGGAAATTCGCGAGAGTCTTACCCAGGCGAGCACAGACTGATAATACAGAATGGCCAACTTCCTCTTTATTGGTGATTCCCGTGTTCGGGATATAGAAATGTTTTTGGGGGAAATGATACCTAACTTTAAAGTAAACATCTGTATACCAGGCGCTGGAGTCGAACGAGTGATGACAGAGCTATACGACATAGTGGAAAAAGACCGTAGTGTAAAGACAGCCTACGTAGCCGTGGGTATCAACGATGTAACCACAATCGAATCCAAAAGTGGATTGATCAAGGCCTCAGAGTCAACGTTAGAAGGAAAAAGCGTGGGAATCATCACCTCCAAGATGCAATACCTGCTGTTGAAACTGGAAATACTAAGACCAGATTGTGTTATAGTTTTTTGTTCAGTTTACACCGTATCCCTAATACTCTCTAACAAGGGGATACCTTTTGATGAAATGAAAAACCATCAGGAAAAGATCTACTTAGCAACCATCGCCCTAAACAAAGAGATTGACGAGGTAAACAAGGCTTCGAATAAGATCACCGCCAGAATAGACCACCCCGTACAACCCAAAAACCGAGGAGGAAGGAGGGCACCAAGGCACGAAAAACTACGAGATGGGACACACCCTACGACGAGCGCCCTGGAGGAAATGGCGAGAGAAGTCCAGAAGGCCTACATCAAAAATAAAAGGAACGGCATACACCAATAATTGAAATACATATAAGTTCCATACTGGACTCATATGGTTTTGGAGAGCAGTCACTCAGACATTCCATACTGGATTTCTGTATTCGATCAGACAATTATATCGCATAAATTCCATACTGGATACACATATATATATATACATGGGAGAAGGTTGTGCATAAATTCCATACTGGATTTACGAAAATAGATATATCCCATGAATTCCATACCGGGTTCAGAGAATACGTTTTCACAAAAAAAAAAAAATTACGAGGGAAGTCATTTGGCGTTCCATACAGGACCCAGAAATATATATACGGTTATTGCCTGAATTGGAGTTATTGTGTACAAGTGTAATAACATATACATTCCTTCATGTGCAAACATAAAATTGGTTGGAATCTATCACGATGTAAGTGCGAATTCCATACCGGATACACACTGTACATATAATACACTATATTGTAGCGAAAATAAGAATCCATACCGGTTCAATGCATAATACCAAGACATAAATTGGTTTTCCATACTGGATCCTCATTTTTTGAACATCATTTATATAGAACGCACTTTAAGGTATTGTGTACAAATATAACAAGATTTAGAGATATTGTGTATAAGTATGACAACGAATATATTCGTAAATATTATTTATGGTGAAATTATCACGATATAAATGTGAATTCCATACCGGATCCACACTGTATATGTATTATATTTTGTAGCGATAATAATGAATCCATACTGGTTTGATGTATAATATCAATATATAAGCTGGGATTCCATGCTGGATCCACATTGAACAACATATGTATAGGACTTATTATGGAGTATGAATTTATTTGAAAGTTGGCAACGTAGGCGTAAATAAAGTATTTGTGAAATCAAAGGAGAACGAGGCAGAAGTTTATAATTTTCTGTAATACAGTGGTTGCATATTTTTATAAGTATCAAAATATAAGAATATAGTATCTAAGATAATAAATGATGGCGATGCTTTGTTATGGTATGCAAAAATTGCAATGTTAAGGATGGTCAAAAATATAATAACATCAAATGAACGACTATCTTCTACATCCATTGACCAAATTGTCCAGGGGTGTGTTGCATATATACAAATCATAAAATCCACATTGTATTTAAAAACATGTAAGCTGCCTATTATTGTACCAGTCTTGTATAATGTTGACAACATAAATAATAGAGGTAAATTAAATGACACATAAAACAGATTTAATAAGTAAAACAAAAGGATTGAAAATATGTCATTGGAATGTCTGTAGCTTATTCACTAAGGTTAAAGTTATCGAGAATAATTTAAAAGATTTTGATATAATTGGCATCTCAGAGAGTCTCTTGAAAAAACATATTAGTAATAGTCATATTGACATACCAAATTTTAAATTTTTTAGACAAGATCGCGAAATAGGGAAAGGGGGTGGGATAGGAGTATATATAAACGACAGATGGGCAAAGTACACAGAACGTGTTGATGAGTTTGATACTATGAGTAAAAAATTAGAATCGATGGTTTTAAAGATTATGCGACCAGGGCATAGAGTAATGACAATTGTAAACATGCATAGATTACCAGGCTATAACATTGACGTATTTAAAAACTACATAAACAGCATTTGTAATAGCGATAAGTTCAAGAAAACCGAAATATGGATAATGGGGGACATTAATCTAGATGCAAGAAACCGGGGGGATTGTAGGAACAAAGATTTAATGAGTATACTAAGGAAACATAATTTAAAAAGGTTAATAACAACAATAACTCACCCAAATATTGGTAATAGCACAAGTATTGATGCAATATTCACTAATGCTTTATTTATTCAGAAATCAGGAACACTTGACTTGTATTTCAGTGACCATTTGATTGTGTTTGCACTAAAAAAGAAAAAGAAAATTAAATACGAGATCCAAGAAGAAAATACTCAAAATTATTCTAAAATCAAACCAGAAGAATTAGATTACCACATCGATAAAACAGTAGGAGAGAAATGTAAAGAAGATTTTACAGCCAATGATCTATGGAACCTATGGCATGAAGAACTAAAGATATATTTGGACGAGAAAGCACCTATCAAGTCTAAAAGATGCAGAACAAAACCTGATGCACCAAAACTCCTGCCAGACATTGAAAACGACCTGAGATCAAAACGCAGACTGTGCAGAAAACTGACAAGAAGAAAGAAGACCATGAGACAGGAAGAACATGATAGAATTGTAAATAATATGATTATACTAAAAAAGAGGATTAAATCCAAATTAACCAAATTTAAAAAAGATAAAATTGCAGAAAAATTAGAAACATGTAAGGGAAACCCAAAGAAATATTGGAAAGAAGTTAACAGTCTAATAAAACCAGATAGTAATAAGCCAGATATAACTTTTAGGGACGAAAATGGAAATATAGTAGAAAAGGATGTTAGTGCTTCATATATTAATAACTTTTTTTGTAATATAGGTAATAATCTGAACGAAAGTCTGAAATCAGAAATAATGAGAAGATCAGTCATAAGATACAACGACCAAGGTTTTGAAATAAATGTCCAAAATATTGATCTGAATAATGTAGGTAAAATAGTTAGAAGCATAGATATCGAAAAATCATCAGGTATGGAAAACACTAAATGTGAAATATTAAAATATCATCTCTATAGAAGTATAATTTATCTAATACAACTACTAAAAAAATGTATATCAAGCAATATATTCCCCGAAAAATGGAAAAATGGTAGGATATCACCTTTGCCAAAGCAGGGCAATCTAGCGTTGATCAACAATTGGAGGCCGGTCTGTGTTTTGTCAGTGGTGGGTAAAATTCTTGAGCGTATAGTCCATACTCA
This sequence comes from Alentia gelatinosa, assembly GCA_950022655.1. Lineage (NCBI taxonomy): Eukaryota > Metazoa > Annelida > Polychaeta > Phyllodocida > Polynoidae > Alentia > Alentia gelatinosa. Next base: position 60,630,621 of record OX465582.1, read on the forward strand.
ATTATACGGCTTTTTGGAAAACATAAATTATTTCAATGACAATCAATACGGATTTAGAAAAAATAGAAGTACAGGGGGGGCCATCTTTAAACTAGTTCAAAATTTATTGGAGGGGGAAAATAATGGATACATATCAATAGCCCTGTATATCGATATCAAGAAAGCCTTTGATTGCGTAAATTATTCTATTTTACTTCAGAAACTATCAGATGCCGGGGTAGGTCCACTGTTATTAAAATGGTTTGGAAGTTATTTGAGTATATATAAATGATCTACCATATTGTATTCCTGATACCTTTAATGTTTTATATGCTGATGATTTAGTAGTAGTGTGCAGGGGGAAAACTATTTTGGAAGCTGAAAACAATGTTCAAACTACTTTAGCAAAATTGTATAATTGGTATACGGCCAATCGGCTAACAATGAACTTAAACAAAACCAAGATGGTATATCATGGACCTAAGGTAAAGATTAAACAAGAACTAAGAGGGGTATTAGAAATTGAAGGAATCACTATAGAAGTCAGAGATCATATGAACTACTTAGGAGTAATAATTGAGAGCAATTTAAGTTTTAATAAACATTGTGAAAAATTGTTGAAACTTCTACAAGAAAAATGTAATATTTTTAGACGATTACGAAGGTTCCTTAAGAAAAACACGGCGTTGAATGTACTGCGTACATGCTTGTTACCAATAGCAGATCATGGGTCGTTTTTATTAGAAGGTGCAAATATAGGAATTAAAGAAAAATTAAATAAGGGTATCTATAGGGGTTTAAGAATAGCATTAGGGAAAGAGGCATACTCGGGAGAAAAATACATAAGAACAGAAGATTTGTTAGCGAAATGTAAAGTTATACACCCAGATGTTCGAAGAAAAATGTTATTGTTGGGCATAATAAGAGGATTGTATAAATTAGGAGGTCTACAGCTTAAAAACAATGAAAATGAAAGACCACAGACAAGGGAATCAATTAAAAGATTAATTTATTTATCAAGGCCGAAAAAGGAAAAATTCAGGAAATCTAGTGTCTATAAGGGTATCGGTATCTGGAATGCATTACCCAGAGAAGCTCAAGAAACAATGTCTAAGAATCAATTTAAAAAGGTATTACTGAACAGATTGTTAGAATAAGATGATAAAGGCAAAATGGTAATAGGCACATTGTATATGTGAATAATGTACTTCTTACCGAAATGGTAAGTTGCTGAATACATATGTAAATAAGAAATGTAATTGATAAGAACTATTCATGTATCTTCATTTCATTGTATATACCATTGTGTTAAGTTGGTGGTGGTTCCTTTTGTCATATTTGCAAGGAAGAACGATGTATTACGTCGAGAGCAATAAAGACATTTAAAAAAAAAAAAATTTATGATCCCTATTTAAGTATGGATCGTCATCCCACAGATTATTAACTGTATATAGGCGAGCTAAGAGTTAGCTAGATAAATAGATAGATAGATAGATTTAACATTTGTTTATAGATAGATAAATAGATAGAAATATAGATATAGAACTTAAAACTTTTATAGATATAATATAAGTAAGCTGATGAGTTAAATCAATACTACACAGTATATCTTATATCTTATCTATATATCTTATATCTATACTCAACCTTGTTGAATAGTTGGTGTTAAATCAAACACATATACGGATATATTTTATATCTATATCTTATATCTTTAAATAATAGAATAGAATAGAATAGTTTTGTAGTTTGATCATGTCATACCATACCATACCATACTGATCATATAAACATTATATATTATATATTATATATCATATCATATCATATTATTGTATTATAATGTTGTCATTCTGTACCATACCATACCATACCATGCTATACCATACCATAGTATACCATACTCATGCTTCAGTATGTACATATATAGTAATAAAGTTTTAATACTTAACTAGATGTGTTCTGTTAGGTTTATAATTATTATGGCATGTATAATTAACCCCTTATTATAGGGATATATATTTCTAGAGACACTACCGACCTCATGAATATTCATCAGATCACATGATTTACAGGTCACATGATATTACATGTTCGCGGGCTTCACATGCTGCCAGTCCGCCATTGTTGTTGGGTCTCTAGAACGACAAATTTTTGGATATCTAGCAAATATCTAGCAAATGGATATCTAGAAAATTCTCCACAAACTCCAGAGATCGATGTCGGTATCCAAGTGCTCATCGTGCCTTCAGAAACACGTAGCGCCTAGAGGACGCAAGTGCTGGGTGATACAGCAACAAACGGAAATCATGTCTGAAAGCGGAAAACTCGCCCAGGCGACTGGCGGAAGCGAAATCAAAGAGAGTGCAAAGGATACAAAAACTGCAGAACTTACAGATTGTAGCAGTGAATCGGAGGATGGTGAACCGTCAGCCGGTGAATCGGATGCTGGCGAGAAGATCTTCAAACGATTCCTAAAGAACCAAGATCGCCAGTCTGCAGAGGTGCACTCCATGATGGCCGCCCTAACGTCCTCGATGCAGCAACTATCGACTCGAGTCCGCAAAAGCGAGAAGAAAACATCTCGTCGTTCTTCTTGTGACGATTCGACGGAATCGTCCTCGGACTCGACCAATTCTGGGGAACACAGATCGAACCGTGGTAAATCCCGTGTAAAGCCGTTGCGATCCAAGTCCTCGCGCCATCGCTTCAGCTTGCGGCCGTACCTACGTGAGGGCAAGAAACGACCGATGACGTTTGCAGCACTGGTTAGTGCCATAGTCGCTTTGATTCTAGCAGCGTATGGCGCCTGAATCCAGATCTCCGGAACGTTAGATCACCTCAGGTTCATTTCTGACAAGGCAGCAACCAAGGTGTACTCGACGGAATCCATCGTGGCGTATGACAGTGAAGTACAACAACAAGCGAACCTACAGGGGCGACGCGCCTTCGGCTACGGGTGTACAGAGGCGATTCACAAGCACCTTGGAGTAGAAGGAACAATCACGGCCGCCAAGTCAAGACCCAAGTCAAGGTCTACAGGCGTCGACAAAGACCGAGGTAAAACCAACGCCTGCTGGTACTACAATTATAAATATTGTAATAATCCAAAGAAATGTGCTAAACTCCATGTCTGTTACCTCTGCCATGGCGAGGATCATAAGCAGAACTCCTGTACAAACGTCAAACGCCAAGACAAAGACTGACTAGATTCACATTCCAGACTTCGTAGCATCAATAAAAGACAAGGTACGTCTCAGGTTCACAACAAAGACTTGTCTATTGAAGCAAATTGCGAATTTGTTACAGGGCTCTCAAACCGTTTGAACAGCTACCAGCGCATTACCGCCGCTCCGCTGAACAACGACCCGGATGTTGATGTCAATAGACATATTCGGACTTGCGAATTGGGTGGGAATTCTGATCCTGTTTACATTTCAACGGTCAAGAATCATAGCAAGTTATATGTTGACTGTAACACTAACGATTCAGTCGTTAATCAACCTGTATTTGATGTAATAAGCCCAAATTCGTATTGCAAAACAAGCAAAACAAATGAACCGGAAGTCATCAGCGGCCATGACACTACTCCGCAGTTAATGCCGGAATCAAATGCAGGAAAAGACGTTTTCTCTTCATTTATATCTACAGACACTCGTAAATCGTCTTTTGAATGTTTCTCAAACCAAGAACGACTTATTCTGGGTGTATTTGAAGAATTGTTAAAACAAAATATGTCAGACCGCATTCACTGCGGCACTGGCTCCTGCCCCGTACTGTTCCAAGATGGCGACGACGGTATCTCTCTTGAGATCCGCGCAACTAAAGATTGCATAAATGCAGGTAAAGACTGTTTTCTTCAAACATGTAATTGTACTCACTCTATAGGGGGAGTTCAATCTCAACTAAAACCTTGCTTTGCTGTGATCAGCTGTTATATTCGCCGAGAATCACTGTGTGTATCGGACATTTATGTTCTCTTGGGTATAGTCTACGGGTTTCCGATTGTTGATACGATTGCGATTGATCCCTATATCTGTACAAATTATGATAGTATTTACGAACCTGAAACGTGTGAAAAAATGTCTGACTTGCTAAAAACGGAATTTAGCGACCAAAAAATAGTCAAGGCTACCTCAGCACCAGTTTGCTGTCATGCGTTAGGCGCTATCAAAAAATCGGATGGGGGCCTCCGGCCCATTACCGATTGCAAGCGACCAATTGGTAAGAGTATAAATACTTGTATGGATGTCGTTTGTCAAGATTTTTCATATAAAAATCTAGACACAGTAGGTGAAATAGTAAACCAGGGTGACTTTATGGCTGTGATAGATATATCCCATGCATACCGATCTGTCAATGTTTTTTCTGGACATGTCCAGTATCAAGGTTTTCAGTGGAATTTATTTGGTCCACAGGAAATGTTCTTGGATTGTTGTATGTGTTTTGGTCTAAAGTGTGCACCTTTTATTTTCACACAAATTGGAGACTTTATTGTCCGTAGTTTAACACACTCATTTGAATTTTTCAGTGTTGTTAACTACATAGATGACTTTATTTGTATTTCCTCAAATTTGGAATCTTGTGAACAGGCTCTAAATTATTTGATTGAATTCATCATCAAATTAGGCTTTAAGATCAAAGATTCTAAAGTGATTCACCCGTCCACAACTTGTAGATACTTAGGTATCATTGTCAATAGTGAGGCTATGACACTAACCTTACCTGAAGACAAACTCACAAATCTTCGGAAAATTCTAGAAAAATTTTCTTTGAAAAAATCTGCTTCAAAACTGGAACTCCAAAAACTAGCTGGTCTGCTAGCTCACTGCTCGACAATAATTAGAGGAGGTCGTACCTTCAGCAGGAGAGTAATAAACCTCTGTAATACCCTTACAGAGAGATACCACAAAACCAGACTTACCGCGGAATTCAAGGCAGATTTAAGATGGTGGATATCATTTGTGAGCATCTTTAATGGTACAGGAAAAATAATCAAGGTTACCAGTGTCAATGTTTGTATTTTCACCGACGCCTCGGGCCTGGGTTTCGGTGGCTTCAGGTCTGACTATTCTGACTATTTTTGGGGATGTTGGATTGACATATACCAAGGTTGTGTTCACTGTGCTAAAGGCCCAGCTTACGACGATGTCTCGGGTTCGATTAGTTCTAAGGAACTCTGGCCCCTACTGGTAGCAGCCAGAACATGGGGGCCTTCACTCCAGGGACAACATGTCAAATTTTTTACTGATAATATGGCAGTAAAAATCATGACTTCCACAGGGAGAAGTAGATGTACACAAACCATGGACATGTTAAGGGAGCTCTTTTGGCTCTCCTTTGTATATAACTTTGTTATTTCTGTTGAACATATACCAGGTGTAAATAACACCAGGGCAGATTTCTTGTCCAGATTGAGTGAATTGTCTCTCCCATCTCTCATCAACAATGAACTATATTGGGGTTTATCCCATTGTTGCAGGGATGTCTTGGCGGGATCTCCAGACAAGGACCACCAAGCTTCAGTCCATGGCCTTTGCAGAGAATACCATATGAACTAGAGGGTCACAATGGAACCATTATTTCAAATTTTGTGAGTTATTTGGTTTCACACCACTCCCAGCTCAGGTCAACCAAGTATGTAACTATATAGCTTACATGTCTAAACATCTTTCATACGTATCTATCCTAAACTACTTAAGTGCCTTATGGCTTCTACATGATTTGCAAGGTTGTCCTCGAGTAGACTCAAAAGATTTTCTCATCACTCAAACCTTACGAGGCACAAAAAGATCCCTGGGGGCTTCTTCTTCCCAAGCTGTACCCCTTACTCCCTCAGATTTACGAGGGATTTTTAATCTATTGGAATTTTCATCAAGTCTAGACTTATGTTTTTGGTGTGCTCTAGTAGTGGCTTTCAGATCACTTCTACGAAAATCCCACTATACGGTATCCCCCCATGCCTTGAAATTCAAGGATATAGAATTTTTCAATTGGGGTATACTACTGTACATACACTCCTCAAAAACTATCCAATTTAAGGATAGAGTTTTAAAAATTCCCATTGCTATGGCAAAAGGTTCTATTTTTTGTGCCCACACCTACCTCCAACTTTTGTGGGCACAAATACCACACACAGAATCAGAATATTTATTCAGCTATGTAGTCAAAGGGAAAGTTATCCCACTTACTTATCAAGTTTTTGAAAAAAACCTGAAAGGTCTATGTTCTAAATTGTCAATTATTGGTGTAACCTCTCACAGCCTAAGGCGAGGAGGAGTAAACATGGTCGACATAAAGTCTAGAGGTGATTGGAAGAGCTTAGCGGTACTCTTATACCTTAGTGAATCACTAGAATCAGTGATCATCAGAGACTCCAAGATTTCGGTTAGTCTCCAACATTTCTGAAAAAAAAAAAAAAAAAAAAAAAAATTACCCTTTATTGTAACTCTTGGCCGGGGTTTTTGGCCGACAAATTATATATATTCCTGTATCGGCAAGAGTCGCAATCTAAGTGTTTGTCTCGTTCCTAATATATGGCATGTATAATTAACCCCTTATTATAGGGATATATATTTCTAGAGACACTACCGACCTCATGAATATTCATCAGATCACATGATTTACAGGTCACATGATATTACATGTTCGTAGGCTTCACATGCTGCCAGTCCGCCATTGTTGTTGGGTCTCTAGAACGACAAATTTTTTTTTACTTATTATGTTTGTTATTTATTAAAATTGTTTGTTAATCATTTAATAAAAGGGCCGACAAATTATATATATTCCTGTATCGGCAAGAGTCGCAATCTAAGTGTTTGTCTTGTTCCTAATATATATATAATATAATTCATTTATATATATGTAATATATATATATGATATTAATCTATATCTATACATTATCAATATCAATATCAGTATATATTACTCTAATTATATCTAATACGTTTCATATACATATCTATACTCTAATTATGTCTAATACGTATTATATACATATATACATATATACATATATACTATATACATATATACATATATACATATACACATATACATATGTACATATACATATATACATTATATATATATATACTTATATTCCCTAGACTTAGTGTTATCAATTTAGTTCCATACCTCACCTACAGGAGGGGAGCGTACATAAGTTAAACACATTGTTGGTCATACATACATACATACATACACAGAGGCTTTCTAGTTAATCCATTTAGTTCCATACCTCACTCATAGGAGGGGCGCGCATAAGTTAAACACCTTAGTTAAACTAATTACGGGCGGTAAACACCGCACCCCTCCGAGACGTGTTTACTCCGCAGCTCGAGCCGCCCGAAATGTGTGCTCGGCCGTGTTTACCCCTGCGGAGCACAGTGTTTGCCCCTGCGGAGCACCACGCTCCGGTGCACGCGAACAATACCCGAGATAATCCCTTCAGGTGACCCGGCGCAGACTTCCCGGCACGGTATGCTCATAATACAAACAACCTCGACCAAAAGACAATAGATTGGGCAATAAACAAACGAAAGAACAATCTGCGGAGCACCATGCATGACTGATTTTAAACAATTGATTCTGTGGTCTATACAGCTATGTATACTACTGTTTTCGACATATGCAAAACACCCGGAACCAAAGATGTGAAGTTTTGCAAGATTCGGCCTTTTACCACAAAATGCTTCGACATGTGTAACTTTCAACCTGTCATTGTAACACCTATTTCTACTGTAGTTGGCTGCCCAAACTGCATAATGCCAAAAAGGCTTATCCACACCTGATTCAATAATCAAACACCTAGCAGTGTTAAATAAGGTTAGCCAGTGTCTTTCTGGTGTGCCATTTTGATGTGGTGAGTAGGGGGCAGACCTTTCATGTTTTATCTTATGCTTTAGAAGTAGTTCTTTTACTTCTTTGTTTACAAATTCAGTACCATTGTCAGTCCTAATACACTTGACATCCCCATATGGATGTGAAGTGAATAAAATCATTAAAAAAAAAGAAGAAATATGGAGCTACATCAGCAAGGAATTTTTGAATCGCCTTACAAGTATCAGATTTTCTTTGAATAAAGAACACAAGCCAGCAACCTGAAAAATCATCAACACATTTCACGACATATCAATACCCTCCTCTAGAAAATGGCTCGATCGGGCCATTTAGATCACTATATATACCAGTTCTAGAGGCTTACTTGCCTTTTTATCGGGCTTTCTATTTTGAAATTTTGGCATTTTTCCAAAAACACATGTGTCACACTCAAAGTTCTTACTTCTCTCTATTTTCATGTTATCACCAACATTTGGCAGTTTATATAAATAATCTGCATTACAGTGTCTCATGGTTTTATGCCACGTTTCTGCTGATCGTGCACCTGAGTTCTTCATTGAACATAGATAGTAAAGACGTCCCTCCATCTGGATTGGAAAAATCATACCGTCATTCCAATAAGCTCAGCAGTCATTTGAAAAATTCAGCATAGCACCTCTAGATGTGGCTGCTTGAACAGAAAATATGTCTTTGGGGTAAGAAGGAATATACAGTGCATCGTCCAGACACACTCGGTGTACAGTGCCGTTTACATCACTGATGTCAGTAGAGGCTCGTCCTCTCCCCTTGATGAACCCGATGGTCCTAGAACCTTGTGGCCTTTGCATTTACAAGACAAACATATAATTTCACTGTTTTCCCTGTCATTTTTTTTGTTTGTAATAGTCTTTATTGATTATTGACAATGGTATTTACAATGGATGATTCAGTGACAGAGTAACAGTTACTCTTATTTTACATAAAGGTGGTGAAGTTACAGCAACTGGTCGGTCGTATAATAGGGACCAAAAGTCTTAAGGAGAGTCCGATCTTCAGTTCTGTGTCCCAAAATTCAACCGTTTGTCTTTTCAAGCTGTTCACAGACACCTTTCTTAAACTTCACTTTTGAGCAGTCAGTGTGGAGTTCACCCGACAGAGAGTTCCATAAAGAGATACCCTTATTGACAGCAGATTTTCTAAAGCGTTCCTTTTTTGGCCTCAGAAGTGAAATCAAGATCTTATTATGTGACTGTGTTCTTGGTCTCACACCTTCTATATCTTGTAACTTTATCAATGATAGGTTTACTAGACTCCGTATTATGCCAAGCAGTAAAGTTTTCCTCCTTATATCTGGGCTTCCTATGCCACATTTACTTAATAAATCCTAAGTGCTTATAAGCCGATTTCAGGCATATGCCTCTCTGCTTAATGCAACACGTAGTGCCCTGTATATGCACCTGTTCATTTTCGTCTTGTCTTCTATGGTGGAACCCTCCAATAAAAATGAGCAATAGTCGGCGATGGGAAGTACCGAAGTTTTCAATACCCTTAATGCTGTCTCTTTCCCTATATTTCCGAAAAATAACACATTTATCGTTTACCGACCTTTGGAGTTTTTCACCATGTTTCTTAAAATTTAAACCACTGTCAATCGTAGCACCCAAATAATTCATCTCGTCAAAGGTCGAAATGACATCACCTTTCAAATAGATGGCACCCCTACTTTCCGGTTTTATTTTTGTTCTACTCCCATGATACACTAATTTTGTTTTCTTAATGTTTATAGTGAGCCTATTTGCCGAGTACCATGTAGATAAGTCATTCACAACAGTCTGCATTTCAGTTTCAGCAGCTTGGATGTTTGTTCCCTTGGTCACTACGACCAAGTCGTCTGCATTCATAAGCGAGAAATGTTTACCAATAAATTTTGGCAAGTCATTGATGTAGATCAGTAATAACACAGGGCCCAGTATGGAGCCCTGTGGAACTCCGAACTCCACATATTGACTCGTTGAAGATATGTCACCGTACCTGGTATAACAGCATCTGCTGCTCAGATATGAACTAAACCAGTTTAACAGATTTGGGCCTACTCCTGCTTCCGCCAATCGGAACAATAATAATTTGTGATCCACACAATCTAACGCTTTCTCTATATCGATATAAAGGGCAATAGCCACTTTATTGTTGTTATCCAACTCCCCCAAATGTTGTACAAATTTTATTATTGCCCCCCCAGTGCTTCTCATTTTTTGAAAACCGAATTGATTCTCATTAAAATAGTTTTCATGCTCTAGAAAATTATATAATTTTGTATGGACGATGCATTCCAGTATCTTCCCTGTAACAGGGAGGACACAGACCGGTCTCCAGTTCCCAATCTGGGTAAGATCCCCCCCTTTTGGCAAAGGGGACATCCTTCCCTCCTTCCAGTGTTGAGGAAACTCTCCTTGTCCGATTAACAGTCGCAGGAGTTGCGTAAAATCATCAATGCAATTCAATAAGTTCCTCCGTAATAGCTTACAACTCACGCCTTCAATCCCTGATGACTTCTCCTCATCTATCTTAGCAACTATTGATGCAACATCAACGGGTGTTATCATGTCAACATCAATCTCACAACCAAGCTGATTTTCACGTTTGACATATCGATAGAGCTTAGCATCACACAGTGCATCGTTCAGTTTCTTGCCTACATTGCAAAAAAACTGATTTGCATACTCCGCACAGTCATTTAAGGCCATTTTGTTATTAGTAACCTCATTAACAAAGCAAGTTTCGCCACCGCTCCTACTGTCTGGTTTCACCAGTTCATTTAATACTCGCCAATATTTCTTGGGGTCATTACCATGTTTACGTAATCTTGTTTCTATAAATGATTTTTTTGCATTTATCAGCTCCATACTAATTTTTTTGCTCAGCTCCCGCATCTCTAAAAACAGTGCGGTTTTAGTCGCTGGTGCTAATTTATTCCCTTTCCTCATTAGAGTTCTACAAATCTGTTTCTTTTTAGTGATGTGCTTCTTTATTTGCTCGGTTACCCAAGGAATATCCACAAATCTGTCCTTAAAGTCTCTTTACACCACTGTCAAGGTCTTCTTGCACTACTTTTGAATAATTTCTTGCTTTCCTGACATTAAAAGTATGCTTCCCTTTAGATTTTGTCTTTACTGCAAAAATTACAAAGTGATCGCTATGATAAATATCTAATGTCCCCCTATGTTGTAAGAATGATGCATTGGTAATGATCGTAGTGACCATAAGTTGCTAGACTTATCAATGACTCGCTCCGCTGCTGGTCATAATATCTCAAAGACTATCATTATTTCTATCACCCTTTCGTCGAGGCAGACATATTGATCAATATTATAACTGACTATTGATGTCTGCGTCTTCAGCCTAACTTGCCCCATTTAGCACTTTAGGCACACTTTTCATCACGTTCATTATTTACGCTGTTTGTCAATTATTTAGTTTTTGGAGGACAATCTAATATGACAACCGCCTTATCAAATCTAAATGGTGTAAAAGGTTTTTGTATAGGCCATCTTAATTGTCAGAGTCTAGTCAGCAAAACAGATGAGGTCTTTCATGCACCACGTAGAATAGATATTCTTACTCTAAGCGAAACCTGGTACGATGATAAACACAGTGACTCGTCAGTTTGGTGGGAAGGGAGACAGGTCTACAGAAAAGATAGAACCAATAGAATAGGCGGAGGAGTGGCCTGTTATGTGAGGAACGAGTTAGCTCAGCATACCGTTGTGGAGGATAAATATAGCATCATTTCAGCTCATTTAGAATGCATCACACTTGTAATAAGAAAACCTCTTTCAAAGCCGATTCTCATCTCCTGTATCTATTTCCCCCATGAAAGAAATACTAGAACTACAATAGAGCATCTAAGTCATATGCTAACCGATGCAAAATTCAAGGACATGGAGACATGGATCTTGGGCGATTTTAATATAAATTTCCTTAAACATAGCTATGACTTAAACCTAGTAGTAGATGTCGCACTGGTCAACCAATGGATCGATGAGATGTCAATAGGCAAGTCATCCGGTCTAGACAATATCAGAACCTCAGTTCTATGAACCTACATGCAGTTAACAGCAGCGCACTTTGCTCATATGTATCAAACAAGTTTTAAAACAGGTGTGTTTCCGCAAGGGTGGAAGTTCGCCACTGTAGCATGGTAATTTAAAGAACCCCACAAACTGGCGACCCATCTCACTGCTACCCGTACCAGGAAAGATTTGGGAAAAGATCTTTCATAACTATCTCATGACAGTTCTCGAGCGAAATGATGTTTTTTGCAAAAACCAGTATGGGTACAGAAAAAATCGAAGCACAATTGATGCGATATACAAATTTACCAACGACTTATATGAGTCGAGGGACAAAAAATTGTGTGTGCACTCTTCGTCGATCTGAAAAAAGCATTCGACAGTGTGCACCATGGACTCCTTTTGAAAAAACTGAGCAAAATAGGATTACCTAACATCCAACTAAATTGGATTGAATCTTACCTGAGCAACAGATCCCAAAGGACCAGGTTCGGAAATAGGACCTCACAATGGGCTGAAGTAGGATATGGGGTCCTGCAGGGCTATATCCTGGGCCCGCTCCTGTTCATATATTACATAAACAACGTAACTGAGTGTATTATTGATACAAAACACCTGCTCTATGCAGACGACTTGGTAATGTATGTGTCGGGGGCGGACCCGGGATCGATCCAAACCAAACTACAAAACACATTGGATGCCTTTATAGCCTGGGCTAACAGCAACCGATTAATCATAAATACTAGTAAAACCAAATATTGCTGGTACGCACCAGCAAACAAACTTAGACAAACCTCCGACTTAGGATACCATGCGTGTCAGACTGCTTTAATTGGGACAACCTCTTATATGTACTTAGGCGTTGAAGTTGATAACACTTTATCGTTCGATAAACAAGTGAAAGCGTTAATAAAAAAGGTAAATTACAGATTATTCAGCTTTAGTAAAGCTAGACACTTGATGAATGAGGAAGTTGCTTGTCGAGTATACAGGCAAACAGTAGCCCCTCTATACGAATATTGCTGCATAATATTGGAAGGAGCCAACGTATCCATACTAAAGAAGCTTCAAAGGTTGCAGAACAGAGGTTTGCGCATTTGCTTGCATCGGGGGCCGGTGGTGCACACTGTCGAAGAACTCCACCTACTAACCAATACTAAAACCCTTCAAAGACGACGCGAAGAACTCACGTTAACTTACATGAGGAATGTGTACACCCGCGAACACATTAACCCACAAACAGGTAATCCACAACTTAATGCAGCAGAACCCGATGAAACTCATCTTGACAAGGTTAGAAATCTACGCTCGAACAATCAAATGAAGTTTAAATTACCCAAACACTGTACCGAGCACTATAAGAAGTCACCCTATTATAGAGGTGCCACCATGTGGAACTCTCAAAACATGACCCTGAAACCATCGGCAACAAAGGCCGCTTTCAAAAACGTGCTAAAAAACATGGCAGTAATCCCAAACCCGACTAATAGACTCTGACCTCATAAATATGAAGTAAGAAACAAGAAACTAGAAACACAAAACCTGTTAAGCAACAACTGTCAACGCATTATCGTAAAAGCAGGTTGTCCATTGTGAATTATGTATTGTCCATCTAAACCCTTTCTTTGTTCAGTGCATGTAATTCATACATCATCATCACTGTATATATGTTTGTCATTCTATAGAATGTTTTGTGGAATACCTGGAAGAGAATTTTGTCGAGAAATAAAAAAAAGAAGTATCGATACTACTGCTGTTACCTAAATTTGGGCGAGTAACTTCTGTAATTAGTCTCTTTAAATCCCATCTCCGGATTAAATCCATGAGATTCTTATTCCTGCAGTCTCTTCTTTGACGAGCATCCAGATTTATGTCACCAATGAACCATAGTTCTGTCTTTTTGAATCTCTCATCAATACAAATATTTTATATTTCATACTCACTAACCTTCAACACTGAACTACTCGCGGTAAGATGTGAATGTTATTGAAAGTCTTTCAAAACTTTCTTAAATTCACTGACTGTATAGTTTTTCTCTCTTTGAGTTACATACACCTCAAATGGTTTGAATGATTTGGAAAAACATCGCTATAATTAGACCATCACTGAATGTGTCACCCACTTCTTTGAGCGCTGTCCAGGCTTTCTCTGCCCTCAAAATATAGTCAGTGGTGGCCTCGCCATCTGCCATTTTTAACGATGTTAACAATGAATAAATAGAAAGAATCGTGGACTTCAACACTGCGCATGTTCGCGCATGCGCACAAGATACTAGTGGGCAATAAAACAAGATTTTCACAGGGTAACCAATTTTCGCATCACTCCGGCTCACATCCTTACAGCTCTGCACCAATTTGTTAGTGCAGACATGTGACCTTTTCCTCTGCCTTTAGGCTGGTCTCCCAGCTCTCTGTCAGGGCACTCTGCATGCCCAGTGTGTTTGTGTAGGTGGGGTACCAGTTTGGGTGGTGCCCTCTGGTTTTTCTGGCACTAACCGGAAAGCCATTTTAGTGCTGCCCTCTATCTCTAGTAGGTATTTAAAGGCTTGGGGGATGGGTTACTGTTTTAAACCCCCCTCTAAATATGTGTGGGGGCCCCTTTTTCGGCATTTTCGGTCATGTGACCTCATCTTTTTTGCTCCTATTGTTGGGTGGGATAGGAGAGAGCTCTTCTCAGTGGGGTTATGCTCCCAATGTAAAGATGTAGCTAGTTATTTTTGTTGCAGCTGGATGCTGGGTCTGTTCAAAAACTGTTTCAAAAATATTTTTCTCTGGTCCCATGTCTGCTGAAAATGGGGGCCATGGCAGTGGCTCCACAGTTCCTCGTGGGTTCGGGATGTGGAAAATTTTTTTTGACGTGGTTGGTGTAGTATTGGCCACCTACTGGCACACTATTGCCCGCTATAGGCAACTTAAGAAGTTATACTGTCATGTGTCTCCACCTAGTGTCAAACAATAAAGGCTTACATCCAACATGTCTCTCAGCCTAATCTTAATACATGGTGGCAGCAGTGAAGATCCCAAATAACTCCAGACAAGGCTAAGTGGTTCCTAAACTCTCTACAGAGTGTGTTTATGAATGTCCAGAGACTGTTTTGTGAGTGTCAAGAGCAACTCACTCCCTCTTGATATTCTGCAAACAAGGATAATAGGATGACCACATGGCAGGAGCCACTCACCCAGGAGAACAAAGGAATCTGAACACATGGCACTGAAGTCATGAAAAGAACTATATCTGAGCCATTCTACACCTGTCACATGTCATGTATTGATGAACTCTGATCACTGACTGCCTGCTGTGTGTACATATCTATTGATTGTGCTTTAAATAAGTCAAAAACCACATATATATAGGACAAACTCTGTCCAAATTTCCATGTGAGTAGTATATGGAAAGGGGGGGAAACGGTTCAGGCTCTGAAGTGACAAAGGATAACAACACCTCCACAGGATAGCAAACTTTCAGCAGTACTAATAAACATCAATAGAATTCCACAAAACAGAGAAGATGGCAACCTACCAGATTCCTCCACCTTCACCCATGGCCTTGTAGGGAGATGTAGCAGAGAACTGGCGTGACTTTGAAAGTTCATGGTCCTATTACTGCATAGCAACTGGACTGAATGACAAGTTGACTACAGCTGCAGGAAAATCCAAGTTGCAACTACACTCTGCTCAGTGATGGTCACAAAATGCACAGTATGTGCAAAACTATGGCCAGACAAGAAAGAGCCACTTCTTCCATCTTCTTTTCCGAGCCGCCCATGGGAAAGAGTTGCTACAGACTTGTTTGAGTATGACAAGAATAGCTATGTCATTGTTGTAGACTACTATTCAAGGTGGTTTGAAATTCATCATCTTACCACCACAACATCCCAAGCAACTGTATAAGCATTCAAGAGCATCCTTGCCCTCCATGGCATTCCAGATATTGTGGTTTCCGCAAGCTAATGGTGAAGCCGAGAGAGCTGTGCAAACTGCAAAAAATATCCTGCGAAAGAATGAAGACCCGCATCTCGGCATCCTGGCTTATCACTCAACACCACTCCGAAACGGACTATCACCAAGTCAGCTGCTTATGGGAAGACAACTGAGAACAACTCTTCCAACCATACATGCAAAGCTGACTAATACCATACAAGGAACACAGATAGACAAGGTAAGAAAGAAGGAAAGTGACCAAAGGGAGAAGGCAGCAAACACCTACAACAAGCGCCATAGAACAGTAGCACTTCCTGTACTAGAAAGAGGTGACACTGTATGGATAAAGGACCAGAATTGCTCCGGGTCAGTCATCAACCGCCATGCTAACCCACGGTCATATGACATCCAGACTGACTTTGGCACAACAATCAGGAGAAACAGGCAAGCACTGGTCCACACAGGGGGAAGACAGGGAGATACAGAAAACACTCAAGCATCTCCGCCAAGAGCACTGACTCCACCTTCAGTCAGTGAACCTTCTTAACCCTTTCACTACCGCTGCTGCATATATGCAGCACCACGCCAATACCGCTGCTGCATTTATGCAGCACCATAGTAATACCGCTGCTGCATATATGCAGCACCATGGGAATACCGCTGCTGCATAAATGCAGCATTTTGATAAAAGAACATGTGAGACATCATATTTCCGAAAATAATGCACCGATTTAAAAAAGATTTTCACTTATTAAAGAAAACCATATTATATATCGTAATTAACAGAATTATTGAAGAATGGTTGCCATGGTGATGTTTATACCCTGCTATAGATAATGGCAAGTTGAAAAAAACAAGGTCTGACACCTACATATAATACATAGTGCCCTGGGCGCCACCTATCAGGCATATCACATTTTCATGATTTCTCCATAATATATCAATTCTACTTATAAAACAATATCACAGATATGTTCTCCATATCTTTTTATTATCATTTATGTAAAAAAAACATAATGTCATCGCGATGAAAAAAAAGATACACATCTTTGTAAGTGCAGTGCTATGTTGGGCCTATGTACAGGCTTGTGTCAACGGAGCAAAAAAAAGTCTCAAATTCTTCCCGTAATTGGAAATATTAATATAATTATCAAATATTGATCTATTTCATAACGAATGGTATGAAAATAAAGCCTGAAGTCTCTTCTTTTATTCGGTATCATTCAAATTATCAAATTATTTCTCTAAGTTATTTAAATTTGCTAAGTAGTTACGCACCCCTCTGCACTTTGAGCGATTTTCTGACGCCTGCAGAATGGCCCGGTATGGTATTCTGATGTCTGTACAGCGTGCGACGTGCGGTAGTGATGGGAACGTTCGCCGCAGGGGGCGTGGTCGTTAACGCAGTACGCGCTACGATAGGTGCGGTAAGGAAAGGGTTAAAGAGTGCACAGAAGCACTCCTGTAAAGAGCCCTGTGCATGCAGAAACAACAACAGCAACAACTAGGGCAGGCAGATCCATAAAGCCTCCTAAAAGGCTAGACCTATGAGTGCCGGGCAAAATAATCCCAGAGTTCAGAGGTTAGTCTGCCAATGAAGAAATCTATGCACCTTGGAGGTCAATAGTGTTAAGATATCCAGAAAAGAATGAACATTAACATTAGAACTAAAAGCTAGCTTAATAAATATATATCATAGAGAAGAGACAATACAAAAGACTGAATACAGGACATACAAAATACAAGTTTATTCAAGTAAGACGTTTGATAAGCTTCAGCGACTGTTGGTATGTGACTAGACTTTCACCGCTGTCGGATTTCGACTGAGGAGAATATGTTAATGTCCGATGTCAACCTGTCTCTCATTGGCTTCGTGTGGTCACATGTGCCAAACCCCACGTTCTGATTGGTCCACCTGTTAGACAAAGAAGGGCGGGAAAGGCCTATGGCCAGTCAAAACCTTTCTTCTATTTGTGTTTGGCCTGTGGTGACTGGGTCCCGGTGTGTGGGGTGAGTATTGAAGTCACCTGGTGGCTGTTTTGGGAGTACCATTCTTATTCCTTAGGTGGCATGACAGTGCTTTTGTCATTTTTATGGATGGTGGGAGATTAATGTCCTGTAAAGTTTGCATTTTTGCTTAACTTTACCATACCAACAGTTTCGATTCTAGTTAATCTCATTCAGGCTATGATTGGCTCATTTATGTTTGCTTTCTACCAGGATCTTTGTCCTTTTTTGCAAATATGGTTGGGACAACACCACTTTTGTGATGTATGGGGTGGATATTAATCTAGTCTAGTCACAGGTCGGGGTCACTGGCAGAATGATGGTTGTCCTGAGTTATATGGTTTGAGAAAAATTCTTTCCATTTTGTCTCTCTCTGCGCTTCCCCATGGAGGTGTGCGTAGGGTTCAGACTCCTTAGAATTTCTTTTTTCTAAGGAGTCTGAACCCCACGAACACCTCCATGGGGAAGCGCAGAGAGACAAAATGGAAAGAATTTTTCTCAAACCAAAATATAACCACGGACTTGGACGACCTGGATTGGCAAAGGGCTGGCCTGGCGTGTTGATGATTGTCTCGGCATTGTTTTAGGGTTCTGATAATGGCCGCTATAACGCCACAGTCGCACATACATAGTTCATATAAAAAATAACCAGGCGGCACCTCGGCTAGAGTGAGAGGAGCGCACGGTGAGGGACTGCTGAGGGACTGTTGAGGGACAGGTGAGGGACAGTGAGGGACTGGTGAAAGACTGGTGAGGGACTGGACTGGTGAGGGACAGTGAGGAGTGGTGAGGGACTGGGGAGGGACTGGGGAGGGACTGGGGAGGGACAGTGAGGGACAGGTGAGGGACTGGGGAGGGACTGGGGAGGGACAGTGAGGGACTGGTGAGGGACTGGTTAGGGACAGTGAGGGACTGGTTAGGGACAGTGAGGGACTGGTGAGGAACTGTTAATAGTTTATTAAGGCTTGGTGAGATGGGAATATTTTCAAAATCTTGGTTTTCCTTGCCGGATTTTCTGAAAATGAGGAAAATCTGCCTGCCGACCCCAGTCAAAGTCAGACAAAATCTGCCAATTGTCTGGAACCCCCCAGCACACTCACAGTCATAATCTTTACTGTCTCATTTAGGTACATATCCAAAGTCGTTGATGAAATAGTTCATTAAGGCCTGGTGAGGTGGAAATAGTTTTAAAATCTTGATTTCCCAGGTCAACACCCTGAAAATGAGTCAATTCTGAGTCCCAGCCCAACCCAAAGTGACCCAAAATCTGCCAATTGTTTGGAACCCCCCAGCACACCTAGGGACATAATCTTTGCTGTTCTATCTCAGAACTATGTTGGAATCGTTGACGAAATAGTTCATTAATGCTTGGTGAGATGGGAATATTTTCAAAATCTTGGTTTCCCAAGTCTGATTTTCTGAAAATGGCTGAAATGTGCCTGCCGACCCCAGTCAAAGTCACACAAAATCTGCCAATTGTCTGGAACCCCCGAGAACACCTACAGTCATAATCTTTACTGTCTCATTTAGGTACATATCCAAAGTCGTTGATGAAATAGTTCATTAAGGCCTGGTGAGGTGGAAATAGTTTTAAAATCTTGATTTCCCAGGTCAACACCCTGAAAATGAGTCAATTCTGAGTCCTAGCCCAACCCAAAGTGACCCAAAATCTGCCAATTGTTTGGAACCCCCCAGCACACCTAGGGACATAATCTTTGCTGTTCTATCTCAGAACTATGTTATTATCGTTGATGAAATAGTTCATTAAGGCTTGGTGAGATGGGAATATTTTCAAAATCTTGGTTTCCCAAGTCTGATTTTCTGAAAATGGCTGAAATGTGCCTGCCGACCCCAGTCAAAGTCACACAAAATCTGCCAATTGTCTGGAACCCCCGAGAACACCTACAGTCATAATCTTTACTGTCCCATTTAGATACATATCCGAAATCGTTGATGAAATAGTTCATTAAGGCCTGGTGAGGTGGAAATAGTTTTAAAATCTTGATTTCCCAGGTCAACACCCTGAAAATGAGTCAATTCTGAGTCCCAGCCCAACCCAAAGTGACCCAAAATCTGCCAATTGTTTGGAACCCCCCAGCACATCTAGGGACATAATCTTTGCTGTTCTATCTCAGAACTATGTTATTATCGTTGATGAAATAGTTCATTAACCCTTTAACCGCTGCACGCCAAATCCGGACTGGATTTGAGCCGCCGCGCCCCCTATCGCTAAACTATGTACTACACCGCCGCAGGCTTTTAGCATATGCTCCCTCGTACCGCCGGCCCAGTTTCCCGTTATCGGGGAGCGGCCATTGGTTTGACGGTGGTAGTGGTAGAATTTCTCCATTTTCTCCGTATATTGATGATGTTTTAATAAAAGATGACCATTACGGCA
This sequence comes from Alentia gelatinosa, assembly GCA_950022655.1. Classification (NCBI taxonomy): domain Eukaryota; kingdom Metazoa; phylum Annelida; class Polychaeta; order Phyllodocida; family Polynoidae; genus Alentia; species Alentia gelatinosa. The sequence continues at coordinate 60,650,818 of OX465582.1, forward strand.
AACAGGAGACCTGTATCTTTGTGTGTAAATGTATTTTGTGAATAAAATTAACGGTTGAATATATGTAATCTTAAACTGAAGTAGGCCTAAAATACGCGCCTATGTAAAGAATAACCGTCCATGGCGTCCGCCTATCTAAGGCCTTACACACTACTGTAGCAGATTTGTTCGCATCAATATATATTGTCGTTAAAGTCGATGAAACCCACATTGATATTCAAATATGTTCCCTACCTACACGATTCTAAAGTATTACAAAATAAAACGAGTCTAAGGTGATCTAAGCAATATCGAAAATTCAAACTTGACACAGTGCAAAGCGGTTGGCGGGGACGGGAGTGTCAGTGTAAACATGGATGGCTAAGCAGATTCCTCTACGCAATGGACGCTGTGTAAAATCATTTCCCTTCATCAAATAGCGGATTAACAACACAAATAGAACCCAGCACGTTCAAGATAAGGCTTGTGCCTACAAAAGGATATAAATATTATGGCGGAAAAACCATCGAAAGTGTGGTTAATACTGTCATAAATTCGGATCTGAGGCTGAGAGTATAGGTGTCAACTCCAGTGACAGCGCCATGTCTGCTAAGCTGTCTGCTACAAGTCGATGCGACAACACACAGAATTGCCATTTATATCATCCTATGGCGTCAACAGTGTAAACTGAGACCAGCATTATGTTCATCTGATCAGCAGCTATACGAAGGTGTCAGACTTGACACGGTTGAATTAACCTAACGCTTTGTAACTAATATCGGCAAAGCCTCTATAGAGTCCTGTCTAGATTATAAGGTTGAGTCTATGGGAATCCGTGTCACTGCTCGAACAGTAGGGTTGTCAAGTTATAATACGAAATCAGCTCGCACCGGGTTTAAACTTTAGATTCATGATAAATCATATATATATTGATATTCTACGCACTCTAAGCTACCTTTCTATCTGAATAATGTCCAGGTTTGACGAGTTTAGATTTAATAATTCAAATTTAACCTTGGGCATTACGCAGTCGGCTTGCTGGTTCAGTCGAATTTCATACGATGATCACAAAATCAGCTCATATTGGGTTTAAACAATAGAATTAACCACAGGGAAGTGTATTTTTACATTCTATAGACTCCAAGGTTTGTTCCAGTATGTATTTTATCATATTTAGACGAGCAGAGACCAAGATATTAGACTATTAAGATGCGCATTACGCACGTTGAATTCTGGCCTAGCTTGATCCGCCATTTTCCATACTGTGTAGTTAGGGTAGTCAAGCTGTCATTAGAAATCAGCTCGTACCAGGTTTAAACTTTAGATTCATCATTAATCATATATATATTGTTATTCTACACACTCTAAGCTACCGTTCTATGTAAATAATGTCCAGGTTTGACGAGTTCAGATTTAATATTTCAAATTTAAACTTGGGTATTACGCAGTCGGCTTGCTGGTTCAGTCGAATTTCATACAATGATCACAAAATCAGCTCAGATAGGGTTTAAACAATATAATTAACCACAGGGAAGTGTATTTTCACATTCTATGGACTCTAAGGTTTGTTCCAGTATGTATTTTTTGGTTATCTGGCCACTGGCGAATTAGAAATTGATTATATTGGTCAACGCGCAGACTATATCAGACCGTCTGTCCATAGCTTACTGTGTGGAGGGGGCTGCCGAGTGGGCACGGATTGAATCATAAATCATCTCGCCCAGAGTTTATCATTGGAATTAATGTAATTCTGTTTATATATTGATCATCTACACACTCTAAGCTACAATTCTATGTAAATATTGTCGAGATTAGTCCAGGTTAGAATTAATAATCAAACAAAGAAAGTTGGCATTACGCAGTTTTGTGGTTTGGCTAACTAAATCATATATTTCGGGGTTTAAATCTTAGATAAATGAATTTTCGTATATTCTAACGTGAACTACACACTCTCAGCTTCATGATGATATAATATTGTCCATTTTGGTCGATTCGAGACCAAGTAATCGAAATATTAAGATGCGCCATACGCACTCTCTATACTTTACTATAGGTTCAGTATGGGAGTGTGGATCTGGGCCAGACACGATTCAGAAATTCATTTATTATAAGGATTTAACTTGAATTCTATTACTGGAGACATTAATATTCGTAAACTACAGATTCTCAGCTTTCTCCTGATATATACTTTGTGTATTTCGGACAATGTGGCATTTAGTTATCGAATTTGGAAGATTAAAAGCTTTACTATAGACTTGGTAGGGGATTCAGGCGCTGGTCGAGATACAATTTAGAAAATTTTTTATTACGAGGATTTAACTTTAATTTTATTACTGGAGACATTAATATACGTAAACTACGGGTCCTTAGCTTTCTCCTGATATATATTTTGTGTATTTCAGACAATGTGGGATTTAATTATCGAATTTAGAAGATTAAAAGTACTCTGTCAATAAATTGGCTTATTTCACCATAGCTGGGTTCTAAGACATCTCTTTCAAAATGATTTCTTTGAGGCTTTTAACCTTGAATCTATGAACGGGGACTTATATCAGGGTAAACTACACTGTCTGAGGTTTGTTTATATGAAATATGAATCATTTTGAACCAGCGGATGATTTAGAATTGAATTAAAAGTAATGGTCATCTAAGCTGAGCCTTTACTATGGGAGCGGTAGGGGAGTTAGGTGCTGGGAAAGACACGATTTAGAAAATCATTTATTATTAGGATTTAACTTCAAATATATGACTGGAGACATTAATATTCGTAAATTATAGATTCTGGGCTTTCATTTGATATTTATCTCAACCATTTCGGACAAGTTGGGACTTAGATATTGATTTTTGAAAATTAGATTTGAGCAGTGACTATATTGGCTTATTTCGCCATTGATTATACTATGGACTCGCCTAAGGATTCTAATGGAGTTTGATCATTACAAGGCTACATGTGGTTATTTCCCACACTCTAAGGATCATCTACATATAGATTTAATGTCCAGGCTGATATATTGAATTTGGAAAATTCGACTTGTGCCTATTCAGCATTGACATCTCCAGGAGAAGTTAACTTTTAAATCGATTGCTGGACAATGATCGACTATATCTACATACAAATACTTCTGGAAGTGAGAAAAGAAGACAAGGTAGGTGAAGTAAGATTTATGATATATTTTAATAATGTGATATATTTGTTTCAGATATATTATTCAGCAAGATATATTATTCAGCAGGTTGACAAGGCTTTATACATTTCCAGGTGCAGCAGTCGTCATAGTATTCACAATATGTACATAGATTAGTGTTGGCTATACACAGATAGGCATGTTTTATTTCAGATTCAACAAGATATAAATATATTCAGTGTCTGTCTGGCACTCGACGTGGCCAGTTAAATCGTAGAATAGCATTACGTGCTAGATCACATAGGCAGGAATGTTTCAGGTTGCTATACATAGATTAGTGTTGGCTATACACAGATAGGCATGTTTTATTTCAGATTCAACAAGGTATATGATCAATTTCTACAGTTCTGAGGTGGATCAACGCTATATATATATTACACAGGCAGGAATGATTTTTGTTTCAGATTGAAATAGTCGACAAGGTATTCATAGATTCAGTGTCTAGCTGGCTCTCGACGTGGTCGGACCTGGGGGCTTTGTCTCCGATCTAATAATCAATTTGACCATTTCTGATCAATATATTTTCACAAAATATACATGTAGAGAATCTTGATGATACATAGATCATTCAGGTTTACTTTGTTTCAGATTGATAACATGGATTAGATACAAAACCAAAATATCGTTTGTGGTCGTACACTTCTCAGTTGAATCATAGAATAGCATTACGTGCTAGATCACATAGGCAGGAAGGTTTCAAGGTGATATAAATTTATCAGTGTCTGTCTGGCACTCGACGTGGTCGGACTTACAGGCTTTTTCTCCGATATAATAATCAATTTGACCACTTCTGATCGATATATTTCCACAAAATGTACATGTAAAGAATCTTGATGATACATAGATCGTCGAGGTTTACTTTGTTTCAGATTGATACTGTAGATTAGATACAAAGGAAATACATAGATCAGGAATAACAAATGATTTGCTTCAAATTGACATAATATCCATGCATCTAATAATCAATATCGAGGTTGCGAAAGATGAGACAAATGAGGCTGTAGGGTGCTTTGTTTCAGTTTGAAATACTCGACAAGGTATATATTGATTCAGTGTCTGTCTGGCACTCAACGTGGTCGGACCTGGGGGCTTTTTCTCTGATATAATAATCAATTTAACCACTTCTGGTCGATATATTTTCACAAAATATACATGTAGAGAACCTTGAAGGTCTATAGATCATCCAGGATTACTTTGTTTCAGGTTGATACAGTAGATTAGATATAAATACCATATCGTTTGTGTCCATACCATATCGTTTGTGTCCATAGACTTCACAGTTGAATGATAGAATAGCATTACGTGCTAGTTTACATAGGCAGGAAAGGTTCTGGTTGATATAAATTTATCGATTAGCGACTAAAAAACGATTCACACTAACAGTTGAATCATAGAATAGCATTACGTGCTAAATAACATAGGCAGGAATGTTTCAGGTTGATATTTGAATTTATCGGTGTCTAGCTGGCACTTGACATGGTCGGAGGTGGGGGCTTTATCGCCGATATAATAATCAATTTAACCACTTCTGGTCGATATATATTCACACTAACAGTTGAATCATAGAATAGCATTACGTGCTAGATATGGATTTAGACAGGTAGGAAAGATATATGGTTTCAGGTTGATACATTAGATTAGATGTTAAAAACAATTCTGTTGTGAATCGTAGATTGTTACTCCGTGATAGATTTACATAGGAATTAATAAATAGATACAGACAAGCTGGAAAAACATGAAAAAAAAAGACAAATGGTGAAAAACACACAGGTGTACAGGTCGTTGAATAGACATCAGATCGAAAGGGTTCATGGTTGTAACATATAATTTAGAATAGTGTATCTGAAGGTTCAGTTGAAAGAGAGTTTTTGAAAATTACGAAATACAAGTAGCAGAAGCCACAGCCAGTTTAATAGTTAACAAGGTTTAATATACCGATAATTTGATAAATTTGGATATCGTGGGAAGATTGCTTTGACGTTGTGACTGTAATTTTGAGTGTAAAAAGGCGGGGGGGGGGGGGGGGGGAGATGGCAGATCAGATAGCATAACTACTCTTCTGTGGCACTCGCTGGTTTTTCAAAATTAGACTTAGTGTGATAGATCCTGAAACAATGAGGTAGACAAAGGTGTGTGCCACAGGTTTTACAGCCATACCGAGTTTGTTTTCTGGGGCCGAATCCATTCTTATTACGATAGTAACATACTCGGCAAAAGATTTTTCGCTCCAAATCATCTGGAAGACATCTAGAGTTAAGTCAGTTGACCGATTGAGAAATAGGTCGGTCAACAGTCTCGTCGGTCGCTTTTACTATCTGCTGGATCATACACAGAGAAAAGTCGACCAAAGTAATCTTTTTCTCCGAGACAGAGTTAAACATGATTTGCGAATTCAATTTCATCACTTCCAGAACAAAGAAAAACAATTTCTTGGGCCATTTACGGCTTTTCCTTCCGAAAGAATAGTAGTTCGCCATTTGGTCTGCTAAGTCCATCCCGCCCATGTACTGACAGTAGGATTTAACGGATTCGGGACAGGGGAGTTCTTTCTTAGCGAATTTGCCGTCAGTACCCCATACAGTTCGTACGCACGTTGACATTATCGAACCGTGAATGGTGGAGAGAATACGAATTATTTTACGGTCAAGCCACAACGTCAGGAGCAAACTGCCGCACCTAGAAAAAACAGAATCGCCCTTCACTTTCAACTGTGGGTGTTTTTTCGCCATGAAATGCTTTGGGACCTCCGTACGATTCATCCGGAGAGTTCCACAGGCGTAGGTTCTAAGGGAGTGGAGTTTTTCAAGGACCTGTACACCCGTGTAGAAATTGTCGAAATAAACGTGATAACCTTTATTAAGTAACTCAGCACCCCTCAACAGCCTCATAATGATATTTTCAGTGGTATTACTCCCCCTACGGTCATCGCGCCCGTAGAAGGGAATAATGCGAAGCACAAAGCCCGTAGCCGACTCCGCCAGCACCCAGCACTTCAGACCCCACTTGCAAGGTTTGTTGGGCATGTACTGACGATGTCGACTACGGCCCTTGTGCTTAACAATCGTCTCACCGATCGCCAATTCCTTACGGGGGGTATAAACAGATTTTACAATAGAATTGAAATGTCTGAAAAAAAAGTTTGTGAGTTTGTGGGGATCACGGTTTGCATATGTCTGGGGGCGGGAAGAAGCACCGGAAGTGTTGTCTTGCTGTGATCCGGCGTCCGCGTCTGCGTCATTCTCATTGCTTGCGTTTTGCTCAGTGGAGAAATCGAGAAATCTATAACAAACAAGTTGATAATTGCCCTAAGTAACGCAAAACAGACAATATACACAGAATCTGAAATAGTGTGAAAAAGAAATGTAGTATAGATGCTGGAAAGTACATGAAAGCGACTTCGACACTTCTACATATGCAAATTAGCGAGTAGTCACAACGTCGTGTTGTCTTATCCCAGCGCGGCTTGCGCTGTCATCTTCTGCTGTCACGATTAAGCATAACATAAACAAGAGCGAGTTCTGACATTACTTGCCGGAGTATGGCGAGGAATCTCGCTCTTGTCATCAGACTTCGTATACCAGGGGTGGCGAATTCGGTGATTGTGGACCAGTAGTGTTCCAGTTCGGGTTTTTTCAGCAGTCCCATCAGAAAAGTTAGTCCGATGAACCTAAGTAGCTCGTTGACAGAGACGGGCACCCAGGCTGCCATTTTCTTCTGTGTGCCACGCCCACCTCGATGTTTTTCTGCATACTCGTTGGTCTTCTTCGCTAGGTTGGTGATAAACGACACAGACAGGAAGATCCTGAAGTAGTCCAGTACGGTGGTGCATTTTTCCCTGTCGACTCTTGGATTAATACCAGTTTCTTCAGTGAACTCGGCCTGCTCTTCATTTCTCGCGATGTTTTTCCCGTAGTGGGTCCACTTGCGTCCCTCTGCTGTCGTCCGTGTTATAAGGTTGGATATCGGTTCATCGTCTTCATCATCCTCAGAACTGGACGTGTCTGTATGTAGATCAACCCAATCATCTTCCTCGAAGTCTTCGAAATTCTCAAAACCATCGAGCAAAGCCTGCGTAGCAGGGTCCACATCACGAGTTTTGTCAGCCATCGCGAGTAAAGCGATATATTCTGTCGAAGCGAGTAGATATACTCGCACCCGACAAAGGTGCAGTGCTATCTACGGCGTTTGGAAGAAATTACTGTCTTTTATAGTCGATTGTCAACATCGCCTTGGTAACGAAATACCCTTAGAAAATCGTATTTATTTATGTTCTATTCATTTTCTGAAGTATCGCCGACAGCGTTAATGTAGTACACTGGCAACGACTGGAAATGTTTTTTGTATTCGCTAGAGCGCATACATTTGATAAAAATAAAGAAGTGATTTTCTCCACTCGGTGTCTGGTGTAGCTTTAGGGCATTTCCGATATAATAATTTATATAACCACTAAATATCAATATTAATTCACAAAATATAACTGTGAATAGTCGTGTTTGCTTTCAGAGCATTTAGAAAAAAAAAGTGAAAAAATGTGACACTGTCCATTGACATCTATGTAACTCAGTCAGCGACTGCTGCAACATGGTAGACCTATGTTGTTGTTTTTTATTAATGATCAGATTTTATAATATATGTTCATACTTTTAATATTCTCTATGTTTCAATGATTCTTTTGTGTCAATTTACAATATTATACAAGCTTTGGTGCCTTTCCTCGTATGGGCCTTGTTGTGATACGGGCGGGAACGTAAAACTAGGGTGACCGGAAGTGTAACTCTCCACTGCTGCGTTTGTCGAAGAAAATGTAAACATCGGCGGAGAATTCGCAAATCAGTGAAAACGAAAGGGTAAGACTGCCTAAAACTCGCAAATTAGATAGTACATGACTATTTTCAACTTGTGCGAGCAAGAGAACCCATTCTTTAGGCTATAAATATGTGACAACTCGTTCGACAATTTGCTATATCGGGAAATGCGCTGTCAGGGACACCACTCGTCCATAGATGCGACTCGATCTGTGCATTGCTTTATTTTTCTCCGTGTTCTACTCGCAAATAACCATCCCCATGTCCCGAAATAGACTTGAAACACACAAATACACTGATTTTAAACTGTTTTATTTACATATGGAAAATTTCTTAACCCTTTCATACCTAAATACACTGAAAAAGTGACTTTATAAAAATAACAACTCTATGATGCCTCAAGGCATCATGCGGCGGTACACAGGGGAATGCCTGGAGGCATCATGCGGCGGTAGCTAGGGGAATGCCTCCAGGCATCATGCGGCGGTAGCCAGGGGAATGCCTGGAGGCATCATGCGACGGTTAAAGGGTTAAGGCTTGGTGAGATGGGAATATTTTCAAAATCTTGGTTTCCCAAGTCTGATTTTCTGAAAATGGCTGAAATCTGCCTGCCGACCTCAGTCAAAGTCACACAAAATCTGCCAATTGTATGGAACCCCCGAGAACACTCACAGTCATAATCTTTACTGTCCCATTTAGGTACATATCCGAAATCGTTGATGAAATAGTTCATTAAGGCCTGGTGAGGTGGAAATAATTTTTAAAATCTTGATTTCCCAGGTCAACACCCTGAAAATGAGTCAATTCTGAGTCCCAGCCCAACCCAAAGTGACCTAAAATCTGCCAATTGTTTGGAACCCCCCAGCACATCTAGGGACATAATTTTTGCTGTTCTATCTCAGATCTATGTTGGAATCGTTGATGAAATAGTTCATTAAGGCTTGGTGAGATGGGAATATTTTCAAAATCTTGGTTTCCCAAGTCTGATTTTCTGAAAATGAGGAAAATCTGCCTGCCGACCCCAGTCAAAGTCACACAAAATCTGCCAATCGTCTGGAACCCCCCAGCACACTCACAGTCATTATCTTTACTGTCCCATTTAGGTACATATCCGAAATCGTTGATGAAATAGTTCATTAAGGCCTGGTGAGGTGGAAATAATTTTAAAATCTTGATTTCCCAGGTCAACACCCTGAAAATGAGTCAATTCCGAGTCCCAGCCCAAATCAAAGTGACCCAAAATCTGCCAATTGTTTGGAACCCCCCAGCACACCTAGGGACATAATCTTTGCTATTCTATCTCAGAACTATGTTGGAATCGTTGATGAAATAGTTCATTAAGGCTTGGTGAGATGGGAATATTTTCAAAATCTTGGTTTTCCTTGCTGGATTTTCTGAAAATGAGGAAAATCTGCCTGCCGACCTCAGTCAAAGTCACACAAAATCTGCCAATTGTCTGGAACCCCGGAGAACACTCACAGTCATAATCTTTACTGTCCCATTTAGGTACATATCCGAAATCGTTGATGAAATAGTTCATTAAGGCCTGGTGAGGTGGAAATAATTTTTAGAATCTTGATTTCCCAGGTCAACACCCTGAAAATGAGTCAATTCTGAGTCCCAGCCCAACCCAAAGTGACCTAAAATCTGCCAATTGTTTGGAACCCCCCAGCACACCTAGGGACACAATCTTTGCTGTTCTATCTCAGAACTATGTTGGAATCGTTGATGAAATAGTTCATTAAGGCTTGGTGAGATGGGAATATTTTCAAAATCTTGGTTTCCCAAGTCGGATTTTCTGAAAATGAGGAAAATCTGCCTGCCGATCCCAGTCAAAGTCAGACAAAATCTGCCAATTGTCTGGAACCCCCGAGAACACCAACAGTCATAATCTTTACTGTCCCATTTAGGTACATATCCGAAATCGTTGATGAAATAGTTCATTAAGGCCTGCTGAGGTGGAAATAATTTTAAAATCTTGATTTCCCATGTCAACACCCTGAAAATGAGTCAATTTTGAGTCCCAGCCCAACCCAAAGTGACCCAAAATCTGCCAATTGTTTGGAACCCCCCAGCACACCTAGGGACATAATCTTTGCTGTTCTATCTCAGAACTATGTTGGAATCGTTGATGAAATAGTTCATTAAGGCTTGGTGAGATTGAAATATTTTCAAAATCTTGGTTTTCCATGACGGATTTTCTGAAAATGAGGAAAGTCTGCCTGCCGACCCCAGTCAAAGTCACACAAAATCTGCCAATTGTCTGGAACCCCCGAGAACACTCACAGTCATAATCTTTACTTTCTCATTTAGGTACATATCTAAAATCGTCGATGAAATAGTTCATTAAGGCCTGTTGAGGTGGAAATAATTTGAAAATATGTATTTCCCATGTCAACACCCTGAAATTGAGGCAAATCTGAGTCCTGACCCTTCCCAAAGTGACCCAAAATGTGCCACTTGTCTAGAACCCCCTACTATGCTTAGGACTATAATTTCAACTGTTCTATTTAGGAAGTCTCTTGAGATCGTCGCTGAAATAGTCTATTAAGGGTTGGCGTGATGGGAATATTTTTGAAATCTTGATTTTCTGTGCCCGATTATCTGAAAATGAGGGAAATGTGCCTGCCGACCCCAGTCTAAGTCACACAAAATCTGCTGCTTCTCTGGAATCCCCCAGCTCACTTACAGTCATAATCTTTACTGTCCCAGTTAGGTACATATCTGAAATCGTCAGTGAAATAGTCTATTAAGGCCTGTTGAGCTGGAAATATTTTTGAAATCTCGATTTTCCATGCCAACACCCTGAAATTGAGGCAAATCTGAGTCCTGCCCTTCCCAAAGTGACCCAAAATGTGCCACTTGTCTAGAACCCCCTTCTTCGCGTAGGACCATAATTATGACTAACACTCGGCTGCCTTAAATAATGTTTATTGACAACATTATTTACTAGAAAGCGGTTAAAACAGAGTTTTAAAACACACCTCGAATGAGTCTATACAGCTAAGACGTTGTATAAAAATATGTCTAAACAGTTAGACATTGTATAAATTTATGTAATAAAGGTAAAATTATATAAAACATTTTGTGACAATAGATCATGACATTGACATGATAAAATGGTGAGGGTGGGTGGGTAAAAATATCACAGTGTTGGAGAACAGGTCTGACATGGTCCGAGGACGGCAGAAATATGGCGGAGAGTCTGGTCACATGACCCGCGGTAAGGTATTGTGATACACGTGAGAGGGCGCCAGTGAGCAGAATTACTGTCAATTTTCAATTAACTCACAATTTCAACTGTTCTATTTAGGAAGTGTCTTGAGATCGTCGGTGAAATAGTCTATTAAGGGTTGGCGTGATGGGAATATTTTTGAAATCTTGATTTTCTGTGCCTGATTATCTGAAAATGAGGGAAATGAGGCCCCTTGAAAATAAGAGAATTCAGGCCTTAATGAACTATTTCATCAACGATTTCAGATATATACCTAAATGGGACAGTAAAGATTATGGCTGAAGGTGTTCTCAGGGGTTCCAGACAATTGGCAGATTTTGTGTGACTTTGACTGGGGTCGGCAGGCAGATTTTCCTCATTTTCAGAAAATCCGGCATGGAAAACCAAGATTTTGAAAATATTCCCATCTCACCAAGCCTTAATGAACTATTTCATCAACGATTCCAACAAAGTTCTGAGATAGAACAGCAAAGATTATGTCCCTAGGTGTGCTGGGGAGTTCCAAACAATTGGCAGATTTTGGGTCAGTTTGGGTTGGGCTGGGACTCAGAATTGACTCATTTTCAGGGTGTTGACATGGGAAATCAAGATTTTAAAATTATTTCCACCTCACCAGGCCTTAATGAACTATTTCATCAACGATATCAGATATGTACCTAAATGAGACAGTAAAGATTATGACCGAGAGTGTGCTGGGGGGTTCCAGACAATTGGCAGATTTTGTGTGACTTTGACTGGGGTCGGCAGGCAGATTTTCCTCATTTTCAGAAAATCTGGCATGGAAAACCAAGATTTTGAAAATATTCCCATCTCACCAAGCCTTAATGAACTATTTCATCAAGGATTCCAACTAAGTTCTGAGATAGAACAGCAAAGATTGTGTCCCTAGGTGTGCTGGGGGGTTCCAAACAATTGGCAGATTTTGGGTCACTTTGGGTTGGGCTGGGACTCAGAATTGACTCATTTTCAGGGTGTTGACATGGGAAATCAAGATTTTAAAATTATTTCCACCTCACCGGGCCTTAATGAACTATTTCATCAACAATTTCGGATATGTACCTAAATGGGACAGTAAAGATTATGACCGAGAGTGTGCTGGGGGGTTCCAGACAATTGGCAGATTTTGTGTCACTTTGACTGGGGTCGGCAGGCAGACTTTCCTCATTTACAGAAAATCCGGCATGGAAAACCAAGATTTTGAAAATATTCCCATCTCAGCAAGCCTTAATGAACTATTTCATCAACGATTCCAACATAGTTCTGAAATAGAACAGCAAAGATTATGTCCCTATGTGTGCTAGGGAGTTCCAAACAATTGGCAGATTTTGGGTCACTTTGGGTTGGGCTGGGACTCAGAATTGACTCAGGGTGCTGACATGGGAAATCAAGATTCTAAAATTATTTCCACCTTACCAGGCCTAATGAACTATTTCACACTTGGTTCTAAACATATATTTAAATGAAACAGTTGAGGTTATGGTGCTAAGTGTACTGGTTTTTTTCTTAATCTTAATAAATATGTAGACATTTGGTTCTATTAATATCAAAGTTCCACTGCATGTCAGGATCAGAACTATAAAAATATTACATAGGTATCATCAATGTGATTAATGTGCACTTTAGATTATGTTTCTATTCTTAATACTTGCTGAGATATGGATTATAATTTAATCATCATTTAAAAATTTTGTTTGGATCAAAAGAAAAATCCTGGTGTGTAGACCTGGAACTACAGTCTACTGCTGTGCCCTCTAGCAGATAAGCGCAAAATCGGCGATTTACCCGCGGAATCGGTCAAGCGTAGCCGAGACGATCATATCGTAGAACAAACACGGCGCTCGGCCGCGTTGCCTATCCATGTCCGTGATATAACTTATAAGGGGAGATGTAGTATTGGCCACCTACTGGCACACTATCGCCACCTATAGGCAACTTAAGAAGTTATACTGTCATGTGTCTCCACCTAGTGTCAAACAATAAAGGCTTACATCCAACATGTCTCCCAGCCTAATCTTACTACAGTGTTGCGGTCCTCTAGGGTTCGGACGGTTCACTCCTCAAACTTAGCATAAATCTATCACGTAGGCCCTAGAGCAACAACTCATGTGACCATCTTTCTTAAATTGCTTAACTGTTGGAACGACATTATCAATTCTGTTATAAAGATATGTATAATTTGAATCAAGAATCAAGACACTCAACTTGTGGTAAAACGGCCACAATGGCCTGCACTGCTACCTTGTGGAATTAGTTGTAACTACAGTCACATGACCTATTGCATATATATGTATCTGGGTCAGGGCAGGGAGGAGTGGGATCGACTTGCCCAGCATGCCCAACGGCCGTTTCTGCCAGGGGGCCGTTGCACAAAAAATTATCGTACGTAATAACGCACGTACGTATACGTACGTGCGTTAGTGTCGCACAAATCCCAGCTTAGCCCTAAGAGAAAAGCCGTACGTACGTTAATAGGTGTACGTGCGATCAAACCCGTTGCACAAATCCATTAACGCACGTATACCTCACGTAGTGTGCATTTTTTTATCGCATGTAGAGGGGTGTTGCACAAAACCAATACGTACGATATTCGATTAACGCACGTGGTTCTGCGTGAGTTAGCGTTGCACAAATGGCTCACTACGTACGATAAACGTACCTCCGAGCGTTTTATCGCATGTACTGCTACGACAACCCATGTAGGTCTCGTAGGGTTTGTAAAATGACTAAGTTATCGCGTTACCGTACCGCAGTGCGGCCCATACTGCCCCCGCCACCTATACTGTCCCTCCACCATACTGTCCCTCAACCATACTGCCCCTCAACCTTATCTCACCCCTGGTACAAGCTTAGCCATCGAAATACGTTTAGAAAAAAATACTCAACGATCACCCCAATAAAGTAACTATACTACGCCACGGCCGTGGCGTAGTGTATGTGAGATGACGTCATAGATTTGCTAAGTATATTTTAACGATTTTGATGTTGTGATGCCATTTAATGGCAGAGAAAGGGGTGACTCGATGACGATTGCGGCACATCCAAACTCGTGGAGTATTGTGTATTTATACGATTCTCGATGTAGTTCTATATAAATACTGCCCCTCCACTTTACTATATACCCATGCCGTATATACTGTAAAAACGCTGTAAAGATACTGTACGGACCGCCGGTCCGTACACTAAAATACGGACCACCTTGCCATACACGTTTGTTAAAAATTAAATTCATGATTCTTTTTTTAAATTCTGGGTATATAGTAAATAAATAACGTCCAACCATGCTTGTACAATTCACAGAACAAGATGCTAATTTACGGTTTGTACGGAACGAGGCGTTTACGCCGAGTTCCGTACAAACGGTAAATTAGCATCTCGTTCTGTGAATTGTACAGCATGGTCAGGACGTTCTATATAAATACTGCCCCTCCACCATACTGCCCCTCCACCATACTGCCCCTCAACCATACTGTCTCTCCACCATACTGCCCCTCCACCATACTGTCCCTTAATCATACTGTCTCTCCACCATACTAATCCTCTACCATACAACCCCTCCACCATACTGCCCCTCCACCATACTGTCCCTCAACCATACTGCCCCTCCACCATACTGTCCCTTAATCATACTGCCCCTCCACCATACTGTCCCTCAACCATACTGCCCTCTACCATACTGCCCCTCTCCCATACTGCCCCTCTACTATACTGCCCCTCTACTACACTGCCCTTCCACCATACTGCCCCTCCACCATGCTGCCCCCCACCATACTGCCCCTCTATCATACTGCCCCTTCACCATACTGCCCCTCTATCATACTGCCCCTCCACCATACTGCCCCTTTCCCATACTGCCCCTCTACTACACTGCCCCTCCACTATACTGCCCCTCCATCATACTGCTCCTCTCCCATACTGCCCCTCCACCATACTGCCCCTTTCCCATACTGCCCCTCTATTACACTGCCCCTCCACTATACGGCCCCTCCACCATACTGCTCCTCTACTATACTGCCACTCTACTACACTGCCCCTCTACCATACTGCCCTCTACTATACTGCCCCTCTACTACACTGCCCCTCCACCATACTGCCCCTCGACCATACTGCCACTGTACTATACTGCCCCTCTACTACACTGCCCCTCTACCCTACTGCCCCTCTACTATACTGCCCCTCTACTACACTGCCCCTCTACCATACTACCCAGGCCTTCACTATACTACCCTACATCCTACATCCCTACATCCCAAATCCCTACATCCCCACATCTCTACATCCATCCATCCTACATCCCTACATCCCCACATCTCAACATCCATTTATCCTACATCCCTACATCCTACTTTCCCACATCCCTACATCCCCACATCCCTACATCCCTACATCACTACATCCATACATCCCCACATCCTACATCCCCACATCTCCACATCCATACATCATACATACTACATCCCCACATCTCCACATCCATACATCATACATACTGCATCCCCACATCCATTTATCCACATCCATACATCCTACATCCCCATATTCCTATATCACTATATCCATACATCCATACATTCCCACATCCTACATCCCCTCATCCCTACATCCCCACATCTCCACATCCATACATCCTACATCCCTACAGCCTACATCCCCACATGCCCCTCTACCCTACTGCCCCTCTACTATACTGCCCCTCTACTACACTGCCCCTCTACCATACTACCCAGGCCTTCACTATACTACCCTACATCCTACATCCCTACATCCTAAATCCCTACATCCCCACATCTCTACATCCATCCATCCTACATCCCTACATCCCCACATCTCAACATGTAGCCAGTATGGCGAAGGGGCAGTATAGTAGAGGGGCAGTGTAGTAGAGGGGCAGTATGGGAAAAGGGCAGTATGGTGGAGTGGCAGTATGGTGGAAGGGCAGTATGGTGGTGGGGCAGTGTAGTAGAGGGGCAGTATGGGAGAGGGGCAGTATGATGGAGGGGCAGAATTGTGGAGAGGCAGTGTAGTACAAGGGCAGTATGGTGGAGAGGCAGTATGGTTGAGGGACAGTATGGTTGAGGGACAGTGTGGTTGAGGGGCAGCTGTATAGTGGAAGGGCAGTATGGTGGAGGGGCAGTACGATAGAGGGGCAGTATGGTGGAGGGGCAGTATGATAGAGGGGCAGTATGGTGGAGGGGCAGCATGGTGGAAGGGCAGTATGATAGAGGGGCAGTATGATAGAGGGGCAGTATGATAGAGGGGCAGTATGATAGCGGGGCAGTATGATAGAGGGGCAGTATGATAGAGTTGCAGTATGGTGGAGGGGCAGTGTAGTGGAGGAGCAGTATTGGAGAGGGGCAGTATGGTGGAGGAGCAGTATGATAGAGAGGCAGTATGATAGAGGGGCAGTATGGTGGAGGGGCAGTGTGGGAGAGGGGCAGTATGGTGGAGGGGCATTATGTTTTTGATTGCCCACACATTTATTCCGGTTATTTCGCTTTTTCACAGTATTTTGGTAAAAAGAAAATGAAAAGAGGCAAGTCTATATATTATGTATTGTTGAAAATTTGAAATCTTGATAAATTAAAAAAAGAAAAATCGTAGATGTGCGTGGGAGGTTGAAACCTACCCTCTGTTTTTTATTTCGTGTTTCTACGATCATTATTAACGTAGTAATCGTCCGAAATGTGTCTGGTATCCTTGTGACCTATCGTGACCTCTCGCATGTGTGAGCGATATTATGCGAGTTTACGGGTACCCGGCCGTGTTTTCCTGCATAAGTAAGTAGCATAGTACGTAGTATGCTGTTATCGCACGTACTAATACGTGACGTCTACGAGCGGTTTTGTGCAACACTGAAAATTATCGCACGCAGCATCTCACGTAACCATACTAAAATTGCACAAATAACGTTGCACAATAACGTTGCACAAATAACGCACGTACTGGCTTCAGTACCTGCGTTATTTGTGCAACGCCCCCCAGCTGGGTCACATTAGAGCGGAAATAGGTCAAGATTGGCGTTATTTGACGAAGCAAAATACAGCTTATTGGTTAATCATAGGTCAAAATAAATGTCAGAATCGTGTTCTCCAGTATTGGATCAGTGTACCTAGTCATATAAGTTATTTCATCAGTGGAATTTTACAGCCAAGTCGGAGGGTTAAACTTGAGCTGTTGAGTTCGGTCTGCCAGTAAAAAGGATGGGGGCATCATGGGCCCTTGTGTTTATAATAGTTTTATCAACAAATGTGACATCTCTTGACCTTTTGTACATATAATTAAGGATGTGTACCTCTCGTCTTACTTTAAGCATGGGAATTTCAGCATACCTATGTAGATCCCTGATAGGGGTATGGACAGTAGCACTGAGGCAAATTCTAAGCGCATTATTCTGTAAAATTTGTAGGGAGTCAGTGAAGTATGCATGAGCCCCATCAAGAATAATGTCGCCATAATCAAAGTAAGGAAGAATAGCTGTCTTGTAAACCTCGAGAGCAGCTTTTTTAGATATGTAGCTTCTCATTTTTGCAAGCTGATATAGACGAAAAGAGATACTTTTCTTAAGGGAAGCAAAGTGATGTCGGAAGTCCAAATTAGAGTCTAGGACAAATCCCAAATACTTATAGGAAATCACTTTCTTGACCTCTTGGTCATTGACAAAAAGCTGGTTCTGGCCTCCCGGGCGATTTTTTCTTTTTGGCCGAGAATAATATATGTAATTGACACTTAACTTATTTTGTAGGCACCAAGTACTAAAACAGTCTAGGTCAGCTTGCACGCATCGTACAAAAGGTCGATATCATTACCTAGTTTGTAGATAACTGTATCCTCAGCAAACAATAATACCTTACTAGATTTCAAACAATGAGATACATCATTAACATAAAGCAGAAACAGCAGGGGCCCAAGAATTGAACCTTGGGGAACACCATGTAAAATCTTTTTGGGGTGAGAAATTAAATTATTAACCTTGACTTTCTGTTCCCTTAGGCTCAGATAATTCGCGAACCAGTTGTAACAGTTGCCCTTCAAGCCAATCCTGTTTAGTTTGTCTAACAAAATACTATGATTGACCGTATCAAAGGCCTTCCTAAGATCAACAAAAACAGCCAGGGTTGAAACACCAACATTCCTACCAGTGAAAACAGAATCTGCCAATTTGGAAATAGCATCAATGGTCGATCTAGCCCTCCTAAAGCCGAATTGGTCTTCCGGCAAAATTCTGTTGTCTCTTATGTATTAATTGTTTATAGACTATTTTCTCCATAAGTTTATGTACTACAGGTAACAATGAGATAGGCCTATAATTGTTGGTTTTGTATAGGTCACCTCCTTTGGGGATAGGTACAACCATGGCTGTTTTCCAACTTACAGGGATTACTGCCGTTCTAAAGACACAATTATAAAGATCCAAAAACTGGTAGGGATGGCCTTCACAGAATCCACAAAAACCTGTGAGGAGATACCCGGCAACATAGATTGTTTGCTCCTACTTATCTTTTTCAGTAATTCAAGAATTTCACCAACTGAAGTTGATAAAGAATCAAGAGAACAGGGAGATTCCTCCATATAGGGTCGCCATGGGAGTTGCATTTCAGAAGATAATCTTGTACCAATTTCAGTGAAATAGTTATTGATAAAGTTAGGGACCTCCTCATTTGCAAATAATTCATCATCATCATTTTTTATTCTAATATAGTCAGGAGTACCTTTCGCTTGGGTGCCGGGTATGATTTTATTGATATTATACCAAAACTTTTTACTATCGCAGATCTAACTAGCTTAGTGTTGTCATTACTTGCTTTCCTGGCTTTCTCCCAGTCGGATCGTTTTCCTGTTCTCCTGGCTTTTCTGAGAAGTCTATCTTCTCTCTAATACTCACAAGGACTTCAGTTGTTATCCAAGGCTCCTTAGAGACCTTGACAGAGAAAAAACGGAACGCACATTCCACATCGAGATATCCCTCAATTGCTTCTTTGATAATATCCCATTTAACTGAACTATTGTTAGACTCATAATAATGCGCCCAATTCCAGTTCTTCAAATGAGCAGTGAGACGTTCATTCGAGTACCCTGTATACAACCGACCCCAAACTCTGGTCGATTCTGGTTTAAGTCTGCTAGCTTTCTTAATAACGAATACAATCTGATGATCGCTAATCGCATTTGCTAAAACTCCACTGTTCGATACATCCATAAAGGAAGTAAAAACCAGATCAATGATTGAGCCCCTTTCTGAGTATCTCGTGACATCTTTGATATGTTGTACAAGTCCACGTTGTCCCATTTCAGACAATAAGAATTTGACTCCAGGTGAGCCTTCTTCTAAAATATTGATATTGAAATCCCCAAGCACAGCAATATCCTGTATACCTTCTTTTTTAAGTATATCAATGGTTTGGACAATCTGGGTAGTACAAATTTTATGGCAACCACATTTTGGTCTGTACACATTTAAAACTGCAAGTTTTTTTGTGTGAGGTCTTTCAACCAAAACAATTTGTAGTTCAACATTACTATTACTTTGATTCAGGGTGATGAATTTGTTAGCATCGTGAGAAATACTCTCCTTTATAAACATACATAGACCACCACCTTTTTTGGGGAGTTCATCATTGGCCTCTTCCTTCCAGGAACGATCCAATCTCAATTTTTTGTAACCCCTTGTACATAAGACCCTTGAACATAATTTTCTACATGCCACGTTTCCGAGGCAGTTATGATATCCCACTCGTTAGATTGGGCTTCAACAGCAAGGGCCTGATAGTTAGCTCTAATACTCCGCAAGTTGGAGTGGATAATTTTAAAACCCCTTAAACTAGACACCGTACCTCCATCTTGGAGGTTGTTCATGATAACAATAAGTAGAGTAATCCCAATCTTGAGACAAGGTAAGTACTTAATTCTAAGCTGTGCTTTATCTTATACATTATACAATACTTTTTGAGACTAACAAGAAAAAACTGTGGAGTAAACATCTCCAAATTAAATATTGTAAAAAGTAAAAGAACAAAAACCTCGGTCAAAACGACCGTTTTTGTTTGAGAAAATATCAAGACGGTTTCTTACCGGCAACTTGAGTTGTTCGGGGCCAGCTCCCACATTAGTCATACATAATAATAAGGTAGAGTACGACACAGAGAAAAATTGTGACAAAAACAAAGACTCTAGAGTAGGCAGGGAAGTATCCACCATAGGTAACGACAGATATTTATGCCTTTGCTAGGTCTGTTTATAAATGGAAAATTTGTACAATAAGAGGAGTAGGTCAGCAGGTGGCCTGTTAAAGAGTAAGAAGGGAAGAAATTTTGATTTTATGAGTCAAAAGAACCCTGTGGCAGCCTAGCTTTTCATAAGTAACGAGAAGCTATGGATAGGCAGGGTGTGAGGGGGTTACATTACCAGGTAGTTTTGGATACCAGAATATTTTTGTTGAAGGTGGACAGGAAATCACGTGCCCATAGTTCAGTTAGATGTTGGGTTGGATGGATACCGTCTCTTAGGGTATCCAAATGATGTTTCATCTTTCCGTGTCGTGACTTGTGGGTATGGTTGGCCAGCCATGGAAAGCTGGTACCTTGATTAGTGTTCAATTGAATTAATTTCTTGTTGAATTCGATGATCGCCAGGTTGACCAGGTCTTGCTTCTGCTGTATCGTAATTTTTAGTTCGGAAGACATTACACTCTCGGAGATTTGGAAGTCTGTAATACACCTCTTTAGGTCTGGCCCGGTTAGAGGGCAGATCACAAACCTGGACTTGGGATGATTTCTTTCTAACCACTCATAGCCCGCTTGAGCAAAGGCCGTTAAATGGCTCACTAAGGCAGGCACAGATTCCCAGTCCATGCTGATTTTGTACTTCTTAAGTCCATATGATAAGATCGTTTTGGTAGTGACATTACAAATACCACCTGCTATATATGCCACAGATTTAGGACAGTGGTTCAAGTGATTGTTTGCCAAAACAATAAGATCTTGGAGCTTTGCACCTAGGAAGCAATAGATTTCGAAGCTTGATCTAAATCATTAATGCTAGAAATGGACTCATATAAGTTATAAAGCTTCGAATCCCCATGCATGGACGTTATATATTTACTATATACCCGAATTTTTAGAAAAAAAATCAATTTCATTTTTCTTAAAAACCAAAGTTTTAATAAATGTGTATGGCTAGGTGGTCCGTATTTTGGTTGAGGGGCAGTATGGTTGAGGGGCAGTATGGTTTAAGGACAGTATGGTTGAGGGGCTGTACAGGTGAGGGGCACTATGGTTGAGGAGCAGTATGGTTAGGGGTAGTATGGTGAAGAGGCTGTGCGGTGGCAGGGCAATATGATCTAGGGGCAGTATGATTAGGGGGCAATATGATTTAGAGGCAGTATGTTTAGGGGGCAGTGTATAGTGAAGGGCAGTAAGGTGAGGGAAAGTATGGTTTAGGCCCAGTATGGTGAGGGCAGTAAGGTTGACTGGCAGTACGGGTGTGGGGCAGTATGGTTCAGGGGCAGTATGGGTGAGAGGCAGTATGATTGAGGGGCAGTACAGTTGAAAGGAGGTATGGTTAAGGGGCAGTATGGGTGAGGGACAGTATGGGTGAGGGGCTACGGTATATGGTGGAGGGACAATATGATTATGGGGCAGTATGGTTAAATGTTGATATTCTATCTGCTCCTTGTTTTTAAATGGTAGCTAACCATAGTGTAGTGATAACGGAGAGAACCGCGCGGTCCTCCGGGCCAAGATGGAAGCTTACAGCACTCCCAGGGAGCCCGGAGAGGCCGAGGAGAGCACACGGAGTCTGCAGAGTGAGCAGGGAGAGCAGAGTGAGATGGAGAGCCCGACTTCCCTGAAGGGGGCGCTGCGACTCCCGCGCTTCTGACGTCACTCCCGGCCTATATAAAGGACAACCGCTCTCCTATCAGGCAGTCTGATGTACCAGCTCATTGAGTGAGGTCACTGGCTTAGACTCTGGCTTAGACATGGCACACGCTACCCTGTCGGGATGATTCATTGTACATGTTTATCGTTACAATTGAACGTGTTGAAAGTGTTGAACTTTAATTCTCCGTGTTCTTGTCATTCCACATAAGCGATCGTTACAATATCATACTGCACCGCACAACACCACCTCTTATTACACCATCTCATACTACAGGTGCCACTTTACATTACATGATATTATACTACACCACACTACACCATTTCATATTACAACACATTACACTATCTCATACTTAACCACCTCATACTATACCACACTACACCATCTCACATTACACCACACACCATCATCCCATCACACCACCTCACACTACACATTACACCACCTTATAATACACCACACCATCTCATACTATGCCGCACTGCAATACCTCATTTTACAGCACACTACACCATCTCACACTATACCAGACTACACCACACTACACCATCTCATAATAGACCACACATACACTACACTGTCTCATATCATACTGTACTACACATAATGCACCCCCCATCTCATTACACCACCTCATACTAAATATTACAACATCTCACATTACACCATGCTACACCAGGTCACACTACACCATATAACACTAATCATGTCACACTACATTGCACTAGTCACTCTACAACATCATATAATACACTACACAACACCACTTCATATTACACCACACTACACCATGTCACACTATACCATACTACATCATCTCATAACACACCACACTACACCATCTCATACTATATCACCACCTCACATTACACCATGTGACACTACACCACACTGCATCCTGTCACTCTAAACTACACTCCCCCTGTCAATATAAATATTACACTAAAACATGTCACGCTACACCACACTATACCATGTCATTCTATACCACACTGCACCACCTCACATTATACCATGCACCATATGATATTACACCACCTCACATTACTGAACTGTCAAATGAAATACTGGTAGTTTACATAATTTCCAGGCAATGACATTGATAATACAAACAATACTTTTACCACGGACCTATACTCTATGGATAGGAAACCTAGCTTATCTCTGTGTTTGTTCTGTGATATGTCCGACTCGGCTGCATTCAACATCTCCTAGTGGCCTTTATTGGAACTACCAGACTTCTAGTGGCGCCCCTAGTGTCAATGAAGCACAACTTTTGGTTCCCTAGTGGTAAATTTATGAACTAGCATTCTTGACACATACTGTCGCTCAACAATACTGTCCCTCCACCATACTGTCCCTCAACCATACTGCCCCTCCACTATACTTACCCTCCACCATACTGTCCCTCCACCATACTGTCTCTCCACCATACTAACCCTCTACCAAACAACCCCTACACCATACTGCCCCTCCACCATACTGTTCCTCAACCATACTGCCCCTCCACCATACTGTCCCCTCTACTATACTGCCCCTCTACTACACTGCCCCTCCACCATACTGCCCCTCCACCATGCTACCTCTCCACCATACTGCCCCTCTACCATGCTGCCCTTCCACCATGCTGCCCCTCCACCATACTGCCCCTCCACCATACTGCCCCTTTCCCATACTGCCCCTCTACTACACTGCCCCTCCACTATACTGCCCCTCCACCATACTGCCCCTTCGCCATACTGCCCCTCTACCATACTGCCCCTCCACTATACTACCCTACATCCTACATCCCTACATCCTACATCCCCACATCCAAACATCCCTACAGCCTACATTCCCACATCCTGACATCTCCACATCCATTTATCCTACATCCCTACATCCTACTTTCCCACATCCCCACATCCCTACATCCATACATCCCCACATCCTACATCCCCACATCCCTACATCCATACATCCTACATCCCCACATCCCTAAATCACCACATCCATACATCCCCACATCTTACATCCCCACATCCCTACATCCTACATCTCCACATCCATATATCCATACATCCCCACATCCTACTTCCCCACATCCCTACATCATTACATCCATACATCCCTACATCCTACTTCCCAGCATCCCACATCCCACATCTCCACATCTATACATCCCCACATCTCCACATCCATACATCCCCACATTGTGTGGGATACATGTATGGATATATGGATGTTGAGCATCCACCTCACATTCACTACACCATGGCCGTGGCGTAGTAGTGTCACTTTAGGGGGGTGATCGTTGAGTATTTTTTCCTAATGTTATTTCTATGGCAAAACTTGTACAAGGGGTGAGATAAATCCTACATCCCTACATCCTACATCTCAACATCCATATATCCATACATCCCAAATAATGTGGGGATGTATGGATGTGGAGATGTGGGGATGTATAGATGTGGAGATGTGGAGATGTGGGATGTGGGATGTTGGGAAGTAGGATGTGGGGATGAATGGATGTAATGATGTAGAGATGTTCTTATTCGCCTCCCTGTTACCCTAGGACACTCCGAAAGTGTTCCTAGGATTCACAAGAACCTTAATTCTCCTTCATACTTCTACCAAGGTAAGTACTCGGATAATTACCTATTCGGATGTGGGGAAGTAGGATGTGGGGGTGTATGGATATATGGATGTGGAGGTGTAGGATGTATAGATGTGGAGATGGTGGGATGTAGGGATGTGGGAAGTAGGATGTGGGGATGTATGGATGTAATGATGTAGGGATATTGGGATGTAGTGATTTAGGGATGTGGGGATGTAGGATGTGGGGATGTAGGATGTAGGGATGTAGGATGTGGGGAGGTATGGATGTAGTGATTTAGGGATGTGGGGATGTATGGATGTGGGAAAGTAGGATGTAGGGATGTGTGGATGTGGAGATGTGGGGATGTAGGATGTGGGTTAGTTTGGGTGACTTTAGATGACGGTGCCACCGAGAAATGACTGATTTTGACAGGTCTACCGGTGAAAAGTCAAAGATTCAAAAATGTTCCCACTCAATCAGGCCTTTCTAAAGTATTGAGCTGTCTTCCCTAATATAATACCTATTCAGAACAGTTAAAATTATATTCCTAGCCCTTCTGGGGTTTTCCAAACTAACGGCAGAGTTTGGGTGACTTTAGATGACGGTGCCACCGAGAAATGACTGATTTTGACAGGTTTTCAAGTGAAAAGTCAAAGTTTCAAAAATGTTCCCACTCAATCAGGCCTTTCTCAAGTATTTAGCTGTCTTCCCCAATATAATATCTATTCAGAGCAGTTAAAATTATATTCCTAGCCCTTCTGGGTTTTTCCAAACTAACGGCAGAGTTTGGGTGACTTTAGATGACGGCGCCACCGAGAAATGACTGATTTTGACAGGTTTTCACGTGAAAAGTCAAAGTTTCAAGAATGTTCCCACTCAATCAGGCCTTTCTAAAGTATGTAGCTGTCTTCCCCAATATAATACCTATTCAGAACAGTTAAAATTATATTCCTAGCCCTTCTGTGTTTTTCCAAACTAACGGCAGAGTTTGGGTGACTTTAGATGACGGCGCCACCGAGAAATGACTGATTTTGACAGGTTTTCAAGTGAAAAGTCAAAGTTTCAAAAATGTCCCCACTCAATCAGGCCTTTCTAAAGTATGTAGCTGTCTTCCCCAATCTAATACCTATTCAGAACAGTTAAAATGATATTCCTAGCCCTTCTGTGTTTTCCCAAACTAACGGCAGAGTTTGGGTGACTTTAGATGAAGGCGCCACCGAGAAATGACTGATTTTGACAGGTTTTCAAGTGAAAAGTCAAAGTTTCAAAAATGTTCCCACTCAATCAAGCCTTTCTGAAGTATTTAGTTGTCTTCCCCAATATAATACCTATTCAGAACAGTTAAAATTATATTCCTAGCCCTTCTGTGTTTTTCCAAACTAACGGCAGAGTTTGGGTGACTTTAGATGACGGCGCCACTGAGAAATGACTGATTTTGAGGGGTTCACCGGTGAAAAGTCAAAGTTTCAAAAGTGTTCCCACTCAATCAGGCCTTTCTCAAGTATTTAGCTGTCTTGCCCAATATAATACCTATTCAGAACAGTTAAAATTATATTCCTAGCCCTTCTGTGTTTTTCCAAACTAACGGCAGAGTTTGGGTGACTTTAGATGACGGTGCCACCGAGAAATGACTGATTTTGACAGGTTTTCAAGTGAAAAGTCAAAGTTTCAAAAATGTTCCCACTCAATCAGGCCTTTCTAAAGTATGTAGCTGTCTTCCCCAATATAATACCTATTGAGAACAGTTAAAATTATATTCCTAGCCCTTCTGTGTTTTTCCAAACTAACGGCAGAGTTTGGGTGACTTTAGATGACGGCGCCACCGAGAAATGACTGATTTTGACAGGTTTTCACGTGAAAAGTCAAAGTTTCAAGAATGTTCCCACTCAATCAGGCCTTTCTAAAGTATGTAGCTGTCTTCCCCAATATAATACCTATTCAGAACAGTTAAAATTATATTCCTAGCCCTTCTGTGTTTTTCCAAACTAACGGCAGAGTTTGGGTGACTTTAGATGACGGCGCCACCGAGAAATGACTGATTTTGACAGGTTTTCAAGTGAAAAGTCAAAGTTTCAAAAATGTCCCCACTCAATCAGGCCTTTCTAAAGTATGTAGCTGTCTTCCCCAATCTAATACCTATTCAGAACAGTTAAAATGATATTCCTAGCCCTTCTGTGTTTTCCCAAACTAACGGCAGAGTTTGGGTGACTTTAGATGAAGGCGCCACCGAGAAATGACTGATTTTGACAGGTTTTCAAGTGAAAAGTCAAAGTTTCAAAAATGTTCCCACTCAATCAAGCCTTTCTGAAGTATTTAGTTGTCTTCCCCAATATAATACCTATTCAGAACAGTTAAAATTATATTCCTAGCCCTTCTGTGTTTTTCCAAACTAACGGCAGAGTTTGGGTGACTTTAGATGACGGCGCCACTGAGAAATGACTGATTTTGAGGGGTTCACCGGTGAAAAGTCAAAGTTTCAAAAGTGTTCCCACTCAATCAGGCCTTTCTCAAGTATTTAGCTGTCTTGCCCAATATAATACCTATTCAGAACAGTTAAAATTATATTCCTAGCCCTTCTGTGTTTTTCCAAACTAACGGCAGAGTTTGGGTGACTTTAGATGACGGCGCCACCTAGAAATGACTGATTTTGACAGGTTTTCAAGCGAAAAGTCAAAGTTTCAAAAATGTTCCCACTCAATCAGGCCTTTCTAAAATATTTAGCTGTCTTCCCCAATATAATACCTATTCAGAACAGTTAACCCTTTCCCTGCAGCACCCAATTCCTCTGATCACCATTGTACAGCAGGCATTGGCTGCATAAACGACCCTGCTACAGCAGGCACCTTTTTTTGAAAATAGCAATGTCACATGATGTGTCATGTGATTTGAGTAATTTACCTTGGTAGCTGATGATATTATGTTATACCAAATCAAAGGTCAATATGCCGTTTTCACTTTGTCAAAATTTCTTTCAATTCAAACAATTATTTTTTTATTTATTGAATTTTGCATATAAGTATCAATGATGCCTCTATGATGCCTGGAGGCATCATGCTGCGGTAGCCAGGGGAATGCCTGGAGGCATCATGCTGCTGTTAAAGGGTTAAAATTATATTCCTAGCCCTTCTGGGTTTTTCCAAACTAATGGCAGAGTTTGGGTGATCAACGACGCCACTGATAAATGACTGATTTTCAGGGGTTCACCAGTGAAAAGTCAAAGATTCAAAAATGTTCCCACTCAATCAGGCCTTTCTAAAGTATTTAGCTGTCTTCCCCAATATAATACCTATTCAAAACAGTAGGGATATAGGATATAGGTCCGTGATGTGAGTGATAAATGCCATTGACACCTATTTCCGCGCGCGCGAACGTGGCGCCGCATGGTGTGAAAAAACGGCAACACGTCGGCGACTGTAGCGCCGTCATCTGGCTACAGAGAGAACCCTGAAGACAATGCCGAGTCCAACACCTACGGGCCAAAGGCGGCCGGTTGCCAACCCATGTAACACAAGTCTGTGCTTTTACACAATAAAACATTAGGAATATGATAGCACTTTATTATATACCTGTGCCAGTATGTTATACAAATACCAACCTCTGCTAGGGTATTGGTATTAAATATATACCAGCACAGTATGGTGGTATAAAATGATGTACCACCCTACTTTGAATACAAATTCTGATTGGCTGGAAAAAAATGCACTGATCTACTTAGGAAGTGCTGGCAGTGACTTGCACAAGGATCACAGGAGTTGAAGGGAAAAAAAGAGTAAAAAATGTGCTTGGAGCATATATTCTGTGCTTGACTTTCACTAAGATGTCAAGAGATATACCAGCACACTTTGATCGAATCCACCCTGGACGTTGTCATATTTCCTTATGTAATTCATCAAATACCTATATTTGAAGGTATATAATAAAATAAAAATGTATTACCTTACTGGTACATACTCACATACCTTGTTTCTTTTGATATAAATATTCCACTCGCTCTGTGAGCTCGTGGAATATTTTTATCGAAAGAAACGCGGTATGTGAGTATGTACCAGTAAGGTACATTTTATCTTATTACTTCTTTTCTTAATTCACTTCAAAAGCTGTGGAAAACGTATTTGTTGCCAGCTACTTTCATTCAAAACCAGGAATTTGCAGTGTGTAATATCTTTAAATGGTGTGATTTAGGCTATGGACATAAGACTGAACTCAGTAGCTTTGCTTTCATAGAAGTAGTATATTATCGCTCATAAACGTGTCTTCCGTAGTACGGTGACGGTGGCGCCGCCTAGTGTTAAGTAGGAATACTACACAGTGTCTGTTGTTTTGGTTTGAAACCCCTCACTCTGCTCACTCTGCTCCCGGGAGTGTGTGGTGAGTCACTGATAGTATCTAGGTCACCCCACTCTCCAACCTGATTTCCTTACTCACCCTACCCACTGAAAGTAGGCTAAAGCTCCTAAGCCAGGAGAGTGACTTAAGTTCGGCGAGATTAGCAGAGAAACGGTAGCTAGGCCTACTTGACTGTCCCTATAATAACATTTTTTATGTAAATATTCTAAACCGATTTTATTTTTACCTGATCGGATGCATGTTACTATGTAGGCCTATATGGTTTCAAGTCTACAGAAAATACGGTACATAGTAACAGTTGGTATTTCCGCCTATCGCTTAGACACTTGTTTACTTATACTAGCGACTTCGTCGAATCGTATTTGGCTAACCCCTCCCCAATCCCCTGCCATTGGGCTTTCTAGAGGGTAAACGGAAAACCATCGTAAAAAAACATGCACGACGCCATCTGGTGAAAATCTGCTGCAGTTAACCACAGATCCTTACAGCTCCTATTATTTCGATGACACAGGTATTTTGCCAGCAACCAGCGCAATTATTCTCGTAGCTGATCACGGGGCAAGGTAATTGGAAAACTATAGTTCTAAATTATGATTTCAGTACAGATAGAAACAAATCCTAAGGATAAATGTACATCTGTGTAGAGAAACACGAAAAATAGTAGCAGGATTCAGTTAAGCACTACACGAGAATCTCACTCTCGTGGCCCTTCAGTCTCCATGCCTAGGTCGGGTTCACTTTGTCTCTATGTGCGGGAGCATCTCCAAGCGGATGTTATCAAAATTTACACGTTTTATAATAGGTAGGTAATGAGCTTTCAGAAAAACGCTTGATACCGGTACCTTATCCTCCAATATGGGTCAATTCTAGGATAAAATCTACGAACGATTGTTACACTCCCCGACGACCAGTTTTATGCAACATGCCAAACGAAATATTGTGCAAAATGTCTTGCATCTTTGCATTTGTTGTATTGTCTATCCTGATAAACGTACAAACTTTATTCAACGGGCCATTGGATATCAAAGGGCGTGGTGCCAACTCAATCTATGTTGACGTTCCTAACCAGTATATTCTTAAAACAGTTTTTACCGCGGTTCATCAAAAATGGAAATACTTGAGGGGGAGGTAGGGTGGGGGTCGTTGTCGTCACCCTACATATCTAGTCATTAAAAGTTACATTTGAGGGGAAACCGCACTTGAACTGGAAAAGTCAAAATATCGCCACTGTGCTAGCTGCCCAGTGGCCCAGCTGTCAAAAGTTCTGACCTCAATACCACAAAAATTATAAGATGACAAACTATATAATCAGGTACTGATG
Source organism: Alentia gelatinosa (assembly GCA_950022655.1). Classification (NCBI taxonomy): domain Eukaryota; kingdom Metazoa; phylum Annelida; class Polychaeta; order Phyllodocida; family Polynoidae; genus Alentia; species Alentia gelatinosa. The sequence continues at coordinate 60,681,143 of OX465582.1, forward strand.
TTGGTGTGCTTCGTGTCAAGTTTGATAAAGATCTATCGAAAAACGGCCGAGATATCCATATTTTTTGTGACAGGACCTCTGCACTTGTTACCTACCTTATATAAAACGTGTAATTTCCGGTAATATCCGCTTGGAGAGCTTCCCGCACATAGAGACAGAGTGAACCAGACATAGGGATGGAGAATGAAAAACTCGAACCTGTTCTTCATTTTTGTAGGACTATACTCAGACAAACTACTTCTCTTATAGTTCATTTCAAGCCATGCCAACATCAAAGTTTAATATTGTAGTTTTCTGATTTACTTTTCTCGTGAGACCAATGAGATCATTTTTCGCTGGTTATCGGCAAAATACCTGTGTCACACGTAATAATACACACGCAATAATACCCATTTCCATATTTTACGGTAGAATTCTAGCACCAGAGCGTGCCATACATATCCATAACATCAATCTTTATCTTTATTTACCTTTATTGTTCGATTTAACGTGTAATTCCGCGGTTATTTGATTCCCTTCCTTCCCCCCACCTACCATCACCCTAAGTATTTATCCATTTTCAACGACCTAGCTTTGTGGAGCGGTCAGCAGAGCCCTCGCCTGGGTAACCGAAGACTGAAAGTTCGATCCCCGTTATTGGCAGTCCAACATTTCATTTTTCAATTTACCCCCATAACTCCCCCCCCCCCCAACTCTTTCATTTAGAGCGGCCTGGGCTCAGCGAGATGTATGGTGCATAAATGTTTATTTCTTTTAATTCTGTCTTTTAATTTTCTCTTTCACATACGCTAGGAACACAGGGCAACGACGAAGTCGCTAGTCAATATAAACATTCAGCGTGTGAGTTCTGGCACGCCAAAAACATGGCCGCCGCGTCGCGACTACGGAAGTGTGGTCTATGTTTCTATAGACCCTTGACTCATCCCCCGACGCATGACAAAATGGCGGCTGCCGCGTTAGTTTCCGGTTTCGGACCCGGCGGACGCCATTGTTTGTTTTGATCATAACATAGCTTTTTGGAGCAGTTTATCGCTGATAAAAGATATGTCAACAGCAGAGATTGATCGCATTTAGAGAAGGAATGTAAAATGTATTTGTTTGTTACAAAATGAGTGTTCATCTATCGTGTTTTGTGTGAAAACGGAAGGTTCCCCCCAGGACTGTCAGTGTATAGTATAGCCTATAGGCCTATGTTTCGACAACATTTGCCTGTAATACTAGCCACCTCTGTGAAATATCTGATTTTGAGGGACTATTATCAGAAAACTATTTTGTATAAGCAAATTTGCTTCCCAATTGCAGTAACCATATTTAGGTCCGGGGGATCCAGTTCTAGTACTCTGCTGTACTCGCCACAATACTATATACTTTCACTCAATCTATCTCTCATTCTCTGTATCTCCAAATGCAATCATTTTTGATGTATCATCTCTGGTTTCCGATCCACATCACCTTTTAGTTTTATTATTTATAGTTTATAAATAATTTCTAAGCCAGAGACCAGTCATCTATTATTTGTAAGTCTGCCACCATTCAATATTTTGCCTCTTCCTGAGTTTGTCCATACGCCACTAGTACTATGTTATCAGCATAAATTATTAATATTACATTAGTTAAATTAGCTAATATGTAATTTCCGGGGGAAAAAACCAACATTATACTCACTGAGAATCAATACAGTACAAAAACTGAATAATTACTGACAGATCTCATATATATACCAGTATGAATTTCTTCATTACTGATGCATAAGAAATACTAGATTGGTAATATGCATGAACAAGCTACGATAGTGCTCCCTACACGCTGCGGCACACAACTTCTGTGTTATACAGCGTGTCGGGAAGTTCTGTCGCAGACATGGCGGCGCCACTCTGCGACACTGCTGGTTACCCAAAAAGTACCGATCATAGGTACCAACACACTACGACACAAGAACCACGGAAAATAGTGCCTACGGGAGTGTCGTAGAGTATTCTTCCGGGAAAAACACTCACATGAGAAATACTCAACAATAAATTATGAGATTTTGGAAATAGATAGCAGATATAAAGGGCATTATGTATAGTAAATATGGTGATTTTTGATAAAGGTTTTAAAGTTCACAAATCAATAGTTCCTTTATTTGAAATCAAAACGAGTTTTTAGACCCTAAAAAAATATGTGTAATTCCCAGACCCGCTGGTACTGTCGTACAGTCGTAATTAAGTGAATACATTCTAGTTCTCCTATGTAAATGTATATATATAGATGCTGCGACACGCTGCGACAAGGTCTGTGTTGTAGCAAATATTGAACATGTTTGATCGTGTCGCAGTGTGTCGGAAGGCTCCCGACACGGCCCTTTTTGTTGGGGTGTGTCGCAGACTCGTCTCGTAGAACCGTACTTAACCAACAACAAAAAGTTGGTGACAAACAAAATTTGTGTCGCAGAGGGCGTGTCGGAGTGTGTCGGAAGGAGTGTCTGCTCTGGTGGACGCCCCCCTTTATGGTATGAAATGCTTTATGTAGCCTATGGATCTCTTGGGTACCAAACACTGTATCTATGTATACTCACACTGAAGACACTTATAAATACTGTATTATATCAAAATTTAATTGTTGATAACAGGTTGCCTAAAACCTGTACCGGTTTCTGGGTTTCTGATATTATTCGTCAATAGTACATACCCTGACAACCCTATTGTATGTCTCTACAGTTAATTAATCACCCTCATCTCTTTATTTTTGCCATTTTGGTGAGCCACATGTATTACTGCTAAATAAGAAATACTAGATTGGTAATATGCATGAACAAACGTGATTCATGACTAGATCTATATCTCGGTAATTTTAATTTTCATTCCCGTAATTCAGTAAATTTCAATTTCCAAGCTCTCATGAATATATTGTTTACTTTATAATGTACAGTAGAGATCCATTGACAGTTCTGTCTTGGCCAATTTCTATTAGTAGGCCTAGGCGCGTGCGAATACAGAGTAGTTTTTAACATTTACGGTTTTTATATCCACTCAAACTAGACATCTGATGCCAGCAATGAAATATTCGGTTTATTTTACCCTATGCTATCAAATTACACACATTTTCTAGTTGGAAGTCGAAAATGCAGCGTGGCTCCTGCCATTGTTTACATCTGTCAGTACCCAAGAAGGGCTTTACACAAAAACACTGACATCTGCTTTTCTCATAAAAATGGGCAATTCAGCATCAAAATTTAATAAAATCGGAAATCCGATGTCAGAACTGGAAAATTCAGATGATTTTACTTCAGAAAGCCAAATTTCAGGCAGTTTCAATGGTTATAAGTCTGAAAACTTTGGTCCATTGTAGACTGAAACTCGAAACCACAACCAAGTGACAGCTCGTCTCTGTTCAGACAGGTAGCGTCTATGTAGTTTCTTATCTTTTCCATAATACATCAACCATCCATATAAATCTATGGCATAGATATATTCCTCAGGATATTCATGTACTGATGTGATCAGCTTATAGTAGTGTCATTACTTTGATCATTAACAACAGACTAGATCATAGAAGTCGGAAAAACTGTGGGGATGCGGCCATTGTTTACATTTTCAGAGAAGCTAGGTATTCACACTGACATTGTCAACCACAGCTACTTCTGTCATAAAATCAAGCAATTCGGCATCTAAATTTCATCAAATTGGACACCCGATGCCAGAAATGGATAATTCAGATGGTTTTACATTAGAATGCCAAATTATAGACAGTTTCTACTGTTAGAAGTCGGAAAACGGTGGTGATACGGCCATTGTTTACATTTTCGGAACACCCGCACTGCAACCGGAAACTAACTGAGCGCAGGAATTCTGGGATACCGTACAGGGGTCTATTTTCACTCTGTGGTGGTGTGTTGCGAAAATCGGTTATACCTTGCGAAATTCCGCTTTTATCGCCCATGAGCATGCGCAGTAATGAATTTCACGAATGGAGAGTGCGGAAATCATCGGGCGCTCCCATCCTAGTTCGTACCACTCTCCTCCCAGACCTTTCGCAGCACTAGCGCTAACATCGATTTACGTTTCGGCGATAGAGCGATAATAACAGAAAGCTAGGGCTATGAAAATGGCAAAACCCTTTGCCAGCTAGAGCCTCGTTTGGGTTTGAAGGTTCCGCTCACGATAATTCTGCTATGTATTCTAAGGCTCCAGAATAGTCCGTGAAATGTGAGGGCAAGAAGGTCTCCACACGCATGCGCGAGTAGAGTGGGCGATAAAAGCGGAATTTCGCAAGGTAACCGATTTTCGCATCACAGCACCACAGAGTAAAGATATACAGAGACCTCACTCGGCCGTTTTAGCGTGATTACGGCCGCCATCTTGTCTACGTGTTTTGACGGGCGTGGGCTACTGAACGCAATGCAAAAACACCAACAATAGAATGCCACAGAACAGGAGATTGAAATACAACTCGAAACACTAGACCATCAAACCACTGCCTGAGAGAGCTGTCAAACTGTTTTGCACCTATTATCACTCAGAGTAAATCGGAAATTGATGCTCAGTTTGATTGAAATCTTGTGTTTTAGTTACAATACAAGCCTCAACTTTTCACCAGGGTAAAGTCTGACTTTTTAGCGTACGATGGTGGCTAAAACCCTGACTTTTCACCATGGCAAAGTGTCAAAGTCTGACTTTTTTTTTTTTTTTTTCAAGTTGTTTATTGACTATCATCATTGATTTTACAAAAGATTTACAGATTTGGTTTCGTATGTCATATACATCTTTGTTGTCAATACATACAGCAGTGCTATCAGCCAAATGCTGGTTTTCATAGTCATGCCGTTTTTGTACATATCGTACTCATCAAGAACAGACAAAGCATATTATTCCAGTACATATTTTGTATCTTACACAACTCTACAGGTCTAGTCATTTGTCTCGATTACTAGTAAGTGTTTCATTGCTAAGTAGTGTTGGTATCGTTTCTCGCATAGATTCTTTACTTATCTTTTTGAACTGCAATACTGTAGGAATTTTCCTAGTAATTACTGATAGAGAGTTCCATAATACGTGGCCATAGTATTCTATGATATTCTATGCATCTACATATACATCGCACAGTTTGGTGTTTTTACAATCAGGGTAGGGGCGTCATGACCTCTGGTTTGGAGATTTCGTTGGTCTTGATTGTATGGTTTTTGGGCTTTAATATACAAATGGTTTAGTAGGTGGTTTTTTCTCCTTTCAGTGAGATATGGCGTGGCGCATCGGGGATGTAGTTCAGCTGTACTTGTACGATAATTTGATTTAAGGCATACTCTCAGACATTTGTTTTGTGTTCTTTGCAATTTGTCTAACAAATATTGAGCACTACTATTATATAAACAATCCCCATAATCTAAGTATGGTAAGATTACTGTTTTGTATAAATAAATTGCATTGTCTTGTTAGTCTGCAATGAATCATATGGTTTGTTTGGTTGTTTGTGGGGGTGGGGAGGGGGGGGTATTTTTGTTTAAATATCGGGGGGGCGGGGCTAACTTTTTTCAGTACTGGTATTTTGAAATGTGTCAATGTGGAGGGGGGGGGGGGGTGGAGATGGGACTAACTGTTTTATTTCCAAGGGCACCACTTTTATTTAATTTCCAGGGGGGGGGGGGGTAATTTTCTCTGGTATTTTCAAGGGGGGGGGGGGCAATGTGCTGTAGCTAAAACACAGCACAGGATTAAGGTTATTAAATATGAGAAAAGTATTTCAAAAGGTTTAAAAATGTTATTTTATTTTATTAAATAAATATTGAAAATATGTGTATACGTAGGCATCTAAATACTAAACTGAATATCAACATGTCATGGTATAAAACATCAATGTATCATGGTATAAAGTATCAATGTATTATGGTATAAAACATCAATGTATTGTAGTACAGAATACGAACACGCCGGAGTACAGTTTACAAAGGTTTATTACACACACAAACAGTCAAGCCTCAGGCGGCACGAGGTAAGTGGTTTGATTACTAAGCCAGGAGGCCACGCGCTCGATACGGTAAGTGAGAGCTTCAGTCTCTAGTCTAGGTGCCGGTCTCCGCTCGGTCTCCTGGCCCATGCTCCGTCTGGCTCCGTCGTTGGTCTCGCAGGTACGTGGTCTCCTCATCCAACGCTCCGGACCACCGGAGGTCACAGCAGGTAAGTCCTAGTTTCCCGGAGGTGCACCGTACCGAGTCCCAGTCCAGACTGACTCCCGGAGAGACTGTGGCCACATATAGGAGGCTCGTCCCCTGTTGTTCCTACGTCACTTCCGGTCGGGGCGACCCCTAGCGGCCTCGGGAGGTGGCTCCGCGCTCCTCCTCCGGTGCCTCCGGCTCCTCCTCCGGTGCCTCCGGTTAGCCGGAGGTAACAGGTTCCTCCTACGGGAGTACTAAACCTACTTAGTACTACAGTATCATGATATAAAGTATCAATGTATTATGGTATAAAGTATCAATGTATCATGGCATAATGCATCAAGTGTTGGCATAGTGTATCAAGTATAATGTATCAAGTGTTAGTACAATGTATCAAGTATAATGTATCAAGTGTTAGTACAATGTAAAGCAGTAGGTGGTAGATGTAGCATCTCCCTCCCCTTTCCAGCGGGTAAAGCCGAACCCACCTGTACTAGCACGGTAAGTACAGGGTAGCGACTGAAGTCTCGGAACCTCTGGTCGGCTGTCGATTGCGGAAAGTGGTAATACACTTCCAGCGACTAGAGGGAACGCTACATAATTATTAAAGTTTAATTAAGTAATGAAAGGATTCTATCCCTAACCTATAAGGCGAATCTACGTCCGTTTTCATCAGGACGTCCGCTAGGTGTCGACACTTTAGTTAAGATTTAATAAATAAATCCACAGTCTCTGATTTGGTCACTATGTGCCGTAATTGATAAAGTAATAATTCTGTAGTTCACAGGTTAACCCACAGACGTCGTATATGTTTTGTGTTAAGTTTCAGCTAGTCACATTATAACATGCCTCATCACACGGATTGCAATAGAAACATAGCTGTTCTTTCTTCGATATCTCAATGTTAGAATATGATCATCCTAAAATATGTACATCAGAATTTCATCATTCTTATGCATTTTTCAGTAGCTTTTTCACTGGATTCATCTACTGGAGAGTTAGGTGATAAAAATCATTGTCAGTTATGGGTAAAGCGTAATTTTCCTAAAAATGATGTAGTTATGGCTCCTGGTACCTAGGTTCAATTCCTAGCCTGGTCTTCATATTGCTGGTGCGAAAGGGAACATTATGGCCAGTGGTTCCGCCTGGAGTTATAACTGTCATAACAAAATTTAAAAAGAGCGTGTGGGACCAACTACCAGTGGGGGAGTGATAACCGGTTCGAGAGTGACAGGGGGGCGTTGCACAAATAACGCACGTACTGGCTTCAGTACGTGCGTTAAATTTAGTATCCTTACGTGAGATGCTGCGTGCGATAATTTTCAGTGTTGCACAAAACCGCTCGTAGACTTCACGTAGTAGTACGTGCGATAACAGCATACTACGTGCGATACTACGTACTTACGCAGGAAAACACGGCCGGGTACCTGTAAATTCGCATAATATCGCTCACATATGCGAGAGGTGACGAGTACCAAACACATTTCGGACGATTACTACGCTAATAATGGTTGTAGAAACACGAAATAAAAAACAGAGGATATGTTTCAACACCCCACACACATATTAGATTTTTTTATTTTTTATTTTTCAAGATTTCAATTTTTCAAGAAAACATACCCTACACATATGGCCCGCTCCTACCCATGTCGTATTCATATTCGTACGACAACAAGGTGACGTACGGGGTATGTATGTGGCGTACGGGGCATGTACGGCAGCAAAATCCAAAAACTCCACCAGAAGCAAGGTTAAAAAATAGGATATTTTAAGGTATATAATAATAGAGAAACAGGCTGGCTGTCTCCGTACGGATAAAATACTTGGTAAAATACCAATATCAGATGAACCTCTGCCTGTGGCATCGGTTCATCTGATCGCCGATTTTACCGCGTATTTCATCCGTACGGAGACAGTAAGCCTGTTTCTCTATATTATGAGAAAACGAGTCACTGAGCCCGCACGGGTGGCCGTTCAAGGTCATTTGATGAAAAAATACGGCCCGACGCCGCAGGCGGGAGGGCCGTATTTTTTCATCAAATGACCGAGAACGGCACCCATACGGGCTCAGTCACTACGTTTCCTTATTACTATACACCTGCAACTCATTTAAAATAACGTTTTATCAACTTTCCTGGCCCATGATTCAACCCCCTGTTACCGAACAATATCACTGCCATTCACTACGGCCCGCTAGCGGTAAAAACCCGGCAACTGCCGACGTGGAGCAGACTATGAAATGTATGACACAGGACGACCTGGAACTCTGGTAGCCAACGTAATTATGACGTCGACAGCGCGGATCGGCCTAACGGGAAGTGGTCGGACTTGTTGTCATCGAATGATTTCATATGTTTCAGCTATTTAAACGGTATTAGGTTAAAGCTACGCATAATTTACCTCGATATTTGGCCACTACACACTTGGAGTCGTTACGTGGATATCTGAGCATGCCTCTCAAGTTATGAATGGGAGAGAACGGCCATTTTGTTTGTTTGTTTTTGACATGGACACTGCTCTCGCTCTGTCGCGATAATGTACGTTAGTGCGACGTAGTGTCTGTAGTAGCAGGATGTACGTTTTTTAATGCTTAAGCCTATGGGAATCAATACGTCCTACTACTTGGCGGGCCCGAACGTTATTTATACTATATGCCTAGCAGCGGTTAGTAACCCATAGACGTTCGGCCATAGGTGTATAGTAATATGGTATACAGTATAGACTTACATACATATTACACTTGTACACATATTACATATTCAATACCTACTCAGCTCATAACCCTGCTCATAACTTATCGATGTCAATATAAGGAACAATTATAATTACAAATCACACTTACAACTATGATTAAAAATGATTCAATTATATTTGTTGGAATTTCCTCCACAATACTGCCCCTCTACCATACTTTCCTTCAACCATACTGCCCCTCCAACATGCTGCCCCTCCACCATACTGCCCCTTTCCCACAATGCCCCTCCACCATACTGCCCCTCTCCAATACTGCCCCTCCACCATACTGCCCCTCTCCCATATTGCCCCTCTACTACACTGCCCCTCCACCATACTGCCCCTCCACCATACTGTCCCTCCACCATACTGCCCCTCTCCAATACTGCCCCTCTACTACACTGCCCCTCCACTATACTGCACCTTCGCCATACTGCCCTCTATCATACTGCACCTCCACTATACTATCCTACATCCTACATCCCTACATCATGCATTCCCACATTTCCACATCCATACATCCTACATCCGTACATCCTACTTTCCCACATCCTACATCCCCACATCCCTACATCCTACATCCCCACATCCATACATCCTACTTCCCACATCCCTACATCCCAACATCTCCACATCCATACATCCTATATCCCTACATCCTACATCTCCACATCCATATATCCATACATCCCCACATAATGTGGGGATGTATGGATGTGGAGATGTGGGGATGTAGGATGTGGGAAGTAGGATGTAGGGATGTAATGATGTGGGGAAGTCGGATGTGGGGATGTATAGATATATGGATGTGGAGATGTAGGATGTAGGGATGTAGGATATATGGCGGTGGAGATGTGGGGATGTATGATGTAGGGATGTAGGGATGTAGGATGTGGGGATGTAGTGATGTAGTGATGTAGTGTGGGGATGTAGTGATGTGGGGATGTGGGAAAGTAGGATGTAGGGATGTAGGATAAATGGATGTGGAGATCTGGGGATGTATGATGTAGGGATGTGGGGATGTAGGCTGTATGGATGTGGGGATGTAGGATGTAGGGATGTAGGATGTAGGGTAGTATAGTGGAGGGGCAGTATGGTAGAGTGGCAGTATGGCGAAGGGGCAGTATAGTGGAGGGGCAGTGTAGTAGAAGGGCAGTATGGGAAAGGGGCAGTATGGTGGAGGGGCAGTATGGGAGAGGAGCAGTATGGTGGAGGGGCAGTGTAGTAGAGGGGCAGTATGGGAAAGGGGTAGTATGGTGGAGGGCAGTATGATAGAGGGACAGTATGGTGGAGGGGCAGTATGGTTAAGGGACAGTATGGTGGAGGGGCAGTATGGTTGAGGGACAGTATGGTGGAGGGGCAGTATGGTGGAGGTTGTTTTTTTTCTGAGGTTGAGATGCAGAAGGGGTGATGCCCCCCCCCCTTTACTGCTGGCCCTCCTGTAACATGTACATGAATTTTTTTTCTTCTGAAGTGGTGGAAGTGGTGATGACCCCCTTCTGTTGGCCCTCGTGTAAAGTGGCCATCATGGTATTGGGTATAGTTGCGAGATGGAAAGGCCATGCATTTTTTTTTCTGAAGTGGAGATGACCCCCCCCCCCCCATCCTGCTGGCCCTCCTGTAAAGTGGACATGGGATTTTTTTTTCTGAAGACCCCCCCCCCCCCCTTGTGTGAAGTACTGTAAAGTGGGCATAGTGTAAGTATATGTAGCCAACAGCTCTCTACATGGTGATCACTATTAGGGCCTGGTATCTATTAATAACATTTGTGTCTATGAGATAGCCATGAAAGTTGGTGTGGCCCCATACCAGTTTCCACATTCTGTACAGGTTAAATAGGGCTATTAGAGATATACAGCGACCTCACTTGGGCGTTTTTGCATGATTACGCCTGTGATTACAACCACCATCTGGATTGTGTGTCATGAATGGGAAATAGAGTCACTTTAAAATTTTAAACTGATTTGTGTTGATAAAACTGTTGTAACTATGAACGCAAAACCACAAAAAATATAAAATGACAAAGCTAAATAACCATTCTGATAAGTAGGTACTTATATAACTTTGCTTTATTCCAAATTTCGGGAAGATCTACAAAAAAACGGATGAGACATGTGCTATGTTCAATGTATGTGCCTGTACTCTGTGTGTGATAGTGTTTACATGAGCGAAAATAAGGGTATTTGTCACATAACAGGTGATTTCTACCTTGAAATATACCAGAATGAGAAACAAATGGTTTTAAAACAGTGTAGATGGTCTTACCAAATAAATAATATATCAGTCATAAATGTCTGAAGCCATTGGAGGGGAAACAGCACTGGAAGTGTAAAAGCCAAAATATCACTTTGTGCTACAAACCCAGCTGTCAAAAGTTCGAAGCTTAAAAACACAGAAAATACAAGATGACAAAACTAAATAACCACTCTAATAGATAAGTACTTCTTTTGGTGTGCTTCGTTCCAAGTTTCATAAAGATCTATCGAAAAACGGCTGAGATATCCATGATTTTGTAACAGGACCTCTGCACTTGTCACTGTAAAGGTCTCAGCGTGAGCGCTTTTAACACGTAGCTAAGATGGCGTCCGCGACTCACGCGACTCACATAGCGCAGTACGGGAGTGAGGCCTCTGTATCTATTTACTCTGTGACAGCACACACTGCGTCCCGTCGAGCAATGCAGTATGGCGTTACCAGTATCTTTACTTTGTGACCTCATCCAGTTTTACCATAGTACGTCCCGTAGTCGCTAGAGCCTCTCAAACATTTGGCTGGGTTCCGCCTGTGTACGCCGCTAGCTACCTAACATATATACATATATGGTATATCTCCGCCGAGCCCCCTAGCGGATACCCCGGGAACCAGCGTACTCAAACATAACCCGAAGGCGGCGCTGTGCGTGTACGGACGAACACAGGCGGAACCGGAGCGGCGCAGTGTACAGCAACGCCCAACAATCCACTCTCTAAGCAGAGTCTTTGTATTCAGTATTACGCAGAGCATGGAACGCCTTACCTTGGAGAGTACCAATCTCTAACAACCCGCAGTTTCACCAGTTGACAGGTACGGGGATCGGCAGAATACGACCTTAGAGTCATTCGTTCATATTTCTACACTTGACAGCAGACAGAATCTCACAATGTCGACCCCAGGAGTTATAATCCAGCAGCCTGGCATGGAGAAAACCGAGAGTACTCAATACGGAGACATGTCGATGTCTCCCGTGACGGCCCAACCGTTCGGCCAGCCTGGCTTCGGGGGCGCCCAGCAAGTCTATCCAGGCTTAGAGTACCTGGCCACCCTGCAGAGAATTGATGTGCACCAGGTTCTACATCTCCTAGAAGGTACGTCCCGATTGAAAAAGTCGATCAACACCTGTACCGGAAGTGATTTCAGCAAGAATCATTCAGACAGGTTTTGTGTGGCCAGCCACGCTTAAATATCACTAATTTTAGAACCGCCGTACCGGAATGTAGTAGTTATACGTAGCACAACGCTGTGTCCGCTAGCTTCACTCCCACAGACGTTGTACTTAAGGACATAGGCAAATTTTGAGATTTTTAGCGAACCAAAATGGTTCGCACAATCACGTTTGTAAAAGAAGTGAAATGAAATAAAAAAACCATAGAATTCAAGAACTTACATCACAATCTTCATTCTCATACTATGTGAGCATCAGATGTTATCTTTTTCTTTATCAAATCCTTCCTTAAATCTAGTGAGGAACGAACAGAGTCGAACTATGTCTGACTAGAATGTAGGGGACCTATAGGCATTTTTCCACTGGCCGGCGACGCGCCTTATCTAGTTGGTTACGCAATGCGTGCGGCCAAACATACACCTAGTAACGTATTCTTTAGCATTAGAGGACTGAGTGTCTAAGTGTTATACGTTCGTAGATTACGTTTAGATTATATTTAGAGACAATACAGTGATTCCATCGTATTCTATGGTATTTCAGCTACAATTTGGTGGGTTTATCATTCTTATCGGCTCACCAATACTTACAATATCGTTTAGATAAGCTCCTTTATAGAATACATGTTGTAAACAATAACCCTAGGAAATGCACCTGTAATGGTGGAAAATAGTTTCTATCTGGAATAATACAGAAGAAGTATTGCTTATAAAACATCCATAGACTGGAATAGTCTAAGTAGTGAAGCTTACAAGATCAATTATATCGCCTGATATTAGATGAATTATATGACATGATTTTAAAAACCATACCAAAGGAAACCTCACTGCCCTGCGCCTAGCCTATTAAAAGTTGTATTTTTTCCTCTTTCCACTCTATCTGCCCTACACTTGAAACAATAATTTAGGTCTTAGATTAACATCGTTGTACATACCATACAACCTTAGTTTTACATCAGAATAGATAATAGCATAAACAATAAATAAATAGATAAAACTCTTAAATATCCAATTCAACCAATATATATCTTACCTTTGTCCCATTATGTTATACATATAACCAATTGATACATTACAAAGTCATCATCATATATTTTACCATGAGATGACAAAGAATATATTTCTTGAATTTGTGTTTTAAATCATAATGTCTGGTATTTGATGATTAAATATATTTGTTCAAAATAATTGTTTTGCCTAGAATTAAGTTTATTAGCCACTCTGTGTTTAACAGAGAGTGTTTGTACTGCGGAAATAGTACAAAAACCATGGCCAACAGTGGTGTGTTATGATGCTTACTACCAATGTATGATATTGTGTAAGCTCTGTAACTAAACAAGCCTTTACAAGGTCTAATTTAAACTGAGACAATAATCAACTCCTAAGTTTGGACAACCTCTCTAGGTTTTTAGAGTATCACCTCTTGTTCTAACACTTCTATCTAGAAGAAAACAACACCTCTGCACTCCTCCTGCCACTCACACCCTATGTGTGAAAGCCTCGGCCGCACTCGGACAGCGCAATGTTTGGCCGAACGGCCGTGTTGCCATGTAACATGACTGCATGGCGGCGCTGAATGGAAAAACTACTATTACAGGTGTTGCCGTTCAGCGCCGCCTAACGGCCCACTGTCTAGTAACGCGCCCTCTCGGACAAACACGGCCAAGTCTGGCCATATGTCTATAGGGACCACAGCAATCACACCTAAAGTGTGAACGATGGTTGTGATTACAGGAGTATTGTTTTTTGACAGATTAAATTTCTAGAACAAACTAGGGTATTGTATTGATGAGTCTGGGTTGTCTAAACGTCATAGCTGTTTATTATCTTGGTTTTAACTTGGAAAAAGATAAGCATATTATAGCTAGGTCTACCAATGAATTAGTGTGTATCCAGTGTTGGGGTCCCTGCCTTATCTAAGGTATATCTATGGTATCATTGAGGTGATATGCATGTATGATACATCAAATTGGAGCTTGAATACCATAGAATGTGATGCAATCGCTTTTATTTCTATGGAAATAATGTGCATGGGTATTATAAACGTATTACGCTTATACACTCAGTGATCCAATGCTAAAGTATGCGTTGCCAGGGCTATGTTTGGTCGCACGCATTGAGTAACTTAGCAGATAACGTGCGACACCAGCCTATGGAAAAAGGCCTATTGTCGTTTACGATTATTGATGCCAGACCGTAAACACAATTGATAATTATGTTTACCAACGTTTTCTTACTGATACACACTTGGCGTCTACACTTTAAGTTTACGGAATTCGTTTTGGCTGTAAGTGTAACTTAAAGCGTAAACAGATCATTATTTGGTATCTTTTCGACTGTTGATACCACCGTAAACACACCGTTTACATGTTGCGTAAATGTTTGTTTTCAGCGGTAAACATTTACGCATGTGCACGTTTGTTTGTGACTGAAGAGTATTATAAGGGGCCGTCCATAAATTATGTCAATTTTTTTTTGGCATTTGTAGGACCCCCCCACCCCCACTTTGTCACACATTTCGTACCACCCCCAAAATATTATGTCATGCTTTCCACACCCCCCCCCCCCCCACCTTTTCTTATGTAAGATATCATGACAACAGTTATTACATCTTTGACAAAGCTTCTGTAATACACCATTAATTTAGTGGGAGCTATTACATGAGGTAAAACACCTGGTTTCCTAGATCACTAAAAGCTATTGCTACTTCACCATAGCTTACTGCAGTAGATGTCATTTTAGACCAACCAATTATATGCAGTGCTGAACTTTTGTTTGAGGATAAATCGAGTCTGCTCGAGTCTGCTCAGGGGAACTACTAGATCAACATCTTCCTCATTGTGGTACTCCAGATCTTTCTCCTCCATGAATATGATGAAAAACATTTATAAATCATATTAACATACCTGCTAAACAGGGACTGTACAAAAGTTGGCAGGTGGTACATTTGGGGCTTCATCTTTGTGTTTACTATATACCTACTGCCGTAACTATCGTAATTACTACACGCTGCTCCCCATGATGTACTGCACAGCTGGGCAGTAAGTTAGGGTTCATTGCATGGTCGCAACGGACATGATTACGACGTCGGTATTTAAAAATGGCCAACATAACACGTCACTTCGATATTGATAAAACAGTGTTACAGTGACTAAAAGATAAACACTCAAAGACATCGAAATACAAAATATCCAAATGATTTCCGATAATACAGCGAATCACAAAAAAAATAACGTAAATAAGCATCGCACTCACCATAATTGGCCATTCTGCAAATCGGTTTCACAAAGGAACTACTAGCTTTCAGTGACACTGAGTATCGGGTTGGAGAGTTGAACATCAAGTGTTGCTAGCCCATGGAATGTTTACAACTCGGTGTAAACACCTCGTTGTAAACGTCCCAGGGCCAGAGTTCGGATCGAAATTTGTACGTTTACAGGAACATCGTTTTATTACTGTAATCATTGCCTCCATAATAGACCATTTCCACCTGATGACTGCTCAGCATTTACTACCTCAGTTGGGGGAGCACAATATCTAGCTGAAGATAATCCCTTCCTAAGGTACAGCTGAGTATATACAGTAAAACCCTGCTTCCGGGACACCCCGCTTTAGTGGACAATTTGGTCGGAACGGAAATTTCTTCCTGTATTAAGAGTTTATTTTAACCCCGCTTAAGGAAGCAACCCGCTTTAGGGGGCACCCCGCTTTAGGGGACACCCCGCTTTAGGGGACACCCCGCTTTAGGGGACAGTTTGGGGGGACATCTTATCAAAAACATTCCAGGTTATCTCAAAACATGTGTTTATGCTGCTCGTTTGTATGCGGGAGACAGATGTCACAACCGGACAATAGACTAAGCATTCCCGGGCGGGCGCGGCCGGCCGGAGTGTGTTGTTTCAATGGTAATTCCTTCATCTCTAGCGGCTCTGGGCGGCCCTCAGTGAGTGAATATTAGTACCAGTGATTTTCGCGCCTGCTGAAGGTGCCCTGTAAGAGGCCCACTTACAGGTTAGTGGGGGGCGGTTCAGGGGGGTAGGAGCCTTTGAAGGTGCAGTACCTCAGTGGACCTCACCCCCAGACACCCCCTTCAACGAGGTGGACTCCCTAGACCTCCTGGAGATGCCTTCCTGGGACTGTAAAACTGTTCTCTGAACTGTGTTGTATGCTGTAAATACATGTATTATTTGTCTATTTATTTTCTAAATTTGTGTATTTGTTTATATTTATTTTCTATTTATTTGCTTAGAATGTGTTATTAATAACCCTTTTAACCTAATAACCAGTGTTTCCTTGATTTATGTAGGTATTCTCTATTGTATAACTATTGGCAGACTGAAAACCCCGCTAAAGGGAACACCTCACTTAATGGGACACTTGGCCCGAAACGGAGGGTGGCCCCCTTAAGCGGGGTTTTACTGTATTTCCAATAGAGGTACTAGTGGGGTTCCTATATGTGTGAATAGGGTTATTTTAGAAAGGGTTAATTTAGAAAACATTATCACTGAGGGAAAGGCCTTTTTTTCATGGGAGGTGACCACTGTAGAATCAAGTGTGTGAACTACCGTCTGCCACTGATTAAATGTATCCACATACATGTAATTGGCGAGCCCAGGCCTGGTGATCGGGCTCCCTCCCCAGGGGCTCTCATCGCGGTCGTCGCCTCGCTGCCGTCTTTCCTAGCCACCAGGGTTGGGGCTCGCTTGGTCATGCCTTTGGCTTCCTTGGGTCGTTTTGACTGGGGAGACTTGGTCTGCTTCTTGGCAGCCGCGAATGTCTGGGTGCCTTCCCGGGGAAAGTAAAGGCGTATGACGGGCGGTATTTCGCTGGGATAGACCTTAGCGTTTTGGTTGTGAAGTTATCACACGAGGCAAAGCCAAGTGAGTAAGTACCAGCACACACTGGAAGGGGCACCGACCGTCATTATTTGGTCTCTGAATGTCACTGCTGGGCCATAAAACTTGTCTGTGACTATCAATATCTCGGGTATCGATGCTTCGCGACATTTATCTGAAGTGTGCTGATAAGAGCTGCCAGGGTCTTAAATTCCCGTTTATCTACATGTACTGTCTCTGAGATGTTTGTTTAAATGTAAAGTTGATTTAATCTTTTGTCTATCATAGGGGGTGATGAGGCAAAATGTTTTTTTTTTCTTCTCTTCTTTAAGACAATATGAGCATGGTTCTCCTTTATTATGCTATCTTTCGTGTGGTAAATGGAGATTACCGTAAATTCCTGCATATAAGACGTGTCTTATACCCAAACCAAACCCATTGTGCGCCTTAAAGGATATGCCCAAACTCCAGTTGTGTCTTATACACAGGTTTTTTTCTGAGGGCAATTTAGAATTTCAAGGAGTACCATTAGAAATGCCTTCAAATCAAAGGATATATATAATTTATGTTTTATTATGATACCACTGCATAATGATATATGTATACAAATTGTAGTGCTAAACCAAGCCACATAACCTGACGAGCAAATATGGTGCACAAGCATTAAGAGGTATTTATTACAGTGAAAGCTACACACGGTAAGTCAGTAAGCATCGTCTCCTAAAGCTAACTTGCTCTTCTGGGGCACAAAGATGTGCGATTCCTGAGTCAGAGCTTGGAGACAAGAGATTGGCATCCTCACTCTATGAGCTGGATCGCCAGAATGCCAGAGCGCCGCCGCGGCCCTCCTTATATAAGGCCTGCATGATATCGCTCTCCCGAGCTCATGCAGGTGGTGTGACTTGCGAGTCTGCACCCTCCTACGGTGGATGCGGGACTTTATCCGCCGTTTCTAGCCTCTACCCCATCATCGCTATACTGTAAGTTAAAGATAAAGCAGCATCTTTATTCCAAAAGGCGACAACATAGCCCAACCTGAGGGGCACATGAACCTTCCAACTTGGGGTGGGGGGGGGGGGGGGACGCTACTCCGGGGAGAGGGCACTACCCAACGTCAACGTCAACAATGAATCAGCAAGAGTCAGACTGGCATCCCCCCTCAGGCACAAAATCTCACAGGGCAACTAGGGCACAAAACAGGAAGTTCTCCCACATAGATCAACCCCACAAAGTCTACTATAAAGGGCAGAACAACACAACATAACGTTCGGTCACTTTGACGTGACCATGGCCCACTAACAATCCGCTGACTCCCAGTCCTCTCTGATTGGTGGCCGGGGTACTCCAGTGGATGCCAGCGTCCCTCTGCAGTCCTGGCTCTACAAGAGTTAGGCTCCTCAGCACCACAAGTAACCACCAGGTTAACCTAACTGCCAAGCAACAAGGGCTCAAACACGCAATCATAGGCCTAACCACTTTAAGTATCTAGGGGTTTGCCTGGACCAAAACATATCTATGACTAGTCACTTGGACTCTGTAACAAGGATAACTGCTCACAAAGCCTTTACTTTGAAAAAATTGCGAGTTTTTATGGATGTATTTACAGCATTAACGATGTACAAGAGTATGGTTGTGCCCTACTTTGATTACGCTGATTTATTACGTGACCATGGCCCACTCTGTAATAAGGATAACTGCTCACAAAGCCTTTACTTTGAAAAAATTGTGAGTTTTTATGGATGTATTTACAGCATTAACGATGTACAAGAGTATGGTTGTGCCCTAATTTGATTACGCTGATTTATTATATGGATGTGTTGCTAAGTACAAGCTTGACAAGTTACAAAGTATTCAGAATCGGTGTCTCAGGACAGTATTTAATGATAGAGGCTATACTCCTGTTATATATTTACATGAACGGGCAAAGACACAAAACCTGCAGGCTCGCAGAATATGTCACTTGAATAACTACATGTATCTACAATCAAGCAACATGACACTGTTACAGGAACAACATGCAATCCATACTAGACAACACAATGCAAAACTATTTAAGGTGACAAAACCGAACATTGAAAGCTACAAGCGGAGCACGCTGTACAGAGGAGCACTCAGCTGGAACAGTCTGGACCCGAGCATGAGAAATACCGAAGCCTACTCGTCATTTAAGTACAAACAAAAGCTATGGGCTCTTTCTAGAAACCGGATTACTTGATGTTTCCACTTAAATACCCGGCGTGCATACTCATGATCTGCTATAATTTGAAAGTTCTAGTTTAATAATTTTGCAGCTATATTACTGTTTTAAAACCATGTTTTAGCTTGTGGAACCATGTAACTCTGTGTGGTCTTTTATTGTACTTATTCTTACTTCAACGGATAGTATTTAAAAAGGAACGACAGGGTATGAGCAGAATTTCCTCACTAAACTACTTTTTTGTAACAATCTGTGTGAGGATTAACGTGTGAAGGACGGACAACTGTAACCGTCCACTTTATGTATCTGTAATTATCTATATAAGACCTCAATTGAGAGGTCAATCCCACTTTGTTTGATTTAAAAATTACATGTAATATCTCTGCTGGGAGATACACTCAAAAAGGCTATTATGCCTATGTATTTCTAAGGTTAAATAAAGTACTTAAAAAAACCAAAAAAACCCCTCCTCAAGTACTGCCTAGATAACCGGTTGCGGGACGGGCTTAGACCCAGGGCCGGGGGAAGTCAGCCAGCCCGTACTAAAGCAGGGCACTCCAGCGCCTCCTGCTTCCCTACCGCCCTCTCTTCGGAACCTCTTCCCCGGTGCCAGGAGTGGGATCTTAGCTGCCAGTGACCCTTCCTTTTCCTCTCCTCTACTAGCAGCGGCCCAACACTGGAGGTGATCCAGCGGGCCCACCATCCTGGAACATAACAGGTTACTTTCTGACCAGACACAACCGTTAGCATACAAAGCGTGCAACACTCACTGGGCGGTACACGGAGCACCTTTCAAAGTGGATCACCACCTTCCCATCCTCCTGTAAGAAACAGTTGGTCTTCTGGTGGCCCTCAACCGGCACAAGTCTGTCCTGCTCCAGGTTGGGTGGCCCACGTAGCCAGCATTTTCTTGGTGTCCCCGAACCAGGGTAAAGGCTTAGATCCACCAAGAACTGCAGAGGCGACGTCCAGCCGGCTTTGGACGACGGCCATTTCTGCTATAATCGCCTAGGCCGGCCGTCCGGCCGTCACGAATTCTCTTAATTCTCCGTGCTGGTCCACCAAAAAACTTATTTCCAGCCGGCCGACGTCCACACGGCGCTCGCGGGGACGGGCCAGCCGAGTTCTCCATTGATCCGATAGGCGGCGCGCATGGTATTTTACGTAGTAATCGAGTTCCCCGATAGGCGGCGCCGCGCGGACATCGGCCGGCCCTAATAGGCCTTTTTCCACTGGCCGGTGTCTCACCTTATCTGCTTAGCTACGCCACGGCTGAAGCCAAACATTCACCTGGCAACGTATTCTTTAGCATTGAATGACTGAGTGTATGAGCGTAATACGTTTATAATACTAGTGTAAATCATTTTCAGAGAAAGTGCAACGATTGCATCGTATTCTATGGTATTCCAGCTCCAATCTGGTGTGTCATACATGTATATCACCTCAATGATACTTTAGATATAGCTTAGATAACACAGGAACACTGAGACTGAATACATAATTATACATTGGCAGGCCTAGATAAAATATGCTTATCTTTTTCCTATTTAAAACCAAGATAGTTATCAACTATGAAGTTTATACAGCCATGACTTGTTAATACAATACTCTAGTTTGTTCCAGCAATTTAATCTGTCAAAAACCAACACTCCTACAATCACACCCACCGTTCACACTTTAGGTGTGATTGCTGTGTGTCTCTATATGAATACCGCCATCCTCTGCCTTGTTTGTCCGAGCGGCCGCGTAACGAGGCAGTGGGCCGTTAGGCGGCGCTGAACGGCAACACCTGTATTTCGCTTGGTGGATCTTGCCCTTCACTGACACTTGGGCCGAGCCGAGCCTTCCACGGTGGAGGGTAGCACTCGGACGTGGGATTTGCCATCCCACTTGGTCATTGCCCACTTCATCACGTTGTAGGATTCACATTCCTGGTTAGCAGCCACAGAGTAGACCCTCCCTCTCCATCACTGGGGTTGCCATGTCCTCTTCTGCACCCTGGTCCCCCTCCGGGGCAGTTTCTTCCTCTTTCCCCGCCTCTGCTGGCGGTGTTTGGTTTGTTTGTTTGGGTAGTTTAACATCCAATTTGTTCAATTAGACTTACTTTGGATTTGACTGAATCTATAAGATGAATGTAGGTAGAAATCCCACCCCTACACATTTACTGAGGTGAGAGTCCTTTTACTTCCCACACCACATATACATGGTATGAGAAGGATTGGCCATTGATATATCAGTAACTCTGCACTGCTGGGGTTGAAAAAGAAAAGTGGTTGTAGTGGGACTCAAATCAACAAAGTCTAACAACCTTGGGATTAAAAGACCAGTGCTCTTTACCACTGAGCTAACTCCCCAACCCAGTCGCTTTAGTTATGCTTGCATGCACCACAAGAAGGCAAGGCGACCAAGATGGTGAACAGATTGGTAATTGCTGTTCACCCCAGCAGACCAGCTGTCTCAAAGCTGGCATTTAATTTATCAGCAAATGTCCACACTAAAGTATACAGAGTGCCCTGTAAAGGACCACTGGCAAAAGCTGATTCATTAGCTTTTGCCAACTGGAATACAAGGCCTGCTCACCTGTGTATAGCTCCCGCGTTGACTGCTCCCCGCCTCCCCCTGAACAGATGTGGGCTCGTTCGCAGTAACATGAACAAGCGATACCCATGAGCTGGAAGCCTGTGAGCAGAGGCCTAAAGTTTGGAGAGTGTATTGCACAAGAATGGAAACGGAAAAAGTCGCTTAGTGTGCGATACCCTATAAGGCTTCATACAACTAGGAAGTCCGGAAAGAATCTGTAGTGGTCGATAGGACATAAAAAACAATCAAACAAACAACAGTCATACATGTATTATCATACTGCAACACTGTCACATGGTATTAATGACGTCAGCCATGTGGCGTTAGAAGCTGTGTCATAGGGGAGTAGGTGAGAAATTTACGTAATAACGTGTCCAGACCTGGGCCCTGTTTTTTAGTCAAGATTATCTTAGGCTAAGACCGTCTTGAGACAAAAGTGTGCTATAGGCAAGATATATTAGAGGATCTTTGATATATCTTGGGCTGAGACGACTTAGGGGCGTCATAGCTGTCTTTTAGTCAAGATTATCTTGAGATATCTTAGCTCAAATTGGCTACAAAACGGTCTCACCCCAAGACAAGGTTGGAGGTGTCCTAGAGGTGTCTTAGAGGTATCTTATGGCCATGTGGCCACATGAGAACAAGAAAACGAGATGCTCCTGTTACTCAACAGTCCTCTGTCACCAGTCCGCACTCACCAGTCCGCACTCAACAGTCTGCACTCAACAGTCCGCACTCAACACTGCACACCCGCACCACACCCACACCACACCAACAACCACCCCCGCACCCACCGCCACACCCATCCCCACACCCACACCTACAACCACAACCATGCCCACACCCACACCCACATCCACATCCACATCCACAACCACACCCACCCCTGCACCAACCCCCATACCCATCCCCACACCCACACCCACACCCACACCCACACCCACACCCACACCTACACCCACAACCACATCCATACCTACAACCACAGCCACAGTCACAACCACAACCACAACCACGAATACAGCCACAACCACAACCACAGCCACAACCACACCCACAACTACAGCCACAACCACACCCACACCCACAACTACAGCCACAGCCACAACCACATCTACAGCCACAACCACAGCCACACCCACACCCACAACTACACCCACAGCCACAACCACAGCTACACCCACAACTACAACCACAACTACAGCCACAACCACAACCACAACCACATCTACAGCCAAAACCACAGCCACAACCACAACCACATCTACACCCACACCCACACCCACAACCACATCTACAGCCAAAACCACAGCCACAACCAGAACCACAACCACACCATAATATATTTTTTCACCATTTCTGGGTGAAAATTATGTGCCAGCACCGGGGTTTGAACACCCTACCTCCAACACGATTGCGGATACCTTACCTATGTCTCCACAGAGTTGGGTGATGCAATACGCTCCTGAAACCCCGTTAAATTTTGATATGGCTGTACCAGTACTGGAGCTAGTATCCGGCAGGAGTAGAATTATAGAACCTAAGATAGCTCTATATTTGTCTCAAGATCTACCGTGGCGCACCAAGACCTTGTCTATAGGACAGTGGGCATCTTTTGTCTTGAAAAAAGGTCTTAGATTCTCTAGGATATCTTCGCAGATCTCAGCCCAAGACTGTCTTGACTAAAAAACAGGGCCCTGGTTCCGTGTGGCGGCATACTGGTGGACCATGTTTACTCAGTGTTACAGGTTTATTGAGCTTATAAACCCTGTATACACATGCCTCTGAGCTCTCAACTACCAAGTCCTCACTGGCGTAGTGCAATGATGACCATTCGATGGTAGACTGACTGCTATATCTAAGACGAGCCCTTCTTATACCATGTCTATGTGGTGTGGTGTGCAGCCACCTTTCCCCTTCATTCCCAGCACTGGTATACTTACTGCTAAATTAAAGACAAGTCCTTTTCATGCCATATTATATGATTATAAAACTGTAACATAATCTCGGATGAGCATGTAGTGCAGTGTGCATGTCTGTACCTGGCCCGTTGGGCTCAACCCCTGTGTGTGGGTTGTTTAAATTCAATTGTGTAGATGCGCTAGGACCTTCTACGCGTTATATATGCATAGGGGTCGGATTTTTTAAACCTGCTAAATTCCGCTTTGAACCTGGGATAAAACACGCAAAAAAAAATTTCCGAATAATACTTCTTTTTATATTTTATGTTAGTCACCTACTAAGTACGTTCCTGAAAAACATTATTCCAACAAAATCAGATCAATGGTTTAGATTTGAGAGCCTTTTGAAGTTGTGTATAATACTGCATGTTGTCCAACCCCCTAAATATCTGAAATTTCAAGAAATGTTATAAATGCTTATAACTTAAGAAAGACTAATATTATACGGTGACACACATTATATTTTATCCAAAATACCTTTTTCATATATTAGATTTAAAAGAAAAGCTCGAAACCATATTTGGGGTGTTGGGCAACACAGGGGTGTCGGACAACACGAGGGGTGTCGGACAACACGTTAATAGAATTACTCAGAACAATGAGAAAAATAATATTTGAGGCTATAATACTTTATATTTTTAATTAAATGATAATAAGCTATATTTCACAAAGCAAACCACTCAATTACTGATAAAAAACAACCCCAAAATCATAACTTGTAAAACAGCATGTTGTCCGACACCCCGGGGTGTCGGACAACACATGTTCAGTTTTTGAACAATAAAAAGTATATTTTTTTATTTAGAAAAAAAACCAACCTGGGTATTCAGGAGTGGTAGGGGTACTTAACATAACCATAATGTTCTGATATCAGAATGGATAATCCGATTGTGTTGAAAATTTCAGGTATCACAGCCAGGATTCTGGTCAACATTATACAATAAAGAAAAATTTATTTCTCACTATATATCTCATTAGTATTTCCCCCTGAAAGTCGGGGTCTTGAACAACATACTCTATGGGTCTCTATGTTGGAAAATTTGAAGGTCCTGGATAGTTTTTACCATTTTAATATTTTTTCAATCTTTTACCAATTTTCAAAATTATATTGTCTACACTTCTCATGACATATGCTTTAAACATGTTAATGAATACAATTTGCTCGAAATTGTGTCTCCCAGATTTTGAACAAAGCAAAAATCAATAGAAAATCTTAGTTTTTGTTGATTTTCGGAAGGAAAAATCCCTCAGAGCTCTACAAAACCCTATGTTGGAAAGAAAGACTATCAAAAGATAAACCAAATAATTTCATTTTTACATTCATGAGATACGTTTATACAACATGAACCTTGAATAAGCTTATTTTGGCAATTTAGCAGGTTTGAAAAATCCCACCCAAAGTACCCTTCATGAAATAGGTATTATACACTTACTGTTTTTACCTAGATGGGACGTAATAACATCCCTCGTTTCTTTCGATAAAAAATCTCCAACGAGTGGAATATTTTTACCAAAGGAAACGAGGGATGAGTTGAATGTTTTGATTTTGCAGTTTTCCATTTTTCTACGAAAATCCACTTTTTCATTCTCAGTATTATTTTCCTTGTTTAAAAGAAATAAAGTGTTTATTGAGCTTCATTCACTTTAATAACATTGTAGTTTGAACCTTTCACACACCCTTTGCTGGGACAAAGAATACATCGCTATGCAACTCTTTGGCCGATTAAAAAAAAAAATTCTTATTGGATATACATGTAGTTAGGTAATACATCAAGCGGTCTAACACTGTACCATTGGTGGCCGTAGATTACATACTAATGAATGCGCCGTGATAAAGGCATACGGACGCGACGTCAAACTACCCGAACAAAGAAACGAAAGTACTGTAGGAACCCCGCCTATATTGAGTTATATACATTAATTTGTGTATGAACTAGTCCGACTTCCGCCCAAGAAGTCTAAATAGCGAAAATGCAGCATGCTTCCTGAGGCAAAGTACTTATAATTGTTGTATCAATTGATAGATATGTACCAGTAAGATATTCAAATATCCTATATTGCTGATAAGTTTTAGGTAGGGGTCGTGCATTATCTATAGATACAGACACTGATTTTTATCAGTGATATATCCATGCATGGGCACATTTCCAATTCAACCCTATGTAGATCTATATAGGAAGCGAGACAGTGATAATAGACACGACTTTATGCCGTATAGGGTACAAGTCAGCTGAACGGCCCGTTTTTGGCGCGACCACTGCAATCTGATCCTGGGAGCAGGTATTCATAGTCGGACGAGTCGGACCATATACACTAGTATTAGGGACCGTAGCTGTTTGGGTCGCCACGACTAGGTATACAAAGCCCTGGCAAATCTTATTGATCGGCGGCACGGGCAGCATTGATGATTGGGTTCAGTGTAAACCATGCCATGATGTCACGCAGTGCCACCAAATACCACAGCCATGTATGATGAATCGTAATAAATTCTTGAAACTAAGTGCACTCCTAGTACGACGCTCCTGCAAAAGTGAATATTATAAGAACAATTCAAGTTATCAAAGAAAGGCAAAATTGCCACTTATTTTTTCACGCTTTATTTTTATTTTTGAGGGACCTTTTTTTGTGTGTATTTTCCTTGGAGATTACGACTGTTTGTATTCTCGACAGTCTATACATTAATATACAGATACATACGACATATGGGAATTCAAATACTTAAGGAATTATAAACATACTTTGAAAAACCTCTGATATGAAGGCCAGCACATATGATAGGTTTGATTTATAAGTGAAACACCCAGATTAATATTATCAAAGCTATTAGAAATTATTGATAGGAAAAGGAAAATTATATGTCACCTAAGTAAAGGCACAATGGTGAATACCACCTTCGATGTCAAGCATAAGGAATGTAACATCTACATATACAATGGTTACTATATACCAACTGCAATTATATTACCCTTGATCTATTTCTATATTTACAACTAGTATGATACCATTTGTTTATGTAATTATTGTTATTTTCTCGTCTTGTTCTTTATATATCTCTATGTATTATGATGACATTACTGAAAACGCGAGACAATTTATGTAAAAAAATGGAACTGTTGGCACATGGAAACCAGCTTATTGTAGGCTGAGTGCTTCACAGGATAAATAAAAGTATTAAAAAAAGTCACCGAGAGAGTGAACTACAGTCCCTATAAGTTTAGTCTGAAGACTCGGTAATTGGTAGATAGAATAAATGACAGGTTCGTACTAGGTGGATAATGAAAAAAATGACCCACAGACTTAAATTCTTTATAACTCGATGCTCATTCATCAATGATGAACGTACTTTTTTAGCATTTGTTCCTAGATCAGTACTTATATAGAACTGCATCGAGAATCCATGAGTTTGGATGGGCCGCAAGCATCATTGAGGCGAAGCTTAGTGACGATTACGGCATATTCAAACAAGTGGAGTATTGTTTATTTTACGATTCGTGCTGTTCTGGATTTATCTCACTCCTTTCAAGTTAGGGACGTTTAAATCTCATGTCTTGTCATATCTCCTCTCTGAAATCCTGGCCGCTGATTGGTCAAACGCCTATGACGTTATCTCGTACTCACTACGTCACGACCATGGCGTAATATTGTCACTTTACCAGGGTGATCGTTGAGTATTTTTTCCAAGGTTAATCCTATGGCTGAACTTGTACCGGGGGTGAGATAAAGCACTGTGGGAATCTAGAAGGCCGAAGCAGCTCATTCTGTGTTAACGGTTGTCAATTGGATCTATAGGAATAGCTGCGGTGGAGCAGGCCACATGCTCAACAGCACTGCGGTGGAATGGCCAATAACATAATAATATAATAGCTTTTGCCGTGTACCAGCTGCCGGCGTCAACACAGATGCCGTTCAACGTTTACCATGAAATGGGCCTTTGGGTTTGTGCGATCTAGGCAAGTTTGGCAGACGCCCATGTCGAAATCATGGTCACCCTGGTGGAACACGCCATTTACCGGTATCTAATGCTGCGCTGTGGGAGTCTAGTGAGCAACTAACGGAGGAGTGAACACAGCTATGAACAAGATGGTGAACTACCACGCCGTCTCCAGTTAATGAACAAACAACCCACATTATTACGTGATCATGCTGGCACGGATGGTACACACAGGTCAGTGTGTTTAAAGATTAGCGGAACCTCCAGTTCTACCGAGTATTGGGTGAACATGTAGCAAGAATATGCTGCTGGCACATTTATCAAATACATGTATGGCTCATTCACGGTCCAAAAACGAATCTAGACTCCAAGAAATGAACAGAAATACTAGACTACACGAGGCCCCAGTTTTGAAGATCAATAGAAATGTCAAACTTAACAAATACAAAGATTCAGTTGAGTTCAAAGCCGCAAAATATTGGAATGCACTTAATCAGGAAGAGAGAAACATTATTGATAAAGATAGCTTTAAACGACGCACTAAATTAAGAATGAAAACGAGACTTCAATTAGATGCTCAATAATTGTTGGAGATTAAGATCACTTATTCAGTTTATTTTATACTATTATCCGAATCTGTGGAATCTAGGTCCTTCGAATGAATTGTAGATAAATGCTCCAAATGATGGAATGGGATTATAAATTTACCCTTGTTTTCTATATGTATGATAATTGCCCCTTCCGTGGTGTTTGGGGGGAGGGGGGGGGGGGGGCGGTGAAACATAATTGCAGAGGCCAAGAAATTCAGGTCTCACAAAATACTTGCCATCAAATGTCCCTGGAGGTACAATGAAAAACTTGAGATAATGATCTATGAATTACTGGTGGTTTTAGATTTATAAATCTTTTAACAACACAGACCATAGAGGCCTGAAGTACAAACGTCAGAAATAGTGACACTGCCTGCCTTAGTATATGTGCATGGTGAATGACGTGCGGTTTTTAAAGGGTTTACCGATAGGTTTCTAATCCAGTTGGCTTTAGCTGGCTTTGTGATCAGTCCACACTGACAGTGTTGGGGGCGCCGGACAGGCTGGACCGTCAATGCCTCAGTAAACCCAGCAGTGACTCATCTGTGTCCATACAGCAGTGGCGACCTGTACGGCTGAATGCACGACCGATGACAACCTTATAAATAATGGACATAATTCACATGTTGTGCAGGCAGAGGTGGGATGTACGTCACATTGTGCTATATATACATCACTGTACAGAACAGCACATTGTAGATAGAGAGCGTTGTAATACTTATAGGGTAGATAACTGTAGTGTTATGGAGGCAGCCATCTTGCCTCTCATACCAAACAAAACACCAGATGGATTTAGAAAAAATATTTCCGGCTTGAATTGAGGGTTTATAGACCCATCTCATGATTATCAATGGACAGTAATAGTGGTTGTCTCCCGATATGTCCCTCCACTGTCGGCGTTTGGGCGTATTCATTTATGGTACAAATGATCTCGAATGGCCATCCCTAGGGGCACAGTAACTACGTTTTCTCTTATTTTGATGCCTCTGGCAATTATATATCTTGTGTACAGCTTGGGTTTTGAGTCCTATTGTATGACAAGTCAAAAATAAGTACATGTACTTTTGAGTCCCCGATATGACCGCGCGACCTACTTGCCTGTAATTATATAGAACGTCCTGACCATTCTCTACAAGTCACAGAACGAGATGCTAATTTACCGTTTGTACGGACCGAGGCGTTTACGCCGAGTTCCGTACAAACGGTAAATTAGCATCTCGTTCTGTGACTTGTCCAAGCATGGTTGGACGTTATATATTTACTATATACCCGAAATTAAAAAAAAAATCTATTTCATTTTTCTTAACAGCCAAATTTTACCATTTTTATTTTACCAATTTACCGTTTGTACGGAACTCGGCGTAAACGCCTCGGTCCGTACAAACGGTAAATTAGCATCTCGTTCTGTGACTTGTCCAAGCATGGTTGGACGTTATATATTTACTATATCTATTTCATTTTTCTTAACAGCCAAATTTTAATAAATGTGTATGGCTAGGTAGTCCGTATTTTGGTGTACGGACCACTGGTCCGTACAGTATTTTTACGTCATATGCCAAAACAGTGCATATTTACAGTATATACGGCATGGGTATATAGTAAAGTGCATAACACCTTCAACCAACAACCCGGCAGTAAGTATCCTGAGCAAACGCAGCAATCAAGACTTTAGTGGACAAACAACATGTAAACAACAAATTGTTGACACAGAGTAATACAAGCACATTATCTATCCTGTTTCAGATACTTGTTGCCATATTCCCTGCGTAGGCGGCCCACCGAATGCGGCCGGAAGCGGTTGGATTCTACACCCGGTCAGGCCCCGGCACCGCTGGCCCGGGGCCCTGCACTGCCAGGGACACTTTCTGCGTTCTTCCTGTAGTGGCCCTGGCCATGGCTAGTGCCTGGTTGGTGGAATACCTGCTTAAACAGATTACAACTTTTGCATCGTTAGTATGTAGCACTTGAACATGTCAGTAAACATGTTTCTCTTTTCATTTCAGTTCTGACGGGCTTTGAGAAGAACAACCAGTACCAAATTTGCAATGAACAGAACCAGGAGTTCATGCATGCCAAGGAGGGTAAGTGTTGGGACAAGTGAGAGGTTGTCCAGCGCTGTAACAGCTAATTACGCACAAAACAAATGTATCGCCTAATTAAAGACAACAGAATTTGAAAGCATTTGACTGTTAAGGCCTCCAAATGTATCAATAAAAATGAAATGCTTCGCGAACAAATGGAGAAAATAGTGTGGACAGATACTAACCATGCAACACCATCATATATATCCAACCCTCCCAGCACAAACCTATATCTAACCAACCCAGCATAATCCTATGTCTAACCCTCCCTGCAATATCCCATATCTAACCAACTATCCCAGAACCATCCTATATCTAACACTCCTAGCACCATCCTATATCTAACCCTCACAGCACCATCCCATATCAACTAAGCCAGCACTATCCTATATCTAACTAACCAACCCAGTAACATCCTAAATCTAACCTACCCAGCACCATCCTATAGCTAATCAACCATCCCAGCATGACACTATATCAAAGCATCCCAGCACTATCCTATATCTTACCATCCCAGCACCATTCTGTACCCAGGGATGCCAGCTCTCAATGTTTCCATTGAAATTCATATTTTCGATTTCAGTGAAAAAAAGGTGAATAACATTGACATGAAAATTTTGAATTACCCAAGTCAGCCAAAGCACATGTTTCCAACACTGAACATGCCGATAGATCCATGTAAAAATTGAAATCTCTCCCCTGATGCCTTGATCCCCCACTCACTGAACCTCCTCCACATACACTCAGCCACATGCCGTTGCCGTTAGCAAGGTTCTCCCAGTCCCCTGTGAGCAGCAAATCAATGGGGAAGCATGGATTGAAAACAGACAATGGCTCTGATTGGCCAAAATTCTGTGACAAGTTTCATCCAATGGTAGGCCTAACTAAACCCCACTTTATGTGTAAAACATGTGTATATATTCTAATTAATACATCATTCAGTGTTTCATGATTTAAATGTCTGAAAAAGAGTCTCTTTTAAATTTTTGAATTTGAATATTTCACTGCTGCTACCAACCCATGTGGTGCTAGTTATAGACGCCGCCATCTTGGATTAGCAGACAGAGGAGCTGCAGATATGGCAATTCTCTAAAGATGGTATATAGTCACAGTTTCAGTTTAATGGTGTTTTTATTGTTTAATTCACTATGATTCCCCACAAAGTGAGAGGTACTTGTATAATGTATAATGTATAAATCATATGTTATGAATCCAAATTGCCATAAAAGATATTTCATTGTTTTTTTCTAACTCCAACTAACACCCCTGTGTATCTAACTATCCCAGCACTATTCTATATCTAACCATCCCAGCATCGTCCTGTATTCAACCATCCCAGCACCATCCTATATGATCTAACCAACCAGACCCATCCTATATTTAACTAAACCGGAACATCCTATATCCTACCATCCTAGCACCACCCTATATCTAACCATCCTAGTATCGTCCTATATCTAACTAACCCAGCACCATCCTATATCTTACCATAAGAATCTTGCTAAGATGCAAAGACTCCAAAATAGGGTACTAAGGATTAGACTGGTTCCCTGCCCAAATGAAATAAGGGACTGGTAACTACTTCTTACGTAATAGGCCTACTAGAGAAAGACCTTGAACTGACAGTCCCGCCACCCCTCTTGGCTCTACATAGACTTGCTCAAGTCTTTTTTTTCTTCTATTTTTTTCATTAGGTTATAGATCCAAACATTACATTTGGTTTTCAATCCAGGCCAGATTACAACCAAAATATGTCAATTCAAAAGTGTTGCAATTAAATTCAGGTTGAGAGAGTTATGAATTCAATAATCACACCATTACCTAATCATCCCATACATAAAATAAAATAAATGAAATAAAAAGAAAAGGATACAGGGACTGATGCCAGTCTAGGGTTTACAGTCTAAGTCTGCCAATGTGGCACTCTCCCAGCAGATCTTTTGCGGAAGTAGAGTAGAGAAGTCGAGATCTCTGCTAGGAGAGTGCAAAAAATGGAGGCGTTACCCATAATGCACCATAAAAATGGAACCCGTTACCTGGCCTATAATGTGACTAGGCCAGGCTTCCAGGCTAACTAAGGATTTGCCTAAGAGATAGTGGTAGAATGCTTTCTACTGAACAACTTCACCTCAACACTAGGACAAAACCCCTTGAGCGCAGATGAACTGAATTAATCTTGATGTACATGCGCAATGAGTATATTAAAAAGTACGAACCCATTGGAGATAATGAGTATGAGCCTGTAAATGAACTTGTGATTGATACGGGAAGCAACAATACTAATCCCAGTAGTTAAACTCCACTCACAGTCTAAGTTACAGTTTATATTGATGAGACCACACAATGAATTTTTTAAGAAGTCACCCAGGAATAGGGGTGAGAAGTTATGGAATTCTCTTCCTGAGGAAATAGAAAAACTCCCTTGTAAAGCTAGTTTCAGAAGTGGGATTGTTAGTATGTTAGAACTAAACTAAAAATGGTAAACATGGAGTAGCCCAAGTAGTGTGTTCATCATTCCTCATACTAAATATCATTCCATTGCTTGTTATATTCAGGTCAAAGACCGAAATACTTATAGGGAGAGGGGGGTACAGGAATCGTTGATGTTTTTAGTCCTTGTTGCTGGGGTTAATCAAATATTCAGGAATCATAAATAATTATACCCCTTCCTGACACTGGTCTCCTACCCACCTTTCACTGCTTGTATAGATAGACTGTATCCAGCCTACCCCCACCACCACTGTTGCCCACTGTGACCAGCATGTGCAGGGGTTAATAAAATATTCACGTTGTGCATGGGGTGCGCCACCCACGAGTAGACGTTCATTGAACCGTAACGGTTGCCTGCGCGCAAGACACGCTCCCTTCCCACCCACACCACTGCACTTTGACCACCACTACCGTGGTCGGGTTGGTCGGGTTCAGTGACATACGGTATCTGCTGTGTGCACCTCAAACCAGGTAATTTTGTTCTATGTATAGTCTAAAAGCAGACATACTTAAAAGGAAATATTCATAGCTAACAAAATGATAAAGGAACCAAGGTGTATATTCAATATATTTTGAAAAAAATGCACAAGAAAGGAAATAAGAAAATGGAAAATTGGCTTTGAGGTTAACATACTCTCCAAGCAGTACAAAAGGTCTGGCAGGAGTTTAGTAACAGACATGTCCCTGAAGTCGGTCAAGGCGGCCACGGATTTAACCCGACCAGAGCCAGTGTAGCTCTGGCGGCCGGAGTACTGAGTACATTGGCCTTCAGAGCATACACACAGAAAATGTAGGTTATGCGTTTACCCTGTATTGCACTGGAAATACTTCAAGGTTTTTTCTAACCTCAACTGGCATCATGCATCCTATATCTAACTAAAAACTCCAAGCACCATGCTATATCTAACTAACCCAGCACCATCCGTCCCAGCACCATCCCATATCTAACCAGCCATCTCTCTGCTATTCGGAAGCTATTTCATTGAGTATTGAGACTGCTCCCATTTCGTTGCACCCTTTTTGAGCCATTTCCCTCAAGGTACAATAATGTTCTCATGAAGTGTCGTTTCACCATAAACTAGCATCACACAACTCCTATCAAAAGGTACTTGTTTTTCTCTGCTTTTCTGAAATAGATTCTAATATCATTTGAAGTTATCATCGCAGCATGCTAAATTGTTCACACTCATCTTCTGCATGAATTATGTGCTTGGAGAATGTGGACCAAGACTAATAGAACATATTAAAGGTTAAAATACCCAAACAAACTTCAGGGCAACACCAACATTATTGATTCGTATCCCAATTGTTGCCAGCAGATTTGAGGCCAACAGGCTCGTATCATATTTGATTCTGGTCAAATTAAAGGTAGGTTGGCCACAGTGGAGGTGTTCTCTGCCTCTCATACTAAATTTGAAATTTGGATTAGGGAACAAAGTAAAGGGTTTTAAGCGCGTGTTCCACCAACTAGGCCTTCCTTCGGTGCAGGGCTGGCCTCTTAGCCGAGCTACTATATGGCGCCTGGTCTCCGGCCGGCTGAAAATGGCCACATGGAGCCCATATACCAAGATCCAGTGCCGGGTAGGAGATTGGCTGAGAGGGAACAGTGGCGGCGTCAGGTATCACCTGGGGGTCTCTGGCTGCCAACGCGGGTGCTGTGCTCTCATCAATCCTATCAGCCGGTTCTAGCCAGCAAAAACTATTAAATCAGTTTTGGCCAGCTGGAAGCAACCATGCTAGCCCAGCAAAAATATGTAGATCAGTTGGGACATTGCGTTCAAAACCTAGCTGGTGGAACAGTGTGGAATGACTATTTCAGCCGGCTGGTGGCCCAGAGCACCAGCAAACCCCAGCAAACACTCAGCAACCCCGAGGCTATGTGCCAACAAACTGCAACAGACGTTGATTAAACCCTGCAACCAAGAGCCGGTGCCTGCTGGAACCAATGGCAAGCTGTTTCAAGCAGGTCTTCATTGTTTGAAACTATTCGAAAGAAAGATATCATCGTGTTTTTGAAAGAGACAAATCTCTTTAATTGTATATGAAATATTGGAAAACATTGAAAAGTATTGACTGAAATAAGTCTACAAAAGTGAAAGGCATTGATGGTCCCTGTATATACTCAGGGTCCGCTGGGACGTTCAACCACAAACAAACAAAAAAAGTTCATCAACTCTAAGCCAGAACTGCTGACAAACGCTGTGTGGTTAATGTACAACGTTTTTGCCTGGTTTTTGGAACATGCGCTTTACATTGGTGGGTTTAAGTAAAGTGTCGCCTTGTATCCTGTACAGACACTGACTACATGTGGTGGCAGTGTTAACAGATTGTAGGGGTTCTACGTTCATGGGTTTTAGAAAAGTATTGTATTGTTTCCGTACACATACTGACTGCATGTCACAGCAGTGGTTACAGAATGTAGGGTTTTACTTTGACAGGGTGTATTAAAGTATCATGTTGTTCCTTTCACAGACACTGACTACATCTGATGGCAGTATTAACAGAGTGTAGGGTATTTACGTTGACAGGGTATAGTACAGTGTCATGTTGTTCCCTGTACCGATACTGATTGCATGTCATGGCAGTGTTCACAGAGTGTAGGCTTTATATTGACAGGGAATAGTAAAGTATCGTGTTTTTCCTGTACAGACACTGAGTGCATGTCACGAAAGTGCTTAAAGATTGTAGGGTTTTTACTTTGATGGGGTATAGTAAAGTATCGTGTGTTTCCTGCACAGACGCTGACTGCATGTCACGACAGTGCCTACAGATTGTGGTATTTTTACATTGACAGGATGTAGTAAAGTATTGTGTTGTTCCCTGTACATATACTGACTGCATGTCACGTCAGTGTTAATAGAGTGTAGGGTTTTACGTGATCCCATCCTCGTCGCCAGATGTGGTGTTTCAGTGGGTTTCATGTGCAGTGGAGTGACAAACATTTCTTTAGGCAGCCATCTTTATTCCTGGGAGTCCTGTGTAACATGAAATGTGTTCCCCCTACAGTGCATATGAAATATATGACACTGTAATAAAGTTAAACTCTAAACACTACAGTAGTAAAGTATTGTGTTGTTTTCTGTTTAGATACTGACTGCATGTCACGGCAATGTTTTGGTAACATCCGCCCGCTGGACATCCACCTGAACGACATGCAGGGCCGGCCCATCATGCAGGTGGAGCGGCCTCTCCGCTGTCAGGGCTGCCTCTGCCCCTGCTGCCTGCAGTACCTGGACATCAACTATCCACCTGGTAACAACATCGCCAGGATTAAAGAGATGTGAGTCATTGTAATCAGTACTTATCAGTTTTGCAGTCTTGTAAATGTTCTCTGTCGTAAATAAATTCGGACTGTACAATAATGAATGCCATTACATAGTGACTTTGCTATATCAAAGTCCAATCCAGCTCATACAGGGATGCCAGTTTGTAGGATTTTGCCTACATGTAGGATTTTCATTCTAGTCTAAAACATATATGGAAACTTCAAGAAATTGTATATGTTTCAAGAACAATATAGACTCCAGCTTATTTAAATCTTATATAAATATATGTTTTGTAATCTTTCAAAATGTTTAATTCAGCTACCACCAGCGCACACAGTTAGAAAGCTTATGAGCCTATAGCTGTAGGATTATAGGATTCCTGTAGGAAATCCTCCTACAGGCAAGGGCAAACCAGAATGCTGACATCTGATTGGCTTAAAATATGTCATGTAAGAATCCAGTTATGGTAGCCTTACCAAGTGTAAAAAGAAATCAGAGGAATATCTTATGAACTTGTAAAGATATTTTACAGAATATACAGCTGATAATGTGTGGTAATCTATTCCAAATGGATTTCTTGGAAGAGTTCCCCATTTAGTGCATATCTAGATGTAGGGGACAGAGCCATTGTTAGTTCACGAAGCAGTCACCAGGTGGTCGGGGGACAAACCTGTATTCTGGCTCTTTGTTCTTACAAAATTCAACTGCCTTTCAATATTTTACTATGGTTCCCTTGACTCTCTACACCCATCCCAAAGCAGGATGACATAATGATTAAACCCAAGACATGATATTTTCCATGTGGAACACTTTATATAAATATGTGAGCAAGGCTAAAGTTGTGACATTTCCCAATTATCACTCACTTTTTTTCCACCTCCTTTAGTGAAGAACACCTACTTTTTCACCTCCAATAGTGAAGAACACCTACTCGGGGGGCGTCATGGCGGCCCCCATGGATCATAGGCTATATGCCGTATAGACCCACTCTCAGAGCAGATATCCAGATATCATATACTGCCAGTCTATATCCAAGGATCTGCTGGGAGAGTGATGGGGATTCTCCTACAGCATGTGCGTTTTAGGTGAGACATAGACTGGCCTCAGTCCCTATATAGGAGTTTTTCCTCACCCCAACTGGCATCCCTGGACTCATACTTTGTCTATTTAGTGTGGGAAATAAAAGGGATTTCTACCTGAATTCATCACATAGATTCGGTCTCCACCCTTGTGATATAAAATAACCTTGAGAGGGTCTGGAGAGGACATGTGATGGCTATCTTGACGTAAATCAAACCAACAAACAATAAACGGTTATTGTGCTCTGACTTAAAAAGGATCTTAATAATATCAAACTCATATTGAAACGGGTTGCCCATGAATCTGACATCCATGCTTATAATGTACAAAACTACAGGCCCATTCCATGAACGACCCCACACGCGGCTTTGTAGGTGTTGCCTGTCTGACATGCAGTGGCCATGCAGCAGCAGAGCGGGAGCTGACACAGCATGAAAAACCATGATTTACATATGTATAAGTAAGGCGT
Organism: Alentia gelatinosa; assembly: GCA_950022655.1. Taxonomy (NCBI): domain Eukaryota; kingdom Metazoa; phylum Annelida; class Polychaeta; order Phyllodocida; family Polynoidae; genus Alentia; species Alentia gelatinosa. The sequence goes on from OX465582.1 coordinate 60,718,903, forward strand.
ATATATCTATCATTTTCTGAAAATAAGTAAGTCCTTCTTGCCATTGTGTATATGCTTTATCTCTATTCGTATACATGTGTCCATGTTGCAGTCACATAAATATCATATAAACGTCTGATTCTGTTATATTTACGCCACTGTTCAGTTATTCTGATTTTTGCATCTAGGGGTCACCACTTGTTTTATTTCATTTGCCATTAGTCCTTGAAGTCCGTGGTATATATAAAAAAAATCTTATATTATCAATTTTGATTATAAAATCTTTCTAAAACCATAATGAGTGTCATTTCATTAATTTCATATAAAAACCCAGTATTCTTTTGTAATATCTACCTTTTTTTTTTTTTTTTATAGATTTTACTTTCAAAACACCATTGTTCTGTATTATTATGCGCTGCACTGATAGGGAGCACCACCATCGCCGGGACTGCTGCAGCATGTGGTATGCCAGTGGCAGGGTGGTATCACTGCTTTGCAGTAGCACTGCCTGAACTTAAACACAATAACATTATGAAATTCACGAACCCAGGTGGAAGAATCTGGGCCCTGTTTTTTAGTCACGACTATCGTTATGGGCGCCATGTTTTTTCTGTCAGTGTACTATAGACACAACATTTTAGGGGGTCGGCCAATTATCGCAGCTCTACGACACGTAGGGCTGTGTGAGGTGTGCTATAGTCATGACAAATGTAAGGTCACATGGGTAAATTTGTCTCCCAAACTGTCGTAGCCCTAAGACTTCTAAGGACATGTCGTACCGAATACGGAAATTCACTTCCCGTAGAAAATAAGCCATGGAACTTTATAACCGGATGGGGGAAGATATAACCTATAATCGTACCAAATATGAAGAAGATCGGCCTCTCCATTATGTTGTTATTTGCGTTTGAATTTCATCAAAGCAAATGTCTACTCTGGTGGCCAGTGTACTTTCCCCCACACCTCCACTAATTTATGCGGCGACCTTCACATTTGTGCTTGTTCCTGTTTTTGCGTTTCACTGGTTCGCGGATCTGTAGGCACTGCTACCACAGTCGAATAGGAAGACAGGCCATACCACATGTGGAATTTCACTCACTTCCCTTGGGAATTAAGCCTTGAAACTTTAATAAGAGTTAGGGAAACACCTATGATCATTCCAAATATGAAGGAGATCAGCTGCTGCAATCCACTGATATTTGCATTTGAACTTAAAATATTGGGTTACACTTGTACTGTCTAAGTCTGATAGAACCTAAGACATTTCTATACTTGTCGTGGCGGTCAACACTTTAAGTTTTAGCGGCAATCGTCCGTGGTGCACTACGGCACCGTCTATAGGACACCGGCCATCTTTTGTCGTCCAAACTGTCGTGAAATCGCTGATAGATCTTGGGGCTTCCTGGGCTCACAATGGTTATGACCCAAAAGCAGGGTCCTGGTTTGCAGAACCAACACACTGGTTGCAGTGTATAAGTCAGTATAGGCAAAAGGGGGCGGGGTACCTGATGATGATGGTTATTTTAGGCCTTGCCTGCTGGACCTGAGACGTCTCGAGGCGTGAGCTCTGCACGGCCGCCTTTGGAAACTGAGACGCATGGCGATGTGTAGGAATACTGAGAACTCGACCCATAACGAACTCGACCCACTTTAAGAACGCGACCAGTAATGAACTCGACCCATTTTAAATCTTAACTCCAAGTGTTTCAATTGTGGATATATACTATACTTAATAGTAAGTATGTTATCTTGGCTTCAAATTTGATTTTCTCTAGGGATAGTAACGCGGACCACGGTTGCAGATACAATTCTGTTTAATTTCAGTTCCACATCCACCTTATATTGGTATCAGTACAGTAATAGTTCCAGAGAGTATCAGGGATTGGTTGAGATTTAGAGATACATAGGCCAATCATGACAAGGCCACACCCCTTCCGGCTGGTCAGGGTCACCACACTGGATAGTAAGCTGAAACACATTCCTCAGTTAAGTGACTGGCCAGACCACTACGCTGGACAGTAAGCTGAAACCCATTACTCAGTTAGGTGCCTGATAAGGCTGACAGAACCGTTACACACCTCCCTGAAGAAAACAAACAGAAAACCATTCCCCTATAAACCCTATCTCTAACCCTAACCCTAACCCTAACCCTAACCCTAACCCTAACCCTTTCCCTCTCCCTAACCATATCCCTAACCCTATCCCTATCCCTAACCCTAACCATAACCCTTTCTCTAACCCTCACCCTATTATTAACCCTATCCCTAACTAGTCAGCCCTTTCCTTCTATATGAAAATATCCTATCCATAAGTATCTGAAACAGGTCGATTTCTCAATTTTAATTTCTCCAAAACGGGTCGAGTTATCCTGACAACTACAGGTCGAGTTCGTTTCGGGTCGAGTTCTCCATTATCCATGTGTAGAGTTGCGCAGGAGCCAGTATAGAGTCCAGCATGGTGAGAACATACATCATTGGTCGATCAGAGTGGTTTTTGAACTAGGCGGGTGTGCAGAAAGGATTGATCCTTTACCTCGTGAAGTCGATGTATTTAGATGGTGGTCTGCCATGATGCCAAAGGATGCCGCAGTTTTTTTCCCTCGTTGCATATCAAGGCAAGGGTTGCCTGTCCACTCGCCATTGTAGTTCTCGAGGCGGGAGATGATCAAAGGCAGTGATCTCCCTGGAGACTAAATTCCCATAAATTTCCTTCCGGTGTATTGGGTAATCGCCTGAGCTGCTTGCTGGTTGGCCACGACTAAGAATACCCTCTCCTCAGTAAATGTATAAGGGTGAGACTTCTATCTAAATTAATCTCATAGATTCAATCACTACCGAACCAAAGTAAGTCTAATAGAACATATTGGATGGTAAACTGCTCAAACAAACATACAAACAAAACCCTAAATTGCTCCAAACAGAGCACAGACCACAGGCAGGCTGTGACGTTTGTATTGCTGTTGGCACATTGGCTCCAGTCATTGCTATTGGGGTTACATAAATCACACCTTTTGACCTGTGCTTTCAATTCCTGTCATTATATTGGGCACATAGCTGTTGTGTTATAGAAGTGGCCATACTGCTATATCAAAGGCCAATCCTTCTCATTACCATGTCTGTGTGATATGGTGTGCACCTTATCCTACCCATAATAAGAAACGCCATATGCTTAACATGGTATTTGTTTATTTCATGGGTGCGACATAAAGTGTTCTTTATGTCACTACTTTGTAATATTCAAAAATTGTGGAAACAGGGTAGGATCAAATCTAGATGCCACTCGTTTAAGTTTGAGTTTATTGATGTCACACATTTTGTTGACTCCGTAATCTCACCAACACAAACTCAAACTCGTGACGTCTCTTGATACTTCAAAACTCCACACACCCTAGCCCCATTCCATGGTCAATGACGATGTGTTTTCCCTGTTCTGTATCTCTCTGAGGCAGTACAATCCACATGAAAAATATTTCTCATTTTCTTTATGACCCCACCTGATATCCCTGCTTCATAGTAAGTACTGAATTTATATTGTCATATTTACTTCAGCTGGACCTGTTGCGTACCAAAATATGAAATCGAGGACACTGCAGGAAACGTGCTCTTCCGCATTGACGGTGATTGCTGCTACTGCAAGTGCTGCACGGATGTCAACTTCAGGGTACGTGCAATCTGTTGTTCGTGTACTGCGGTACATAACTAAGGAGTGTTTGTCCATAGGGATTTATAATAATAGGTCTACTTATTGTTACTAGTTGGTCAGAGGTCAACAGAGATGTGGTTCTTTCTGGGTACCAGCAGTGGCTTCCTCGCGGTAAAACCACTCGGCTGTGACTCACCTCGGTCCCGTGGTTTAACCGAAAAATCAGGAGGATTATACGAGTTGAGAAGCAAGTCATCGGTCACCCTAAGAGCATTATACACCGTCCCTAACTGAGTAGCTTTTTGATGTCTTGACACACTGGGTGTCAACAGTGAAGAAGAAGTGTGAACGCTTCCCGAGACCGGACAATGCATCGATGCTGGAAAATCTTCAACAGGGTGTCTTCCTGAGAGATCTTTTCAGGCGTTACCTGCTCAAGCAGAACTTGGACGGGGGAACCTCCTGTCAGATGACAACCCCTCCACGCCAGAGTGGCTCAGAGAAGAAGGCCTGAACGGGACCATGAAGAAGGCCGAATAGTGTAGGTTAACGAGGAAGAAGTCTTAAATCCCTACCGCTATCACGACCACAGTGTAGTGAGATGGCCCAGGCATGTTAGATTTTCGCGCTTGTGGCCTTCTGACCTCGTTTCGCTGTTTCTTGTTGGTTCGTGTCCTTGTGCTGTGAGAGAGCTTGTGTTTGATTGGATGGTTCCTCTGTTGGTATGGCGCCGTACCTCGGTGTGTTTGTTTTCTATGGAGCTCTGAGTGAATAGGGAGAAGGTTTGGGGCGCTGTGTGTTCTTCTGTGGCACAGACTTATATTTCCACTCGTTTCCCTTGATCCTTGTGGTGATTCCTCTTTTGTAGTTTGTGATCTTTTAGACTCCATATGAGGGGACAGGTTGCACCTATCCTTTATATATAGTATGGTTATTATATTATTGGTTTTTATTATATTTTTATATATTTTTTGCCACTGACAGTAAGTTGTTGCATTTTGTTTGTGATGTCAGATGTCATCTGATCAGCATTATATTTTGTGGTAGTGTTTTTATGGATTTCTTAAACAAAATTTGCCGGATGGTACTAGCTTTTTATTTATAATGGATTTGGAAATTTTGAAATATTTCAACCAAACCAAACATGGCCGTCTGTTTTCTTGATTGGTTCTGACTTGGTCGTCTGAACCTCCTGGGTTTGTTTTTGTTGTATTTTCTGTCATGGTTATTTTATTGCGCGGTTGGGCGGACTGCGTCCGGTCCACTTTGTTTATTAATATGTTGTTGTTACTCCTAGCATTTGATCGAGTGGATCTGGCGTCCACTCTTGGGTTGTCTCCTTGGTTAGCTTTTTCTGTCCCCTCCGGTGCTAAGTTTCCTCTTGTTGTCCCAACACTCATCCCTGTGTTGTATACCTGTTTTGCTCTCTGTGTATTTTATTAGATGTTTTGATTGCAGCCATTGTGTTTTGGGTTGACTGCTTTTTCTTTCGTTGGCAGGGGTGAGTGTGGTTTCGACCATTGTCTGGTCTTATCAGGTGAGGTGCAATAGCGTGGCTTGTACATAGAGAAGGCCGGAGACGAAATCAGGCAGGCCAGTAAGATGACCAAAAGGAAATACGATCCCCAGTCAGAGTGGAGGGATTTCTTTTAAAAAGACTTTTTTTTAAAAATTTCTTTTTTACGTTTATTGGGTCAAGTTTTTACACATGTATGACCTCCAGACTCGGCTAGGCCGATCTTCTGTCTGGTCCCGACAGAAAATAATACATTTTTTTATGAGTAATACAGTCATGGCTGGAGAGTTCAGTATATACATTGCATCAAGAGGAAATTAAGCAGGAGTATTTGTTGTGCACCAATAATGATATTATGAAGATGAGACTAGGTAGAATGGTATTTCCATAGTTGCAAGAGCAATGATCGGCCTTCGTGTGTAACCATTGGATTGACGTTGTCAGAGTACATGGTGGCAAAGCAATTCAGTAAAATCAGTTGTAATCACAATCTGATCTAGTTGTAATTAATACAGTAATATCAAAAGTATAAATTTATTATGCAAAGAGTACAAGATAATACACACTATAATCATAGGATGTTATTAATCTTGAGTCCATTAACTGGTATCAATTGTAAACACAATCTGATTTGATTATAGATATAGTCATAAGTTATCATACAGAGAAAATGAGGTTTCAAACAGAGAGAACTAGGTAATTTGATTTATATTGATAGCTAGTCATAAATCATGAGTCACTAATATTTGTCAATTGTAAACACAATCTGGCTTAGATATAGGTAATGTCATAGGGCCACATGGTCATCTTTAGAAAGTGGGTCTGCAAATGACAGTTGTAATCACAAGCTGTCTTATAATTAGTCTGGGGTGACATTCACTTAGTTGTAATCACAATCTAAGTTGGTTTATTAATGAAGCAATCAGGATAGGCTTTTTTTATTTCGATTTTAAATTTATTTTTATCTTGGATGCGAGTGAAATGCGGTTTTAGATTGTTCCAATTTTTAATTCCAGTAATAAAAAAACTATTTTCGAAAACCTTTTTTTTGAGAGGAGGGAGGGTTAGTCTGATTCCTTCATGGAATCTGGTAGGAAGGTTACGATAATCGATTAGATTATCTTCCTTAGTTAAAGAATAAGCATAGTAGAGTGAATGGATGATTCAACGTTTGTCCAAGAACATGGTTTTGGAGATATTGTGAGTATCTTTAGTGCTTAGAGGTTGGTTTGGACCCAACCTGATATTGAAGCAGATACAAAGGGCTTTGTTTTGGAGAAGCTGAAGATCAGTGGTGTGCTTTTTTATTTGAAAATCATAGATATTATCGCAATAATCAAAGTAAGGAAGTATTGTAGATTTATAAATGGTTATAGCTGTATCACGGTCGATGAGTTTTCTGATTTTAGCAAGAAGATATATTTTTTCAGAGATAATGGTTGAGATTTTACGAAGATGATCAGTAAAGCTGAGTTTATCATCTATTAGTATGCCAAGGTAGTTAAATGAGCTGACCTTTTCTAAAATATGATTATTCATGATAGGATTAACGTTATGATTGTCGCCAGCTTCTCCAATGGCCATCCAATACGTCTTAGATTCATTGAGTGTTAATAAATTATTTCGGCACCAGGTTTCAACATCAATAATTATTGAAGTTAAGGATAAAAGAGAGTTGCAGGTAACAACAGTGTCACCTGCATAGAGAGTCGTTTCATAATTATGGAGTTTAGAGGATAGATCGTTTATGTAAATAAGAAAGAGTGTTGGTCCAAGGACCGAACCTTGTGGTACGCCAAAAGTAATACGAGATGAGTTAGATAAAGAACCATTTAAATTGACTTTCTGGGATCTGTTGGATAAATAATTGTCAAACCAGGTGCAACGGTTGTTATTAAGGCCGATATTGTATAATTTATGTACTAGTAGATTATGAGAAACCGTATCAAAAGCCTTTTTGAAATCCAGAAATAATGATAAAGATGGTTGATTATTGTTTATGTTATTTGGAGTGTGTCTTAGAAATTTTGATATAGCTAAAGTGGTTGAGCGATTGGGTCTAAATCCATATTGGTTATTACTGAGTATTTGGTGATCTTCTAGAAAGTTTATAAGTCTTGTATTTATGATTTTCTCAAATAATTTACCTGGTAAAGACAAAAGACTGATCGGGCGCAGATTGTTTACAAGTTTGATGTTCCCTTTTTTAGGTAGAGGGGTTATAAAGGCTTTTTTCCAGAGATGAGGGAAAATTCCTTGGTTGATTGACGCATTGAGTATAAGGGCAAGTTTGTTGGGTGCCGCTAAAAATGCAGTTTTAAGTATAGATGCTCTAATGTTAGGGATTGCTGATGATTTTGTTATGTCAATGTTTTTGATGTGTTTTATTATTTCAGTTACTTCTATTGGATGGGATAGTATATCATGTTCATGATCACGCATAGGAAAAGGTAAATTATAGATCGGGGGGTTGGGGAGTATACTGGCTAGTACTTCTCCAATGGTTGCGAAATATTGGTTAATGAAGTCGGCTATTTGATCTTTGAGGATTTCTTCATTGGTTCAATGGTCTATAAGATTGGAGATTAGTGGGGGTTGTTCTTTGGGTAATACTGTGCGTATTCCTCTCCAAAATCTTTTCGGGTTGCTTTTATTATCTGCAAGTAAATTACGGATAATATTCTTTTTATTGTCATTAATCATGTCTTTAGTCAGATTTCTATGGTGTTTGGCAATGCGCCAATCATCTATTTTGTTAGTATTACGGGCTTTTCGGAAAAAATAGTCCCGTTCTTTCATGGCAGTAAGTATGTGGTCAGTAATCCATTTAGGTTTGTTAATATGAATGTAAATTTTCTTTATTGGTGCTGTTTTATTTAAGGAATTAATTATATTTGTATACATTATTTCCCACAGCTTATCAGGGGAGTTGGCTAATGTGAACGAAGTCCAGTTACTGTTGAGATAATCATTTTTAAAGGATAGTTCATCAAAGCCCTTATAACTTTGGGCTCTTAAAGATGTTTTTGGAATTTTATTGCGTTGGGATTTAAGGATCATGTATATCGGAAGGTGATCGCTGATATTAAAATTAAGGTGTATTAGATTTAAGTACATTGTTTGCATTTGTATAAATATGGTCTATTGTCGTTGACGAATCAGGGGTTATGCGGGTTGGAGAAGTAATAAATTGTTTTAGTTTAGTTCTGGTGAATTTAATGACGTGATTACAATTGAGAGGTTTGTCGTTGATATCAATGTTCATATCTCCTAGGATCAGTATTACTCTTTCTCTCGGTACAGAGTTAACAACCTCCGATAATTTTGCATAAGTGATGTTAATTGGAGTTTTTGGTATTCTGTAGATATTGACTATGGTGAATATTTTTGAGGATGCTGTTATGTGTGTAGTTAAAATTTCATAATCAGGGGTAATAGCAGTATGTTCTGGGACTAATTCGTAGTCATATGTGTTATTAATATAAGTAACTAATCCACCGCCCTGTTTTGGAATTGTAGGAAAACGATCTAGTCTCATGGTTTGGAAACCGTCTAGTGTAATGGCGGCTGTGGGGAAAGGAGCTTTTAGCCATTTTTCTGAGACTAAAACAACATCGAAGGGTCTCGCTGCTGTTTGAAAGTTAATAAAGTTTTTCTCTAGACTGTATACATTGAGACTCATAAATTTCAATCCTTTACTAATACCAATCGTTTCTATGTCATCGCACATACCGAAAAAACATAATTAATGATGACGAAAATGATAAATTATTGGTGCACAACAGCCTGCGTAAGTCAGACAGTAGATAATACATAACCATTTGTACTTGGGAGAGCGAGGGGGTGGAGCCCCCAACCAGCCAGTAGAGTGTAGTTCAACATTAGTTATGATTTGAGTACCATGAGCAGAAATAGTTAGGAGTGGAGAATATTCCAAATACTGGCGTTCAGGCTTTTGTCAATAGTTGTAGTCAGAAGTTAGGTGTCCGAGAGGGTTAGATGGCAGCCATTGTATAGGTAGTTATATCGATGGGAAACGCGGCCCCCGCCCATCGAACGGTGGTACGGGGTCGCGGTCCAGGGTGTAGGAATGCCATTCGTTGTATTTATGGATACAATTTCTCTGTTGACAATTTCTATCATTTGATTTAACAGGTTTTGTTGAGGGTGCTTCGATATATGTAGAGTAGATGGGTCTTGGTCGCGCGTATTATATCTGAATAAGTCCATCCCTATCACGGGGAGTATTAATGATTTGATTCCGCAATCCCGTTGGATTTTCGATTGGGCGTTGGTAATTTTCCAGAGAAGGTCTGAAGAGAGTTCATCTGTATTTTCGTTTTTCAAGAATACGTCATGCGTTATTGTATTTTTGTATGTTAAGTCGCAAATGCCACAGAAAAAGAGAATTAAGTCGGGATGAAGATTATTTGCAAGGCGAATGGCGTGGGGAGTAATCTTCTCGAAGCCAAGGCCAGCATAGGCAAATGTAGAGTACCTAAGAGGACTCAAGGCAAACATATAAGGCTTCATTTTGAATCCCCGGGAGTCGGAGACAATAAGTATCGACATTTTAGAATCTACAGGCTGAAATCACAGGTGAAGTAGAATAGGTCTCTGCAAAACACAGATAATGGTAATACGTTGTAACACAATCGTATTTCAATTTAGACCTCTTTTTAAATAGAAGGGTAAATGTAGAGATAGTAAGAAGTAAATCAGACTACTTATCGTAGTGAATGTTGATGTTCATTGATCATGTACTGCGGCTGGTAGTCGACCCCTTTTGAGCTCAGATCTTACATCCATAATGATGGCGCCTCCCAGGTTTTGGCCTTTGTACGTTCCCAGGTGGAGCTCTTTCGGGTGTAGGGTGCAGCCAGTGCCCCATTTAAGGTCGAGTGTGGCCTCTAGAAGCTTCTTTTCACCAGAGTTCAGGAGTTTACGTTTTAGCAGTGGGTTCTGTTCGTATTTTAGGATGTTGAACTCACTCAGTTTGGACTCAGCAATAGCAGCCCAGGCACGTGTTTCTAGGTGTTTCGTTGCTCTCTTCATAAGGTACGGGTCGGTTGTGGTCATTACCTGGCGTGCAGAGTCGGGCGCGTTCGCGAAGGTGGCTTTGTGGAAGCAGTAGATTTGCTCTACGGAGTTAAAGGTTATGCCTTCGTGCTCTATGTCTGCCGGAAACATGTTTGAGAATGGTGCATGATGACTAAAATATGCAATCATTGTTGGGGTCTCCTTTGTTTTGGTGTGTTCCAGACTTAGGTCTGGGGGCAGCTTTCCCAGGTCCTTATGAGCAAAATATCTGTCATTGTAGACAAGTCCCCTACCTCGCGGTTTTATGTCGTAGCCGGCTTTCTCTGCTAGTTTGCTAACAGCTCTTATTTCAGCTTTTTGAATCCGGAGGTCTAGATTCATGTCTTCATTTACAAATATGTCATTTGTCGCAGGGTCTTTTTTTAGCTGATTTTTGTGACGCAGGATCAGATCGCGGGTTGCAGACTTTGTGAACGATACCAGTTTTGGGCGGTTAGCACTCTTTGGATTGCCCACACGGTACGCCTGGTCAATATCTGAACTACCCAGGTGATCGCAAATATGTGTGCAGATGTCAATTGCTATATCTGGGACGTTTTCGTTGTTGGTCTGGTTTATACCTTCAATGATGACATTTTTTTTCCTGGCGGTCTGGTCGTTGAGCATGCATTGTTCTTTAAGACTAGAGATAGACGTGTTAGAGACATCTTGTTTTTGTTCTAGAGCAATCAGTCTTTGGTTCATAGCGGCCATATCAGATTTGAGTGTTTGATTCTCTTTTTGCAAGTTGCTGACTTCGCTTTGGGTGTATTGTAGGGAGTCCTTTAGATCGGTCAGAGAGTCGAGTTTCTCCGAGGTTATTTTGTGATTATTATTATTTTCTCTGGTCGCTAAAACTAAAAATTCGAGAGTTTTCGTGATGGTAGCAGCGTAAGGGTCTTCCTCTTGAGAGGCTGATGCACGTGTTTTACCTTTAGGGCGGTCACGGAGGTCTTTCAATATGTCATCGATTTTTTGCTCTGTCATGGTGAAGTGGTGAGCGATAATCAAGTGCCGATAGTGTAGGGTGGGTAAGATGAAGCAAATGTGAAACAAAACGGTCTTACCAGAGTTGTTGCCCAGTTAATACCTAAAGTGTATCGTTTATAGATCCTCTCCAGTTGATTTGTAACGAATTCCGTGGCAAATTAGTCTTGTTAGGTGGTAAAAGTTGCCGGTTGATCGGGAGCTCACCGTCCACACGTCCTTACCCAACCATGCCTCGTTAGGCATGGTTGGCTACCAAAAAAAACAAGGCCTGCAACAAGAAATGGAAGTCTGACAAGGGACACAGGACAAGTCCCCATATGCAAGTCGGGTTTTCACAAACGGGGGTCACAGTAAATCCACAGGTTAGTGACTCCCTTGTCATGCTAGGCTATGGCATGTTTGTCCCAAACATGCCAATGGGAAATTCAGGATGATACTAGACCTCTCAGATCTGAATAACAGTGTGACTTATAAACATTTCAAAATGGAAAGGTTACAAACAGCCCCAGACATGGTAAACAAAGGGGCATTCATGGGGTCCCTAGATCTGTCGGATGCATACTATTCAATCCCTGTCTGTGAATTTGACAGAAAATTCCTCAGGTTTGAGTGGAAGGGACAACTTTATCAGTACACTTTTCTGCCTTGGTGCAGGCACTAAGGCAGTTTACAAGGGTTCTGAAGGCAGTGTTTGCCCATCTGCAGAGCCAGGGCCACTCCATGTTTGGTTACATTGATGATACATTTATCATGGCAGAAACAGCTAGCCAGTGTTGAGAGAGAATTAGGGCCCTCTTGGCCTTACTGGTCAAGCTGGGCTTCAAGGTACATGAAAATAAAAGTGTGACTGTTCCTACTACACAACTAACCCTCCTAGGCTATGTCATTGATACGGCACAGACAAGGGTAGCCCCTACAGAGACAAAAGTTCTCAAATTCTAAACTCAGGTGAAGAACCTAGGTGCTGGTCAGAAGGTCAAGATCTGACGAGTTGCTAGCCTAATTGGCCTTCGCAAAGGGAATCGAATATGGGGATGCCCAGTTCAGACGTTTGGAGAGAGACAAAATTCAAGCCCTGAAAAAGAAGGGGTGGGGGACTATGAAAGGACCATGAGTGTCTCTGCTGAAGGTATGGAGGATATTGACTGGTGGATGAAAAACATCAATCCCCTCACCTCACCCTCACTACAGATGCCTCCGATGTAGGCTGGGGTGCTGTCTGGGACAGTGGAGAAACCACTAAAGGCAGTTGGGCTCTGTTAGAACAAGAATTGCATATCAATATAAAAGAAAGTATGGCAGTAGCCTTCAGCCTACAATGTTTTGCTAAGTCATTAACCAATGACCAAAGGGATTCAAAGAGTGAAGGATGTGACCTGGGAAATGTGTGAGCACCATTACCTGTGGGTTGTATGGGGCACATATCCCAGGAGAAAATAATGTGGAGGCTGATGAGGAGTCCCCTACAGAGACTAAGGCTGAATGGGAGCTCCCCAGAGAAACATTCCAATTTGTCATGGATAAATTAGGACACTGTCACATAGATCTGTTTGTGTCTAGGCTTACTAACAAATTGTAGATATTGTAGCTGGCACCTGGACCCAGGTGCAGAATTATTGATGCATTTTCCTTCAAATGGACTAATGGATTCTATGCCTTCCCAGGTTGAGTATTTGGGTCCTTCAAAAAGCAAGGAAGGACAAGGCCGGGGGCATCCTCGTGACGCCATCGTGGGAAGCCCAACCCTGAGACATCTTCCTAAGGTGGACGGCGAAACAACACCTGGACCCTGGGGATGGTCCCCCTGCAGAATCAGGTTTCTGGAGAACTGTGGCCCCTTCACCTTGCAGCATGGGTGATTTAAAGAGAACACTAAAGGCCCAAGGCTTGGACTCACTCACCACAGAGCTCTACATGCAATCTTGGAGAACTTTAACCAAGAAACAATATGATGTTGCACTAAAGAAATAGACAATCTTTTGCGTGGAAAATAAGATTAAACCGAACAAACCCTAGGGTTTCTGACGTCATGAAGTTCTGCTCCATGTTACATGACAAAGGGTTGAGTTATTCTATAGTGAACACAGCAAGGAGTGTACTTTCGGCCTGCGTGGAGAAAGTGGAATCATAGCATGGTCACCAGGCTATTGACAGGCATTTTTAATGCAAGACCTCTGAAGGCACACTACCAATAGACCTGGGATGTCAATACAGTGTTGAACCTTCTAAAGAAATGGTCCCCCTTGCCTTCACCAGACATTAGGAAACTTACGTTTAAGACACTTATGTTGCTTGCCCTGACCATGGCACAGAGGACTCAAATACTACATGCTTTGAATACAGAGTTCATTATTTGGAATGATGAGGAAGTAATTCTGCAGATACAGAAACTAGTGAAACATACCAGGGAAGGTCAAACCCTAGACCAGCTTATGGTGGCAAAATTCAAGAAAAAAAGACTGTGCCCCTATAGGGCCCTGAAGGAGTATTGCGCTCAGACTACACAGAGCAGAGGCCAACACATCCAACTGTGAATTACACTTGGGAAGGATCCACATCCAGCAACAAAAGACACAGTCGCCAGGTGTTTAAGACGACCATGGCAAAGGAAGGCATTAACACACAAGTGTTTAAAGCTCACTCGACCTGTGGGGTGGCCACATCAAAAGCCACTCTCAGTGATTTACCCGTAGAAACCATCATGAGAAAGGCAAGGTGGACTAACGCCAACACCTTCGCAAAATTCTATAGAAGGACTCTCACCGCAGATGACAACACCTTCCAAAACACAATTCTTCAGACACAAGGAGCACTTGGAAACCCAGTCCGGTACGGGAGGTTGACCAAAACTGTCAGCCGGCTTGACCTGTAGCCAATCACAGGGAGCAGCCTCATACTCGTCAGCTTACTGACCCGATTGGTATGTCGCAGCGACTGGTTTGCCGTTGTCAGTATAATGTGACCGGCGGAGTGTTGTGTCAATGGTCTGCGGCACAGCCCTTCAGTGAGGCAGCACTATAAAACGGGCATAGGGTCCTACTGCTACAAGTAGACCAAAGTTGAGTAAGTATACAAACAATTGGATGAATCCATGATTGTAAATAATGAGGAAGTCTGGAAAGGACCTGTAACGGTTGACCGGATGTAAAATCACCCAAACAAACAAACAAACAATTCTTCAGACAGAGAAAGACAACTAGACAACCATCTGCCTATGAACCTTTCTCTGGAGGAGCACAAGTGAGTTAAAGTCTCTGTTGATCTCCGACTGAACAGTAACAAGAAGTAGACTTTATAGGTTGAGGTTGAGACTTACCTTGGTAAAATGTTATATTTGGCCTAAAGTCTATGATGTTACAGGGTCGTCGGAGGGTGCAACAGTCCCCCCAAGACTGTTGCTTCGTTGTTTGTTTTGCGGATGCTGCTCTGTTAGGGTAGGTCACTTGTGCCCCTCTGTGCTAAAAACTGCTGGTACCCCATATCTCCGTTGTTCCCTCTGACGACCCTGTAACATTGTACACTTTAGATCAAATATCACCTTTACCAAGGTAAAGTTTCCTCGATAGTATTGTATTTATTATGATTATCTACCAATTTGGGTGGTTAAGCTTGGTAGGTACGCCATTTGTTTGATTGATGTATAATTTCAATCAGCTTTACCTCGCAAAATCAATGATTTGCCTGTGGCCTGTGGGAAGGCCATGTCCTAAACTTTTTCAGAAAATTTAGGTACTTTATATAATTAGGTATAATATTGTCAATAAAGTAACCATTTTTACCCAAATCTTCCAGAAACGTTCATATGTTACCTTGTGAAATCACTCTCTGATCAAACTCATGGCATATTTATTATTTCTAGCCAACCTCACTAGTTTCCTGGATGTTACTGTATACCTGCGAACGTCTTTGAAATATAGAGTTATATAGTACTAAGAAAACGTATGTGACTGAGCCTGTACGGTGGCCTTCTCGGTGATTTGATGAAGAAATACGGCCCTCCCGCCTGCGGCGTCGGGTCGTATTTTTTTTCATCAAATGACCTCGAACGTCCACCCGTACGGGATTAGTAACCACATTTTCTCTTAGTATTGTATTTATCAGAGCATCCTTGCGCGCTTTATTCGTTGGTTAAAGTGCTCACATGGACTTCCAGCTTGTAAGTCTAATTGAACAAATTTGACTTTAAACTACCCAAACAATAAAACAAACTTCCAGCTTGCTTCAAAAAACTATCCCTTCACTATCTGCTAGCTATTCACTGTGATATTGTGAAAGGAGCAAAAGACCAGGGAGCTGTTTCAAAACGTGGGTTAACTCTATGGTTTTGAAACAGCTCCCAGTGTGGTTGAGGTGTGCCCAGCGGACCATGATCAATCACTTGAGACCGAAATACCTCATTGACCTACTGGTGCTTGATATATTTGGATTCTAGACTCAGGCAGTTGCAGAAAGGGTAAATAGACTGGTGCATTAAACTGTAGGTGATGCCAGTGAAGGCCATTTCCCTCACAATGACATCTTTGTTTTCATTTCTGAAGAGGCGTTTTATAGACAGCGACTTCTTTATTGATGATCATAAGAAAAGAGGGACTGATTGGGAGACCGTTTTGGTGATCATCATTGCAATGGAGTTTGAACTTCTCCACAAATCTTCAGCCCAACATTGATTTGTTTCGGGTTTTCTCAATCTCTCTGAGGCAGTAAATTCCATATGAATTAGTTCCACTATACTTTTTGCTGACGCCAACTGACATCCCTGCTTAATGTAACTGTTTTTTCTTCCTAGATAACAAGAGCTGATGGCTCGGAAGCTGGAGCTATCATCAAACACTGGGGAGGTTGTCGTGAAATGATGGGACAAGTCAATGACTTCTCCGTAGAATGTAAGTCATCCTATTTTAGCAGTTGCTGGCTATTCACTTATGTTACTACTCAGATATGATTGTATAGATAGTACTCGGCGGTTAAATGCTACCCTACTGATTACACTAAACCCATAGGTCCGTTTATGGATTGAACGGTTCGGCTCAGTCGAGGTTCCTACTCACAAATGTAACAGAGTATGGAGCTACAATAAAAGACTTTATTCAGCATACTCAGCTACAGTCAGGGGAGTGCTGAAGCTCAATTCCATATTAAACAGTATCTCAATTCTTGGCTGGTGAATTGGCCCAGCTAACCAACATTAGTGGTCCGTCTCAACTACCGAAATAATATTGAACAGCGGATATCAACTAAAACAATCACAAGTTGAGATCCCTAGCAATCGGTATAGAATTATCTCAGGTTCTATACTGATCTACCTGCCAGATACCAGTTTCAGTAAGGAACAGCCTGTAAATCGCCTATTATCGCCCAATATACTAACATCAGACAAATAACTACCATCAAATTATTCATATATATATATTTTCTGGTACTTTATTATAGATTTCTTATACTTTCTTATAAACTGACACCTGACTTTGGCAAAATTTTATAAGCTGATTAAAAAAAAAAAATCCCTAAGAAAAATCTGCCTATGAGCGGGGTTTTCCGGTAAATAGAATTAATGATATTGTAGGGGTCAGGGCATTCGAGCAGCGTTGTTTCACTTTAGAACTAGGTGGCGCGAGTGCCGATCCCTGCTGTGCGGTATGGCAGGTGGACCCGCAGTATGCAAATGCTGCGGGTTCACCCGCATTACGTAACTCGGCCACTATATAAGGTCGTGTCCACAGCAGGTTGACAGGACTTCTCACGGTGCCTCTTTACAGAGTGAACGTCTGGAGCCTCACGAGTTGGTTAGGTTGTGTTGAAACACCTTTCAACGTTGAAGAGACCAGTATCTCTTCCCGCGCTAGTTGGTGCCCCGCAGCACCAACGGATTGTGTATTACTTCCAGTAATAAACGAACGGTAGACTGAAACTGTCCGGAGTCTGGTTTTCTATTCGCGGTTAAGCGGTAGTTGGTAGATCCCGTATCTCCCTCCCTTCTCCAGTGGGTAAAGCCGAACCCACCTGTATTGGCACGGTAAGTACAGGGTACTCTCGGAACCTCTGGTCGACTGACGATCGCAGAGAGTGGTAATACACTTTCAGCGACTAGAGGGTAACAGCTACATTGGTGCCGTGACCAGGATCTTTGGCTGCTTGCACAGCCGAAGATCACTGGAGAGGAAGGATGGCGGAGAAGCCGGGTGTAAAAACCCGGTCAAAGATCGCCGTGCAGAGTCCTGCCGCAGAAGGCGCAGCCAGCCCGGAGAAGACACAAGATGTCCGTACTCCAGTGGCAGCTGCTAGCCAGTCGCGGAAGAAGGCTGCAAGGAATGTGGCTGAGCAACTAAGCTCAACCGTGCTCCACATGGGGACCCCTAAAGTGGACTCCATGGAAGAAAAGGACCTGGAAGGAGTAAGCCGAATAGGCGATTCCCCAGTAACCCGGCCTAAGATCGATTCTCGGATCGATCATGAAGCCGAGCAACGTCAAGCGAGGCAGCGTCTACTCGAAGAGCAAGATACTGCTAAGTTGATGTTGCAAGACGTGTATTCTCGGGACAAGGTAGCCGCTGAGTCACTGCGAGTGCAGAAGGAACAGCTTGCTTTGGCCGAGGATCAGGAAAAGGCGGTATTGGCGCGCACACAGCGCGCAGAGGCAGACTATGCTTTAAAGTATAGGACTCCACCGCCAGGCTGGTAGAGTGTGACCAAGGATCACGTATACTCCCCGCAAGGGAATGCAACGGGTCCTCGTGTATTTACTCCGCCACGAATAGATCGGAGACCTCCGATGGTGAACTTTGCTTCCCCAACGGATTCTCTGAGAGACTCTACGCATGCTAGTGATAGGGGAGTACCGTCTAATTCCGCGATAGCTGAATTAGGACTAAACCCTGTGCTTGCGGAGAGTAACGCGGATCGGGTGTTCAATCGATCTCTAGCACAGGCTAGGGATGTCCCGATTGTAAGACCGGCAGAAACGGCCAGACATAACGCCATTGTTCCGAAGCCTTTTGGTAAAGGAATGGTGTGGGAACACTGGTTTGCCGGGTTCTGTGAGGATGTCCAGTGCAATGGGTGGAGTACTACCGATGCATTGCCGTACCTCATGAGAGCGTTGCGCGATTGACCCGGTGAGGCTGCTTTACGCGCCTACCGGCGTTCAGCTACGCATGGATGGGATGCCCTTGTAGAAGTGGCGTCCTATTACTGTGGGCAGCTAGTAACGCTGAACCCTCGTTCGACTTTTCTAAGTCGGATACAGGGTAAAGATGAGTCGGCCCGTGCTTACGGGTTAGCCTTACAGCAATTGCTGATTGAGGTTTACCCCGGTACTCGACTGGACTCACCGGCACTGCATGAGGATCTACAAACTCAGTTTGTGAAGGGTCTCAGAGACGAGGACATCCGCATGGAGGTGGTCTCGAAATGGGAGCCTGGTATGACCCTCATACAGGTGTTGAAAATAGTGGACGCCTATGAACAAAGGTGTGCCCTGTTTGGAGAGTATGGAAAACCTGCGAGTAAAACCCTGGTTGCCATGCTAACGCCATCCTGGGAACAGGATGAGTTGGCGACCGAAGAAACCAGCGACCCCGAAATGGAGGATGTACTCTCCGCAGTGCAATCAATGGTACTCGGACGTCGTAGTTTCCGCGGTAGGGGCCGTGGCCGGTTGAATCCAGGGAGGCCCAGGAATGGGAATCCTCAGGTGACAGAACAGGCCGTGGGTAAAGATTCCAAAGAATCACCTACTGTGACGGAATTGTTGCTGCAGATCAACGAAAGGTTATCGCAATTGGAGAAAAACCAATTAGATACTCGACAGTGCGGAAAGACTGGGCACATTTCTCTGGAATGTCCCCAGAAGCTGGCTGCTGTAGAAACCACAGACGGCCCTCTAGCTTTGCCTTCCCCTCATGAGGATCCGGTAAACTAGAATGGGCTACGGTTAGTGGCGAGACAGTAGCCCCAGCAACTGTACGCCTGAGTACCCAAACTGGAGAACCAGCGAGTAAAGTGAATCTTACTCGGACCAGAGAGGAAGAGATTTCGAGTCAGATCGCTACAATTTGTTCTTGCTATCTATCTCCGAGACATCCCTGTTTACAATGGTTATGCCAGCGTGGATGGGACCTCGGCACCCTCGATGGTATTTCCCGGTTCATTCAGCAGCCATCTCCTCTAGGAGGGAGACGATGGTATGTACCTGTGAGAATTCAGGGGTTGAAAGTAGATTTGTTGGTTGATACTGGAGCAAGCCGCTCTGTGTTGAACCACAGTTTATATAAGACTTTTGAATTTGATCCGGAATGTAAAGTTTCAGAAGCAAGTGCAAGGGCTGCTAATGGTACTCCGTTGAAGTGCTACGGCAAAGTGATTATCCCGATCTCAGTAGGTAACACTGAATTAGTGTGGAGTCCCATACTCAGTGATATCGAAGAGAATGGAATAATCGGAATAGACTTCCAAGCGTTGTATGGAGTGTCATTGGACCTTCAGCAAGGCCTGCTTCGGATTAAACACCCGGAACAGCTGGAAGTAGAATGTTCCTGTAGACGGATTTCCTCAGTGGTCTCTGTCAGGCAGGATGTAAGCATCGCCCCTCAGCAGATGGTAAATGTGCTAATAGCTGGGGAAGGTGACTTGCCGTTGGCAGATGCTATGTTTGAGCCTGATCCGATGTTATTCCCAGACAAAGGATTACAGGCTTGGGACACCCTTATGGGTGGAGCTCGGATCGGATCTATACCCGTGAGTAATCATACTACGGGGAGGATAGTGTTGAAGAAAGGTGACGTTGTTGGCCGAGTAATATTGGCTAACTCCGTAGATACAGTGGAGGTCTGTCCTCTAGGTATTTCATCTATCGACCACGACCCGAGGGAAGAGAGGATTGGGTGCGTGAACACAAACTCGGAAAAAGATCCCGGGTTTGCAGTTCTGCACGAGACCCTAGAAACTCTGATCACTGCTGCAGACGCCCTAACGAGCGCGGAGCAACGGGAATTAAGAGTTATGCTAGGAAGGTGGAATAAGATCTTTGCACGGCTAGGAGACCCATTGGGTAGAACTGATCGTGCAGAGCACCACATAGATACAGAGGGAAACATTCCATTTAGACTACCCTACTGGAGACTACCGCCCATAAAGCAGGAAGCTTTGGAAGAGGAGTTACGGAAAATGCTTTCTCAAGAAGTGATCATACCCAGCGAAAGCCCTTGGGCCAGCCCTGTGGTGATGGTTACTAAGAAGGATGGTACTTGCCGGTTCTGTATTGACTACAGAAAACTGAACGGTATCACCTGGAAGAACGCCTATCCAATACCACGGATCGATGAGAGTCTCAACTCTCTCGGGGGGAACCAATCGTTTTGTACCTTGGATCTCCAATCCGGATATTGGCAGGTAAAGATGGCTAGTGAGGATCAGCCGAAAACTGCCTTCACTACTCATGAAGGGCTGTATGAATTTACAGTAATGCCCTTTGGCCTCTGCAATGCCCCAGCTACGTTTGAATCCATGATGGATCAGATGCTGAGAGGCTTGCAGTGGAAGAAATGTTTGGTTTATTTAGACGACATAATTGTTTTCGGGAAAACCGTGGAACAATGTTTAAATAACCTAGCGGAGGTCCCTGGGCTTGAAAGGTTCATTATACTGCTGCCACGTCAGTAGTTCAACACACAAAGAAGGTGTGATTCGGACCTGGATGGGAGCAAATCAGCGGATGGTAGCATGTTTTGGTTCAACATCTGTAACTGTGGATCACATGATGTATCCTTGGTAAAGAACCCCTGGGCATCGTAGATCCCTCTAGCTCTGTGATGAGGTTTAGAACTCTGGAAGTTATCTCGTCTTGTTGGTCATTGAACAGCCTGGTTTTTCGATTATAAACTTTGGTATCCATCGAGTAGACCGTGGTGAATATCACTTCAACTGGTGGGTTGTAGTATTTCATATATTCAATGGTACGTTCACAGGTATTTATTATTTCACGTAATTGACCCTCAGAGTTCTCAGGTCTCAGCTTAACAGCTTTTTCTAATATCGCATATACCTGCGCTAATATAGATCACTTCCACACCCTGAAGGTTAATAGGATCTAACAGATACCGACTTCGGCTGCCCCATCTAATAAATATCCGGGAGTGACGCCTTACCAAGGAATGACTTTCAAAACTCGTATGGGAAAAGTCTGTAAGCAGGCAACGCATAAACGATATTTACTTAACAAAATAAGACCTTATATTACTGAAACAGCCTACTTACAGATTTATAAATCAATGGTCCTCCCGATATTAGACTATTGAGATATCCTTTTAGGTAATTGTTCAACCATAGAGTTACAAAAATTAAAATTGTACAAAAAAGCATAGGATAATAGCTAAAGCGGAACCACGCACCCAAATTGTAATGTTGCGTACAGCCGTTCAATTAACTTACCTTGCACAAAGACATGATACTCATTTGGTTAACTTTATGTACACTAAATTTGACAAGATGAATTATCACATCAGTCTTTAAGATCAACAAGAGCTTCAGAGGCGTCCTTGTTTATTGTCAAGAAGCCCAACAATGCTACTTTACTAGATGTATAGCTTATTATGGAGCTGTGAAGTGGAATAACCCTCCACTTGACCTACGGAACATTGAAAACTTACAATCTTTCAAGGAGACCCAAAGACTCATTGAAACTGTTTGTTCCGTAGTGGTTTGTTTTCGAGCTTCTCTGAATCCCTATAGCTAGTCAATATACATTTACATAATATTGATGCTACGCATATTCACAATGGACTTATGATACACTTATAATGGTTGTATAAACCGTCTATGGCTTTGCCTAATGTGCTTGTCTTTATCAAACTGTACTAGTTGATGGATCACATTGAAACCAGCCTTCGGGTTGAGTGCGTATACCCAGTATAGATAATGTTGTCTTTTTTTAAAAGACTACATTGCACATGTTGTGTTCCCACTAGGTGACGTTGTCTCGAATCGCTGCTACCTAGAAATTTGGGGTTCTAATCGCTGACTAGGGCCCGAAGATCGTTTAGTGGAAATGAGCCCTAAAGATTATTATGTTTAGATAAAGTGAATCTTGGAGTAATAACCACTATTCTACATTTTCAGATGCGCCCGGAGAGACGACACTGAATAAGGCCATCCTGTTGGGTGCGACCTTCCTGGTGGACTTTATGTACTTCGAGATCAATAAGAACCAATAAGATGCCTTCCTCGTCTTAGACCCGGAGTCACGCAGATACTGATTCATCTCGAGTCAGATACTCTGCGCCCATTTGCGTATGGACACGATGACCAAGTCTATGTAAGAAGATTGCAAGAATGTCGGCGTTACCATTTTTACACGTGGTTTTGGGAATGTAACTTGTCACTTGCTAATTAATTGATTTATCATTTTTAAACATGTTGTCGTTTGCATTGATGTAGTTCTAATACTCTAGTGAGTGGTTATGGAAACCAGTTGCCCAACTCCCTGTCTATGTTCTCATATAATACAACGTAGAAAGCCTTCAGGAATTGAGGATACACCTATTTACCTACACTAAGAGTGTCTCATTGTGTCTGCCACATAAAATCTCTGCACAGCTGTCGGACGACCACTGTCTGTCAGGCAGGCATAGAAGTCGGTCTGGTGGAGCAGGCCACACAGTCAACAGTGATGGCTGCACGGCGATGAAATGGTAAAACCTAGAGTGGGATTCACACAATGGGGATTCATGTACCTCGCAGTATGTTTGTCTGAGACAAATCCTGCTTGGATTCTGTACTTGAACTCAGTTTCTTCGTGTAAATTGTAGGGTTCCATTTCCCTGAGACATGTTTTTCCCCTGCAATTATTGGCAACATTTACCCATAAAAAGGAACAGAATCTCATGGGATTTTGAACCCTGTGAGGTAAATGAATCCCACCGTGTGAATTCCACTTAATAAAATAGTTTTTGCTTGGTACTACTGGTAGTACTGTGCAATGGGCTTGTAGGTTTGTACGTTATAACCATGTATGGCGGACGCCCAATGGCATTTAAATCACGGTCACCACAGTGGAACACACCCTTAATTCTAGATACACCTGAAAGTTGTTCCCAGACCTCAGTATACTTGAACATTCCGTCCCTCAACTGCATGCTTTGCTACTTGCCGTTCCGCTGCACCTCATGTATATTCATTGAAATCCAACATTCCTATTCTCAAATGCATTGTTATTTCCAAGCTTAATTGGACATTATAGTTATTTTATTGCAGAAAATCTTAATGGTAATCCTGTGATATTTGCTCGTAACTTATATCTAGCAGTGAAGGATTTTAACCGAACCACATAAGAGAGAATCAACAGATTTCTGATATAAACATCAGAGGGCAGTGGTGTGCCTGGTAACTTTAGGATGAAGCGACAGGTAGCAGCACTGCAACATGGACTGAACTTTCGAAATATCTCTTGCCAGCTCTATCCAGCACAAACTCCACACTACAAGGGTACGTGGGGGGGGGGGGGGGGGGGCAACTAAATTTATTAACAATAATAGCTTCTTTGTATATCCTAAAGCTATGTCCTTAATGATTTATTCTATTCTCTATGACGCTATAATCTAAAAGGCTATAAGACCGTTCCGGCCACCTGGTATTTATTTGGCCATTGGGAACAAGATGGTTGCTTCCATAATACAATACTGAAATAACCTATACTGAAATAATCCACAAACATAGAATATCCCTCTTTGGCTGTAATTGTCTAGTACCAGCTTTTCCCTAATATTACCCCCTTCCACTCTGTTGTGTGCCTCTTTAACCAACTCGGTATTACATGCCCACACCATAAGGGGAAATGAACATAGTATTTTACATTTTCGTGATTGTAATACCATGGAGAAGATCACTTGAAATGAGATTCAGTTGATTTTGTATTGTGTAAATCCTTATTCGACGACGTTTTTATCATGACAGTTCAGACTGTTTGGTTATGTGATTAAGAATATACACAGAGTGACTGAAGAACTAAATACTTGGAGTGCTGTTAACCTGAAGACAGGTGCGCTTTCATCATGAGGACATTCCTAGTTCTATGTATACCAGATGAGGTGCACCAACTCCATATAGTCTATATTGAAGGGGGTCTTTCATTGGACTGAATAGAAGACCACAAAAGAGCATGGTACAGATGGCGTCTGGCCACCATGTGTACCATTCCGCGTACTGGGCAGTTATAGAAATCGGTGCAGTGGAGCAGGCCATACGCTAAATGTCGGTGGCCACACTGGTGTAACAGTGACGATTCATAAAACCTAATAAATTAGCTTTTGTTTGGTTCCTGCACGGATACCTTGCGACGTCGGCCATTGAACGGGCCTGTGTGTTTGTAAGCATGTTTGGCAGATGCATTCGTGGCCAGCCCAGTGGAAGAACCCATTTACTAAACACCAAAAAACACACCAAACATTCCACTTGAAACAAAACAAAATTATAAAAAGAAACCCAATAAAAATAGGGAAATATATTTGGTGAAGAGGAACCTGCAATACTCCAGCCAGTATGAAAAAGTCGTTATATCACTCCTGAAATGGGAAAGGTGAAAGAGGCAGAATCTCATCAGTCTACCTCGAGACATTTGCTTAGGCCCCAAAGTGCACCTTTTACGAGCGGTATACAAGGCTACACTGCTTATTAGCAGAGCTTGTAATATTTATGCTATTGTAACATTGTTATAAATCTGTTTTAACTTTCATGAGATTCACGTACTATGATAATGTTCCCCTGAACAATGGATATCTGTTTTAATGATCCTGTATAATTTTGTTAAATATATTTTCATATTAGAAATTTGGTTCTTATTACCTGTATTAGTAATATATTGTGCACATGACTATTCAAAATAACACTATTTATTCAGGTATATACAAAGGATAACTTATATTTTCCAACTTTCCTGACAATACTACACCAGTTGATATTGTGAGAGATTCCAATTTGTAATTTGTACACTGATTCTGTGGCCTTGTCACGGTACTAAGTGCATCATCAGACACCAGCTGACAGATACTGTATTTACTTATACACCTTGTATTTTTATAGACTCTGCCATTCAGTGCCTCCTTTCTTGTACATGTTGGCAAGTTCGCTAATTAGTTATTAATTATTTAATATGTTTGTTAATGTTACTGGAGAATCCAACCGAAACAAAGTTGCCCCTGGATTTTATGGTGAACTCGCCCAATAAAACTGTGCAACCACTGCTGCTAACTCACTGCGATCGGCCTTCCGATAAACTACGATTAGAAATACCGTACTTAACACACTGGCCAATGAATCAAATTTTCGATTTGAATCGGCAGTCAAATTTAGGCCTATCGGCATGTATCAGGAGCGCAGTGACTACATGGTTTTAGTTTTAGGCCTCAAATAAATGTTCACTTGAGCAGGCAATATTGCGCTCCTCTTCTAAATGATTTGCAACTGATAAGACAAATACATTGCACGTGATATTCTTAGTTTACACTACAAACCTCCAATAAGCAGAGAGATATTAGTTGGTTTTGATACAATGGAGGGAGAAATCTAAACGTTTTGGACCTGACCTCGATCCTGAGAACTAACCTTTTGGGAAGACTCAATATGTGTCCATTCTGAAGCAGGTAGCCTAACTAAGAAATATATTACCGATTCACTCGCTTGAATGATATCCTTCAGAGCTTCTAACAGTTATATGTAAATTATACATTTATTCGCCATTAGATAATAGGAACATAGGAACAGCATTTTTTCAAATTGCTAAAAACCAACAAAATTGGGTTAGTCTGAGGTTTGAACCCCGGACCGTCTGATTCCTACTGATTTTAACTAGGCAAAACTACCTGCAACTAGGACGGACACAGAAGAACCAAGAAGGCTTTCATCATGAACTGTCCTTTCGAAGGATTGAGGTCAGGAGAAGGAGAATAAAATGTGGACAACACATATTTAACACGACGACTCTCCTATCCTGGCCATTGTCCTCCTAATAGCTCTCCTATCATTGTCCTTAACCTGTCCCCAAATATTAAACTCCCCCCTGGATCCAGCCAGCCAGTATTCATCATACACCATTGTAGTAACCTCTCTTACAGTGTTAAACCAGTAAAGTCGAGTATTATCAACTTCACCAGCTTTGTTGTCATTTAAGCAGAGTTCTTTACTACAGAGTTGGGTGGGGAGTTAGCTCAGTGCTTAAAGAGTACTGGAACCCTTTTCAATAGCTGGTATTCCGTTAAGCAGCACCAAAGTGACTGTGCTTTTCAATATTTTATTTACACAAGAGCGAGCGGCACTTTGAACATGGGCGGCACCAACAGTGGCAGTAACCGTTTTAGAGAGAAATTTCAGTTCACTGTTACTGCCACTGATCACGAGAGGGTCTATCTTCTCGCTCTGAACAATCCAACAATTTCTAAACATGAACGAGTGGAACACGTATGTAGTTTGCAAGTATTAAAATGGAACTTTATTTATACTTCAGTCTCTTTTAGAACATACTGCTTAGAAGATGTGTATAAAATGTAATCGTCATCTTTCAGTGTCTTAGGGTGAGCACATCATATCTATTTATTTGCTAGTCTTCAGGGGATGGTGGGTTGGGAACTTGTACACCCTCCAGAGGTTACTAACCTCCCTATTATCGCCCAGGGTAAATACAAGTTCCGCTCGCGACTGGTTGGGCACACCACGACCACATGAACCACAGTTTTCCCATTTATATTTGGAGAACCTGAATATAATTTCGGATTTACATGTAGAAATAGCTGAAATTTCCATTTCTGACATCGGATTTCCAATTTGAAGATTTATAAAAACCATTAAACTGCAATAATTGGGGGTTACGATTCAAGGGTCGATCACCATACAACATCGGCAACCAGCGAACACTGGAACTTGTAAACAGACTGAATTATGGGATACCATGACCCTTAAACAGTGACACAACAATGGCAGTATCAAGGCAATGTCTAATACTTGAAAAACCGTTTGGGGTTTGCGAGAGGGTATACCCTCTAGCATATGTTGTCACAGCACTTTGTCGGTAGCGGTCCGTTGTGATGCAAGAATTAGTTACCCTGCGAAACTTGGTTGTTATCGCCCACTCAATATGCGCATGTGTCTGCACACGCTCTTCCGTTCAGATTTCAAGGACTATTGGACGTACTATTATTCTAATATGATTTTAATGTAACTAACTGAAAAGAATAGTATTTCACCATGAGAATTATATGTCGTGAAATGTCCTGATATGCTTAATTTCAGAAAGATTTTCACTCTCCAATCGTAGGCTTCAATACTGCGCATGTTCGCACATGCGCACTAGATACTAGCTGGCGATAATAACCAATTTTCGCAGGGTAACCAATTCTTCCATCACACTGGCTGCACCCGTCTTTGCTCAGTCCTTGGCAAAATTCTGCACATGTCCAAATGTATCCGCCTAGATCGGCAGTTTGTGAGTAAGCTGCTAGAGGCCATACGGTCGATGAAAGGCTGTTATATCAACGTCAGGTCGGATATGCGGCAGGACCTGCAGTGGTTCATGTCCTTTGCCGAAGGCTGGAACGGCCACGCCTTTATACCTCGCGGCCCACCTACCAAGTGCATCAAGGTGGATGCGTGCCTTTCTGGCATCGGTGGTACAGACGGTCTGTATGCATATACAGGTGTGCCCGGTCGATGACCCGATGGACTGCATAGCGGAATTCGAGGCCCTGAACACGATCTACGCACTCAATACCTTCTTGACCAACCAGGACCGAGGCACTCGGGTTGAGGTATTTTGTGATAACATGGGGACTGTTCACGCACTCATGTCGGGCAGGGCACGCAACCGGGTCCTTGCCCAGTGTGCCTGTCAGGCCTGGATGGTTCAGGCCAAACTTCAAGTCGACTTGGTGTTTAGTCATGTGCCCGGGGTCCTCAACTCGATCGCTGATGCCCTCAGTCGTGCCCACCTGACCTCAAGGGACTATAACAATGCTGCTTTTTTACATAGATTTCCTCAATCTAAGCTGTATTTAAGGCATAATTACCTTCCTTCTGGGTCGATGAAACATTATGAAGGTATTTTAGGAAATATGTTAAAAAATTAGAAATTGGATATCTTATTAATAATAAATACTATGTACCGAGCTTATCCTTTGTGAGGGCTCATGATTGAAAATGACAAACATATCATTGTGTCGACTAAGATGTGTCTAAAAATGTATCAAACATGTATAAGAAAGGGAAAATTGAGTAGTTGTATGAAGGAATGACATAATAACCCACATTCGACCTATTGAGAATAATTATAACTAAGCAACACGGTAAGCTGTATTTAAGGCGAAATTACCTTCCTTCTGGGTCGATGAAACATAATGAAGGTACTTTAGAAACGATTTTTAGAAATTAGATATCTTATTATTAATAAAACTGAATTCTGTAATAAGAAAGATACTAGTTGAAATCTCCCTTTGCTGGTGACTGCGTGTCCCAAAATCTCACTATCATGGTTAAGAGG
The DNA here is from genome assembly GCA_950022655.1 of Alentia gelatinosa. NCBI lineage: Eukaryota > Metazoa > Annelida > Polychaeta > Phyllodocida > Polynoidae > Alentia > Alentia gelatinosa. The sequence continues at coordinate 60,747,624 of OX465582.1, forward strand.
TTTATTTTATTTTTTGACATGATGGGTAACGGTTCTCGTTGTTGCCCTTCATGTTATTCGGCACTCAGCGACCAAAAGTGTAGAAGCTGTATGCCGGAGTTTATGTTTACTTTTACTTGTTATCAAAAAATAAATTTATGTGTATATGCATGGGCCTGTAACAAATGTATACAAAAAAGAATCAAGGGAATGAACCGAATGATCATGTTTGGGAAAATTGTTAATCAGAAGGTGTTATATGATAAATGGACAAACGGATGTAAACCTGAAAACTATGACAACTCAACTTAATTTAAAGCAATTATCAGAAGTAAAGGGTTTAAAAATACTCCATCTTAATACTTGTAGCATAAAGGCCAAATATGAACGCTTAAGGATGGAATTATGTGGACTTAACCTAGACATACTGACCTTTTCCGAATCATGGATGACGCAATACGATCATATCAATAGCTATCAATTTCCGGGTTATGTATCACTGCGATGGGACAGGAAGTGGAATGATAATCCGCTTGATGATGAACCTAAGAAAGGATGGGGGCTATTAATGTTAATAAATGAAAGCTTTTCGTACAACGACACTATATATAAAGATTATAACCAAAGCCAACAAAATATAGAATTGCAGATAGTCCAAATTAAAAGAAAAAATATGAAAACACTTATTCTGTTAAATGTCTACAGATCACCCAAAGGAAATGTCACTGAATTTATAGAAAAACTGCAACAAGTAATATTAGATTTAAAAGAGACTAAATCAGATATTATACTACTTGGAGATATGAATATAGACATAACAGATAAAATGGAGCCGCAAGCGCAAAGATTGTTAGATGAAATGAAACAACTAGGATTGAAACAATTTATTGAAGACTTTACTCGATGTCAAGATAAATTATCAACAATAGATCTGCTTTTCACCAACTCTAACTTTATACTAACCTCAGGGGTACTCACGAATGAAATTAGTGATCACAAGGTAATCTATCTGGTTAAAAAGAAAAAGAAAGAATAATATATAGATAAAATCTTTAAAGGTCGGACATATAAAAATTACTCTAAGTTTAACCTAAAGGAATTTGTAAATATATAATATTTATACAAGCACAACTCCACAACAGTCCGTAGTCGGTTTTAGTGATGGCTTTATTCAGAACAGCGGTTTTCACAACGTTTCGGCTTTGTAGCAGCCTTTTTCAAGTGATTATAGTGTGTTTGATAGGTATATGAGGTCCTTAAATGAGCACATAAATCCGATTAGTTGTTGCTATGGTGATAAAACAATGAGTTTCTAGATTAGGCACATTTAGGTTATTTCTTTCTGTATAATTTGAGATTCTTTTCTGAATTACTGTGGTATAATTATCATAATACTTGGGTGGTACTTGGTGTACAATATAGTTTTTAATATTTACAGATATATATACAATTGGCATACTTGTATGATTTATATTATAGTGTTCACTTCCTGAGAATTCCTTCTCTTACTAGGATTCTCTCAAGACCGATGCCTACTGTTTGATTTATGTTCCTAATGACATGGTATAGGTCTATAAGAACTTCTGCTGATGGTACTTTCTTTATGATACTAGGTCGGTAATAGTCTTCTGATGGGGCATGGTATGCTTTTCTTCCTGATACAGGTTGGTAGGTACTCTGGGGTGGTTTGTTTACACGGTTGTCTGGTCTTACGGCGGGACGTTTTACATCATTTTTAGCAACCTTAGTTTGCAGTTTATTTTTCTGAGTTGGGGGGACTGATTTACTGTCCCCCGAGCTAGTGCTGCTGGTGTCATTGCTATACGAACTACAGGTACCACATGTTTTGCTAGATTTGCTAGATTTGCTGGTATTACTCACATTGTCTATGGTTACTTTTACTTTCGAAAGTTCAGTTTTAGATGGCAATTTACTGTTTTCCGATGCATCACCGATAGTGGTAACTGGTTTAGGATTGTTGTCAATGGATGGTAGTTCGAAGCTGTCATCAGATGTATTTAAGTCAATTTCGATCAACTCCCTCCATGTGGGCATATCGTTATTATTTGCCTCTTTCTTATTTTCAGCATCAATCACAAAATAATTCATTTTCAGGGACACATTCTTGGTTATTAACAGGGTCAGTTGCAACGTTAGGAGTATCCGGAGTGCTGTCACTAATGTCAGTGTTAGTGGGATTGTTACTGTCACGGATGGTACTGATTTCACTTAGCTTGTTCTTGAGGATAGTACTTAGTGGGTGTGCAGGTCTTGTTCGTTTCCTGACAGTTGGGTCTTGGTCTGGGACGGGCGTTGGTAGGGCTTGGCGACGTTCTCTGTTGTTCTCTTTGATACGTTTTCGGACCGTTTTCAGTCTTTCTTCATTGCTGATCGGTAGTTTTGGTATGCGTTCTCTACTAGTTGTGGTAGCTGATGCGCTTGTTCCGGCAGTCGTGTTTGATTTCCCAGGGTTACTTCCTTCATCGGCCGGCGTGTTGCCAGTTCCTGCATGTAAGGAGAATTTTTATAAACAAGTCGGAATTTGACATTGTCCGGGGTGATTGACTGGTCACGGAATATTCTCTTAGATTGTTTGTTTTTGCATATTAGAATTGGCATAGGAGTGGGTAAAATTGTATCATGCTTTGTTTTTTGGTGTCTACGTAGGTTGGTAGTGTGAGTAAATGTAGAGAAACAGAGTTGACAAGTGAACTTACTGCTCGTGGTTGTACCTTCTGTGGTGTTCGAGTGCTTCCGAGTTAAGTGGTTCTTCATTGATTTTGTGGTCTTTCTCAGCCATTCGCTGCAGAGAGGACATTTCATCCATTCTTCCATTGTATTGATGTTGTTTTCTGGTTTACTATTCATGTTTATGCACGATGATGAGTCTTGGGCTTGTGCATTCGTTCTTGACAGTTGGTTATGTGTCCGTGGTGGCGGTGGTTTTAAACTCCGCCTTCTATTTGATGCGTCATAGTGATTGGTTGCTTGGTGACCTTGAGGGTCACGTCATTTGCATGTTCTGCCGTGAGTCGTTCAGAGTTTCCTATTCATGCCGGTCGGCGATGTCGTTCTTAGTGTTCTGATCCATGCCTCTTCGAGGCGGAGTCTAGCAATTTTGTTCTTGCTCGAACTATCGATGATGATGCATTCTATTTGATTTGATTCGATGTCGTGGTCAGCATAATGTGAGTATACAGGAGAGTCCCGTCGGTGGCGGCGGATGTCGTAAATGTGTTCCCGTAGTCGTTCGGCGAGTGTCCGGCCGGTCTCGCCTATGTACAGAAATGAGCACATGGGGCATTTGATGGCGTACACAATGCTTTTACTTAGGCAGGTGTTTGGGCCTATAATTGGAAATGATGTTCCCGTTCCAGGTGAGTAGATTGTTTTTGTCCTGACGATGTATTTACAGGCTTTGCAATTGTCTGTTTGACAGGGAAAGCTACCTCGAAGACGAGGGGGACAGGGGAATTCTGACTGTGTCAAAATGTCACGTAGGTTGGGCCCTCGTTTGTATGCAATCATGATTTTGTTTTGATTGAAGTTATTCGCCTTGTTTTGTATTAGGCTTCTTCCCGTTTTGAGGAATGTTTCTGCCCTTCTATTGTGGGGTTGTATTCGAGGATGAATTGGATGATTTTTTTGGGGGTGGTTTTGTTGGTTTCTAGTAGTTCTGTGCGATCTAGTGACCTGGCTCTAGTCACGGCTGTTGTCAGCTGTCGGTGTGGGTGGCCCCGAAGTGTTAATGTTTTGATTAGATTAGAGCACGCTTTGTTGAATTTGAGGATGTCAGAACAAATTAATCGATATCTAACTGCTAGACCATGGCATATGGAGTCTTTCTGTTGTTTGGGGTGGTATGATCCATAGTGTAGATATAGGTCTGCGTCAGTTGGTTTTTTGTAGACCTTTGTTGAGAGTTTTCTGTTGTTGCCCACATATACCGTAGTGTCGAGGAAGTTTATGTTTGTTCCACTGTATTCGTAGGTGAACTTGATGCTGTGGTGGATGTCGTTCAAAGATTCAAGATGTGTCTTCAGTTCGTCCTCAGAGCACCTAAAGATGCTGAAAATGTCGTCGATGTACCTTAACCAGAGGCGTGGCTGTAGATTCTGATGGTGAGTGATTTTGGTTTCGAGGTTTGCCATGAAGATGTTAGCGTAAGTCGGGGCTACCCGTGTCCCCATAGCAGTACCTTGTACTTGGTGATAATATTGTTCATTGAATTTGAAGTAATTGTTTTTTAAGACGAGTCTTAGTAGAGTAAGTAGAGTGTTTCCGTCAAGTTGGGGTTTGTCGAGGAGGTTATAGGCCTGTGAGACGGCTTCTATTCCTTCTTCATGTGGGATAGATGTGTATAAACTGCTTACATCTATGGTGACCATGAAGTCGTCTTCATTCAAGTGTGAGCAGTCTTCAATGTAGTTGAGGAAGTGTTTTGTATTCTTTATGTAACTAGGAATTTTGGGCAGTAGTGGTTGTAATATTTGGTCTAGGCAGCCGGATATTTTGTCTGTTGGGCAGTCGATCCCGGAAACGATCGGTCGTCCCGGGTTGCCTTCTTTGTGAATTTTTGGAAGTAGGTAGAAGGGGGAGGTACGAACATTCTTTGGGAACAGATGTTTATGGGCATCGGTTGGTAGTTTGCCTTGATTCTCAAGTCGTTTAAGAGTGTCCTGGACTTTCTTTGAGATGTGTTTTGCTTCATTCTCAGTGGTTTTTCGGTAGTGTGTGGGGTTAGTTAGTTGGCGGTTTGCATATTTAAATAAACAAGGATGGGACGGGTACAAAAAATAAAAGATGTAACAGGTAAATGGAATTATCTAATTAAATTGCTAGAAAAATTCTTAAATACCCACTGCCCGATAAAGGAATTTAAGACAAAAACTTGAAATGATCCCTGGATGACAGGAGAGATAGCCACCCTAATAAGAGACAAAAATATAGCTATCCAACACGCTAAAAGGGCAAACAATCATGAAAACTGGGATATAGTAAAAAGATTACGTAACTCTGCAAACAAAATGACGCGAGATGCTAGAAAAACATACCTTAAAGACCAAATTGAAATTCACAAGGATGATCAGAAATTTTTTTTGAGACATGTCAATAGCATAATCCCTGGTACAGATAATAAAAAAGAACCTAATATTAGTATTGAGAATAAAACGTATAATACGGAAGTAAAACCAGAAAATATCCCAAATTTGATAAACCAATATTTCACCGAAATTGGTCCAGACCTTGCTAAGAGCATGTATACGCCATGGAGAGGCTATGATGAATATAAAGGTACTGAAATGCCCAAAATACAAGTGCATGTCGATGAGGTTGACAAACTAATCGCAGGCATTAAGATTAAAAAAACCTCGGGACTACAGAATATTAAAACATTTGTACTAAAAGACTATCTTAGCTTGATAAATGGAATCTTTACAGATCTGCTCAATAAAATATTTTCAGACACTGAAATCCCAAAATCATGGAAAAGAGCAGTGGTCACCCCAATCCAAAAGGGGGGTGACCCATCAGACTGTGCAAACTTACGACCTATGTCTGTACTGCCACTCCAAGCGAAGCTTCTTGAGAAAATAATTAATGAGAAAATACTACATCACCTAAATGAGAATAAAATTATTTTGAATGCCCAGGGGGGTTTTTAGGAAGGGTTACTCAACTGCCCAAACGGTAGCAGATTTCACGGATAATATCTTAAGAGCAACAAATGTGGGAAAAGTTACAGGGACAGTGTTCATTGATCTTAAAAAGGCCTTCGACACCGTGGATCACTCCACTCTACTGCTTAAACTATCAGACTATGGTATAAAGGATAATAACTTGTTATTAATTAAAAATTACCTGCAAGATAGAACACAGGTCACAAAGGTGAATGATAGAATCTCAGCCCCCAGTGGAGTGATCTGCGGTGTCCCACAAGGTTCAAACCTTGGGCCTACTCTCTTTATTATTTTTGTTAACGATGTTAAAACTGCTATAAAAAATGTCGGCATAAAACTATATGCCGACGATACTGTCATATTTGCTGAAGGTGATACCAAGGAAGAATTATGTGAGAAACTACAACCAGCTCTTGACAAATTTGAACTCTGGTCAGAGCAGAATAAGCTTTCTGTAAATGTTAAGAAAACAAAGTACATGACTTTTGGTTCACCACACAAGTGTAAGAAAACTGGACATGTAACATTGTATTTAAAAAATTTGGAACTGCAGAATGTCAAACAATATAAATATTTGGATATATACTTGATCAGAATTTAACCTTTAACCTACATAAAAAAGATATAATCAAAAAGGTAAACTATCGAGCCTATCAACTCAGTAAAATGAGATGCTTTATGAACAAAAAAGTTTCCCTGAAAATGTATAAAACTTATGTCTTGCCGTATTATGATTACAGAGATATATTTTACCACAATGCTCCACGTTATATGTTAGAAAAGTTACAAATACTACAGAACCACTGTTTGAGAATCACTTTGCAAGCTGCACATCTTAGGCCAATAAAAGAACTTCATTCATATGCAAAAATACCATACCTGTATAACAGAAGGGTTGCACATTTAAATAACTTTATGTATAAAAGGCACAGCAAATTGAACATCTGGATATGCGAAACTTGAATACTAGATTATATAATGCCCCTGTATTGCAGGTTGCGCAACCAAATACGGAATCATATAAAAAAAGTATACAATATTCAGGTGGTACTCTCTGGAATGCGCTACCTGTAGTTGTGCGCCAGACCCCAACATATGATGAATTTAAAAAGCTTACCAAAACCATTATGCTGGAGTCAATACCATAAGATGAAAAATCTTTTCTTTATGTCGAAACTTCCCTTTGCTGATGTTTATGTATTTGTTGTCAATGTGTAAATCACTTTTATCTCAGAACACCGTTATGAAACTATCATGAATATTACCCACTGATCTCATGAAGTCTACAGTGCCTATGTAAAAATCAATTTGTTAAAGGAACGCCTGAAGAAAACCAGCATGGGTTATACCGCAGCTGAGAGGGCGTTCACGCTGTCTTTTATTGGCCATAATTTTGTTGAATATATCGAAACATCCAACATCAATGTAAAATACTTCAAAGGACCAATAAAAAAAAAAAAAATCTCTATTCTGTAGTGACATTCAACCACGCATCCTTTGTGCCTGTGCTTCGTCTCTCCTGTAGATCCAGCGCTACGCTGTCTCAAGAAGAGGGCATCTGTACGCCAGTCCGAGGCACGTGCCACAGGCACGGTCGCGAACCAGAAAAGTGCCGTGTCTACCTACCTCACATTCTGCAGGAGGATGGAGACGGACCTTCTCGCGCTGAGAGCCGCATTCCTTCTCCTGTACTATGTGGCTCTACGGCTCTTTTTCTTCATGACCATCATGAGGAAAAAGGCGGCCAAAAACCTCCAGTGTGTTGGATAACAGTGATGCTGCAGGCCGCCCCGAACCCAAGGTCGTGCCCGGTCCAGGCCATCGAACAAATGATAACGGCCGTCCCTACAGCGAAAAAGGAGGACCCTTTCCTCATGTTGGAGGACAGATCCACCATCACCTCCCACATCCTCACAAAGGAATGGGAACGACTCGTCACGGCTACGGGCCACCCGCCTATACCCTACACAGCCTGTGAAAGGCAGCGGCCAATCAGGCGTTCCAGGCGGGAATGCCTGAACTATCTATCCAACGGTATGGTATTTTTAAAAACACAATGTACAAAATGTAAAATTACGAATTATGAGCCCTATTAATAAAGCAATTACAGGTGTGGGTGGGTTGGGTAACAAAATCCCTGCACCAACAGTGAGTGCTAGAAATGGAATGAGGTTCATAGGTAGTCACTTGGTGAATAAATTAATTAACATAATATTTGACTAAGCACCTGGTTAAAATTCGATTATATGACTGAGGTAAAGGAGCAGATAAAATAAAATTTTATTCGCCCACTTACGGCTCTACTCTTTGTGTCCAGGGATTGGGGTAATGGTAATAAAATTTCATACTTTTCAAATAGTATTATCGACATTTAGTAACCTTTGGATGGTTGTGACAGCAAGAGATGTGAGATGACACTTCAGTCCATTTCATATTGTAAAACTTTTTGTAAACAACTTTCTCTAAGACTTCACAACACTATCTATATTTTAGGACGTTCAGTTCAGTCATTCACACTTGATAATTCCATGTGAGAGCGTTTCATACAAAGGAGAGGGTTCAATACAAAAGTGTCATCCCGTATCTGAGACTTTACATTTGTGCATGTCATCATGTAGTTGCGTCAAGTCCATGAAGTACATCAGGGAGCTGTTTCAAAAGTCGAGTGAAGTCTCGCAAGCGGCACGTCGCATTTGAAAGCGGGAGGCCGCAACAGCGAGTGGCACTTTGAATCAAAACGGCAGCAAAACCGGTACCAATACCCAATAGCGAGCGGCACCTCCACCTTGACAGCGACGCTTCAAGTGTCATTGTTAGCTCTCGCTTTGGCGGTGAGTACTCTCGTTTAGGACCCTTCCGACTTTGGAATAGCTCCCAGGTTTTGGATTAATATTCAAAGAGCATGAGAGGCTTCTGGGCCACTGTAGCATAAGGAACTAGTGCTTAGAGGGCTCCGCAAATTCAGCCAATCTGAATGTAATCTAAGCATACTACAAACGCCAAATTGGTCATGCTAACACATAAATCACTGGAGAACACACAGAAGCAGGATTGATGAAAAAAAGGTTTGTGATTTGTGAATTATGACCAACTGTAATATTCATGACATAACACATGTACACCGATTGCGCTGCAAAAATGTCAACGGCCTGGTATGGTGTACCACAGTGGTGACTTTTTTTTAAACACGGGAAATCGACGGCAGACACATACAGACTTCCAGTGAACATCCTGGCTGCCTAATACACCCGAGAGGACTAGGAGAACATTCACTACTGCAAGATAAAGTTACCTTTCAGAAGGGTGCTGGCCTACAGAACTGAGATCAAGGAAGTTGATATACATCTGGTGTACAAAGGGCTCCACAAATTCAGCCAATTTGTGTGTAATCGAGCTCATAATGCCTGGTTTCCTTTTTAACCTTGGACATTAAAACGTCCCCTTAGTGAACATGCAGTTGAACTAAGATGGCTGCCTAACAGGAAAAGAAGCAGCTATGCTAAATCTGTGTTACCATCCATGTCATCCTGAGCCAAAAATAAGAAATAGGGACCACAGAAAGTGGACGATCTAACTGCACCTATAACCACTTCCAAGATGGACAGAACCCAACCCATGAAATAAAGAAGGGGAGGATATGAACAATGACACTTCTATACTAATGTAATGGTTGCACCTCATTGAGGTAAGATAGTTAAGAATCTATTAGTTGCCAACCTTGTAAGAACTCCTTTATCAGGTATTCCAGCATGTAAGTGGTCTGGTCCAGTGTATTTCATTTGATTATCAGTATAGTTTGGGGACTATTAGTAGTAGGATTCTGGATTATTAGATGTGGTATGGTGAATATATGAAAGGAAGCACAAAGGAAACCAATCAAGGACTAAAATGTTTAGTGGGTTGAAAAGAGAGTAGTTTGCTTAGGACAAGAATTTGGAGTTATGTTTCTCTAAGCTAGGAGCCTCAGCATTATATATGTGGATCCCAAAGTATCTTACCCATTAATGATCTTCCTAGTCTGCTCAGTAAGGTTGGTCAACCTTTTAGGCTAAGCCTCTGTCCTCCCCTCACCAGCTGGTCAGCGGTGAGGGGAAGATTGGTATTGGCAAGAGGGTGATTGGTATTGGTCCTCCTGCTTATATATATGTAGTAGTTCCTATTCACTAGCATTTATTTTGGCTCTTACATATGACTAAGTGATTACAGCCTGGTTGTATCTGTAGTTAGACATGGATCAACTGTGGAACCAACCGGTAAGATGGACATCAAATACGATAAGGTATTCATTTTCCACAAATTGCATGTTACATATTCATCTGCCCAAAAATTGTATGTGTAAAATTTGTGTATGTGTGTATGGTGTGGAAAAGGGTGGGTTTTTTATGTATTAATTGAGGAGATTAAGAGGGGGGTAGGTGACAACAAGGGGGTACTTGGTTACATTCTGGTACTAAAAGGATTATCATATATAAAGAAAGGTGGGTGCTGGAACAATGATATAGGGAAGCAAATCCAAAGTAGACATGGAATAGATCTCTGCCTGCACTGGGAAGAACTACTGGCAGGAATTGGTGATCTGAGATTGGTTTCAATTAATGTGAATGGCCTGGTTGACAGAGTCGAATGAAGGGCAATATTTTCCAAAACTAGAGAGCAATACAATGTATGTTTGATACAAGAAACTCATAGTAGTGCAGAGTGTTAAATATGGAAGAATGAATGGGGTAACAAAATGATCTTTTCCCAAGGAACCTCCAATAAGAGAGGGGTGGCCATATTATTTAAGCGCAACATTGAATATAGAATAATGGAATCTATTTTGGACCTTGCAGGGAAACAGTATCATTTTGGTGAATGTATATATATGCTCCTACTCAAATTACGAAACAGAACAAATAACTAATCTGCCTAGAATCTCTGACCACCTTTATCGGCTATCTGATACCCCCATCATAGCAGGAGGAGACTTCATTTGATATCCTGCCTGATAAAGAATTGGACATGAGAAATTCAAATCTATGCAATACCTGGATAACATCACCTCTCTTCTGAATAATCTTGAAATGTCAGATATATGGAGGGAGCGCAATCCCTCAATTAGGAGGTATACCTTTCACCGTCATAATCAGGGATTGCGAATAGATTACTGGTTGATTTCTGACTCGATGACAAACACAATAGGTAAATGTACCATAGATTTTGCCTTCTACTCATACCATTGTCCAATCTCAATTACTCTAATGAGGTTGAAGGAGAAAAGAGGCCCAGGGTTTATGAAAAATAAACAACTCTCTACTTACTGATCCAATATACAAAGAAGGTATTGTTAATGCAATCAAATCCACCTTAGATAGAGAATCACAATTGATTGGGACTTTGTGAATATACAAAATTAAAGAATTTACCATCAAGCATCCAAAACAGATGAATTTGGACAGGAAAAGAAAAATCCCTAGAAAATAAACTGTAATCACTCTCAGAATTGGAATACTCTGGTAATGGGAACCAGGATCTCAAAGAAGAGATCTCATCAATCAAGAGAGAACTGACCAGCATAACACAAAAAGAAGCTCTATCATGCATTATCAAGGCCAAAACAAGATGTATGGCCCTAGCAGAGAAACCAATGTCATATTTCTGCATTTCTTGTTAAGGTAGATAGATATGCTTTACTTACTATTTGTAACAGTGTTGACTTAATCATAGGTTATTCATAGACATACACATGTCCAGCAAATATTAGGTTCCATGAGTGGCAGAATCTAGTAATGTCTGGTGTAAACACAGACCGATCTATCTATTGTGTTTATAGAGAAGAATCACTAGTCACAACAGTCATCTTGACAACCCCAAACGAAAGTGTTTATTTCACCTGGCGGAACGGTCCACGCTCACTATACGGGATTCCGAAATACATCACATTCCTCCCTTATAATATCAAAGGACATCAGTACACAAAGTATACACTCATATAACTCTTGAATAACATAACCAATACCTCACATATCTAATATCTTTCGTTCCTTAACTGCTCAACCACTACTGGTCTGTCTAGGCATTACCGCTGGTATAGACATGACGGTATCGTATCTGGCTGATGGCCGCTGGTTGTCATTAGAGCTACTGACAGGTTTTGTTATCCTTCTAGGTGTAGATCCCAGTGTTGGCACACAGGGAGTAGTCACGCTTGGTACGGTAGCGGAATGTGCAGGTGGTCGAGTGGTTACTGGAACAGGTAAAATCGGTGCAGGAGTCTCAGGTGTAACAGCATTGGGAAAATGAGGGTAGGGAGGCTGTAACTGAATAACCCACTGAAACTGTTGAGTTTTTTGAAAATTTATGAAAATTTTGTGTGCTTAGATAAAGTAGATGGAGCCCAGATCAATAGATATAAGCTTAGGATGATGAAAGTATACCAGGCTCAATGGGTCATTGATCAATAGATTATGATCACCCTGGAATATGTACACCATAGTAATGGTACTTTTGGCTGTTATGTGGTGTTGTGTGTATCGTGTCTTGTGTATGTGTTTGTATATTATATGTTTAGACTGCGTTGCAGAAGAGCCTTGACGAGGCGAGTGATGTAAGTCTCTAAAGTTTAATAAAAAAAAACAACAAAAAAAACAAACAATTTTTTGATGTGGCATTACTGGCTTCTCATCCATATTTCTTGTCCACTGTATTTAGACTGTAGGGTGCTACAGTTTGTAGTCAATGGATCCAATTATGCTGGATCGTGTTTCTGAGGGATTTTGCTCTCTCGCTTTCTGGGTGTTCATAAATGAAGTCTAGGATGTAAACCTTCATGTCTGATGTTCCTTCCTGCGAGGTGGTATTGAAGTGGTACGCTATGTCTATTTCTTATTTTGTTATTACAGCGTACATGTGTTCCCGAACTCTCTCTTTGATTTTTCGTTTTGTTTGTCCCACATATCAGATTCCGCATTTCTTGCATTCTGTGCAGTAGATTATGTTGGAGCTGTTGCACGTTATCTTCCTGTTGCATTCGATTGTTCGGTTTCCCTGTTTCATTTTCCCATTTCGGTCTAGGGTTTGACAGTATTTGCAATTTGATTTTTTATATTCATTGCAGTTTTCTGTCTGTTCGTTCTCTGTTGGGTCTTTTTTTTTGGTTTGTAGTTCAGTTTTGATCTGACCACATAGTCACGGATGTTTTGGGGCCTTCTGTACCCCATCATCAGGTCCGCTCGGTGTATGTTTTTAGTTGTTACTGATTTTCCCAGTGTGTCCCAGTTTTTCCAGACTGCTATTTGTGTGTGTTTTTTACCTGGTCTGAAGGTGGTGGTTAGGAAGATTCTCTCCCTTCCTTCGTCTTTTTTAGGATTCAGTTTCAGTAGATCATTTCTGTTTTTTTAAGCTATTTTCTCCCTGCTTCATTTATGATTTTCATGGGGTATCCCCTCTCTAGGAAATCGGCTGTCTTTTTTTGCGCATGTTTTTCGTAATCTTCTTCTTTTTGACTGATTCTTTTTATTCTGAGGAATTGGCTTTCTGGTAAACCCCTTTTGCAGCTCAGCGGGTGAGCTGACCCGTATCTCAGATACGAGTTCGTGTCAGTGGATTTGACATACAGGCCCGTGTATAGTTTGCCAGTAGTGTCCTTTTTAACCAAGGTGTCTAGGAAATTGATTTTTTCCTTTGACCATTCGGCTGTGAATTTAATGCTTTGGTGAAAATCATTTGTGGCTTTTAACCATTCTTTTAGGGCATCTTCTCCATGTTACCAGATGAAGAAAATATCGTCTATGTATCTGTACCATGTCGATGGTTTCTTGCCCGGTTTCCCGAGTAAGTCCTTTTCGATTTTTTGTCTCTGTGTGTCTTTGTCAGATCCTTCTCTATCTTTTCGTAGGTCTTTTCTTCACCTAGCTGTCTATGTGCCTCTGCTATGTAGTCCACGATGGCTCCTCCTTTGTCAGCTGAGAATATTACTATCTCCCTGTTTTGTTGTAAGTTTTTGAGGGCATCTTTCTCAGTTTGTTTTTTATTTTGGTTCTCAATTCTATCATTTCTGCATTACGCTTGATCTGTCTCTGTGTTACTGATGAATGTTTCTAGGTTAGTGGAGCCTGGTGGTGGTCTCCACTGTCTTAGTTTTTTTCATTTTAATGAAGTCAAGGGTATTGCCATAAGGGTTTATCTTAGTTGACTGGGTTGTTTTCTTTTTTGAGAGTTTTCTCTTCATTGACCTTCGACATGAATTGTTTGGTTCTTAGTTAGTCAGAGAAAGTATCTAGCTCTTTTCTTAGTTCACCTTGTTCTACGAAGTTTTGAATTGATTTTTCATCTTTGCTTAGGGCGTGATTTGATAGGTTGACTATTCTTTGACCTGAGATCTCAAAAATGGACATAGACGATGACACACAATTTTCAACACGATTCAGCTCTTTGTTGTTTTCTTTCTTTTCTTTGGTTTCAACTTCTACATGTGACATGGATTTTTCCATTATTTTATCACCTTTTTTTCACATCATCTTGAGCATCATTCTGAGCACTGCATTTCAGTACCTGGATCGTCGCTGCTGGCGTCTGCCCCCCCCCCCCCCCCCCGACGCGATGGGCCGCGTCCGTGGGGTTGATAGTAACCCTTGTGCCCTCTCACCTGAAAATCCAGGAGGGGGTCTTGGGGTCTTCCACGATCTAGTGTATTTCTGGCCACGTCTGGTGACTCTTGCTGTTTGAGCATAGAATCAACCCCCAGCTGGTAGCCTTGGGCTGCTTGGCGGTGCTTGACAGCCTTCATGATGGTGTAGGCCGCCTCTTTTCTGATCTGGACGAGCACCACAGCTCGATGAAATCTCTGTCAAGTGCCTCTTCTACCCACTCGCCCCGCATCTGTACCCTCATCGCTTCGAGACTGGCAATCCGAGCGTGGTGGAATACAGGCCACTCCGTGTCTGGGAGGCGGTTGTCGTCTTGGGTATGTGTGGACGAGACAGAAAGTAGTAGGTCTAAAAAGAGGGTTATGATGGGTTATGATGGGTTACAGAATACATTGTTGTTCCAGTAAAGGAACAGTGATGAGAGGACACTTCATGATTATAGGGTTATACAAGTGACCATATCTATATTATTATATACCTGTGTCCGAATGTGTATTAAATACTGCCCGCTGCTAGGGGTGCAGTAATAATAATGTTCGTGCCCGCTGTGACTGTAACTTTATAAGTCATTAAAATGGAGTTTAAGGTATATAATAATAAGCAAACATCCTGACTGTGGGCAAAACTTTTATTGTTCTCCTTCATTTTTGTTTTTTTGTACGGCCTTCCGCCTACGGCGTCAGGCCGTACAAAAAACCAAAAATTACCACGAACAATAAAAGTTTCGCCCACAGTAAGGACGTTTCCTAATATTACGGTGCAATAAGCACATCATCTACATGACAAAACACATTATCGATACCAACTAATATCTGGTCCACAGAATCGAGCACTAAGAGTATCCCTCAAAGCAGCACCAAATTTAGCCATATTACAACTTCATAAAAATGCAGAGATTCTAATGCTGGAGGATAGGAGAAGAAATCATTTACTTAACTATATGTTTAAATGTAAGAACAATGCGGAACTGCTACAAACAGCTACTATGAATACATGATCGACAGTTGGGGTGCTTTTTTAAGTGCAAAGGCCAAAAATCGAAAAATTCAAATCTAGCGTACCATACTGTGTCAAGGAGCATTTGCATACAACAAGTTCAAGTCATCATTCAGCCAGTTAGAAGAGTACAACAATTTTAAGAGCACTATCAAAAAGGAAACCCTAAGGGAACTAATGAAGGCATAAGTTGACGAGTAGGCCCACCTTAATTAATTATATACAATTTAATACAATATATATAGATTAAGTAAGTGACATATTCACTACATGTGTTATAAATATCTTATAGTTTGTATTCATTATCTTCGAGGAACTCATTGACCTTCTTATAACCAGCACATATACTACCCTTTTTATCCTTTGGAACTAAAACTGCTGGAGAAGCCCACTGCAAAAAAGTCATGGGCTCAAATACCTTCACCGTTACCAATTTATTGTATGCCTTCTCTGTATCTGTGCATACTGCATAGGGAACCGCCTCGATTTCTGAAACAAAGGTTCGACATTAGCTTTCAGTTTGACACTAGCGGTGAAACCCTTTATACCAGAATTGTCTGTGTCAAATAACTCTTTGTTTTCGTGCAACAACTTTCTCCAACATTCTTGAATTTAAGTTTTCCAATAACCCAGGGCTGTGGTTTGTTTAGGTGCACATAGATTATTTCAGCCTAATTAAGTTTAACCTTGGCCAGCAAGTCCTTGCCTAAAAGACAAGGTTTATTACCTCTTACCACCAAAAGATTGATTTCTACAACCTTGGACCCATGAACACGGATGGGCAGACATACAACCCCTACCACTGGCACTTTGTCACCACTATAGCTTCGAAGGTTGACCTCCGAAGGTTGAATAGAATATTTTGACATAATAGACAATATCACTGATGGTAGAGAGGGATACTCCTGAATCAATATCCATCTTTATGCATTAAGCGTCAATTTTAGCATTAAGCATCAATCCACAGATGTGGCACTGGTCTCTCCTCTGAGATCCTACTTTACGTCAGCTCTGCTGCTGCTGACGACCCTGACTCGTTGAGCCTCAGCTGAGGCCACTGACATCTTACTACTCCCTGCCCTGGCATCTTCATCCACCTGGCACTTAGCTTGAGCAGTCTTTTTGTGAAGGTTGGCTGTAGCAAGGTAATCTGTTTGCATCTTTTTCATCTTAGAATTTAGTTAGACCAATCACAAACATGTCCCTGAGACCCTCGTCCGAGTACACCCCAAAAGTACAAGTCGGTGCAAGGGACCTGAAGTGACTAGTGTATTGTGTAATAGTTTCATTTCCCCCCTGGCGTGCAGTAAAGAATTTGTACTGATCAGCAATAATGACAGGATCTAGTTTGTAGTGGCCCTTGAGCAGTGCACACAAATCACCAAAAGCTTTTGTTGCTGGGGCCACACTGGAACACAAGTCTTTAACCACTGCAGATGGACCAGTCCCAATTTTGGCACACAAAAGTACTTTTTTATCATTGGAAATATCTTCTAGGATTGTATGAGACTCCAGTCTCTCCTGGTAATTGCACCAGTCCTCATTCTCTTCATCAAATGGGGGAAAATCCTTACCCATCCTTACGTTGACAATTGGTGAATGAAGTAATAAGAATGTAGTAATCTACAACCATTATAAATGCACAGTATTCATCAGATTTACAGTCACTTGGATTTACTAGTGGTGCCTACTAAAAGCTGTCATTAACACTGTCACTTGGATTGACTAGTGCCATCTACTGTGATTGCACAGCAATTGACTGGAAATTTACTTTTTTTTAATCTTTGACTTATACCTGGCATCCGTGACTTCTCCTCCACACAAAATCTGAAGCCAATGATCCCATTAGGCCCCGCACCCACTTACTACGATTTCGCTTCCGACATGCCCCAATAGCCCTTCCGACACGCTTCCGACATAAAATCGAACGTTGTGTTGGAAGCGTGTGAATTAACGCAGGAGTGGAGGCCGGCTTCCGATAAGCGTTCCGACACACCCCGACATGCCCCGACACGCCCCGACATGGCTTCCGACACGCTCCGACATGGGCGCCTTGTCGCAGGCCTTGCGACACGCTTCCGACATTTCCAACATGTTGGAAATGTCGGAAGCGTGTCGCAAGGCCTACGACACGGCACCCATGTCGGAAGGTGTCGGAACGTGTCGGAACACTATCGTAGCCTTCATCAGTAGTGGAGGCTGGCTTCCGACAAGGGTTACGACACTGTTCCGACACAAGTCACGATATTTAATATTGGCGCCTATGGAAGCAATGGTAAGTCAATGGGAATTTATATTTTCCTCTATATCTCCATTAATACTTTGAAAATTTCGACAAATTTCGGTTACATACTAATCAGGATGTACCCTTTCCGTAACCCAAGAGTTTTAAAATATTTGATAATAGAATATATAAGAATTCTAAAAAGTTCAATTTCACTCAGTAAATCCCACTTCACCTTCTTCAAACTTTACCAGAATATAATATATGTATAATGCTACTTATTTAGGTTTTAAAAATCATAGGTTACTCTCATCATTTTTGAAAGAATTGAGGAAACCTGTATCCTGTTGTAGCCCGTGTCGGCGCCTTGGTCTCCTTTTTTCCCCGCTAAAAACCGTTACAACAGGTTCTAATATGCTCCGACATGCTACGACACGCTCCAACACGCTACAACAAGAGTGCTACGATTGCGCTACGACAGAGAAATTCTGTGTCGGAACGCTTGTCGGAACGTGTCGTAACTAGTGGGTGCGGGGCCTTACTCATCGCCAATATTGTATCTATAGAGAAGAACCAACAGTCATGTTGACAACCCTGATTGGAAGTGTTTATTTCACCTGGCGCAACAGTCCATGCTCACTATACGGGATTCTGAAATACATCAGACTATCCACTCCTATTGAAACTGTACATGATGACCTTGATGTCCTGATCTGTGGCGCTCACCTTCACTTTTGACTTTACCATCAATATCACCTGTGTTTACGACTTTTTACTTTTTGTGTTTACCGTTTTTATCTTCGACTCTTTTATCAGCCTTTACCTTCTCGTTTATGTTGCAGATTTCTTTATTTTCAGGATTACCTGGATATAAAAACACACTTAAAAAACCTTCTTGTTATCGTCTTTCTCTTGAACTTTCTTTCGTTCTTGTTCCACTTACTTTACCCTACAGTCTCTATGATTCACAGGCATACATTTCGCCTAGATACGGTGGTTACACACATGGATGGTAACCCCCACTTGCGTGATCCTCTTGTGGGGTACAGACGCCTTCATTGTGCTGCTGGCAGGTTTTGGCCTTGAAAGTTCCCCTGATAGTTTGAATGCTTCACCTTTCGGGTCTCTTTGGTTTTGGCTAGCAATTTGAGATGTGATTTCACCTTTTTGTCCGATTTTTAACCTTAATTTATCAAACTTTTATCTGTTGGTCCAGTTTAACCTGCCGTCCGGGACTTGCGTACACACTTCTTAAGAGAATGTTAGTGTATTTTTTCATACGACCAAAGTTTCATACGACCAGAAGACGCCACCACACCATCGCGAGAGCCACCGCGTACAGGTGGAGAGGCCATTCGTCCTCAGACTGTTGAACACTCCACACCTATACCAGAGACTATACTTACAATTTCTTTTTCTTTGTCTTTTTCTTCCTGGTCGACCATGCCTCACCTGAGGCACTGCAGGAAGTGTGGCACTTGTCACGCTCCCCCAACAGGCAAGAAATGTCGAGTTGTGAGTGAAAGCAACAAAGAAACGAAAGATTCCGCACAAGAAGAAAATGCGGGAAACCAGGAATCTCCCGATCAGGCCCAGGAGACCCATGCAGCTGAGGACCAGAGATTGGATTCACCCGAATCAGAGGTCTCTGAAGGACGGGATGAGGACAAAATGACAAAATGGCGACCATTGGGAATCTGCTAATCGAAGCCTTGGGGAAGCCTTCTAAAAGTTGTGGTCATACCTACAAGCGCGATGCAGATCACCATTCCTCATCCAAGACGGGGATGCGGCCGAGAACGCACCGAAGCAGAGGGAAACAGAAATGGACTAGGTCAGCCCGTGGGTGCCACGACTCTCCGGTTTCGGAGGATCACCTCTCCGGGTCACCATCCACATCCACCAGCTCCTCTAGATCTTTGCGGTCGTCTTCTTCAGAATCTGAAGATTCCAGATCAACTTCCAGACATTGGCATCGGCATCGCAAGCATCACCGCAAGTCTACTAAAGGTAGGAAACGTGTTTTTCGCCTGAAACGCTTCCTTCCTAAAGAAGAAAAAGTCAAGGCTATGTCTACGGAACGCCTATGGTATTGCCACGGGCCGCTTATGCTGGAGTTGTATGAGAAGGGCGACGACATTCAGGGGCTACTAGAACACAACTGTTTCATTAGCGAAAAAGCGGCGCCGAGGGCATACCAGTGTCAGTCAACCTCACAATGTCAAACAAAGGGCTCCCCACAAACAACCTAGACATGACTAGGGACAAGACTAGCGTTGATCGAAATGATATTAACCAGGGTACTACCAATAACCAACCCCCTAAAATGACTGTTTCGTTCTTTCAGATCATTGATGATATGCTTCCTCGCTCACTTTACCGCACGTGGAGAGAGATGCGTGACGCAGTGGGGAAACACAAATGAAAAGTCAGGCCAGGGCGGCGTTTTTCTTTTACTCTGCCCAACTGGAACATGTCGAACCCTGGACGGTGGGATTGGCCCCACTCCCGGGTTACCTCGACAGTGGGACTCGCATAAAGATCTATGAAGAACGCAAAGCATCTGCCATACGCATCACCAAGATGGTGGCAGAATCGCTCAAGATCAGAGAGGAAGTCCAACTTCAAATTCGTGAACAGTCTCTCAAAATCATGTGCAGTACCATGATTGATCTCAAGATGGAGGAAACTGAGGTTGAACACACCCTCACTCAGGTCAAGGTTCATACAGAATTAACCGCCAAGCGTGATTACCTCAAGGAGAAGATCGTCTCCAAAAATGAGCAGCCAGGGCACCAAAAATGACAACCATCATGGACCCGAAAGGCGCAACCCCCAGCACCTCCAGTGACGGCAAACAAAGCTCACCACAGCATCAAGTTCACGAAAGAGACCTCAGAAAGCGAGGTGAATTTCCTTGATACAAAAATCAAAGTGGACGACTGTACACGGATCTGTATTGTGAACCGACGGATGAGAACACGTACCTCAGGTACGACTCTGCACATCCGGCCTCACAAAGGAACAGCATCCCATACTCCCAACTACTGAGAGTAAAACGGATCTACTCCAAAACTAAAGACTATGAAGCACCCGCCGACACGAAAGTGAAAGACTTCATAGAAAGGGGGTACCCTCCGTAACTCCTCGAAAGGTGTAGAGAGAGGGTAGACAAAACGAAGCCGAAAAATGAGGAAGAAAAAGAAAAAATCTTCCTCATCAGCACTTTCCGCCAGGGATATAAAATCCTCCCGGATATGGTACCAAAAAACTGGGAGATACTCGGAAAATTGAGTACCACCAAGAACATGTACCACTCCAGACTAGTCAGGGTGTATATAGTGGCAATTTCATAGTTGGTCATATGTCCACCCCATGGCCTTGACTCTGCTTGACGAGGCGTGTCCCAGTATATATCTGTGGACACAGTTTCCGCAGTGTCACGCAGCCTTCCAATATATCCATGGCAGCGTAAAGGTCTTCCCATGACTTTGATCAAACCCATGTCTCCATCACACCACAATATCTCACCACAAAACACACACTCACAGACATTCCTCACCCACGAATGAAGCATCCCATCATGCCTGTGCATGTAGAGCACAAAGTGTGTTCGTTTTGACCTGTGCCAGGCACGTCGGGGGATGTTTTATAATCCCTCCTCTTGTCTGGCCCATTGTCTCCTCGCCCGGCGGCGTTGGATGCAGCCTGTGCCGACACACGTGAGGGGACTATTAGCTGTACTTCCCTCACAGCTTAGACCACCGTCTCATCGCTCACCGCTTAGTCACTCTGTTGCCATCATTCACACAACACAACTCACACTCACATTCATTCCATCTTGCATGCACCACCACCCTACTCCAGTACTTATCACTAATTTCAGATAACTTCCGATTGGTCACAGGTCGATAAAATTGTACAGGCTGCCACCCACCCAATGGCTTTTATCAATTTGCACAATGTCTTAAATCTCAACACTTTTCCTGTTTTATTTTGGTTCCGAGTGTCCATCCATAAAGTGCTCCTCCCCAGCAGACGAAGCCACTCCTCGTGCTGAGGCATGCAGGGCACACTCAAGGACACTCAGTGGCCAACAATAACTCACAGACTCCAACATTTTTTTTAAAACAAACATACAGACCCTGACTAATTTTTCAGTCATCAACTCCTTCTGCTGATTATCAACATTTTCTTGAGAAACCTCATTGAACCATCGGAGTGGTTCCTTATTCTATCTGGGGATACTTACATGGTGTTACATAATATTGCATAAGGCTTCGTAAGCGTCCCCCATTTTTACCTTTCTTTACAATAATTTTTTAATAAGCTTGATATATTTTCACAAATCATAACATGTCATTTCTGAATTCCTCCTTTACATAATTTATATTTAACCTTTTAACTGCCGCACGCCAAAATGAAACAGGAATTGTACCGCCGCGACCCCTACGCCTTTCCTTTATACTATCGCTGCAGGCTTCTACCAGATGCACCCCTGAAACGCCGGCCCAACTTGTCCATAGGCCTGACTCAATCTGTGAATTTAGTTTTCTCCGACTTCTACTCCAGGCATCATGCGACGGTTCACCCAGGAATGCCTGGAGGCATCATGTGTCAGTGAAAGGGTTAATAACTTGACAGAGCGAGTTTCTCGCTGTGCCCGGGGATGGTGTCACGATCCTGTGTTCATGTGGGCCGTCCCCCAGCACACCAACCAGGTGGAGGGAGGCCTGTTGTATGGCAACTGTCCCCCCCCCCCCCCACGCTACACCAAGCCTGTACACATAGTGTACAGGCAGTTCGCTGTAATATTTGTATTGTGGCTAAGGCACAAAATTATAGAACACCCACCACTGAGCTGTTGGAACGATGTAAGGTGTGTGCGCTTAGTGAATGCCGTGATAAGCAAACACTGGCAATGATGTTCCGGTTATCAAAATTGGAAGACTTAATTGATGTCAGAGAACGTGGAACAAGAGCTGATCAGAAGGTAAAGTTTAGAGAGTACCGATTTCGATGTGAATCATATAGAAAATCACCTATGTATCGCGGACTCGTACTATGGAATAGCCTTGATAGTTGTGTACAAAGAGTGTGCACGAAGGAAGCTTTTATGAAGTACTTAGATGACCGCTAGTTAATCCTGACAATAGTCAATGTACTGAAAATATCTCCACTATGTATAACATCATTATCTCTTGTCATCATCTATACCAAACACCGACGTTGTTTGATTTGTAATGGCTTATATGACTCCACATGGAAGAACTATTATAACCAACAGAATGCAGAAATAAACATTATTTTTAAATAAATAAATAAAAAATAAACCACTGCAGAAGGAATCCAGTAGTCTCTCTTCAATTAAGTACTTTCTGATAGCTCAGGCTATCGGATCGTGTCAGTATCATCTATCAGGTTCTTGTCCTGCCAAAGCATTGTTACAGGAATCTCGGCTGCCCTCGAGACCGCTGGTGCTTTGTCTCTTCTCCTCTCCAAGTCTCTTTCCTCCAGTCTGCCTAATTCTCCACAGTACTGTCTATCTATTTCGTTTCAGCCTTCTTTGTTCCTTACCATCGTCCAATCGCCCTGATGGCGTCTTATATATATATATTTTTGTTAACCTATATTTTTATAGGTACTTAGGTCTCTGAGAGACCAAAAAACAAACTTACTTCATTTTTGCATAACAGTTCTCTAAAAAACTGTAACACAAAGGTAATACTACCATTGTAAAAAAAAAGCACCCATTATGTAACATAAAGGTGCCCTTTATGTACCCATGGAGGATATCACACATGATCTTGTTTTCTCATTATGGTGAATAAAAATTCAACTATAAAAACGAGTCTTTGCAATCCATCATTTGCAATACATCATTTCCAAAAAAAAAAAAAAAAAAAAGGGAAAAATTTGTCTTTGTGGCTTTAAAAATCTCCCAGATGCACTAGGAACTACGAAGAAAGTAGTCCCTAGCGCGAGTAAGAGTAGGTTTATCACATAATATTTCTAGTTTATAGCTTATCGTCACAATAATGTCGTGAACCGTAAACCCGCTAGTAAAAGCTGGGCTGTGGACAGTGTGTCGTGAACTATTAGACATGCTTAAAAAATGATTGACAATGTTACATTAGATAATTTCATACAACACAGAAGTGTTCAAAATGGGAATCGAGATTCCCTACGCTGAGGCCTAGAAATGAGAACTAGGTCACTAAGAGTGATAAACTAGGTCGGTATACGTCTGACTGTGGTGCGGTTACGTCTGACTGTGGTGCGGGAGGTGAAATCGGCTGCGGACCGCTGCCCGGAATACTTGCTATTATTATATACCTTTGTTAGTATATCATACACATACCGCCCTCTCCTACCCATGTCGTATTTATACCCGTACGACACCTACATGGTGTATGTAGCGTTATCACGTGACCGTGACGACGGTCGTACAAACGGAACGTCCTACCGCTAATCACTCTCCAGGCACATACTAGGAAACGAGACATTCAAGATGGCCGCCGCTACTGTCGAATCCACGATTCGACGCAAATTGCGGAAAACAGCGGTAATACCGTAAATAACATCAAGATTTCTTCATACAATGTCTAAACTTGAAATATGTAGCGAATAAAATTGAAATGGAGTACTTCCCAACGGCCGATAAACCGGAATGGACCAGAATCGAAAGCCGGAGTCCTGCTAGATTGATCCTTGCCTTGCTCGATTTGAAAACGAAACCTCCGCATGGGAGTGTAGATTTAAAAGGCGCTCTCTGATTGGATGAGGTTAAACGGTCTCAACCAATCAGATTCGACCTTTTAAACGTGGACGGCAACTGGTATGTTAGTGTCAGGAGATGTACGTCCTAGACGTGGTGGCGAAGTACGACAAAAGTAGCAAATTGTAAGTATCAAAATGGCTAAATTAAGGTATATAATAATAGAGAAACAGGCTGACTGTATTCATACGGGTAAAATACTTGGTGAAATTTGAAATCGGATTCACCGATGCCGAAGGCAGAGGTGAATCCGATTTCAAATTTCACCGCATATTTTACCCGTACAAATACAGTAAGCCTGTTTCTCCATAGTATGGACCGCCATACGTCATGCCCGTGCCGCCTCTTTACGTGTCTCCCCGCGGCTCTCGCCTGGACTCGCCTGCGGCACCTCCGGGTCTGCAGGCCGGGTAGCGTTCTCTCCATGTGTCTCCACGTGGGCCTTTCGGGGGTCCGGCTCTTGTCCGTCAACATGGACTCTCCCGTAAATTGAGAATATAGAAAGACATGGTTAGTATGGCCGAATGGAATCTGTTCCTCGATATTTTGGTCAGAAATATTCACCGAAGTCGAAGGGTCTAATGTCTTTTTATTACTATATACCGATGTTCTATTTAAATGCCATTTTTGTACTTAAACTATCAACCCATTTCAATCTCCGAAATAAGTAAGGCATGTATGAACCCCCGAACATTCACCTTGAGGGATAGTTCACGGGGGCGATGACGTCAGAACGTTGTTATGGAGAGTGATAGCGAGGGATTGTAGCAGAGATTAAAGAAAGCGTTAGCGCCACGAAAGATCTGCTGGGAGAGTGAGCGGTAGTAGTGACGTCATATAGTAACTTTTGCTGCAAATTCAAGTTAGGCGGGAGGTTGCTCAATTAGGCTACACTAATTAACCTGTTTATTCAGTGCATATGTATATATTGTTTAAATCCTCTCTGTGTTCTGCGTAATTCTCTGTGTATTTCCGTATTTTTGTGCACATTTGCGCGCATATACGGACAGTTATCAATACGAATCGAGGGGAACGGCCGCCATTTTGTTTGTTTATTTTCTGTTCCGATAATGTCAACAGATCACGTGGTATGGTGTGGCGTAAAAATATTTTACGCCACGGTGCAGCCGAACGGTATCTTTTCTGCTAGTGCGTAAAGTGAGACATTCGTGCACCGGTATATAGTAATATAATTTATCTCACCCCTGGTACAAGCTTAGCCATAGAAATAACATTAGGAAAAAATACTCAACGATCACCCCCGTAAAGTGATGATACTACGCCACAGCCGTGGCGTATTGAATGTGAGATGACGTCATATGTATTTCCTGGGTATATTCGAACTATTCTGATATTCTGATGCTATCTAATATCATAGAAAGGGGTGGGATAAATCCAGAACCGCATTCGAATCGTAAAATAGACAATATTCCACTCGTTTGGATGTGCCATAAACGTCACTCGGCTTCGCCTCAATGACGATTCCGGTACATCCAAACTGGTGGAGTATTGTCTATTTATACGATTCTTGATGCAGTTCTATATAAATACCCAGTAGTTGTACCCAGTATATTCTGGCAATAACCATCAGTCTAAGGGACTGGTGCCATCAGTCTAGGTAATGGTGCCATCGGTCTAGGGAAAATGTTGCCATCGGTCCGAAGAGGTGCCATCAGTCCAGGTGCCATCGGTCCGTGGTGCCATCGGTCTAGTAATCATCGCTAGGTGCGCATTGTGTGCGCCAGGCGTGCAGAATACTTGCAGGGAACTGCTTCCATATTGGTGTTATTCTGCTCACATTGTTGTTATTCTAGTGGGCGCCAAATACGGATTTCCAAAGACACAAACGGACCTGACATGAGCAAATGAAATGGTATTTAGTACTACAGGCTGGAACTATCGGAACTTGGACCTGAAACACACTTGAAGGAAGAAGGGCCGGCTTCTAGCACTTTCGTTACAAGATACAGATTCAACCATGGGCCGCCAAACACAGACCGAAACCTATTACTACCTTATGGATCACCAATAAAGAGGCATTATCAAATACCTCTGTGAACAGATCTTATCTGTGAAGGGCCTATGCAGCCAAGAATTTCTCTACCCGCTACAACCCACTTCATAGACTTCAACTAAAGTATTCCAAGGATAACTTACTCCAGTGTTTGTGACATATTCTAGGACTATTACAGTCTGCTGAAGCTAGCCTCTTTCGACACATCCCTAGGACTATACACTCTACCCATTTAACCAACCACCATATCACTGTAGACCTGTGCTGCAAATTGGTCTACAGTCCAGCCCATTAGTACGGCGGTCCCTTAGTTCATTTTATTACAGAAGATGGATAATCACTACAACAAACGGTAGTTTTGTGGACTTGAGGGTTGAGATCGTAATACACTCGCTATCGTTTGTGTATTACTACACGTAAACCACACATGGTCTATGGCCCCCTGTCCACAAAACCGTCGAAAGACCGATGCACGCATGAGTGTACTGTGTGTATGTGTGTATGTAGACCTGTATAGGTGTGCTTAAGACAGAAAGAGAGAGAGAGAGGTGCAAGAAAAGTCTGGGTTGCGGGGCTTTCATGGATGATAAACAGATGAGAAGGAAGAATGCAGCATACATGTATAAATAAATCAGGGATGGGAGGAGGCGAATCCAGGGGCATCTGAAATGAAGCCCTGAGGGTGCGGGTCAAGTCGTTTATCACAAGGCGGGGAGCTGCTTAGAGCTGCTCAATTTATTTTAGGCTGGTAGGGACTATATCAAAGACAGTAGTGGTGGCTAAAGTACTCCCTCCTCTAACGACACCACACAAAAACATACATAATGGTATAACAATACAACTAGTAATTTACAATCCACAGACGTTTAAGTTCTGTATGGTATGTGTGTGCTTTATTACCTACGTGATACGGGGTATCTATACCAAACATATTTAGCTAAGTACTGATGGCTACTGTGTAGAATAGGGAAGGCCGTATTCCATTCAGCAGGATACGGCTTTTTCTGCCACCTCAAGGGCACTTTAGAAAATATTTCATATAAAGGTAGAGGGCACTTATTTCGAGTAACTCATCATTTATATGATCTTTTTCTAACAATTCTACAAAAGGTGGGTAATAAATTTTGATCTGCATGGTCGTATTTTCCTTGTAGTTATATAGAACAACCTGACCATGCTGTACAAGATGCAAAACGAGATGATAATTTCCCTCTAAACCGTAAATCATTATCGAGTTTTGTGGCTTGTACAAGCATGGTGGGTCGTTTTATATTTATTAGACCCGAAATTAATGAAATGATTAACTTAATTTGGCCTAATAGCTAATAAATTAGTCATATTTTTGTAATATTTTTGTTATTTCGGTTTCCATGATATCATAACATTTGTTCAAAAAAGCACATGGCACATTCGAATGTCACATGGTACTGATGAAGGGCCTACACGAATCTTACCTGCAGATTTCAAGGAGCTGAACACTGGAAGAAACTTGGAGTTTCCCCATTTAATTTTGGTATATACACTGCACCTAGGGCGTTAGTAGAGGAGCAAAGTGTCAAAAAGGCCCTTAAAAAGAGGTCACAATGACACCCGACAGTCTCCTGCATAAAACTTGCCATGTTGGTCAATTATGACCTCAGGAATCTGAATCTTCTAAAAAGTGTAGCATCATGCTCGTTTCCATGGTAACAGAAGGAAAACATATTTTGATAATTACTGATATATATTAACCCTTTCCAGGCGAGCTACGCTGCACCGCGGAGCCTCGCACAGCCGAGCAGTGGTGGCGCCACCTAACGTTATTGCGGCGAGCCGCAGTACGTCAGTTTTACCCCCACGGGCGAGATTTGGCGCTAAAAGCAGCGTCTTCGCCAACCAAAGTGATGGTAACATGCGAATAACCCTGATATGGAAATATTAAAAGATGACAATTTAACTTATGTATGATACGATGAATAAAAGATATTTTCTGAATTATTTACCAAGTTTCAGTGTTGGTATCTAAGTATTTCTGTGTGAAAAGTGGGGTGGAAGTGTGAGCGATATTGAAATCCAAGATGGCGGCGCCCAGGTAGCTTAAAAATGTGATGTAATTTGAAACAAAAAACATGTTTTTATTATTGATAATAATAAGAATGATCAATACTAAGCCATCAGAGAACTACAATTAGTAATAATAAGAATTTGTTTGGGTATTCCATAAGAGTTTACAATACGAGGTATCGCAAAAACCATTGGGCCATCGTACCTCTTCATGAGCGGAAAAACGTCAATGGAGTACTGCTGCAAACGTGCCATACTTTGTGGACAACGTCCAGGATATTTTATAAGGTAAGGATGGAATCTGACCACTAGAATAATATGTGAATATATTACATATAATGCTGATTATGTCGCTAAGCCTCTGTGGACGCCAAATTTGTTTAAATTCAGTTGGTTTTTGTTTCAAAATATACATCGAAGAAACAAACATGGACAGGCTTGTCTAGCTTACATAGGCTTAGGCTAGCATGAGGCTGATCACACTTTCGCACAAATAGATATGATCTGATTTGAAAACATTAACCCTAATAAACCTCTATGTACATGAACGTCTATATATAATAGTATTAATACTTATTCTTCTTTTATTTTCATACTACGGAGATGGGAATAGGCCATCTCAACCAACCCTACGAACCTGTGACACTGGCCACCAAAGCAAGCATTCTGCGGTCTGCAATGTCAAAAACCAACTCAAAGCACAACAAGGAAAATCATGGATTTCTCTGATATTCGACAGAATTACGACTGGAGACCTGGAAATTATTAAACTACAATCTCTTCCTGTCATAACCGTGGTATTCATATACATTTCAACCCTGGGATTTAACCCCAGCAAAAATATTAAATCTGTGCTATCAGAGCTGTCAGTCTCAGCCTCTCAGTGCTAATCCTATGGAAGCCAAACTGAGGCGTTCGTACGATTCAACCTTACCATGGATTATGCTGGATGTCTCACATATTCTGCAAAATTACGACTGGAGAAGTAGAAATTCATAAACTATAATAGATTCCCTCCACCACTGTGGTATTCCCTTTTATTCTATTTGGAAAATATCGACATTATCGAAGGAAAGAGAATGTGATCCCGCACCACTCCAGTCTCAGTCTGCCATTTTGTTATGAGTTCCTAACTTCGATATGGACAAGGAAAATTATGGATTTCTCTGATATTCGACAGAATCACGACTGGAGACCTGGAAATTATTAAACTACAATCTCTTCCCGTCATAACCGTGGTATTCATATACATTTCAACCCTGGGATTTAACCGCAGCAAAAATATTAAATCTGTGCTATCGGAGCTGTCAGTCTCAGCCTCTCAGTGCTAATCCTATGGCAAGATTTCTACTTGTGGACAGCTACTAACTTGGATTTACATAATCTGCGACAAAAAACACAACACATGATATTCAGGTAGGGAGAGATATATTATTTTTAATATGTGGGGTTCCCATACTGATCTTCTTGGGCTCATATATACAATATGTACAACCATATCACTGCTCTATGCTGACTGCTCGACGACAGTAATCGGTGACCGTGTGATAAACCCGGTAGCAGTGTGGGAGACAAAGATGTTTACCACACAAATTACATCCATAGTTGCTTTGGTTTTTTTTCTGTTTCAATCCAGCCCTAACTCGGTCGGCACAGACCTTACAAAATGATTTTCCCATATATACAGGCATGCATCGATTCGTTAATCTAGAGGGGTGGTTATCGCCAGACAGGGTATATTTGTTTACGATTTCAGAGTCGATTTGGCCGATTAACTGCTTTACTAGAACAAGTGTAAAATCATATAATGGCATTTTCTTTTCAACTTGAGAATTGTACATGACGGAGGCATTAAGTTTCATTAATTCCAGACAATAAAAAAACAATTTCTTAGTCCATTTACTAGATTTACGACCAAAAGAGTAATATTGCCACAGTTGATCGGCCAAATCGACCCCACCCATGTATTTCGAATATTCTCTGATAGCGTTAGGACATGGCAGATCCTTTCGAATATATTTTCCTGCCTCCCGCATTGTTCTGGAACAAGATGACATCATTGACCCGTGAATCGTGGACAGTTCATGTATTAGTTTGCGATCACGCCAAACAACAAGAAGACATTCTGCCGATTTTGAAAATAAACTTGTCCCCCTCTCCACCAACTCACAATGGGCTTTGACCATAAGATTTCTTGGTAGGAATTTACGATTCATATGTAAAGTTCTGCAGCAAAATGTATTGAATTTGTGAACCATATCAGTGAACATTCGAACAGAAGTGAAGTAATTGTCCATATATATGTGGTGGCCTCGGCCCAGGATGTTAGCCTTTCATAGTAACTGCAACACAATGTCTTCATAAATCCTTCGGGGGGCAGTTCTCTCTGTTGGATGACGAACCCTGAAACACAGAGTTGGTTTTTTTTTTTAGAACAATGAATCTATAGTATGTACTGGGGTTATCAGTGGTTAGAATTTCAAATTTATATATATAATATACCAGCTGTCATCAACCTATACACTGCCTATCGGCATGAAGACAAGGGGGGTGGGTGAAAGGTTGAAAATAAATTATAATACGAACACGCACCTGTCACTGCTTCGGCGACTACCCACACTTTGAGACCCCAATGGGTAGGTTTGCTGGCATATACTGAACGTGGGAACACTTCCCCTTGTGTGCTACCATGCTTTCGTCAACGGACAATTCTCGCTTAGGTTTATAAACCTCTTTGGCTTTGGCATTGAAGAAATTCATGGACTATTCAACCTTGCTCTTGCCGGTGGGTGTCGGGGGTGTGGCCGTGGCGGCAGAAGCCTCGGCCTGCTCAGCAGGGAAGTTGAAGTACCTGCAAAAAACATGCCAAACCTTAGAATATTGGTAAATAAAGTGATCCATACAAACTTTTAATGTTATTTATGGCTCTGCTAAACATTTTCCCACAGTTATTATGTATTAAAAGGCTTTACATCTAAAAAGTTAGGTTTGAGAAATCCAGCGTTCCTATTGGCCAAGAAGCGAGTTGACCCAGAAGTGTTTTGTTTTTTTTCCCCTCCAGGTTCAAGTTAGATCAGAAGAGCTGTATTTACCTTAGAATCGCCATAAAACGATCTCTTTTCATCACTCTGTTGAAGTAAGGTGTCGATATTTCCTGTATTGTCGCCCAGTAATCCTTCATACGTGCCTTTTGTACTATTCCGATCAAGAAAGTCAATGCGATGAAGCACTCTATAGCAGCAATGTCGACGGGTGACCACGCCATCTTGTGTTTCACTGGCGCACTAGCACGCACGGCCTCCGCGTAGTTGTTAGTCGCGTCGGCGATTTTGGACACAAACTCAAGGGTGAAGAACAATCGGAAAAAATCCAAAACCGACTGAACTTTTGTTTTGTCCACACTCTCTGATATACCACAGGATGAGGCATCAAAATCGTTAATTTCTGGCATTTTTCTGTGATTTACAGGCTGCCTCACCCAACGACGTGTTGTCGTCTGCGTAGCTTCCTTCTGCAGAGGTACTTCTAACTCCTCCTCCTCACCTTCGCTTTCTGGGTCCGGGGCTTCTTCTACTGATTTTCTTTGACAATGCATGGCGGAAAGCGTCGTAAGGGGAAGATTATCCTCAATTTCATCCCAATCAAGTGGGCGTGTCAAGATGGCGGAGCAGCCAAATGCTCTGTTTATGTTCAATTATCACGATATTTCTGGATGTTCCCATAGTTACATTAACTAAATTCAACCTAGAAATTCATTATTATATGCTTTTCTAACTTTCTGCCAAAAATCATTAAATTCTGTGTTGTATTTATGTTTATAGCAGTGCTTTTACAGAATTTCGGAAAAAAAATGCCTACAGGCATTCTCGCCCCCCGCGTACATATTGCCTGTAGGCATTCTCGCCCCCCGCGTACAAAATGCCTACAGGCATTTTCGCCCTGAAAGGGTTAAATACTCTGATATAAAAAGGTAAAAAAAATGCATTTTTTCTAACATGGCAACTAGTAGAGGAGTAGAGTATAAAAATGGTCATTAGAAAGTCTCCTGCATGAAACCTGCCATATTTGTCAATTATTACATGGGGAATCTGATTCTGCCACTATTTTGTCCAAAAGAATGTAGCATCACTTCTATTTCCATGACAACATAAATGCATAATGGGTTACTCAGAAATCCCTATTTTCCTATACATATGAATAGTAAGTGTAAGAAAAACAACAAAACATCTGCTCACAAGCTTTCATTTTCATTTTTGTATGTATACCTTTGGAACATATTGGAGGATTGTTATTTACATTTCCTTAGAATTTGATTGCCATGGCAACCAATGCAGCCCAAAACATCCACTGCAGTAAGCAACTATAAATGTCAGTGAAACTAACTGCTATACCTTTATAGTAACTGAAGATAGAGACTTTATTCTGGTACTTTGAGAGTCTACTGCATAAAATGTGGCATGTTTGTCAATTATTACATGGGGATTGTGATTATGCCACTCTTTTGGCCAAAAGAATGTAGCATCACTTCTGTTTCCATGACAACATAAATGCATGATAATTTACTCAGAAACCACTATTTCCCTAAACATATGAATAGTAAGTCTAAGAAAAATGGCGAATCATCTGCTTATGAGATAACATTTGCATTTTTAATAGTATACAGCCAGATGTCATGGATCGTCGTCAAATAGGCAGGGACAGGGGTCAAAAATAAAGTTAGGAGTATGGTTAAAACCGTTTGTATGTGAATAGTACAGTGGGTGGGAAATATGTTGAATGTATGAGGGTAGGTTAAATACCTATAATAAACATACACCACAGAGCCAAAGTTTGGTAGTACAAATGCTATGTGGAAACGATTGACTCCCTCTTTCTTAACACTCCAGAGATTATACTGATAAATTTAATTTTGAAGGCTAATTATCCAATATTTTTTAAGCTCCATGACTAGTTTGAGTAGGTATTCTTTCTTTTTGTTTTGAACCTTACTAAGGTTAATATCAGCTAGGGGGTCAATTGTTTCCACAGGGAGTCAATCGTTTCCACATTCTCAGATATAGGGTCATAACTATGTACAAAGAAGGAGTACAAGAAAGCTGGTACCATGTGAAGTTACCTTGATATAAGGGGGTATATATATGGAATGGACAATAGTTGAATATAACATACATGTGAGTTATCACTGTCGGGTGGGAGTCAATCGTTTCCACACAAAAACTACACAAAACAGGTGAAAAGGCTCCTAATGCTATCACAATACAGCTAGGCATAATTTTTGTTCATATAAACATAGATACATGTTAAGGCTTACCATAACATCTTTTATCCCCTCCATGTTATATGTAGATATTGGCAGGGCCACCCCCTCTGGGAGTCAATCGTTTCCACACTAAAACTACACATGTAAATTTTGCCATGAAAAAATTATACTAGCCTGCCCAAATATGTCTATATGGTCTAAAAAAAATCCTTAACCCATTGGGGCTCAGTTAAGAACAATAATTGTCAACATTATTATCTTTTACTAATAATGCTGATGGTTGCAAGTATGGTGTTTGCTTTATATCAATCAAAAATACCCTTTTTTGGGCAGTTTCAGCCTTCTAGCTCCATTATTTATGGCCCCACATAGGCAAAACCTGGTTCCCTTTAAAGCTCTGACCGAGCCCCACCAGCACATACAATAGAAATCATAGATAACTATTATATTTAGCCTTTTATTGAGTGGAGAAGAAATAAGGGCCATTTGACGACAATCCTTGACATCTGGCCATACATTTTGGGCATGATGGGGAAGTGTTATTTCCATGTTCTTAGAATGTGGTTGCCATGGCAACCAATGCAACATAAAACATTCATTGAAGTAATCAACTCTAACTATCATCTAAATAAATTGCTATAAATTTGTAGCTACTGAGGATAGAAACTTAATTTAAGTATTTATCCTCAAACATTAAAGCATGTAAAATCCAATAGGATGCATCAGCAATCCCAGAATGCAATATTTAAATCTGCCATTTTAAATCTGAATACTTTCAAATAAATATACATATATACATGTAGATATACACAGAGAGAGACAGAAAATCTAGTAAGGTGCCAAAACATAAACAATTTATATCATTCTGGAGATTATTACAGTTAGCTTAGTGTTAAAAACTGGAGTTGTCAGAACTATTCTCAGTGTAACACATCAGCAAAGAGTAAATTCCCATGCTCAATTTAGCCCTGTTAGGCATTATCCACCTTAGGCTCTTATTTCTAATCCCTCTTACTTTTGGTCATTACAGCCTAGGTATTGATCAGAGCTGATCCCTGATTGGTCTATATTCATAGACATCACCCTTTTTTGCTGTACACAGATATAGTGTGTGTCTCACTTGCTACCTGTAGTTTCTGTGTATGGGCCTGTCTGAACATTCATAATTTGAGGGATATTCTACAGATTCTTCACAGGCATGGTAAGAGCCTACTTGTCACTCTATTTTGGGTTTCTGGAACCTCTAAAGTGAATAATATGGGGAAACATATTTCTGAATGAAATCATATAACATTCTAAAGTAAAAGGTTTAGTTATTCAAAAACCTGCTTGCATGATTGGTTACACATTAGTTTTGATGAACATATCTCCTGCCTCTATATATCTGCCAGATAACTTGGTTCATGTTTCATAAGAGCTCTGGCTATTAACCATAACTATGAGATCTAAACCTTTACAAATGGTTATATATAACACGACGTATTGCTGGTCTTACTCCCACCATTGCTATCCTTTTATACCCTTATTTTCAAAAATGTGCGATCATTTCAATCTCTGCATCAATGTCTGAAATTGCGTTTCAATATCTTTGCAAGATGTATCAAAAGAGGTAAAGACATTAAATATATTTAAAGTGTTTACTCCTCAGTGTTGGTAGCAGATTTGTGCAAAACACTTGGTCGTCAAACCATGGTGTTCAACCACAATTTGCATCCATCTGTTTTCAACACATCGATAGACTGTTGTCACCTACCACCAACATCTCGAAATGTCAGTATTTATACTTAAACTGAGTTTTTTATTTAATCCTTAAGTTCCCATCCACCCTCCCTAAATCAATATCAACATTTCAAGTAATTTGATAAGACTTAAAAGATATGAATTTATATAGCTTATTAAGAATGTTAACTATATAAATGGATAAAATATGATAGAAATTAACCCCTATAAATTGAGGGTTTATTACCTACTATATATAAAAAGGCACAATTTCGAGAGTATCTGCTTGGAGTTGCTCCCCCATATAGAGACAGATAGAACCAGACCTGTCCATGGAGACTGATGTGCCAAGAGAGTGAGATTCTCGTGTGCAGAAAAAACTTAAACCTGGGGCTTGTTTTAATAGAATGCATCACTAAGCCACTTAGTGAGATGTTTAGTGACTCCAATAGTGACTTGAATAGCAGAAAATCTTCGGGCTCGTTTCAGAAGGCATGTCACTGTAGGGGAGGTGTGTCTTGTCACTATTGTGGATGTGTCCTTAGTTTGGGACAGCGTAACAGAAAAACATGTGGGGTACCCCATCTCACATACTCATGTCCTACCGGGAACAAGTGCCATCAAGGTGAAGGTCACTGCATAAATTAGCGACAGCCTTGAATAATTCTACACTGGCCACCAGAGCAGCATTTGCTATGACAGAATTCAAATGTTGATATCGTTGGATTGCATGAGCAGATCTCCTTCATATTTGGCATGTTTATAAGTTGCATGTGTCCCTAACTAAGGTTAAATTCTCATAGCTTAATTCCTACAGGAAGTAAAGTTACGCATTTGTGACAATAGAAGCGAGAGGGTATACCATCTTGCTATTTAGGACACAATAGTGACACCAATCGTGACCGGACATGGGGTTTTTGAAATGGTGAAGCCACTATTAGCGCCTGTCTGGAACTTGGACTCGCGGAATGGCTTGTCACTAAACTACTGAAACGCTACCTGTCGCTATCGTATCCCAGGACACAGTAACGGACGTCCTACAGGCTATTGAAACGGGTCCCTGTTGTTCTTTTTAGTAGGACTTCACTCTGATTTGCGTCTTCTCTCATGAGTAATTCTAGCAATGTTGAAAACTAAATTCAATAGTGTAGTTTACTTATCTCCTTACCCTGAGACAAGCTGTGAGCAGCCTCCGCCATTACAAGATGGCGCAAGTTTTGCTGGTTCCTAAATCACACTGAAATCAAACATCGAAGTGTCTACCAGAACTTGGGCCCCACCATATGGCCTGGAAGCCTGGTCTAGTCACATTATAGGCCAGGTAACGGGTTCCATTTTTCGGTGCACTATGGGTAACGCCTCCATTTCTTGCACTTTCCTAGCAGATTCTGTACTCTACTTCTGCTAAAGATCTGCTTGGAGAGTGTCACATTGGCAGACTGAGACTGCAGAGCCTAGACTTGCCTTAGTCCCTGTTTCCTTTGCTCTTTATTTAATTTATTTTATCTGGACTTATATTAGGCCTGCAGGCCTATCTTCCAAACAGCCAGTAAAATAAGATTGCTGTTAAACATTCAGCAGCAGTATTCCCTCAGAATAAAGCACTGAAGCTAGTAAATCGCTAGTATAGAAGAATAGAAGAAGAAAAAGGACTTGTGCAAGTCTATGTTGAGCTAAGAGAGGTGGCGACCGTCAGTTCAAGGTCTTCCTTACGTGAGAAGTAGTTACCAGTCCCTTATTTCATTTGGACAGGGAACCAGTCTACCCACCATACTCATGTTCTGTCTTAGTTAGTCTGTAGTACATGCCATTCTCGCCAGGCCAGGGCACACCATGTGCTATGTGAGTCCTAGATCGGCCACCACCTCTGTTTACACTGTGTTCTAACGAAGTGTAGCTCTGGCAGCCAGTGTATGTGAGTCCTAGTGCCGAAGGCGCTAGTATATATCATAAATGTATGTAATAGAATGAAATACATATGAAAAACATGATGTTTACTGTTGTAATGTATTGTAATTATTCATGTAGAATTCGTCCAAGCTTACGATCTTGTCTTTTTTTTTCTTTTTTTTGGGTAATATTATCTTTTATTGAACTGTAAAGATTATACATATCTCTTCCGTTGTCATACGACACTCATGGTCATTTGGTTTTCGTAAAATACTAGATGTTTCAGTCGTGGAACTTGGAGTTTATACAAGTGTAAATAGTGTCCAATAAAAGAGGCACCAGGCATCAATCCTAATACAGATTGGTTTTCATGTCTGGGCCATACAAAAATAAGTGTTTTTTTTCTTTTTTGCTCACTTAACTACACCAGATCCTAGGAAGGCCCACAGATTAAGCTACTATTGTTAACATTTGGAGACTCAAGCCCCAAGACAAGCAGTCAAGTTAATACACACAAATCACAGGCAGTTTAGTTACATGCCAGCAGATTCAGATTGGGTTAGTGTTCTTATCCATAATACATCTTTTCTGATACTTTTAAATTCTTTAAATGAGGGTGTGTTGCGAACGATGGGTGGGAGTATGTTCCACATTGAGGTACCATAATGGCTCACAGATCTTGCATATGCATAACAGTTAGGTGTAAGCATTCTAATTAAAGAGGCAGTGCCAGCTCTAGTAATTCGATTTTGAGCATCAACATAGTCAACATTTCTTGATCTTTTATACATATAGTTATACATGTGACTTGTCCTCCTGTCATCCAAAAAAAGAACTTTTGCATTAACATGTAGATCAATAATCGGAGTTCTTATATTACTCTGAAGACATACACGGAGACATTTATTTTGCAGCCTCTGTAATTTCTGCAAAATCCCTTTGTTACTACCAGCATACAGAATATCCGCGTAATCATAATAAGGCAAAATACTCATCTTATACTATTTTCATAGCGGCTGACCACGTTATATATGGCCTAAGTTTAACCAGTTGGTACAGTCTGTAGGAGATTTCCCAGGTTATTTCTTTTTGTCAAAAAGTACATAATTTTTGTTTTTGATGTGTTAATACTAAGTTTATTTTGTAAACACCATGTTTCCAATTTGTACAGGTCTGCTTGTAAACTATCAAACTGTTCATTTATTTCATATCCGTCTCTGTATATTACAGTATCATATGTATAAAGGCTAATACATGAATTTTTTAGTGCTATTGAAAGGTCGTTTATGTACACAAGGAAGAGCAAAGGCCCTAATGTAGAGCCTTGCGGGACACCACATTGAACCACACCTGGCTTTGATACATTGTCATTGATCTTAACACATTGAGTACGATTTTGTAAGTAGTTAGTCATCCATTGGAGGTTTTTTTCGCCAATGCCATAATCATGTAATTTACTCATTAGTATCACATGATTTACTGTATCAAAGGCTACATTTCATTCAAGGTACCAGACAGTG
The DNA here is from genome assembly GCA_950022655.1 of Alentia gelatinosa. Lineage (NCBI taxonomy): Eukaryota > Metazoa > Annelida > Polychaeta > Phyllodocida > Polynoidae > Alentia > Alentia gelatinosa. The sequence goes on from OX465582.1 coordinate 60,786,355, forward strand.
AGGATATATTCATAAATTTTACAAAAATGGACAAGGAGACTGATGTTAGATACAATATTTAACATTTATTTTGGTTTATTTACATGAGATTTGCAACGTATCAACTTCGTTTTCACCAATACCTAAACATATTCAAACGTGATAGTCTACCATGTGACTTGGTATTTGTCTTTTGACAGTATTCACTAAGTGTATAGTGAATTAGAATAACAATGAAACCATGTCAAACTTTAAATACTGATCCCTTACATCTTGATATTGATATTGAATGTACCCCCCGAGATAGTGGCATTGGCAAATAAGCCATTTATCATGTCGTTCCTGGAAAATGTGGGAGTCGGTTTTTGTACTTAAAGAGTCTGTCTGTCGCTGGCAGCCACCACTTCTACAAAATCATCTGAGTCCAAGTCGTCTACAAACTCTGTCGGAATCGCAATCTCCTGTAAAATATAAAAAATCTGAATATGATTTTAGTATTATTATTGGAAAATATAATATGTAGGCTTGCATTATTTTCAATTTAACTGCCGTTTTTAACTCACACTTTCAGGTTCTGTCACTTGGTATGCTGGACGTTTCGGTGAGGGCACAGCACCTAGACCTGCCGGAATTTGACGTTTCTTGACTGCGACTGGATTTCTGTGATTTATTGCTGGCACCAATTCCGAAGAAGACACATCTATCTGTGGAAATATAAAATCCGAAAAGGATTTAATGTGATAATGTAATATATCCTAATGATCATCAGGAAATCTGTATTAAGCTACGCCTAAAGGAATTGAATATAGAGATACATTGACGATGTGGAATGAAAATGGACTAGCACAACAAATTATCACTCTACAATGAAAAAGACACTGCAAAACGGATTACCTTGTTGACTGCTCCGGAATGTGAGGCCTCTAACTCTAGTAGGTTGTACAATCTCTTGCCATTGTTCAGTATATCAAACATAATTTTCTGCTGATTCTCGGAAGACACAACATAACTTTGAAGACTCTGCAAATTGCGATGTCCGGAAACCTGTGCCACGATGTTAGGTGGGACACCTGCATGCATAAGATTTGTACAACATGTTTTCCGGACTGAATGATTAGAGATTTTTTCCGGAAACTTGGGCTTTCTTTGCACAATCAGACATGATTTTTCCGAGTTCATTCACCCCCATCGCCTGTTTTTTTATACCTAATCGGTGATGTAGCAGATCTTCTGTAATTTATCGCCAGATAGAAAGGCGATTCTGGGTATAGCATTTCTTTAGGTCGATGACTGGCATACTTTTCGAGTAGACGAATTGGACAGCAATCTGGATTTTCCCATAGTTTTGGATTAAATACTCTTGCATGTTTTGTATCTCCGGTTCTTGTTTTAGTTAGACGTTCAGAGAAAGTCACAGTTGATTTTCCTTGTGTGCGTTTTTCCAACTTTAAATCGCCCAACAGTAACTGACGACTTTCGTGTCCCCCACCAAGTCCAAAACTCTTTGTGGTAATGTACCATATTGAATTTGGTAAGCCTTTTGGGCAATTTGGATTGAAGGCACCACTTTCCCACAAGCTTTCCTCCTCTTCAGGGGTCAACGGATCACACTAATAAATAAATAGAAATATAAAATATGTTTTAGTTTTTTTTTTACTCAGAACTTGTCTAAATCATTAACAGTAATAATCATGTATTTATAGGCTGAATGATCAAATATACAAGCAGTATTAATTTCAGTTTTATACACAGTTATTTCTTAACACAAGCAGATAAACATGAATTTATTTTTTTCAAAGTAATCAGTTACCCGGTTGGGCTTGTTGCCTAGTCCTTTTCCCTTCAGATCTTTTTTTTACTACTCAGAACACTTCTGGCATTCTTAAATTTGTCCGGGGTTGATAGGTTCCATTGGTACTGTTTCCCTTCTAGATATCTTTTTATACTTGAGAAAAACGATGCCAATGAGTCTGGCTCGTATTCATCCCCAGTCACTTGCAAAAGAAAAGTTCCAAGTAGAACATTGAGAGAAATCGCTGGGATTGTCTCAATATCACGATATTCCTTAGATTCCAGTAGCCAACTCTTGAAGACTCCCACTTCTCTGTTTGTTTTCTTTTTTGTCTCCGGATTTTTTTTACTCTCTATGTACTCCAATATTACTTTTTCAGCATTTTTTCTATTGATTTCATTGTCCAAAACCGTTTCTTGATTAACTGTAGTTTCTATTGTCTTTTCAACAGCGATATCTTCTTGAATATCAAATATAATATCATCTAAATCAATTGTAACAACCTCTTCCCTGTCCATGGCTGCATAGACGCTGTACTTTGCTTAGATAATTTGATTTATTTCTAATGTGTGATTTAGTTGCGTATAAATTCAAATGACATTTTTGTGTGGAATTATTTCATATTTTTACAAATATTAGTATCTAACTATTTTCTATAGTTCTTTTGTATTGATTCATACTATTTACCATGCATAGTAACGTTTTGATACATTTTTGCAGGTACGTCGATTATGTGTCAACATCGCGATATCGCGACACGGTAGGTGCGTCACAGTTTCACTCTCCAAACACACGTTCTGACGTTATGGCGCCCATGCCAGTGCCGTATTGCACACTGTGTAATACGGGATTTAACGGCACGCTCTGGTAATAACTTACAGTTACTATTTGCTTAGCAGAGGTTAGTAATTGTAAGATATACTTGCATCGGTATATAATAACAATGATGCCTCTATGATGCCTGGAGGCATCATGCTGCGGTAGCCAGGGGAATGCCTGGAGGCATCATGCTGCTGTAGCCAGGGGAATGCCTGGAGGCATCATGCTGCTGTTAAAGGGTTAATCAGGTCAATAATAATCTCAGGTATAATAAGGAAAGTATCTCTCAAGACATATGTATTAATGCCTTCAACCATAGATTGTTTGTTAACACATATTTCCTTGATAATTTTTATAAGATCATCTTTAACAATACAAAAATCATACATGTTTTCAAATTGTCTCTTATCATAGTTAATCCAGGGGAGATACATGTTATTTGACAATTTGGTACCAATCCCTAAATAAAATCATTAATATAATCTGGTGTTTGTGCAGAGTCAATAAAGTGTCCTTCATCGTTTTTAAGTTTTATATTCGTTTTCTACTTTTCATAAGTACCGGGCAAGATGGAATTTATTTCCCTCCAAATTTCTTTGGATTTCCCTCCGACGCATTTAATTGATTTTTTAGATATTCAGATCGTGTATTTTTTATTATTTTATTGAGGCTATTTCTTGTATTCTGAGCTTTGCGTCTGTCATCCCTTTTGCCCGTTTTACTGGCCTTCCTATATAGTCTTTTTTTCTCCTCTATTTGTTCTAGTATATCATTATTGATCCACGGGGCCTGCTTATCTTTGATAATAAATGTTTTGTAGGGACATATTTTATCCAGAGCGACAGTAATTTTTTGAACTATCATATTCCACTTATCAGAGATTGTTGTATAATTCACCAGACAGTCCCAGTCCACTTTCTCAAGTTCATATCTTAATTTTGTTTCATTATAACCTTTGTATGTTCTCCCTTGAAATCCTCTTTTTTTATATTGTTTATATCCTTTTTTTCTTTATTATAAAAATAGCTTGATGGTCAGAAAGGGATATGTCAAGTACTCCCGTTGAGAGAGTGTCACTTCCGTTTGTGAAGATCAAATCTATCATAGTACTATTATCCGATAATCTAGTGGGATCCTGTGTGGTTTGAGTAAAACCCAGTTGGTACATACTATTCCTATATACCTATGGCTGTACACTCTATGCTTACACCACGCTCTGGGGGGTGGAGTAACCATCTGATACTACCCAAGGTTGGTATACTACCCAAGGTTGCCGTATACTACCCAAGGTTGACATTTAGACCAATCAGATTGTCTCTTATTAAACCACATTTGAAGGTATATAGGAATAGGGAAACCAAGTACCAGTGAAAGGAAGTCAAAATTACTCGGTAAGGCTTGGAAAAATTACTGCCCGCGGCCAGGGCCTTGGGCAGTAATTTTTCCAAGCCTTACCTCGTAACTTTGACTTCCTTTCACCGGAACATAGTTTCCCTCTATTGTTCAATCTAATTATATTGGGGTCCCTAGTATTTATCGTGTTTAGGTTGAAGTCACGTAAAACCACCATTTCATAGCTTTTTTCTTGTTGTATTTGTGTCATGATTTCTTCAAGCCTTTCCAAGAAACTCATAATACTCCCTTCCCTTGGCCTATATACATTTAATATTGCTAAATCTTTTTGTCCTTTTCTCATTATTACCAGTATCTGTATCTCAATGTCTCCTGTTCAAGTAGTTAAATCTTATTTGGTCATGTAATATCCCTTTCTCTGACATACATACACAGGCCACCACCTATTTTTGGGTTTATATCTGTCAATTTGTTTTTCCAACCTCTGTCCATCCTGTATAAACTATAATTTTCCATCTGGTAACTATTTATATCATCAAAATCTTTTAACCATGTTTCCGAAATTGTTATAATATAGAATTACTGTGTTACCGCTCGTGTATGGGCGCCGTACGGCGAGGTTAGACTCACGGTCGTACTCCCCCAAAGCCGTAGGCTGAGGGGAGAACGACCGTGAGTCTAACCGAGCTGAAGAATTTTGATATATTCACTACATTCCAGCTACCCTCGGACGTCTGAAAGTAGGTCAGTGTAGGCGGTGCGTGCATGCAGGTGTACATGCACACGCACACAGGTAGAGTATTGACGGCTACAGACAATGGCATCGAAATACGTAAGTACTGAGAGTTTATTGATTTGTGACAATGATACACAAGTAACAATCACAGGTGACTGTGATTCTAACAGTACTCAATTCACAGAACAGATAGACGATGAAGTATTTGATCTAGTGAACAAAACAGTTGAAAAGGACACAATAGTAGAACCAAAGATAACTCGCAGTAGAAGCAAGAATAAGGCAAAAAGGGGAGGTAAACGTAACAGACCGATCAGCGACGAACTGACAGAAAGTCAAACTACCACCACACGTAAATCCCCCTCACAACAACCAACCAAAAAAAGCAAATGACAAAAGACAAACAACAACAACAACCACATAATAAACAACAAAACCAAGTCGATAAGACCGAATTCGATCCAATATACCTAGATGAAACGACATCAAGATCTTCAGCACCAATAAACACAGTCATACTAGATCACCTATTTAATAGGATGACGGCAAAGCCAAATGAACTAAAGGAAGAAATGAGTGAAGGCTTTAAGCAATCTAGCAACGAAAGACAAATGGTACAAGCAGCAATCAATCGGAAGGTAGATACTGTAAATGAAAAGCTAGAGAACATGGGAAATAAACTAGACACACTAGAAGCTGAACACAAACAAAACGTAAAAGATCTACAGGAGTCACAAAGTAGACTAAAAACAAACCTAGATCAACAAAACACAAAATTGACTACAAGGTTAGATAACCTAGAAGACAAATTATCGAAAGTGGGAACTGGCGGAAAAGGGGAGGGGCCCAGAAATCCTGACATCCTGAAATTTCAATCACCCCGCAGAATGAACCTTTATATCGAAGGGTACAGGGAGTCACAAACAGAAGAAATCTATGAAACTGTTCTCTCGATTCTAGGAAAAATCAGTCAAGACATAGACATACGAGACATAAACTATGCCCAGCGAGTAAAAAACAAAGGACACACTCAAGCGAACAGGGCAATTCTTGTCTGCCTAACAAGTGTAAGGGTGCGAGACCAATTACTAAAACAGAAGAGATGCCTACGCAATATTCCCGGTTACGAGAGAATCTTCATTAATGCAGATGAAGACCCGGAAACCCGCAAGTTACGGTCAAAAGCCCGACTAATATCGTCATATTGCAGGAAACTTGGCTACAACACGATATCAAAAGGAGATGAACTGAGTGTAAACGGAATCTGGTATAGTTCCAAACATATGGAAAAAATTCCGAAAGAATATGTCCCTGACACCTGGAACATACAACAGACAGCAAAAACAAATAACAACGCACAACAAATCCCAACAACATCTAAACAGCCAGCAATAGCTGGATACAAAACAACTCGACACGTAACACCCAACCAATTACCCCCGCAAGCAGAGGCGCAAACAATAACCGCCACTCCTGGCACAGTACAATCAACCACACCTGAGACGAAAGCCGCACAACCAAACCCGCGCGAAGAAACGCCGGAAAACAAAGTAATGGACTGGGAAGAAGAATATCCAGAATTACCAAAAAACCCTGAACCTAAACCCAACACTAAAACCGTAGAAGAGGAAAAGGTAGAAATAGAACCTTGGACAATAAACGGAAGTAAACTCACTAATGCAGGCCTGATATTCAAAGGCGCACTCTCTCAACTAAGTAACTTTTACCCAATCTCAGTAAAGCTAAATGGCCAGATCTACTCATCAAGTGAGCAGGCATATCAATATGAGAGGGTAAGCATGTGTAACAGGAAGGACCTCGCCCCGGAAATTATGAAAACAAAATCTGCGTATTTGGTAAAGAAAACAGCAGACAAATGTAAACTGACAACCACATGGATGGCAAAAAAGGATGAAACAATGCAAGTAATCCTAAACAACAAGTTTCGACAAAACCCAGAACTACAAGAAATACTTCTGGTAACGCATCCCCACGAGTTGGTCGAGGGTACTTGAGACAACTACTGGGGCGGAGGGGCCGACATCGATGATGAGATTTACACCATGGGTAATTACTACGGTCACAACAATCTGGGTAAACAATTAATGGTTCTAAGGGCAGACCTGTGCCGCGAAAAACAAACCACACAGCTCAAAGAGATTGACAAACAACCACATTCTACACAACCAACGCCAGCCGTGACTAACTAACACGTCAGACCACGCACTACAACATAGCACAAAAGGTGGAAACCAATACCTATCTACGTGACACACAGCACGTCTCCAAAACTAGGAAATGGCCCAAGTTCGCTACCTCCTGATAGGAGACTCTCGCCTACGAAACATGCACTACCACATGAACTTCTGGAGAAATCCGGATTATCACACGGAATATTATCCGGGTGCAACAATCCAACGCGTAACAGGTCATGCCGTACGAGCACTCCGCCAGAAGAGGGAAGCACACGAACGGTACGAAGCGGTCTACTTTATGTATGGTATAAACAACATCACCCAACGAGACCAAACTACAAGAACCATTACTATTCGAGAAACAGACGATGACTACACGGTTAAGGAAGTATTAGACCTCATGGCAGACTCGACCCTGGCGATAAAGGCAATTTCTCCAGGCACGAAAGTTATTATATGCACTGTATACGGGCTCTCTCTAAGTGCAGCTAACAGAACACTTCAATTCACATCGGATCAACGCAACATAAATTCACAAATAAGGCTCTTGAATGAGGGCATTTGTGAGTTAAACAACAACGAAGGTGTTCACACGCCTTATGCTGCCAGAGAAGTACACCGCAACCGTCTGGGGCGCTTAACTGTACACAGGTACTACAGACTACGAGACGGCACTCATCCAGACCCCCGAACACAGAGGGCGATAGCAAGGCTAATCGTATTCTGTATTGCAAAGAACATTAACTCAGGATGTCACCGATAAAATACAACTATAACAACGAACTCGATCAGATGACCAATCGATGGTAAATAACAAGTAACAGGTCAAATGACCAACAAGCCACGAAGCAGTCAAATGAACGCATTATGTGGAACAGCCAATGAACCAGGTCAGATGACCAAAGTACTGAACTAGGTTATATGACCGATAAATCGGGAACATAACAAGAAATAAGGTCAAATGACCAAAATACCAAGGTCAAATGACCCAAGAAGAACAACAAACTGTCCATCCCCTGGTCAGATGACCAAAAACTGAAAATGAAGATGAAATGTACAGTGAATCGAGGACAATGTAAAACATGAAATCATTTAATCTAACATTAAAGTCTCTCATTCATAACTGGATTTTCCAACCATAAAACTAAACACCATATTACTTAATGAAGAATTGTAATATTAATATTGATTATCTCCTACTTATAATAGATGAAAAATGAATGCTGAATGAATGCTGATAATATCAGAACTAACTTATGGACACTAAACGACGATCAATGGACACTATATATTTGTTAATAGAAATCTATCACTTATTTCACGTGAAACTATGCTCCTGGCCCAAGAGCCAAGGGAGTTATCTCAGGTTTATTAATGTAAACCTGACCTTGTCCTACACTTACCTGTTGAGCACGATTACCTGTATAAATGTTGGTGGTGACCGGAGAAAGTTCTATCGATTACTCATAGTAATAAATCTGTTACTTCAAAATGGCGTACATCAGTGTTGATGAGCTGAAAGGACTAAAAGGTGACATTATATTAAATATCAACATGCACAGCCTGTATGCAAAGCTAGATCAGTTAAAACAAATTGTCCAATATTGTAACTACATAACGATAACCGAATCCTGGTTAAAGGAGAAACACACGCCGAACCTTTTACATATAGATGGTTACTTTCTTAACCGTATAGACCGAACATACGAAAATGATAAGATAGGTGGAGGGGTAGCTCTCTACGCAAAAGATAGTATAAAACCATACCTAAAACGAATAGATGAATATAGTGTATCTACCCCCACACATGAAGTACTTACATGTACAATAGAAGAGCCTAACCACAAAAAAACTCCTCATGGTGTCTGTCTATCGGCCGCCACACAAAAATGTGAAAAAATGTTATAAATACCTGAGTACAATTATAAACGATGTTAAGTTTGCAAACTATGAAGTTTGGGTACAGGGAGACCTCAATGTCAATGCCAAAACTATAACCAGTGAAAAATACCGTGTAATGAGGCATTTCCTAATGAGGCATAATCTAACCTTGTTAAAAACCAGTGAAACCTACATACATAAAAAGGGTAAAAGTACCATAGACCACTTTTACACAAACAGTAGGCATATAAAAAAATCCGGAAACCTGAACTACTACCTGTCTGACCATATCATAATCTACGCACAACGTAAGCACACAAGAGCTAACATTAAATCTATAGAAATAGAAGGTCGAAATTACAACAAGACAGACAAGAAGGCCATGAAAGAACACATGTTGAAATTTGTAGTACCCAAAAACATAGAAAACCTTGACTACAATACCGTACTAGAAAATCACATCCTAGAATTTCTAAACATAAAAAGCCCAATAAGGAAATATAAGATAAGAACAAAAGACGGAATGGAACTACCGAAAAAGATACTAGATAAAATTGATAAAAGGGCTGGTTTGTTAAAAGAACTGACCACCAAAACTAACGTAGATAATATAAAACTTAGAGAAATAAGAAGAATTAGACGTGTGATAAACAAAGAAATCAGAGAATATAAAGCTGAAGTGGTGGAGAGATTACTTGGTGAAAACCAAGGTAATCCAAGATTTTGGCGCATAATAAATGGAATATGGGAACCTAGCGAACTGAAAAATACTGAATATCGGAAATGTGGAGACCCAGACTCAGAAGATGACCAAATCACAGGGAATAGAATAAACGAATATTTCTCGCACGTAGGTCATAACATACTAAAAAAACTAGGCCCTGTTAACGACGAGGACCTTGAAAGATACATAAAAAGAAACCAGAGAGAAGCTGTTGGTCAACTACTGCAACCAATAACTGATAATGATATCTTAGATATTCTCAGGAAACTTGAAACAAACAAATCTACGGGCATACCGCAACTTCGGGAAATACTGAAATATAATCCAACAATAGTTAAGAATCTGGTCAATAATACACTGGAAACCGGGATTTTTCCAAACTCACTGAAAACAGGAGTTGTAACCCCCATACCCAAATCTGGGGACTTATCAAATCTGTCGAACTGGAGGCCCATAACGGTGATTCCTACAATCTCAAAAATAGTGGAAAAAATAATTCATTCACAAATAATGGATTATCTGCAACGAAATGACATAATAAATAAAAATCAATACGGATTTATGCCCCACCGCAGTACAAGGCAGGCAATTTTTCTGCTCACAAACAAACTATATGAAGGTATAAATAAAAGTCTATACAACCTTGGTCTCTTCATAGACCTCCGAAAGGCCTTCGACAGCGTGTCACGCCAAATCCTAACGAAAACTCTAACTATGATAGGACTAGATAACAGCACCATAGAATTGCTTAAGTCGTACTTGACAAACAGAAGCCAAAGAATAAAACTCTTAAATCAAACGTCTAACTCAGAGAAGATACAATGCGGAGTGCCACAAGGCTCTGTCCTCGGCCCCATACTATTTGTAATATTCATCAATAGCATATTTGAATGCATTTCACATGGCACAGCCATAATGTATGCGGACGATTTGGCAATAATAACAAACTCAAACTCATCCATATCAGCTAGGTCACAAATGCAGATCAACCTGAACAACATATCTAATTGGGGTGACACGCATAAAATGCTGATAAATACCAAAAAATCGTACCAACTATGGGTGGGGAAGATACCCAGCGCTGAAGAACTTATGCCATGTGTCATAAAAAATGAAGAGATACCGATAGTTAATACAGTATGCTATTTAGGTGTAATACTCGATTCAAAACTAAGTTTCGCCCAACAAACGGAGAAAGTATTGTTTGAACTAAGACAAAAGAATTTGAAACTAAGATTAATCAGATACAGTCTCCCAAAGGGAACCTGCATAAAAATACTAAAACAAATGATACTCCCGAAACTAGAATATGTAGGATATATATATAACGGAATCACAGAGCGAAACAAAGACAGAATTAGGGTTGCCTACAATAACTGCATGCGAACTGCTCTAGGGATCAGGGTAGCCAGAGAACATCCAACAAACGAACTATATAAAAGTTGTAGCATGAAGACCTTAGTGTACAGAAGACTTCTGCAGTTAATGATGGCAATACATTGGTGGTCACATGACCCAAGCCACTTATTAACAAAAGACCTGGTAGTCACACGTTCAGACCATAAAATAAACATTAAAACAGATTGCCCTAAAACTAAGAAATATCAAAGTTCCCCCATGTATCAAGGAGTAAAGATATGGAATATGTTACCAACGGAGACACAAAAGACAAGTAGCAATACACACTTTAAAATGAAAGTAAAAGGATTTCTAGATGAAAATCCAAATCTTTGGTTATGAACTGTTAATCTCAGGTCACCCCACCCCAATACCACATTGTGCTATCCTGTTTGTCCTTGTATATTAGTCCTGTCTATCTGTGTTGTATATAGTATTAGTATCTGTGAATGGTCACAGAGGAAAGCAAAAATGAAACGTAAGTAAAATTTACAAGTTGCAAGACTACATTTAAAAATGCCTACTGAAGGCGAACTGTATGTCGTTCATTTCCTGAATAAAAAAAAAAAAATAAAAAAAATGCATGTTGCTATGCGATAACGTCACAGCCGCATTCCACAGTGGAGGCAAAAGCTCCGATTCAGGTTGGCCGTTTGTGTACCCAAATCAGACTAAAAATCACTCCCATGTCTTATATAAGGTGTATCATGTTCATCCTATGTGTAATTTACCTCGATATTCGCTAAATATGCATTAACTCGTTCCGGCCCGTGTATCACAGATTGTCAAACTCTTGAGTCGAGGACGTCCGCCATTATTGAATTTTCCGCCCAGCCGAGTGCTTCGGCCTCTCGACCAATCAGATTGCGTTATTTTTCAAAGCACTCCGTATGTTGTCAAAGCACTCCGTAGGTCAATTCCAAAGGTGAAGCGTACTAAGCTAGACAGAGTGCCTATATGATATTATTACTATTACCCTAGGAGCAGTCAGTATTGATAGCGAGTTTGTGCATAGGTATATAATAATATAGAATTACTATGTTAGAGCTTGTGTATGGAGTCCGTACGCTGAGGTTTGTTTCACGGCCGTACTCACCAAGGCCGTAGGCCGCGGTGAGTACGGCCGTGAAACAAACCAAGGTCTTATATATCTTAAAATGTATTCAAACATTCAGAATTTACCTTAATCGCCCATAGAACACCCCTCACTCGACAAGACAGTGTCGCCAAAGACGTTGTGTACATTGTGATACATGCTGGATCTGTTACTATGGCGATTGCCTTGCTCGCTCTCCGAACACATCCTCTGTTATTCCCATGCTTACCGAATACCAAAGACTACGATTCGGAGAGTGACGTTCATTTAATTTCGCTGTGATCCCTTGTTTTACAGTGTGTGTGTACATAAGGTTCGCTGGTCTTGGATGTTCCAGAACCAATTTCGCTGGGTGCCTTTTTAAACTGCTACTAGCGACTTCGTCGCGTCGTATTTGAAATAGGCTGAGGGCTTAGTGGCGCCCCCTACTATTAATACCGGAAACTACCAAAATAGTTCCCAAGCATCATTTCACGTGACACTGATTTTGCCGACTACCAGCGCAATTTGGCCCTTCAGTCTCCCACCCTAGATTGGGTTCACTCTGTCCCTATGTGCGGGAGATTCTCCAAGCGGATTCGACGGAATTCTACCGTTTTAAATATAGTAGGTAATAATACAATATGGGACTCGCTTGTTCCTAACCTGCAAAAGCGGTTCGTGGTCCGAAGCGAAGATTTTGAACATGAACTTCTCTAAAAGTGTATAATGACCAAATATTGAGGTATCTAACGTGTGACAATCACGTAATACAGTTTAGATAGCTTAGATATACAGTCAGATACACTTAAGATAGCTTAGATATATGTAATAGATCTGCACTGTGTACCGACACTGGAACTAGGGTATCCAACGTAATTTGACGTTGACAACATGGAGCGTCGCAGTGGACTGTCAGTCCTTGTTGATATTGATTAATTTTGTATATCTAAGCTATCTAAACTGTATCACGTGAATTTCCCACGTTAGACACTTCGATATCTAGTCGGTAGGCACATTTACTCGTCCCGGGCCATTTATAACACATAGTCAAACCCGCGATGCAAGGACGTCCGCCAATTTTGAATTTTCCACCCAGCCGAGTGTTTCAGCCTCTCGACCAATCAGATTGCGTTATTTTTCAAAGCACTCCGAATGTCAGTCAAAGCACTCCGTATGTCGTTCAAAGCACTCCATATGTCAATTTCAAAGACGATGCATACTATGGAGAAACAGGCTTACTGTCTTCGTACGGGTAAAATATGCGGTGAAATTTGAAATCAGATTCACCGATGCCGAAGGCAGAGGTGAATCTGATTTCAAATTTCACCAAGTATTTTACCCGTACGATGACAGTCAGCCTGTTTCTCTATTATTATATTCCTTAATTTAGCCATTTTGATACTTACAATTTGTTACTTTTGTCGTACTTCGCCACCACGTCTAGGACGTACGTCTCCTGACACTAACATACCAGTTGCCGTCCACGTTTAAAAGGTTGAATATGATTAGTCGAGACTGTTTAGCCTCATCCAATCAGAGAGCGTCTTTTAAATCTACACTCCCATGCGGAGTTTCCATTTTCAAATCGAGCAAGGCAAGGATCAATCTAGCGGTCTGTTCCGATGAATCTTCTTTACATAAGTACTCCATTTACATTTTATTCTCAACATATTTCAAGTTTAGCCCTTGTATCAAGAAATCATGATGTTATTTACGGTATTACTTCTTATTTCCGCACTTTGAGTCGACTCGTCGATTCGACAGTAGCGGCGGCCATCTTGAATATCTCGTTCTGTAATATGTGCGTGGAGAGTGATTAGCGGTAGGACGTTCCGTGTGTACGACCGTCGTTACGGTCACGTGATAACGTTACATACACCATGTAGGTGTCGTACGGGTATAAATACGACATGAGTAGGAGAGGGCGGTATGTGTCGCTTATACTAACATAGGTATATAATAATAAGCTAGACGGAGTGCCTTGGTTGTATGATATTAATACTATACCCCTAGGGGCAGTCAGTATTGATAGATAGTTTGTGCATAGGTATATAATAATATCCCAATATGCATTGCCTAGTTCAAGAGTGATGTTATCGAATTTTGATCTAATACTACGACAGTTTGCATGTACTATTCTGAATCCCTTAATAACATTAATATCGTTCATTGTCTTAAAACTATAATCCATATTTGCTAGCTGTATGATTCAAGTCAATAAAAAACAGCAAGTCTATATAGGCCAACATAGGTATCTGATGTAGTCAGCAGAGGTGAGCATCCTCCCAATCTTTGTATGGTGATGTTCTGTCCTGTGAGGCCTCCTACAAACTGGATAAACTTTCATACTATAACGGCTAAAACTTTAAGGGCCTATAAAGGTCGTACACATAGATTCATTAAGAATGGACTCTATGAATTAGGAGGAGGGTGCACCTCTTTTCTTCTTATACTACCTATACCAGAAGGGACTTACCTGTCTCCCAAAAAAACCCAAGCAGCTGTCAACGACAACGGAATGACTAGTCAAAGGGCTCATAGACTTTAATTTTCGTAGACATGTGGATTGGTCTCTACTGGTTTGATGAGGTTATCTAGATGTAGCCCTCTTGAGCTTATCAATCTTTTTTTTTAAATAAAAGCTGCTTTATATAAAACAAAAAACGCCAACATCTAGGATGTGGGTGGGTGGGAAAAAGTGTTAAGTGTTGAGTGATGGAAAATGGCGACTGGAATGAAGGGGTGGAAGTGGAGGGACTGAGGTCGGTATGTGATAGGTTTTTAGTATTGTGGTACAACACCAGGCGGCAGCAGTGACACAGCCTAGATCCATACTGATCGATGCTGAACCATAGGTCAAAGGTCAAAGCTCATTGTTACTATAAATAGATGGTAGTTGTCTTAAGGTTGGTTGCATTTATATAGCAAAGTTTGTGGCTGGGATTTCTCCTGTTTCAGAGTGGATGGGATCAGATTAAACATTGATTGATATACATTTGGCCAATAGCATTTTACATAGGCGATATTTACGTGGATTTATATTTAATATATTATGTTTATATATGTACATTCTTAATATTTGAATGAGTGCAACATAAATATACTTTTTGGGGGGGGGGGTAAATTTCTTTATTGAGACTCTCTTTTACTCTCTTTCATTTAACTATATGAAGGTATAAATAAAAGTCTATACAACCTTGGTCTCTTCATAGACCTCCGAAAGGCCTTCGACAGCATGTCACACCAAATCCTAACAAAAACTCTAACTATGATAAACAGAAGCCAAAGAATAAAACTCTTAAATCAAACGTCTAACTCAGAGAAGATACAATGCGGAGTGCCACAAGGCTCTGTCCTCGGCCCCATACTATTTGTAATATTCATCAATAGCATATTTGTTAACACTCATGTATCTAGGCTCAGTGGCCTGTCTTCCTTTACAGCCAGTCCAATGCGTCACCCAACAATAGGTGGGTATTTTCCATTTACAATATATATATGTCAATTTAAACTTAATGCAAAATTTGGTCATATGACCTGGTGGTGTGGCTTACTGCCATGTTCTATAAGATCATGTTGACAAGTTTTAAGTTCATGCAAAATGAATGATGTTTGATGGAGTTAGATGAAGTTGGTGGTTATTTAATCATAGGTTCCTATCAACAAGTATGAGATATAGTGCAAGTTATACGATGGGTAATCTCTACATTCAGATTACCAATTTATCTATTTATCTTCACATCCTAGGTCATTTGATGCAAGGTCTGCTTGCAGATTAATATTCTTCATGTTTACCTAGGTTAGGCCCAATCTTAGAATAAGTGTTTTTTTAGATATCCTTTAAGTGCTGAGGCGTTTTCAATGGCACATATTTCAGTTGGTAGTTTGTTCCATACACTGGCTGTCTTGTAGACAACACTTTTGGTGAAAATTGTGGTTTGGGGATTGTCTACCTTCAGTAGTATCTCATCATGCGCCCTGGTGTTCAGCCGTCTTTTGTCTATATACATAGGATCTTTGCTCCTTGTGTGTGCCATAGTTATCAGGTGGTTTCTCCGCCTGTCAGATAGCTTTTCTAACTTGAAGATGCGATGGAGCTCATTGGTACTAGGTTTCGGCCAACCAGAGTAAGCTAGTCTTGCACATCGATTTTGAGCTATCTGTAATTTTTTTGCGAGATAGGCTGGTCCAGCTTCAAATATGATATCACCATAATCACAATAAGGTAATATCATCTGTTTATAGATTCTTATTGTTGCTATATCTGTGAGGTATGGTCTCAGTTTATGCAGGAGATATATCTTGTGGTTGATATTTTTGTTAGTCTTATTTATCTGCTGGTGAAAGCTGAGTGTGTTATCTAGGGTTATTCCAAGGTATGTATACTGTTTAACGTATTCAATATTCTCTCAGTATAATTTAGCAGGGATAATATCTATATCTTTTAGCTTTTTTCTGGTTGCAAAAATCATTCCTTTAGTTTTTTTTACATTGATTGTCAGCTTGTTCGCTTTACACCATTTACTATATTTATCCAGGTCTTGATTTAGTCGATGCATTTCAGTTAGATCGTGATTTGAGTTAGTGATGTAGATAACCGTATCATCTGCATAGAGTTGCATTTGAGAGTAGGTCAGTATGTTTGCGGCATCATTAATGAAGGTGATAAAGAGGAGCGGGCCAAGGGTTGATCCTTGAGGGACACCATGGGTTATTGGAAGAAGTTTTGATAATACATTGTTACATTTAGTTTGCTGGGTCCTGTCTGAGAGGTAGCTATTGAACCAGTTTAGAGATGTAGTAGTAACTTTGTAATGTCTGAGTTTTTTTAGTAAGATAGAGTGGTCTATTGTGTCAAAGGCTTTTTTTAGGTCAATGAATATTGCATTAGTAAATTTAGAGTTGTCTAGGCCAGTGTATATGTCATCAGTGAATGATGCGAGAGTCGAGAGGGTAGAATGTTCAGGTCTAAAACCACCTTGTTTGCTAGTGAGGATACTGTTTTCCTCTAGGTAAGCATACATCTGTTGATGGACAATTTTTTCAATTAGTTTGCTTGGTAGAGGGAGAATCGAGATAGGTCGATAGTTGTTAATATCTGTTTGGTCACCACCTTTAGGGATGGGTGTGACCTGTGTTTTTTTCCATGAGTTGGGAAAGATGTTGTGTCTAAGTGAGAGATTAATGATGTATGTTAGGTGGAAGGGGAGGCACATGAAGGGGTCTTTTAGGGTTGCAGTATTTATATTCTCAATCCCCGAAGGTTTGTCGGTATTTATATTCTCAACAATTTTGAGTACATCTGCTTCACTAACTTCTTGTAGTGTAAATTCATTTTCAGGGGTGGGTGTATCAATTTTCCAGGGTTCGTTATGCTGCTCGGCAAGCTTGCTACCAATAGTTGTGAAAAACTGGTTTATGTGATCTGCCGTACATTCTTCTGGGATTTCGGTATTAGTCGAGGGGTCGACTAGTTTTATTACGGTGGGTTTGGGGGTATCGTTATTCGTTAGTTTTGTAACCTTCCTCCAGAACAGTTTAGAGTTGTCTGCAGTTTGCTCAAACTGCCTTAGGTAGTAGTCTCGTTTAGCCTTCTTAACCTCCGCTTTAACATAATTACGTATTCGCTTAGCAATATTTAGATCATCCTCATTTTTTGTTCTCATTGCCCTTTTCAGGAGTCTATCTTTCTGTTGCATTAGGAGATGCAAGTCAGGGTTTAGCCAAGCTTCTTTCTTTTTTTTAAAAGAGAAATTTTTAATTGGACAAGTATGTGTTAATTCTTCGTCAATTGCATCTAAATATATTTTCCAGGCCATTTCTGGATCCTGCGTTTCCCACATATTGTCCCAATTATGGTTTTTTAGAGATTGGTCAAATCTGACCTTATCGTAGTTGCGGTAGCTTCTGCCTTTAAAATTAGATTTAATCTTCGGTGGACTAGACTTGTCGATCGTTAGATGGATCATTAGATGATCACTGAGATTTAGGGGTATAGTGCCTGAAGCAGAGGTGGGCAAGACATTTGAGATGATTTGATCTAAGAGACTGTTCTTTGTTCTCGTTAGTGGGTGTGGAGCGCCCAAAACGCAATGATGTGATGGAATCAATAGATGAGATACTGATGCAGATGATATGATGATAGTAATCAATGTCCAGTTCAGTCTTTTTACATCGGCATCATTTCAGTCCATTTCCTCTTTTTCTCCATAGTATGGAAAAGAAAGAAGTGATTAGAATACACATATATAGCTATTTAACGAGCAGGCATTAACAAAAATAAGTAGAGATATAAATATATTCAGTTTTACTAGAGTTCGCTACAAAATTTAAATTAATTACTATTTCCAGATTGGCGTAGTGTGATGTGATTCCATAATGTGAATTAAGGTGGTGTAGTTCCATAATGTGAATTGAGGTGAAGTGAATAGTAGTATAATCGATAAGTGTCAGTAAGAGTCCTAGCGATTCACACCTGGGATATCTGAAGTTTCATAAAGAGTGGTTTGGTCATGAGTGATTATTCTATTTATAAAGCCGATTCAGGAAAGAAAACAGAGTACTCCAATGAGTCCCTCTGATCCTTCTAGAATCGGTGTGTAAATTTGCACATTTAGGCAGTTCAGGAAATAGGGAGTTCACAATTAAGGTCCCACTTCATACAACTATGACAATTAAAATGAGTTTCAACAACAAGAACTACAAGAAGAAAAGTAAAAAAGAGAGAAGAAAAGAAAAGAACTTCACCTTTAGCCTAGCGATAAGGTTAAAAGTAACAATGATGATATATCAGTTGGGGAAGAGGGTGTGGCAGTCTAGATCTACAGGTCCCAGACACTGTCTTTAAGATGAGATCTAGTCAATGACTTAAAGTTCACATATATCTCAGTCCTCCTCAACAAGGGAGACAGATTGTTCCAGATGGTACCACCATGGTATTTCAATGACCTCATATATGAAGAATAGTTTGGTTTGTCAACATACGAAATGGGAGCTGCATGAGCTCTGGTCTGTCTCCTAGCCTTGTCCACAAAAGAATCAAGTTTTGACTTTCTATACATATGATTTAAAATATGTGTCCTTCTCCTATCTTTCAACAGGGGGATCTCTGCATATCTATGAAGATCCCATACTGGGGCATAGACTGATGCTCTGAGACAAATTCTTAAAGTGTTGTTCTGGAGTATCTGGAGTGAGTCAATAAAACTACTTGTTTCACCTCCTCATTATCAATAAAAAGCTGAGGTAATACAACCTGTCTCTTTTTTTTTTGCTAAGAACAAAATGTGTTTGGTCTTCCCTATGTTAATACTTAACTTATTCTGAATACACCACGTCACCAAACAGTCCAGATTTTCCTGAGTATCCCTGTATAGGGAGTTAATATCATTTACCTGCTTGTAGATGACTGTGTCGTCTGCAAACATGAGTATTTTACAGTCAGGTAGGCACTTTGATACATCATTAACATAAATCAAAAACAGCAAAGGCCCAAGTATTGAACCTTGCGGTATTTTGTACACACTTTTGAACAATCTATGGGCAATGTTGTGGATTCTTGTAAAAAAGATTTACAATATGCAAGTATGAGTTTTAATCAGTTCTTGTAGTAGAGATTATTTTGTCTTATCCTGTCTAACAGATCACATTTTACGGATTGTCAATCTGAAAAAAGTGCAAACACAAGTAACGGTATTTTTTGTTGTTTTTTTTACAGTAACACCCCTATTTATCAATTACATATAAATCAAAACAAATAACAAATAAAAAAAACACGCCGGTATAAGTACAAAGAAGAAGACCAGCAGTGTATATTTCATGGTAGTGCTCCCACTGGTGACAGGTGCGTGACTGAGGGTGAGTTGAAATTGAACCCAGGCCCTAGCCGACAATGACCACCTCTGTGGTGGTTGGAGATATATCTTTTTAGCGATCCAGTTTTTTTTTCTGTTAAAAATTAATGCTTAATCACGATCGCTGAGATATCATTAGACTGTTTATAGCTACAACTATGAAAATCTAGCGATACATTTTAGTAGGGAATTCCCTCGTGACGTCATAGGTTGGAAGGTGTTTCCCAAGTTTTCATCGCTATCTGGCCTGTTTTCAGTCACAATTATCACTGGCAGCGATTTTTTCTTCTTTTTTAAATTGTATTTATTGTTTTCTATTTTTTACACACACAGACCCGTTCTCTCACTGTATGAGGGGTGGGTCTACATCTCATCTTTGTAGCTTGTTACAAGGTTAAAGACCATCGCTGTCTCTAAACCATGAAAAATGGTCATATTTGACTATGTAATGCATAGGTCACAAATAAATGCTATTTCTCCAATATTTTTCGTAATTTTTTATTTGGTATAATGAACAACATATTGAGGTATGTAACAGTGTGATTTTTAGGAAAAAACATAAAACTATAATATGGTTGAATATAGCTTATGTTGGGAATCGCTAATGCAAGACCCGACCTTGTGGCTGGGTCCGGTTTTTCATAGCTAATGACCTCCAGCGATAAAGTCAACGATGAAAAGTGTCTTTTTGTAATGGGCGTAGTCGCTAAATTTTGTTGCAACAGTTTTGGTGATTGCCAGCGATGCAGAAAAATCAATGAAAATTTGTCGCTAAATATCCATTTTGTAACCATCGGAATCGCTAAAGTACACTTTCATAGTCGTTGTTTATGTAAAGGCCCCCAGTGGCAACCCCTGATAATTGATAATAGAAATACTATTACTATTTCTACATGTATGATACAGATTGCGCATGGTCTCAGCGGTTGGCATGGTGTATCTTGGGTGGTGTATTGGATCGGGGACGTATCTGGCAGTAGGCGTGGTCGGCTTTGTGGTTGCTGGGACGTTTTCTCTTTCGTTTGTCCCCAATTTTTTTGTGTGAAGTGGGTGTTATCACGTTTGTCCATGGAGTAGCTTCTCTTGATTGATTTCACAGATTATTCATCACTGGTGTCTTCTAGGTTTAGATCTATGCTCAGCATTTCGCTCAGGGATGCTATTACTTTCGGTGGTGTTATTATCATTTTCAGAGTTGTCACGTTACTATTGTCGTTGTTGTAGGACTAGTTGCTGGTACTGCTTTTGGTGTTTGAACTATCATCGTCTGAGCTGTCATTCTCAATGCTACTGCTGGAAAGGTTTTTCTGGGCCCCGTTACATAAGTTTGTCGCCAAGACCATCGCAAACTCTTTGCGATACAAAATTTTACACTGCACTGCGCCTACAGATGAGGTGTATATACACAGGGAATAGGACGACCTTGTATATGCAAAAGCATACCTATATACGCCTGGCACATTCATATGTAAAATGATGGTGTTCATGCAGTGTTAGCGATTATGATTTTTTTCTATTACAATTGAACGCTTTATCACAATCGCTGAGATATCGCTAGACTGTTTATAGCTACAACTATGGAAATTTAGCAATGAATTTTAGCAGGGAATTCCTTCGTGACGTCATAGTTTGGAAGGGGTTTCTCAAGTTTTCATCCCTATCTGGCCTGTTTTCAGTCACAATTATCATTGGTAGCGATTTTTCTCTTTTTGAAATTGTCTTTATTGCTTTCGTTTTTTCACACACTCAGGCCCGTTCTCTCTGTATGAGGGGTGGGTCTATATTTCATCTTTGTAGCTGATTACAAAGTGAAATGCCATCGCAAAAAACGGCCGCTGTCGCTAAACCATAAAAAAAGGCAATTCTGACTACTATAAGAATATAGACAAATTAGATGTTATTCCTCTCATATTTCTTTATCGACTTTCCACTTTATATAATGAACAACATGTTTAACTATGTATATAAGTTGGATTGATAGGGCATTGTCATTGGTGTTCTTAATTTTCTCACGGATTTTTCTCAGAGCATCTGTGGCTGTGGTACCATTGGGTTTCTTGATACTGGTGATATCGGTGTGTTTTTCAAATTTGCATGGCTCGCCTATTGTTGGTGGCAGTGTCTAATAAAGAATAAAGACATGAAATATTTATACCATTTTGTAATAAGCTTTGCTCCTCGGCATTGGCAGCAAGTTGGTGTATCACGCTTGGTCGTCCACCCACGGTGTTCAACCACAAATTGCATCCATTTGTTATCAACAAATCTATAGACAAATGTCGGTTACCACCAATACCTCGGAATGTCAGATTCTATACTTAAATTACCCCTCCCTTAGATAAAAAATATTAATCGAAGTTTAAACATGATAGACTGTCCGATGTCAGTTCATTTTGAATGAGTAGTAGCAAGTGAGTTCTCCTGGATGCATTTGACAAACTCCTAGTTCTATAATTTGACTAAATCATCCGATGGGTGTAAGCCATCATATAGGTTGTCATATTGATAGAAGGCACTAGACGGTTTATTCCTGTGGTTTTCCTAGGCAGGCTAAATTTTTGCTCAGAGTTCCAACCTGTTACAACCGTATTGTAATAGAAGACAGCATCATCTATTTATTTTTGTTGCTCATCAGTGGCTTATCACCAACCATACATATACATATGGCAGAAGGGGCTACATTTTTCGCTAAACACGTTTCCATGGGATAGCTCTGGTTTACGAATACGAAGTGAATAGCTTCCCATGGGAAAATGAAAAAATTATTTGGACGTGTGTATTATGTGTATTCCAAATTCTAGACTGTTTTACAAGGTATATTACATACTTGTACATATGCTTCATAATATGTGATAAAGTGACATTTGTTGGAACTGTGGTGGTCGCCGCCTGTCTAGCAGGTTGGATGACCCCAATCCGGAACGCTAGTTCCAGGCAGGATCCCACCCTACGCACTTACGTAGGTTGGTTCGGTTTTCGGTTAGTTTGCACAGACCTATTCACACATAACACAACAACGTCACTTAATAAACAAGGGTGTTTATTAATCACTTACTTCCCGGAAAGATCTGGAAGATCTTCCCCACAAGTACAGTACCCTAGCACATAGGTGCTAGGTAACACTGGATAGGCCAATCCGGAGGATTAGCCTAACCACCAGGAAGGTTACAAGAACCCGCCTGCAAAGTGAGGGCCCAAGGATCCGTTCCGTAGAAGGGACGCGCGAGGACAGCCTGTCGACCTACTGTGAACGCTGAGTATATATACTAAGCGTTACGTAATCCCGGTTTCCGCCGCGCCACTCTCGTGTGCGGCGTTGTCCGGAATCACTGCACAGTAAGGATCGGCATATCGCGCCACCTTCCGTGAAACAAACGAACACTGCTGGATTCCCGTCCCACTACATTACCCCTCCCAGTTTTTACTAAGGGGGGAACCAAGGCAGCCATTTTGCTGCTAAGGGACTACCCAATTAAAAATTACAACATATATCCAGCAGTTCTTGGTCTACTCTCTAGCTTCCTGGTGTTCACAAGAATTCACTGATACCAACGTATAAGTGAAAAAGGTGGAATTGTAAGATGGAGAAATTATTAAAAATATGGAAGATATGACATTTAGGAAAGAGGAAACAACATTTGAAGAATGAAGGACTAGCCTCGCTAGCACCTTGAATAAATGTGATATTCACCCATCTTGAGCCGGGGAGCGGGTTCTTGAGCGTTGGGCAGGGAAGACTCGACAGTCGCGGACCTACAGGTGGTCAGCCCGGCCTGTCGAGCACTCTGCCTCCAGCTGTTCCGGATCTTGTTGAAGTCCTCTGTTAGCTCCCGGCGAGTGAAGTGTTGTTCTCTTTCTCGTCTTAAAGTATCGAGCCCAGCTGGCCCATCGGCGTAGCAGACCTACTACATTCAGCCCGATGCCGACGGGTGCTGGGCTTCCCACTGTTCTTCAAGTTGGAAGACATCCATAAGTAGAGAAGGGTTAGCCTCGCTAAACACCTTCCGAGTTGAAAGTTTCCGAATACGGAAATAACGGCCAAAAAGGCAAAAACAATTCTCCATCCACCTGGTAAGAGTGTGTGGTATCAGTGTTCTTTCATTTTGACTCCAGCTATACTGGCATATCTTTTTCTCGGCTCGAATCGAGTACCAATTAAGGCCCCAATTCTAAGCCGGATTCAGAACTTACGATCACCGACCCAAGGTAGAAATAGCCGGCGTAATCCAACAGATCAGGGGTTACGCCTACTATCTCACTATCGAGTCGATGAACTCAGTTCCGACACAGACCTGGTAAGTCAGATCTATACCCGAAAGGCATAATCTTCCTTACCTGGTACCACACCACAGGCCGGAGGTTTTCGTGATGGGGGCCTATTACGGGCCTGACCATCGAGAGAACCTTCAGCCGTCTGAAACCAGGGTTGTGCCTTAGGGAAGTCATTTTAATGACTTTCCCCAGCCCCAACCCAGGATCGCTTATCATTGGTTACTCCTAACTTTCCCTCTACCCCTCCCAGCGATCCTTGCGGTTCGCCGAGAAAGTGCAGAATTCTGGCTAGGAGGCCACATTCTTGAAGTAGCTAGGTCAGAAAAACTTTTTCCTCCCCGGGACTTCCCATACCTGTCTGACTTCGGATCCAGGAGAGTTGTTGGCTCTGCCGGTTCCGAGTTTAGACGGCGTCTTCCCGGCTTGTTAGGCACCAGCCGAGTCGGTCATTGTCAACCCCTAAATATCCTCGTCGGAGGATATCCTGAGGTCGAGAAGGTCCGACTGGCTTGGTGCGCTAGCCGTCGGTGGAACCGACGTTGCCAGGGCGGTCCTCTCTGGTCGCAGTGGACTCAGCGCAGACGAAGGCTGCAACTGCTGTAGAGAGGTTGGTCCGGTATCTAAAAAGATTCCAGACTCCAATGGGATGATGTTGGCATTCACCCCCAGTGCCCCACTTGGTTCCTCGGGCTGATCTACCGGCTTAGCCCTGGAAGGCTTTGCTGATTTTTCAGCCCGTGTCACGGCGGGAGGCCTCCTCGGCTGTAGGACTTCAGTCTGATCCTGTGGGGTCTGACCGGGTCCTGACAGCGGAGTATCCACACTGACATCCATGGGCTGAGCCGCTATGGATGTAGTGTCCTGTTGGGAAGTTTCTTCCACGGGTGACCATCCCAACATGCCAGCGAGTTGCTGACGTGTCGGGTTTGATTCTTCCGTGGTGAACTGAAGAAATCTTCCCCGGCTCCTTTGACGGGCCAACCACGCTTCCTCAAGGGCTTGCGGGTCGTCACCGATGTCATAGAGCGACATACCCAAGTGCCGAAGACAACGTTCATCTTGGCGATGGGTCTGGGCTTCCGCCCGGGCAAACCTCGACTGGGCCGTGGTTTTCGCAATACGCGCGTCCTCTAAGTCCAACGCGTATTGTTTAGCCAGGCCTTTCGTGGCTTCTCTTACCTCGAATCTGGCTAGGTTCACTAGCTCCTTAACGAGGCCTTCATGGAGAGACTGCGCGCCCGTTCGGACACGGCCCTCCAAGGTGACACCTATATGCGACTCTAGCTGATCCGCCCGTTGGACGTATTCAACCGACATCGCACAGGGAGAAGAAGTCACCTTCGACGCAACGGGTGGTTGTGTCGTTGGTTTCTTCTTTACCTCAACAACCGGGTTGGTTGGTGAAGGGAGTGCCGGAAAGGCCTCTTCCTCCTCAACTTTCCCGGGTGCTTGGGTAGCACCTCTGTTGAGCGGGGAAACTCCCGAGAGACTTGAGCTAGGACGAGTCCCAGCTGGTTTTTCTACGGGTCCGCGGGCTTTTGAAGCCGTTGGAACGTTTCGTTCACTCAGGTCTGAGAGGAGTTTCAATCCCCCAGACAACTTTGGCCCTACCTGGTAAGCAGCTTCCACCACGTCAGCGATGGTGTGCTTACCCGGAGCCAATTTCTTCCTGGGCTTCCGACTGGATCGCTCAGAAGTGTCAGTCTCGCTGGACGAGGACGATGACAGCTTCTTGACCCGTCGTTTAGCCTTCGAGGACTTTTGAGACGGTTCCCGGCTAAGGGACCGTTTCTTCCTCGACTCTTTTGACATCTGTCGATGTTTTGAAGCGGATAGCATCAGACTCCCGAACCAGCCAGGATTCTTCTTCCATCCGATCTTAAACAGTCGACCGTCTGTCACACAAGTCTCGGGTTCCGGTTTGCCTTTCTGAGCCTCGGAACCTAAGTCAACGAATCTCTGCCACAGATTCATGACCCGTTCCCGAGCAGCAGCACCAGCAGTCCGGTGTTCCCGGGCAATGTGTCTGACTAGACACGATCGCCTTGAACCGGCACACCCAGCCTGACAAGAACCACCCTTCTTGCCAAGGCACTGTAGCCATGGTCGTTCGGCTAAGTGTACCTCTACGAGGTGCCTAGCGTAACGACCTTCAGTCGCGTAGGTCGGTGACAATTTCTTGTCCCTCCCATGGCAACTCAAGAAGACACAATGATTGCCGTTCCCAAACTTGTGCCATGCGTACGCGATCCGGTCTTTGACCTGATCCTCGTACTTCAACCGGCTAACTCGGGACACTCCTTTCACCCGGTCTATGTACCAGCCGTTGGGAGAACCCTCGTCAACTAGCCACTCCTCGTCATCCGAGGTTCCATCTAAACCGACACCATCGGGGATGTAATGTCGGTTCCCATGACGGAGATCTTCTAGGCAAGTGTAAGTCTTGCCCAGCAAAGAGGCGGGTATCTGTCTAGCTACCGTTCTCTTCCCAGCCCGCTTTACGCCAGGTTGGAAATCACCGTCATCATTGTCGGGGTTGGAGGGGACCAGGGGTTTAGCCTTGTCCATCTCCGTTCCCCAACACTTGACCTCTCCGCCACCCGTAGCACCTGTTGAGGTACTCGGTGTAGCGTCAGTCGCACCAGGTCCAGCCTGCGCCGCCGGTTTGTCCGAGCCTTCCGACTCAGCCCCCTTCGACTCTTCACGCTTCCCGGTTTGAGGTTTCCCTTTCTCCGAGTCACGCGATTCCGGCTGACCTCCTGTCCTCTCTAGCTCCGCCTCAGCCCGTTTCCGGGCTGCACGACGGAGTCGCTTTTGGTTCTGTTTCGAAAGTTGCGGCTCAGTCTTGTCAGCTTCCCGAGGTTTTGACACCTCAGTCTTACTGACAGACTTCCCCGGCGCGGGTTTAGCCGGTGTTGACACCGGTTTCTCACCTTTGCTGGACGACCCTTTTACAGAGTCGTCCCCAACTGACGAATCAGTCTCCATAGCCGTCTCTGTCCCAGCCTCAGACTTTCCGGGTTTTGCTACCGGACCCGGGGCCAAAAAGGTCCCAGCTTCCGCCAGCTCCACTCCGGGTGGAGTCCAATTTTGGTACATTGACTGTACTATGGCACGCGTTTTGGGATCTGGGATCCCAGCTAACATTTGTTCCAGGCTCTGGGTTGAAACCTCATGCCTGGAACCCATCTCTTCGGAGGACTTCCTCGGAGAGTGACGACGCGGGCGGGCTCGGCCTCGCCTCGGCGTATCGCGCTCCGATTCGGAACCTTCGGCCATAAACACATCCGAGTCAGAGGCTTCAGTTTTCACTGAGCTCGTCTTCGGATGGGCACCAGAAGAGCCCTTAGCGGCCGGGGCCGCCTCAGACTTCTTCCCGGTGTGACTTTTTCCCTTTCCGGGTCGTTCATCTCGGGTTTCCCCAAGAAGAACAGAGTCCACAGACTCGTCCCCTTCCAGGTCAAAATCACCATCATCTGACCCGATGAGCAAAGCATCATCGTCCAGATCTGCCCCTCGCTCAGCCGAAGCTGAGGATCCGGGCAGGGGTGAGGGGAGCTCGCGCTCACCCTCCGTAGACGGGGCACGGTCAGCCATGCTGTTACCGCCCGACTCCTGTGGTGCTAGGCACCACTCCGATCACAGAGTGAAGACTACTGAAAAAACAGGGTCTTATATACTCCTAAGTGACCTAGATTCACTGTCGCGAACCAATCAACCGTGTCGAGACTGGCTCATCTTGAGCGTCTCAACACCGCATGCGTGAAGAAACCAAAGGTCAGCGTTACGCTCGACTTGATTCGTTCACGCCTTCAATCACCCAGCACAGGTTCCGGAACCCGGGGAAACCCCTTTTCGAGCTCCACCCCGAGTTCTCTGTAGTGTGGGAATTCTTATCGCCGTCGTGTATCTCGCTGATAGTATGGGAGACTTGTCTAATTTCCATGTAAATGGATCAGACCTTTCACAGCGTTCGGCAATTCTGCAGCCTCAAGAGGGTCCTCGACGGGGTCCCTTAAAGCAATGTCTGGGCTGCGGCACATAACGACTGATTTTAAGGTAACTGTTTGATCAACATTCATGTATAATTGACACGTCACTGACTACTAACGATCTACATTTCGTACCATTGCTTCTCGTTGTGTTTTCGACAACCCCGGCACCACTACTCTTTGTAGTTAACCACAGCCTTCGATTTTAGTCGAGAGCTGCGGCGGGGTTTTGAGTCTATTTTAGACTCCATTCTACATCTCGAACCATGTTTATTATACACGGCTCGATTTGTAGCAAATTTAGACTTTTCCATGTCAGGTTTTTCTTCTACCCACACTTCCCTTTTTAGGTTAGCGTAAGTAGGAATCACCTTCCGCGGACGTCCCGGTTTTCGCCGTGTAGGCGAGCACCCACTCGGAACCCCGGTAACCTTTGACCGGGACTTCCCTATCGGGGTCTGCCTCCGCCGTGTGACGGGGGTTTGACACCCGGCTTCCCGGCTCTTTGAACCCGGGACCTCCCTGGTTTCCCAGTAGGACCCGTGTTCAGTGACACATCCCGCTTTGTAGCAGGGTGTGAAACTTCAAAGTCGGAACATTCACGCTTTCCTTCCCATAGTCGTAAACGAGCTACATGGGATTTATAACGCCTTCTTGACCATTCGTCTTCTATCACTACTGTCATTTCTGACAATAATTGAACAATTCTGAATGGTCCGTCCCAGTTAGGAGCGAGTTTTACATTTACTAACGGAGTGTGGTATCGTACAACCCGATCTCCTACTCGGAACTTACGTGGTTTAAGATTGACGTCATGTCCAGTCTTTTGCCACTCTGCTGCTTTCGTCAGATTCCGTCTCGCAAGGTAATATCCCTCTACAAAACGTTCTCTGAGTTTTTCGACAAATCCTATGGGACAAGGATCATCCGTAGACATTCCAGGAACCCCATAGACTATGTCCGCGGGCATTACTATTTCCTCGCCAAAGACGAGTAAATTAGGTGAACACCCCGTGCTTGAATGAATGGTCCCATTATATGCATGAGCTATAAATGGTGCTAATTCATCCCAATTCTTCCGATTTTCATCTACCAGGGTCCGAAGACACTGGATCAATGTCCGGTTGAATCTCTCTACCATACCATCTGATTGGGGACGATATGGATTCGTATGTGTCTTTTTAATCTCGAGTATCCTACACATTTCTTTCCAGATCTGGGATTCAAATTCCCTTCCTTGGTCGGAATGTAGTACGCTCGGAGTTCCAAAAGGCAACATCCAGTTTTTCACTAAAGCTTCCGCACACGTGGCAGCTTTGTGATTTTTCATGGGATAGATCTGCACATATTTTGTGTAATAATCCATCACCACCATCATACAGGTATTTCCTTCCTCTGACTCGTCGATACCAGATATGATATCTAGAGCGATTCTGGCAAACCTGACACCAAACAGTTCCTGTTGTAACGGCATCTTTCCGAGTCCTACCCCGGGTTTGACTTTGCTACATATGGAACATCCAGATATCCATCTTCGAATATCTGCACCCATTCCAGGCCAGTAGTAACGACGCCTTATTCTGGCTACCGTTCTTTTCCGTCCTAGATGAGCTGCACTCCTATGTTCATGACATAGGGTCATTAGTCCGGATCGTAATTCTCGAGGGACCACCAGTTGTAGAGCACGTTTAAGTGGTTGCAATGTGGTTCTCCATCGATATAATACTCCATCACGGACCTCTAGCTCTTTCCATTGACCACATAGATTCCGAAATTCTCGGTTTTCAGGCGAGATCTCGGGTCCTGTAGGTCTATGGAGTCCATTAGCTATCAGTTTAGTTAACCGGAACAAATCTGGGTCAGCCTGTTGACTTTCCTTAATCTGTTCTAGTGTCCACTGATAGTTTAATGGCGGCTTCACTTTCTGGGAACGTAGAGTAGCTATGACTGCTCTATGCTCGCCACAATCCCGGCAATCTGGTCGTCCACATTTCCGCACTGGTCTCCTTGAGAGACAATCCGCATTAATGTGTGACTTTCCAGCCCGGTGTTCAATCTGGCAGTTAGTCAACCGGAATTCGGAGAGAGCTGCCAGCCATCTTCCAATCATTCCCTCGGCGTCTTTAAAGTTAAAGAGCCATTTGAGAGAAGAATGGTCAGTACGTAAGATGAAATCTCCACCTGCTAAGAAGTGTCGATATTTTCTTACATACACCACAACCGCTAAGAGTTCCCTCTTAGTAGTACAGTAGTTCCGCTGACTTTTACTTAAGCTGTTGCTGGCAAAAGCTATTGGAACTTCTATACCATCTTGTATCTGAGACAAAGCCGCTCCAATACTCTCATTACTAGCGTCAGTGTCGAGAATGAACCGACCCTGGGCTAGAGGGTATTTCAATACGGGGGTCTCCGTAAACTTTCTTTTTAGTCCCAGAAAAGCGTGTTCAGCTTCCGGAGTCCATTGGATCTCTTTTTGCTTCCCTGGCTTATCTAGTACTACATACTGTTGCATAGGGTGTGCAATTTCAGAAAAACCCGGGATAAAGTCGCGGTAATACGAACAAAATCCTAGGAAAGACCTTATGTCTTTTATATTCTGGGGGCGTGGCCAATTAGCCACTACCTCCAACTTAGAAGGATCTGCCCGGATTCCATTTCCGGAAACTATCCGTCCTAAGTATTCCACAGATTTGCGAAACAGCTTACATTTTTGAGGTTTGAGTTTCAACCCATAAGATTGAATACGCTCAAATACCTCTCTCAGGTTTTCTAAACATTCAACATAATTCTTTCCGAAGATGATTATGTCGTCTAGATAAACCAAACACTTTTTCCACTGTAGACCCCGCAACATCTGATCCATCATGGATTCGAAAGTCGCAGGAGCGTTACAGAGGCCAAATGGCATTACTGTGAACTCGTAAAGCCCTTGATGAGTGGTGAACGCCGTTTTAGACTGATCGCCACTGTTCATCTTTACCTGCCAATATCCAGACTGGAGATCCAGAGTACAAAACCACTGGTTCCCTCCCAGAGAGTCGAGACTCTCATCGATCCGGGGTATTGGGTAGGCATTCTTCCGGGTGATACCATTCAATTTTCTGTAATCAATACAGAATCAGCAAGTACCATCCTTTTTAGTAACCATTACCACTGGGCTAGCCCAAGGACTTGCACTGGGGATGATTACTTTCTGGTCCATCATTTTCCCTACTTCCTCTTCTAAAGCTTCCCGTTTTACCGGAGGTAGCCGTCGATAAGGAAGGCGGAAAGGTTGATGACCTTCAGTGTCAATCGTGTGTTCTACTCGATCCGTTCTCCCCAAGGGATCTCCAGGTCGAGTAAAGATTGACTCCATCTTCTTCAAAAGAATCCTTAGTTCATGTCGTTCCCCACTGTTTAGTGTGTCTGTCATCTGAACTAAAGTTTCCAGAGTTTCGTGCAATGGACTCGGAACTGGGAGGGATCCCGTTCCTGTATCGATAGCACTAACCCGCACTTCTTCATAATCATTTCCTATTAAGTCCGACCTTTCCAGTTTAGATTTTCCATCTTCCCCGGTTATTTCGGAAACGGGAATAGGTGTGATTCCCTGTGGACTGGAGTCCACTAGGCCATCCACATGAGCCAAAGTTACCCAGCCCAATGTATCACCCTTCCTTAATTTAATCAACCCGGAGGTATGATTACTTATAGGAATTGATCCTTCTCTGGCACTTCCGATCAGGGTATCCCAGGCCTGTATTCCTTTTTTAGAAAACAGTTCTGGGTCTGGCTCGAAAAGTGCATCTCCACGTGGTAAGTCACCTTCCCCAGCTATCAGGACATTAACCATCTGCTGGGGGGGGATGCCCACATCTTGTCAAACAGAAATCAATGAAGAAATCCGTCGACAACTACATTCCACTTCCATTAACTCAGGAAATTTGAGTCGGAGAGTGCCATCGGGTAGATCTACAGAGCCTCCATAGAGGGTGAGAAAATCTACGCCTAATATTCCACTTTCTTCGATATCACTGAGTATGGGACCCCATACAAATTCAGTGTTACCTATTGAGACTGGAATAATCACACTACCATAGCACCTCATATGAGTACCATTAGCAGCTTTTGCCGAGGCTCCAGGAACATGACATTCCTGCGCAAATCCAAGAGACTGATAGAGTCCGTTGTTTAACACAGAGCGACTAGCACCAGTATCCAACAATAGATCCACCTTTCTTCCTTGAATTCTAGCCAGCACATACCAACGTCGTCCTCCTAAAGGGGACGGTTGTCTTATAAACCGTGAGATTCCATCCAAGGTTCCAAGATCCCATCCGCGTTGACAAAGCCATTGCAGACAAGGATGCCCGGGTGAAAGATACTTACTACAGATCGTTGCGACCGTATTTTGTATCTTCCCCTTTTCTGGTAAGTTGGAAATATTTTCCTCCTTATACATCTCACAGGTTTGTGTCTCCTGGCACTTTCCTTCCCGGACCGCAGTGTTGCCACTCGCTACAGTCCTCCTTTGTTTTCCGGTTCACTCTGAGAGGCAACCATCAACGCAGGCAGACTACGAGATGTTTCCACCGTAGTAACGTTCCGGGTTTCTGGACAATCTGGAGAGATATGTCCCATTTTGTTGCACCGCCAACAACGTCGGACATCCAGCTGGTTTTTCTCCACCTGATTCAGTCTTTCATTGATTTTGGTCAACAACTTCATAACCTCTGAGGAATTTCCTTCAGGATCAGTGGTTATTGGTTTTGCCTCTGCCACAGAAGGTACATCGCTGTTCCTTCCAAAGCTAGGGGTTCGACCTCTTCCACATCCCCGTCTATTGAAACCTCCTCTTTCAAGTACCATCGAGCGGACATTAGAGAGTATATCCTCTATTTTCGCTTCCTGACACTCGTAGGTATCTTCCTCTACTTGTGACCAAGTAGAACCCACTATGTTAACCCGAGAAGTTTTCCCTGGATTAGCATATTTTCCGAATAGTATACACCGTTGTTCATAGGCATCTACTATCCGCAATACCTGCATGAAGTTCATACCGGGCTCCCATTTAGAGATGACTTCCGCTCTCACGTCATCATCTCAAAGTCCTTTTACAAACTGAGTTTGTAGATCTTCATGCAGCGCAGGAGAATCTAATCCCGTCCCTGGGTAAACCTCTAACAACATTTGTTGCAAAGCTAGCCCATAGGCGCGAGTTGTCTCCTCTTTACCCTGGATCCTCTTTAGAAAAGTGGAACGGGGGTTCAGCGTTACTAACTGACCACAGTAGTATGAGGCTACCTCCACTAACTCATCCCATTCCGTACCACCGGAACGGCGAAAAGCGCGAAGTGCAGCTTCCCCGGGTCCATCTCGCAACGCTCTTTTGAGGTATGGCAATGCATCGACTTTATTCCAGCCATTACATTGTATGTCCTCACAAAATCCCGCGAACCAGTGTTCCCACTCCATTCCTTTCCCGTAAGGTTTTGGAATGACAGCGTTTTTTCTGGCTGCGTTCTCTGGGCGCATCATCGGAACCTTGTCAGCTCTCGCCATTGACAAGTTAAAGATCCGATCCTGTTCCCGGCCTTGGTTGAACGAGTTGAACCCTAGTTCAGCTATAGCTTTACTAGTACGTTCGGAACTCGGAGAACCCATTCTTGACTCAGAGGGTAGCCGGAAGCTAACCAAAGGAATCTTTACACCCTTTGTTCCAGATATGAATCTGTTAGGGGTCTTCTCTGGATCCTCTACTTTCCCTGGTGGGGAATATAGATGATCTCTCACATTACTCCAGCCAGCTTGGGACATAGGCATCCGTTGGGATGATTCTGTCTCTGCTAGTCAAACTTGGTCCTTCATGTATTGTACATGTTGGTCCAAGCGCTCGATTTTTTCTAGAGTCTCAATCTCGCGAACCAAGAGTTCTTCCAAGTTATGGTGCCTTTGGGCTACCTTCTCGGCGATCTCACGGTTTCGAGCTTCTAGTTCCCGACACATGTCTCTGGCTTCCCTTTCCCTATCAAACTCGGCTAAGAGTTCGGGTCCAAGGAAACCTACAGGAACTTCATCGGAAGATACCCTTAAGGTATTTTCCGACCTATTCCGGGGAGTACTAGACTCTCCGGGACTATCTGTCTGAGACCCAATTTTACTGAGTCCCTCCAGATCCCTTGCGGGGCCATGTTGGCTGTCGGCCGCCGGACTGAAACTCTTCAAGACCGTCGAACTCAGATTCTGAGCGGCGGTTCTCTTCCGAGATTTCTCCTTGCCAGACTTCTGGGTTTCACCCCCTCCCTCTGGTTTTGGAGACTTGTCGTCATTCCAGGCCGGAAGAGTTTGTTGAGAAGTTACCTCCCCATCTTCACTCTCCTGTTCAGCCTTAGATCTGGTTTTTATTCCAGATCCGTGCATTTACCGAGAATCCCGGGTTGTGCAAGCAACCTGGGATCCTGGTCACGGCACCAGTGTGGTGGTCGCCGCCTGTCTAGCAGGTTGGATGACCCCAATCCGGAATGCTAGTTCCAGGCAGGATCCCACCCTACGCACTTACGTAGGTTGGTTCGGTTTTCGGTTAGTTTGCACAGACCTATTCACACATAACACAACAACGTCACTTAATAAACAAGGGTGTTTATTAATCACTTACTTCCCGGAAAGATCTGGAAGATCTTCCCCACAAGTACAGTACCCTAGCACATAGGTGCTAGGTAACGCTGGATAGGCCAATCCGGAGGATTAGCCTAACCACCAGGAAGGTTACAAGAACCCACCTGCAAAGTGAGGGCCCAAGGATCAATTCCGTAGAAGGGACGCGCGAGGACAGCCTGTCGACCTACTGTGAACGCTGAGTATATATACTAAGCGTTACGTAATCCCGGTTTCCGCCGCGCCACTCTCGTGTGCGGCGTTGTCTGGAATCACTGCACAGTAAGGATCGGCATATCGCGCCACCTTCCGTGAAACAAACGAACACTGCTGGATTCCCGTCCCACTACAGAACTAATGAGATTTTATGTTTGAACCTTATCTTATATTGTGAAGGAGACAACGGAATCATTAAAGTATAATTTCAAAATGGTATAAAATGTTATGAACGAGGAGAGAAAAGAGCAAATGGTATTCATCTGAGTAATTAATTAGGGGGATTACACTGCACACACATGTACTATAGAATTACGACGTTGTCGCTCGTGTACGGACACCATACACGAGCGACAACATCGTAATTCTATTATTATATACCTTCAAATGTATTAAAAATTGCTAAATTACCGTTTTTTTCACCGTAAATCGCCATAACATCACACTCAACTGTTCGACAAAGACGTCAAATACACTGTCATACTCATCCGGAAGTTGATTGCGCCTGCGCGAGTTACATTTGATCTCCGAACAGATCTTTGGTTCGAATAGATAGTGTTAACGAACCTGAACTACGCTTGGAGAATGTGAAGTTACCTGGATTCACTTTTTACATCACCAATCGTATCACTACTGTCTTGTATATGAATAAATGGAACGGGATATCGGCTTCTTAGAGTGAAGTTAGCGTTTTTCAGTTACCATGGTGCGTTTCTACAAAATATTGAGGCAACTAACGTGAAGCGTTCAACTAATACCGTTTAAATGGCTTAGATATGTGATATTGAACGATAACATCACTAGCCTCGCCGACTTGACAGTGCGGCTGCCGATGACATCATCAACGGGATTTCCCAGAGCGTAGGGAAACCCCGCTAATGACGTCATACAAACGTGATCTTTCTTGTTGACATCTGGAAGTTACCCGTTCGGCGAGGGTCGGTGTTGATATCGATCAAATACGACGATTTAAGCAATTTAAACGGTATCAGGTAAATTCTACATGTTAGTTGCCTCGATGTTTGGTCAATACACGTGATAACTCGTTGCGTTGCGCGTGTAAGACGCATCGGAACACGCGAAGTGAAGAGAACCGCCATTTGCAATTTTTCTGCCAAGATTCATGTTGTCGACCTCTCGGCCAATCAGATTGCGTTATTTTTCAAAGCACTCCGTATGTCAGTCAAAGCACTCCGTATGTCGTGCAAAGCACTCCATATGTCAATTCCAAAGACGATGCGTACCAAGCTAGATAGAGTATCATGGTTATATGATATTATTACTATATCCCTAGGAGCAGTCAGTATTGATAGATAGTTTGTGCATAGGTATATAATAATACCTTATACTATAAGCAACTTGCACCCAGTGAACTGTCACTAGTTATTAAGGTTCCCAAAATAGGAAGCACCAGTGGGTGTTCATATTCAGGTATTCCAGTCACGAATGGTTGGTAATGAATGTTATGTGGGGCCAGATCTAATATCTATGACACCTGCACTCTGCTCCTTTCCATATACTAGGAGGAAATGCTAAGTTCATTATTGATGAATGAGTGTACACTCATAAATGAATAACAACTAAAAGGTTTGTGTTACATTTAGTCTATGGATCGTTTTTTTAACTCACTTGCACCCAGTAAACTTGTCATTCCTACAACTGCCCGAGTCTATTATCCATACATATCAAGCACCAGTGGCCATGGGTCTTGAGGTATTTCTGTCTTGAGTGATTGGTCATGGTCAGCTAAGCATGCTTCTAAGACCCTGAGACACTTGTATCCTGCTCCTTTCCCAATATCACAGTGAATAGCACGCCAATAGTGAAGGGATAGTTTTTTGCAGAACGCTGGAAGTCTGTATTTGACAACCCTTACCTTTAGCCGCTGTATTAAACAAACATGTGATAAAGGCATAGATTGGGCTTTCGGCTCTCATCCCTAAGTATCTAATAAAACAAAAATTAAAGATTATCAATGACAAATGACAAAATATAAGTAAAAAAAAAAAGAAGAACACACAAAACCAGACCAGGAAATATAGATATAACCGGACCATGGGGGGTCGGGTTATTGGTATTGACTGGTATGTTGAGCGCCGGTGCCCATGCACCTGTAGACTAGTGGCGCCGACTGGTGTGAAAAAGGGGTACAACAAGACATGGGGAAATGGAGAGACACCTGTCCATTAATACCCTAAATAAGATTCTCTTATTCATAACTATATAGGCCATGCGATCACACTCTAATAACAGTGACTAGGATGCAGATAGTGAGTGGATAGTTCTTTTTCATTGTCAAGGAAGCTTGCGATTGAAATTGTAAGTCTTTTTCACCAATTTATTCATTTAGACACTGTACATAGTGTACTATAATTGACTCAGACACAATTGGAGATAAAATAGGATTTATTACAGTATGTATTTCCTAAGTTTTCTACTTTGCAATTCTTAAAAACATTGTAGATAAAAGAACGATGTGGTTTTTTCGTTCTGTGAATAAAATTATTTACATGATTTCTTAGCCTACAATGGCTATTTTTTAGTTAAAAAATTAGAAATAAGAAGGTGATGCTGGGGTCGGCGGGTGGGAGAAACGTCGCAGCTGTAGCGGAGATGAGTGAGGACGTGGTAAGAAAGCGCCGGGTATATATAGTCCATATCCCGCTGGTGGCCGGCGCGTGTTGCCGCTAGTTCTCGGTGTATTGCCGCTAGTGCCCGGTAGGTTGCCGCTAGTGCTCGGTTTGCTCCTTCCGCCGGCCCCGCAGTAAATGTGAAGCGTGGCTGTGATAAGATAAAAGTGTATAATTGAGGTCTGGTAAATTAAAAACAATTTGCAATTATTCCCCTTTTTCATCTCACTGTAAGTTTAGTAAAACCGCTTACTGTGAATTTGTCGTAGATCCAGTTACCTCGCACACCCAAAACCAGAGGCACATATAACGGACGATAAGTTCGTGTTAACTTACTTTAACAAACTGAGTCAATCCACCCAAAGCATTGAATAATCACCTATGTAGCAATTCAAATTGTTACAAAATACTAACCACTTTCATCACTTCATCAACATAAACCACAGTTCTTGTTGTTTGTCCTTTCAAGGTCTGCTGGGGTGTTCGCCCTCTTGGTCGCCTCGCCTCCCCCTGGTGCAGACCGGATATGCTTACACGCAAACATAACAAAAGCGACTGGGGTGGGGAGTTAGCTCTGTGGTAAAGAGCACTGGACTTGTAATATGAAGGTTGTCAGACTTTGTTGATTCGGGTCCCACTGCAGCCACTTTTCTCCTTCCCTCCCCCCCCCAGCAGTGGTAGATTTACTGCTATATCAAAGGCCAATCCTTCTCAAACCATGTCTATGTGGTGTGGGAAGTAAAAGAACTCTCACCTCGGTAAATGTGTAGGGGTGAGGTTTCCACCTAAATTCATTTCACAGATTCGATCACCACCCTTGTGGTGTAAAAGAACCTTGAGAAAGTCTGGTGAGAACCTGCAATGGTTGACTGGATGTTTAATCAAACCAACCAACCAACCAACCAACAATTGTCCTTTCAATGTTCCAATCAGTCATATCTTCCCATTGAACCGATATCACTTTGCCCAATTCACATTGGTCCATCATTTCATCATCCCTATTATTCATTTGCCTCCAGGCATCACCCGATCTGGACTGGGTTAACTGTACTTTGACATTTCAAAAGATGTATCAACGCAATAATATTCTTTGGATTGAGCCCATTAGAATTTTCATACTTTCTAATTGCCAAAGATCAACTTGATATAATTATTAGGATTGGAGTGAAAGTTTGGCAGCAATGTTATGAAAGTAAAAATGGGTTTCACTTTAGTCTTTGATTTTTGTGAAACTGGCATACCTCCCACTGGTAATGGGGCTCCCCTAGTCTCATTGGTGTGCTCTCATACACGTTCACATGTGAAAAGTCCTTGCAAGAGTGACAAAGTAACCTGCACTGGGTGCTAGCCATGGGCACTTGAGTCTCAAACAAGGCATTCACATGGGAAAAAGCTGCAAGTAAGAGACTATATACTTTGTGAAAGGGAGCATGTCTGAGACTATGTACTGAGTCTGATCCACCATTTTCATTCAAGAATGGGAAAGCTCAATTTTAGTATCATACTCTGAGATTTTTGGACAGAAGGAAAATTATCGGAGACTGGGGAAAGTACATGAGTCTCTCCATGTGAATCCAACTTTACTGATAACAGTTTTTGTTGAAAGCAGCAGACCTGCTAAGCCACAATGTGAAAGTGGTGCTTTGCAGAGTTTTGTATGTTTGACATCAAAATACTAGGGAACTATCAATAATAATGTTAAAACTAATATGGTCTACTATTCTTTTAAAAACTTCAAATATATGAAAAACAAACCAGGACTATTTTCTACACAAGAATTAATAAAAAAACAATTGCAATGATTTTAGAGTTTGTATGTTGTACATGAATTTGATAAGACTATCAAAGGCAATACTGCTGCAAGGAGATTGCTCCATGACCTTGTGCGGCTCCACTGTATTAGTATCTATACTAAGGTCAATGGTCAATGTCAGGTGATCACTGTGCAATGTAAATTAGCACATACAAGTGGTCTTTTTGAATCCTCCACTCTCTCAATAGAACAACCCCTTAAGATAGGTCTTGGAGCAGCAGGTTCATAAGCTCCAGTGCAAACATGTGCTGACAGGTTAAGGTGTCACTTCTTAGATGGTGGATATCTAATCCTATAGCTACCCAGTTTGCAGTCAATGCTCTTAAACCATTGCTAGCGGTTCACATTTCTCAAGGGCCAGATAGCTGCATATTAGAGGATTTGATTATGGAAGTTTAAAATTTGAATGCCAGAATTCACCTGTCTTTATTTACTTAACATCATTATATATGTGTAGGTGACCAGAGGTTGTCTGCATAGCCATTCTGTGTATAGCAGCGGCCGCGTGGGGTAGGTGCCCGCATGGCAGGTCTGTAGTGACCTGCTACCAGCCACCTGTGAGGCCACAAGCTGCTTGCTATTTCTGGCAACGGGTTTGAACCAGTCTAAATGGGTTATCTGGTCACCTGGCAAGTAAGGGCTGGTTCTGTAGAATAATGAAGGTCCCAGCAGAACTGATTGGTCAGCTGGGTACCAGGGGGCCGTTTCACTAGTGGGGGGATATAAGTGAGAGCTAGGCCCGCAACACTGCCAGCAACAGCGATACCAACAGTGACAATGACAAGTTCCTGTTTCATCAGTACTCTCACTGTTGAGGTGAGACCAATTCTCACTGTTGGCACAGGTCTCGCTATGCACACACATTTGACATTCGAATGTAATGACATACAATGTAATGGCTGGAATAAAGTCGACTAGTTTTATTACGGTGGGTTTGGGGGTATCGTTATTCGTTAGTTTTGTAACCTTCCTCCAGAACAGTTTAGAGTTGTCTGCAGTTTGCTCAAACTGCCTTAGGTAGTAGTCTCGTTTAGCCTTCTTAACCTCCGCTTTAACATAATTACGTATTCGCTTAGCAATATTTAGATCATCCTCATTTTTTGTTCTCATTGCCCTTTTCAGGAGTCTATCTTTCTGTTGCATTAGGAGATGCAAGTCAGGGTTTAGCCAAGCTTCTTTCTTTTTTTTAAAAGAGAAATTTTTAATTGGACAAGTATGTGTTAATTCTTCGTCAATTCCATCTAAATATATTTTCCAGGCCATTTCTGGATCCTGCGTTTCCCACATATTGTCCCAATTATGGTTTTTTAGAGATTGGTCAAATCTGACCTTATCGTAGTTGCGGTAGCTTCTGCCTTTAAAATTAGATTTAATCTTCGGTGGACTAGACTTGTCGATCGTTAGATGGATCATTAGATGATCACTGAGATTTAGGGGTATAGTGCCTGAAACAGAGGTGGGCAAGACATTTGAGATGATTTGATCTAAGAGACTGTTCTTTGTTCTCGTTAGTGGGTGTGGAGCGCCCAAAACGCAATGATGTGATGGAATCAATAGATGAGATACTGATGCAGATGATATGATGATAGTAATCAATGTCCAGTTCAGTCTTTTTACATCGGCATCATTTCAGTCCATTTCCTCTTTTTCTCCATAGTATGGAAAAGAAAGAAGTGATTAGAATACACATATATAGCTATTTAACGAGCAGGCATTAACAAAAATAAGTAGAGATATAAATATATTCAGTTTTACTAGAGTTCGCTACAAAATTTAAATTAATTACTATTTCCAGATTGGCGTAGTGTGATGTGATTCCATAATGTGAATTAAGGTGGTGTAGTTCCATAATGTGAATTGAGGTGAAGTGAATAGTAGTATAATCGATAAGTGTCAGTAAGAGTCCTAGCGATTCACACCTGGGATATCTGAAGTTTCATAAAGAGTGGTTTGGTCATGAGTGATTATTCTATTTATAAAGCCGATTCAGGAAAGAAAACAGAGTACTCCAATGAGTCCCTCTGATCCTTCTAGAATCGGTGTGTAAATTTGCACATTTAGGCAGTTCAGGAAATAGGGAGTTCACAATTAAGGTCCCACTTCATACAACTATGACAATTAAAATGAGTTTCAACAACAAGAACTACAAGAAGAAAAGTAAAAAAGAGAGAAGAAAAGAAAAGAACTTCACCCAGACAGAGGGGAGACAGATTGTTCCAGATGGTACCACCATGGTATTTCAATGACCTCATATATGAAGAATAGTTTGGTTTGTCAACATACGAAATGGGAGCTGCATGAGCTCTGGTCTGTCTCCTAGCCTTGTCCACAAAAGAATCAAGTTTTGACTTTCTATACATATGATTTAAAATATGTGTCCTTCTCCTATCTTTCAACAGGGGGATCTCTGCATATCTATGAAGATCCCATACTGGGGCATAGACTGATGCTCTGAGACAAATTCTTAAAGTGTTGTTCTGGAGTATCTGGAGTGAGTCAATAAAACTACTTGTTTCACCTCCTCATTATCAATAAAAAGCTGAGGTAATACAACCTGTCTCTTTTTTTTTTGCTAAGAACAAAATGTGTTTGGTCTTCCCTATGTTAATACTTAACTTATTCTGAATACACCACGTCACCAAACAGTCCAGATTTTCCTGAGTATCCCTGTATAGGGAGTTAATATCATTTACCTGCTTGTAGAAGACTGTGTCGTCTGCAAACATGAGTATTTTACAGTCAGGTAGGCACTTTGATACATCATTAACATAAATCAAAAACAGCAAAGGCCCAAGTATTGAACCTTGCGGTATTTTGTACACACTTTTGAACAATCTATGGGCAATGTTGTGGATTCTTGTAAAAAAGATTTACAATATGCAAGTATGAGTTTTAATCAGTTCTTGTAGTAGAGATTATTTTGTCTTATCCTGTCTAACAGATCACATTTTACGGATTGTTAATCTGAAAAAAGTGCAAACACAAGTAACGGTATTTTTTGTTGTTTTTTTACAGTAACACCCCTATTTATCAATTACATATAAATCAAAACAAATAACAAATAAAAAAAACACGCCGGTATAAGTACAAAGAAGAAGACCAGCAGTGTATATTTCATGGTAGTGCTCCCACTGGTGACAGGTGCGTGACTGAGGGTGAGTTGAAATTGAACCCAGGCCCTAGCCGACAATGACCACCTCTGTGGTGGTTGGAGATATATCTTTTTAGCGATCCAGTTTTTTTTTCTGTTAAAAATTAACGCTTAATCACGATCGCTGAGATATCATTAGACTGTTTATAGCTACAACTATGAAAACCTAGCGATACATTTTAGTAGGGAATTCCCTCGTGACGTCATAGGTTGGAAGGTGTTTCCCAAGTTTTCATCGCTATCTGGCCTGTTTTCAGTCACAATTATCACTGGCAGCGATTTTTTCTTCTTTTTTAAATTGTATTTATTGTTTTCTATTTTTTACACACACAGACCCGTTCTCTCACTGTATGAGGGGTGGGTCTACATCTCATCTTTGTAGCTTGTTACAAGGTTAAAGACCATCGCTGTCTCTAAACCATGAAAAATGGTCATATTTGACTATGTAATGCATAGGTCACAAATAAATGCTATTTCTCCAATATTTTTCGTAATTTTTTATTTGGTATAATGAACAACATATTGAGGTATGTAACAGTGTGATTTTTAGGAAAAAACATAAAACTATAATATGGTTGAATATAGCTTATGTTGGGAATCGCTAATGCAAGACCCGACCTTGTGGCTGGGTCCGGTTTTTCATAGCTAATGACCTCCAGCGATAAAGTCAACGATGAAAAGTGTCTTTTTGTAATGGGCGTAGTCGCTAAATTTTGTTGCAACAGTTTTGGTGATTGCCAGCGATGCAGAAAAATCAATGAAAATTTGTCGCTAAATATCCATTCTCAATGCTACTGCTGGAAAGGTTTTTCTGGGCCCCGTTACATAAGTTTGTCGCCAAGACCATCGCAAACTCTTTGCGATACAAAATTTTACACTGCACTGCGCCTACAGATGAGGTGTATATACACAGGGAATAGGACGACCTTGTATATGCAAAAGCATACCTATATACGCCTGGCACATTCATATGTAAAATGATGGTGTTCATGCAGTGTTAGCGATTATGATTTTTTTCTATTACAATTGAACGCTTTATCACAATCGCTGAGATATAGCTAGACTGTTTATAGCTACAACTATGGAAATTTAGCAATGAATTTTAGCAGGGAATTCCTTCGTGACGTCATAGTTTGGAAGGGGTTTCTCAAGTTTTCATCCCTATCTGGCCTGTTTTCAGTCACGATTATCATTGGTAGCGATTTTTCTCTTTTTGAAATTGTCTTTATTGCTTTCGTTTTTTCACACACTCAGGCCCGTTCTCTCTGTATGAGGGGTGGGTCTATATTTCATCTTTGTAGCTGATTACAAAGTGAAATGCCATCGCAAAAAACGGCCGCTGTCGCTAAACCATAAAAAAAGGCAATTCTGACTACTATAAGAATATAGACAAATTAGATGTTATTCCTCTCATATTTCTTTATCGACTTTCCACTTTATATAATGAACAACATGTTTAACTATGTATATAAGTTGGATTGATAGGGCATTGTCATTGGTGTTCTTAATTTTCTCACGGATTTTTCTCAGAGCATCTGTGGCTGTGGTACCATTGGGTTTCTTGATACTGGTGATATCGGTGTGTTTTTCAAATTTGCATGGCTCGCCTATTGTTGGTGGCAGTGTCTAATAAAGAATAAAGACATGAAATATTTATACCATTTTGTAATAAGCTTTGCTCCTCGGCATTGGCAGCAAGTTGGTGTATCACGCTTGGTCGTCCACCCACGGTGTTCAACCACAAATTGCATCCATTTGTTATCAACAAATCTATAGACAAATGTCGGTTACCACCAATACCTCGGAATGTCAGATTCTATACTTAAATTACCCCTCCCTTAGATAAAAAATATTAATCGAAGTTTAAACATGATAGACTGTCCGATGTCAGTTCATTTTGAATGAGTAGTAG
Source organism: Alentia gelatinosa (assembly GCA_950022655.1). Taxonomy (NCBI): domain Eukaryota; kingdom Metazoa; phylum Annelida; class Polychaeta; order Phyllodocida; family Polynoidae; genus Alentia; species Alentia gelatinosa. Next base: position 60,830,785 of record OX465582.1, read on the forward strand.
CAAGTGAGTTCTCCTGGATGCATTTGACAAACTCCTAGTTCTATAATTTGACTAAATCATCCGATGGGTGTAAGCCATCATATAGGTTGTCATATTGATAGAAGGCACTAGACGGTTTATTCCTGTGGTTTTCCTAGGCAGGCTAAATTTTTGCTCAGAGTTCCAACCTGTTACAACCGTATTGTAATAGAAGACAGCATCATCTATTTATTTTTGTTGCTCATCAGTGGCTTATCACCAACCATACATATACATATGGCAGAAGGGGCTACATTTTTCGCTAAACACGTTTCCATGGGATAGCTCTGGTTTACGAATACGAAGTGAATAGCTTCCCATGGGAAAATGAAAAAATTATTTGGACGTGTGTATTATGTGTATTCCAAATTCTAGACTGTTTTACAAGGTATATTACATACTTGTACATATGCTTCATAATATGTGATAAAGTGACATTTGTTGGAACTGTGGTGGTCGCCGCCTGTCTAGCAGGTTGGATGACCCCAATCCGGAACGCTAGTTCCAGGCAGGATCCCACCCTACGCACTTACGTAGGTTGGTTCGGTTTTCGGTTAGTTTGCACAGACCTATTCACACATAACACAACAACGTCACTTAATAAACAAGGGTGTTTATTAATCACTTACTTCCCGGAAAGATCTGGAAGATCTTCCCCACAAGTACAGTACCCTAGCACATAGGTGCTAGGTAACGCTGGATAGGCTAATCCGGAGGATTAGCCTAACCACCAGGAAGGTTACAAGAACCCGCCTGCAAAGTGAGGGCCCAAGGATCCCTTCCGTAGAAGGGACGCGCGAGGACAGCCTGTCGACCTACTGTGAACGCTGAGTATATATACTAAGCGTTACGTAATCCCGGTTTCCGCCGCGCCACTCTCGTGTGCGGCGTTGTCCGGAATCACTGCACAGTAAGGATCGGCATATCGCGCCACCTTCCGTGAAACAAACGAACACTGCTGGATTCCCGTCCCACTACATTACCCCTCCCAGTTTTTACTAAGGGGGGAACCAAGGCAGCCATTTTGCTGCTAAGGGACTACCCAATTAAAAATTACAACATATATCCAGCAGTTCTTGGTCTACTCTCTAGCTTCCTGGTGTTCACAAGAATTCACTGATACCAACGTATAAGTGAAAAAGGTGGAATTGTAAGATGGAGAAATTATTAAAAATATGGAAGATATGACATTTAGGAAAGAGGAAACAACATTTGAAGAATGAAGGACTAGCCTCGCTAGCACCTTGAATAAATGTGATATTCACCCATCTTGAGCCGGGGAGCGGGTTCTTGAGCGTTGGGCAGGGAAGACTCGACAGTCGCGGACCTACAGGTGGTCAGCCCGGCCTGTCGAGCACTCTGCCTCCAGCTGTTCCGGATCTTGTTGAAGTCCTCTGTTAGCTCCCGGCGAGTGAAGTGTCGTTCTCTTTCTCGTCTTAAAGTATCGAGCCCAGCTGGCCCATCGGCGTAGCAGACCTACTACATTCAGCCCGATGCCGACGGGTGCTGGGCTTCCCACTGTTCTTCAAGTTGGAAGACATCCATAAGTAGAGAAGGGTTAGCCTCGCTAAACACCTTCCGAGTTGAAAGTTTCCGAATACGGAAATAACGGCCAAAAAGGCAAAAACAATTCTCCATCCACCTGGTAAGAGTGTGTGGTATCAGTGTTCTTTCATTTTGACTCCAGCTATACTGGCATATCTTTTTCTCGGCTCGAATCGAGTACCAATTAAGGCCCCAATTCTAAGCCGGATTCAGAACTTACGATCACCGACCCAAGGTAGAAATAGCCGGCGTAATCCAACAGATCAGGGGTTACGCCTACTATCTCACTATCGAGTCGATGAACTCAGTTCCGACACAGACCTGGTAAGTCAGATCTATACCCGAAAGGCATAATCTTCCTTACCTGGTACCACACCACAGGCCGGAGGTTTTCGTGATGGGGGCCTATTACGGGCCTGACCATCGAGAGAACCTTCAGCCGTCTGAAACCAGGGTTGTGCCTTAGGGAAGTCATTTTAATGACTTTCCCCAGCCCCAACCCAGGATCGCTTATCATTGGTTACTCCTAACTTTCCCTCTACCCCTCCCAGCGATCCTTGCGGTTCGCCGAGAAAGTGCAGAATTCTGGCTAGGAGGCCACATTCTTGAAGTAGCTAGGTCAGAAAAACTTTTTCCTCCCCGGGACTTCCCATACCTGTCTGACTTCGGATCCAGGAGAGTTGTTGGCTCTGCCGGTTCCGAGTTTAGACGGCGTCTTCCCGGCTTGTTAGGCACCAGCCGAGTCGGTCATTGTCAACCCCTAAATATCCTCGTCGGAGGATATCCTGAGGTCGAGAAGGTCCGACTGGCTTGGTGCGCTAGCCGTCGGTGGAACCGACGTTGCCAGGGCGGTCCTCTCTGGTCACAGTGGACTCAGCGCAGACGAAGGCTGCAACTGCTGTAGAGAGGTTGGTCCGGTATCTAAAAAGATTCCAGACTCCAATGGGATGATGTTGGCATTCACCCCCAGTGCCCCACTTGGTTCCTCGGGCTGATCTACCGGCTTAGCCCTGGAAGGCTTTGCTGATTTTTCAGCCCGTGTCACGGCGGGAGGCCTCCTCGGCTGTAGGACTTCAGTCTGATCCTGTGGGGTCTGACCGGGTCCTGACAGCGGAGTATCCACACTGACATCCATGGGCTGAGCCGCTATGGATGTAGTGTCCTGGTGGGAAGTTTCTTCCACGGGTGACCATCCCAACATGCCAGCGAGTTGCTGACGTGTCGGGTTTGATTCTTCCGTGGTGAACTGAAGAAATCTTCCCCGGCTCCTTTGACGGGCCAACCACGCTTCCTCAAGGGCTTGCGGGTCGTCACCGATGTCATAGAGCGACATACCCAAGTGCCGAAGACAACGTTCATCTTGGCGATGGGTCTGGGCTTCCGCCCGGGCAAACCTCGACTGGGCCGTGGTTTTCGCAATACGCGCGTCCTCTAAGTCCAACGCGTATTGTTTAGCCAGGCCTTTCGTGGCTTCTCTTACCTCAAATCTGGCTAGGTTCACTAGCTCCTTAACGAGGCCTTCATGGAGAGACTGCGCGCCCGTTCGGACACGGCCCTCCAAGGTGACACCTAGATGCGACTCTAGCTGATCCGCCCGTTGGACGTATTCAACCGACATCGCACAGGGAGAAGAAGTCACCTTCGACGCAACGGGTGGTTGTGTCGTTGGTTTCTTCTTTACCTCAACAACCGGGTTGGTTGGTGAAGGGAGTGCCGGAAAGGCCTCTTCCTCCTCAACTTTCCCGGGTGCTTGGGTAGCACCTCTGTTGAGCGGGGAAACTCCCGAGAGACTTGAGCTAGGACGAGTCCCAGCTGGTTTTTCTACGGGTCCGCGGGCTTTTGAAGCCGTTGGAACGTTTTGTTCACTCAGGTCTGAGAGGAGTTTCAATCCCCCAGACAACTTTGGCCCTACCTGGTAAGCAGCTTCCACCACGTCAGCGATGGTGTGCTTACCCGGAGCCAATTTCTTCCTGGGCTTCCGACTGGATCGCTCAGAAGTGTCAGTCTCGCTGGACGAGGACGATGACAGCTTCTTGACCCGTCGTTTAGCCTTCGAGGACTTTTGAGACGGTTCCCGGCTAAGGGACCGTTTCTTCCTCGACTCTTTTGACATCTGTCGATGTTTTGAAGCGGATAGCATCAGACTCCCGAACCAGCCAGGATTCTTCTTCCATCCGATCTTAAACAGTCGACCGTCTGTCACACAAGTCTCGGGTTCCGGTTTGCCTTTCTGAGCCTCGGAACCTAAGTCAACGAATCTCTGCCACAGATTCATGACCCGTTCCCGAGCAGCAGCACCAGCAGTCCGGTGTTCCCGGGCAATGTGTCTGACTAGACACGATCGCCTTGAACCGGCACACCCAGCCTGACAAGAACCACCCTTCTTGCCAAGGCACTGTAGCCATGGTCGTTCGGCTAAGTGTACCTCTACGAGGTGCCTAGCGTAACGACCTTCAGTCGCGTAGGTCGGTGACAATTTCTTGTCCCTCCCATGGCAATTATGGCTACCTAAGAATTATGAGTTGTCAGAAATTTGAAGAAATCATTTTACAATTTCTTCAGTTGATGATTTCGGCTTGTTTCAGATTTAATCTTGTCTTTGGTGGAATACTATCTTTAATAGACAAAAATGGTATATTTCAACACTAATCCCTTATACTGCTTCATGTCAACAGCACAGGCAGTCAGCTAGAGGACATTGTTCTTGCACACTTCAAGCTGTCAACCACAAACAATGGTATGTATACATACGTATATTTGTAATAATGGAAACCAATTTATTTGTAACTTTATGGCCATGTTACTATCCTAACCACATTACATCCTTACACTGTTACTGCATCAATATTACCGTTCTAATCGCATTACCATTCTAACCACGTTACATCCTCACTCAATCAACGCATTATCTTCGTAATATCACCATGTTACCATTCTATCTCCATTACCATGATACTGTTCTAATCATATTACCATTCAAACTCTGATAACCACATTACTGTTACCAAGTCTAATCAAACAAATTGGACGTTATCCATTCCACTGCCACATGATGCCTCCAGGCATTCCCGGGTGAACTGCCGCATGATGCCTGGAGGCATTCCCATGGCTACCGCCGCATGATGCCTCCAGGCATTCCCGTGTGAACCGCCGCATGATGCATTGAGGCATCATACACTCAGATTTTTTCCAATTCACTTTTTCAGTTGATTTAAGCATGAAAGGGTTAGAAATTCTGCCTTGTTGAAGAGAGGCTAGATTGTTAGACTGCTAACAATTATTTGATATGCTCCTTGGAAAAGTCCAGTGACCTGTTTTTTAGTCGTAACCATTTCCTATAGTGACCAGTTAGTGACCATTTGGAGACCGTTGGGTTCCATAGATAAGTCGTCATAACATTTGCGACCATTTAGAGGGGTAAACTGTCGTGGTCACTGTTTTGGGTTCCAGAGTTGTGACCATTTAGCCCAAATGGTGGCATATTTCATTTTATACACTTCCACTGTATCAAATGGAACAATATTTGAATTATCTATATCTGTTTTATCTAATTCCCAAATTTCACAATTTTATGTTGAGTGATATACATGTGAGACATGCTTTTGTTTTGGAATGGGCTTGGACCAACAGTGATTATAACAGCTGAACAGTGACCGGGTCTGAGGAACACTTTTTGGTCATGATCACTGGTTTGGTCGCCCAACTGGTCACTCTTTTGTGATCACTACAAATAAAGATGTCGCTGTCTGAAAAACAGGCCCCAGATTGCTCCTTACATTACTATAACTATCTAAACATAGCTGCTGTTAGGTAAAGATTTCCCTGCGAAATATTTCAGATATACAAGTGTTTAAGAACTATGTTCAGTTATTTCTTTCAGTTGGATATTTTAAATGTGTCCTACTTATGAAGTTAAAGATACCTTTTGAAGAACAAAGTATAGCATCCCAGTGAGAATCTGACATCCACTATATAATATTTATCTTTTGAAAAGGACATGTGTCCTGACATATGGTCCTTGAGAATACTTTTTGTTTTACCTAAAAATCCCAATGTTAAGGTATTCTAGATAACATGCTACTGTATTCTATTATTATAGTTAAAGTAATTACCACTGAAGTGTTGGGTTTTGTACCTTCAAGCTCTACAATAATTTTTTTTTTATTAGATGAATGATCAGAGCTTAAGGTATATGTCAAAATTCACAGCAGCTACCAGAAATGACAGTCTTCCACTTTTCCTGGTTATAAGCTAACCCCAGTTATAAGGCGAACCCCTACTTCAGCAAAATGCCATAAGCTGATTCTGTGGGCACTTCATCTTTAGGAAACCCCATTTTTTAAAATTGAAAATCTATTTTTGAAAAATCCACGTTATAAGCTGACCCCTGACTCAGGCAAAAAGTATAAGCTGATTTTTTCAAAAATTTCTAAAAAAGAAAAAGGGCTTATAAGCAAGGTTTTACCTTAAGCCTCATTCATGGATAGGAAAAAGTATTTTGGACCTCCCTACAGACCATCAGCTTCATTCAATGGAATCATTTTCATTTTTTCCAAGTCTCCATGAGGCAGTAAATTCCACATGAAAAATATTTCCAAAATTCTTACCAAAACTGACATCCATGAATCATAACTGCATTCTGTTCTTTTTACATGCCGGACACATTTACTACCTCAAATAATTATTTTTGAAGTTATCAAAAAAAATTCTGAAATGACTTATCCATGCCATTTTTTGTTAGTGCTAATAGCCATGTGATGAAGAAAATAATATTCTAAATGGTGCTCTGATAACTCCAAAGTATACTTATTCATAGCAGGTAGACCCTGTGATTTGCCCTCATGGCACATTGCACAGCGGAAAATCAAAAATAATTAAAAGTATCTAAAAAAAGAAGTTATTCACATCTACTCAAAGATTTGAGTCTTATATCTTAAATATATTCACAGAGATATGATGTGAGATATACTGGGTGTATCGAAAGTCATGATACAAACTCTAGGTTGGCAATTGCCTTACACCCGTACACCTGGCCTGTGCAGCGGCCCGGCTGGCTGGCCATGTGAGTTTTGGATCTGCCTTATTAACAATGCAGCGGACATGGAAAAGAGATCAGACCAATTGTTGTTTAATGAAATTTTGTAAGAAATGCAGGATTATTCACCCTCTGCTCTACTTGATGCCAATTACAGTGCCATAATCTGTTCCTGCAGTTATCACAGTGTTACCTTCTGTAACAAGTCCATTGCAAGCTGATTGAAATGCCTTACATTGTGGCATTTATCAAACAGCTGTAGGGACAATGGGAGGCTGTTAACTTTCCGTTTATTTTCCATCATATGCAAAGTACCCAATGAAAATGTATGGGGACTCAGTAAATCACTACCCATGGTTTAGAAACTGTCAGATACCATAACCATGGTATACAAATTCATATCTATGGTATACGGCCTCAAAGTCAGTGTATGTATGAAATTAGTCCCTTTGTGGACAGGCGACTCTATAAACCATGCAAGGTAATGCACTCACTGACACTTGTGTATTACTACATGTCAACCCTCTTGTGGTTTATGGCCATCTGTCCACAAAACCGTCAATTTTTGTCTATTATATACATTATATAAAGCCTAGAAAACAAACCTGGAAAATCAGGTGTTGGTCATGGAAAAGTCATGGAAAAGTCATGGAAAAAGATTTCTCCAAGTCTGTGGGAACCCTGATCTGTGTGTTTTGAGTCTATATAGTGCAGTGGAGATGTTGATCTGCGAGTATAACTCGGAGAAAACCGAAATAATTCACAGATCGAGTCAGGCATATGGATGGGTATGGCCGGCGTTTCAGGGGTGTATCTGGTAGAAGCCTGCAGCGGTAGTATATGGGAAAGGCGTAGGGGGCGCAGCGGTACAATTCCCGCTTCATTTTGGCGTGTGGAGGTTAAAGGGTTAAACTACCCAAACAAACAAATTACTGTTACCTTTCTAACCTTACTACCTCGTCACTGTTACCATGTTGCCATTCTAACCTCGTTAGATCCCCATTTTCCTAATCCTGTCTCCAAGTTGCTGTTACTGCATTACTATTCTAACCTTGTTGCATCCTAACCCTATTACTGCATAACCATTACCTTGGCAACATTACCATATTTCCCATCTAACCCTGATTACCAAGTTACTGTTACCTTCTCACCTTTCTACCTGCATTACTGTATTACCATTCTAACCCTGTTACTGTTACCGCATTACCATTCTAACCCGGTTACTGCATCACTATTCTATCCCAGTTACCATGTTACTCTTACCGCATCACTGTTCTAACCCCTTTACCATATTACCATTACTGTTTTCCATTCTACCCCCGTTACAGCATAACCTTTCTATGGGACGTATAATATTTTTATTCTGTTCCCATATCAAGGTTTTACCATACTTATGTATATATTTTTCTTTCTTTTCAGAAGATGCCTGTAAGTTTTCGGCTACTCTGAATGTATTCAAGACCCTGACATTTGAGACGAGTAGGGAAACACTCCAGGCAAAACATTGGGTCCTAAAGGCGATGGGGACAGGCAATTGTCCCAACACGGCAGAGGTTCACTGAAGACCAAATAAGCATTCTGTATGAAGGAGTACTTAGGGGAAGAAATGTACAGTATATATCATTTTATCATTTTTCTAGTGCTTTCACACAATTCAGTGTTGATTCATCAAATTATATTTTCTGTCATTCATTCATATATATATATATATGGTCGAATCCCATGAAAGTAGCACAATTATGAAAAAGATTATTGACTCTTAATTTGATTAAAAATTATATGATCTATGCAAACATTATTTGGGGATTTTGTGGCAAAGTCTTTTTTCAATAACTGAAAGTAGGGGCCTTGATATTTAGTTTTGCAGTTTGAAAAACCTCACAAATCTACCCATATCTATATACCATCAAAAAAGCTATCTATGTACTTTCATTTATAAACATTACCCCTATCCCTGAACACAAAAGTAAGAGTCGAGAGTTGGGAATAATAAAATTTATTTTAATTTTATAAACCTTCACCGACATGAATATTAATACGGTAAATATTAATATGATATAAGGTATATAGTAATTGACAGATATATAATGAGGTCAATTACGTTTAAGATACATATTGGTAATTGACAGGTATAATGATATGTCAATTGGTATAAGTATATATGGTTGTATAACAATGAGTATATATGGTTATACAATATGAGTATAAAATGAGTATAAAAACGGCCTACGGAGTAGGGGAATAAGAAAAAAGGGTTGAGGGTGGGTGGGAAAGAAAAGTACGTGTGTACGTAGTGAAGTACAGGAGCAGAATGAGGAGGAGGTCAGAGCGGTGGTGGGCCACGTGACCGCGGGGTTCACGTGACCGACACCAGGGGGGAGTGCGCAGAATGCGCGGGGGGAGTGTCAGGGGGAGCAATGACCACCCCTGACCAACGGCCATGGGTCACCCATTACCCCTATCCCTGAACACAAAAGTAAGAGTCGAGAGTTGGGAATAATAAAATTTATTTTAATTTTATAAACCTTCACCGACATGAATATTAATACGGTAAATATTAATATGATATAAGGTATATAGTAATTGACAGATATATAATGAGGTCAATTACGTTTAAGATACATATTGGTAATTGACAGGTATAATGATATGTCAATTGGTATAAGTATATATGGTTGTATAACAATGAGTATATATGGTTATACAATATGAGTATAAAAACGCCAAGACCAGAAAAGTGAGGCGAGGTGGGAGGGAAAAATGTTTGTGAGGGATTAGTGAGTCACTGGTTGAGGGACTGTATGAGGGACGCATTCACTTCTTGTGCGTTCGAGTCTCTGATGTAATTTCTGTGTGCATTGGAGCGCCACCCCCCGTATCGTTGTATGGAGAGTTCTGGTACCCCGGCCTGGAAGGCCTGAGTGGCGGCGGCCTTTCTCAGGCTGTGTAGAGTATAGGTCTTAGGGGGGTGGCCTGCTGAGGTGTTGAGGCGCTCCCACTCCTTTGACAGCGACCGCGTCGTTATTAGCGACCTGTCATCGTTCAGCAGGAACGGATACATCGGTATCATCGTGGGGACCGCGGCGAGCATATTCCTCACGGCCGTGACCGGGCACAACCTCGGGTCAGGGGAGGATTGAAGCTTCACGTGTTTTTCCTCCCCCACGCACTGGAGGTTCTTGGCGGCCTTGATGCGGACCGTCACGTGATTTGCCGTGAGCACCATGTCCCCACATGAGAGGTGGCGCACCGGATCGAACGCCCTGGCCGTAGGTGGGGCGACCTCGCTCTGCCGCAGTGCGGCGTAATACAGGAGGAGGAACGCGGCCCGTAGGGTCAGGTCGAGGGGCGTGTCCGACAGTTGATCGAGGATCGCCTGGAGGGCGGCCATGGGGATCGGAGGCTTCACATTCAGTGTATAGGCCTTGTTCCTCCTCATGGCGTCGAGGGCCCTCCTGACCCTCACGTCCTCGGTAGCCGTAACGTCCCCGCCGGAGAGCCGTAGGTGGGTCCTCACGTGTGACAGCTGGTTGGCCACGGTTGCTGGCGAGGGGGCGTGGTCCGCGAGGTATTCTAGGAAGGCCGTGATGAAACTCACGGACGGTGCCTGGGGGTCTGTCCTCGTCCGTCGGCAGAAGGCGAGGTAGGTGGACACGGCGCTCTTCTGGTTCGCGACCGTGCCTGGGGCACGTGCCTCGGCCTGCCGGGCAGATGCCTTCCGTTGGAGATAGCGTAGCGCCGGATCTGCAGGACAGCCGAAAGCACAGGCACAAATGAGGAATGATTACAAGGCATCACGGACCACAGATCATGATATCTCATAAGGCATGCGGCATTATTAAAATCCCTCGAGGAGAGGTGGGCCCTACTGAGTGCGTCGGCGACCGTGTTGAGGACCCCGGGGACGTGCGTGTAGACCAGGTCGACTTGCAGCTTGGCCTGGACCATCCAGGCCTGTCGGGCACACTCCGCGAGGACGCGGTTGCGTGCCCTCCCCGACGTGAGTGCCTGGACGGTCCCCATGTTGTCACAGAAGACCTCGACCCTGGTCCCACGATCACGGTCCCCGAGGAACGTGTGGAGCGCGTAGATGGTGTTCAAGGCCTCGAGCTCGGAAATGCAGTCCACGGGGTCGTTGATGGGGCAGACCTGGCACGCGTAGGCCGCACGGCCGTCGGTTCCCCCCACGCCTGAGAGGCAGGCGTCGACCGTGATACACTTTGTGGCCGGCCCTCGAGGGATGAGGGCGTGTCCATTCCACCCGGCGGCAAACCTGAGGAACCACTGGAGGTCCTGTCGCATGTCCGAGCTCACGTTGATGTAGAACCCGTCCATCGACCGTAGGGCCTCCAGCAGTTTGCTGACGAACGGCCTCGCCGGGCGGATACATTTGGCGACGTGCAGGATTTTCCCGAGGACGGATTGAAGCTGTCGCTTCGTGAGGGACCGCCCTAACGTGTTCCCGTACGTCCTCCAACTTGTCCCGAGGGATGGTGAGGGACATCTCTGCCGCGTCGATGTCGATGCCTAGCCAGCGCACGGTCTGACTAGGTGCCTGTGCCTTTTCCCGGGCCTCGGGGAGGCCGAGCTCGGCGAACAGGTCTTGGGCTATGGCAAAGTCCGAGGCAGCTTTCTCCCGAGATGGCGACAGTATGATGAGGTCGTCCAGATACATGGCGGCCTCGACACCCTTTCCGGCGAGTATCCCCACGATGGCCTCGGCCACACACTGCATGTGATACGAGGACACGCGGGCACCGAACGGCATGGCCGTATCACAATAATACCCGCCGTCCCACATGAAACACAGCAGAGGCCAGTCGAGGGGATCGCACCTAAAGTTCTTATAGGCGCACGAGATGTCGATGGTCGCCATGTAGCTCCCTGGCCCTGAGGCCACGAGCCGTCGACGAAACCGTCGACCGTAGGGAGGCTGTGTTCCCGTTCTTCTCCGTATACCGCGTTTTTCATCACGTAGGCGTTGACACTACGGTCCCGGGGGAAGGTCATATCCGTTATGACGCGGCGGGCCTCGGATCCGCGCTTCTCCCGGGACATCAACGGCGAAACGTGGCACCACGGCTCGAAGGGGGCCTCCGTGAACGGTCCCATGAGGTTCGGGAACCCCCGCTCCTTGCGAATAAAATCCCCGACTTGCTTCGGGAATCCGGTGGTGCTGGGATGGTTGGGAACGTCCCGAGTGTCACTGGCCGGCCCGAGGTAGCCCAGAGGGAACCCGTACCTTATGAACCCGAGGAGTTCTCCCTTGCCCTCCATGGCCGTGAGGTATCGCTCCCACGCCCGTAGTTTGAGGTCCGTCGGCAGGGTTATCTTGGTACACAGGGCGTTGGGCAGGCCCGAGGCCCGGACCGCTTCGTAGATGTGGCTGTGCGCCGGGGGGCCGGCGTCGGTGAAGCGGGGCCACTCGGCCCGCCTGTGTTCCATGAAGGCCTCCGGGTCCATGCGGAGTCCGGGCGACGGAATTCCGGTCCGGCAAACTTCTTTTAGTCTCCCGAAATCCGGAGTGTTAGTTATGTCCTCAGTTGGCACGGTAACACTAACACTCGTACTACCACAGGAGCGTTGCGGTGGCCGCCCCGTGTGCCTGTCGTCCACGTAGTGGGTACCGCCCCCTTCTTTGTTGTTGTTTAGGGTTGGGACCCGACCACGTGGCCGGCCGGCCTTCGTGTTGTGGTCACGTGCACCCCCCCTGTTGTCCCCCCTCCACGTGAGGGGGTGGGGGTCCGTAGTGGTCGCCGGGCCGCCCCCTTTTACGACCTCCGCCCACGTCCGGTCACCGGAAATCCTGTTGGCGGTGGGAGAGATCACAGGGCCCGCTGGTGTTACATCACGTTGATTGCACCCCACGACCCCAGGCCCGGGGAGGGGGGCACGTGTTGTGACTGCTTGCGGGTGCGCTCCGCTCACTCGCGGGGCGCACCGTAGCCGTTTTTTGCCCCGTGTCCTTGTTGTGGGAGCATATCCGCCCTCGGGTCGACCGCCCGGGGCGTGTGTCCGGCCTGGGGTGCGTGTCCGGCCTGGGGTGCTCGCCGGGGTGCCGGTGTGGGCGCAGCCTGCCCGTTGTCATATCCCATTGTATATCCAAGTTTCCGGTTACACACGTGTAACGAATGGCCGCACTGCCTTCCCACGGAGTCGCAGTACGAGGACACGTGCAGCCATCTCACGGGTCCGTCATCGTGGCCACTCCTATGGCGGCACCCCTTCTCAGAGTTAAATTGCCGGCATGGCAACTCCCGTCCTCGGGCCTTCCCGGTGTCGGCGCCGCTGGTGAGGGTCCCGGTCGTCATTGCCAGTCGGACTCGCTCCTCCTGGATCCGCGAGTAATCGCACCACGACAACCTCCCGGCCTCGATCTGGTCAAACACGTGGTTCGACCATCTCCTGACTCCGGCCCACGGCCGGCTCTGGGCGTCGATTGAAACCTGATGTAAATGTTTGAACACGGTCATCCCCGAGCAGGCCAATAAACGCACTCAGGTACTCCAGGGGTCCTAGGGTTCCCCTCAGTTCTAGCTTCTGGGACAACGTGTATACCCCTTCCCTATCCACGAACATGTAAGGTTTACTGATCAAACGAGTAACGTGAATATCGGATTGCAGCTTACCAGCCGTCTTGTCGTGGCGGATGGCCTCACGGTCGAGCTCACGTTGGATATACGGGTCCCCTGCGTAGCGGTCTCGTAGCTGGCGGGGGGAAGGCATGGCGCGGGCGGCTTGCTCCTCGGCCCAGTCCCGAGTCCTTACTTCTGCGACTGACCGAACCGTAGGGGGCGATGCCCGTCCCGCCGACCGTTGAGTCTGCAGCTGGATGAGTGCGTCCAGTTTCTTACTCATATCGGACAGTCCGGTCTCTACGGCCACTAAGCGGGCCGACCGGAGGCTACCGGCCTGAGACGCGGAGTCCACGTGGTCACTCTCCCTCACGGTTGACTCCGAGGCCTGATCCGTGGACGTGGAGGCGCCCGCTTGCGCGCGTGTGGTTGGTGGTGCCATCCTATCTGTCCTCTATTTCACTTAGACTTTACCCGTATTCAGACACTGTCTCTGCACGGTCAGATACTCGGGGAGTATCTAAAGACGGCGTGGAGAGTAGGCCAAAATGTGGGAGAAAGAAAAGTACGTGTGTACGTAGTGAAGTACAGGAGCAGAATGAGGAGGAGGTCAGAGCGGCGGTGGGCCACGTGACCGCGGGGTTCACGTGACCGACACCAGGGGGGAGTGCGCAGAGTGCGCGGGGGGAGTGTCAGGGGGAGCAATGACCACCCCTGACCAACGGCCATGGGTCACCCATTTTTCTGCTCCTGCAATCAAGATTTACTTGTAAGATGAATGATTCACAGAAATTGTCAAAATTGCAGTACTTTCATATGACATATATATGTCAACCACATAGAGGATATAGCATGTATGTATGTATCTTCAGATAATATCATGTAGAAAAAATATGGAACTGCTGTATGCATGGCCAGTTATATATTTCACTTCAGCATATGAATCCTGATATAATGTATATTATAAGTATTAAATAAAGTGTGTTGATTTAAAACAAATATTATCTTTTGTGTTTCTTTTCGTAAAGAATATATGTGGAATTGAAAGTCTAACTTATTAGATATAAGATTTCAGGATGTGAACCTTATAAATTTGTTCCAAAATTTACATGAAAAAAGAACTAAGCTAAATATTCCTTGCTAATGTAATAATCAAACCACACCTGTAACGGAGGATAGAACTATATTTTAACCATATAAAAACATTATTTTTACGTTTTATTAACGTTTGTACCAGCAAACCATATTATATATAACGTTTTTTTAACGTTAAAATAACGTTGAGGTGAAACGTTTCGCAAAACGTTATTTTAACGTTATTTTGAGTCAACGTTTTTACGTTAAAAAAACGTTTCTATAGAAACGTTTCGAAACCTTCTCTTAACATTATTTTAACGTTAAAAAAACGTTTTTTTGTTAGCTGGGGTATCCATAATTCTTTGATTATTAGTTACTTTGTTTACATTTTGCAACAACCGTTTACGCAAGGCATAGCAATGTTCATGGCATAACGTCATAAATAGGTCAGTAGATTTTATTAACCAATGAGATCGATCTTTCAAAGTATGGTGGTACAGTGCCATACCGACACAGTATGGTGGTACGGCTCAACTACCACTTGCATAGCAGAGGTTGGTATTTCGAGTATTTTAATGCACAGGTGTATAGTACATGCCGCGAAGTCGTAGTCACTAGAAGTGTGGCCTTTTCTCTGAGTCCCTTCCATTGAGATTGGGAGTTTTGGTGATACATTTACGTTACTAGATGTATTGGATTGCGATGACAAGATATAATGAAGATTTACAGTGATATAATGAAGGTTTACAGTAATTGATGCACTGCCAGCGGCGGCGGACACTGAAGCCTTAACGGCCTTAGGCCTTGAAAGTTCATCATTATCTGAAACACATGGATAACCACCCAAAACAGAGGACAACGGCCACTCAGAACCAGAGGTAAGGACTGCAGACATGTATTTCTGTTGATCTTTTATAGCAATTGCGTAGCGATTTAGCAAATCCACACTCTTGTGACCTGTTCACTGACATATGATGTATGCCGGAATGTTATGGCTTTGCAAGTTTTGACAGGTCGTTTCCCTTAACGAATAATTCATATATTTACGAACGAGTCCGACAGCACTCACCAAATTTGTTAACACCTTGCTCAGATAGTGTACACCCATAGCACAATTGATATAACACACAGGATCTTCCAGTGTTGTGTTCTGCTTTATACCTAAGAAAAGACTCAATTCTGGCGACTTATTAGTTTAGGGCTGTTTAGATTTGGAGATGTCGTATAAATGTCTGGGGCACTGTTTATCCTTGGTTTTCCATAACTTCGGCATGAATTTTCTAGATTCTGAACCACGGCTACCTTTAAGGGTCTTCATGGCTCTCTTTTTCGAAACTAGAAATATCCTCTCTTTCACTTCCTGCAAAATAATATCACCCCAGGCACACCCGTGAGCTCTCCTCCCAAAAGCCTTGGTGAAATAAAAAAGAAACGTATTCTGTAAGGCACGGGGCGAGGTTGGACCGATCAACCCTCATTCCAAAACTTATCCTTGTCCTCTTCAGTCAACGGCAAGGTGGCGTTGGGCCTATTTCCCAACCCTTGTTGTTTTAATTCAGTGTGCTTGTTTCCTAGAACGTCTCTGCTGGAGGCCAAAGCGTCGGAGCACATTATACTGTGGGGGTAGGCATGGTCACGTAGATATCTAAAAATACAAAGAGGTGCGATGTAGCATTCTGGTTTTTTTTACTATTTGAAAAAAAGATAGAAATAAAAATAATAATTACCTTTCGATACTTCCTTGGTATGATGTTAAGGTATCAGGCTCATGCTCTGTTCCATCTTTTTTTCTTACTGAGAGTAACCAGTTTGCCAGGTAGTTGTTGAGTTTTGTAGCATCTAACGCTTCTATCTATCACTCATCTTTGTAGTTCTTGCTAATGTATTGCTGGAATACCTTAACGACCTGCAAAAAGCAGCAGTGTCAAAGTTTATTGATAAAGTCTTCATCTCATGATAATAATATGGCTGCACCCCTTGTAGCTTTGTTTCGGTACTACAATAATTTGGCACTCTTGTTTATCTCGAAATGTCGAGGAACTTCCACTGTCAAATATGAAATATTCAAGCGATTTTAATATTCATAAATGATCATATTGGCATCTATATCGTAATATTGTTCTGGTGGTAAAAGGAATTGCATAGTTTTTGCGTTGTTATTTGTTTAGTGATAAAAAACATCAACGCTATGAATCGTATTGTTGAAACAACTCATTCCAGTTCCTAAATGTAGGGGGCACAACCTGTCCCTTTGTGCTTTCCGTGAATGTCACTGACTACTACGCTATAATTCCACATATTTAGACTATTTTAACAATTTAAAATGTATGTACTGTAATCTAGATGTTATTATCTAATTTGTGTTAATGTGATTTATGTAGGAATCGCTTTTTAATTACTTTTTCACCGGGATTGACACTCACTCACTGTACAAGCTCATTTGCTTATCAATGTTTTTCCAATAGCGATTTATTTAACGACAATAAAAATGGTAGTGGCCTACCTGGTTGGTCTTCTGGGTCATGCTCTTGTTCCTCCTTGTAGATACAAAATGCAATAATTCTTGATCGGTTAACTGTTCATTAATACTTTCAGGTAATCGCACCTCAGCACATGTTGGCAATTTAGACTGGACAGCAGACGTCAATTTGTCGATAGCAGTGCTTGGTCGTCTCTCTTCAGCTTCTTCTTCATCAATATAAATGTTTATATGGGAAAGAATCGATTTGAGGATATTGCCTGGGGGGGGGGGGGGGGGGGGGGGCGATGTATTTCAGGGTATTTGCCTGGGGGCACTTTATTTTGAGGTATTTCCGAGGTGGGGCTTTGTTTTGGGACATTTCCGGGGGGGGGGGGGGGAATTTATTTTTAAAGTATTTTCGAGGGGGCATATCATTTGGAGGTATTTTCAGGGGGGAGGGATTCATTTTGAAGGATTCGCCAAACAAAAGCCACAAACCCCCTGCCATAAACAATTAACCCTCCCATAGACAAAGCGTTTACTAAACTTTATTCACAAGAGTTATTTTCGATTTGGTCAAGAATCTTTTTTCGTAATGTTGAAATTTGATATTTTCAATGTAATAATGGTAACTACTAGTGGACGCGGTGGACTCGGTCTAAATGGGTGGTATATCTTTACCGTAGACGTATAAAAACGCCCACGATGCCGAGTTTGGTATGTGCATAAACGTGCGTATGCGCATACAGATGCATGTGGGCGGAAAAGTGACACTGAAAGGAATAGGTGCGCAGATGCAAGAACGTTTATGTAATACCAATATCTTTATTGTAGACGTACAAGAACCAATATTGTACTGAAGCAAAGAAGACCCAAACGTGAAAAGTACAGGAATAGCTCTTACTTTATTGGTGTTAAATTTTGGAACCTTCTAACAGAAGAGACGCAAAACGCCAACACAAAGGATAATATTAAAACGGCTATAAGAATAATATTCTGCAAATTTTTATTGAAGAAGACTTGGATTTCTTTGATTGAACTGTTGTCAACAGATAACAAACCTCACATGAACCATACTTGTATAGTGTAACAGGTGGGTTTTTTCTTTCTTTTTTTTTTCTTTTTTTTTCTTTCGTATTTGTATGATGAACGTTTGTCTGTCTCGTCCATGTTTTGTCTTTTTGACCACGGGACGACAGCTTGAATCCTTGTATTTGTTTAAGTGAATAAAAATATATATATAAGTATTGTAGATGTTAAAAAAACGCGGACAAAAACATGTAAAACTTACCAATGTCCCAGAAGGTTAAATGTACAAACATGTACATAAGCTGTCAATAGTAATACAAAATTAAATAGGCGTATGCGTACATATGCGTTGGCGTCAACATAATAGAAAAAGTTTAGAGTTGTAGACGCCAATTCCAGTTTATATAGATGCATAAACTGATGGCGTAAACATACGTAAACGTGTAATTGCTGAAAACTAACTCGTAATTTGACATTCGATCAGAAAGTTTCAACTGATTCTTAAGCCCCCCTCCCTTCATCCCTCTCCTCCTGACCTGATAATTACAAGTTTTGAATGATTTGACGAACATTTTCTTTTCCTTTTTTAATCTGGCAACTACCCTTGGCTGAGGCCAGTGTTGAGTGAAGCGCCCTCGTGGTACCAGCTCCAATATTAATTACTCTCATAATTTCCGAATTCGTGATCAAGGAGCGAATGGAGGGCTCAAAGGCACGACGCAGCCCTTTCTTCTCCTGTTATTGATAACCTTGGATTGCGTGTCATTTTCTTTGGTTTCTGCAGCGAGCAAGTGTTGCTGGCACCAGTGGAAAGTGCTCGACTTATCTATGGGATCGTAGGAATTTACTCTAGGTCCGTAATATTCATCAATATCATCAGCATATCATTTTGGTACTATATGAAAGGATTCAGTCGCAGAAAGCATTAATTCTGCTTAGATTGAATGTTAAATATATACATGTATATTGCTATCACAATGGAATCCAAATTGTAATGTAGCGGGTTTAGACTCTAAGGACGACTGAAGTGCAGACAGTCTCCAAGAAAAAAGGTTGAACAAGATGCGTTTAGAAAATTAAAAATCACCTCTCTCTCTGAAGTACTTTTGTGCAATTTTATCCCTGCTGTGCAAAGACGCAAAAGAAATCTTGCTTTTCTTGATCTATGGTGTTCATCAAAATGATATGTACTTCATATTCACCACTGACTTATAGATTGACTTTATAGATTGTTATAGAGTTATTTGAAGTATATATTATATATTCAGTATATATAACTGTAGAGGACGCGGGGTGCAAGTCCCTGCTGTGTGGTGATTCGGGTGGGCCCTTGCACGAACGTGGCACGGGCTCTTTCCTAGATGAGGATTGAGGAATCCAAATGACAAGCTCATCCTTTTAAACGCGTTTTCGTGTCTTCAACCAGATGTCATACAAGGAGGGGAGGATTCATTGTATTGTCCTCCCCTCACCGCTAGAACTCCAACAAACCTCTCTTGGTAAAGTCGAGCCATAGTTTTCCCCAGGAACCATGGGCAACGAGTGCGTTTGAGTCAACTTCTAGCCTGGTTTCTACAGATGTGCCTGCACCCCTTGTGGAATTGGGGGGGGGGGGGGATATTTCGAGGTATCTGTGCGCGACATATATATATAATATCTGTGTGACACATCTCGAAATAGTGTCCCTGTGTACAGGATTGTGTGGTTTTCTGTTTGATAGGATGAGTTTTTGCGATTTTCTGATATGGGCAGTAGTCTTGATGTAGGTTGCACATTGACGATGCACAATTTCTTTATCTCCTCATACTCTTTCAATGTTATCATTTGCAACGGGTCCCCCGTTCTAGCCGTCTTTATCGTGTTTGTTAATACATAATCGCTATTGTCCTCGTCATCTCTTTTCATATCATCAAGCAATTAAATGCGGTAACCGCTTGACCCCGCTGACCAGATATGAGCAAGAAAAGTACAACTTTTTGGGTTAACTTCTCTAATGAAAGCTCGGAATTTTCCGGCTGCAATTTGAATAGATTAAAAACCAAGGAAATGTCCCAAAACTCTTTATATTTTGGTTTTGGAGGATTCTTTAGGTAGGTCGTTCCTACTGCCCTTTTGATCTAAAAAATATTTTCTACCATGAAACCAGTTTGTAGGGTAGGTAACACAGACGATAATGCACAGCGGGTGATATTTAACGAACCATAGGGAAAACCTTCTTCTGACAGCAATCTCAGAAATTTGCATACCTGAAAACCGGTTGGGTTGTAATTGTCGATTTTTGTCAAATTCGTATTGTATGATTTCTGAGTGATGTTTTGCCAGAACCCTATGAGGAATTGAGCAGTCTCCTCATCTCAACCTTCCTGTTCCACTAATTCATTTCTATAAAAGAGAGAAAATTAGTGGAACCCCACTTGGGAAGGCTGCTTGGGGGAGTTGGTAAGGGATGCTGGATAGGGAGTTGGGGATGTTGACATTGTTGGTTTTTTTTCCTGATTTGTTTTCATTTTTCTGGCTTGCTGATGTAGAGGGGCGTACCAAACTGCACTCGGCCAATCTGATGTTACCAATAGGGAGGGACGTTTGACTCTCCTGTCGGGCTTTCCTGAGCATGACACTGAAAGGGGGGAAGGCATAGGCTGAAATGTTTGACCATGATACAGTGAAAGCATCGATGTATGTTGATTTTGGATCTGGCTTCCAAGAACAGAATATTTTGCATTCGTTATTTCTAAAACTCGCAAATAAATCAATGTCCGGACAACCAAACTGTATTGTCAATTTTTGGAAAAGTGTGTCTGATAATGGCCACTCATTTATCCTTAAGTCGCCTGGAAGCCGTATCTGCAAAAGTATTTAGGATACCTGGAATATGTGATTTTGTTAACCCTTTAAGGACGGACGCCTATGGCAGAACTAGACACTTGGAGACGGCTACTAGAGACTATGTACAGTTCTAGGGGACTGGGGCATTGTCCTCTGAACTCAAAAGTTTATCATGTAATATGATTTGCTTTCCTTAATATTCCTATTTCTACTATTCAAAATTCTATTATATAATGTTATACCTACATTCTGTCCAAATTTGAAGTTTATTGTTAAAATATTTCCTTTTCAAAATCAATTTCATAAATATCCATCAAATGATGCCTTAAGGCATCATCTGCCCTTGGCCAGTTGATGCCTTAAGGCATCATCCACCCCCAGCCGGGTGATGCCTTAAGGCAGTATCCGCCCTTAAGGGGTTAACCAATTGTCATTTTCCTCCACCCAGTGCCAAATACGTTTTGTAACTCTATCACATGGCAGAGATCAAACCCCACCTTGTTTTGCACATATATCATGGCGGTGGTATTGTCAGTGTTTATGTGAATAGAAACGTTTCTATCCTTACAAAACCATTTGTGACAATTTCCCTAAATTTTGTTCTTTTCCGAAACAGTAATATCTGATGAGTCTAGTGTGAAACCCAAGAAAGTCAGTGATTTTTTAGGATTTAGTGTGGATTTTATTGGGTGAATAACAAACCCCAAATCATTTAGGTAGTTGGGTAAAAATCAATAGTCCTGTGACCGTGACTTTCGAACCTCCATATCTCAGCTTGTTTGTCTCAGCTTGTTTGTCTAGAGCGGACCATTTTGATAACATTTAGCTCCTACGTCCCTCTGAGTAGGAGGGGAAAGACTCAGAAATATATTTTTAAATTCACCCTGAGGATGGCGCTGACGGCCAAAAACAGTCAGCCACATATATCTAGATGAGGTAGAGAAGCATTTAAGGTGTCATTTACCACTAAGCCTAACACGACAAATTCAAAAAAATGCATTTCAAATTGATGTGATATGTTGTACATCACTAAATTCAGTAAAAAGCAGTAATGTAATACTTCACAGAGCCCTTCATAGCATTTTATCAACTCTGATGGTCTACGATATATCTCCTGATAGGCTACAATTGGAAATGGCCAAATCGTAGCCTATCGCAAGGTCCCCGTTAATTCAAATCATGGACATGGGTGTAAATCATGGACCATCGGAACAGTTTTGGAGGACCAAAAACATAAACTATGGTCATGATTGGCTCACGATTCACACTGCGCAAAAAAAACCCACTTATTTCATATATACGCCACCATGTAAATGCATGTATCCATTGTATATTTTTATATGAATATGTCAGAAGACCCAGTCCTCTATCAATTAGATGTAGCCCATTAATGTTAGATGAAAAACACTTGTTATCGCTTATCACCATCTCTGATCTAACCCTGCCAGTCATGATGCCAATGAACTGCCAGTTCCTAGAACTGTGCCAACTAGATTCAGTCCTAAACTAAACCCAATTCCAAACCACTGCCCTTGAGCCCACTCCTACTGACTGCTAGAATCCCTGAGCCTGGCTATCCTGCGGCCAGATTGTAGTGATCCCCCTATATGATGATTGACCAAAAGATGATGATGCTCTCTACTACCAGCCATCACTTATATCTGTTATGCTTCATTAATGACGTATTCTAGTGCTGTAGTTACTCAGGCTTTATTGACAGAGTCAACCGGAAGTGTGTATCGCCGACGGCGGTGTCTCACGACAATATGTATCAAAAGGATTACATCTCCCTTTGTTTCTTTTCTTTTATAAAGAAGACAAATGACTATATAATAATACAACACCATGTCTGAAAATATGTATGAATATATTATTATGAGTTTCTTTTGATTTAGCTCTGAGATTGATACTTGTAAGACTAGTAGATTAAGAGTCTTTGGTATATTTATAGCAATGACATTTATAAAGTCCTTGGGCATTTTAAATGCTGAAAAGGAGAAAAACACAACTGGCAAATGACAATGACAGTGTTCACAGATTTTACAGATCTATAGATCAGATTTCACAGATCTAGTCTTTGCACTGGCTTGGATTCCCTGCCGCTCCAGGTTTTTGTTGTTACTGGTGGCACTGCCATCATTGGAGTAGTTGCAGACCTTCTCGTAGCTCTCCGCTTGGGAGTTGGCACTGGTACTGGTGGCGGCTCCAACTGAGGTGGAGGTCTGATGGCGACAGGTGTTTTTTTTTGTTTTGTTTTTTTAAATTTCAGAGCCATTTCTGGCAAAGCCAGTTTTTCCAATGGATTACTATACATCGAGATGTTACGTACAACACAGCTTAAGTTCCATATTACATAATGCTAGGGTAACAGGTAATGGTTGATGATGTTATGATGAGATGGGATGGTAGTTGATTACTCATTCATCCATTAATCTAGGGGTTATTGTTCTTTATTGCTCTCTTAAACTCACCTATGCCAGCTAATTTTTGTTTCGAAGTTGGTAACTCATCCCACAGCGATAGGCGATAGGCGTTGTCGGTTGCGGTACAGGTAGTGGTACCGGTACTGCTGGCGGCACTGGCTCAGCAGGCTGCAGTGTTGCAGGTGGTGGCACTGGCTGCTGTACAGGTGGCTGGGTGGGTTTCGGCAGTGGCTGGCCGACAGGTGGAACTGGCATATGTAGGGGAACTGTGGCTTCGGGGCTTGCTCTTAACTTGAGCTGACTGCGATTGCGTCTGTATTTCCTACCCCGACACTCGACTACATATGACCTCGGCATGTTGTGATGGGACACCACGGTTCCTGGTACCCACTGCTTGGTTCCTGGCAGTGGTGCCATATGGATGGGGTCTCCTGGCTTGAGAACATAGTTAGGCTTAGTAGCTCGCTTGTTGTAGTGTGCCTTTTGTTTGTCAGCATCCAGCAGTCGACGGACCTTGTCAACATCATATGACTTTGGTATCAGGAGGCTCCTTGCTGCTGGCAGCTTGTTTCTGGGTCGGCGGGACATGATCAGCTGCGCTGGCGACAGGTCGCAACTATCCAGTGGTGTTGACCTATAGTCCAGTAGGGCTAACTGTTTATCTCCTGCCTTCTCCCACAGACGTTTGACTGTCTGTACGGCGCGTTCTGCAGCTCCATTTGACTGTGGAAAATGTGGTGACGATGTCACATGCTCAATGCGCCAGTGCTCACAGAATGTGTTGAACTCTCGAGAGGAGAAATGGGGTCCGTTATCACTCCGTAGACGGCGGGGGATGCCGTGCCTAGCAACTGGGCCTTTAACATGTTGACTGTAGCGGTACTTGTCAGATCTTGCAGCGGGTCTACTTCTATGAACTTCGAAAAGTAGTCTACTACCAGCAGGTAGTGATGGCCTTCCCACTCGAAAAGGTCTGCCCCAACCTCTAACCATGGGCCTTCCGGTGTCATGGTAGGGCGGAGAGGCTCCTTCTCGTTCTGATTACCGAAACTGTTACAAATGTCACAATCTCCTACTAAGTCCTCTATCTGTGCTGACATAAGTGGCCAGTATAGGGTCTCCCTGGCCCTCTTCTTGCACTTGGCAATCACTAAGTGCGACTCGTGGACTTGTTCCAGCAAGGATCCTCTCATGCTGGGTGGAACTACGATCCTCATTCCCTTGTATATAACTCCGTCATATACAGAGAGTTCGTCTCGGACTGTCCAGTATTGCCTGATGGAATGTGGAACTTGCTCCTTGGTGTCGGGCCACCCTTTTAGGATTATTGTGTGGAGCTCGTTTAACTTGGCAGCTGTACTTCTCTGAGGCTCAGCGTACCTCACTGGCACAACTGCGATGTAATCAACCATGTTAACTAGTTCCAATTCCTGGTACTCTTTGGCATGTTCATGTCCTGGAAGGTTTGCTCGGTTAAGCACATCACCCACCAGAATCTCTTTTCCTGGCTTGTATACTAACTCAAAGCTGTACGGCTGTAGCTTGAGCAGCATACTTTGCAGTCGCATCGGCGCTGACAGCAAAGGCTTATGGCAGATGGCTTGTAACGGCTTGTGGTCTGACTCAACATCGAATTCTCGTCCAAAGATGTAGTGATGAAACTTTCTGACTGAGTGAACCACAGCTAGCATCTCTTTCTCTATTTGGGCATATCGGGTCTCGGTCGGCGTGAGGGCTCGTGATGTGTAGGCAATGGGTTTTTCGAGGGGTCATAGTAGGCTAGGGCAGGCGCTTCTGTCACCATCTTCCGGAGATGATCGAAACTGTTCTGCTGCTCCTTCCCAGAAGAAATCACACTCCTTCTTCGTAGCCTGCCGCAGCGGCTCGTCGACAGAGCTCATATCTGGCAAGAACTTGCTGAGATATCCGATGAACCCTAGGAAGCGCCGTACGTCTTCCTTGGACTTAGGTGTTGGCATTTCCCGAACGGCTTTCACTTTCTCGGGATCCGGCTTGAGGCCCTTGTCGGTGACTAAGTGCCCAACGTACTTGACGATGGATCTCAAGATCTGTCGAAGTTGAGGCGCAAGTTGAAGGATGTGGCTCTCTCCACAACTTGCCTCATGATGGCGTCATGTTCCTCTAGGGTTTCGGCTGCCACCAGAATGTCGTCGATGATAGCTCTGCATCCGGGTATGCCTTCTAGCATTGAGTCCATGATTCGTTGGTAGATCTCTGGTGCCAATTTCACTCCGAACGGGAGTCGGAGCCTCTATCGTCCTACCGGGGTGTTAAAAGTGGTGAGGAGAGAAGATTCGTAATCATGAGCCTTATCTGCAGATACCCTGATTTTGTGTCAATTACTAAAAAGTACTTGCTGCCAGGCATTGATGCTACTACCTCTTCCACCGTGGGAATAGGATAATGCTCTCTGCGGATCGCACGGTTCAAGTCTTGTGGGTCTATGCACAGGCGCACCTTCTCCTTCTTCACTACTACTACCATGGAACTGACATAATCTGTTGGTTCGGTCACTTTTATGATGTGCTCCTCGGCCTCCATCTTGTTTAGTTTATCGACGATCTTGGGGATGAGGGCGACCGGCTATCTACGTGGACCATGTACTATGGGCGGGACTGTTGGATCGATTCGGAGTGAGTAGATACCTGGCATCGTGCCGGTCAACTTCTTCAACTCTGGATAGCGGTCTAGCGCGCTGCTGTCGACTTTGTGGATTCTCTTTATAAGTCCTAAGTCTCTGCTAGCGTTACCAGACAGCAACGGTCTCTGCTCCATGTCGACCACATTGAATTTGACCAGGGCTGACCTCTTCTTCCAGGTAGCTCTGAGGGTTACACGACCTAACACTTTTATTGGGTGTTTCGTATACGATTGAAAACGACGATCAGTTTTCTGGAGATCACTGGTTACTCCGTACTTCTGAAGCGCTGAGTAGGGTAGGAGTGACTGGGCTGCTCCGGTATCAATCTGTACTTCCACGGGCTTGCCTTCAATATTAACAGTCTCCCACCAGTCGCTGCTTATTCCGCCAACCGCATTTATCATATGAGCAGGCGAGTAGTCGTCTTCCTCATAGTCGTATTCATGGTCACTGTACTGTGCTGGGTCTATGACATGTGCCACTTTACTCGGACACTCGCTCGCATAGTGTCTTAGCTTCTTGCATTTGTGACACTTTGCGAATTTTGAATGACAATCGTCCTGACTATGGCCAGGCATCTCTCCGCAGCGCTGACACCTTGACTGGCTTGACTTTTTGTTTGATTTCTTCTTCATACCCCTGTCGTTTCTTGATGACTGAAATGAGGACTTGCTGTCATCACGTCGCTCACGTTGCTTCTGGGAGCGGTAAGTACCATGTACTTTACTATCTTCCCTGTCACCTTGGCAACTTCAAAGTCCTGACCTATTTTGACAGCTCGTTCCTTTGTCAGCTCATCATCAGCTTCAAAGCATCTCTCCATCACCATGGGATGACGTGATCTAGTCCTGAGTTCAGAGCCAGTCTGAAGGGTCAGGTGTGTTTTGGAGTACATACAATGTTTTATGATTGATTCTGAAGCTCCTGAATCTTCTGATTTCAAATCTGCTTCGTGTCAGTTTGTATGGGCTAGGCATTTTTAGTTATAACTATTTGAAAATAAAAAATGATTTAATTCTAAGAAAAATAAGAATAAAATCTGTCAAATCTATGATTATTTAGTCATTCGAAGCACAGAACTGGGTAATGATGATATCTAAGAACAAATTGATTCACTTTGGTGTTATTTCAATTATTTCATAAACTTAAATTAATCAATTATGATCATTGTTTCAATGTGGATTATACCATGTGAATACACACCGTCAAATCTATGATTACTTAGTGATTCTAAGCTTATTAAGCACAGAACTGAGTAATGATAATATCTAAAAACAAAGTAATTCACTTCAGTGTTACTCTAATTATTTAATAAACTTAAATTGACCCTTTCACTGAAGCACCCATATCTCCTACTAGCAAGTAGCATTACACGGCAGGCATTGCCTGCATAAACAGCCCTGCTACAGCAGGCACCTTTTTGGGAAAATAGTAATGTCATATGATGTGTCATGTGATTTGAATAATTTACCTTGGTAACTGATGATATTTGCTATAATATATCAAAGGTCATATGGCATTTTTAACTATTGAATTTTATTTCATTTTATTGTTCATAATTCAACAGCGTGGTTGGTTTTAAATTATGGCCAATCACTCTGCCTCTTAAGCAAACTTTGTGTTCCCATACATATTAATTACAGTCAAAGATTTTATGAGAAAATGAAGGTGAAACGCATGTTAACATGGTGATTACCTAGTCTAATATGAAGTGATTGACAGTGACTTTTCTTGGCTAGTATTTGAGGTACTAAGTACAGGTCCTCTTGTTGAAGGATAGTGGTAAATCATTTAGATCAAAAATTCAAATTTCCCTAGTTTCTGCCCCATGTATTAGGGGGATTTTTTTGTAAAACTCTGTTCCTGGCTGTGTCTCAGTGCATTCCTATCCTCCCCAGCTGTCAGCCTTAACCCTTTAGCTACGCTATGATGCCTGGAGGGATTCCCAGGCATGGTACGCTGTGATGCCTGGAGGCATTCCCAGGCGTAGTACGCTATGATGCCTTGAGGCATCATTTCCGAAATATAAGTAATTGCTATTTTCTAATGAAATAATGCGAATATATGGATAATATTTTTCCAGTATATGTAAAAACTATATCATAGTTGATATCCTTACAATTGTATAACATCCTAATCATTTTGCATTACTCTGGGTGTGTGATAAAATGATATCTCTGGAGATATTGTGAAAAGTGCCAGCGTACTACAGGGGTGAAAATGGTATTGCAGTAGCGTATTCCAGGGGGTGTATTTGGTGCTGTGCAGCGTAGTCAAAGGGTTAATGTGGAGGCAGCAATTTCCCTGCCTGATCTGCGGCGTGAGAAACTCTCTCTCCAGTATGCCATCAAAGTGAAGGCAAACAAAAGAAACCCAGCATATGATACAGTCTTCAGAAATGATCACAATGTCTATAACAGAAAGAAGAATGTGACAAAAACCTTCTCGGCATGAGTGAGAACTCTCATCCGAGAGGCTGGTGTCCCCATTGCTAAGGTGATGGAAGAAGGTCCAGCCAAGTCCTCATCATGGAGAATGGCATCACCCACCATCATCTTTGATCTATGTAAGAACAAGAAATCAGAAACATCAGCAAACATATATGAAAACGAACTTGCCAAAATCCATCACCACTATAGAAACTACATAGAGGTGTATACAGAAGGCTCAAAAGACTGAAACCGTGTAGGCTTTGCTGCGCGCACTCCCAATGGAAATCGCAAAGGAGCACTACATCAAAGAAGCAGCATCTTCACTGCTGAAGCACAAGCCTTGCTGAGTGCTTTGGAATGAATGAAGGTGTCAAATCATAGAGAGTATATCAATTTCTCTGACTCAAAGTCATGTCTACAAGCAATTGGTCATCATGATCCAAGGAACCCTGTTATACAGGCGATAAGAGAATCCTACTCAGAATTGTTACAAAAGAAAAAGGAGGTTGTGTTCTGCTGGCTACCTATCCATATCGGCATAGAGGGAAACGAGGCCGCAGATCATGCAGCCAAAACAGCATTGAGTTGGAAACCAGGTTTGGCTCCTGTCCAACACTCAGAACTTCTCCCAATCTCCAAAGAGTATACTAAACATGAATGGCTGAGCCGATGTAGCTCAAGCCAGGACAAAAAACTACATGCCATTGAACCATCAGTTGGCAGAGATCAAAACTACGCAGGCTTGACAAGAAGTGAAGTGACAAGACTGGCCTGTCTTCGGATAGTTCACTCACTGCTGACACATGGGCACCCCATGCAGGGTGAAGAATGATCCACATGCCAGCGTTGTCAGGTGCCTCTTTCAATTGCACACCTTATGCTTTACTGTCAAGCAACAAAGAAAAGCAGGGATAAGCACATTCCATGTGCAACATCCATGTCCAGTGTTTTCAGCCACATTGGGAAGAAAGAAATTCTGAAGTTTCTTCGGGAAACAAAGATTTTCGAAAAGCTATAGAAAAGAACAAAGGAGAACTTTTGTGGCCAAAACAGTCTGGTACGGGAGGTTGGCAAAAACTGTCAGACAGCTTGACCTGTAGCCAATTACAGGGAGCAGCTTCATACTCATCAGCCTGCTGACCCGATTGACCTTTACTTGACATTTCAAGGTTAAATATACTATGAATCTTTCCATATATAATTCTGTTTATCAAATATGGGATTCCTTTTGAGAATAACTTATAAAATGTCATTTACTATGAAGTTGAGTTGAAATAAACCTATTTATTTAATTATTTTTGATTTTTTCATATTTTTTATTTAAAACGCTCATATCTCAAAATGCTGAGCCCATACAAATTGGCATGAAGCACATTTGAAATGAGAAGATTCAGGAGCTCTAGAATCAATAAAAAACATCGTATATACTCTAAAACACACTTCCCCTGGTCTGCTTCAGGACTAATCTGAGTACTATAGCATCACAAATCATCCTCCCGAAAGTCACAGTCTTTCGCTAGTATTGTCAGCGCTGTGACAAAATCGTCAAACCGCTCTGTCTCGCCTTGCTTCCTTCTGTTGAAAATTACAGTTGCTCTGATCACATTGCGTTTGGGTTTCATATACGTCTCAAACTTCTCCCACACATTAGCAAGGACGTCTGCTGGGACTATCTGTGCTGCTCCTTGACCTTGTGGATCAGGGTACACGAAGGTGGAATGTATTTCCCAACCTTTATTACCGACAAAGTTCATAAGGTAAGCTATCTTGACCTTGTCTGTCTTCCCATCTAGGGGGCCCGCAAAGTAGTATTTTGCATGACTCTTGAAGCGTTTGAACTCCTTATGCAGGTCTGAAACTCCCCAGTTCATTCGTGGTTTATCAAAACTGTCGTCCTTACTCATGTTTGCTAAATGTAGTCACACCGCTATGCTCTTCTTATACACTCAGGGCTTGCTCCTATACACACACACAGGGCTGGCTCCTACACAGTGACACACAGGGCTGTTGCTGGCACACACTCAGGTTGCAGTCTATGGCACTTACACTGACAGTCTCTTGACACTACTTGGAATTGAACTTGGTACTTGTATTCACCTGGTTACTCACACACACACAGCACTGTTGATACTACTGACAGCTGTTGACATTACTCACTACTGACAGTGACACTGGGCTTGTGTTGTTGTTGGTTGCTCTCACTACATCACTGAATTGTTCATCACTGTGGGAATTTGGGCACTTCTCCTTTCTCCACAATACCTAGCAAAAGTTCCTTATCTTACCTTATTGGTAGAGCACTTTCTGACACCATGTTATGCTTCATTAATGACGTATTCTAGTGCTGTAGTTACTCAGGCTTTATTGACAGAGTCAACCGGAAGTGTGTAGCGCCGACGGCGGTGTCTCACGACAATATGTATCAAAACATTACAATATCTACCTCTGAAGCTTCTAGAACCTTCCAAAAACATCATTAGCCTGATGCAATAATCAATTCCTCCATTTTATACCTTACTACATGGTGCCTATATTGTCATCAGCCATCTTAGAAAATGGCAGTCCAAACCCTTGATGACTCACCTCAGTGGAACCTTCTTGAGCCCCTATCTGACTGAGGGTATTCCCCGTATTAATTATTCAGCATGCATTACATCATTCCATCCAGGCTTCCATGACTCAAACTGTGCAATGCTATATTGCAGTTCCTATGTAATGGTCAAATTAATCTAACAAAATCTACAATAAGTTCTTACTTGGCTCTTGTTATTCTGTAGCACTTTTCTTCACATGTAGCATACAGTGTTGTATCATTAAGCTTTTCTCGCATTTGATCTTTCTGCCATTCTGTTCCCAAGAATTTGATGTTTTGTTTGAGCAACAACAAAGCAGTTTTCTCTATTGCTGGATACTATGCCAACATGTGGCAATCAGGGACAGGAGGAAGAGCCCGAAATAAGCAGACAATACACCTAAATGCACCCCACATGTATTTTCTACCAATAATACACAAACCTCAAAGACCACCACCTGGTATGCCAGTGGTGTCAGCAAACAGCTGCGCAACGGAAAGGTTCTCAACCTTCGTAGACAACTTCATCAAACCTCTCGTACCAGGGATAAAATCATACATAAAGGACACCAACGACTTCATCAACAATATAGAGTCACAAGGTGAGATGGAAGAAGATAAGATTCTAGTAACCCTCGATGTAGGATCCCTCTACACCAATATCCCGAATGACGAGAGAATAGAAGTGATAAGAGAGAAACTACACAGGACCAGAAGCAATATATTGAATCCAAGTAAGGAATCCATTGTTAACCTACTAGAACTAGTGCTAAAAAACAACATACAATTCAACATCACTCACTATATATATATAGATCAGTGGCACAGTGATGGGCACAAGGCTTGCCCCGTCTTATGCAAACCTCTTCATGGAGAACCTGGAAGAAAAACTATTGGGAATAAACGGACCACAATCGACACTATGGTTACGATACATTTTTGTCATCTGGAACCACAGGGAAGAAAGGCTAAAAAATTGGCTGACAAACCTCAACCAAGCCCACCCCACAATCAGATTCATCTCGGAACACTCCAAAACAGAGATCCGAGTTTCTCAGAATTCAATGCACATGCAAATCCAATGAAGACAACAAGAAACACTGTGAACGAAAGATCACAGAGTTCAAAATAAAGGGTTACCCTACCAAAGTCATCGACGACTGCAAAGCCTAAGTCGATCAACAGAACAGAGACGACCTCCTACGACCAAAGAAAAAGACCTAAAAGGACAAACAGGACGGACTAGTGCTAGTCACAACCCACAACCCAAACAACAATGCAGTGGCCATATAGTAGAAAGAAATTTGGGACCTGCTAGCAAGATCCACAACCACGAAGAACATCCACAGGAAAAAGGTCATCAAGGAATATAAACGCCCCAAAAATATTAGGGATCACCTAGTAAGGGCAAGAACCAACTACAAACAACAAGATCAACAACAAAAAGAAGACTTACATAGAGATCCAACCACAATGGGAAAGGCAACCAACAACAAGGCAACCAATAACAATAAGTGCACCAAACCTGATTGTAGATACTGCGCCCTCCTATGCATGGGTGGACAGATTACATCCTCAGCAACGGAAAAAGAACACCAAACAATGTGGAATGTCACCTGCAAGAGCTCCAACGTAATATACAAAGAAACATGAAAGCAAAAACGAAGTACCACATCACTTCAACCAAGACATGCACAACGGCACGGACGATGTGAAGGTGTATTGGACTACATATATAGGCACCCAGAGTCCAAAGAAGCAGGAAGACTCAGGAACAAAATAGAATTCAACTGGATACACCAACTAAAAGCACATGCTCCTCAAGGCCTAAACACACTAGACAACAGGTATAGTTAGCTTGATCACTACAGATACCCTCCCCGATTCAACGCCACATCAAAAAATAATTTCCAACTGTGGGTTTTCCAAGAAAATTCTAATGGAACGAAAAAATACCAAACAAACAGTTTCCAACTAGGGGAGGGTCAGTGACAGCTATGACTACACAGAATAGAGAGAAGAAACATGATTGTTTTTTCCGACAGTGAAAAATAATCCAGGGCTGACATATCCTCCCCCTGGAAAAATCAATGGGGTGAAAGACCACAGAAAAATGCCTACCGTACATTTGCCTGACGAGACAGAGTCAATGTGATAACACCCCAAGTTGGCACTCGCCCAATTTGGTACAGTTGAACAATGACAGCGGGGCATTCCTCCTTGTCAGAAAATGCCTAGGGCTAGGAAACTTGGTTTCCCCAGCTTGTGAGCTCACACTAACTGGACTTTGTAGGAACTGTGTGTGTAAACACACAGCGCCCCATAGAACTGACATTGCAGATTGGCATGCTAAGCTGACTGCACCACGGTTTTAAACGAATGAAAACAAAGCCTACAGGTCATGTGACTTGCAGGGCCAATTAAATCACTAGAAACTGGGTATACATGCAGATATGATGAGGGAACTTCACCCGCTCCGCTTCCCCTTTCTCTCTATCCGTGGTCGCATAGCGGTGGGATAGGATGTGTACAGCTAAGCCTCATCTACACACATAAGCAGATAAGACTTGTTTAAAAATGATATTGGTGATGATGAGTAGTGTCAGCAAGTTACTTATATCATTACCCTTATCCCCGGATGAAAGTAGAGAAGCAGTAGCTGGGAGTATAAAATTTTATCTAATTTTATGTAGTAAAATGCAGTAAAATATTTATGGCGACCTTACTGGACGGCATATTAAAATGTAATGTGGATATGAAGGTAAGTAAAAGTAGATAAATGATAATTGACGGTAGAATGGATGTCAATTATTAAAATATTGAAATAAGATATACAATGGAGTTGTATAGATAATACAATGTAATTGTATAAGATAATGAAAAAGTGCCCTACGTGAGTAGGTGAAGAAGAGAGGTTGTGGGTGGGTGGGACGAAAATTGGTACTGTAGTACGTGCGTACTGCAGGGCGGGTGAAGGAGAAGTGAGGCCGGGGTCTGGACCGGGCTGTACCACGTGACTGCGTAGTAAGTGTGAAAGCCGCGAGGGGGCAGGAGGGGCGCCCGTGAGGCGCGGTAGAGGGGGACACCGGGGGAAGCAATGACTACCCCTGAGCAAAGCCCATGAGTAACCCATTACCCTTATCCCCGGATGAAAGTAGAGAAGCAGTAGCTGGGAGTATAAAATTTTATTTAATTTTATGTAGTAAAATGCAGTAAAATATTTATGGCGACCTTACTGGACGGCATATTAAAATGTAATGTGGATATGAAGGTAAGTAAAAGTAGATAAATGATAATTGACGGTAGAATGGATGTCAATTATTAAAATATTGAAATAAGATATACAATGGAGTTGTATAGATAATACAATGTAATTGTATAAGATAATGAAAAAGTGCCAAAAAGGCCAGTAAAAGGTGAGGGGGGGTGGGGGAAAATTATGAATGTTTGTTTAGGGACCGGATTAGAGCAAGATTAACGGCCTTTGCATCAGTGTCCTTGATGTAATGTCGGTGGGAATTGGACCTCCAGCCGCCATAGCGCTGGATGGATAGCTCAGGCATACCCGCCTGGTATGCCTGAGTGGCGGCAGCCTTCCGGAGGCTGTGGAGGGTGTAATCGGTAGGCTGATTAGCGGTGAGTACCAGCGCTTTCCACTCCTTGCTCAGAGTCCTGGTCGTTATTACTTGGCCGTCTGCCAGGAGTAAGAACGGGTCCTCGGGGCTGGCCGTGGGGGCGGCCGCGATCATTTCCCTGACCGCCCGCACCGGACACGAGGACGGTTCGGCGGAGGCCTGCAGGGTGACTGTCTTTTCCTCGCCCACCATCTGCATGTTCTTTGCCGCCTTGACGCGTATCGACACCTGTCTGGGCGAGACCACGACGTCTCGGCGTGACAGGTGTCGCGTCGAGTCGAACTGCGTCGCAGATGGTGGGGCGACCTCGCTCTGCCGCAGGGCCGCGTAGAATATCACCAGGATAGCTGCCCGCAGAGCGATGTGTAGGGGTGACTCGTCGAGGGCCTCGAGGGCTGCCCTGAGGACGTCCATCGGCACCGCCGGCTTGACGTTCGGTTGGTAGGTTTTGTTGCGCCTCATAGCCTCGAGTGCACGTCTCACCCTGAAATCCTCCGTCGGCGCGACGTCGCCCCCCGTCAGCCGTAGGTGCGACCGCACGTGTGATAGCTGGTTCGCGACCGTCGCCGGCGAGGGGGCGTGGTCCGCGACGTATTCGAGGAACGCCGTGGTAAAGCTGACGGTAGGTTTCTGGGGGTCGGCGCCCATCCGGCGGCAGAATGCGAGGTAGGTCGCGACGGCGGAGCGCTGGTTCGCGACCGTTCCGGGGGCACGCGCCTCGCATTGCCGAGCAGATGCCCTCGTCTGGAGCGATCGTAGCGCCGGATCTGCAGGTGAGACGTAACACAGGGTTGAACGAAACATGAGTACATGGCATGACCTCGACTAGGGAGTGGAATTTTATGTACCTAGAGGCCGTATCAAAGTCCCTCGAGGTTAGGTGTGCCCGGCTGAGCGCGTCGGCCACGGTATTGAGGGCACCCGGGACGTGTGTGTACACGAAGTCTACTTGTAGTCTAGCCTGCACCATCCAGGCTTGACGGGCACACTCGGCCAGGACGGGGTTCCGGGCGCGTCCCGACCGGAGTGCCTGGACGGTGCCCATATTATCACAGTAGACTTCCACCCGGGTGCCGCGGTCACGGTCGGTTAAGAACGTGCACATCGCGTATACCGTGTTGAGGGCCTCGAGCTCCGCGATGCAGGTAACAGGGTCGTTCACTGGACAGACGCGGCCGGAGTACGAGTAGGTCCCGTCTGTACCCCCGACGCCGGACAGGCACGCGTCCACGATCAGGCACTTGGTCGGGGGGCCTCGGGGGATGAGGGCGTGGCCGTTCCAACCGTCGGCAAAGCGCAGGAACCATTCGAGGTCCTGCCGCATCTCGGAGTTGATGTTAATGTAGTACCCGCCCATCCCCCGGAGGGCCTCGAGCAGTTTACTCACAAAGGGGCGCGCAGGCCGGATACACTTGGCTACATGTAACACGCGCCCCAGTATTGATTGCAGCTGGCGTTTCGTCAGCGACCGCTTCTGTGCGACCGCCCTGACGTGCTCTCGGACCTCGTGTAGCTTGTCCTCGGGGACGGAGAGCGACATGTCTATGGAATTGATCACGATACCGAGCCACGTGACCACCTGGCTGGGGGGCTGAGCCTTTTCCCGGGCCTCGGGGAGGCCCAGCTCCTCGAAGAGGGCTCGGGCAATGGCGAAGTCCGAGGCCGCCTTTTCCTCGTCGGGCGAGAGGATGATAAGGTCGTCCAGATACATGGCGGCCTCGACCCCTTTCTGGCTGAGGATCTTAACTATTGCTTCTGCCACACACTGCATGTGGTAGGAGGAGGCACGGGCACCAAAGGGCATCGCCGTATCACAGTAGAATGCCTCCCCCCACGCAAAACAGAGCAACGGCCAGTCAAGGGGGTCGCAGCGGAAGTTCTTGTACGCCCGGGATATATCGATGGTCGACATGAAACTCCCGGGCCCCGAGGCCACCAGGCGGCCGACGAACCCATCCACGGTCGGGAGGCCATGCTCCCGTTCCTCGCCGTAAACCGAGTTCTTGACGATATAACCGTTGACGCTGTCTTCCTTGGGGTACGTCATATCGGTTATCACTCGGCGATCAGTAGTACCTCTCTTCTCACGTGTCATTAGAGGCGACACGTGACACCAGGGTAGGAAAGGGGGGGCCTCGAACGGCCCCATGAGGTTGCTGTACCCCTTCTCCTTCCTGATGAACTTATCCACCTGCTCCGGGTACCCTGTAGCACTGGGGTGGTTGGGTACCCCGCGGGTATCGCTTATCGGCCCGGCGTAACCCAGTGGGAAGCCGAACCTGATGAAATCGGTCAGTTCCTTGCTGCCGGGGATCCCGGAGAGATATCGGATCCAGACCGGGATGTTGAGGTCCGTGGGGATCTCGATACGGGCCCCGAGGGCGTTGGGTAGGCCCGTGCGCCTCACAATATCGTAGATGTGGGCGTGGTCCGGCGGCCCGTGTGCTGCGAACTGCGGCCAGTTGGTTCTCCTGTGTCCGGCGAACGCCTCGGGGTCGGTCCGGACTCCGGCGACAGGTATCCCGGTCTCACAGAACTTTCTGACGGCAGCGAAGTCGATGGGACTGAGTTCGCGGTCGTCCTCCCGGGGCAATTGCCGAGCCAATTGCTCCGCTTCCCCGCTAACACTACCACAGGCGGGAGTGTATTCCTCGGTGGGCGGGGCTGCACGCTCCGTGCTTCCCCCCACGTGCGCGGCACGCGCTGTTGTCTTCACGTGGGGGGTGACGTCATCACTCCTCCACTCTTTGATCGGGTCCCCCTCGCCGAGTGCACTCGTACCGAGGCCGAGGGGTGCGTCTCGCGCCACGCTCACTCGCGGGGCGCGTCCGGTCCGTTTTTTGAAGCCGTGCCGTGTTGTTTCTGCACTCCTAGTTCGGTGGGGCGGACCGTGTGTCCGGCGTGCGGCGTCCTTCGTGGGG
The DNA here is from genome assembly GCA_950022655.1 of Alentia gelatinosa. Lineage (NCBI taxonomy): Eukaryota > Metazoa > Annelida > Polychaeta > Phyllodocida > Polynoidae > Alentia > Alentia gelatinosa. The sequence continues at coordinate 60,867,996 of OX465582.1, forward strand.
CGGGTGCGGATGTTGGTGCAGCGTTGTCATAACCCGCACCATACACGAGTTTCCTGTTGCACGCGTGTATAGAGTGCGTGCACATCCGCCCCACCGAATCGCAGAACGAACAAACATGAACCCATTTGATCTGCCCGTCCTGATGTCCGTTCCGTAGGCGACAACCTCGCTCCGAGTTGTACGCCCGGCAGGGGAGCTCTCGGGCTCCGTCCCTTCCTCCGTCTTGACCGTTAGGGGCGCTGGTGGCGGCCGTCATGGCTATGCGTACGCGTTCGTCTTGAATGCGCACGTGGTCCGACCAGTACACACGGCCGGCCTCTACCTGATCGAATATGTAGTTAGACCACCTCCTAACCGCGGGCCACGGCCGTGTCTGGGCGTCCACCGTTACCTGCGAGAGGTGCCTGTACATGTCTCGACGGTCGCCCTCGGGTATCGCCCGCTCGTCCTCCATCATCAGTAAGAATGCGCTCACATACTCCATGGGGGCCAGGCTTCCCCTAACCTCGAGCTTTTGTGACATGGTATACAGGCCCTCATGTTCGACATACATATACGGCTTAGAAATGAGTTTATGTACGGTCAAGTCAGATGAAAACCTACCGGCCGTGCGCTCATGCCGAATGCCCTCGCGGTCGATCTCTCGCTGGAGCAGTTCCTCGCTCAGGTAGCGTTCCCTGAGTTGTCTGGGTGCGGGCAGCCTCGACGTCTGGTCCTGGGCCCAGTCTCTTGTCCGGTCCTCGGCCGTGGAGCGTGCCTCTCGGACCGTCGGTTGTGTAGCCCTGGTCGGCGACCGTTGTCGTGCCATCGCCTGCATCGTCTGAAACATACTATCCATCGTCCTTCCCATCTTTTCCATGTTGGACTCGAGCTTCGAGATCCTAGCCGTTTTTACCGTGCGCCCGCTGTCCGAGACCGACTCGATGTTCTCGTTGGACTCGGCCGTTTCCTGGAGAGTGGCCTCCGATTCCACCGTGGATTCCGTCGGCTTCGATGTGCTGGGCACCGGGGTATTCCTCGTCGTAGGACCCATTTCTCCTTTCGCTGTACCGTATCGCGTGTATGGGGGTGCTAGCCTGTACTCGGGGAGTATGAGGCGAAGCACGTGGCCAAGAGACGAAAATTGGTACTGTAGTACGTGCGTACTGCAGGGCGGGTGAAGGAGAAGTGAGGCCGGGGTCTGGACCGGGCTGTACCACGTGACTGCGTAGTAAGTGTGAAAGCCGCGAGGGGGCAGGAGGGGCGCCCGTGAGGCGCGGTAGAGGGGGACACCGGGGGAAGCAATGACTACCCCTGAGCAAAGCCCATGAGTAACCCATTACCTCAGTGAACTGAACTGACATCTGGACTTTACTTCCATAAATCTGTGACACTGAACTTCAAATTTAAGACAGATTCTGTAAGAAATACTCCTGGAAAACATAATTCAGCTGTACCTCGCAACCAATAGGATTTGTCACACTTGGTATAATGTAATACTTTAGCAGTATGTTGACAAATAATGGTTTTAGAAGGAAACAGATGTTTTCACTGAATTTATAGGCCAATTTTAAGGGGGTAGAGGCACTCAATGTAACAGTATTAGATGCCTGGGATTTGGTCCTTTCAGTGGCCTCGGGGAAGGTATTTTGGACCATAACCGATTACAACTATGTTTCAGAATAACATCCCCCTAGGCTGAAATACGGTACCTACAACACCTTATCATACACCTGTGTACCCCCCAGACATGTAAGAATCACTCTAAAGTATGATAAGACAGATAAGATTGTTTTAGAGTTACAGGAACAAACAGTACAGTGTCTGTAGTAGGATTTAATCATTTTTTGCAATTTTTTTTACGAACAAGAAGTAACTAAAATGGCAATTGTCTTTAATTAATTCGACAGAGATTTTTCATATTTTGTACACTTAATCTATATGACAAGGCATTTATTCTGATATCAAACTTTATTGTTTTCGTTAGGCGAAACATATCTATTTTCATAGATTTTGAGACTGACTTGCTGCCAGCTAGCTGATCAGGACACCTAGACAGAGTTCGTCAACACAACCTAAAGTTGAACCTCAGAAAATGTGAGTTTAGGGTGCAAAAAGTCACATACAGAGAAATACTGTCTGCCTAGGGAGTGTAGCCTAACCCCAAAAAGGACAGGGCAGTGATGCTGACATGGAAAACAGATATACAACGATTCCTAAGGATGATAAACTATCCCTCATCTGTCGAGTAGAGCAAAGACTGCAGTCTGGCTGGAGATGGGGACATGAACATCAGAAGGAATAAAATGAGCTGAAGAAGCTATTAGTAGAGACGCCAGTGTGAAAGCACTAAAATGTTAAGGGCACCGCAAAGGTAGCAACGGATGCATCTCAGAAGGGCATAGGTGCAGTGCTATTACAAGCACATGATGATAAGTGGCATATGCCTCAAGATCAATGACTGAAACAGAACATAGGTGTGCAGCTATTGGAAAGGAGTTGCCGGGTCTGGTGTTTGGGTGCGAAAGGTTCGACGAGTTTGTCTATGAAAGGCGTATCACCTTGGAAACTAACCACAAGCCTCTCATATCTATCCAGAAGAAGCCACTTGGAGATGTGTCAACTAGGATCTAGAGACTCATGCTCAAACTCCTCAGATACGACTTTGTGCTATTGCAGGTTCCAAGAAAGAACATGCAGATACCTGACACACTATCTCAAGCCCATCTCCAGAGTGTATTGACCAGTCTATCAGTGAGTGACAAGATGTGGACACAATTAGCATAAGAGGCTCTTAAAGACAACAACATGTGCCAACTGCTGCAAAATATCTGCATTGGATGGGCCACTGCATCCAAGATCCCTACTTCCCATTCAGAGATGAAATCACAGAGACAAGAGGAGATCTTGAAAGGGAAATGCATCATTGTACCACTAGAAATGTGCCCCGAAATGCTCAAGCTCATACATAAAGGGCACTTGGCTATTGAGAAGTGTAAGAGGAGGGCCCGAGAAGTCCTGTTCTGGCCCACCATGAACACTGACATTGAAGCTGAAGTTGGGGAATGTGTGGTGTGCCAGAATTACCACTACCAACAGCAAAAGGAACCAATCATTGAACACCAGAAACCAACCAAGCTGTGGTGCAAAGTTGGTACTGATCTGTTCCATCTGAAAGGACAAGACTATCTACTTCTTAATATCACAGTAACTACCCAGAGGTTGCACAGCTGTGAAAAAACCAAGGCTGAAACTGGTTGTTCACATGAAGTTTGTGTTTGCTAGGCATGGACTGCCCGAGATTGTTATGTCTGACAATGCCAGGCAATATGACTGCCAGGGGTTCAAGGATATGGCTGAGAAATATGTGGTTAAACATCTCACGTTGAGACCCAGATACCCTCAGTCCAATGGCCTGGCAGAGAAAGATGTAGAAATAATCAAAAGACTGTAGAAGAAATCAATGTGGCAGAAGATCCATAGGCCACACCCCTAGATGGTGACCTATCCCCTGCTGAGCTTTGTATGTCAAGGAAGCTCTGTACAAGGTTGGGCTGTCCCACCAAGGAACTGACTACATCTGTTTGGGTGTGACCATATCAAGCCCAGAAGTATAACCATCATGCCATACCCCTACCACCACTTTCAAAAGGAGACACAGCCAGGGTGTGGAATGGCGAAAGCTGGGTGCCTAAGGCCCAAGTTGTGCAAAGGATATCTACCAAAGATCATATGCTGTTGAAACAGAGGAAGGACAGGTGCTCCAGAGAAACAGAAAGCACCTACTAAAGGCTCTGACTAAAATACACCAGCATGCCCTGGTTCCCGAGCAGGTCCCAGAGCTTACCTCTGTGTCAGTTGAGCCTGAAAGGCCCCCACAACCAGTGCCTGTAGTACAACCAGTGCAGGTCATACAGCCTGTGCCCCCAGCACAAAGCCAGATATGCCTCAGTGTACTATTCGATTGGGTCAGGTAGTTAAGATGCCTTCCAAATATAAGGACGAATACCATGATTCTGACTTTCAGACTTATCTGTGGCGCTATGACATTTGATATTGATATTAATATAGTAACCTCTCAACGTACTATAAATAACCTGACTGGCTGACCCTGGTCAGGCATATACCACTCACACACCAGATGCTACATGAGTTCATGAGTCTCAGTGAGCAACTGGCCACTGGCAAAATGCAGTCATGGCGAACGAAAGAGGAGGTGACAGGGCGAAAGAACCACCGCAAAGAAGTGCGACAGATGATGACCAGTCTATAATTATAATGGGCAGCCAGGTGAAGAAAAAGTATCGAGCAAAATGGTGTCAATTCTCCATGAAAATAAAAAAGAGAGGGAGATGGAGAAAAGAAGAAGAGCGAAAGAGACCAGCAGAAAAGATGAAGGAGAACACTCAAACAGCAGGAGAGGCAGCAGGTGCAATAGACAAGAGAGCTGGGAAAGCGGCCAGGGACCTAACTCACCAACCCAGAGGCGTCGAACGGTTGCACACCTGAGAAGTGCCGGAGCAGCAGTGGGCGGCAGCAGCACCCATCCTCTGTCTACAGCGAGGGTCCCAGGGCACACACAGACAGGCAGAGAAGCCTCAGAATGCGACCACACTCCAAACGACTACGATAAGCGAGTGTACATAGCGATAGAAAACCATATTGAGGAGCTTATGGAGCAGGCAGTGAGTTATCCATTTGATAATATGAGAAGATAGGAAGATGATTTTTTTTCTGAACAACCGGAGTGAGATGACTTCAAACTTTGGTCGTATGAAAAAATACACTAACATTCTCTTAAGAAGTGTGTACGCAAGTCCCGGACGGCAGGTTAAACTGGACCAACAGATAAAAGTTTGATAAATTAAGGTTAAAAATCGGACAAAAAGGTGAAATCACATCTCAAATTGCTAGCCAAAACCAAAGAGACCCGAAAGGTGAAGCATTCAAACTATCAGGGGAACTTTCAAGGCCAAAACCTGCCAGCAGCACAATGAAGGCGTCTGTACCCCACAAGAGGATCACGCAAGTGGGGGTTACCATCCATGTGTGTAACCACCGTATCTAGGCGAAATGTATGCCTGTGAATCATAGAGACTGTAGGGTAAAGTAAGTGGAACAAGAACGAAAGAAAGTTCAAGAGAAAGACGATAACAAGAAGGTTTTTTAAGTGTGTTTTTATATCCAGGTAATCCTGAAAATAAAGAAATCTGCAACATAAACGAGAAGGTAAAGGCTGATAAAAGAGTCGTAAAAAGTCGTAAACACAGGTGATATTGATGGTAAAGTCAAAAGTGAAGGTGAGCGCCACAGATCAGGACATCAAGGTCATCATGTACAGTTTCAATAGGAGTGGATAGTCTGATGTATTTCAGAATCCCGTATAGTGAGCATGGACTGTTGCGCCAGGTGAAATAAACACTTCCAATCAGGGTTGTCAACATGACTGTTGGTTCTTCTCTATAGATACAATATTGGCGATGAGTAAGGCCCCGCACCCACTAGTTACGACACGTTCCGACAAGCGTTCCGACACAGAATTTCTCTGTCGTAGCGCAATCGTAGCACTCTTGTCATAGCGTGTTGGAGCGTGTCGTAGCATGTCGGAGCATATTGGAACCTGTTGTAACGGTTTTTAGCGGGGAAAAAAGGAGACCACGGCGCCGACACGGGCTACAACAGGATACAGGTTTCCTCAATTCTTTCAAAAATGATGAGAGTAACCTATGATTTTTAAAACCTAAATAAGTAGCATTATACATATATTATATTCTGGTAAAGTTTGAAGAAGGTGAAGTGGGATTTACTGAGTGAAATTGAACTTTTTAGAATTCTTATATATTCTATTATCAAATATTTTAAAACTCTTGGGTTACGGAAAGGGTACATCCTGATTAGTATGTAACCGAAATTTGTCGAAATTTTCAAAGTATTAATGGAGATATAGAGGAAAATATAAATTCCCATTGACTTACCATTGCTTCCATAGGCGCCAATATTAAATATCGTGACTTGTGTCGGAACAGTGTCGTAACCCTTGTCGGAAGCCAGCCTCCACTACTGATGAAGGCTACGATAGTGTTCCGACACGTTCCGACACCTTCCGACATGGGTGCCGTGTCGTAGGCCTTGCGACACGCTTCCGACATTTCCAACATGTTGGAAATGTCGGAAGCGTGTCGCAAGGCCTGCGACAAGGCGCCCATGTCGGAGCGTGTCGGAAGCCATGTCGGGGCGTGTCGGGGCATGTCGGGGTGTGTCGGAACGCTTATCGGAAGCCGGCCTCCACTCCTGCGTTAATTCACACGCTTCCAACACAACGTTCGATTTTATGTCGGAAGCGTGTCGGAAGGGCTATTGGGGCATTTGCGAGATGGACCCGGGGAAGCTGCACTTCGCGCTTTTCGCCGTTCCGGTGGTACGGAATGGGATGAGTTAGTGGAGGTAGCCTCATACTACTGTGGTCAGTTAGTAACGCTGAACCCCCGTTCCACTTTTCTAAAGAGGATCCAGGGTAAAGAGGAGACAACTCGCGCCTATGGGCTAGCTTTGCAACAAATGTTGTTAGAGGTTTACCCAGGGACGGGATTAGATTTTTGAGATGATGACGTGAGAGCGGAAGTCATCTCTAAATGGGAGCCCGGTATGAACTTCATGCAGGTATTGCGGATAGTAGATGCCTATGAACAACGGTGTATACTATTCGGAAAATATGCTAATCCAGGGAAAACTTCTCGGGTTAACATAGTGGGTTCTACTTGGTCACAAGTAGAGGAAGATACCTACGAGTGTCAGGAAGCGAAAATAGAGGATATACTCTCTAATGTCCGCTCGATGGTACTTGGAAGAGGAGGTTTCAATAGACGGGGATGTGGAAGAGGTCGAACCCCTAGCTTTGGAAGGAACAGCGATGTACCTTCTGTGGCAGAGGCAAAACCAATAACCACTGATCCTGAAGGAAATTCCTCAGAGGTTATGAAGTTGTTGACCAAAATCAATGAAAGACTGAATCAGGTGGAGAAAAACCAGCTGGATGTCCGACGTTGTTGGCGGTGCAACAAAATGGGACATATCTCTCCAGATTGTCCAGAAACCCGGAACGTTACTACGGTGGAAACATCTCGTAGTCTGCCTGCGTTGATGGTTGCCTCTCAGAGTGAACCGGAAAACAAAGGAGGACTGTAGCGAGTGGCAACACTGCGGTCCGGGAAGGAAAGTGCCAGGAGACACAAACCTGTGAGATGTATAAGGAGGAAAATATTTCCAACTTACCAGAAAAGGGGAAGATACAAAATACGGTCGCAACGATCTGTAGTAAGTATCTTTCACCCGGGCATCCTTGTCTACAATGGCTTTGTCAACGCGGATGGGATCTTGGAACCTTGGATGGAATCTCACGGTTTATAAGACAACCGTCCCCTTTAGGAGGACGACGTTGGTATGTGCTGGCTAGAATTCAAGGAAGAAAGGTGGATCTATTGTTGGATACTGGTGCTAGTCGCTCTGTGTTAAACAACGGACTCTATCAGTCTCTTGGATTTGCGCAGGAATGTCATGTTCCTGGAGCCTCGGCAAAAGCTGCTAATGGTACTCATATGAGGTGCTATGGTAGTGTGATTATTCCAGTCTCAATAGGTAACACTGAATTTGTATGGGGTCCCATACTCAGTGATATCGAAGAAAGTGGAATATTAGGCGTAGATTTTCTCACCCTCTATGGAGGCTCTGTAGATCTACCCGATGGCACTCTCCGACTCAAATTTCCTGAGTTAATGGAAGTGGAATGTAGTTGTCGACGGATTTCTTCATTGATTTCTGTTTGACAAGATGTGGGCATCCCCCCCCAGCAGATGGTTAATGTCCTGATAGCTGGGGAAGGTGACTTACCACGTGGAGATGCACTTTTCGAGCCAGACCCAGAACTGTTTTCTAAAAAAGGAATACAGGCCTGGGATACCCTGATCGGAAGTGCCAGAGAAGGATCAATTCCTATAAGTAATCATACCTCCGGGTTGATTAAATTAAGGAAGGGTGATACATTGGGCTGGGTAACTTTGGCTCATGTGGATGGCCTAGTGGACTCCAGTCCACAGGGAATCACACCTATTCCCGTTTCCGAAATAACCGGGGAAGATGGAAAATCTAAACTGGAAAGGTCGGACTTAATAGGAAATGATTATGAAGAAGTGCGGGTTAGTGCTATCGATACAGGAACGGGATCCCTCCCAGTTCCGAGTCCATTGCACGAAACTCGGCACGTATCGGCTGTATCGTGGCTTGTTTATACTTGTATACACCTCTTATACGTGTCTACGTTTCGGGCGTCTACAAGACAGTTTCCATATGTAGACGCACGCGACTTGGCTGTCTTTCACGCCTGGCCCACCCATGCCCGCTCCTACCTGCCGCGAGGTGTTATGGTGTCGGCGGGGGCCGGGTAGACATGTGCGGCCACATTCACACCTGTGCGGCTGCATTCACACCTGTGCGGTCGCATTCGCAGGGGGTAAGATGATTTTAGTAGTTAGTTATAACCTTGAAGAGGATGCTTATATGCTAAGCCAAGATTGACCACACATAGGCATGGTGTTTTAAAGTCAAATCTATTAGAAAAAACGTTAAAAAACAACAAATACAGGGTTTATTATTTGTAATTAATCAATTTATACTTAATTAGGTTTTTATAAAATAAATTGGTAATATAAGATTGCGATTTTCATATAATACAGACTTGGATGGTTAATGGCAAATGAAATATGCTACCAGTGGTGTCCCCAAGTGGCAGAGAATGGAACTTTCTGAGATTGGTGTATATACAACGGAATCAGGCGTATATATGACGTATATAAGACCGCACCATGGACATGTATATACGCCACTAGATAAGGCGTCTATGAGACGGATAACAGGTCTAACTTCTAGACGCAAAATCCTACTGTTAGACGCGTTTCGTATACATATGTAAAATAGTGGTTTTCGTGCAGTGCACCCAATAGCCGCCACCGCCGCCGCCAGCTCTGCCACCGCCGTCCTCACACTCACATAGCTGTCTGCACAGTCCCCCCCTCCGCCTTCCCATAGACAATACACAGAAAACGTGTGTAGGTTACAGACTTACTGGAAGGTCGACAGACTTATCGGAGGGTCTACGATTCCGCTTGTTAAATGAGGTGTGTTGGTAGCCAACCGTGTCCTATCGGTGTGTTTCGTATCGAAGTGTAGTACACTGCTACTATTTTGTCTGACCTCCTGATGAACATGTTGATTTGAATCGGGAAGTCAACCGTAATGCCAGTCGGCGTGTATTACAAAAGATGCCTCCTCATATGTAGTATTTGTCTTACTCAACATTTACAAAGTTGCCATTGAAAACGCATGGAGCTACCGAAATGCTCCTGAGTACAGACTCATATATTCCCTTGTAAGAGAAAACAGCCACAGATAGATTTTCCTGTAGGCGAATAATTAGTAGAAACTGAACCAGAGTTTTAGCATCGTCAAGTTTTATGCCACGATGGTCAGGTCATGTATTACTACGCGACGAGTTAGCCGAGGGTATTGAGTACCTCACCTGACCCTGCCCCAGGACGACCGTATAGACCAGACTGTCACTCATACGTCTTCACTACGTCAAACTCCTCACACTGAACTGTGTGATCTATTCGGATTGACACTAATATTAACCGCCATGTCGAATAGATATGACCTCCCAGCTCTCCCGACGGGAGCAAGCTGGAACACTTCGTACTGTGTATTATATTTTAGAATTACGACGTGAAAACGTTTTATAAATCACTTGTAATATTCTGTATCAGGTTAGCACACATAAATGGGCACTTTAAGTGCAACTGGAACTTTTTTCTTAATAGCTCATATTTCGGTCGCTGGTTAAAAGAAACCAGTTTATGCCACACCCCATCGCATATACATTCCCTCCATATTAAGCCTATGACGTTTCTATTAGGGGTAGGATAAAGCCACAGATTCTCTTGTAGGATAATACAGCCTCAGATATTCTTATGCAGACGATATTACAGCCTTATGTATTCTCATACGGGAGAATACAGCCAGACATACTCCCCAGGAGGAGAAGTTAGCAATATGTATGCATGGTACAGCAGTAGAATTTGTCCCTCAGAGACATAGGCCGCCCGGCAGACAAAATACCAACATGCTGATTCACACATTCATCCCCTGTTTTTGGTGAGCGTGAGACCCGTTCAGATAAGATGCAAAGTCTATAGGGAAAGATTATAGTGACTTTCGTTAAGATTCACACAGGAACCTTTCACCAGGTGATTTTGGTGAGGTGCCGAGGCTCGGTATCTCTTTTATAGGAATGACGAATTACTACGGGCCAATGTACCTCCGGGCTGACCCACTGAAGCCTGGTTGCCAAGTATGTCACAGCAAATGACCCACTGACGGGACAACTGTTAAAGGTTTTAGATATTTACTTTCGGAATTCCACAATCGGCCATTTGTTCCTGGTTCATGAATGTGTGAAAGAAATATAATAAGCAATGGTTTTCTGGATGGCCTCGTATAACCTACTTGATTTTGACAACGTAGTAGACTCTCTATGCTTCGCTTTGCTTCTTTGTTACTCCATGTGAACATCTTGTTGACAGATTAGATTCGAGGTCAACTCTCGACTGCAGAGCCGTCCCAAGGCGCGAGAAAATATTATGTAAGGAGGTCAGGGTGAAGGCCGGGGTTTGCTGCGAATGCAGTCATTGGCTACTCTGTCTACTGTATTCCTTATATGGAATTAAGGTAAGGGGACAACACCATGGTAGAACTGTTGATTTGTACATCACTTCCTAACTTTTGTAGAAGGTCTAAACTTCTCATATATTTGATAATTTTTTTTTTTTTTTTTATTATTCAGGAAGTCCGCTACAAGTGTCGCGGTCTGCCACCTCCTAACTACACAGATTATGGTTTTGCTCCGTTTCTTATGATACATCATTTGTTTGTAATCACTGTGTAAGAATATATATATATATATAGAACATAACATACCATACTGAATATTTCATTCAACATAGCTAGTGTACAATCACAATACTATACATCAAGATACAATTAGCAATTAACAGTTAAGGAGAATAATATAACATATATAAGGATTCTGTTCATTATTTGGCAGTGAGTGAGGATTACTATTGTATCTAGCCTTCTTACAAATTTCTTAATTGGTATTGTGTCTCTTTATAAAGGGTAGCTTTATGCAAGAAAGTAGAAAAAGTGGGTCATATGTAACTGGTTGTTACATTCCCCTAGTGCACCATCTCAATAGCTTTTACTGCCTTCTTAAAGGATGCCTTCGTTAGACTCTGTCTTACCGATTCTTGTAAGCCATTCCATAGCATATGTGCCCGGTAGAAAGGGGCTTTCTTCAAGAATTCAGTCTTCGGACGAGGCATCATGAAAAGGGATTTAACCGCTGACCTAGTTGCCATAGCCTCTTCACCCACAGACCCTCCCTCGTTGTTTTCCAGCTTAAGGACTTTAGTCTCTAGGGCTTCTTTTCTTGTAAAGGTAAGCATCAACTCCTTTCCTCTCCGCTCAAGCGGTAGAACATTACAAATGGAATGTAGTTCCTCGACAGTGTGCACCATGGGTCCCACAGACAAGCAGATCCTTAGGCCCCGGTTTTCCCGGTTAATCAACTCTGTTTCGCATGAATTGTTCAGCTCTGAGATTTTACAAATCATACCTCTTTTTGAATGATGAACCCTCAGAAATATTTTAGCCCGTGAAAATAAACTCCCTGTCAGCATTGAAGAGCACAAGAACCCTGAACAGATCATCATAAATAATAACAATACATTGCAAAATTGTTTCGCTCATAATTAGTCTTACGGCTCGTTTAGTACAGGTTAAGTAAACTAACTTGTTTTGCTCCTACATCTTGATGCACTATATTAGTATTCCCCTTATTATATACCTAATAATATCAATATAATGTATATATTTTACTTTAGTAGCCTCTAATTAGTCAATCCATTCATTATCAACTCCTAACAAACACGTAGAGATGTATCAGTCCTGCACGCTTTGATTTTACTAACCCTGAGGTCAATGCCCCGGAAGCAATCACTCTTCCCGCCAGTTTCTATGCAACAACAAGTGTTGCTATGCAGGTTGCTATGCGGGTTGCTATGCGAGAACGTCACAGCCGCATTCTATCGCGATATCGCAATATTTTTGCTCCTAATGTCAACAAGTCACGTGGTACAGTGGCTGGTACTTACTGCACAGTGTGCAGTATGGGATTTTACTGCACACTTTCTGGATATTTTATAGTTACTCTTTGCTTAGCAGAGGTTAGTAATTATAAGATATATGTGCATCGGTATATAATAATCACCGATAATTGATTAGATATATATACCAAAACATGAGGGCTTCGAACCCACTATCCAAAGTGTGCGGAGAGGGCACTTTACTTTAGAGATTTGTGTCATTGTTTATAAGTTAGTTCCGTTAAAAAACAATTAGAATGCTTTAAGATTTTTATTATTCATAATCAATTCATAAACAGAACTAGGAAAAGTATTTGCTAGTAGAAACTAGAGAAGAGAATTACCCAGGAGTCTGGTATCAACAGGAACATCTTGTAGGGGAAGGTTTTTGAGAGGTGAGGGGAAAATCTTAACAAATTGAACAAACAAAAGCGGGGAAAAGGGAGCAAAGGTGACCACACAACATAGAAATGTTACTATGCTAAGTATATTTGAACTGATTTTGCAACTCTAGGAAACGATTATACTGGGACTTGATTTCTTTGCCAAGAAACAAAAATTATGATATGTCTCCATACCAGCACATTATGTCAGAATGGAAGAAAATACCAAAACTACAGCAGAATTTGGAATTTGTAGGATTATCATTGTCTGGTCGACAAACAATAATGAAGGAACTAGAGGCCCAAGTTTGCACTACCCTCCACTCCTCCCCGAACCCTTTGTGATAAGCCACACTTCATCAGGGAAATCAGAGGCCCATGCCTCGCCAAGCCCACAAACACAGACCGATTTTCTCCCACAGATTCCGTCCCGTACTTTTATTATTGGTCCACGGTTGTTATCATTTATGGGGAAATGGGAGAGAAAACTGCCCACTGGCTCTGAGGTGCGCGGGGAACTGCTCAGCCGACCAATAATGCTCTCGGTGGTTGATGGAGGGCTGCTTTGTCATGGCGCTCCTAGGGTCTGATTTACTACAAAGTAGGTCATTTCCGAGATGGAAGATAAGAAGGCCTATTTCCAGGACTTTCATCTGTTGGGATGAAAAGGAATTTCTTTCGAATTTAGATCTGTCAGGAGTTCCTGCTGGGGATAGACATGCTGAAGGTCCGAATTCTTGGGGAGCTGATTCTTGTTACTGGGGTTCAATGTAGCATACGATGTTATCTCACCCTTGCTATTCGTTTCACCATAGAATTAACATGATAAACCAATGCCCAACGAGTAATGGCATAAAGTTAAAATCCAATTTTAACAGCAGTCGACCCATGGAAGGTTATACAATGCCATTTGTTTTAGTTTATTACATGATCTCACTCGATTGTGCCTTGTGAACACTATGCAACATTCATAGTTTAACCTCCTTCGGGTGTTGGTGTAGTTGGTCATTACTCGTTTCGTTCTTCTTGAGTTGTACTTTATTGGCCTTTGTAGTCTAAGGCAAGTCAAGAAACGTCCTGCTCTCCTTATAATAGCTTTTCTGTAGCAGTCACTATTCCGGATGCTTTATTTGAAGAACTATATTGATAAATGCTTAGATTGCTCAGCACAAATAAATTATTCTAAATTTTTAGCTTTCGATGAAAGACGGGAATGAACAGTAGGCCTAATATCACATTCGTCACGGTATTTTCAAGATACAGACTTGCTAAAGCCTCTATATTAAACAGACATCTAAGACCTTTATTGGAAGTACATTTTATTGGTTGGTGATGCCAAAGTAAAACTTTCAGTAATCGAATTTTCAAACTTGCGAAAATAAGATCTGCCATCTCTAAGGATACTGCTTTCAGCATTTATCATACGCAAATGCTGATCAGTCTGATAATTACTATAGAAAGACATGGTTAGTGTGACTGAATGGAATCTGTTCCGAGATATTTTGATCAAAAATATTCACCGAATTCGAAGAATGAGGTGAGTATTTTTTTATCAAAATATCGAGGAACAGATGGAATTCAGACACACTCACTTTGTCTTTTTATTACTATATGCCGAAATTCGATTAAAATACCATTTTTGTACTTATGTTATCAACCTACTTCAACCTCCGAAATAAGTAAGGCATGTATGAACCCCCGAACATTCACCTTGATGGATAGTTCACGGGTGATCCGCTTAGTGGAAACTCCGCGATGACATCAGAACGTCGTTATGGAGAGTGATAGCGGGGGGTTGTAGCAGAGATTAAAGTAAGCATGAGCACCACAGAAGACCTGCTGGGAGAGTGAGCGGTAGTAATGACGTCACACAGTAACTTTTGCTCTGAATTCAAGTGTACGGGCAGGGCGTTTTTTCATATGTTCTATGGTGATAATGTTCGTATTGGGTATGTACTTATGATGCTTATTCTACGTCGATTTCGGATAGGTGTGTAGGGCTTGGCGATCTTACTATGCTTATACGGACCGTTATCGATACAAATCGAGGGAATGTGCCGCCATTTTGTTTTTTATTTTTTGTTCTGATAATGTCAACAGATCACGTGGTACGGTGGGTAGTAAAATATTTTACGCCATGGTGCGGCCGAACGAAATCTTTTCTCCTATTGCGTAAAAGTGAGACATTCGTACACTGGCATATAGTAATAAACTCTACATATAGCCTAGTCTTAAGTACCGTATAATCACGTTTTGACCAGTATGAAGACAACCCCCCTAGTGCATGGCCAATGGATAGATGGGAGTGTCTATCAGATTCAAGGCAACATTTCATACACATAGGCATGGAACAGTTAAATATGGAAGGTATCTGTCCTTCCATGGGGATAAACTATGGAACAGCTCTGATGCAAGCATTCAAAGTATCAACAGTTTGGTATCGTTTAAAAAGGACTTTCGATCAGTACTCGTATACGAAACATTGAGTAGTTTTCCTACTATATCACACCATCACCATCATTGCACACCATTGCACTTATAAATACTGCCAGCTCACCTTTGTCCGTATCCTGCAGCCCTGTTTCCAATTGCGGATTTTTGGGTCACTTAGAACCCCTACTATCTTTCCACAATTTACATGTTTGAACGAGTAGTTCCTCATAAGTCCCGATCATTTTGTTTGCAAAAGGAAAGCCCACTGTAGGAAGATGTTTAAGGCAGTACAACTCAGTAACACTCTCCTAGCAGATATCCTGCGCTCTACTTCCTGCAGCCGCTTGTATCTCTGCACCTACCTGCCTGTTTGAACAGAATCTGTCCCATCCGCCAGTTCTTTCAAATATTGTTAATTCTCAGCGATTTGGGTGTTATTTTGTGTTCTACTTGTAAATAGAGATGAACATGTTTATTTGGTAAATGATATACACTAATTTCTGCTACCATTTGTAAAAAACCAGATATAATCTCTGGGATTACTTTTTACAGTGAATAGCACCTCATGTGTTATTGGGTTTTGTTTTGTAAACATGACACATGTGCTCACTTGAAGTGGCAGTCTAATCAACTGTGGATTCACTTAATAAAGTGGTTTAGAACTGAAAACAAAACAGCAGGATTGTCTATTAAGCTCATTTAACAATTCCCACATTTCACAACTCATAATATATGAGTTCTTTGAATTTAAAAACTTTTTTGAATCTGAAATTTTAGCTGGTTCTCCTGTCCTTATTTTAGATACCAGGGAACCAGCGTTGGGTTGAGGCAGATATTAGCAAGTGCTAGTGCCGCGAAAGATCTGGGAGGAGAGTGACTCAGTAAACCTCTGGAAGGAGAGGAACACATCAAGAACCCACTATAAATTAATATTACAACTTCATCCATTATTTTAGAATCATTTTTATAAATCGCACCTAGACCGTGAACACAGGAAGGACGATTTTTTGATATAGATAGCTTGTTTTCTTGAAGTTCTCTATGGATGATATTATCCATCTCTTCTGACGGTTTTTGTTCCAAAATAGAATTGTAATTATTAATTTCGTAAGACAAATCACAATCGTCATCAACCACCTTAAAGCCTCTACATAGGCTGGTAAGTATAAACATATCTTCATAAACTCGTTGATTCATGCTATGAATCATAATGGCAAAACGACAGGGTCGTAATTGGACTTTAGTGTTGTCTAATAGGAAATTACATGAGCAATAACCTAGTCTGCAATTTTCAAAAACGGGAAAATGTTGATCTGCATATACCCGTATTGATACTATATAACCAGTGGTGTTACAACCACTTTTACAATCAGTATGGTTACAAGTGAAAAAAAATAGAAGAAAAAGTTGTAGGTGTGTGAGTGTGTGTCGGTTTGTCCCTCTCGGTGAGTCAGCAGGTGTGTGACCGGAGTGCGGGGTGACCGGCACAGAAAGTACGCACACCTGGCCGACGGGGGTAGCCACCTGTGTATGAGGTGGCGGTACCTGTGGTGTATTACATGTATTATACTTAACTCTTGTAGCAAGAGTAGTTCAATAAATTAATATTACAACTTCATCCATTATGCCTATTCTGGTTGATGGATGAGCATGTTCTGCATAGACGGTCTAAATTCATAAACATCAACTTAACCCAGTGTTTAGATTAGACGACTAAATATGTGGCGACTGTACATGTCAAGCCAGTAGTTATCAGGTGGTGGCAAAAGCCGTCAACCCCGAGCGTTTAGACTGACGTCCAAGTTTTCACAAATTTGCCACCCGTGTAGACAACTAATTCAAACTGGCTTGAAATAGTCGTGGGCGTCAGAGCGTGTCCAATAGTCGTCAGGTAGTGCCGAATTGTGTAATCTGACATAATCAGACGATCTGCAGCCGCCACACGCTTGGCATTTATACAAGATGATTTCTATCATTTTACTGCTGAAAGTCGTCACTCACGATACAGGACAGAAACAACACACATCCTGCGAACTTTGTAATCGTCAGCTAGACGCATATTCGTCATAAAATAGTATAGACCGCATTAGTCCTGACGTCATTTTGGTGCCAAACAAATTCAAACTCCGAGAAGCACTGCATAAACGTAACATCATGGCATAGTAGAGTTAAATGTACTGTAGAATTAAAAAATTCGAGATGTCTAGATGCCGACTGCTGCACTTATGAAGGGATATCCCCTGGGATATCACAATGTTTGGCACCAGAACATAGGGAAACCCCAGTCAAATGACGTCACACTAATGCGGTCTATGGTGAATCTGCTGCAAACACAGTTCACAGTAATTCTGGCTACGAACCGACGAACAGATAAACTTAATGACTTACAAACTCGCTTCGAACTGAAGAACTCGCTTTGAAAAAACAAACTCGCATCTAACTGACAAACAGACAACCAACACAATGACAGACAAACTCTTATTACTAATCACCTACAAATTCTTATTCATTCCCCATATGGTTGGCCATTACTGTAGCTACGCGAATGAAAAATTGAATTTTATATCGATAATTAGAATGATATATGCAACAGATAGCCTGTAAAGAGAGGATCACAAAGACATTTGAATTTTAAAAATCGGTCAAGTAGTTCAAGAATTATGGAGGAAAATCTAGTAAAATTAAGATTGACTTTGAGGAAATCAAGTAAATAGAAAACAGTAGAAGGCATGGCACCACATAATGATTAGCACAGGGTGAGCGTATTACATCGCATGCGCAGTGGGTAGGCTACTCACGGGCAAAATAAAAATGGCGGACGGAGTGCATCGACTCGATTATCGGTATATTGATTCGCAAGTTAACATGAAGGGAGGCATGTACAGGATCGAAAAGCAGAATACACAAGTGAATTACGAAATTACCTCGAAGTACCAAAGAAAAAACATAAATATCATCAAACGCAACTCTATAGAGATTTGAAGCACTTGTAGGCTACCATCTGAGTTTTGGGCGTAGTGGTTATGGCAAATATCTCGTAATCTGTAGGTTGGGTGTTCGAACCCCTTCAGTGGTCTCACTGACAATATATTTTTTTTGTTTTCTAATAACGCTAATATATTGAGAGAATCAGTACAAAGTAAGTTAGAACAAATATTGAATTAGTTTTACCTCAAAATAATTACAATAATGTCCATAATTAAGCCTGTCACTGCCACAGTGCCAGTCACTGTCAGACTCACAGTGTCAGACTCGGCCTGGACTCGGCCTGTGAAAATGTAAACAAAGCATCAACATGTAAACAAACAGGGAAGGACACATTGTTTACATACAAAACTAATATAATTCAGCTTAGTGTTTTTTAGATTATATATTTCGTATTGATTCTCTCTACATTGGCGTTTTTCTTTTCATTTAAAAAAAATAAAGAAAAAAAAACACCTGACCCTCAGATCCAAATACAGACACACTAACCACTATGCCACTGAGTTAGCCATCTGTCACTGGTATTTAAAGGGTGTATATATGTATCTAGGTGACACTGCCACTGTCAGTGTTACTGCGCCTCCCCTATAGCAGGTATATATATATATATATATATATATATATATATATATATATATATATATATATATATATATATCAGCTAAGGGTGGAGCGTATCCTATATTTCGCTTCAACCATGCTGTGCCCAAATGGGCCTAGAAACAGCTGCTACAGCTTAATTATTGACATTATTGTAATTATTTCAAGGTATATAATAATAAGAAAACCGTATACCTGTGTTTGAATTTTTATTTCACCTCACCCCTGTCCTTCGGCCATTAAAACCTCGGTCTATGACCTCGGTTATAACGGCCGGGGACAGGGGTTCAGTAAAATAAAAATTCGCCCACAGGAATACAGTTTTCTCATATTACAATTACTCTCTAGATATTGATGATAGGGACATGATATTTAGCATGCAGGAGTATTTTCACATGGTGAATCCAACGTAGATATCTATTTTCATGTATATTGATGATGTCATAGTTAATTTGCATATTAATTGGGAAATATGTAATAATGATGCAAGTTATAGTTATACAAAGTGTTACCACATTCGCATTACTTAGCAATATTTACTGTTATTTTTTTAACGGTGTTACGCTACCTAAGAAAACATTACCGGTCACAAAGCGTTACATTTAAATTGCGTTATGCTACCTAATGCTAGGTTTACACCATCACCCCGGCAGTCCCGGCAAAGTATTTTGGGAGAAACTGGACTTGTAGGTCCTAAGTCATTATATCTGGACTCGGATGTGAATCTTAACTGGACTTGACTGCCAGGAGCTTGACTGTCAAAAAATCTGCCACGGCAGTCCCGGCAATCCCCCATGGCGTTTGAGCGTGGTGACTGCCATAAGTGGTTGTAATTGGACTTAGGATGTCTTAAGCCATTGGGATTGTGAATCCTAAGTCGACTTGGATTACAAATAGCATTAGGACGTAGGTCGTCCCAGGTGGTCGGGATATTCATTGAACTTCCAACAGTCACAGGCAGAGAAAACATTGAATAAGATACATGCTAACCACCGGAGAAGGTGAACAACTGTACACGGTTGTGAACAGGAAAGATGTTTTCTTATATTTTCTATTTTTTTGTTATCAAACCCATTCACTTTTGTTTTAAGATCTTAACACAACCTAACTCGACTGAAGTCGACGGGATATTTGGGGTAGAGTGGAGAAAAACCAATGAAAATACCATGAAAGTCCTATCTAGTCGGGACTGCCCTAAGTCGACTTATGTCGACGGGAAACTTCCGTAATCCGTCAAGGTGAGACCCTAAATCATCCTAACTCGTCTTGGCCGTACCCTGTCCATACCCTAGCTCTACCGTCTCCTTACCTACGGCAGAGATCAAGTCGAGTTAGGTCCACCTACGACCAACCTTACTTGACTTAAGTCGACGGGATGTAGGGGGCCAAGTGGGCAATAACCATAAAAATACCATTAGAATATCATAAAAGTACCAAGTCGAGTTTTCAGGGAAGAACTTATAAATACTATAATTTTAATAACCTTGAAGATTTTGTGTCTAATTACAATTTCAGTGAATTTTATTCAGAATCGGATCCTGACACATTATGGGAAACGCTAATAAACCTAATTATTAATTTTTTAGATAAAGAATGCCCAATAAGGAAATACAAAGATTGTATAGCTAAGGACGAATGGGTTTCAGATGAAATTTACTATTTAATAAATGAACGACGATTACTTATGGCCAAGTATAAGCAAACGGGGGAACCAGAATTAGCTAGCAGGGCAAAAATACTTAGTAAGCAAATTAAATATGGTATAAAACAAGCTAAAAGTAGTTTCTGTAAGGAGCAAATAGAAAATAGCAAAAAACAACCACAAGAATTTTGGAGATTTATTCGGGGATTGTTAGGAAATAACAATGAGGAAACAGACTGTTCTTTAATTGATGAAAGTGATAATCGGATCGATAATGAAAACATACCGGACTACATTAATGATTATTTTTGTAACATTGGGAAAGATCTATTTCATGAAAGGAATACCGCAGATTATTATAAATTGGTCGATTCATTGGTTGGAAATAATACGGGTAATATAGATGTTATTATAACTGAAAAAGATGTTGAAGATTCAGCCAAAAGTATATATATATCTAAAAGTTCGGGGATTGACAATGTTTCAGCTAGGGTGATAAAGGACTCAATCATTTTTCTTAAGAAGGAATTTGCACATTTGTTTAATTGTTCAATACGGGTGGGGAGAGTACCTAATAAATGGAAGATTGGAACAGTAGTACCTATCCCTAAAAGCGGCGACTTGTCTAGAATTGAAAACTGGAGACCAATAACCCTGACTCCTATACCGGCAAAAATCATTGAAAAGTTTATAGCTAAATATATAGAAACTTATAATGAAATACATCATCCTCTGAACAACAATCAATTTGGTTTCCGGAAGGGGTTGGGTACCTGCGATGCTCTTTTTCAATTCTCTAAAGATATTTAGGAGGCCAGAAATAGTGGTAATATTATGGCAGTTGTATACGTTGACCTAAGAAAGGCTTTTGATTCAGTGCCTCACCAACTTCTAATTAAGAAACTAAGATATGAATTTTTCTTCCCCAAAAATATAGTTGACTGGATAAAAAATTATTTGTTAAATAGGACTCAACGTGTTAAGATAAATGGCCTACAGTCAAAGTTAAAAAGAAATGATTATGGAGTCCCCCAGGGTTCCGTATTAGGGCCGATTTTATTTAATCTATTTATTAATAATATGTGTGATGAAGTTTTTTTAAGCAGTCATATGCAATATGCGGCTGATTTGGTAATTTACAGTGTAGGAAAGAATGAAAATGAAATAATATATAATTTGCAAGATAGTCTAAATAAGGTTACAACATGGTGCAATACTAATGGTATGACGATTAACACAAAAAAGACAAAAGGTATGTGGTTTTCTTCTAGCTGTAGATTGAAATTATTAAATCCTCTAAAGTTAAGCTGTAATGGGAAAGAATTAGGTATGGTAGATAAATACAATTATTTAGGGGTTACACTAGACACTGTAATGAACTTAACACATCATTTAAAAAATATTAATAAAAATGCAAACTATCGATTGTTTAAATTAAACAAAATCAGAAAATTTATTGACAAAGATACGGCACGGAGAATCTATATAACGGTTATTAGGCCAACCTTAGAATACTGCTCTTTTTTAATTGATGGTTCCAATCTAAAGGAAACTAAATCGTTACAAACAACCCAAAACAGGGCATTAAGGTGTATCACAGCAAATTGGGCCAGGATACAAAATATCGAAAACTTATATAAAATAAATAATATCGATTTTTTAGATGCGAGAAGAAATATGCAAGTATTAAATTTAATGTATAAACAATCTATCAACATGAATAATATTGACACACGAGAACGTATTACCCGAAGTAGGCATCACATAAGATTTAATAAAGAAAAAATTAATAGTAGCACTTATTATAGATCACCAATGTATCGGGGAAATGTATTATGGGATAAATTACCGAGTATCACACAAACGTTAACAACTACTAAAGAATTTAAAAAGGAAATTAAAACCATGTTCTCGGTATACGATTGGAAATGAAATGTCAAGGAGATTGAATGTATTCTTAGTATGTTACACTTAAGTACTGTATTTTCCACCTTTATCATACTTCAATCATAACCTTACCCATTTTGTATCTCAAGGGTCGGTTAAAAATGTTTATTACTTGTTATGAGAATCCATGTATACCTTATGCTCGGTGGAAGATCTCACCTCGGTGAGAACCGTAGTTAATAAAATGAAAAAAATAAAAAAAAGGATTGTGCCGAAATCTATTGCCGGGACAGCTGGGGTGATGGTGTAAACCTAGCATAAGAACGCATTACCCCTTACCCTGGATAAAAAGAGATGACCAACCCTGACCATAGGCCATTGCATTGCATCCTAAACGTGTTATTAACCTTCAAGAGATACAGGCGGAAAGATGGTGTAAAAGAACAAAAGTAGAAATTTCAAAAGAGCAAAGGACTAGGTTAATTTGCTCAGAACCACCAGTGAAACCCACCAACAAATGCCCCAATATCTCTACTATATGAAACAAATGATTTTAGATAAAAACAAAAACGAGAAAACAATAACTACCTTCGTATATATGTCTTTAGAAATCATTTGATACTGTAAACCACCAATCTTGGCATTCACAACAACCTCACCCCTTTGGATCAAAAGCTATTTAGAACAACGAACCCAAATTAAATCCCTAAAGGCAAATATCTACGGCGTCCCCCAACGTTCAATCCTAGGTCCCACGTTTTTCTTCATATACATAAACAGCATTACACGGTGCGCCACAAACACTCAAATTAAATTATATGCTGACAATGCCGTGTTCTACGCAAGTGAGGAAAATTTAGAAATAGCAATAGCTAGACTACAAACAGACATGAACAAAATAGAATACTGGTGCAAGAATAACAAACTTACAGTGAACACTTCGAAAAACATGATATTTGGGTCCAAAAATAAACTAAAAAACGCTCCGCATACTGAACTATATCTTGGAACTGAACGACTAACAGCAGTAAACTCCTTCTCATACTTGGGTATAAACTTAGATCCAAACTTAACATATACAAAACACAACAGCACTTCAATATCAAAAGTATCGCATAAACTATATTTACTCTCCTTCATTAGAAAATATTTGACTCAAAAACAAGCACCGACTGTCTATAAGACTAAGATCTTTCCTTGCGCCAAATATGGGGATGTTCTCTTCCATGACACCAATAAAAACCTTCTTAACAAATAAAAACGCTGCCAAAATAGGGGGTTTAAAGCCTGCTGTAATTTATAACCTAGAACCCCGACCACAACTGTCCACATGCTTAGTAAAATGAATCTCCTCAATGATCGTAGAATTGCCCATCTAGAGAATATTGCCTACCAATGTAGTAAAAATAACACTTATCGGAAAGATCCAACTAGGGAAATTAGACTATTCGAAGGCCCATTCTTGCACAAGGAACAAAATATAAAAACTGAAAAATACAAGACCTCCGTGGAATTTAAATCTAATTCAGTTTGGAACAGTCTACCCGCAGAAGCTAGACAGATACCAAATTATGACCAATTTAGGTCGTACTCTAAAACCAAACTTAAAACTAAATTGCAACTACCTGACGAAACTTAAAACATACCAAATAATATTGATCTTCCTTTCCAGTGGCTTTTAATCTTTGAAGTCTGATAATCAGACTTTGAATCAGATACATAACTTACCTTATATTGACTAACTGATGAATATAGAATTTTTAGCCTACTAACGTACTCGTACCGTAAAGGTTATCTAATCTAGAAGAGCTAAAGAGTATTTGGAGTATATGCTCCACCGAGAAGTCAAGAAACTGCTGTTATCGTTGTGTTGTATTTATGCTGATAGCAAATCGTTTTTCCGTTGACCTGTACTGCCTTTGTAAGTCCACTAGTCTGGACGTAAACTCTTACAAATCTGGCAGCAGTCTTGCAACAGTATTGTAACAGTCTTACAACAGTCTTACAACAGTCTTACAACAATCGTACAACAATCTTGCAACAGACTTCCAACAGTCTTGCAACAGTCTTGCAACAGGTCTCATTTTTTTAATTGGTAATTCCAATAAGTAACTTTTTTAATTGTATTGTAAATATGATATTTATATGTTAAGGAAGGGTCTAGAATAACTCCAAGTTATTTGTAGGTTGGAACATTTTGTAGTTTAATACCATCCAATTTAAGCACAATATGCCCTAGCCTTCTTTCATTAAACTTTAGTCCCAGACTCTTGTAGTTAGAGGCATTTATTGTTAATCTATTTTGATTACACTATGATAGTATGCCAATAGTATTGCCAGCTTACAATTTCACCTTAACACTGTCCAGATATTTAACTACATCATTTATGTATAATAAAAACAATGTCAGACCAAAGTTTGGGCCCTGTGGGTTATTCACCCTTGTGCTCTTACTAACCATGTAACAACAATTACAGGAAGAATGATTGGGACTAAGCCATAATGTTTGCAAATAGTTGTATTATCAAGATGGTTATCATATGAGAGTTTATTGTACTATAGAAGTACCGCGCTCATCCATTGTAAATGGAAATATCATTAGCTCCTAGTATTTAGTTTATTTCAGAAGAGAAAGTACAGAACAGAACGCGATGGTAGTTCTTGCACTGAAGCTGTTTCGCATACATCAAGATATCACATCTGATGCACAATTTGCTCGTGGTAACAATGTATTACATATATATTACAGGGTGACAGTGATGAGGTGATTTAAAAAATACAGATGGACTCAGTGTACCGACATTTGTTTCTGGATTACGCATTTGAATTCTTTAACAGTACTTAGTTTTTGAGTAGATCCATTAACGGTGATTTTTGATATCTACTGGTTTTTGCCCACCTACACATAAGTGTTAATAACTGCATATGTCGTCTGATGACCAAGTAGTCTAGCTTTAGTTGCTCATGCAAAGTAGAAACTCGGAGTCGGGCATGCCTTGGATTTCGCGTGATCACTTGTAGAGCCCTATTTTGGGTTACCTGGAGGGATTCGATGTCTTTTTCTCGGAATGATATTCTCGGAATTTATTCAGCTTGTAAATCCTTGAGTTACAGTTTTTATTAGCTACCCGTATGTGCTTAGCGAAATTCAGGTCCCTATCTATGGTCACCCCTAAATAAGTATAATGTGGCACCTCTTCTAAGGATGCTTAATTGCAAAGTATGTCCTGGGAGCTGTTTCAAAAGTCGGGAGGGTGCTAAACGGGAGGGTGCTAAAGCGAGAGCTAACGATGGCATTTGAAGCGTTGCGGCCTCTCGCTTTGAAATGCGACGTGCCGCTGGAGAGACTTCACTCGACTTTTGAAACAGCTCCCAGATTTGGTAAGTATGCAATTCTTTTATGAGACGCAGCCCAGCCGGTCTTTGTTTTATCGCTATTGATAGCCATGCAATGGGTTGAAATCATGTTACTAAGCACTATGTGAATTCGTGGTCAATAAAACTGTTACAAAAATAAGTATCGCGGCTGCGTCTGTGTGGGTGATTTTGGGGTGGGACTGTGGTGACCTGTAATTAGTCTAGCGGTCTAGATGGGCAGGAACACGTTCGTCTGTTCGTCAGTTCGTCTGTTCATCGTTTCGTCAGTTCGTCTGAGCTCTTAGATTCGTCGATTTGTAGGCTGCAAGTGAAACTTGGAGCAGATATTTGTTCGTGGGTTAAATATTGGACGAATACGCGTCTAGCTGACGGCGAACGCGTTCGCCAGGTGTTGGTAGTATCTGCTCTGATGTACTTCCATAGTCTTATGGCTCCAGAATAACACTGATCGATGAGTTTTAAAAAAGGAAGCAGAGAAAAAAAGGATCTATTTTTATTTCTCATTTTCTGCTTGGATGGTGTCGGTCCGATCTGCCTGACAAGTATTGATGACGGTCGGGTGAGGGGAGTGGGAGGACGGCGGTTTAGGGGGGAGGGTGGTACAAACAATGAGGAATCAATGTCATTAGGCTCCTAATCCAGCACTCCTGGCGTTAACTCCCACCAGGAGGAGCGCACGTTCACCAAATGAGCAAATAAAGTCTTGTGCAGGGACTGCCCACCACCCCAGTGGCACCCTGAGCGGCACTTCCCCCCTCACACTGACAACGTCCTCTGTCGAAGTCAGAGTCGACGATGGCTTTCAGGAAAATGACTTCCGGTCACTCGGACCCTCCGCACGCTACTAGGGTGACGTTACTCAGAGTTCGTAGCGACGCCCAACATGGTCGACACGCATGCGCGGGAGGTGCAGACCGGCGCAGCGAGATCTCGCGGGAAATCACGCCCTGACGTTGATCACGTGACCTTGTGGGACGCATGTGTCTGGGCAGAGGGGGTTTGGATGTGAGCTGACATGGACAGGCGGGGGTGGGCGATAACGGGGGACGTGAATGGGTACAATACGTGACAGAGTCTGCTCCGCCACTGACAAAGGCAGGAATAGCAGCTATAAAGCCTCTTTTAACCTGCCGACTTTCGGCATACTTTGGTCTCCGATAAATTTGTCGGAACCACAAATTGGGGGTTTCCACTTCCCAAATCATTATCTACCATTTAGTTTTGGAGCAGGATCCATTTTTTTATGTAAAGGAAACCCATTTCGAAGTGAGTCCTGAGTGAACATCTGCCTCTTATACACCCTGTTTGGGGGTAACAGTGCAAACGAAAACAGGGGATGGTTCAAACGCTGGGGTGGCAGTCAAAACAGTTGGGTCTTGACCACTGTCTAGAGCGAGGACATGTGAGGAAGCACTCTATTCTTTTTTAACATCATACATCAAGAAATATATTTACAGTGTTTTATATGGCGTTCTGCAACATACATTCACCTTTTGTCAAAATTACATTTATTATCTTTTATCTTTGCAATGTTTGTGTAATAACACTTAAAACCACAGTATGTATATAATCAAGGAAGCTCATGACAATGCATCAGCACAGACATTGTCTATATCACATACATGAAAAATCTCTAGATTAAATTCTTGCTACAACCACGGACCTATATACAAGTCCGTGCTACAACATACTCTGGTATAGCAATCACCTGTTTTTGTTTTTCATTACCCTACCCCTGGATGAAAGTAGAAAGCAGTAGCTGGGAAAATAAAATTTTATTGAATTTTATGTAGTAAAGTAGTAGATAAAATTTTATGTCGACCTTACTGGACGACATGTTAAATGAAATAATAATATGAGGTAAGTAATAATACATTGAATAATTGACATTAGAGTAAAAGTCAATTATGATGAAGTTATAAGATAAGAATACAATGTTGAATTGTATTATAGGTAATACAATGATAATTGTATGATAATAAAAAGGCCAAGAAGCCAAGTAAAAATAGGAGAGGGAGGGTGGGAAGAATTTATGAGTCCAGTTTGTTTAGGGATTTGAGGAGGGCGATGTTCACCGCTTTTTCGTTGTCATCCTTGATATAAGAGCGGTGGGCATTTGACTTCCACCCTCCGTACTGCTGTATGGAGATTTCAGGCATCCCGGCCTGAAATGCCTGGGTTGCCGCTGCCTTGCGAAGGCTGTGCAGCATATAGTTCGCATCCTGTCGTGCGGCCACGAGTAGCTGCTTCCATGCCTTGGTAAGCATACGCGTTGTCACCGTGGTTCGGTCCTCGAGCATGAGGAACGGGTCCTCGGGGGTGGCCGTGGGGGCGGCCGCCAGCATCCGTCGTATTGCTACCAGCGGGCAGGTGGCGGGGGTCGGCGACGCCTGGAGTGTGGCCGTTTTCTCCTCCCCCGCCAGTTGAAGGTTCTTTGCCGCCTTGATGCGAACTGTCACGCTGGTGGGCGTGACCACCACGTCTCGGCGTGACAGGTGTCGCGCTGGATCGTGGGGGGTGCGACCTCGCTCTGTCGCAGTGCCGCATAGTATATGATCAGGACGGCTGCCCGCAGAACGATGTGCATGGGAGAGTCCGTTAGGGCCCCGAGGGCGGCCTGGAGGACCGCCATCGGCACCGGAGGCTTGACGTTGGGTCGATATTCTTTGTTGCGTTTCATGGCCTCCAGTGCCCGCTTCACCTGGAAATCCTCGGTTGGCGCGACGTCGCCCCCCGTCAGTCGCAGGTGCGACCGCACATGGGAGAGCTGGTTGGCGACCGTTGCCGGCGACGGGGCGTGTTCCGCGACGTACTCGAGGTACGCCGTGGTGAAGCTGACTGTAGGTCTCTGTGGGTCGGCCCGCATCCGTCGGCAAAACGCGAGGTACGTGGCGACGGCGCTCCTCTGGTTGGCGACCGTTCCGCGGGCACGTGCCTCTGATTGCCGCACAGATGCCCTCATCTGGAGTGAGAGTAGAGCCGGATCTGCATGGAAGACACAAGACTGGTATAAACGAGGCATGTGTACATGGTATGACCTCTGTAAGGGAATGGTATGTGATGAACATAGCAGCAGTATTGTAGTCCCTCGAGGTCAGATGCGCTCTGCTCAGTGCATCGGCCACGGAATTTAGAACTCCAGGCACGTGGGTGTAGAGGAGTTGGACCTGCAATTTCGCCTGCACCATCCAGGCCTGGCGGGCACACTCGGCCAGGACCGAATTACGTGCCCTCCCACTGGTGAGTGCCTGGACGGTCCCCAGGTTGTCACAGAACACCTCCACACGTGTACCTCGGTCGCGATCCGTGAGGAACGTGTTCATGGCGTACACCGTGTTGAGGGCCTCGAGTTCCGAGATGCAGGTCACGGGGTCGACGGTAGGGCACACCCGTCCCGCGTAGAAATACGTGCCGTCCGTCCCGCCGATGCCTGAGAGGCACGCATCCACGATGATACATTTCGTGGGGGGGCCTCGAGGGATCAGCGCGTGGCCGTTCCAGCCGTCGGCGAACCGTAGGAACCAGTCCAGATCTTGTCTCATATCGGCGTTGATGTTAAGATAATAGCCGGTCATGCCCCTCAGCGCCTCCAACAACTTGCTGACGAACGGCTGGGCCGGCCGTATGCATTTCCAGACGTGAATTATCTTGCCGAGGACCGACTGCAGTTGACGTTTGGTGAGAGACCGCTTCCGGGCGACCATTCTGACGTGTTCCCGTACATCCTGCAGTTTGTCCTCGGGAATGGTGATGGACATCTCGGGGGCATTTATGATGATTCCGAGCCACGTGACCACCTGCTCGGGGGGCTGTGCCTTGTCTGTGGCCTCGGGGAGGCCCAATTCCCGGAACAGCTCCCGAGCTATGGCGAAGTCCGATGCTGCCTTTCCTCGGTTGGGAGAGAGGATTATCAAATCGTCCAGATACATGGCAGCGTCGACACCCTTTTGTCCCAGCATCTGGACAATGGTATCGGCCAAGCACTGCATATGATACGAGGAGGCACGGGCACCAAACGGCATCGCCGTGTCACAGTAATACCCGTCCCTCCACGCGAAACAGAGCAACGGCCAATCCAGAGGATCGCACCGAAAGTTCTTGTACGCTCTAGCAATGTCTATGGTGCTCATATAACTCCCTGGCCCCGAGGCCACCAGGCTGCCGACGAAGCCGTCAACGGTCGGCAGGCCGTGTTCCCGCTCCTGACCGAAGACAGAGTTCTTTATTATGTATGCATTGACACTGCTCTCCTTCGGATACGTCATGTCGGTAATGACACGACGCTCAATCCCCCCCCGCTTCTCGCGTGTCATCAACAGCGACACGTGACACCATGGAGAAAACGGGGCCTCGTTGAAGGGACCTATGAGGTTGCTGTGAGTGCGTTCCTTACTTATGAAGTTGTCGACTTGTTCCGGGAATCCCGTGGCACTGGGATGGTTGAGTGCCTCCTGGGTGTCAGTCACTGGCCCAAGGTACCCGAGGGGGAACCCGAACCGGATGAAGTCGAGAAGTTCCTGTTTTCCGGGCATTCTGGAGAGGTACCGGACCCATGCCGGAATGTTCAGGTCCGTGGGAAGCTCAATACGTGCACCTAAAGCGTTAGGCAGTCCGGTGTCCCTTACTTCACCGTAAATGTGGGCGTGTCCCGGCAGCCCGGGCCCGGCGAACTGGGGCCAGAGGGCCCGCCTGTGTCCGGCGAAGGCGGCCGGGTCGGTCCGTACCCCGGGGACCGGCACCCCGGTCTCACACACCTCCCTAAGTACGGCGAAGTCGGGTGGGTTCACAACATCCATTCCTCCCCGGGGTAATTGCCGAGGCAATTGCTCGTCCACTCCGTTAACGCTGTCAGCGGTGGGAGTGTATTCCCCGGGGTCGCTGTCAACGCCTGCACGCTCCACGTGTTTGACACGCGGTGTTGTTGTCACGTGCCCGGGAGGTGTTGCGTCATACATGTGGCACTCGCTGAGGTTGGTCGTCCCCCTGCCTGGGAGTGCATGCGTACCGAGTGCAGGGGTGGTGTCTCGCGCCGCGCCTACTCCTGGGGCGCGGCGGGTGCGTTTTTTTAACCTTGTTGTGGGAGCACTTGTGTGGGCCGCAGTGCATGTCCGGCCGGTGGGACTCGGCGTGGGGCCGCTGTCGGTGTGGGTACAGCACTCTCGTAACCGACTCCGTAGGACAGCTTCCTGTTACACGCGTGGATAGAGTGCGTGCACATCCTGCCTACGGAGTCGCAAAAAGAGCACACATGTACCCACTTTATGGCTCCATCCTGGTGGCCGTTACGTTGGCGGCACCCCTTCTCTGAGTTGAATGCCCGGCAAGGCAACTCCCGTGTTCCGGACTTCGAGACATCTTGGCCGTTCGTGGTCGTTGTCGTGGCCGTCATGGCGAGCCGGACACGCTCGTCCTGTATTCTGACGTGGTCAGACCAATACAGGCATCCGGCTTCAACTTGATCAAAGACATGGTTGGACCACCTCCGTACCCCGGCCCACGGCCGTGTCTGGGCATCGGTGGTGACCTGTGTAAGGTGGTGATACAGGTCGCGGCGGTCCTCCTCACGCACGGCCCGGTGGTCCTCCATCATGTTAAGGAAAGCTCCGATGTACTCTAGTGGTCCGAGAGTGCTCCGGACCTCGAGCTTCTGGCTTATGGTATACACACCCTCACGGTCAATGTACATGTATGGTTTAGATATAAGACGGTTAGTATGCAAATCGGTTGAAAGCTTACCGGCCGTCTTGTCGTGCCGTAGGGTCTCCCGTTCGATCTCACGCTGGATGTAGTCCTCAGATACGTATCGGTCGCGGAGTTGCCGTGGGGGTGGTAGCCGTGAGGCCTGGTCGTGCGCCCAGTCCCTTGTCCTGTCTTCCGCCGCAGATGGTTCCGTTGGAGGTCTCGACGCCCGTGAAGCTGACCGTCGTGATGGCGACCGTTCGCGGGACATCTTGGTAATAGCCGTGAGGATGGACTTTACATTCTCCTCCAGGGCCACGATGCGAGACGTCTTAACGGACGAGCCGTGCTCTGAGACCGAGGCCACGTGTTCGGCGGTGCCCTGCGTGGTGGATTCTTTAACCGTCGTTTCGGACCTGTCTTCAGCCTCGGGGGCGTTGGACGGTCCGGCTTCGGGGGAGGCTCTCGTTTTCGGCATTTTCTACTCGTTATCCCTGTCCCGTTCTCGTGTGGTGTGATGGTGTGCGGGCCCTGTGCTCGTGGAGTACAGGGGCTGCGCGCACGTGCCAAGAATGACGAGAAAAGGTGTGGAGTACGTCTGTACTGTATGGCGGGTAGAGTAGAAGTGAGACCGGGGTCCGGACCGGGGTCGACCACGTGACTGCGTGGTAAGTGTGAAAGCCGCGAGGGGGCAGGAGGGGCGCCTGTGGTGCGCGGTAGAGGGGGACACCAGAGGTGGCAATGACTACCCCTGAGCAGAGCCCATGAGTCACCCATTTTCTGCAAGAATGTCAGGGGAATTTGATCTGTATAAACAAGTACATGATCTGCAGGGGAAGACACATAAACACTGAAATGTTGTAAAGTTACCACTAATGCCAAAGTATCCATTTCAACAGAACAAACTTCTTGCCAAAATCTGGAGCTATCTGAACAGGTCCAGAACACAAAATAAATTTCACTTTATCAAAAGCATCATCACACTCTTTGGACCAGATAAAACTTTTCTTTTTCTTTAACATGTTTGTAAGTGGGGTAGTGATGTAAGAGAAATACTTATAGAATTCCCTGTAAATTCTGTATGGAACTGGATATTCAACAGTACTTCTGATTATGGCTTTGACTGATGCAACCTGACCCAGACCAGCAACATATCCAAGATAAATTACCTTTGCCTGTCCAAACCTACTTTTTGTCAGGTTTACAGTTAGGTGAGCTTCTTTGAGCTTCTCTAATACAGACCGCAGCCTCCACAAATGCTCTTCCCAGGTGTCACTGTAAATCACAATATTATCAACATACACCTCCACACCTGGCAGACCTTTCAAACACTCATCATTCTTTGAAATGTTGCTGGAACATTCTAGATACCAAATGGCATCACTTTGTATTGGTACAGACTATCATGAGTAACAAAAGCAGACACCTGCTTTGCTCTGTCGCTCAAAGGAACAGCCCAGTAACCTTTGAGTAAGTCACACTTGGTGATATACTTGGCTTTGCCAATTTTGCAGTCATCTATTCTTGGAATAGGATATGAGTCTGTCTTACTGAGATAATCTATTTGCGAAAATCAGTGCAAAATCTGACAGAACAATCTGGCTTGGGTACTAGTATATAAGGTCATGACCAGTCACTGCTGCTTGGCTCAATGATGTTATTCTCTAACATGTAAGATACCTCTTTGTTCATTTTCTCAGCTTTGTGTGGGCTAACTCTAAAAGGATGTTGTTTGAGAGCTTCTCCCACATCTACATCATGGATGGCAATATTAATTTGACTAGGAACATCAGGAAAGACATCATTATACTCTAAAAGCAATGTGATCAATTCCTCCCTCTGTGCTGGAGGCAGGTCCCTAACTATCATAGTCGCCGGGATTCCTGCTACCACCGGCCTCAAGTCACCGCCGTCTGTGAGAAGTCACAAAGCCCGGCGACTGGAAGCGGGTTCAGGTGAATTGAGGTTAGTGGCGGAAGGTGGCCTTGGGGGTTGCCGTGGCTGTCATGCATCATCAGCCCGCTAGTGGGCATTTCGCAAGAATGGTGACTTAAAGCGTCCTAGGGCAGACCCGTCGGGGTACGGCGACACACCGTCGTAGCTTCCGTGACTGTCGAGGTGATGGTGTAAACGTAGCATAACATAAACTTTCCAAAATTACTGCTGTGCTAACATTGCACCTTCTTAGAAGTATGCTATCCTGGATATGCTATCCCCCCCCCCCCCCCCCCCACAAATTTCTTTATTGATCATTATTTGAGTACAAAATTGGTAAAGTATTTTAGTTGATCAAAGTGGATTAAGATCACTGGTTGCTTTTCTATTGAACCAGTAGCCTTATGGAAAAGTGTCTGGATCTAAACAGTTATATGATCCTGTCGGCCTCGGAGCTGACAAAATGGAAATATGATGCGTCACTAGTGTCTCTTGCCATCCCCTTGCGTAGGGTCAAAGTGCCTTCAAATTCCAATATTCAGGATTTTTATCTGTCTAGTGTGTCGATTTATATGGTAATTTTATGGTAATACTGTCAGTGCTGGTACGCGACACATATATGAATACTGTTTTTTTCCTATTTTTTTTTACATGTACATACTGTATCAATGGCTATACCTACAGCAACATATCTCTTTGATGTTATGGCCAGCAGTTATGTATGCAGTTTATATGATATCTATGGCCTCATAAAGTTTTACACTGAAGGTTTATCTTGGACAAAGCCGTTCAGCGATTCAAGGTTATCATATATAGTTAAACAAGGCATCTGGATTTGGAGTCTATCAATATTCTCTAATATTCTTCCATATTCATGGAATTCAGAAATCGTCGGTCAGATTCTTAATCAGTCGCTGGTGCCAAATTGTAAAACATTAGGGATGTTTAGCGTAAGTAACAAATAATTAGTCAGAGGTTAACACGGTAAACAGAAAGCCGCAGGATTTTGATATAACTTCTTTTGGAACTTTGACCCATCATCCACAAACAAATCAATTGAATGTATGGCAATAGATTGCAATTTGTTGGGAAGTGCTAACAAAATTGCCCAAAAGCAGAATGTATCAGTCGCAAATCTTCCCCTTGCCGATTTCTGAGCAAAAAAGGTCAAACACTTGGTGGCGGATAAATATATCGTGACCCAAAAATCTGCACGTGGAAACAGGCCTTATTCCCACGCGATACGAACGTCCACCGTGTTGCTTGCTGTGTTGAGGATGTGATGTAGTTATCCACTCACGGTGGAGCGGTTTCCTGATTGATTGTATTGACTTTCTTCACGTGACGCACAGATACTGTCACAATACTACTTCATTGAAAACACCCAGACAGTCTTGAGTTTCGACCGCTCTTCTCCGTCTACTGAAATGCATGCCTGACCAAAGTAACACATATTCTATGATTCGCCAATTATCTGGTCAGTGCTAGGTAAAGGACTAGGACTAGTAAGGGTAGTGTTAGTATCAACCTTTCCCTTACTGATGGGTAAAGTGCATTATCATCTTCCTATGTTTTTTTAATGGTATTCATCTCTGCAGATAATACATGATGATAATTTCTTTAGAGATTAAGTAAACACTATTATGATGATGATTTATGGCAATTTCTTTTATCATATATATATATATAATATTAGTACAACAATAATCAATAAGTAATACTATAATTATTGTGATAGAATAATTGAGACGAAGACGTGAATGGCGGAAAATATCAAAAACAGGGTTTATTCAATAATACATTGGGACAAACCCCAGTCCACACATCAAGGTATACAAGCCTAAGATTAAAATAACTAATTATATATCGAAGTAAGATTAAAAATCGACTGCTCAGGTGAGCAGTTAAGAGCGGAATGTTGTTTAAACCAAAATAGCGTCACCAAGAAACCTCCGGTTACCCTGGAAAGTATGAGTGACGCAAAACAACAAATGATGTACCGCAGTGAATAAACCTGTGAAGGATATTGGTTGATAATTTATATTTATATAAACGTAGTTATATAGTAATATAATATTAGTACAACAATAATCAATAAGTAATACTATAATTATTGTGATAGAATAATTGAGACGAAAACGTGAACGGCGGAAAATATCAAAAACAGGGCAGAAACCCGCCAGACACAACAGAATTCAATTAATGCATTTCAAAAATTTTGAAGCAATTAAATCTGAGGAGGCGACCGACATAGAGGTTTCATGCAAATAGGAATAAACAGCCGAGGAAGACCAATTACCTCGGGCCTTGATATCATTGATATCCACCCCTATGTCCTTTCGAAAGGTCGCCCCTCCGTGCCTCAACGAGTGACAGGAAACCCGGTCATCTCCGAAGCCACACAACCTTGAAAGAGATTTCAATTTATTATTAACTTTCTGGTAATTTAGTGGCAATAGAACCTTACCCGAGGGTAATTGTAGCAGAAAATCGTCTGCATGAGGATTATACCGTGATAGATATAAATTGAAAAATTTGTACAGACAAAAAATAGACTCCGGGATTCGATCAAAACAGAGAATTTTTTTATCTAGACCTAACTGGTCTACTTTAGATGAAGAAATTTTAATTTACAAGTGATTACTGGAAATAGATAAGTCTCTCCTTCTGAGAGTATGACTGGAAATTGTAAAATGCGATTTCCTTAATAATCCTCTAAATCCTAAGAGGAAAGAAATCCAAATGACCAAATCTTCATCTGAAGACATTTCTAATTTTGAAAACAGAGACCTCATATCTAAAACTGTTATGGGGTACCTGGAATTAGAACTGCTATCCCCTAAACGGGTTAAACCTTTTATGGTCATCTTAAGAAGAAAATCCGATGACATATCATTATGACCTCTCAGTTTATTCTCGAAATTGACTGCTGAGATATAATTTCTGATAGAAATTGGTTTTAAATATTGTGACAAAAATACACAATATAACGATAAATGAGAATTATTAGTTGGGAAATAAGACCATTCCCTATCTTCGCAAAAACGATAATAGCAGGATAACTGCTTATTCCTGACCTTTTCAATATTTTCAGAAACACACCCTCGTAGAACCAACTTCTGTTTAACCAACAGAGATTCCAGGATTATATCTGTAATTGAAAACCAAACATTCCTTTGTCTGAAAGTGTTTTAACGATTTTTTCTGGTACACCCCTGTAATTTAACCGAGACAATTGATCTGCTAAAATATTCTCAGCTGATCTGATATAAGAAGCTGTTAGGCTTAAATTATTTAAAAAACAGACCCAAAACAGCTCTCGTAGCCAGGCCATGCACTGTTTGTTCCTGCTACGACCAGTATTGATCATAGCCAATACCTGCATGTTATCGGTGATAATACTTACTCTGCAGTTTTTATAACAGTTGGACCATCGTTTAACACCGACCAATACAGGCCAAAGTTCATAAAGGTTAATATTCTGTTCAATAATTTCCAATTCAGGAGATTTCTCAAAATGAGAATTTTCAATAACTTCACATTTATCATCGTTCCAAGAACCATAGAAAAAATCGAGGCCTGCCCAAGCCCCAAAACCTAGCATAGACGAGTCTGAAATAATCGGGCAATGATTGCATTCGTGTTGAATAATTTCCTTTCCATTAAAAACATTGCAAAATTTGTACCACCAATTTAGATCTTCAAGTAAATCGTGAGTCAATTTAATTTTTCCCCGTTTTGGACTTGAAGCAGAAAGATCGAAAATCCTGCGACTAAACGTTCTGCCTCCACGTACCACCTGAGAACAGAAGGAAACTAACCCCCCTATCTGTTCTAACTCTTTTTTCAATACCATATTATTTTCCCGGATTGTTTCAATCAATTTTTTGAGCTTTTCAATTTTACCTTCTGGCAAAGATAGTGTTAATTCTTCAGAATTTATCAAAATCCCCAGAAAAACAGTCGTTCTCGAGGGATCAGTCACTTTTGACATGGATACTTCAAAGCCAATATTACATAGGATGTCAATAAGTGCATTACGTTTTGTTAAACAATCAATGCAGTCAACCCCGATTACTAAGAAATCATCCAAATAATTGGTGATTCCAAATATACCATTCTGACTTGCTATGTCAACTACCAAATTGGATATTCTGGTAAAAATATTTGGTGCGCATTTCAACCCGAAACAAAGACGTTTATCTTCGAAAAACGTTGGGCCATTGCCTAAATCCCAGGAAAAACCCTGAAAACAGGTTTGATCAGCTCTAACGTTCACCGAACGATAAGCTGATTTGATGTCTACTACACTTAAAAATTCGTTACCTTTTAGATCTTTTATAGCATCATAGACCGTATTATAAGAAAACGACTCTTAGGTATTATCCATAAAGTTGTTGATACTAGTTTTATCCGGGCTCGAGCAATCCGTAATAGGCCTAAGTTTACCATTAGATTTAATTACAGCGCCTAAAGAATGAACGCATTTAGGCTTTAATGAGGCATAGGCTACTTTGCTAGATGAAAGTTCACTTTCGATTATATCGGACATTTCGCGATAAATATCGGGTTCTAGTATAGAATTGTAATTTTCACAACAATAGTTAGTGTCACATCCATCATCAACTATTGAAAATCCATTAACAAACCCGTTATAAATGAATTTCCTATCGAATTCCGTTAAACTACTGGTATTATTAGGCCCCTAGAGATAATGCTTAATACGGCAAGGTTTTAGTTGAGCCTCAAATTCGCCTATAAAATGATCACAATTACAAACATTGTTGATACAGTCTATATCAAAATCTAACAAATTCTCTGAATCCCAAATAGGTAGATAAATATCGTTTGGTTTAAATCCGGACTCTGAATCCACTGGTATGTCAGAGTTAATCTCAACGGTTTTTACTCTTTTCAAATTCAAATCTGAAACATTTTCAAACACTACATTTTGGGTATCAACGATAGAATTTAACGAAAAAGTACCACCTTTGTCTTTTTCTGAACATATCGTATCCAATTCCCCATCAGATACTTGACTTTTATCCTTTTGAGCAACCTGTAAATCCGTGTCATTAATACTCAATCTACCGCTACCGTTAGCGTTATTTGACCTGACCTGACCTGATTTTTCTGCAATGCGGTCAGTCATGTGGTTTCTATTAATAACATGAGACATTGTATCAACTTTACCGCAAGTATCTAGGTTACTCGGATATGCATTTCATTTGGTATTTGTCTTCTTGTTTTGACACGAGAAAACCCCGTGACTACTGGAGTGACAAACACTGCAACAATGTCGATATCTACAGTTTGTAAAGGTACAACCATTTTCTTGTTTGTTATAAGTGTTACAAGTGTGAGAAAAACCAGAGTTTGTCGCTTTCGTCTTTATCTGTTTTGCATTTTTGGCATTAATTTGCCATCATACGACAAATGCCTAACAATATCGCTAGGATCGATAGTAGCGAATGACTTGATACCTTTTTTGTTCGCTTTTTCCTTAACAGATTTATCGTACCTAATCAATGCTTCGCTTTGAAAAACTCGTGTTTTAGCCTTTTCTGCTAGAAGAATCTGATGATCGACTACGCCAGAAATATCTTTCCCATTCTCAAACATTTCTTTTAGCATTTTCAGATTTACTAACACCAAACTTTCGTAAGAGCTAATTTTTTCCCCCTTTTCAAGATATCTGGAAGTATCATATTTAGCAGTTTTCTTTTTTCTATCGTCAGAACTTCTTGATCTGGATTTAGATTAAAAATCGACTGCTCAGGTGAGCAGTTAAGAGCGGAATGTTGTTTAAACCAAAATAGCGTCACCAAGAAACCTCCGGTTACCGCATCAGGTAACCGGGTAACATGGAAAGTATGAGTGACGCAAAACAACAAATGATGTACCGCAGTGAATAAACCTGTGAAGGATATTGGTTGATAATTTATATTTATATAAACGTAGTTGTATAGTAATATATATACATACATATTATTATTATTATTATATAACCATGATTATACAAATTGATAACCAATATACTACACTCACAATTATTCACTGCGGTTCCCGCACTATAAGAAGGTTCAGTAAAAAATACAGGATACTACCGTAAGCGTGGACTGTATATCACCGTAATCTTATCTACAGTTCATTATCGTATATTCAGTATCACAAAACGGTATTCAACTGTAAACATATTCAGTCCTGTAAACCATCCAATCTATATCAAGTCCTTGGTATATGGAAAATCCAATGTTATACTATCAATTTTGATTATAAAATTTTTACTAAAACCCTATTTATCATCTTTTTATTAAATATATATATATAATAAACCCACCATTCTTTGTTTTTTTAACGTTTTTTAAATAGATGTTACTTTCAGAACACCACTCTTCTGTAGGGTTCTGGAAATAACCCCTTATAAGCCTTTCAGAGGCTTTGACTAGAGACATTGGGTCGGGCCACACTACCCCTGCCGCCTCCCGCCTGTTTCTACTGGTAGAAGAATAGGTGGTCTCAGTGAGAAGCCCCCAGCCGGCCCCCGGCCAACCCCGGCCCACCCCTGCATCCCCCTCTGATTTACAGTCGGAGTTGCGAGAGGGAAAACTCACTAGGGTGGATGTGAGACCTAGATGTGTTCACTCATTGGGGGATGTGTGGCGCACGGATAGTCGCCTGCGCCCGATCACAGGGTTCGTCGCCTGGTTAGGAGGTACACAACTTCTTCAAGGAACCCGCTTTTCCCAAGTTGTCTCTCCTTGTCATCACCATTGACTTGCTCAGATTGCAGGTGCTTCTTCAAGAGGATACCAAATGCTTGCTGGCATGGACCCCGTTCATGCAGTTATACTCTAACCAGTCAGAGGGCGCCTCTGCTCGGTTGGCAGTGACACTCTCATACCACCGGGAGAGATCACTCACACTCGGACTCTCAAACACTCCACAGTAATCATAGACACTTCGCAAATCCAACTGATTTTCTTTTTGTTCAACTAATAAATTGTATTTGGGGGATATGAGCAATGCCTCCACCAGTCTAGTTGTTGTCTTGTCCATCATTTATTAGCCCGAATGCATGAGAGCATAGGATTTTTCATAAATTCTGAAGAATTAACCCTTTCGTTACCCGAGGAGAAAATAGTCAAACCTAAAAAAAAAAGAACAAATAGGAGGTTTCGTTTCTTTTTGTTCACAAGTCGTTAGGGGTGGTAGGATTTTCAATCGAAGAGTCTCCTATTTGTTTGCCTCAATTCCAAGAAGAGGGAAAATCAAACCAACCCAAGATTTGTTAGACGATTTAAACTGGTGGTACGATCTTTGTCAGATATTTAATGGGAAAGAATTTCAGACGGTTATTGATCATTTTCATTTTGTAAAATCTCCTAAACTAGATGAAATCGAAGAAAATATCACTGAGAGATTTCAGGATATGTCACTGAACCATCAAAATTGATAATATAATCAATAATAGGTCAACCTTATATGGCCTATTCTCATGAAACGAGTGCAAGTCCAATTTTAGACGTGTCCAGGGCCCTGTTTTTTTAGTCAAGACAGTCTTGGGCTGAGATCTGCGAAGATATCCTAGAGAATCTAAGACATTTTTTTCAAGACAAAAGATGGCCGCTGTCCTATAGACATGGTCTTGGTGCGCCACGGTAGATCGCCGCTTAGCTTGAGACAAATATAGAACTATCTTAGATTCTATAATTCTACTCTTGCCGGATACCAGCTTCAGCACTGGTGCAGTCATATCAAGTTATATTGGGGTCTCAGGAGTGTATTGTGTCACCCAACTCTGTTGAGACATAGGTTAGGGTGTTGGAGGTAGGATGTTCCAACCCTGGTGCTGGCACGTCATTTTCACCTAGAAAAGGTGAAAGAATTTTGTTGTGGTGTGGTTGTGGGTGTGGGTGTGGTTGTGGTTGTGGTTTTGGCTGTAGATGTGGTTGTGGTTGTGGCTGTGGTTTTGGCTATAAATGTGGTTGTGGGTGTGGGTGTAGATGTGGTTGTGGCTGTGGTTTTGGCTGTAGATGTGGTTGTGGTTGTGGGTGTGGGTGTAGATGTGGTTGTGGTTGCGTTGTGGCGGTTGTGGGTGTCGTTTTGGCTGTAGATGTGGTTGTGTTGTATTTGTGGGTGTGGTTGTGGGTGTGGTTGTGGGTGTGGTTGTGGGTGTGGTTGTGGGTGTGGGTGTAGGGATGGTTGTGGGGGTGGGTGTAGGGATGGTTGTGGGGGTGGGTGCAGGGGTGGGTGTGGTTGTGGGTGTGGGTGTGGTGTTGGTGTGGACTGGGTTTGGACTGTTGAGTGCGGACTGGTAACTGAGGACTGTTGAGTGACAAGAGCATCTTGTTTTCTTGTTCTCATGTGGTCACATGGCTCCAAGATTCCTCTAAGACACCTCTAGGACATGTCCAGCCTTGTCTTGGGCTGAGACCGTTTTGGAGCCAATTTGACCTAAGATAGCCTAAGATATCTCAAGATAATCTTGACTAAATGACACCTATGACACCCCTAAGACGTCTCAGCCCAAGATATATCAAAGATCCTCTAAGATATCTTGTCTATAGCACACTTTGGCCTTAAGACGGTCTTAGCCAAACATTATCTTGACTAAAAAACAAGGCCCATGATTCTAGATTTCCCCCAACGTGTTATATGTTTTTTTTCAGATTTAAATGATAGATGTCGCTGAGTGCTCGAGGGGGAGTATAGGTTTTAATGATCAAATATCAATATTTTGGTCTCCAGGGGGTCAAAATAGGTGACGAATCACCAAAAATGAATATAACAATGCCCTGAAAAACCACTTTTTTTGTAAATAACCAATTTTTTTCCATACCAGAAGTGATTTAAAAAAAATTTCCCTGTGAATTTTGCGTTGAAATATTATTTCTAGCAAAATTCCGAATAAATAATTTTAAAAATTAAGAAATTCTGTTAATTCAAGCCAATTTAAGCTAATTTCTGGTATTTCTGATTAACGTGCTATGTGGATGTATTTATATATGACAATAGGAAATTGTAATATGTTATCAATATTTCTAGTTTGTCTTATTGAATTACGGTATATGTAAGACTATGTATTGGCCACGTATATTCTAAAGATATTCCCCATGAAATAATAAAAATTTAATGTCAGAAACTAAACTTTTTGTGCCAAAATGGACAGTATAATACATAGCGAGCAAACGTGGATAAAACATGCAACGTGGAATCAGTTGCATTTGATTCCAGGAAAATATCACTTAGAGGTAATTATTGGCCGATTCTACATATGCCACATGCCAAAATTGCAGCATGGGCTTGCCACTGCCAACCCCCTGTAAAGGGTTTAAAAAAAAGATTAAAATCTAAATAAAATTCTTTTTTCCTAATTCATGATATGCAAACGTGCTATGAGGATAAATACTATTATCACACTAAATATTTCTTGATTTTAGGAATGCCTACAGCAAATTCCAAAATTCTTTCAAAACAAATATGTTACATTTTAAACACATAAAATTAGTTGCCTCATCAATTACAGACAATATTTCTAATGAATACTGTGTTACCCTATTACAAAAAACGTGCTACGTGGATATTTGAGTAGGTTCAAGTATTAAGCTTTTGTGGATATATAGGAATTGTTTATGCATTGGTTCAATCATTCATATGAAAGTAGTGATGTTACACTAACATCAGCTGTACTTGACTTTATTTAATTAATTTTCCTGTAAGAACTACAACAAACGCTTTATTTGTACTTTTCTTTAATTGAAAATAAACAGGCCATATGCAGTGGTTTCATGAGAACCGACCATATATGCAAAAGCATACCTATGCTGGGCCCATATAATGTAAAAGGGTGGTTCTCGTGCAGTGTCACATTGTGCTTGCAGTAGGACTCTCCAGAACTGAGGAAAGTGGTGAGAAATCTTTCAACAAATTCCTCAATTAAAATTTCAAGTTCAAAGTGCAGTCATATGAGTCAGTCACAAGTACAGTATAGGTAGTGCCAATATCAAGTGCCAATTTCTCAAGTGCCAACAAATGCCAACTTTAAATTCAAAGTGTGTGTATGTTGAGTGCCAATTTCAAGTGCCAATTTCTCAAATGACTATAAGTGCCAAACTGACAATTGAACTCAGGTAATTTCAAAAGTAAATTCCTATAAATTCCAAATGCCACCAATTCCAAAATTCTAGAAATATGGTTGCCAAGCCAAGTTTTATGCCCCGTCCGCTCTTACTCAAGGGAGACCTTAGTCAACATTGGGACATTATTCAGTATTCCGTTTACAATAGGTATTACAAAATTTTACATGCAGCAGTATTGCGCAACTTATGTACAACATGGTATAAAAGTATAGATACGAAAACAAGAACAAGGCGGTTCTAAGAATGAGCAGACAGGTCTCTCTGAGTTATACCTGCAAACTTACAATAATTATCGTAATAAATTGTCCATATATGAAATAATTGATTATGTATATAAAAACAGAAGAACATGATCAAACAACCAAATCTCTATCTTGAGCAGGGAGAGATACTTTTTCTAAAAGGGGGGCAGAGCAGAGGGGGTGCGAGATCCTTCCCTTTTAGGGTATTTTTGTTTGTAGATACAGTTTCTGATGGAACTTAAAACTTTCTAGGGTATCTATGTTTCTTATTTCCGGTTTCAATACGTTCAAGAGTTTTGTTCCATGCTGTACAATTCACAGAATGAGATGCTAATTTACGGTTTGTACGGAACGAGACGTTTACGCCGAGTTCCGTACAAACCGTAAATTATCATCGAGTTCTGTGAATTGTACAAGCATCGATGGACGTTATATATTTACTATATACCCAAAATATAAAAAAAAAATCATTAATTTAATTTTTAACAACCGATATGTTAATAAACGTGTATGGCAAGGTGGTCAGTATTTTTACGTCATATGCCGAAACGGTGCGTTTTTACAGTATATACGGCATGGGTATATAGTAAATAACATTTCTAGTGTAAGTGGTTATTCGTGGGGTATTAATCTTTATTAACGGTGCCTCATTTGCTCTGGTGGGTCTCGCAGCCTCCTGCAGATTACCCGCCTGTTTTGATTTAACATACATGTAATTCAGTACATGGGTCTCTCTGCGGGTCTCCAA
This sequence comes from Alentia gelatinosa, assembly GCA_950022655.1. Classification (NCBI taxonomy): domain Eukaryota; kingdom Metazoa; phylum Annelida; class Polychaeta; order Phyllodocida; family Polynoidae; genus Alentia; species Alentia gelatinosa. Next base: position 60,912,280 of record OX465582.1, read on the forward strand.
GTATGGTAGTTGCAGTTAGCGGTGTAGTGTAGTAACATGGGTAAGTGGGTGGGCCTTTAAAACTATCTTCAGGGCTGCATTTTTTTAAGAATGTATAGTTTGTGGAGTATTTGGCCTCTGAGGTTGGATAGATGTGCTTTATAATTCAGATTTTCATCCAGGGCCACACCCAGATACCTGTAGGTGGGCACCCACTGCAGTTCCTCATGATTCAGTGTCAGTCTACAGTCCTCTCCCCATGTTTAATTAAGTTTTTATTGGTGCCATATAGTACAGATTTGTTTTTTTTGGGTATTTTTTGTCAACCTATTTCCTGTGCACCAACGATAAATGTTGTCTAAGTCCTTTTGCATCGCATTGCATATGGCTCGAGGGCTGCTTCCTGACCTAAATAAAACAGTGTCATCCGCATATAGTAGGCAATGGGTGTCCTCCTGGCCCATCCCCCTCTCCAGGCTAGATTTGATATCGTTAATATAAATAATAAATAACAGCGGGCCGAGAATGGACCCCTGTGGAACTCCACAGGTGATCCAGTCCCTACCCGACTGGATTCCATTTGCATAGGTTGATTGTGATCTCAAGTGCAAGTAGTTTTGAAATCATTTTAATAGTTTCCCAGAAATCCCTAATTTTGATAATTTCTTTATTAATATAGTATGATTTATAGTGTCAAAAGCCTTTATAAAGTCGATATAGGTGCATATTGTGAATTTGTTTTTATTTGGAGATTCAAAGATAAAAGAGGTTAGATTTGTAATTTTTTTCCAACCACGGAGACCAGAAAATAGACTCCAACGGAACGAAAAGATAAAACATTAGATTTGTAACTGTTTCTATAGTAGAACAATTTTTCCGGAAACTGTTTTGTATTTTAGTCAGAAGTTTGTTTGCATCGAGAAAATCTATTGTATAGTTATGCACAAGTTTTTCAACAATTTTGCCTGGTAGAGGGAGGAGAGAGATGGGCCTTAGGTTATTCACTTCCATTCCATTCCGCTCCTTCTTCAAAGGTATCACAATTGCATGTTTCCATTTTTGATGGAAGATTCCTGTCAACAGTGACTTATTTATTATATGTGTAAATTGTCTAGACATAGCAATTAGCGCATCCTTTAAGTACATTGAGGTCAGGCCCTCTATCGCCGATAACTTGGTAACATCAATCCCTTTTAACAATTTTAACACATCTTGCTCAGTTACAGTAAATTCAGTCAATCTTTCGTCAGTTTCAGCACCATTATATATCCAGGGCTCGGTATGGGGCCTCGCTAGGTTTGGGCCGATTTCGGTGAAAAAAGAATTTATATATTGTGCAACATTTTCTTTAGGTATTTTGCCTCCATGTTCGTCATTGGCCAAGATTATTTCTTCTTGGTTTTTGTTTCCCTTGGTAAATCTGGAGAGTATATTCCAAAACTTTTTAGTGTTGTTTGTGTTATCTTCTAGGGATTGTGCTATGTAATTACATTTAGCTTTTTTAATAGTAGATGTTGCTTTGTTTCTTGCCTTCCTAGCGAGGTCTTAGTCTTTGTTCAGGTTCGATCTCTTGGCCCTTTTTAGTAAGCGATCCTTGTCTTTAATTTTTTCTAAAATCTCATTTGATATCCATTCCTCCCTGATAGCCTTAACCTTATAATTCTTTAGAGGGCACATTTTATCTAACTGTAGAAGTATTCTAGCTTTTAGTACATCCCAGAGTTCGTTCGGATCTTTCAGTCGGAAAAAATCCTCCCAATCTTCATGTTCTAAGTCTTGGGTAAATTTTTGTTTATTATAGTTTCTTGAAGATCTTCCTTTAAATTCTATTTTTTCTTGTTTTATCTTAGGCTTTGCTCGTATTACATAAATGCCCTCGTGTTCACTTATTTTTGAGCCTGTCAGTCCAGAGTCTATTATATTATCTGTATTTGTTATTATGTGGTATTATCTTTGGTACTGTGTCTCGTTGGTTCATTTATTAGTTGTATCAAGCCGTTTGTTTTTTCAAACTCCCGGAGATCCTTGTACATTTTATCTTTTTTATCTAGGTAATCTATATTAAGATCCCCAATTAGGAATAAGTCCGGTTTTGGACCTAAGGTGAGATCTGCTATTTTCCCAATTAGGTTATTTAAGAAAGTCTCACAATTACCCCTTGGCGGTCTTTAAATGATACCAACGATAATTTTCCTGGTGTGGGGAAGGTCTACTTCAAGCCACAGTGTTCGCGAGATTGAGACTCTAGAAAAAATCGAGCGCTTGGACCAACATGTACAATACATGAAGGACCAAGTTCGACTAGCAGAGACAGAATCATCCCAACGAATGCCTATGTCCCAAGCTGGCTGGAGTAATGTGAGAGATCATCTATATTCCCCACCAGGGAGAGTAGAGGATCCAGAGAAGACCCCTAACAGATTCATATCTGGAACAAAGGGTGTAAAGACTCCTTTGGTTAGCTTCCGGCTACCCTCTGAGTCAAGAATGGGTTCTCCGAGTTCCGAACGTACTAGTAAAGCTATAGCTGAACTAGGGTTCAACTCGTTCAACCAAGTCCGGGAACAGGATCGGATCTTTAACTTGTCAATGGCGAGAGCTGACAAGGTTCCGATGATGCGCCCAGAGAACGCAGCCAGAAAAAACGCTGTCATTCCAAAACCTTACGGGAAAGGAATGGAGTGGGAACACTGGTTCGCGGGATTTTGTGAGGACATACAATGTAATGGCTGGAATAAAGTCGATGCATTGCCATACCTCAAAAGAGCGTTGCGAGATGGACCCGGGGAAGCTGCACTTCGCGCTTTTCGCCGTTCCGGTGGTACGGAATGGGATGAGTTAGTGGAGGTAGCCTCATACTACTGTGGTCAGTTGGTAACGCTGAACCCCCGTTCCACTTTTCTAAAGAGGATCCAGGGTAAAGAGGAGACAACTCGCGCCTATGGGCTAGCTTTGCAACAAATGTTGTTAGAGGTTTACCCAGGGACGGGATTAGATTCTCCTGCGCTGCATGAAGATCTACAAACTCAGTTTGTAAAAGGACTTTGAGATGATGACGTGAGAGCAGAAGTCATCTCTAAATGGGAGCCCGGTATGAACTTCATGCAGGTATTGCGAATAGTAGATGCCTATGAACAACGGTGTATACTATTCGGAAAATATGCTAATCCAGGGAAAACTTCTCGGGTTAACATAGTGGGTTCTACTTGGTCACAAGTAGAGGAAGATACCTACGAGTGTCAGGAAGCGGAAATAGAGGATATACTCTCTAATGTCCGCTCGATGGTACTCGGAAGAGGAGGTTTCAATAGACGGGGACGTGGAAGAGGTCGAACCCCTAGCTTTGGAAGGAACAGCGATGTACCTTCTGTGGCAGAGGCAAAACCAATAACCACTGATCCTGAAGGAAATTCCTCAGAGGTTATGAAGTTGTTGACCAAAATCAATGAAAGACTGAATCAGGTGGAGAAAAACCAGCTGGATGTCCGACGTTGTTGGCGGTGCAACAAAATGGGACATATCTCTCCAGATTGTCCAGAAACCCGGAACGTTACTACGGTGGAAACATCTCGTAGTCTGCCTGCGTTGATGGTTGCCTCTCAGAGTGAACCGGAAAACAAAGGAGGACTGTAGCGAGTGGCAACACTGCGGTCCGGGAAGGAAAGTGCCAGGAGACACAAACCTGTGAGATGTATAAGGAGGAAAATATTTCCAACTTACCAGAAAAGGGGAAGATACAAAATACGGTCGCAACGATCTGTAGTAAGTATCTTTCACCCGGGCATCCTTGTCTGCAATGGCTTTGTCAACGCGGATGGGATCTTGGAACCTTGGATGGAATCTCACAGTTTATAAGACAACCGTCCCCTTTAGGAGGACGACGTTGGTATGTGCCGGCTAGAATTCAAGGAAGAAAGGTGGATCTATTGTTGGATACTGGTGCTAGTCGCTCTGTGTTAAACAACGGACTCTATCAGTCTCTTGGATTTGCACAGGAATGTCATGTTCCTGGAGCCTCGGCAAAAGCTGCTAATGGTACTCATATGAGGTGCTATGGTAGTGTGATTATTCCAGTCTCAATAGGTAACACTGAATTTGTATGGGGTCCCATACTCAGTGATATCGAAGAAAGTGGAATATTAGGCATAGATTTTCTCACCCTCTATGGAGGCTCTGTAGATCTACCCGATGGCACTCTCCGACTCAAATTTCCTGAGTTAATGGAAGTGGAATGTAGTTGTCGACGGATTTCTTCATTGATTTCTGTTTGACAAGATGTGGGCATCCCCCCCCAGCAGATGGTTAATGTCCTGATAGCTGGGGAAGGTGACTTACCAAGTGGAGATGCACTTTTCGAGCCAGACCCAGAACTGTTTTCTAAAAAAGGAATACAGGCCTGGGATACCCTGATCGGAAGTGCCAGAGAAGGATCAATTCCTATAAGTAATCATACCTCCGGGTTGATTAAATTAAGGAAGGGTGATACATTGGGCTGGGTAACTCTAGCTCATGTGGATGGCCTAGTGGACTCCAGTCCACAGGGAATCACACCTATTCCCGTTTCCGAAATAACAGGGGAAGATGGACAATCTAAACTGGAAAGGTCGGACTTAATAGGAAATGATTATGAAGAAGTGCGGGTTAGTGCTATCGATACAGGAACAGGATCCCTTCCAGTTCCGAGTCCATTGCACGAAACTCTGGAAACTTTAGTTCAGACGACAGACACACTAAACAGTGGGGAACGACATGAACTAAGGATTCTTTTGAAGAAGATGGAGTCAATCTTTACTCGACCTGGAGATCCCTTGGGGAGAACGGATCGAGTAGAACACACGATTGACACTGAAGGTCATCAACCTTTCCGCCTTCCTTATCGACGGCTACCTCCGGTAAAACGGGAAGCTTTAGAAGAGGAAGTAGGGAAAATGATGGACCAGAAAGTAATCATCCCCAGTGCAAGTCCTTGGGCTAGCCCAGTGGTAATGGTTACTAAAAAGGATGGTACTTGCCGATTCTGTATTGATTACAGAAAATTGAATGGTATCACCCGGAAGAATGCCTACCCAATACCCCGGATCGATGAGAGTCTCGACTCTCTGGGAGGGAACCAGTGGTTTTGTACTCTGGATCTCCAGTCTGGATATTGGCAGGTAAAGATGAACAGTGGCGATCAGTCTAAAATCGTTCACCACTCATCAAGGGCTTTACGAGTTCACAGTAATGCCATTTGGCCTCTGTAACGCTCCTGCGACTTTCGAATCCATGATGGATCAGATGTTGCGGGGTCTACAGTGGAAAAAGTGTTTGGTTTATCTAGACGACATAATCATCTTCGGAAAGAATTATGTTGAATGTTTAGAGAACCTGAGAGAGGTATTTGAGCGTATTCAATCTTATGGGTTGAAACTCAAACCTCAAAAATGTAAGCTGTTTCGCAAATCTGTGGAATACTTAGGACGGATAGTTTCCGGAAATGGAATCCGGGCAGATCCTTCTAAGTTGGAGGTAGTGGCTAATTGGCCACGCCCCCAGAATATAAAAGACATAAGGTCTTTCCTAGGATTTTGTTCGTATTACCACGACTTTATCCCGGGTTTTTCTGAAATTGCACACCCTATGCAACAGTATGTAGTACTAGATAAGCCAGGGAAGCAAAAAGAGATCCAATGGACTCCGGAAGCTGAACACGCTTTTCTGGGACTAAAAAGAAAGTTTACAGAGACTCCCGTGTTGAAATACCCTCTAGCCCAGGGTCGGTTCATTCTCGACACTGACGCTAGTAATGAGAGTATTGGAGCGGCTTTGTCTCAGATACAAGATGGTATAGAAGTTCCAATAGCTTTTGCCAGCAACAGCTTAAGTAAAAGTCAGCGGAACTACTGTACTACTAAGAGGGAACTCTTAGCGGTTGTGGTGTATGTAAGAAAATATCGACACTTCTTAGCAGGTGGAGATTTCATCTTACGTACTGACCATTCTTCTCTCAAATGGCTCTTTAACTTTAAAGACGCCGAGGGAATGATTGGAAGATGGCTGGCAGCTCTCTCCGAATTCGGGTTGACTAACTGCCAGATTGAACACCGGGCTGGAAAGTCACACATTAATGCGGATTGTCTCTCAAGGAGACCAGTGCGGAAATGTGGACGACCAGATTGCCGGGATTGTGCAAGCATAGAGCAGTCATAGCTACTCTACGTTCCCAGAAAGTGAAGCCGCCATTAAACGCCATCAGTGGACACTAGAACAGATAAAGGAAAGTCAACAGGCTGACCCAGATTTGTTCCGGTTAACTAAACTGATAGCTAATGGACTCCATAGACCTACAGGACCCGAGATCTCGCCTGAAAACCGAGAATTTCGGAATCTATGTGGTCAATGGAAAGAGCTAGAGGTCCGTGATGGAGTATTATATCGATGGAGAACCACATTGCAACCACTTAAACGTGCTCTACAACTAGTGGTCCCTCGAGAATTACGATCCGGACTAATGACCCTATGTCATGAACATAGGAGTGCAGCTCATCTAGGACGGAAAAGAATGGTAGCCAGAATAAGGCGTCGTTACTACTGGCCTGGAATGGGTGCAGATATTCGAAGATGGATATCTGGATGTTCCATATTTAGCAAAGTCAAACCCGGGGTAGGACTCGGAAAGATGCCGTTACAACAGGAACTGTTTGGTGTCAGGTTTGCCAGAATCGCTCTAGATATCATATCTGGTATCGACGAGTCAGAGGAAGGAAATACCTGTATGATGGTGGTGATGGATTATTACACAAAATATGTGCAGATCTATCCCATGAAAAATCACAAAGCTGCCACGTGTGCGGAAGCTTTAGTGAAAAACTGGATGTTGCCTTTTGGAACTCCGAGCGTACTACATTCCGACCAAGGAAGGGAATTTGAATCCCAGATCTGGAAAGAAATGTGTAGGATACTCGAGATTAAAAAGACACATACGAATCCATATCGTCCCCAATCAGATGGTATGGTAGAGAGATTCAACCGGACATTGATCCAGTGTCTTCGGACCCTGGTAGATGAAAATCGGAAGAATTGGGATGAATTAGCACCATTTATAGCTCACGCATATAATGGGACCATTCATTCAAGCACGGGGTGTTCACCTAATTTACTCGTCTTTGGCGAGGAAATAGTAATGCCCGCGGACATAGTCTATGGGGTTCCTGGAATGTCTACGGATGATCCTTGTCCCATAGGATTTGTCGAAAAACTCAGAGAACGTTTTATAGAGGGATATTACCTTGCGAGACGGAATCTGACGAAAGCAGCAGAGTGGCAAAAGACTGGACATGACGTCAATCTTAAACCACGTAAGTTCCGAGTAGGAGACCGGGTTGTACGATACCACACTCCGTTGGTAAATGTAAAACTCGCTCCTAACTGGGACGGACCATTTAGAATTATTCAATTATTGTCAGAAATGACAGTAGTGATAGAAGACGAATGGTCAAGAAGGCGTTATAAATCCCATGTAGCTCGTTTACGACTATGGGAAAGAAAGTGCGAATGTTCCGACTTTGAAGTTTCACACCCTGCTACAAAGCGGGATGTGTCACTGAACACGGGTCCTACTGGGAAACCAGGGAAGTCCTGGGTTCAAAGAGCCGGGAAGCCGGGTGTCAAACCCCCGTCAACACGGCGGAGGCAGACCCCGATAGGGAAGTCCCGGTCAAAGGTTACCAGGGTTCCGAGTGGGTGCTCGCCTACACGGCGAAAACCGGGACGTCCGCGGAAGGTGATTCCTACTTACGCTAACCTAAAAAGGGAAGTGTGGGTAGAAGAAAAACCTGATATGGAAAAGTCTAAATTTGCTACAAATCGAGCCGTGTATAATAAACATGGTTCGAGATGTAGAATGGAGTCTAAAATAGACTCAAAACCCCGCCGCAGCTCTCGACTAAAATTGAAGGCTGTGGTTAGCTACAAAGAGTAGTGGTGCCGGGGTTGTCGAAAACACAACGAGAAGCAATGGTACGAAATGTAGATCGTTGGTATTCAGTGGCGTGTCAATTATACATGAATGTTGATCAAACAGTTACCTTAAAATCAGTCGTTATGTGCCGCAGCCCAGACGTTGCTCTAAGGGACCCCGTCGAGGACCCTCTAGAGGCTGCAGAATTGCCGAACGCTCTGAAAGGTCTGATCCATTTACATGGAAATTAGACAAGTCCCCCATACTATCAGCGAGATACACGACGGCGATAAGAATTCCCACACTGTAGAGAACTCGGGGTGGAGCTCGAAAAGGGGTTTCCCCGGGTTCCGGAACCTGTGCTGGGTGATTGAAGGCGTGAACGAATCAAGTTGAGCGTAACGCTGACCTTTGGTTTTTTCACGCATGCGGTGTTGAGACGCTCAAGATGAGCCAGTCTCGACACGGTTGATTGGTTCGCGACAGTGAATCTAGGTCACTTAGGAGTATATAAGACCCTGTTTTTTCAGTAGTCTTCACTCTGTGATCGGAGTGGTGCCTAGCACCACAGGAGTCGGGCGGTAGCAGCATGGCTGACCGTGCCCCGTCTACGGAGGGTGAGCGCGAGCTCCCCTCACCCCTGCCCGGATCCTCAGCTTCGGCTGAGCGGGGGGCAGATCTGGACGATGATGCTTTGCTCATCGGGTCAGATTATGGTGATTTTGACCTGGAAGGGGACGAGTCTGAGGACTCTGTTCTTCTTGGGGAAACCCGAGATGAACGACCCGGAAAGGGAAAAAGTCACACCGGGAAAAGTCTGAGGCGGCCCCGGCCGCTAAGGGCTCTTCTGGTGCCCGTCCGAAGACGAGCTCAGTGAAAACTGAGGCCTCTGACTCGGATGTGGTTATGGCCGAAGGTTCCGAATCGGAGCGCGATACGCCGAGGCGAGGCCGAGCCCGGCCGCGTCGTCACTCTCCGAGGAAGTCCTCCGAAGAGATGGGTTCCAGGCATGAGGTTTCAACCCAGAGCCTGGAACAAATGTTAGCTGGGATCCCAGATCCCAAAACGCGTGCCATAGTACAGTCAATGTACCAAAATTGGACTCCACCCGGAGTGGAGCTGGCGGAAGCCGGGACCTTTTTGGCCCCGGGTCCGGTAGCAAAACCCGGAAAGTCTGAGGCTGGGACAGAGACGGCTATGGAGACTGATTCGTCAGTTGGGGACGACTCTGTAAAAGGGTCGTCCAGCAAAGGTGAGAAACCGGTGTCAACACCGGCTAAACCCGCGCCGGGGAAGTCTGTCAGTAAGACTGAGGTGTCAAAACCTCGGGAAGCTGACAAGACTGAGCCGCAGCTTTCGAAACAGAACCGAAAGCGACTTCGTCGTGCAGCCCGGAAACGGGCTGAGGCGGAGCTAGAAAGGACAGGAGGTCAGCCGGAATCGCGTGACTCGGAGAAAGGGAAACCTCAAACCGGGAAGCGTGAGGAGTCGAAGGGGGCTGAGTCGAAAGGCTCGGACAAACCCGCGGCGCAGGCTGGACCTGGTGCGGCTGACGCTACGCCGAGTACCTCAACAGGTGCCACGGGTGGCAGAGAGGTCAAGTGTTGGGGAACGGAGATGGACAAGGCTAAACCCCTGGTCCCATCCAACCCCGACAATGATGACGGTGATTTCCAACCTGGCGTAAAGCGGGCTGGGAAGAGAACGGTAGCTAGACAGATACCCGCCTCTTTGCTGGGCAAGACTTACACTTGCCTAGAAGATCTCCGTCATGGGAACCGACATTACATCCCCGATGGTGTCGGTTTAGATGGAACCTCGGATGACGAGGAGTGGCTAGTTGACGAGGGTTCTCCCAATGCCTGGTACATCGACCGGGTGAAAGGAGTGTCCCGAGTTAGCCGGCTGAAGTACGAGGATCAGGTCAAAGACCGGATCGCGTACGCATGGCACAAGTTTGGGAACGGCAATCATTGTGTCTTCTTGAGTTGCCATGGGAGGGACAAGAAATTGTCACCGACCTACGCGACTGAAGGTCGTTACGCTAGGCACCTCGTAGAGGTACACTTAGCCGAACGACCATGGCTACAGTGCCTTGGCAAGAAGGGTGGTTCTTGTCAGGCTGGGTGTGCCAGTTCAAGGCGATCGTGTCTAGTCAGACACATTGCCCGGGAACACCGGACTGCTGGTGCTGCTGCTCAGGAACGGGTCATGAATCTGTGGCAGAGATTCGTTGACTTAGGTTCCGAGGCTCAGAAAGGCAAACCGGAACCCGAGACTTATGTGACAGACGGTCGATTGTTTAAGATCGGATGGAAGAAGAATCCTGGCTGGTTCGGGAGTCTGATGCTATCCGCTTCAAAACATCGACAGATGTCAAAAGAGTCGAGGAAGAAACGGTCCCTTAGCCGGGAACCGTCTCAAAAGTCCTCGAAGGCTAAACGACGGGTCAAGAAGCTGTCATCGTCCTCGTCCAGCGAGACTGACACTTCTGAGCGATCCAGTCGGAAGCCCAGGAAGAAATTGGCTCCGGGTAAGCACACCATCGCTGACGTGGTGGAAGCTGCTTACCAGGTAGGGCCAAAGTTTTCTGGGGGATTGAAACTCCTCTCAGACCTGAGTGAACGAAACGTTCCAACGGCTTCAAAAGCCCGCGGACCCATAGAAAAACCAGCTGGGACTCGTCCTAGCTCAAGTCTCTTGGGAGTTTCCCCGCTCAACAGAGGTGCTACCCAAGCACCCGGGAAAGTTGAGGAGGAAGAGGCCTTTCCGGCACTCCCTCCACCAACCAACCCGGTTGTTGAGGTAAAGAAGAAACCAACGACACAACCACCCGTTGCGTCGAAGGTGACTTCTTCTCCCTGTGCGATGTCGGTTGAATACGTCCAACGGGCGGATCAGCTAGAGTCGCATATAGGTGGCACCTTGGAGGGCCGTGTCCGAACGGGCGCGCAGTCTCTCCATGAAGGCCTCGTTAAGGAGCTAGTGAACCTAGCCCGATTCGAGGTAAGAGGAGCCACGAAAGGCCTGGCTAAACAGTACGCGTTAGACTTAGAGGACGCGCGTATTGCGAAAACCACGGCCCAGTCGAGATTTGCCCGGGCGGAAGCCCAGACCCATCGCCAAGATGAACGTTGTCTTCGGCACTTGGGTATGTCGCTCTATGACATCGGTGACGACCCGCAAGCCCTTGAGGAAGCGTGGTTGGCCCGTCAAAGGAGCCGGGGAAGATTTCTTCAGTTCAACACGGAAGAATCAAACCCGACACGTCAGCAACTCGCTGGCATGTTGGGATGGTCACCCGTGGAAGAAACTTCCCACCAGGACACTACATCCATAGCGGCTCAGCCCATGGATGTCAGTGTGGATACTCCGCTGTCAGGACCCGGTCAGACCCCACAGGATCAGACTGAAGTCCTACAGCCGAGGAGGCCTCCCGCCGTGACACGGGCTGAAAAATCAGCAAAGCCTTCCAGGGCTAAGCCGGTAGATCAGCCCGAGGAACATAGTGGGGCACTGGGGGTGAATGCCAACATCATCCCATTGGAGTCTGGAATCTTTTTAGATACCGGACCAACCTCTCTACAGCAGTTGATGTCTCAGTTGCAGCCTTCGTCTGCGCTGAGTCCACTGCGACCAGAGAGGACCGCCCTGGCAACTTCGGTTCCACCGACGGCTAGCGCACCAAGCCAGTCGGACCTTCTCGACCTCAGGATATCCTCTGATGAGGATATTTAGGGGTTGACAATGACCAACTCGGCTGGTGCCTAACAAGCCGGGAAGACGCCGTCTAAACTCGGAACCGGCAGAGCCAACAACTCTCCTGGATCCGAAGTCAGACGGGTATGGGAAGTCCTGGGGAGGAAAATTTTTTTCTGACCTAGCTACTTCCAGAATGTGGCCTCCTAGCCAGAATTCTGCACTTTCTCAGCGAACCGCAAGGATCGCTGGGAGGGGTAGAGGGAAAGTTAGGAGTAACCAATGATAAGCGATCCTGGGTTGGGGCTGGGGAAAGTCATTAAAATGACTTCCCTAAGGCACAACCCTGGTTTCAGACGGCTGAAGGTTCTCTCGCTGGTCAGGCCCGTAATAGGCCCCCATCACGAAAACCTCCGGCCTGTGGTGTGGATATCGTCCACACTAGTACTTGGTACCAGGTAAGGAAGATTATGCCTTTTGGGTATAGATCTGACTTACCAGGTCTGTGTTGGAACTGAGTTCATCGACTCGATAGTGAGATAGTAGGCGTAACCCCTGATCTGTTGGATTACGCCGGCTATTTCTACCTTGGGTCGGTGATCGTAAGTTCTGAATCCGGCTTAGAATTGGAGCCTTAATTGGTACTCGATTCGAGCCGAGAAAATAATATGCCAGTATAGCTGGAGTCAAAATGAAAGAACACTGATACCACACACTCTTACCAGGTGGATGGAGAATTGTTTTGCCTTTTTGGCCGTTATTTCCGTATTCGGAAACTTTCAACTCGGAAGGTGTTTAGCGAGGCTAACCCTTCTCTACTTATGGAACAGTGGGAAGCCCAGCACCCGTCGGCATCGGGCTGAATGTAGTAGGTCTGCTACGCCGATGGGCCAGCTGGGCTCGATACTTTAAGATGAGAAAGAGAACGACACTTCACTCGCCGGGAGCTAACAGAGGACTTCAACAAGATCCGGAACAGCTGGAGGCAGAGTGCTCGACAGGCCGGGCTGACCACCTGTAGGTCCGCGACTGTCGAGTCTTCCCTGCCCAACGCTCAAGAATCCGCTCCCCGGCTCAAGATGGGTGAATATCACATTTATTCAAGGTGCTAGCGAGGCTAGTCCTTCATTCTTCAAATGTCGTTTCCTCTTTCCTAAATGTCATATCTTCCATATTTTTAATAATTTCTCCATCTTACAATTCCACCTTTTTCACTTATACGTTGGTATCAGTGAATTCTTGTGAACACCAGGAAGCTAGAGAGTAGACCAAGAACTGCTGGATATATGTTGTAATTTTTAATTGGGTAGTCCCTTAGCAGCAAAATGGCTGCCTTGGTTCCCCCGTTAGTAAAAACTGGGAGGGGTAATGTAGTGGGACGGGAATCCAGCAGTGTTCGTTTGTTTCACGGAAGGTGGCGCGATATGCCGATCCTTACTGTGCAGTGATTCCGGACAATGCCGCACACGAGAGTGGTGCGGCGGAGACCGGGATTACGTAACGCTTAGTATATATACTCAGCGTTCACAGTAGGTCGACAGGCTGTCCTCGCACGTCCCTTCTACGGAACGGATCCTTGGGCCCTCACTTTGCAGGCGGGTTCTTGTAACCTTCCTGGTGGTTAGGCTAATCCTCCGGATTGGCCTATCCAGCGTTACCTAGCACCTATGTGTCAGGGTACTGTACTTGTGGGGAAGATCTTCCAGATCTTTCCGGGAAGTAAGTGATTAATAAACACCATTGTTTATTAAATGACGTTGGTGTGTTATGTGTGAATAGGTCTGTGCAAACTAACCGAAAACCAAACCAACCTACGTGAGTGCGTAGGGTGGGATCCTGCCTGGAACTAGCGTTCCGGATTGGGGTCATCCAACCTGCTAGACAGGCGGCGACCACCACACTTTCATTAAAGTTTACATACTTTGTACAGTTTACTTGGAGGCCTTGTTTGTAGAACACCCCCACCCCACCACCTTGTTTTATGGTTTGTTTGCCTGGATCACTCCAATTTCTATCCATGCTGGCAAGATTATAGCCAGGTAAGTCTACCAGGAAGGATGGCATGTCATTCGTAAGCCATGTCTCAGTGATTCAAAATAAATCAATATCTGAATTTACCAACATACAATGTATTGTGTCAAGCGTTGACCACACACTACACACATTATAGTGTACAATTTTCAATCCATGTTTTCTGTATTCCTCTATGTCTTCCATTTAACCTTATAATTATTCATAATGATAAACCTTATATAATCAAGTACAAACAACAGAGAGATTTCCGCCACTCTCACCACCCTGCTCAGCATTCGCAAAAACAACAATTACTTACAACTATAAATACCTTCCCGTTTCGGCTTTCTCGGCCACGGGAGCAAAAGATATAATTGCAATTTAAATCAAACTAATAGGTACAAAGTACAGAGGAGTCGATAACTTGTGTTCAGGAAACAGAAAGTTTTCTACCAAGTCATTATTCATCTTGTCATTCAGTTTGTGGTAGTCTGGGATTTTTTGAATTGAACTCTATGTGTAAAGGCATCAGGGAAGTGAAAATCAATTCTCTCGGTCTCCCCTCTGGGACGGGCCGAGAGCGACTTCACTGGCCATAGCTAACCCCATATACTATTAAACGTGTGCTCGATACAGTGTGCCCAGTAGTTGAGGGTGTGAGGTTTTGGATGGAGTCCATCATAGAGTCTACTATAAGTGTTGAATTGGGTGTTTCCCTTGGTGAAGTGGATGGTATTATGCAGTCGCGGTCCTAGGGTATCTACTTCCTTATTTAGGACAGCTATTGAGTTATTTACAGCCTTCACTCTCACGTTTATAGTTTCTTGGTCAGTCATGTGGTACAAAAGGTTTGGTTGGTATCTAATGAAGGAGAGTGCCAACTTCAAAGAGGAATCCCAGAAAGTGGGTGCTCTTTCCTCACTGGTTGTCGATGATGCCTTAAATGTGTTCAGTACTTTCAAGTTCAAGTACGAGCAAGGTAATGAGTTCACTGGCACATATGAAAATCATGCAAAATCACCGCACTCAGCAGGAGATGCTGAACTTTGCAAAAAGCTGTTGAGTGAAAATGTTGACAATTGTCTCTTGAGGTTGCAGAATCCATGTTTCTAACATGTGAACAGACCCAGCAGGAAGCCGATCTCATCGATCAGACGTCGTCAAAAGTGCATGCCATCTTCAATAATCTGAGGGCAACCAACCACAAATCCAATACTTTGGGTGCCATGTCCAATCCTGTTGCATCCGATAGGTCAATGAGGCCAAGGTCGTCTGAGTCATCACAGAAGTCATGGAAGTTTGACTGTCGTAACTGTTGGACTCATAAAAGAAATGAGTGTCCAGCCTATGGTAAAGATTGCTACAAATGTGGACGATTGCACCACTTTGGTAAAATGTGTTGTACCAGCAAATACAACAATTCAAAACATTCTGTTCATACTGTTGAGTGTGAAGAAGAAAGTGATGAGGAACTGTTTGTGGGTTGTATACATTCTAATTCTAGTTTAACTTCTTGGTTTGTAGAGATTGATACTGGTATCCCAAATGATAGTACATGTTTCAAACTTGACACAGGTGCTGAATTAAATATAATTCCAATGTGCTTGTTCAACAAAATTCCCAGTGCAAAACTTGTGTGTACTGGTGGAAAATTGTTATCATACTCTAATCATGACATTGACATTTCAGGTTGAACTGATCTGACATGTAAGGTGAAGGGTGAAAATTCATGTGTGTTGGAGTTCTATGTGACAAAAATCCAACAATGTTCCTGTACTTGGTTTGCCGGCTTGTCAAAAATTCAATCTTGTCAGAAAAATACACAGTGTTAAGACCGTCCATAAAATTCTGGTATGTCCAAAGAAAATGTCTATATAGAGTACAAAGATGTGGTTGATGGTCTTGGTGAGATGCCCCGAGAGTATTGCATCATCATTGACAAATCCGTACCTCGAGTGATACATGCCCCGCGTAAAGTTCCTTATGCCATTCACTCCAAATTACAAGCAAAACTTGATGACATGGTTGAGCGAGGCATAATTGCACATGTTGATGAGCCGACCGACTGGGTTAGTAGCTTGGTGGTGGTTGAGAAAAAAATGGTGACCTGCAAGTTTGCTTGGATCCACATATTTCAACAAGGCAATTAAGTGCCAGCATTACCCGACACCCACACCAGAGGATGTAGCGGAAAACGGGTGTTTTCCATCATCGACCAGGTCCAAAGAAATTCGGGGCCATCAACAACTTCCCACAACCTGAGTTGAAGGAAGAACTGCAGCGCTTTATCAGCATGGTGAAGCATCTGGGACAGTTCATGCCAAATCTGTCAACCAGGGACCTGTTTCAAAAGTCTGGAGGGTGCTAAATGAGAGTACTCACCGCCAAAGCGAGAGCTATACAACTTTTCTTGAAGTGTCGCTGTAGAGGTGGACGTGACACTCGCTATTGGGTATTGGTAACGGTTTTGTTGCCGCTTTGATTCAAAGTGCCACTCACTGTTGCAGGCCTCTCGCTTTGAAACGCAACGTACCATTGGCGAGATCTCACTCGACTTTTGAAACAGCTCCCTGGTCTATGCCATTGAGACAACTACTAATGAACGATGTGAAATTCCAGTGGAATCCAGAGCAGCAGCAGGCTTTTGATGAGACTAAGTCCGCCCTAGTGTCTGCACCAATCCTCAAGTTCTATGACTCAAAGAAACCATTGAGGCTACAGAGGTATTATTTTGATGTCAAATTCCATAGAGCCAAGGACGTACATGCCCTGTCATGAGCCTATCTTGATGCTGATGATGAAGATAAGATGCTTCATGAAGACATAGATGTGATGATCCACGCCCTTGTTAGAGACATCCCATTCTCCGATCCAAGGAAGGAACAACTCTGAGACTGCATCCGAGATGACAGTACCCTACAAGAGTTGCTGCATATGATTTGCTACGGCTGGCCTGCAGCTCTTAAGCCATACTGGGACCATAAAGACCATCTTTGAAGCTGAAGGTCTCTTGTTTGTAGACAACCGTGTCCTCATTCCAGATTCCATGAGGGATGACCTGCTGAGTCTACACCATCAAAGCCACCTTGATATTGAGAAGACCTGCCTGAGAGCAAGAGATGTGCTGTTTTGGCCCGGCATATCCCAAGACATTGAGACAACTGTTGAGAACTATGCAAATATGCTGAGTTTGCACCTTCTCAACAGAAGGAGAAGTTGATGCCACACAAAATCCCTGCACGTGCATGGCAAACAGTTGGTGGCTATGTTTTCAAGTTCAAAGGAAATGATTATCTGTGCATAGTGGACTACTACTCTAAGTTCCCAATCACCAGACTCCTCCAAGGCAAGACAGTAAAAGGCATTGCCAGTCAGTTGATGTCTTTGTTCAGTGAACAAGGAATCCCCGATAAGGTTATTAGTGACAATATGCCTTCAGTAGTGCAGAATTTAAAGTGTTCACAAAGAACTTTATGTTTGACCCTACTACTTGCTCAGTCAAACAGCCAAGTGGAATGCATGATCGGAACAGTTAAACAACTCCTTCATAAAGCAGATGATCCATACTATGCCCTGCTCGAGTATCGCAATACACCAATCAAAGGCATGACTCATTCCCTTGCTCAGTTGTTGTACAGCAGAAGACTCCGATCCAAGATCCCAGTGCATGATAGCAAGCTACAGCGAAAGATTCCAACAGATGCTTGTGTGCACATGTTGAAGCGACAGAAAGAGATGACTGAAGCATGCGACAATCATGTGAGAAATCTACCAGCAATCAGTAATGACAAATTGGTCCGTGTCCGTGAAGATGGTTGTTGGAAACCTGCTGAAGTGATTAGACAGCATGGCACACCCTATTCGTTCCTGCTCAAGAATGATAAAGGGAACATTATCAGGCGCAACCACCATGACATAAAAAAGGTCACACAGCAGCCAGCACCAAATACTCCAAGATGACCAACTCAGCCAACAGACACTGGTGCATTGCTAGTGATGCCAACAAGGTCAATGTATGAAAAACTAAATCTTTCATCAGATGAGGATCTAGTATTTTGGATCTCTTTCCTCTTGCGTTCTAGAGGTTTATTACAAAAAATCACATTATTATATACCTATGCACAAACTCATTACGAATACGGACTGCTGCTATGGGTCTAGTATTGTTATCCTATGAGCAAGGTACTCCATAATTTCTTGTACAGCTCGCCTTAGGATATGCTGTACGGAGTGCTTTCAACGTGAAAAAGCACAATCTGATTGGACGAGAGTCTGTAAGAAAATGGTCGGCTGCAAATTTAAAAATGGCGGACAGATGACACGGGAACATTTAGTGGTCAGTTACCATGAACTACAGCATATAGGACATTGAAATACAGAATTCAAGCATAAATTATGAAATTACTCCGAAATACAAAAGGAACCATCATAAAAAACATCATAACTGATCTTATGGACTCTTAGGCTCAGTGCCTTTACGACCCTAACCCATACCCAAGCCAAGGTAGTGGGAGCAAGCCTGCAACATGTAAACAAAGCTACTTTCATTGTATCCACAGATCACTTAGTGATTAAAATTACTTCTGCTAAGGTGGATCAGTTATAGTAGGGGAGCAAAGTGTCAAAAAGAGCCTTAAAAAGGGGTCACAATGACACCCGAGAGTCTCCTGGCTGAAACTTGCCATGTTGGTCAATTATGACCTCAGGAATCTGAATCTGACGCTCGTTTGTTCCAAAAAGTGTAGCATCATGCTCGTTTCCATGGTAACAGAAGGAAAACATATTTTAATAATTACTGATATATATTAAATACTTTGATGTAAAGAGATAAAAATATGCAATTTTTCTGTGAAGAAAATCATTGATTCTTTTGTCAAAAGTATACACTATGAAAATATGCCCTCTTCCATTCTCATGGAAGATTTGTTGCCATGGTAACATTCCAATATCTAGGAGAATCCTTATTTTCGTTTTTCTTATGGTACTTTATGGTACTTGATGTTGAATAAAAAGAGTTATTTTATGAACAACACATAAAAATTGATGAATATAGCAAAAATACAAAGCAATAATGGGCAGCGCCATTTTTTTAAGTCATTAGATTGTTCCCATGGCAACCATCGCAAGGTAGTTTCTATGACCATATCTGCCAAATAATGATAATTTAACTGGACATTTGTTTGGTGAGTCCTAATGACATGGCAACTAGTAGAGGAGTATAGTATAAAAATGGTCATTAGAGAGTCTCCTGCATGAAATCTGCCATATTTGTCAATTATTACATGGGGAATCTGATTCTGCCACTCTCTTGGCCAAAAGAATGTAGCATCACTTCCGTTTCCATGACAACATACATGCATAATGATTTACTCAGAAATCCCTATTTTCCTATACATATGAATAGTAAATGTAAGAAAAACAACAAAACATCTGCTCACAAGCTTTCATTTTCATTTTTTTATGTGTACCTTTGGAACATAATGGAGGATTGTTATTTACATTCCCTTAGAATTTTATTGCCATGGCAACCAATGCAGATCAGAACATCCACTGCAGGAAGCAACTCTGAATGTATGTGAAACTAACTGCTGTACCTTTATAGTTACTGAAGATGAGTCTCCTGCATGAAACATGGCATGTTTGTCAATTATTACATGGGGATTATGATTCTGCCACTCTTTTGGCCAAAAGAATGTAGCATTACTTCTGTTTCCATGACAACATAAAAGCATGATAATGTACTCAGAAACCACTATTTCCCTATACATATGAATAGTAAATGTAAGAAAAATGGTGAAGCATCTGCTTATGAGATTACATTTGCAATTTTTAAAGCATGAGATTACACTTGCATTCCTTAAAGCATACATTTGGGACATAATGAGGGATTATTATTTCCTTGTCCTTAGAATTTGGTTGCCATGGCAACCAATGCAGAACAAAATATCTGTCATCTAAATAAATTGCTATAACTTTGTAGCCCCTGAAGATAGAGACCTAATGGAAGTAGCTATTCTGGTAAATTAAAGCATGCAGAATCTAATGGGATGTATCAGCAATCCCAGAATGCAATATTTTGTTCGTTATTTTGAATCCTGATAATTTCAAATTAATAAATATATGATACTTATGGTCTACCACTATTTGGTAGAATGGATATCATAATTAGATATATAGCTCAGAATGTCAGAATGGGGTGATGCATGCTCTTGGGGGACCATATGGTGTCATCCATGCACTTGCTGGTGATATAACCCTACAAGACTCCCAGAGGCACTACCACCATTCCAGAGCTTTTGTCCTCTGTGGTTCCCCTCACAACACTCCCCACACCTTGAAGTCCTGTTAACCCTTTCCTTGCCGGGCCTAGTGCGTGTAAACTTGTTAACCGCCGCCCCCCCCCCCCTACAGGAATCTCTGTTATAACGCTGCACACCTGACGTCATCTGACCTGTCATACGCCGGCCCATTCTGCAAGCGCTAAAAAATGGCTAAACTCGCAGAGGGGTGCGTTACTAATTATCAAATTTAAATAACTTAGAGAAATAATTAGATAATTTAAATGATACCGAAATAAAGAAGAGTCTTCAGGCTTTATGTCCATACCATGAATTATTGATTAGATCGCTATGCAATAATTATATTGATATTTCCAAGTGCAGGAAGACTTTTTTTTCCCCTTCATTGACACAAGCCTGTGGCTAGGTTCAATACAGCAATGTGCCACTTACGAAGATCTGTATCTTTTTTTTCATCGCGATGACATAATGTTTTTTTTATGTTAATAATAATAAAAAGGTATGGAGAAAACGATTCTGAAATTATTTTTTGTGTAAAAACATTATTGCCGAAGATAGAAGACTTTCTAACATATTTACGAAAAATTATACTTTTTGGCACTACCGGCACACGCTAGCGGAATGCCTTAAGGCATTACAGGCATATAGTAGGGGAATGCCTTAAGGCATCCCATTTGAGGTGGTCCTGTAGGACTGGTAATAACAAGAAGAAAACCTCTCTTCAGAAGGTTACGGTACAAATGTGACTTACTGATCACCTTGGGATAATGCACCCTTCCCTGCCTGGGGCCTAACAGAATGGCAATTCAAGAATGTGAAGATGGGTAGGACTGAGAACCTAGAGATAATTATACATGGCTCAAAATGAGAACCTGACTAAATGTTGAGTCTCTTTAATTTCTATATACATCTATAAATGCCCATTTAAGGATATCCTACTAGACAGGGGAATCTAGCAGGGTTCTACTGATTCCACCTTACTATATCATATTATAGTATACATGTACCTGTTTAATGCACTGACATCTCCCAACTATGATTATCCATGGTATACAGGTGGTTCTGTAAACCACTCAAAGCTGACGTCGTAATACACTTGCTAGTGCTTGTGTAATACTATGCATCAACCTCTCATGGTTTACAGTCTTGCACCCTCCATTCTGGCTACTGCTGCTCCTCAGTTATCCTCATGAATGGAAGAACAAACTGTTCAATACAGTCTGACCATCAGGGCATATTCCAGCAATAGGAGTCACTAAGGTCCACTTTCCCTTCAACTATAACCACTCCAGATCACTACCTTCATCAAGGGTAGCTCTGTTGATTTCTAGCACCAGTCATGGGCTGTCTCCTACTGAAACTACTGCCACTGCTAATCCCATAACACCTAAAGTGTACCATTCTTAAGGGAAAGAGTTGCAATGTTTCAACTCCTGCCCCTTCCTTTTTCGCCTGTATTGGGCACAGGGCCATATTGGGCTTCTGATGAAACAGAAAATAAAGTTGTAATTATTCCACATAGCTCACCGGGCCTATACCTGACCTCCTGGGAGTGTAAAGGGGCTGATTTATGGACCCTGGCCACCCTCATTCTGGCAAAAGTTAACTAACCCGGGTATAAATAGCACTCCCCCAGCATAAACCCAGCAAAAACCCACCAAATTCCCATAGCCTTGCCTCCCAATTTGTTTCACCCAGCAGGCCTGGTAAAATAAAAACATTTAAATATTTTTTTACCTATTTTGCTTTAATTTGGAGAAAACAAATCCTTTGCCTTTCCAAGCCCAAAAAAATTGAAAGGCTATTACTCATCAGCGTGGAAGAATGACATGTACCATCTAACCCTTTGTGACCAAGTAAATAAAAAATATATGTGGGACATGATCTTTGTTCAATAAAAAAAGAAATTAGATAAAAATATAAAAAATAAACTGAAAGTTCTACTCCCTGGTGCGTGTCTAGAGGTGAGGCACCCTGGTGCTATCCAAGGCACACTTGAACCTATTCATGCTGTCCTAGATAAACTGCCACCCTGACCTGGAGGGAGGTAAGGAGGCTGGGGGGGCGATGCTGCTGATGGTATTTGGGAGTGCTGGATAGGCCCGGGTGTATGGAGCATACCTCCCAGGTGTATGGAAGATGCCTCCCAACAAATTCTGGGTGTATATCGGCCTGGATAGCGGTCAGATCAGGGAAGCGGATTAAAAGGAGGTCAGCACTTGCAATAATACATCTGGTTGTCTCCTGTATTGCCTTTCAGATATGCTCTCTGGGGCTGAAGCTGCCTCTGGGGCATTCCCCAGGGATGTTTCCTCCATGGCCTTGTCAGGCAGAGTCAGCACATGTTAAGGTTTACCAGGAAATATTTTATTCCTGTCTGCACTGTATGTAGATATTGGGAGGGTTCCTTCTTTAGCGAGTCAATCGTTTCCACACTAAAACTACACATGTACATTTTGCTTTGTAGAGAGTATACTATCCTGCCCAAAATTAGTAAATGGTCTGAAAAATTCCTTAACCTATGGGGACCCAGTTAAGAACAATAATTGTCAACATTATTATATTTTTCTACTAATGCTGACTGTTGTAATTATGGTACATTCATTCTATCATGAAAAAACACCATGTTTTGGGTAGTTTGGGCCTTCTAGCTCTGTTATTTATGATCCCACATAGGCAAAACTATGGTTCCCTGTAAGATCTGACTGAGCCTGACCAGAATACAAAATAAAATCATAGATCTCTATTAAATTGAGCATTTTATTGAATGGAAAAGCAATAATGGTTATTTGATGACGATCTATGACATCTGGCCATATAAAAACCTGTACTGAATGGTGTCATACCCTATGTATATATACATGTATATCTATTTGAAAGTGCTCAGATTTAAAATGGCAACCTAAATATTGCATTCTGGGATTGTGGCTGCATTCCATTGGATTCTACATGTATGCTTTAATGTACCAGAATAGATACTTCCATTAGGTCTCTATCTTCAGTGGCTATAAAGTTATAGCAATTTATTTAGATGACAGTCAGAGATTGTTACTTAAATGGATGTTTTATTCTGCATTGGTTGCCATGGCAACCAAATTCTAAGGACAAGGAAATAATAATCCCTCATTATGTCCCAAATGTATGCTTTAAGGAATGCAAGTGTAATCTCATGCTTTAAAAATTGCAAATGTAATCTCATAAGCAGATGCTTCACCATTTTTCTTACATTTACTATTCATATGTATAGGGAAATAGTGGTTTCTGAGTACATTATCATGCTTTTATGTTGTCATGGAAACAGAAGTAATGCTACATTCTTTTGGCCAAAAGAGTGGCAGAATCATAATCCCCATGTAATAATTGACAAACATGCCATGTTTCATGCAGGAGACTCATCTTCAGTAACTATAAAGGTACAGCAGTTAGTTTCACATACATTCAGAGTTGCTTCCTGCAGTGGATGTTCTGATCTGCATTGGTTGCCATGGCAATAAAATTCTAAGGGAATGTAAATAACAATCCTCCATTATGTTCCAAAGGTACACATAAAAAAATGAAAATGAAAGCTTGTGAGCAGATGTTTTGTTGTTTTTCTTACATTTACTATTCATATGTATAGGAAAATAGGGATTTCTGAGTAAATCATTATGCATGTATGTTGTCATGGAAACGGAAGTGATGCTACATTCTTTTGGCCAAGAGAGTGGCAGAATCAGATTCCCCATGTAATAATTGACAAATATGGCAGATTTCATGCAGGAGACTCTCTAATGACCATTTTTATACTATACTCCTCTACTAGTTGCCATGTCATTAGGACTCACCAAACAAATGTCCAGTTAAATTATCATTATTTGGCAGATATGGTCATAGAAACTACCTTGCGATGGTTGCCATGGGAACAATCTAATGACTTAAAAAAATGGCGCTGCCCATTATTGCTTTGTATTTTTGCTATATTCATCAATTTTTATGTGTTGTTCATAAAATAACTCTTTTTATTCAACATCAAGTACCATAAAGTACCATAAGAAAAACGAAAATAAGGATTCTCCTAGATATTGGAATGTTACCATGGCAACAAATCTTCCATGAGAATGGAAGAGGGCATATTTTCATAGTGTATACTTTTGACAAAAGAATCAATGATTTTCTTCACAGAAAAATTGCATATTTTTATCTCTTTACATCAAAGTATTTAATATATATCAGTAATTATTAAAATATGTTTTCCTTCTGTTACCATGGAAACGAGCATGATGCTACACTTTTTGGAACAAACGAGCATCAGATTCAGATTCCTGAGGTCATAATTGACCAACATGGCAAGTTTCAGCCAGGAGACTCTCGGGTGTCATTGTGACCCAATTTTTAGGTCATTTACTCCTCTACTATTAGGGGTAAAGCCTAAAATTCTGCGATTTGATTGATTTTCTCTTGAGATATTTCAATCAGTATTTTTCACAATATAATCTCAAATTAAGTGATTTACTCCAATTTTCTATGGGCAAGGTATCCTTACCAATAAATTATCAAAGAGTTAATAACAAATTGAAATCTCTTTCCAGGTTATGTGGTTTTGGGGGTGGGCAAGTCTCTTGTCATTCCCTGAGGCATGGAGGAGCGACCTTCTTAAAAGATGTATAGCTCGATATCGGTGTTGATATCGGTGATATCGAATCTCGAGGTAATTAGTCTTCTTCGGCCGTTTATTCGTATCTACACGAAACCCCATTTATGGTCGTCTCATCTGATTCAGTTGCCTCTAGGTCTTTAAACACCTTTTATTAAACCTAACTCCTGGAAAATGTCAACCATAGTTCCCATTACTTAAGGGGGTGACCCGTCAAAGTTCACTAACCTGAGACCCATATCTTTATTACCCGCTATTGGCAAAGTTATGGAGAAAATTGTACACCTGAAATATAATCTCCTATGCATGTGTGATATCTTGACTCCAAACCAATTTGGGTTTCGAAAAGACTATTCTCCCACTAATGCAGTTGCCAAAATAACGGATGAAATTTTAATTGCAAGAAATGTTGGCAAAGATACGATTGCTGTTTATATAGATTTTATGAAGGCTTTCGAAAAAATGTTCTCCATTGCGTTTTCCTGGTAATAGCCTATTTTCAGACATCCACGCAGTTTTCACTTGAGACAGGTGTACCTCTAACTCCTCGCCTACAACACAAATGATCAATAAGCATTGGATTAAAATTAATATGATAATCTGACCATCTGGATAATATATCCGGAATCACATTGTCCTTTGACTATACATATTTTGGAATCAACTTGACATTATACAGGAATAACATCAAAAAGATTTCTCTTAGCCACCACATCGTTTTCACCAAAGTACTTCTTCCTGTACATAAGGCTGTCAATACCTGAGTATTATCTGAAATAACTAAGACTTTTGAATTCCTGAATCATTCACCCAAACGCCCTAATGCCAGCAGAACGGGCCACAATTCTCTAATATTGATAGAGTCCCCCCCCCCCCCCTCCAACTCAGTAGGGGGCGAAGCATAGTGGTGACCCTGAAAACGATAATTATCGTCCCACGTACCCGAGAACCAATCGGTTCCCCACACTCCTCCAAAACTTGTCATAGATGTGTCCGTCTCTATGCACCACCGAGGAGAAAATTCGTCATTGATAATGCAAACACTCCCATTGAATATCGTGGCAAAGTGTTGCCACCACAACAAATCATCCTTAAACTATTTTGGTAGAACGATGAATTTTATAGATGAAAAAACCTTTTGCTTCCCTGGTGGACTTCACGTTCCTGGAGGGGTGTGGAGGAGCGCATTTTGTTCGGCAGAAAATTTTACCCCGTTTGGAAAGAATTAATATTGCGTCTCACAAAAGTCCCGGCTCCTTGAATGACCATACTAGTTGACGATAACACTGGCATGGACACATGAGGGATAGTGATCTACAACCAATACCTTATTGTGTAACTCATCAACCAAAATTGATGACATCTGACCAAAAAACTCTGGCTCCAAAATTGGATCATAATTTTCGCGATAGTATTCTCCATTGAAGTCATCATCCACTATGCGAAAACCATTGTAGACCAAATTGAGTATAAAGTCTTGGTCAATAACCTCGTCAACAATTTCTTGCAGCATTTCCCCAAAACACAGGGATTTAGTTGAGTTCTACAACCTTCTAAATAATGGTTTCTTTGGCAAACACCATCCCAAACCTTCTCCAAACAGCTAAATACCGAGCTAACACTGCTGCGTGGTGCAGTAAAACTGCACATCTCTTGTTCAACCAACCGACCACCACCACCACCTGTGTGCTGGGCCTCTGTCGCTGCCGCTGCGATACCTGGAACACTGGTAGAGAAGAAACCCTCGCCCTGCACACACCTACCCTTGCCCAAACTAACCTTTTCTGATCGAGAAACGGGTAATGGAAAATTATCTGGACCAGGGTTGACCGGACAACTACTACCAGTAGAAAAAACTAAACAATGTTCAGGCTTGCTGTCCCTGAAACACAACCACTGGGCTGGACTTTTGCCTTCCAAGGCAGGCTCTACACAACCACCAGAAACCCGTTCCTGCCTAACAACTCAGTCGAACCTCTCACTAGTGTCACTCTAAACCTGACCAGTAACCCCCTTACCCGCCGACAGTTCAGAGCAGTCCTGACTTCATTTGCTTTCCTTAGACTTTGGGCAGGTGTGTACAGGGTGAGAGCCTGTACAATCAATACTCTCATGTTTATACTTACACCAGTTGATGGTACACCCTCGTTTCTCATTATATGCCCAGCATACTCCCACCTTTTTTACTTGGCGAGACTTGTTAGACTTCTGCCTAAAATTTGACTCTTTGCCCTTGTCTGTTGGTTTCAAGTTTTCTACTCCCAAGCATTGGAAAAAAACCTTCATGGTTGCCATAAGCAAAAGCCTGTAAAACCACCACTTCAGCTTTTTTCCGAATCATCTGATCAGATTTCACCATTTCAGGCCAAGAATAAACTCTCGACTTTATCAATGAGGAGCTGTAAATGCTTTGAATAATTTTCAGTCGGAATGCCCCTAGCCGCCGTGGCCACACACATACTAGCGCTAGCCGAAAGTACATCCTTAATAACAGCATTAGAGACATTCTTCCCAAAGGGAAAATGGAAGTCAAGGTCAATAACAGGCACTTACGTTTTTTCTTTTTCTCATCACTCCTGCAACACTGTTGAGATGTAGACTGGCTTGTCCTGCCCTTTATCCCCGGAGAAAGGAATCCCGGGGACATTTTTCCCACAGTGGTGTCCGTAGGAAGAAAACCCCTGGCTGCAAAACCCAAAGAATCTACTCCCTGGGGTGAAACTGGGAAAAATCAGCCTTTGAAACCTTAGCCCGTGCTCCTAGCCCCAAAGCTTCATTAACCTTCCCTGACTCAAACTCCACTGCTTTTTCTCTTGCTTGTCCTTTTCCCTCCGGAACTAGTTTGTCCCAACTAGTGCCACTAGCCTCCGGTTTGTTTGAACCCTGCCTAGTCTCCACTGTTTCCTTTTCCTCACCCCCTACAGTAGCATTAGTAAGGATAGTCAATAACTGAAGAGCTTTAGCCAGCTGAGACGCATTTGCGTCAACCTTTGCAGCTAAATTCCTATTAGTGTTTTCTGCAGCTAACAACCTAGCTTCAATTGAAGCTTCACTCGCCTCAGGACCAGAACTTTCAACTCTCAAATAAGCCTCATTATCCCTTAACATCCTATCTTCGTCTACAGATTCCATGAAGTCAGTATCTGGCCTACCTGCCTTTTTACACCGTTCTTGCGCCCTTACCCCAAATACACAGGGAGAAGGCCCTCTAGGCCGATGCATGTATCCGCATTCCGAGCATCGGACAATGCGCGCCATGGTACCAACCCTGGGCCCTGTTTTTTAGTCACGATATCGCAAGTCTACGATCGCCTAAGATCGGATCAAGATTCTACGGCATTTTTGACGACACAAGATGGCGGGTGTGCTATAGACGGTGTCGTAGGTTGAATCAAACGATCTTAGCAGAGTTAAGACAAGTATAGAACTGTCTTAGGTTCTATAAAACGTCACTGTTAATTTCCTGTGCTTCCCATAGGAATTAAGCAATGAAATTTTAACAAGAGTAAGGTATACATATATCCTATAATCATACGAAATATCAAGAAAATCGGTGGCATCGTGCCGAAGACATCGGCGTTTGAATTTCGTCATAGCAAATGATTCTCTGGTGGCCATTGCACCCTCCCACCTCCCGTGCCAGTGAATGTCGAGGTCACTGCATAAATTAGATCACATGACAGTAGAGCTACACTGGCCACCAGTGCAGCTTTTGCTATGACGAAAAGTTTGAAACGGTGAGACCGACCTTCTTCATATTTTGTATGATAATAGGTTATATGTATACCTTACTCGTTTTAGAATTTCATTGCTTAATTCCAACGGGAAGTGAAGTTGCGCATTCGGTACGACATGTCCAGAGTGGTCATAGAGATACAACACTTATGGCCACTATTTCCGCTCCATTGGCCACTGACTGTCTTGACTATAGCACACCTTTTAGCTCCCTAAGTGTCGTATCTCCACTAAGTGTCATACCTGCTCTATGATCGTAGCTCTCTAGCACACTGACGGCAGATACGTGTCGTAAGTTACGAATGTCGTGACTAAAAAACTAAAAAAAGTGGTAACGAGCCCAGTGAGAGAAGGATTCATACTGGTTATTCTGCAAAGTTTAAGGAGATCTAACCACAGAGAATAGATTCACTTACATTCTTTGATCCGACATATACTTTCATAAGGCCAAAAGCTAGCTTACAAACTTTAGAAACCACTTTTTCCTAAAGATATAATGACAAAGAGATCTTCCCTATAGACCACCCTTCCATAGGGTATTAGCCATTATCAAGGTTTATGTGCCATCTATTCCATTTCCTTGAGTTTTGGATAAAAGCATCTAGAGTCCAATATTTCATGGATGTATAGCTCGAAATTGTTTGCTATGCAAACTAAAGGCTTGAACCAGGACAAACACTTACAGAAACGGCACAAGATGTCGCTCTCCATGAGCCTGCTCTATCCGCTAGGGGACGCTAGTCTACCACGTGACTTCCGGCAGCGTTGTCAATGGAAACTCTCCTCCTATCTCGCGAGACGAAACGCTCTCCGTCGCCAAGCGTCCCTTTCAGCACCGACACCACTTAAGAGGGGGCACTGACGCAGCCATCGCCCCCCCCCCCCCCCGCGGGCTCTCTTCCGGTCATGTAGGACGCAGGGAACTCTGGGAAAAGTGAAGCAATCATGGGCGCTTGTAGCATTAAAAAGTGAATCCGTGTTCGCATCGACCGCCGCCCGACAATGGCACTAGTTGCTGTGGCGACGCTTAATGCGACCCCTAGCGGCCTTAAAGGGCCACCGTCCAGGAAGAGGGCACACGACTTCCGATTCCATCTCCTGCAGCCTCATCTGGCGACGCCCCCAGAGGCCGCTTCCGGCGACTTTCGATATTCCTAGCAAGCAGAAAACCAACTTCCCGACATGGCGATCGGGGGCCCCTTGTGAATAGTGAAAGATAAGTTTGGAGAGGGTAGCGTCCACTAGCGGGCTGATAAGGATCGATAAGGACGGTTAGATAGCCCGTAGGAGGGCTCGAGGAGGTGGTGAGGGAGGGGTAGATGGAGGAGAGTGGAATGTGGAGTGGGCACAGAGAAGAGTTGGTAAATTGTTTGTATCTTCTGTCTACACTATACTGAGAGGTACGCCATTGACAGGCTCCCATTGATTGGCATTATTGACGAGAATCCATCCTCCATTCCGCTCCTACCCTACTGCTTAGTCTCTGTTGTTGCGCCAACCACTACCACCAAGCACATGTATTTATCATTCCCGACTCGACCGCCAAACTCGACCCCCCACCAACTTCACCATCCCCTGCATGCAAAGATCACTCATTAGGGGTGGGTTTCAATTTGCCCAACTCGGGGCTAAATGATGATGGATTTTCCGGGAATCTGAGTCATTTGTTGGAAAATTGAGGCGTTGGATGCCACAGTCTTTTTTCTTTTGCCGGTCAAAATGAGCCCCAACAAGAAGAATTTGAGCCGGGTCAGTGGGGGCAGTACCTGTATCGGATCTTTCAATCAGTGCATGGGGGAGTAACATTTATGTCCCTGGTTTACCAAACTGCCTCATTTATGAGATGGCTTATTTTCTTGGTGCCTGCATGCTGTGCACATTTATGCTCAAGTTCCAGGGGGAAATCCAATCGGTGTTGATCTGTCGTAGGCGAACGGAATTATGCTTTCAACAAACCGCGAAAAGTCACTCAACCTCCACATGTTTTCTGAGTTTTGCTCTGCTGAAGTTTTATGTCTGTGTAAAGAAAGCTACAGAATTCGATGGTACTGAAACAAGGTCTATAGACGAAACCAATGAGAGTTGTTTTGATATATAAATTGATATGAATAATATTGATCTCATTTATCATCATGAATAAAAGGTATTATATTATCCTGCCTGTTTAAGATGGGGAACTATATACTCTACCTAAATTACACCAAATTACTGCCATGCTTGACAGTGCTGTGGTCCTTTCCAATGTGCATTCATAATATATGTTAATAAATGGTCCATTCTTGTTAGTAATCATATAGGTGGGTTTGTTTGTTTAGGTAGTTTGTTCAATTAGACTTACTAAAATACGAGATGAATGTAGGTAGAAATCTCACCATTACACGTTTACCAAGGTGAGAGTTCTTTTACTTCCCACACCACATATACCTGGTATAAGAAGGATTGGCCTTTGATATAGCAGTAAATCTACCACTGCTGATGGTAAAGGAGTAATGGGGCTGCAGTGGGACTTGAATCAACAAAGTCCAGTGCTCTTTACCACTGAGCTAACTCCCCACGAAGGTGGCTTTTGTTATGCTCGTGTGGAAGCATATCTGGTCTGCACCACGTGGAGGCAAGGCTACCAAGAGGGTGAACAGATTGGTAATTGCTGTCCTCCCCAGCAGTCCATATAGTGGGTAATAAATACAGTTGATATATAATATCCTTGCTGTCGAACTCGGAGATGACAGCCACTCATACACAAAACCAGTCAATATTGTGTGTATATATATATGGGAAATCGATCGAACACTCGCCGAGATCCGCAGTAGTTGACAACACACTGAAAAATCAGAAATCAATTTAACCAATACGTTGGCTCACCGGGCATGCACTTAAGCCCAATAAACATCTACCAATTTCGGAACATTGATGTACCTTTGTTGGCAACAAAGGAATGACAATTTGTCTCAGGCGAGCCATCCTAACAGAGTCGGCTCCAGTCAGTAGATGTAGGACAGCTAGGTAAGGGTCAGCCAACGATTAGTGAAAGGCCATCCTTGAGATGTTCTTTTGACGCAGACGAATTATCATTCAATGTTCCTAACACTGCACGTAAACCACCATTTTACATATGTATAGGTATGCTCTTGTGTATACAAGTTTGACCTTTTTTCGTTATGTATACGCCTTATCTATTGGTGTATATATATGTCCATAATGCAGTCATATATGGGTCAGATTTTCCCAAAATGTACAATTCAGACCTTTGGGGCAACACAAACAAAAATTTAAAAATTTCAAGTAATCAATTAAAAAACCTTTATTTCTTTTAGAGCAACATCTCAGCTGTTTGTGGATACCAATTATACTGACTTTCTCCAAGCGGTTCAGTTTTTACACTTGTTACAGTAAAAGTTGATTTTTCTTATGGAACGTCCGAAATATTTTCAACATGCTATGAGTTGAAATACTGTCTAGTGATTTCTGTTAAGAGTACAAAGGCAAGATTCACAAAATTAATGGATTTTATACTGAACTTGTGCTATACCAAATTTCACTAGGCTCCTATGAATATTACCATGTCTATCATATGAAAAACTTTTGCTCACATTTTGGAAAAGTTGAAATTAAGCATAAAAAATTAATTAACTTTTTTAAAATTAGTGTACACTAGCCATAAGAGATCCAATTTGGAATATAAATACTTCTACACAAAGCTATACATCCCTACTGTACAGGCATGCAAATATCATAAGTTACCAGTATAAATATTATAACATGCTGTACCGTTAAATAAACCCATTTAAGTTTCGGACGTTCCTCCAAAACTTGCGCCCGTGACCAGTTTCCTATGTCCACACAGAACCACATGTATCACAGTAAATATTACATTCAGAGGCACCAAAACTGCTACGTTTGTAGCAAACATGTACACGTACACTTCAGAAGTGTATTCAACCTTCAAGAGATACTTATTTTAAAATCAGGGAGCCTGCTGGGTGGTGGTAGGCGGAAATACCACGTAAAAAAAGACAAGTTGAAACTTCAAAAGAGCAAAGGACTAGGTTAAATTGCTCAGAACCACCAGCGAAACCCACCAACACACTCCCCAACGTCTCTACTATATGAAACAAATGGTTTTAGATAGCTAAGAACCTATTTCCTACACCACCCGGGTGAGAACCTGAGACCTTACATTTGTTTCGGACGTTCCTCCAAAACTTGCGCCTGTGACCAGTTTCCTATGTCCACACAGAACCACATGTATCACAGTAAATATTACATTCAGAGGCACCAAAACTGCTATGTTTGTAGCAAACATGTACACGTACACTTCAGAAGTGTATTCAACCTTCAAGAGATACTTATTTTAAAATCAGGGAGCCTGCTGGGTGGTGGTAGGCGGAAATACCACGTAAAAAAAGACAAGTTGAAATTTCAAAAGAGCAAAGGACTAGGTTAAATTGCTCAGAACCACCAGCGAAACCCACCAACACACTCCCCAACGTCTCTACTATATGAAACAAATGGTTTTAGATAGCTAAGAACCTATTTCCTACACCGCCCGGGTGAGAACCTGAGACCTTACATTTGTTTCGGACGTTCCTCCAAAACTTGCGCCCGTGACCAGTTTCCTATGTCCACACAGAACCACATGTATCACAGTAAATATTACATTCAGAGGCACCAAAACTGCTACGTTTGTAGCAAACATGTACACGTACACTTCAGAAGTGTATTCAACCTTCAAGAGATACTTATTTTAAAATCAGGGAGCCTGCTGGGTGGTGGTAGGCGGAAATACCACGTAAAAAAAGACAAGTTGAAATTTCAAAAGAGCAAAGGACTAGGTTAAATTGCTCAGAACCACCAGCGAAACCCACCAACACACTCCCCAACGTCTCTACTATATGAAACAAATGGTTTTAGATAGCTAAGAACCTATTTCCTACACCACCCGGGTGAGAACCTGAGACCTTACATTTGTTTCGGACGTTCCTCCAAAACTTGCGCCTGTGACCAGTTTCCTATGT
This sequence comes from Alentia gelatinosa, assembly GCA_950022655.1. Taxonomy (NCBI): domain Eukaryota; kingdom Metazoa; phylum Annelida; class Polychaeta; order Phyllodocida; family Polynoidae; genus Alentia; species Alentia gelatinosa. The sequence goes on from OX465582.1 coordinate 60,945,592, forward strand.
CCACACAGAACCACATGTATCACAGTAAATATTACATTCAGAGGCACCAAAACTGCTATGTTTGTAGCAAACATGTACACGTACACTTCAGAAGTGTATTCAACCTTCAAGAGATACTTATTTTAAAATCAGGGAGCCTGCTGGGTGGTGGTAGGCGGAAATACCACGTAAAAAAAGACAAGTTGAAATTTCAAAAGAGCAAAGGACTAGGTTAAATTGCTCAGAACCACCAGCGAAACCCACCAACACACTCCCCAACGTCTCTACTATATGAAACAAATGGTTTTAGATAGCTAAGAACCTATTTCCTACACCGCCCGGGTGAGAACCTGAGACCTTACATTTGTTTCGGACGTTCCTCCAAAACTTGCGCCTGTGACCAGTTTCCTATGTCCACACAGAACCACATGTATCACAGTAAATATTACATTCAGAGGCACCAAAACTGCTACGTTTGTAGCAAACATGTACACGTACACTTCAGAAGTGTATTCAACCTTCAAGAGATACTTATTTTAAAATCAGGGAGCCTGCTGGGTGGTGGTAGGCGGAAATACCACGTAAAAAAAGACAAGTTGAAATTTCAAAAGAGCAAAGGACTAGGTTAAATTGCTCAGAACCACCAGCGAAACCCACCAACACACTCCCCAACGTCTCTACTATATGAAACAAATGGTTTTAGATAGCTAAGAACCTATTTCCTACACCGCCCGGGTGAGAACCTGAGACCTTACATTTGTTTCGGACGTTCCTCCAAAACTTGCGCCCGTGACCAGTTTCCTATGTCCACACAGAACCACATGTATCACAGTAAATATTACATTCAGAGGCACCAAAACTGCTACGTTTGTAGCAAACATGTACACGTACACTTCAGAAGTGTATTCAACCTTCAAGAGATACTTATTTTAAAATCAGGGAGCCTGCTGGGTGGTGGTAGGCGGAAATACCACGTAAAAAAAGACAAGTTGAAATTTCAAAAGAGCAAAGGACTAGGTTAAATTGCTCAGAACCACCAGCGAAACCCACCAACACACTCCCCAACGTCTCTACTATATGAAACAAATGGTTTTAGATAGCTAAGAACCTATTTCCTACACCACCCGGGTGAGAACCTGAGACCTTACATTTGTTTCGGACGTTCCTCCAAAACTTGCGCCTGTGACCAGTTTCCTATGTCCACACAGAACCACATGTATCACAGTAAATATTACATTCAGAGGCACCAAAACTGCTACGTTTGTAGCAAACATGTACACGTACACTTCAGAAGTGTATTCAACCTTCAAGAGATACTTATTTTAAAATCAGGGAGCCTGCTGGGTGGTGGTAGGCGGAAATACCACGTAAAAAAAGACAAGTTGAAATTTCAAAAGAGCAAAGGACTAGGTTAAATTGCTCAGAACCACCAGCGAAACCCACCAACACACTCCCCAACGTCTCTACTATATGAAACAAATGGTTTTAGATAGCTAAGAACCTATTTCCTACACCGCCCGGGTGAGAACCTGAGACCTTACATTTGTTTCGGACGTTCCTCCAAAACTTGCGCCTGTGACCAGTTTCCTATGTCCACACAGAACCACATGTATCACAGTAAATATTACATTCAGAGGCACCAAAACTGCTACGTTTGTAGCAAACATGTACACGTACACTTCAGAAGTGTATTCAACCTTCAAGAGATACTTATTTTAAAATCAGGGAGCCTGCTGGGTGGTGGTAGGCGGAAATACCACGTAAAAAAAGACAAGTTGAAATTTCAAAAGAGCAAAGGACTAGGTTAAATTGCTCAGAACCACCAGCGAAACCCACCAACACACTCCCCAACGTCTCTACTATATGAAACAAATGGTTTTAGATAGCTAAGAACCTATTTCCTACACCGCCCGGGTGAGAACCTGAGACCTTACATTTGTTTCGGACGTTCCTCCAAAACTTGCGCCCGTGACCAGTTTCCTATGTCCACACAGAACCACATGTATCACAGTAAATATTACATTCAGAGGCACCAAAACTGCTATGTTTGTAGCAAACATGTACACGTACACTTCAGAAGTGTATTCAACCTTCAAGAGATACTTATTTTAAAATCAGGGAGCCTGCTGGGTGGTGGTAGGCGGAAATACCACGTAAAAAAAGACAAGTTGAAATTTCAAAAGAGCAAAGGACTAGGTGAAATTGCTCAGAACCACCAGCGAAACCCACCAACACACTCCCCAACGTCTCTACTATATGAAACAAATGGTTTTAGATAGCTCAGAACCTATTTCCTACACCACCCGGGTGAGAACCTGAAACCTTACATAAGTTTTGGACGTTCCTCCAAAACTTTCCTCTACACATTACCCAGTGCCTGTGAAAGGCAGAGTGGCCTGGAGAGGCAAAGAACTTGTAACTCAACAAGGAAATATCCACATGTACCTCTGTACATAGGTTCCTAGTTCTAAGAAATATAACATTTAATGGAAAAAAGGTGGCATCTTTAGAATAATCAATTTGAAAATCACAAATCAATACTTTCCACAGTAAGAAACAAGTGAAAATTGCAAAGGATAAATTGAAAAATGTACCAGAACATGTGAAAATATGTATTATGAATTAATTAGAATTTTCTACCACCTTCATAAGCAATTTAATAACTCTATTGGCCCAGTCTCCACAAGGTTAAGCATGTTTCGGACGTTCCGGCCTGCACAATTTCGGCCGTTCCAGCACACTTTTCTCCACTCTATATTTACAAAGCAGGAGAGAAATTGCAAAAACCACATTCCATAAGTACAAGAAATTAGGTAAAAGTTGAAAAAACACTTTGGATGTAACTTATTTGTGCTGGTGAGAGTTCAAAATGGGCCCTCCGTCCTTTCCCAGTATAGACCGGCTTGGGTACTCTACACAAGATGTCTGCAAGGGGCACATCAAGAATGTCTGGTGTCGCAGGCCACTTGAAATTGTTCCGACATCTTTCGTCACAACCAGGCTGAAGGAAAGAGACTTCAGCGCTGTCGGCATAACTGTTGAGGACTTCCCCGATGTACCACTTGCCATCATAGACAGCAGCAAGCCATGACCCTGTAGCTGGTGAGACGACACTGCTGGCTGGCAAGCTCTCTGTTGGTGAAGCGGGCTGATCAAGTTGAAAGAGGTTGTGACGAGTCCACCCTTCACAGCCACCCAGGAAGGCAGCAGAAGAGTAACAACATGGAAGATAGCAAGAAGTCTCCCGAAGAGCAATGGAGTGTCCAGGAACACAGCACATCACGGAATGGGCCTTCATTGTACCAGGTACCAGCCGGGCAGTGATGAGGAGAGATAGTTCTTCTCGGGCCTGACGAATGTCCTCCACAGGAACATGAAAATACCGGACAAGACTGGGGACACGGTTACCAGCACAGGCAAAGTCAGCAGCATTGTGGATGAAGATGCGGCGTTTCACAGTCGAGTCGGCCATGCGTTTAGCTGCAGCACCAATCCTGTCACAGGCTCCCTTCCCATGGCCTGCTTCAAAGTATAACCAAGTCGCCGCACAGTTGAAGAGCTGCTGGTGTTTGGCAATGATACTGAAACACGCACTGTTACGGTACTGTGACGTGGGGCCATCAGTCACATAGTGAACACAAGAAATACCAGGAACCTCTTCGGAAAGGACTTTGTTGATCACTTTCATAAAGGAAAAAACAGCTGCAGAGTCATGTCTCCGCTCATCAGAAACGATGGCCAAAGACTTGTGTGAAAGGACACCTCCCTCTTCCCTGAAGTGGAGAACCACAGGATAAACGGTTACCGGCTCCTTTGCGAAGTAGACAGACTGCGGTTCGTCAGGGTAGCTGACAACCCAGTTCTCAGCAAAGTCCATCTGCACCGTACACTCCCCCGGAGTGAGGTTCTCGCGAAGTCGACGGAGGGCCTGGTACTGGGCGTATACTCTCCTGACGTGGCTCTCCATCAGGGAAAAGTCAGACTTCAGTTCTCGCCTGAAGGTGTCGCGTGGCTCCGTCTGTGTGACGATGCGAAGCTTCTTCGTTGTCTTGCCTTCATCGCCATACACAACATCCAATCGCTTCCACATGTCCACGGAAACGACAGCTGGCAACCGGTCCAGCTTCGCATCCACAGCCACCCACGGAACCTGCAGAAAGCTGTCGGGTAGAAGAGGAAGGCCGAGTCTGTGGAGAGGTTTCATCCGCAAAGCAAAGTTCTGATGCTTAACACACAGACAAATACTAGTGTTGTGGCAGTGCACCGGAAGGATGTAGTGGTGCTTCCGACGAACACTACGGAAGAAACTCAGGGAAGCTCGGAGATGAGGGAATTCTTCTCGGAACTAAACATGAAGAACATGAAGGAACTCTGTCAGCTGGACTTTCTGGAACTTAACCTTCCTCAAAGTGACAGTGTCTTTCTTCCCTGGAAGAGTAATAGAGTGTTCAGGCCTCTTGAGGAAGTCAACTATAGCCAAAGATGTTGTGTGGAAGGCAGCTATACCCGACTTGTCCTTCCACGGTGAAGAGAGAGTTCTTCGGTCCAGGCCCACATCCCGTGAGAGTCGAGATGCCCCACATACCGAGCGTAACTCCACCGGCGACACAATTTTGGCCAGGACTCTACGACGCTGCGTTCTGGGCAGACGCTTGATGGCAGCGGTGATGACATCGTATATTCTGGCTTTGTGCACCTCACCTGAGAGTGGAAGAGGTGGCGTCGGTTGGGAAGTCGGTGTGGTGGGGGTGCGCACTGGTGGTGTGCGCACTGGTGGTGTTGTGCGCACAGGGTCCCGGTCAGGCAGCACGTCGGAGGCAACATCCTGCCCTGTCGCTCCCTCGGGCACAGGAATAGCACTGTGTCGTTGGCTGACACCCTTCTGCAGGCCATGAAGCTTGGCCCTCAGCATAACATTCTCCCTCTCCACGCTCAGCCGAGCAGCCTTCGCCTTCCGCAGCTTGTAGTACAGAGCGGACGTACGTGGAGTTCTCGGGCCACTGGCCTCTATAGGCCTGCGGGGGGTGGAGGGGGATCTGAAAAGAGGTTACATTCCAATTGACATCTAAACAAATTGTAAATAATTATTTATCTCATTTCCAGAAATATTGTTTAAAGTTGTTGTTTTTCCATTCCAGAAATAATCTCTAATTGAAAATAATATTACTTTCACTTGGTTCACTCATACATGATTAATTAATAGTTTAATCTATATAATTTATGGGGAGATAATCTATATAATTTATATATACATGAATTAGAAACCTCTTGAATTAGAAGAATAACTGTATGTCTTGTGTATTTATATAATTCACACCATGCAAAAGCTTAACAAATACATGTCATGCAAATCGTGCATAGAATGCTTAAATGTCAGAATTAAAAACTCACGGCTATGCTGAGGTGACTTTTTTACTGGGGCGCCTTATTCTCGCAGCACCGTCGGACCACAGCCCTCGAAATCAAAAGAAAATCTACATCGAGATACATCTTAAAAGTAACATGCTCCCAACACCTGCAATCTTGAACAATATGCACACTGGAAAAAGTTTACACTGTTATCTGTTCACATGGAGTGAAGAGATAAATAATAATATTATAATTGCACATCCATACATACATGTACATGTACGTGTAGACACAGCTTAACAATATGATGCACTCTCCCAACACCAATTCATTTCTACCTATCATGTAGCAGCTGCAGTACAGTGTAATAAATCTACAATTCTAAATGTGTGTACATAGTAAAAAGTGACTACAAACTACATTAACATAGAATACTTACGCCAACTCTTCAATTTGGGTTGTCCTACTGGCAGAAGGTGGTGTTGAGTTGACGGCTGTGGTCCGAGGGGGAGGGGACTTGGGAGGAGGAGGGGCAGGGGCAGGGGCTTTCCTGTAAAAGGTGAAGGGTTTGGTGGTGCAGGATGAGGCAGAGGGGAGGGGTGTGTCGGTGGAAGGGGTGGTGGGTTCTGGGGTGGTGGTAGCAGGGGCAGGGGGGGTGCAGGGGGTTGAAGGGGCTGGAGAGGAAGAACTTTTTTTTGTTTTTTTTGTTTTTTTTCTTGTGGGTGTAGGTGTGGGAGAGGTGGAAGGGAGTGGGGAGGAATGTCTTCTTTTGGATGTGGGTGTGGGTCTGGAAGAGGTGGAAGGGAGTGGGGAGGAACGTCTTCTGGATGTGGGTGTGGGTGTGGGAGAGGTGGAAGGGAGTGAGGAGGTATGTCTTCTTTGGGTTGTAGGTGGGGGTATGATCATGGCAGAGCAGGTGGGGGTAGGGGGGGATGGGGATCGAACTTTGGGGGGGCGTCTTCTTCTGGGTGTGGGTGTGGTGGAGGTGAAGGGGGTGGGTTGGAGAGGAGCCTGTGGGAGAGTGGAGGCAGGGTTGGCGGAGGAGGAAGAGGGGATTTGAGGAGCCTGCTGTAACCGTCTCCGAATCCCACTCGTAAGAGTTTTGTAGAGGCCAACATTCCTTACACTCTCTTCCGAGTGGGACTCGGGGGGATTAACAGCAGGCTGCTCCACGGGGTCGACTGGGTCCTCCGTGGATGTGGCTGTCGCAGCTGCTGCAGCGGCAGCAGCCTGCTCCCGCCTGCGGGAGCGGTACCTCTCTTTACGCTCGTTGGCCTTAACCCGCTGCAGCTCCTGCGCAGCCACATCTTGGGAGGCTTTCAGTCGAGCCCGGCATTCCCTCTTCCTCGTCCGCTCTTTCTGAAGCCAAGCAGGGTCTAAATGCTTACGCTGCCTCCACTGTCGCACAGACTCCTTGTTGGGTTTGAGGGGCCTCATCCTGCTGGGGTCAGGTGGGGGGGGTCTTGAGTAGAGGTTTGGAGGGCGGGGATGTATAGTGCTGAATCTGAAAAAAAAGAAATGGAAAAACTAAGTCTGAGCATGAAAAAATGAGAAATAATGTGAAATAGAACAAGCCTAAAAAAAGTGAAAAAAAAACTGTGCTATATTATTGTGTAGTATAATAATGCGCACCTCCACACTTATTTTGGTCTTCGTAATGCCATAGTAACAGTGCTATATTGAACATATTGTACAAAAGGGAACGTCCAAAACTTTACAAAACAACCCAAAACGTGCGAAAATTCAATTAATTCACAAACATAAGTACAGGACAAATATTCTACATTGGTTTACCTACAAAATGATACTAAGCATGAGAGAATAGGTTAAAATGCAAGGTTGTAGCAGGCGATATGAATTTGGCTGGAGCGTCGGAAATGTTTCGCTGGAACGGGCGTAAGTCTAACACATATCAGAGTTAAATACACTCTCAACCTTTTAATACTTATAATCTAACTATTTCCCGCATAGAACATGTTAAGAAGTACATGTGGGTTGCAAAGTTTGAGAAATGCAGAGACAAATATTTATGAAAGGCTCAGTTGAAAAGTCAAATTTGAAAAAAAGGAACGGGCGAAACCTTGTCAAAACCATGTGGCCAGAACCCTATCTCCGCAAACGACCAAATAGCTATCTAAATGTGAAAAGCAACATGTTTTTTACACTATTAAACCTCTGCATGTTTCACACCGTGCACAGGGAAGGAAGAAAAGCACATTTGATAAAACCATTGACATTGTTTCGCCCGTTCCATTTCTTGGGTAAGGTTCAAAGCTATCGACCCAAAGACAAAGAAAAACTCCCGTTTGTCGCCCAACCACCACGTGCGAGGAACGGGCACAAGTTGAAAAATGCCGAAATACCAAAAAAAGCAAGGAAACATTCACTAAATACATACTTCACCACTTTCTAGGGTACATACACCAAGTTTCGGACGAATTTCAGAACATAAAACACACAGATAAAGCAAAAATTAGTCAATATTTCGGAGAGAAAAAATGTCTGCCTTACCTCATGTGGCGGAAGGAATGGTTTCCCCCAAAAAAGTTTCGGTCGTTCCGTATTTTCTGAAAATTTACAAATTCCTTCCTCACAAGTCCCCAAGAGATTGAATCTTTATGATTTTTAGGCAACATATGCACAATAACATATACTTCAAGTGTAGAAAACCACAGAAGTGAATATTAGTGCATTCCAGAAATATTGACAAAAACATCCGGTGTCACGGGCGAAAGGTGGTTCAGTATAAAAACAGGTAAGTGGTTTTCAATCTGTGCTCACTCACTTAATACTGGATGGATAAGGCTATAACTTTACTTATAATTGCACAACATCTTAGGGAGTATATAGGAAGTGTTAGTTGTGTAATAGGCGTGAAATTAGATACCATTTTATAAGTACGAAAATGGTGTTTCGGACCTTCCGCGCGAAAAAGTGACAAACCCATTTTTTGTCAGACCTGTGAAAAATCCAGGAAAAAATACCCAGATACCCACCAATATTTTGTATGGCATAGAAAACAGATACAGCTCACAGAAAAAGTTGCTTTCCATATGCTGAAAATGTAATATTTAATATTATGACGCTTATGGTATTGTTGTTTTTTGGTCATTTTGACCATTTTTACCCATTTTCAGACTTTCATGATTTATTGCATAATGAAGAAGTTGTCATACAAAGTCAAACTTTATATCAATTTAAAGCTGGGAATGTCCTACATAACATCCAGAAAACCGTTTTTGAATATATTAATTATTAAAGCTTTCACGGATGATTATGTACAAAATGACCTAAATTCATGGGATTGTACATTCTGAGAAAATCTGACCCATATACGTGGGCTGGAGGTTGTGGGCGTAGGCACGTGAGCGAGGACTGCTTTGAGAGGTTGAGATCATAGACATTGGGTCAGGCTTTACTGAGAGTGTATAGGGAGCAGCGGCGGCGGCGGGGTCGGAGTCGGAGTCAGAGTCGGAATCGGGAGGAGGACCTCAGGCGCAAATACTTGGGGGAGGCAGTGGGGAGCCTAGGGAAAGGCGAGGGGGTCTCGACCAACTGATCAGTGGTCAGAAATTGAAGAGGGGGAGGACAGGGTGGCGTTGGCAGGTCGGTCGAGTGAGGAACCTTTTTTATTTTTTTATCAGTATACATACTATCGTAAAACTGGATGAGTTTTAATCTTGGCCACTGTATGCCACAATTGGAGTTTGGCATAGTGATTTCATGAGGCGAAGCCAAGTGAAGTCCGGAGACAATACTCCAGGAGTGGCATGCGGTGGCCAAGATTAAAACGAATCAGGTTTTGATTTCATCCTACCCCGTCTCCTCGATTTTGGAGTATTATGTGATTACAATTTTGTATGCCACCAGTGGCATATAAAACTCTGTATGCCAGTCAGCGTGGCATACGGAAACTCAATGGTAAACCTATGGAATTTTATATCAGGGGTAGGATAAATGCATATACACAAAACGTATATGGTTTGTATACGACTGGCTTATACATGCGGGGCAGAGGATATTTCCTCTCATATACAGTGTGTGAAATACAGCCAAGAAGCGTCCGTATACAAGAGGTAACAGTCTTGTATACGCCTCATACGCTGGCGTGAAATATGGGCGTATATATATGAAAAAAGTCAATATTCAGCTTATACATGCACTTCCGCGATGGTGTATGAATAAAATGGTGGTTTTCACGCAGTGTAAATCTTTCACCAAAGGGTTATCAACATGTTGATAAATCCAGTCAACGACAACTGAACGTTGGTAAATGGCCCCTGATTGGGTGGCCGACACTGGCATAGGGGTTACGTAATTCGCCTGCGACAAGTGGGGGGGTATGAGCACCAAACTGTCAACCACGTTATATTCGAATACAGGGATAAATACACAAATAGTAAGCTAATATGAACCATCTGGATCTGGGCAAAGGATTCCATATTACACACCAAAACTTGCAGAGTTTGAAAAACAAACTAGACCTTTTTAGTTACTCAATTTCTAACTCGAACATACACATAGCCACTATTTCAGAAACATGGCTTACTTTGGACTATGATGACAACCTCTTTTTTATAAACAACTATAAGTTATTCAGAAACTACCGCAATTGGAAAAATGACAAAGGAGACATTAAAATAGGGGGAGGTGTCGGTATGTACGTCAGAAGCGACCTGAAAGCATATAGCTTGGAGGACTTTAACGAAAGCAACGAGAATGTAGAGTCACTTTGGGCCTTTATCGAACTAGAGAACCAGAAACCACAAATAGTCTGTTGTATCTACCGCCCTAATGATGGCAACCATGACGTCTTTATCGAAACTTTGAGCAACCAAGTTAAGCTAGCAAAGACTAGATTTAACGCAGAGATCACAATTGCTGGTAACTTTAACCTAAAGTTTAATCTAAAACAGAGCGCAGACTTCAAAAGCATTACATCACTAGAAGTATTAACTGGACTAAAGCAACAAATTCAAGTCCCTACCAGATTTGAAAATACCATAGACCTAATATTTACTGAATGGGATCACCTACTCAGTGCAGGAGCCCTAAACTCTAACATAAGTGACCATAGTGCGGTCTTTGTCACAAAGAAGAAACTAAAAGACAAATTTACCAACAAACAATTCTATGGCAGATCTTATAAAAATTATGTGAAAGAGACCTTCCAATATAACCTAAGAGCACATGACTGGACTGAGCTGATGAGATCAGACGATCCCAATCTAGCTTGGCAAATAATGTACAAGGCCATCAAATTCCACTTAGATAAAATGTGTCAAAGAAGAGCCTTGGATGGAAGATCATGTAGTGGAAGCAATCATAAACAAAGATAATGCACTTAAAAGAGCTAGGAAATCTAACAAAGTTGAGGACTGGCAGGAAGCGAAGCGGCAAAGAAATCAGACTAAAAGGTTAATCCAAAGAGTGAAAAGGGAGTTTATCACAAGAGCTAGCGTCAAAGACAGTAGAAAAATCTGGGCCAGCATGGAGAAGCTGATACCCAAGAAAAGTAGAGTAGAAACTATTAACTTAGTTGACCGAACTAACACCAAGTCGATAGACGACGACAAAGTTGCTGAATATATAAACAAATATTTTTCAACGGTGGGTAGAAAACTGGCTGAGGCGTTCGAATCAGAATGGTACGACGATTGCGATGATACCGAGGCAGTAATGTACGATATAGCGGTGACATTTGATGACGTCACCGAGGCTGTGAAGACTATTGACACAACCAAATCATCTGCGATCGAGTATCTGTCGTCCGCTGTTCTCAAGGATAGCTTTGAAGTCCTAATACTCCAACTGCAGCACATATTCCGAACCTCCCTAGAGACAGGAATATTCCCAGATGTGTGGAAAGTGGCCAAAGTTGTTCCCCTTAAGAAAGGCAACTTTAAGAACGAAGCAGGAAACCTAAGGCCTGTTTCGTTACCAAGGGAATATGAGAGGGAATGTGAGCTACGAGAACATACCTGGAAAAAATTAATATATAATAATAATAATTGTATTTTTACCAAATTCATAAAAGCAAATTTACCACTGCCATACTAAATGTAACTTGACACGGTGTGTTCTATACATGGATATATGTAAAGGAGTCTTTAAAATGCTTATTATTCACTATGTAGTGATGGCACCTGATGAAAACCAGCTAATGGATTGACCTTTGCTGACAGGCTGCCATCCTTTGCTGGCAATTACCTAACAGACATGTACTCACTTTGTAAACAACATCTTAAATGCCAATAAAGGAAATTGAAAAAAAAAAAAAAATTCTTTAGAACTCTACAGAACTTGACCAGGGTTACCTGACGCAGAAAGCAGCACTTGCAATATTCAAAACTGCTACACTACCATACTTTGAATATGGAGATGTTCTCCTTGATAGTGCTCATGTCTATTTTACTGACTCACTTCAGATTTTACAAAACAATGCCTTGCAGATTTGTCTCAGGGCATCAGCCTATACCCCCATACGTGATTTAAATAGATATGCCGAAATTCCTTTGCTAAAGAAAAGAAGGCAAGCCCATATTTTGAACCATATGTATAAGAGGTCAAAAGTTTAGTCATTTGTTGACAAAGCTAGAAAACAAACCAGAACTCATGGAGACCAAATTCTGTATGTAGATGGGCCAAACTGTTCTTTTTCTTTTCCTTCTTGTTGTTCATGTTAGTATCATAATTCTATGGAACTGTTCATAAATTTTGCGCAAATGTGTCTTATACGACCAGTTGGCTAGACCATGAAAAGGCTGAGGTCTCAGCCCCTTTATTGAGAACCTTGCCTCCAAATATGTGATACATCGACTGATTGTAACTGAAAGTCTCAATAAAGACATTTTGATAAAAAAAGAAAAAAGATTGGTCCATACGATCGATTTTCTCGTTTACAAAGAGAGGAGGGAAAACGTTCTGGCTAATCCCGAATAGGTTAGCTTAGCCTTTCTGCAGTCTATTGCCACAGTGTCCATCTCGTGGCAGTTCTTAGAACCTGTTCTGTACTTGTCTGGGTGCCTCACTCCCAAAAGTAAGGTCCCGCTCGCTGGTTAGTTTCGACCTTATTGGTCTCTGCGGGTGAAAATATAGCTTTCCTGGTGGTCTTTGTTTGAAAGACCCTTTTTTGTGGTTTTTCTTGGTTGATAAAACTTTTTTCTCTAGTTATAATGGGTTACTCATGGGCTTTGCTCAGGGGTAGTCATTGCCTCCCCTGGTGTCCCCCTCTATCGTGCTTCACTGGCGCCCCTCCTGCCCCCTCGCGGCTTTCACACATACTGCGCAGTCACGAGCGCCACCCCAATCCGGGTCCCAGTCTCACTTCTTCTCCACCCGTCCTGCAGTACACACATACTCCAGTACCTTTTTTCATCACTCTTGGCCACGTGCTATCCGCCTCATACTCCCCGAGTATAGGCAAGCACCCCATACACGCGATAGAGGTACGATACAGGGAAAGGAGAAAATGGGACCAACTACGAGGAACAACCCCGTGCCCAGCACATCGAAGGGACCGGAGGCTGCCGCTGGCTCGGAGGCCACTCTCAAGAGTACGGCCGAGTCCGCCAATGATAACATCGAGTCGATATCGGACAGCGGCTCAACAGTAAAGACGTCCAGGATTCTCAACATCGAGACGAACATGGCAAAGATGGGGAAGACCATGGAGAGCATGTTCGAGGCGATGCAGGCCATGTCACGCCAACGGTCGCAGACGAGGGCAACTCAACCTCCAACGGTACGAGAGGCACGGTCTGTGGCTGAAGACCGCACGAGGGATTGGGCCCACGACCAGGTCTCGCGCCTACCCACGCCGAGACAGCTCCGGGACCGCTATCTGAGCGAGGACCACCTACAGCGGGAGATCGACCGTGAGGGAATTCACCACGACCTTACGGCCGGTAGGTTGACTTCTGATTTGAATGTGTCAAAGTTAATTTCAAAACCATACATGTATGTCGAACGCGAGGGCCTCTACACGCTGTCACAGAAACTCGAGGTCAGAGGCACGCTCGGGCCAATGGAGTATGTGAGTGCGTACTTGCTCATGATGGAGGATGACCGGGCCGTACCCGAGGGAGACCGCTGGGACATGTACCGGCACCTCTCCCAGGTGTAGGTGGACGCACAGACACAGCCGTGGGCCGCGGTCAGGCGCTAGTCAAACTACATATTCGATCAGGTCGAGGCCGGTAGGATTTATTGGTCAGATCATGTATGTATCCAAGACGAGCGCGTACGCCTGGCAATGACGGCGACCATGACGGACCTCAACGGCCAAGATGGCGGCAAGGACGGTGCACGGGAGCTGCCCTGCCGGGGGTACAACTCGGAGAGGGGGTGCAGGCTTCGCAACGGTCACCGGGACGGCAAGATTAAGTGGATACATGTGTGCTCCTTCTGTGATTCGGTGGGGCGGATGTGCACGCACTCTATACACGCGTGCAACAGGAAACTGGTTTACGGTGGCGGGTAAGATAGTGCTGCACCAACATTCACACCCGCCTCACGCCGGACACCGCACGCCGGACACACGGTGCGCCCCACCGAGCTCAAGGGACAGAAACAACACCTCCCCGCGGCTTAAAAAAACGGACCGGACGCGCCCCGCGAGTGAGTGTGGCGCATGATGCACCCTTTGCACTTAGTACGAGTGCACTCAGCGAGGGGTACGCGGTCACGGAGTGCATGACTGATGACGTCACCCCCCACGTGACAACAACACCGCGTGCCGCACACGTGGGGGGAACCACCGACAAGGAAACCCCGCCCACCGAACAATACACTCCCGTGTATGAGGGTGTTGGCGGGGAGGCGGAGCAATTGGCGGGAGGATGGCGATGAATCTACTTAAATCGACTTTGCTGCTGTTAGGGAGTTCTGCGAGACCGGCATCCCCGCCCCTGGAGTCCGGACTGACCCCGGAGCTTTCGGCGGACATAGGCGGGCCCACTGGCCGCACTTCTCAGCACCCGGGCCACCGGGACACACCCACATCTACAATCTGGTGAGGCGCACGGGTGTACCCAACGCCCTCGGGGCCCGTATAGAGATCCCGACCGACCTTAACATTCCGGTTTGGATCCGGTATCTGTCCGGAATCCCCAGAAGGAAGAGCTGACTGACTTCATCAGGTTTGGGTTCCCACTGGGGTACGCCGGACCGGTCAGCGATACCCGCGGGGTACCCAACCACCCCAGCGATACGGGATACCCGGACCAGGTGGATAAATTCATCAGGAAGGAAAAGGGGTACAGCAACCTCATGGGGCCGTTCGAGGCCCCCCTTTTCTACCATGGTGCCACGTGTCGCCTCTTATGACACGCGAGAAGAGGGGTACCAGCGACCGTCGCGTCATAACGGATATGACCTACCCCAAGGAGGACAGTGTCAACGGGTATATCGTAAAAAACTTGGTATACGGTGAGGACAGGGAGCATGGCCTCCGGACCGTTGATGGTTTCGTCGGCCGCCTGGTGGCCTCGGGGCCCGGGAGTTTCATGTCGACCATCGATATCTCCCCGGCATACAAGAACTTCAGGTGTGACCCCCTCGACTGGCCGCTACTCTGCTTTGCGTGGGAGGGCGGGTACTTCTGCGATACGGCGATGCCGTTTGGTGCCCGTGCCTCCTCCTACCACATGCAGTGCGTAGCGGATGCGATAGTCAAGATCCTGAGCCAGAAGGGGGTGGAGGCCGCGATGTACCTGGACGACCTCATCATTCTCTCATCCAACGGAGAGAAGGCGGCCTCTGTCTTCAAAATAGCCCGAGAGCTATTCAAGGAACTGGGTCTCCCCGAGGCGCGAGAGAAAGCACAGCCCCCGAGTCAAGTCGTCACGTGGCTCGGCATCGTGATAAACTCGTTGGATATGTCTCTCACTGCCCCCGAGGACAAACCGCAGGACGTCCAGGAACACGTGAGGGCGGTGTCCCGGAAACGGTCGCTGACCAAACGCCAACTTCAGTCCCTCCTCGGGCGCGTGTTACATGTAGCCAAGTGTATCCGGCCGGCACACCCCTTTGTCAGCAAGCTGCTCGAGGCCCTCCGGGGCATGGCTGGTTACTACATAAACATCAACTCGGAAATGCGGCAGGACCTCAAGTGGTTCCTGCGCTTCGCCGAGGGTTAGACCGGCCATGCCCTGATTCGGAGAGGGCCTCCCACCAAGTGCCTCATCGTGGACGTGTGCCTGTCTGGTATCGGTGGGAAGGACGGGAAGTACTCATACGCCGGGCAGGTCTGCCCAGTGAACGACCCCGTCACCTGCATCGCCGAGCTCGAGGCCCTCAACACTGTATATGCAATGTGCACGTTCACCAAGGATCGCGACCGTGGCACCCGGATCGAGGTCTACTGTGACAATATGGGGACCGTCCAGGCGCTCCAGTCGGGACGTGCCCGGAACCCCATCCTGGCCGAGTGTGCCCGTCAAGCCTGCATGGTACAGGCCAGACTACAGGTAGACTTCGGCTATACCCACGTCCCGGGGGAACTAAATACCATGGCCGACGCGCTCAGCAGGGCCCACCTGACCTCGAGGGACTATGACACGGCCTCGATGTATATGAAATCCCATTCCCTGATGGAGATTATGCCTTGCACTCACGTATCCTTCACTCCTGTGTTGCGTCTCACCTGCAGATCCGGCGCTACTGTCGCCTCAGACGAGGGCATCTGCCCGGCAATGAGAGGCGCATGCCCCCGGAACGGTCGCGAACCAGCGGAGCGCCGTCGGACCTACCTCGACTTCTGCAGGAGGATGGGCGCCGACCCCCAGAGACCTACCGTCAGCTTTACCACGGCGTACCTCGAGTACGTCGCAGACCAGGCCCCCTCCCCGGCGACGGTCGCGAACCAGCTATCACACATGCGGTCGCACCTGCGACTGACGGGGGGGGGGGGACGTCGCGCCGACGGAGGATTTCAGGGTGAGACGCGCCCTCGAGGCGATGAGGCGCAAGAAGGCATATCAACCCAACGTCAAGCCGCCGGTGCCGATGGCCGTCCTCAAGGCGGCCCTCGCGGCCCTCGACGATTCGCCTCTACACATCACACTGCGGGCGGCCATCCTGGTTATTTTCTACGCGGCTCTGCGACAAAGCGAGGTCGCCCCACCATCTGCGACGAAGTTCGACCCGACGCGACACCTGTCACGCCAAGACGTGGTGGTCATGCCCGGACAGGTGTCGATACGCGTCAAGAGGGTGGGGGAAGAAAAGACAGTCACCTTACAAGCATCCCCTGAACCGTCCTCATGCCTGGTATGTGCGATAAGAAAGATGATCACGGCCGCCCCTACGGCCAACCTCGAGGCCCCGTTCCTACTACTAGGGGACGGCCAAGTACTTACCACCAGAACTCTGAGCAAGGAGTGGAAAGGCTTGCTACTGGCTGCTGATCAGCCTGCCACTTATACACTCCACAGCCTCCGTAAGGCTGCCGCCACTCAGGCATACCAGGCGGATATGCCTGAGCTATCCATCCAGCGCTATAGCGGCTGAAAGTCTAATGCTCACCGAACATACATCAAGGACACTGATGCTAAGGCCGTTAACCTTGCTCTAATTCAGTCCCTAAACAAAGACTGATAAATATCTTCCCACCCCCCCTCACCTTTTACTGGCGTTTTTGGCATTTTCATTATATTATACAATTACGTATGTATTGTTTATACAACTATATTGTATATCCTATTTTAATATCTTAATAACTGACCTCTATTCTACCGTCAATTATCATATATATAATATTACTTACCTTCATATTTACATTACATATTAATATGTCGTCCAGTAAGGTCGCCATAACTATTTTACTTCATTTTACTACATAAAATTAAATAAAATTTTATACTCCCAGCTACTGCTTCTCTACTTTCATCCGGGGATAGGGTAATGCTCATAATTTTGTCACTTGTCGTCGCTTATAGGTAGAGGTGGGTGCGAAGAAATTCATTTTGTAAAAATCTTTTCAGATTTCCATTTTCTCTGTTGAGATATTGGAAAAATATTGGAAAGGTAAAAGGTACAAACACCCCATGGCAGTATTGGAAGCCGAGATACTGGAGTGGGCTGATCCGGGGACGGCCTCCTGGAGGAGGCGGGGCGTCACCCGCTGGCAGTATGCCGCGCGCTGGTAGAGCCGATGGGAGGATGCTGCCCCAATGCGAGTTCTGAGTTCTGTCAAATGTTCGTCTATGTGAAGCGAGTTCATTGATCGTCGACGATGCTAAAGAGAGAAGGGCGTGGCTGTATTGTTGTTAAAGATTCTTCTCAAAAGAGCTTTTTAATTGTTAACCGAGTTTACACTCTTAAAGCCTGCCCCCACCTACCATGATTCTGGTCCCGATTGGCCTTACGACGGCCTTCCCGACACCATTCCGATTGTAGCGTGAGGTCTGGCAATATCGTGGTAGGTGGGACAGGTTTCTGCAATTCCGTCTACGACAGCTTACGATAGGCTGTGATGAAATCGCCAATCGTAGAGGTCCTGATAATTTCCAACATGTTGGAAATTTCGTAGCCTCTCGTAGGGTATCGTAGCAGCCGCTGGTTTCGTCGTGGAGCTATCGTGACCATAGTTTATGTTATTGGTCCTCCCAAGGCGTTGCCACGCTCTACGATTTCAAACTATTGGACCTATCGGGGACCTCCCGATAGGTCACGATTTCCGCATTTCAAATCGTAGCGATCGGGAAGCATGTCCTGGCCTATCGTGGTAGGTGGGGGTCCCCTCTTAGGCTCCCTTTAGGGACGGGTTACCACAGTCTAGGGGTATGGCCAGAGATTAACGGGGGGAGAGTGCTGGCAGGTTTTGTCAACTCCCCGGTCTTGCCCGGGGGACGGTTGTACTCCCTCCACCGGCGTAGCCCAGGGGTGGCCCTCCACCGGCTTGGCCCGTGGGGAGGGCGGTCTCTAGAGGGGCGAGATCTCGTGGGAGCTGTCACCTGCCCTGTATAAAAGACGGCGTGCAAGTGGCGCACAAGGTCAGTCGTGACCACGCTTCGGCGAAAGCAACACAACAAGTACTTGGCTTTGAGCGGCCCATTGTTAGCTCATAAGGATTTAATAAAACTTGTCACTCTTGGTACAGTATTTTCCTGGTCCGCGTTGTCCATTACAATATATAGTCCGCAGCCTCTGTCCCGGGATGCATCACTTACTGCCAGGCCTGCCCTCAGGGTAGGGAAGTCCTTGGTTCAAAGAGCTGGAAAGAAGGTGAAGGGCCTGCGTCAACATGAAGGAAGCCCAGTCGTCCCTGTAAGGTGAAAGCCCTCCTGTCGAGAGATGATGACTAGGAAGACCTGAAACCTGAAGCGGCAGAATTCAAAGCGCCTACTGACTGTTTCATGCACATCAAGCATGGTCCCTAAGTAAGGCATATAAAAAAACATGGTAATGACACCAGTACGGCTAAACTCATTCGAGGTGTCGACGATTTATCGTCGACCCCGAGAATAAGTTTAGCCGTACTGGCGTCATCAACATGTTTTTTTATTATTATATACCTTATTTTGGTTATAATCCTCCGAAATCGACTCTGTTGACACTATCACTGTCCACAAAGCACGCAATCTGTATGTAAGTACGATGCTACACGGCTTATCGCGCAAGGCATGCCCGAGGGTCTAACCCACTGGGAGAGTAGGAGTGGGCGAATCAGATGCGTGACAGTCATCTTTGATTGTTTGACGGTTGAACGGCGTGGAGTCCCTCAATGATGGATTGTCTCAACACCTCTCATTGACTTGACCTCCTTTGATTGGGCTCAATGGTGCAATATATAAGGCATGGTTCTCAGTAGACCTATCGCTCTGGCCCAAGTGGCGACCTAGTCACCACCAGAGTGAATTTGGCTGGTCTCAGCATGGCTGAGCAGTGCGGGAAGGTTTTGTATGACCCTCCAGGGTAATCCACTGGTCCGCGGGAGGTCTCAAATTTGATCGAGGACCCGGCAGCCCTAGAGAGCAGAGCTTGCTCTGCTAGTCAAGGGAATGATTCCCTCGGGGAATCACAGTCTGGCAACTCAGGTGCTCTGTCAGAAGAGCACGGAAAGTGACCGGCTGCGGCTTTGGCTGCTGCAGGTGATTCTGGTGATCCAGCTTAGGCTTGGAGCTCTGGACGGATTGGGTCTATGAAGACTAGACTTATCCCATGTCAAGAGTTCTGGGTACGGCCAAAAGTCAGCCTCGGCTGCCACTTCAGCTAAGCCCAAGACAATCCGCATACCTAAGCTGGCCCCACCGGCAAAGGTAGTGGAGAAAGTAGTTACCACCCCAGGGGCGAGCCTGCGTGGTACATTGACCCCCATTGGCTGCGGCTGGGGGAGAGTGATGGACCCACAGGAACCTCTGGCTCCTGGTATCAGTGTGACCACACGGTGGGCACAGTGGGAGAAGGAGTAAGAATTGTCAGCCCAGAGCTAAGAGCCTCAGCTATGAAGGGTCTGGTTGATATGTGGTTAGCTAGCCTAGCTAGCGGCTCCTAGGGGTGAGGGGTGAGACCCAGGTCATAGTGTGTCAGCCAACGGTAGCCGTTCCGGACACGCCAGCGCCTATTGAGGTAGAGACCACCATGGTTGTAGACACCGGAGCTGGTCCTGCCAAGAAGGTGGATGTTGCCCCTGATTTCTTGGAAAAAGGGGTGGAAAGCAAGGAGACGGGTGATGGACTGATTTTACAGTTTCCCTCCTCGGACCAGGCTCAGACTTCACAGTCTGAGTCTGGGAAGGAGTCCTGCCGGAAATGACATAAGGCTCCTGCGGCCGCAGAAGCTGCTGAGGTGAAAGCTGTGGCAGCCAAAGCAGATCGCACTGAAAAGTCACATTCAGGGCCCTCCACCTCCTCTAAGGGGAAGAGTGGAGGCAAGGGCAAAGGACAGAGAAAGTCCAGTGCAGGGGCAACCATAGCCAAGGGTAAGGGGACTTCAGCTCTAAACCCTGGTAGCAGCGGAGAGGCGAAGGGGGCCGGGTCTTTGGGCCAACCTTCGGACAAACCCGTGTCCACATCAGCTGAGAAAACCTGCAAGAGTGATCCTCACAGGGAGTCTGACTCTGATTCCTCTGTGGAGGATAACTGCGGCCAATCTGGGGACTGGGAGAACATCATAGATGTTGCTGACGCTAGTCTTCTATCTTGGGTGAGCTGGAAAGTGACGAAGGGGACTTTGTCCCTGGAGTCAAGCATGGTCAGAAGCGCAAGGTGGCCCACCGGCCACCTTGTTGCTTAGTGGGGCGCAAAGCGACATTTTTGGAGGATCTCCGAGTGGGAGACCGCCATTGGATACCGGACCCGGTAGATGAAGATGGCGTGTCAGATGGCGAGCAGTGGCTGAAGGACAATGGCTCGCCTAATGCGTGGTATGTTAGCCATGTGTTGGGGATATCATCGACCACTTACCAGAAGTACAGCCTCCTCCAGAGAAGCAAGATTGGATATGCCTGGAAGCGGTTCTCCACTAAAGGGCATTACATCTTCACGGGTTGCCATGGGGACAATGTGAAAACATCCCCCACCTACACAACTGAGAGATTGTATGTGTGGCATCTCTTAGAGTTTCTGTGGTTCTGCTGTTCTGGCAGATCCTGCACCACAGAGGGCGGGTCGTCTCGACGATCCGGGCTAGTACGCCATATGATGGATGAACACTGGATCGGCACAGCGAGGGCAAGGGACTGGGTCTTGAAGCTTTTCACATGAAGTTTGGTGGCTTGGCTACCGCGTCCTGCAGTGCAGGGACGGAGCCCAATGTGCAAAGCTGTAGATGTGAAGTATTCCATGAGTTGGAAGCAGAATAAGGACTTCGGTGCTACTCTGCATCTGAACAAACAAGAATTCTCCCATATGCAGAAGGATATCTCTGGTAAGTGCGGATTGAGCAGGGAGTCATATGGGCAGAAGCTCCTCCAAGTCCAGCGACTCCGAGGATGACTCACGTTCTAGTCAGCCAGATGGAGCCGGACGGCGAGCACTGTTACTTTGGGGATGTTTTACATTCTGCAAAGACAGCACAGGCTAAGGCAAAGTCTGACAAAAAGGGTTCTGGCACTTCCGCGGGGAAGAAATCTTCCACGGAATCTGCAAAGGCAGCAGTCTTGTCTGATGCTTTGGCTAAGACAAGCACTGCTGGTGCCACAAAACCAGAGAGGAAGAGCTCAGAAGTAGCCAAAGGGTCTGGTGATGCCGCGATGGAGGAGTTCCCTTCTCTTCCCGCTCCGGCCGGGCCTGCCCCTAAGGCAGCACAAAAGCAGAAAGAACCACGGTCTTCGACCAAGGCTTCCCCTGCACTGGGTGCATCTGGGTCTAAAGATTCGTATTCTGCGTCAGGAACCTACGCTAACAACGCTAGTGAGGGGGACTGGGCGCCACATCACATCCAGATGCATCTGGAGCTTTTGGACAACCAGGTTGTCATAAACGTGAACCGTTTGCGCAGTGCTATCGCGAAACTCGCTGAGTATGAGTGTGTGATCTCTCACACCGGCATATCAAGCTTGATGCAGGCTCCTGTAGAGGAACTGCATGCTAAACTGGCTGTGACGGAGGCGTGATTAGCTGCGTCTCATGGAGCCCTGAAAGATAACAACTTTAAGTGTGGTGCTCTCTTTGGGGTCTCCCTGTATACATGTTGATGTTTCAAAGCCAGCGCCAGTCGAGGCTTTCTGAAGTGGAGTGGGGACCTGACCAGGACCACTTGTATGGCAGGTCATTCCAATGCTTCATTCCCAAATACACTGGGCTTTTTTTAAAGAAACTAGTTTTGGGTCGTTTTAGTTTGATATTACATTTATACTGTGCCCTCGTTTTTGACTCCTGTTCCTGTTCTTCCCTCATCTCCTCCGCATACCGTTTCATATACAACAATTTCATATAGGTCCTACGGTTTGTTAACTTCTGTATTCCACACCTTTTGTGTAACTCCTGTACTGATAAATCACCTACGCTAGATCGAGTACATATACGTAAACCTCTGTTTTGCGCAATTTGTAGTTTGTTTAACAAGAAATTATTTGCTGAATCTAGATAATATCCTGGATAATCAAAAACTGGAGCAATAAGGCTCTTATAAATTTTTACACTAACCTCTTCATCAATATACTTACGTATTTTAGCCAATTTGAATAGCCTATAGTTAATTTTCTTTAATGTCTCACTGCCACATTTTAGCCAACTTAGGGATTCGTTCACTGTGATGCCTAAATAGGAATATGAAGTACAGTATGGTAGTTTGACCCCGTCCATTTCTATCTTAGGTAGGTTTTGTGTTCTGTTTAGTTTGTTCAATTGTCATTTCGATCCATATACACAGACTTTGGTTTTCTTTACGTTTACCTTCATATAATTATTTTGGCACCATGTATTGATTTTCGATAGATAATTATTAAGCCTATGTATCACACTTTCTTGATTATTATCTGAGGTATATAGAACCAAGTCATCTGCATATGCAATATGTCTACAAGCCGTATTAGAAGAGATCATATCATATATATAACAGTTAAAGAGAAGGGGGCCTAATATACTGCCCTGTGGCACACCATTTCTTACTGCTAGAAAAGTTGACAATGTATTGCCGACTCTGACACGTTGTTTTCTGTGACTTAGGTAATCCTTAACCCATTCCAGTACCTTTTTACTTATTCCTAGACCTCTGAGCCTATTTGATAAAATTTTGTGGTTTACTCGATCGAAAGTTTTGTTCATGTCGACATAAATACAGGTGGCGATTTTACCCTCGTCCTTTTCCGCGTATAGAAATTGTACTAGAGTAGTAACTGCATCTATTGTACTCTTTCCTTTTCTGAAGCCATATTGTTGTTTATTTAATAGATTAGATTGCTCGAGATGATCCATAATATATTTATGTATTATTTTTTCAATAATCTTACCCGGTAAAGGCAAAAGAGAAATGGGTCTCCAGTCTCCAACATTTTCAGAAATACCATTTTTTGGAATGGGTACAATATCTGCCTTAGCCCATGCTTCTGGGAAAATGGAAGAGTTTGATGAAGTTTGAAATAAGTGCCGGATTTGATCTAATATACAAAAGAACACATCTTTTAGAACCCTACTATTTATATTGTGAATGCCACTACTTTTATGAATATCAATTTTATTAACTACTTTATACAAATCTCCTATGGTAATCTCGGGTATTTCATTAGTAGTGTCAGGATTTGCTTCACGATCCGGCTCTTTTTCATAGACCTGATTATCATTCATTCCCGACGATGCCTCGCCGACCGTTTAAAATATTTATTTATATAAGCAGGCAGCTTGTCTCCTTCAAGGTATAGTCCTGAGACTTCATCATGAAGTTTTTTTAACGGAATCTCCCTTCTTGGGCTATATTTTTATTGAACTCCAAAATGTTCTAGGATTATCTAAATTTTCCTCCAATTGACACCCAGCGTTTGACTTTCGGATAGCGGTTGCCGACCTACATAACATCCATGGACATCCGGTAGTGGGGGATATAGACTTGGGTGACTTAGATGCTGTGTTGGCTCGGGTTCACATTATGGACCTCTTAAGTCCACCACAGGACGCAAGTCACAAAGACGCCCCGACTGAGACTGCCACTCAGTCAGCCCCGGATACCGCTCTGCTCGCGGAGCCTACCATAGAGCACCCTGAGGGCTCTGGTGGGCCACCTGCAGAGTAGGCCCGAGGTGGGTGAGGGTGCCATCCGGAGCTGAGACTAGTGGGACTCTAAGTCCTACTGGGATCAGAGCCGGATGGGTGCAGGACTTGAGGTGAATCCTCGGCCGTTCCTGCCTTTCCAGATGAGCTATCACATTCAACTAACCATTGATTGTATATGATTGTCCATCGACTTCTCATGTATTAACTAACTCAGTTCTTACATGGGAATCACCCACATCTAAATTCAGTTTTGGATGGCAAGGGTGACTGTCTTCTGTCTCTCATTAATGTGGTGCTTTTCTTGGTGGCCCTACGGGTCACTGGGAGGGGTAGTACAGCGAGATAGAGAAATTAGAAGTGATCCGGAGTTGGGCCAGGGAAAACCACACCCGTGGAATTTTAGGCACAACTTGGGTTTCAGAGGGCTGAAGGGTCTCTCGATGGTCGTCTCATAATAGGACCCCATTGTGAAACACTCCAGCCTGAGGGTACATTCCATAGGCGTTGCCTCGTGGAATGTAAGATGTGGGGAGGTCAGGACCCGGGTTCAGCAGGTGGTTATGACTTCCCATGGTCGGTTGGTGCTGGACTCACTGGCTCTAAGGTCAGTGAGGGAAGTGCCAAGGAGGGTAGGGGTTTGGTCTGTAATTGGTTCCTTCAACTCCTACTGAAATCCGCCAGTCGGTAAGGTATGGAAAAAGATGCTGATACCAACTACACCATGGAGAGATCTGAGCTCCTAAGGAGAGCTAACAGGAACTGGAGACAGGACAGGAGGTGTACTTATTATCACCCCACACGCCAAATGGGTCGGTGGCAAAAGTTACAGTCCTGGTGGACTTGGGTGGGCGGCCCTGTCTACAAAATCTACATTGGGTGACGGCGAAGGATATTGCTTTTTGATGCTCTCAAGGTGGCGCCACCCACCGTACAAGCAGAGAGGGTGCACCGTCTGGTGGGGAATGACTGCATCATGCTGAGACAGCAAGCGTCATCCAGGGACCTGTTTCAGTAGTCTCGTGACATTAGGCTTAGACAGACATCAACAGCGGCCCCAACAGTGCAAGCAACAGTGGGAAAAGACTAGCAAATATCAGAAGATCGAAGTGGCCAATCCTCTTCATATTTGGAACGATTATAGATTATATGTATTCCCTACTCGTGTTAAAGTGTCATTGCTTAATTCATACGAGAAGTGAGTGAAACTCCGTGTGTCATCTACTGCAATCTTGTGATCTGTCCGTATGGTGTCACGGACGCCATCTAGACATGTCACGAAACTAGTGAAACGGTCCCAGTTGTAGCTGCGGCAGCGGCCCACTTCAATGTTTCTCGGGACCCCCCTCCCTATGGAAATCTACCAAAAAGGGTGGGTGAGGAGATGAACCTGGATAGCACCGCTGGGGAAATTCGGAAAACCAAATACTGGCAGATAGTGGAGCGGCAGAGGGCGCAGCGGCTGGCAGTGGGGAGGGATCAACTGTTTCCAGATGCTGGGGGAGAGAGTTCCGCAGCCAGTAGCCTGGCCGTCCAGCTGCACAGTGTGGTGCGGCGGGTGGTCTCATCTTTAGCAAGAACCCGCGAAATCAGGGAGTTGTTTCAAAAGTCGAGTGAAGTCTATGGTTATGAAACAGCTCCCTGGGTGGCAGCGAGATCTGACGAGATGAGAGGGACACCAGGCACCAATATGGCGAAGAAGCACGTTTGCAATCGGATGGCCTCAAACGGCACTGCAAAAACCGACACTCTGAATGGGCTCCTGGGTGGCTATGACCTGATCGTGGGCACCCATTCAAGATCATGCGTCGGAGCGACTTCCTTAGACACTCACCGATGGTCAACTTACCCATCGCCAGCCACTCGCCTCTACTTCCGAAGCCCGAGTACCAGCGGGTCGAAGAAGAGGGAAGACGGCCTGAGCTGGGGCAGGTAGTGGTGAGCGGGGAGCCATGGACTGGCTAGCACTAGAGGAACGGCTGCAACTGCCCGACATTGCCGGACTTCGCCACATCTGACGTAAGGCCCACCAGCCTGGTCATTACGCCTCTTTCAGACCCCTGGACATCAATTGGGGAGAAGGCCCCACACCAAACACCCACCTCAGCCCTGGCTGTGCCAGTGTGCCAAGAGGAAACGTGCCACGTGGGGAAAATGGGCCGACCCACTTTAGTGGTCAGGGAGGACCTGTTGGGGGGGGGGGGGGGGGGGGGGAAGCGGAGGTGGACCTGGGCCCTGTTTCATAAGTAGCGGAAGGTTTTAGCCAGCAAATCCTTAAGATAGCGGCTGGGACGAACAACGTGCCTGCTAATTCTGCGTTTCATAACCCCTCTCGCTATCCAGCAGTGTCGTTAGTTCGTTATTTTCTGGTATTCGTTCGTTGTTCGGGCAATACCACTCTCCCAGCAGATATTTTGTGTTACTTTTCTTATACTGGGCCACAAGATCTATGTTCGGAAAGTGTTTCAGCGCAGCTGGTTCCCTGCATAACCGCTAGAGAAAACGTGCATGCGCATTGTAGGCATCAGAATCAAAACAAACAAGATGGCTGGAGACATCATACAGAACTGAATACAAGTGAAATCATAAGTCAGTTAATAGATTGAACCAAATCTAATATATATAAATAAATATGTATATATATATACACATATATACACACATTATAATATATTTATATAGACATGTATCTATATATATTATATATGTCGAGCGATGCAGAAGGTTCTGCAATAGCTACCTGAGTGCTGCAGTGACCACAGTTGTCAGTTTGAAATAGAATTTCCAGTATTGGAAGAAATAATCATTAGAAAATTTTAAAATTTGGGATAAATATATGGGATACAACTAGAATTACTCGCTACAAATATTCTTCAATTTAAATGAGATTAAGTGTTTGAAAAAGAAATGTTCATACTCCTATTTGGGGCTGTACGAGAGGGTCGACCCTCTCGTATATAGCGGGAGCTTTTCCCCCCAAATAGCGGACGTATAGCCGCGCGGCAATTCCTTATGCAACGGAACCTACCTGCATTTCCTCCCGCTCACCCGGGAAGCGAACGAGACCATAAAACCTAATTGCTTATGCAACGGACCCTCACGCTATTAACGAACGAACCTCTTTTAACGAACCTTCCGCTAGTTATGAAACAGGGCCCTGGAGGCCTTCATAGCCTCTGCTTCGTGGGCACTGGATGAAACGGGGACACCAGCTGCGGCAGCCCCCACACCCAGCCAGGCCAAGTCAACAGACCCAAAGCCAGCTGTGGTGGGTCCCTCTTGGGCCCCCTGTGAGGATCCCTAACAAGGATCGGGACTGCCATGGCAGATTTTTTTGTCAGTCAGAAATTTGTCCTGGCACTGCCCCAGTAGTCAGGTTGACATACGATTCGCAATGCCGATGACATAAGACCAACTCCAAAGTACAAGTAGAGATATTGTGACGGCATGTTGGGGTTGCCGGGCCCGCCGAGGTGATGGTGTAAACCTAGCATTACAATAATGTAAGAATGCTTGCTGGTCTCATATTGGCTAAGGCAGGTAAATAGTAGCAGCAAGACCATTTGTCTGACCAAAATGACCCTATAGATTTTAAGTAAGTTTAAAGTCAAAATCTGATGTCATTCTGTTCCTTGTTAGGAGTGATTGTCGCCGACAGTTGCAAGGAAAAAGACTTGTCTCAGCAAAATGGAACCCTACAATTCAGACCAGTGTTCCAGTACTCAATCTCAACAGGATTTGTCTCAGACAAATACTCTGTGACGTACATGGATCCCACCGTGGAAGTCCCACTTAAGACATTCTCAATTCAAAATCCCTAGATTTGGTGTATTTTGAGTCAATTCATAGAAACTGCTACTGTTTCTAATTGGATATTTGGTCATATTTCGAGAAAAACATTCCTTTTAGTGAGCTTGACCTTGGAAAAATATTTGATTGACATAGAATCTTAGAGTACCATGGAATTTCAATCTTTGCGTCCAATATCTAATGGATCTGTGAAATATTCTTAGAGATATGATAAAATATGTTTCAAAATCAGTGGCCTATGTATGAACAGGTACCTTAACCTTTGACCTCACTGTGGCTTATTGTCGCATGATGGGAAGACTAACTTATGTAATAAATAAACAAAATACTTTTTGAGAAATGAAAAATGTCTCAATTTCAGTGGCCTATGTTGGTCATTTGTATGAACATATGTGTTGACCTTTGACCTCGCTGTGGCTTAATGGTGCTTGATGGGAATTCTAACTTTAGGGCTTTAATAGAGTATGGTGTCAGGTATTTAGATATATCATTCAAGTTGAAATACAGGCATATTAGAACAAGTTATAGAAACTGTTGTAGGTCCTTATAGGAAATTCGGTGAAATTCTGGGTGGAAACTGTTTGGTTATCTTGACCTTGATAAAAATCAAGGTGGTAACAAAAGCTGATGACTCCATGGTATCTCAATAGATTTGCCAAGTATTTAAGAAATCAACTTTATACTTTCTTTTTTGATAAGACTTTATTTCTTTCATAGTATACAATCACGTGGTTTTACACTTATTGCTTTGCCTGATTCACAATATCATATTCCTCTTGCACATCTACCGTGGTCCTTTTTCTGGCCCTGCTCCTGATATATTTTTGTTTTTTTGTGGTGTGGATAAAAATAGAATAGCTACAACCTGACTGCCTATACCTGATACTCTAGTCTGATCGCTATCTCCTTACAAGTCTTAACACAGAGATATCCTTAATTTTTCTCTCTATAGGGCACAAAGTGATTGCTAGCAGCACCATAGTCAGGGGGGCAACCACTGTTACCAGTTGCCGTAATCTATAGGTGATATTCAGACAAGGCCAAAATTTCTTTATGGCAAGCCCCAGAGTATATTTTTGATAAAATCCATTGATAATTAGTCCCACCACCTGGTGCCCCAGATCGTAAAAAAATAGCATCTAGGGCACCAGTTGGCCGTCCCCATAGCACAATAGCTATGTGCCCTATGGTCCTTCATGTTCACCTGATGTGATATGTGCTATTATTCATGTTCCTTTAGTTGATATGCAGGTTGTTCTTTCGTCTATGAGGTCTTTACTAGTAACTTTTGTTATACATAACATTCACTGTCTGCCATTTGTTACTTTGTTGTTTGCATACCTCTTTTGGTATAACCCAAAACATATGCTCATCCTGTCTTGGCTGAATATCATACACCTTGTCCCGTGTAGACAATACACTATTATAAAATTTACACTTGTCCTGTATTTTTGTCTTACAATTTTTTGCCAAGAAAAACGTATAGTTATTTTCTTCTATTTTAAGATAGATCTTGGGTAAAAAAAGTTCAGTTTTCCCCTCCACCTTAGAAGTAAAGAAGGAAATATGTAACGAAAAAGAATTAGTTAAATAATAACAAGAACAAATATGTTGAATCTTCTGCAAACTATGTGGCGCAAGTGGTGGCCGCCGGCTGATTAAACATCACATTCCAAAGCAAAATTAATGTCAACAACAACATCCGGATCAACATCATCTATATCATTGTGGGTGACAACTTGAACATTAGGTGTGATGGGGATCTGAGCTGTCGTAGTCACTTTAATTCAACTATGACCATTGGGGCCTATGAGACAGGCTTTGGTACTGCAGTGTAAGGGCTGCCGCTCTAGCGTATAGTCCTAGGTCCACTGGAAACATTGGGGATGCTGCAGGCGGGCTGGAGAAACCTGAGTGCGACATCGGGTACTTGATTTGTAGTTTGATGAGCTTACCCAACAACAGCAGAAGTCACAGTTAAATCCTTCTCCTGTGACGCAGTTGTTGCTGAAGTCGGAGACCCGGCAGCTGCCCGGGTACCTGGGAGGCACTTCATGATTTTTGCCAGAGCCTGTTGCAAACCGTTAAATTTGTATTTTAGCTCAGATAGCCGCTTGCTATCTCTCTTTCTGGAGCTTACGTAGGCTTCAGGCTTCTTGTTTTTCTTTGCTTCCTTCTTTTATGGTGTGAACTTCCCAATTTTTCAGCGAATTTCTACGGAGCCTGGTGTGAAGGATACAAATGTTCTGCGGCTGCGTTCCTGAAGCTGCTGGGGCAGCCACTGTGAAGCTCGCGTGAAGCTCAGTGCTGAAAGTTGATGATAATTTCCACCAGATGGACATTTGTCCCTGTCTAATTACTGATAATTGTCCAATTATCCTCAATGCACGATGGATCAGACTACAGAAAATCAGGCAGATGATAACTTATGATGTCGCCAGATGAATCTACTTCTTGAGTTATACGCCAATGTGGAAGATTGCCTGGTTACGGGTGAACGATTGTAACGTTATGAAATATATTTGACTACATATTCTTCTTAAAAAGATAGCACAAGACCAGTTATTGAACTTTTCTCTATGATTGCTGCAAACAAAATGAATTTCAACGCTTACAGAATCGTGCCCTAAGATCACTTCCCTCTCTTTGCCTTGCGCATTAAGCAACTGGAGAAAAGTGTGGGTAGTTCGTTCAGTGTGTCCAACTCTAATCTAGACTGGACAGATTTCTCGAAGTCGCAGGAACTGGATAACATGTGGTATCTGTAA
This sequence comes from Alentia gelatinosa, assembly GCA_950022655.1. Taxonomy (NCBI): domain Eukaryota; kingdom Metazoa; phylum Annelida; class Polychaeta; order Phyllodocida; family Polynoidae; genus Alentia; species Alentia gelatinosa. Next base: position 60,976,148 of record OX465582.1, read on the forward strand.
TAAATAAGATCATCGTGTTCTTTGACGAATACTCCCCTGTAAATGTACAACGATTCATCAGGTCGAAAGACTCTTGGGTGTCAGAAGAGGTGTTTTTGATGATAGAGGAGAGAAGGGGCCTGTTTAAGGTAACTAAAGAAGAAGAATACTTAGTTCAGGCAAAGAAACTGAATCTTGATATAAAATGGAGGTTGAAGTCAGCAAAAAAAATGAATTTTGTTGGGAACAGATTGATGGTTCAAGGAAGTTTTGGTACCTTATCAGGAAATTACTTAATCTAAATGTGGATTATCAGAAGTGTGCTTTGATAGATCAAGAAACTTGGAATCAGATCCCGTACGATAGCACAGCAAATTACATTAATGCATATTTCTCTAGTATAGGGGACAAGCTGTTGAATGATAGGGACAAAACGGGGTTTTAGAGTTAGGGGGCGGTGGGTGACATGGGTGCCTATTGTGTATGGGGAGTTGTTATTTGGAATAGGCCCCATCTTGTATTTTGTAGTTGGTCTCTGTACTGTGTCATTATTGTCCAACTCATCCAAAATGGTCAACGTATCATCTCGTGTGCACTGAGACTTGCATTTGCGTTTGTGTTTCACATCCTGGGGACTAGTGCTGTACTCTGGTCCTGTGTGCTTTTCCGCAGTATGGGAACAGCTGGTTTGGTCAGTAACAGCAGTTCTACCACGAGTAAATCAAGTTCGAAAATTCTCTCCCAGGTCCACCTCCTGGTCCTCTCCATTCAGTGTTTGAAGCGCCCAAGTCTAGGCGATTTCCCACTGGTTGCTAATGACGCATTTCTAAAGCCTATAAGACACCGAAATATGTTCCCGATTCATCCCGACCATCTGCTCGGTAAGAGTCGGGAGTGAAATTCCGATGTCTTATACCTATTAAGACATCGACATAATGACTGTCCCCGATCACACATCTCGGGTTATGATCAAAGGCCGGGTGAAAAGTATATACATGTGTATAGGCATTAATGCAAAGTTTAGCAACTTCTGCTCTATTTAAAATATCAGAAAATGATCGCTTGTGTCTCCCCTACACATCGATATAAGACACTTGTAAATCGGACTGGGGGATTGCTAGTATTGCTATTCAAACGGCCAACTCAAAATCGGTAACAATCGGTGAAAGTCTGTACATCGACATCTTAAGGCCGGGGAGAGTCGGTCATATCTGACATGGTAGTAATGCCCGACGCGTCGGGAAAAGCAATAAAACTCGCAATTCCACTCTATGAGACAGTGGGCCAATGCGGGACCCAGCGAAGCTGGTGCAACCAAGCAGTCATTAAGGCCTTGGTTGGCCTGGTCATTAGGGGAGGGTAGTGGGCGGAAATAGACATTTTTTTCCGGCTTGTTTTTTCGTGGGTAACAGGTTTCCCACTGCCACCGCTGAGGGGATGGAGTCTTGTGGTTTTGAATTATTACAGAATTCTCGTCAGGTGTCAGGGGCGGATTATTGAAAATATATATTGTTGGGTCTGAAATGTTCTATTGTTAACAGAAATGAGAGTAGTTCGAATCTCGGTTAAAAGGGTAGTAGTAAGTGTATCTGGTGGGCATCAGTTTCTTGAAAAGAATTTAATCTGAATAGAGCTTTTTTTTGTTTTGTTTCTTTTTTGTTACCAAGACTGACATCATCAAATTAGATAAGAAAATCGAGACAAGCAAGAGGTCTGATATACCTGATGTATCAAAATAGCTTCTTAATTCTCGCAGCGGATTACCAAAGTCAGTTTGATGTATCATTGTTAACGGGTTGGTACAAAAAAGAATGGAAGCTAGGAACAGTCATTCCTTTCCCGAAGGGGGAGACCTGGGCGCTGTTTTATTTTCAACTCTCCTGGGGAGGAGAGTCCCCACGAGGGATAGTTCCACTGAGGATATTTTTGAGGAGATCTCAATCTCGTTCGATTTACCCTGTCCTTGGGAGGGAGAGAAATCCTCGGCCGTAGTCTCCTTTGAGAGAGCCCAAGGACAAAATAAACCTGTAGGACACTTTTGAGGAGACTTGAAAGAGAGGCTGTGTATACTGCAGGTGGTGGCACATAGTGGTATTTTTGGGAACTAATTTCATCATCTATTAATGTATGTAAATCTAAGTAAATAGCACAGTAATTCTCATCTGAGCTTTTATTTGTTATTTTGAATCACCCATGATACCCCTAGACGTGTCGCCCGCCAGGAGAGCTGCAGGACACTTTTCAGGAGCTCTCCTGGCCTGAGGATTGAAAATAAAACGAAATTTGAAGAGATCTCCTAGATCGTCGCCCACAACATTCCTTCCCCACGATAAATTGAAATATCGAACCCAAACTCTCCTAGGACCTCTCCCCGGGCATTTCAAGCCTCTTAGGGCGAAAAATAAAACAGGGCCCTGGCCCATATTTCAAACTGGAGGCCCGTGTCATTGAAACCATGTCCTGGTAAAGTATTAAAAAAAAGTGGTGCATAAGCTTATTAGTTAATATCTAGAAGCACGGAAGGCTCTAAATGACAATCAGTTCGGCTTTAGGGTAGGTTTAGGGACGACGGATGCAGTATTCAATTCTGTTAATGACTTTTTCAGGCCAGGAATGAAGGCATACCAGTGTCAGCGTGCTACATAGGCCTGAGAAAGGCATTTCATTCAGTAACGCGTCCACTACTAATTGCTAAACTAGCAGCGAATAAAAGACTACCAAACGAATTACTTAATTGGGTAAACAACTACCTAAATGGAAGAATGCGATAGGTAGTGGTGAATCATAAAACATTTGAGTTCAAATCAGTGGAGTTTAGAGTGCACCAGGGCTCTGTGCTGGGGCCTCTGCTTTTCATTGCGAATGTAGATGATTTTTTTCTCTTCTTTTTATTGGACCAGGTTCGCTTACATATAGTCGCGGTCTTCTACCATCCCTTTTCACACCACATGATAAGTTTGGTTTATTTGCTACCTTTCTTTGTTACAATTTACGTTTCAATACAGTGGTCTATTATGTGGTACATAATACATTACAGTACAGTACAGTTAATATACAACATCAGCTATAAATATAGATTAAATATTACTAGCAATTGATTTAGTAATATATAGAAACAGGATTCCTGTGTTGTAAGTTTCCGGATTACGAACTCGTTTCGCCGGAGGTTTAAAGCTCCGGAGAAACGAGTGAGTAATCAGAAACTTACAGACACAGGTATCCTGTTTATTTATTACTATATACCTCAAAATTTGTAAGATATGTACCTTATTATAGCTATCCGATTTGGGTACACAACACTCACAGCATAACGTAGGTTTCTACCTAACCTTTAAATCTCCGGTGGGAAGCGGCCACTGCTTGTATCCTGGAACGTTACTAAGCAATCGTAAATGGGTCACACTTCTGATGTCATACTCGCCAATGTTGCGACTTGCACTCCAGGACAAGTCTTCGAGTTTTAGTGTGGCCCGGTAGAATCTTGCAGAACATGGCTTGATAATGTTAGTGAAACGTTTATTTACGGTTTATTCATGCTTATTCTATGTATCTATCGATTTCAGTATGATTATATGTGGTTAAGAGTGTGTATTTCTTGTATTTTGCCGTATATCGCGGTGAATACGGGCGAGTCGAGGTGCTGCTCAAATCTGGCCGCCATTATCCATCCGCTAAGACCTTAGGCGTAACGTGCATTACTTCTCGGCAGTGCCGAAACCATAGTTACCGTATATATATATAGCAACGTGTGGTATTTACGTTAGTTACGACAGTAGGTATATAGTAATACCAATTATAGCACTAGTGATACTAATCATGATGATAATGATGATAGTGCTGAGACAGACCCATACCCTTGCTAAACATATAAACAATGATGATACTCATAATATGAAGAGACATCACGAGTTTGAGTCTGAGTTTATTTATGCCACACATTTTGTTGGCTCCATAATTTCACGAGTCGAAGACGAGTGACATTATGGAGCCAACAAAATGAGTAGTCTGTAGTCCACAATTTTCAAGTATTTTTGAAATGCTGTCTACATAAGATATGAAAGACAAAGGACCCAACACACTGCCATGTGGCACCCAGTAGGTTACATTCGCACTACTTGAGACGATGTCCCCCATCTTCATTTTTTGCTCTCGCTGTGACAGGTAACTATTAAACCAGCATAGATTATTTTTGTTCAGAGATTGGTCCATCAGCTTTCTTAGAAGTATACAGTGGTGCACACTGTCGAACGCTTTGCGGAAATCAACATAAACTGCGCCTGTAATCTCACTTTTGTCTCTCGAAACGTAAAGGTCATTTACTACATCCCAAATAGCGTCAAGGGTGATGGATGAGTTTTATTCTTGGTCGCCATATGCCACGACTGGATTTTGGCAGAGTGGTTTCATGAGGCAAAGCCGAGTGACGTCGGGAGCCAAAACACACGGAGAAATTAAAATTGTTGAATATATTGGTTTCCTCATTTTTAGATGACAAGAAAACAACGGCCAGTTACAAGGAAATGGCGTCGTTAGCAGGTTATTTGTCACATGCAGCAACGGTGGTAAGAGGGGGTAGGACATTCTCCCGGAGAATTGTTAATTTTGTAAATTACATGAAAAACAAGTTGTGTCACTGTAAGATTCCAGAATGGCTGAAGGCAATTTGATGTGGTGGAAATCATTTCTGTTGACTTTCAACGGATCCGAGAAAATACTGACTCCAGTGAAATTATTCCATTACACCCTCGAGACAGATGCTTCTATGTCAGGTTACGGAGCTATCTGTGGGAACGATTGGTTATTCGGAATTTGGAAGGAAAATGTATCGTTTCCGATCGATGCGGACACATCCAGTCACCACTGGACTTCACCACCATCTGAAGAAGTACAATCTAATATAAATCTCCTTGAATTGTGGCCGATAGTGGCTTCAGCCCAGCGATGGAGTCATCATTGGTCAGGTTTTACGGTAATTGTTCGGTCGGACAATACTCAAGTATTAAGAGCAATCAACTCGGGGAGAAGTAAAAACTTGCAAACAATGCAATGGTTACGCGAATTGTTTTGGTACAGTGCAGTATATAATTTCCATTTGTTGGCAGAATACGTTCCGGGCGTACAAAACATAATTCCAGATTACTTGTCTCGTATTTATGATCCTTGTGTAATAAATCATAATGCCCTACATTATATGAACGCATTTTGTTGTTGCAGAACTGACCCGAGAAACTGAAGCCTTGCAAGCTAGGTGGATGTCTGCAAACACGTCAGTCACGAGGAAGTGTCAATGGAACCATTTCGTCAGATTCTGTACCAGCTACCAGTTAATTCCTTTATCGGCAACAATCCAAACTATCTGCTTGTATTTATCCTTTATGGCGCGTACCTTCAAATTTTTTTTTTTTTTTTTAAATTTTTTTATTTAGAAGTAGCATCTCTCAATTGCTTGAGTTTTTCAGATACACATGTGGTTGATACATCAATAGAATACATAGTTACAACTTATCACAGGAGTCAAAATTTAAAGCAAAGCCACATTAGGCAATATGTGAAAGTTGGTTTGATGAATATGATGGAAAGTTCGTCACAACAAGCTCCGACTAGTCCTCTATGTCAAAAATGGTTCGACCAATTTCTTGAATTCTTCACGACTTCCTAGTAGCTGAATGGAGGATGGCAGAGAGTCCCATACACGAACACCCCGATAGTAGGGAGAATTCATCACTAATTGACTTCTTGTCTGGTCGACCTGGAATTTAAGCTTGTCACTTGTTCTTGTTGTTCGGTTTGAAGTTTCGTTGCGCCAGGAGCTATTGAACTTATTACGAAACATCATGACCAACAGTTGCCTCTTTCGCCGCTTAGATAATGGTCTAAGTCCACAAACAGATTGTAACGTGAGCGATGAGTGGTACATTCCATATTTGTTTGCTACGATTCTTAGACCCCTGTTATGTAACTTATCTAAGATCACCCGATCCTGTTATTTCATGCTATCTATGATAAAGGAACAATATTCGAAAAGTGGGATAATATTCGTTAAATAAATTTGCTTTGCAGCATCTAACGTTAATCTACCCCGTAGTTTAGACAACTTAAAAAGCGACCCACTGATTTTCTTCGACATTGAGTTTAAGTGTTTCGTCCAGGTGAGACAACAATCGAACTCCACACCTAGGTAGTTGTAGGTCAGACAAGTAGAGACCACACCACCCTGGAGATTAACGTTCAGTAAAGGACATTTTTTTAACATGGGCTGAGAGCCAAACCACATAGCCTTGGTTTTAGAAACATTCACTGTTAGTGCATTTGAGATACACCAGTTACCCAGATTGATCAGGTCATCCTGGAGCTTTCGACGTGCTACTTCGGGACTTTTGTCCTGAAAAAACAAGACCAAATTGTCTGCATATTGCAGAAAGAGACAGTGCTTGATGCAAGTCCCGAGGTCATTGATGAACAAGACAAACAACAAGGGGCCCAATACCGAGCCTTGCGGCACGCCGAAAGCTATGTCGTTCTGGCCAGACGACACACCATTGATCGTAACAAATTGGCGCCGATTCTCGAGATAGCTTTCTATCCAACTGACTAGATTAAGAGGCATCTTGAGAACATGTTTTAGTTTTTTGAGCAAGAGATTGTGATGAATGCTGTCAAATGCTTTCTTAAGGTCCATGTAACAACAGGCAACAATGTTGCCCTTGTTACGTGCTTCATATAGAAATTTACAAAAGTTAAAAATGGGATCAGCAGTGCTGCGTTCAGGACGGAAACCATACTGGTATTCACTCAGTATGTTGGCATTTTGCACCAGTTCATAGATGCTATTATGGATCACCTTTTCCATGATTTTACTCGGAATGCTAAGGAGAGAAATCGGGCGCCAGTTCTCAACTGAGTTTAGATCACCAGATTTAGGGATGGGAATCACTTGTGCTGTTTTCCAGGCATTAGGAAAGGTTTTTGAAGAGATAGAGAGATTTAATAAAAGTGTAAAAACTTCTGAAAGAGCATTTAGGCCTTGTATCAGAATCGATGAACGAACATATTCTAAACCACTACTTTTATGACAATCAACAGCACGTAAGGCAGTGACAACATCAGCCTCCTCAACGGATAGATATAGGTCAGCAATGGTGCCCTGATCAATCTGCATGACAGCGCGGAGGTTGGATTCAAAAGAAGTCTGATCTAATTTACAGAACAGACAACTTCCAATTTCCGAGAAATAGCTATTCATAACTTTGGCAACTTCATCTTTTGGAACACGAACACCTTTACATATCAGTTCACAATCTGAGACACAAGAGTCAGGATTCAGCAAGTCATTGATTATCTTCCAGTATTTTTTGGGTTGGCCTTTAGCTTCATTTAATTTGTTTTTACAATAATTACTACGCTCAGTCCTGAGAAGATTTTTAATTTCACGTGAAATACGACGGGCTTCTTGGAGCATAACAGTCGATTAAGAGGATTTAGAATGAGCAATTAAATCTCTGCGGTGGTGGATCAAATTGAGCAACTCCCTACTCATCCAAGACGGCTTGCTGTCTCTATAACTCATTTGCCGCACAGGGCAGTGTTCGTCTAGATATGTAACAATTAGATTCAATAGGATACTCCAGAATATATTAACATCTGTTTGGTGATACAACGATGGTTCAAGGTTTGCTTCTAAATGAGTCAAGAAAAGATCAACATCGAACTTCCTATAGCTTCTACCAGTGAATTTTACAGGGATCTTGGTTCTCGACTCTTTTTTTCTTGTAGCTAGGGTTGGGTAGTGGTCGCTAAGACCATCACTTAATACAGTAGCAGTGCAGACAAGAGAACAGTTGGTGTACATGTGGTCTATAATGGTACCACCGTTTGCATTGGGACGTGTGACACTCTTAACAATTTGCTTGAGACCAGAAATTCTTATAAAGTTTTGGGCTATTTTGTAATCTGAAGAACTAGTTTTCTTAAGGTCAACGTTGACATCACCAATTATCCAGATCTCTCGGCTACAGATTTCGTTACTCTTAATAATTTTCAAGAGGTGATCATAGAATAAGCGAGCAGATTTGGGTGGAGGCTTGTAGCACGTGATGACACATGTCTTACGATAACTTGGCTTGTTAAGATTCAGTACTAGAATTTCAAAGTCAGAATTGGTTACACTAAGGTCTCTTTTGTATTCAATATATGGAGTCAACCCAGCCTTGACATAACAAGCAATGCCACCCCAAGAAGACGAGTCCCTGTCTAATCTATAAATTTTGTAACCCGGCCAAAGAAGCATGGAATCAACGTAACCTTGATGAAGTAAAGTTTCAGTCAAGCACACAAAATCAGCACCTCCAAACGATAGTTTAACTTGATCAAGTTTAGAGTAGAGGCTGCGGATGTTCTGACCAACAAAATTAAATCCTTTTTCAGTGATATGACTAACCATGATGCAAAGTTACTATAATAAGTCTAGGTATGCCTGAGGAAAGTAAAACAAGATTAGGACAGCTCAGCCGAAAAGATGAAGATGAGGTTTGTGAGACATCCACAATCAACATGTGAATATCTCCGAACTGTGCAGCCATCACATCAGTGATCAGCTGCACAGTTGAAAATAAGAAGGGGAGTGTAGAAAGATTTCAAGATTCAAAAAATGGGGGATTTGTAGCAGGCCTCCGGAGAGGAAAAGAAAAAAAAAAAAAAAAAAAGAAAAAAAAAAAAAATTAATTGAATTGAGAAACCGCTGATCTATTTTACAGGTCTTCGTATAGATTCAGATGAATATACATATACATAGATACACATACGAACAAGTTGAGTTGAGAAACCGCTGATCTATTTTACAGATCATTGGTAGTACAATTAATTGCTTCAGCATATTCACAAGGCAAGGTATTTGCGATCCAATTATCGATTTGATTGTCGAACAATCAGTTTCACCGAGGTTCAAAAGATTTGAAGACACATACAAGTAATAATATAGAAAGTAAGGCCATGGATCTACTTTACAGATCACTGACAGCTTGAAAAAAAAACAAAAAAAAACCAAAAAAATCAAAAAAAAAACAAAAAAAACAGGTGTTTCAATCAAACACGAGCAAGAGATCTATATTACAGATCGCGGAATCTATATATGCAATCTATGTTACAGATCGCGGAAATACGGAACGGATGAATGGTCAGTGAACTATTTTACAGTTCACTACAGTAGCGGGCTGGTTCTTATAAGTTGAGATTGACATTGTTTTGTCTAATAGCGATCCCAAGCATTTTGGTGTATCGGTGGCTTTCGGATGCGGACATGTGGATCCCATCGTACAGGCGATCATAGTGGGTAGTGAGCTTGTGTCGTTTCTGATTCCATGTGTGCACCGTTTGATCGATGCGTGGTGTGACAAATCCGTGGTTCTTGTTTCTGCTTACTATCATCTTGTTGGACAGTTTAACAGCCTCCTCGATGTATGGTTGGTCTGGATGTACCTCCCAGTCGTTGAGCGACACATTATTGTAGAAAGCAAGATCCATTCCATAGAATGTACCGTAAGCCGTAAGGACGTGCGGGGCCACATTGTGAATTTCCGAGTCAATCTGCAGAATCGAGGAGCTGATATCGTCTACAGCTGATTCAGTAGTATGGTGGCGCGGGCTTACATAAGTTGTGTAACGGTCCTTCACTGTCAAGTTACATATCCCACCGAGGATATAGACCATTTTGATGTCCGGATAATAGGGGAGCAGGCCAGCCGCATAGCTACCTAGCCGGTGCAAAGTAGCACCAGGGAGCATAAAACAGTCCATAACTCGTGGAATGTTATAAACGGTATTTAAAGCAAAGCGGATTCTAGAGTCACTAACCACCAAATTCACAGGGTTCGTCATACTGCAAGTAGTGAGGACGTCAACGTTGTGTTGCGGTAGTTTGAGTAAGCGAGACGGTCTAGTTTGAGGATGCAATGTATTCAGCTCTCAGTGATTCCAGCAACCTACCGCACCTGTTCTCGCCAGGGAACTGCTGCAGGACACGGGTACGTTCTAGTTCACAACCTGAGCCCCAAAATAGGTCAAGTGTGCCCTCGATTAAGTTATGGGGATGTGAATCAATGAGCTTTTTGCGGAGTTGATAGTGCTGATCGAATTTCATTTTCATGACACTCTTGAGACGTTCTTCTTTAACTGATTCCCATGCAGGATGATGAATGGGAGTGATCTGCTTACTTTTTGTTTTCGCGTCTCTAGCACTGGTTGCTTTGAGAATTTCTTCGGCAGCGACATAGTCTTTGACAGTGATAGCATGTAAATGCTGGTAAGCTATTTCAGCGTTTTTATATACTCTCTTGGTTTTGACTCCTGAGTCCTCCACGGTCATTTCAATGTCGGTGTCGTAAAAGTTGCTAAGAAAAGCCAACTCTCCAGCAAACACCAAACCACATCTACCGTAAAGAACTCCGTAGTCAAACGCATCCAGCGGCGGTCCGGTCATACGTTGGTCGGTGGGCGGCGGTGGAGGGTTGACCACAATAACTCCCTCTGCGTTGCTCGATGAAGTGCTTGAGTTGCATGGTTGATTGGCCTTGACTGCTATGGGCGGTACAGCGTCAGTCACCTCAGAAACATGTCCAGTCGGCACATGGGCATGCGTGCTAGAATGGGCTTCAGGTGTAATTATACGCGGAAGGGAGGTTGTCAAGTGCGATGCGTTCGGCTGACTTGGTAGAGGTGGCCATTCTGTAGACTTGCTTGTGTCACTACGGCCAGGCGGATTGTACAGCAGCTGTTCTCCATTCTTCCTTCTCTCCAACAAGTCGGGGGGCAGTAGTCGATCAGGCAATTTTTCCATGTTCTCTAGTAGGAATTCTTCATCGTTAATGGTCAGACTAAACTCATGTAGATCCACCTTGGAGCCGATGCGACGGTGGAAACCTGCTACCATCCTGGTCAGGCCCCTTAACTTCCTGATACGGGTCGGCTCGTCCGGTTGGACTGACAGCGAACCTAGAGTAGAGAACGCTCTGTAAAGAACGTTGGAGATATAATAATACTGTCCATGAGGACCAGTCTCCTAGTTCTTTGATGTCTGCCAGGGGGATGCCGATGTGGTGTAAAGCGGTGGCACCTCCCCTGCGCAAAGAATGCGAAGTAGCTTCGTTCAATCCATTTACCACCAAACAATTACGTAATCTAGCCGACAACCAATAATAAGTACCTTTAGTCAGTAAACCATTTCTCATATATGAAATCAGCTGACCGTTATGAGTAGTATAATCAACTAATTCTAATAATCTACATATATAATAATAAATACAAAAAGGAGAATTCCTAAGCCTTTTGAAAGGAATAGAAAGAACTCGGTCACCAAATTGAATGGTTTTTGACCTAACAATTTTTATAATTATACAATCATTTTTAAATGAAACATTATCAATTGTAATGGCGAAACCTTCTTCAATTAAATTAGATTTTCTAAGTAAACCTCTGAATCCTAAAATTAAACAACACCAAAAAGCAATGTCTTCTGTTAGAGACATATCCAAGCTATCATAAATTAATAATAATTCTTCCTTTGTGATAGGTCTTGCTCTCTTAACTTCAGACCCTATGGACCTTTTAATTCCTAAAAGTTTTTTGTTTAATTTTAAAGTCATTAATGTCTATGTGAGGAATACTATTAACGCTATGTAAGACCCACACTGCGGATAAATAATTTAATATAGAGCTATATTTAAATTTTTCAGCCATGAAAGTTAAATATAAACAAATTGTGTTAAGACTGGCTGGTAAGGGAATAACTTTAAATTCATCACAAAACTTTAGAAAATGATTCCATTGGCAATGTCTAGTTGTACTAGTATTTGCAGACATCCATGATGATTGGTAATCTTTCATCTTCTTTTCCAGACCTAGAAACAACAAAGACTGTCTGTTAACCAAGGTGGAATCTGGACCTGAACCTTTTTATCGTATAGTCTGGAAAGAAAGTCTGGAACTATATTATCTTCAGATTTTATATAACTAGCTGATAAATGAAAATTGTTTATTGCACTGATCCAAAAAATTTCTCTTAGCCATTTCATTGTATCTACATTTCTACTTCTGCCAGTGTTTAGTGCTTGCACTACTTGAGTGTTATCTGATAATATATGGATGTGAGAATTTTTCCATAATTGACCCCATCTTTGACATCCTACCACTATAGGCCATAACTCTAGAATATTTATAATATGTTCAAATTTTTCAGATGGAGGCCTAACCCAGTGGTGGGATAACTTGTGATTTTCGGGAACGAGGTCCAATTTTGATCCCCAGACTCCGAAAATCCAGTCTGTACCCCATCTACCTCCGAATCCAGACATTGATGAGTCAGTTTCCATTTCAAAAACACATTCTTGTCTTGGAATAATGATTTTTTCTGAACCATTGAATATTTCTAGAAAACATTTCCACCAAACAATATCGTCTCTTAACCATTCTGGTATTCTACAATGTTTGAGTTTATCTTTCATGTATTTCTGGAAATTTATCAATCTCCTGGAGAAGGTTCTGCCTCCTCGTACTACCGTGCTAGCATGTGCCAATATCCCTGTTAGCACTGCTATTTCATGATAACTCGCTGTTAATTTGTTTGAAAATTCATTAACTGATTTTTGTACCTTATCTAACTTATCTCTAGGTAGACTAACTGTCATTTCTACACTATTTAATTCGATTCCTAAGTAAGTGACTACTTGAGAAGGAAGAATTAACTTATGCCAAGAAATCTCGAAGCCTAATTCTTTTAGCAATGAAATCAAAATATCTAAATTTTCTTGACATTCTAATTTTGTTTTACCAACCACCAAAAAATCGTCCAAGTAACCAAAAATACGGTGAACTCCTTTTCTTTTTGCACATCTGACGATAAATTCAGAAACTTGTGAAAAAATAAACGGGGCACAACGCAAACCAAAGACCAGGCGATTAGATTCAAAATATACTTCTGCATCACCCCCCCACTCGTCCATTTGCAATTACCTGTCGGCAGTATGGGTACTACACAGGTTGAACGATGTACCTCATGTCGATATTAATTCGTTTAGAATAAAACAAACACTTCTAGGTATACGTAGAATGATTGGTTCAGCTACTAAACAAGCTCGACCGATTTCAAAACTGGAAATGTTGTTTATTTTTTACTCCCTAAACATGAAAATCACAGAAGATTTGTGTTTCTGGACTGGTTGTCTCTTAGGTTTTAGAGCGCTTCTCCGAAAATCCAATATATTGGAGGAAGGTTACGCCATTACTTTAGAAAATATAAGCATATCTGAGGATTATATCGTACTTTCAATCGTAAAAACTAAAACTATTCAGTTTCAACACAGAATAGTTACCATTCCTTTTAAAAGGATTAGTAATTCACCTTTTTGCATTTTGTCCCATGTAGAACTTTTGTTATCAATGATTCACTTGAAACCAGGTGATCAACTAATGTCATATTTAAAAGGGACCGTATTAGTTAAAGCTACGTATTCTTGGTTTACAAGAAAATTGAAACAATTGTTGAATGTTTTGAATTTGGAGGAATGTTCCTCACATTCCTTCCGAAGAGGAGGGGCTTCGGCCCTATTCCAAGCTGGTATTCCCCTTGTAGACGTGAAAGAATTGGGAGACTGGGCCAGTTGGTCCGTCCTGTTATATTTAAGACGATCGTTGGACCAAAAGAAACAATTGGATCTCGAAATAATTGATAAATTATTTCTATAAATCTTGATTCCAGGTTTGGCGGGTTTGGAGGATTGATTCGTGGAATAAATAATAACCCAAACCTTACATCTGATTTATTTATCATTAAACATCATATATCTTCATGACTAAATGAATACGTATCTTTTCAGTTTATAAGATAAATAAACCCCAGACTAAGAAAGGTTTATTTAGAGTATAAAGGGGACAAGTGCAGCTGCCGTTCTCGACGCTAGAGGGACCATACGAGGGACCAACTCTCCCGCTACCCCAAGAGGGCGACACAGGGGGACCACGTCACACCTCATTGACTTGCGGAATCGAGGTGCTGAGGATCGACCTCTTCCTCCTCCGCCACCAGAGAGACCAGACGTCCGAGAAATTTTCTTTTAATTGGAGGATTGATTCGTGGAATAAATAATATCCCAAACCTTACATCTGATTTATTTATCATTAAACATCATATATCTTCATGACTAAATGAATACGTATCTTTTCAGTTTATATAAATAATATAATAATAATAAAAACTAACAGAACACATCTAGTTAAGTATTAATACTACTATTACTATATATATATCCCTCCGTAATTAGTTTATCTAGAAAGCCTCTGTGTATGTATGTATGATTAACATGGTGTTTAACTTATGCGCCCCCTCCTGTAGGTGAGGTATGGAACTAAATTGATAACACTAAGTCTATGGAATATAAGTATATCAGGAAAAATGCAAAGAGGAGACTGAGTCTCATGACTATCCTTCTGTGTATGGGAGGTGAATGGTGCGCAGTACCTGTACCGGCGCACCTGTCCCAAACCGAACCCCACCTGGTGAGGTGTGGAGGTATCAATTTAGGGTAGACCGAAGCGACCTCTGTAATTAATACATCAAATAACCCACATTATTTGTATACATATGTATATATGTATATAAATGTATATATGTATATATTATGCATATTTATATATGTATGTATGTATGTATAGAGCACATATTAGACATACTTAGAGTAATATATATTGATATTGATATAGATAATGTATTAAGATATAAGAACTTTTGTTGTATATATGTTGTGTGTATGCACCACAAAAGAGGAAACTGTAACTTACTTGGCACTGGTGGTACGTTGAGACCAGTCCTTTGGATTGAGTATCTACCAGTCTAAATAAAAGTCTTAAAAAAAAAAAAAAAAGATTAATAATTATATCTGTATTAGATATATATATATAAATAATAATAATAATAATTTATAAAGACCTAACAGAATGCATCTAGTTAAGTATTGATACTTTATTACTATACATGTACATACTGAATCACAAGTGTGGTATGGTACATGGTATGGTACAGAATGACAACATTATAAATATGATAATATAATATATAATGTCATATGATATGGTATAGTATGGCATGATCAAACTACAAAACTATTCTATTTTTTAGAGTGTACACATACACATACACACGGTTTGAATGTAAGGATTTTTTACAACCTCTAAGTTTAACTATCCTATACTATACTATAGGGTAACATCACAAACTAATCAGAAATCATTCCCAGTCTTTTAGACACGCTATGGTAGGTTAAGGTAAAGGTAATAACAATGAACCATTCATATAAATCAATAGTATTCATTTAGCTAAGCTAAGCTAAGCTAAGCTAAGTTAAGATAAACCAAGTAAACTATGGTAAATTAAGTTAAATAACTGCACCCTGTTCGGTCATCCTCCTGAATACCTATCTGTATGGTTCTACGAGAACTACTATGTATGAAGCTAAAAAGCTGAGCTAAGCTAAGCTAAGTGTGACACGGGATCGTGTCTTAAGAAACTGTTTTACTTAACAAATCCTGTCATCTGTCTGAATACCTGACCGCACAGTTCTACGAGAACTAACATGTATGAATCTAAAAGCTAATCTAAGCTTATACTACCGTGATTTAACTATTAGTAATTAATATACATCATCTGATATAATACACATAAAGCAATAGATAAATATAACAGAACATCCATAGTTAAAGTATTGATACTTTATTATCATTATACTATCATCATTTAACATGTACATACAGAAAACACAAGATCTATTACTACATTGTTTTTTACCACATCAGAGTTTAACAATCCATATGCTATGATATAACGTGATATGTTATGTTATATTATGTTATTAACAATATGGTTTGGTATGGAATGACAACATAATATGAGGCGATATGATATGATATGTTATGATATAATTGAACTTACAAACTATACCTATACAAGGTTTTTTCACCAAAAGCAAATAGCTAAAATTAGCTAGCTAGGTAGCTACTATCATTTCAGGTGTACACACGCACACAGTTTGAAATGTGAGGGATTCAGCCACCTATAAGGATTTAACTATACTGTGGGATCATATACCGTCTTTTAGACGTGGTACAGTATGGTAGGGTATGGCAAGGCTGAGATGTAGTGTAATATAATCCACAAACTATCCGTACCCAATCTATGATATTCACTAACTTAAGCTAAGCTAAACTAAGGTAAAACTAAGTTAAATGCTATTAATCCTATCTTATGGTATATATATCATACTGTCCGCACCCTCTGTTTTAATATCAGTCGGTATGGCTCTGTGAGAACAACCATATCAAAAGAGCTAAAGCTAAAGCTCAGACTAAAGCCATAACTAAACCTAATACTATACACATAGCCAAATATATCACTGGTCTGAATCGCTATTTTCATAGAAGTGGTCCAGGTGTGACACTTTATCAGGAGGTGCCACACCTGCGAGTGATCAATTACGATGTCTTTTGAAACCACAACACTTAACAATGCCTCTCTCACTCCGACGTTATGTGGTTTCTCGGCCATTGAAGATGACCCGTAGGGTTTAGCCTGCTGCCTCTTGTGGGAACGGGGTTCAGGACCAGGACCGCACAGCTTTGATGGTATCGCATCCGTCGATGACACATACTCAGCACTGTATGAGAAAACATCATATCATATCATATATATATATATACATACACACATACATTACATACATAATAAATAAATAGATAATAAATAAATAATAAATACATTCATACATACATAGTAATACATAGATGATATTTAAATTTAAGATATTACCATATAATTATCTATAGTAATATATATATATGGCAATCATTTGATATATAAATTGTAATACATGTAATACATGATATACAGAGACTAGTGACTTCGTTGTTTACAATAAAGAATTGGTATCCAATATAGTTATATACTTATATCAGATGATGTATATTAATTACTAATAGTTAAATCACGGTAGTAGAATAAAAAAAGCCTACTTGAAGCTGTCAGAGCCAGGAAGTTATTCAAATTGAGGTGAACTCATTTAACATGTTGTGTGATTTTCTAGATTATACTTCAACAGGATATGAAAAAGCATTAGCTAAAGGTACACCCATTGAGAACAAGTCTACTACTCTATACCTGACATTAAGTGAGGAGGCAAGTATTTCAAAAGAGGTAAAACTATTAGAAACTATGTAAACTAACAGAATATTGAAAACGATACACTCTCATAAAGCATGGAGCGTGATGGGAATAGTAAAATATTTAGATCATATATTTTTATCTAGCTGTAGCTATCTCTATCTTTTTTGTAAGACCCCAAATAGAAGCGGTGTATATAATAGCCACGAACAGCAACATTAACAAGTATATCTGGAACAAATACAGAATGAACACATTATTCATCATAGAAATAGAATATATTCAAGGGTAATAAAGAGGTAGATATTACACTCAAAAAGGTAAGCCAGGAGAGTCCGGTCTGCTGGGGTGGACAGCAATTAACAGAGAACTCTCACCTCGGTAAATGTGTAGGGGTGAGGTTTCCATTGAAGCTATTAGAGGTGTATGCCTTAACACAGTAATGTCTACATTCAGGTAATGCAATCTTGACTATGTTGAGGATAATTACTTTTAGCAAGGCGAACATCTGAGATAATGAGATGAATAATTGGATAGTTCAGAATCTTAATCATGAAATAAATAATTATATATCTAATGAGTAGTTTGACTCAAATCCATAGAACTCTATATTTTTGGAAATTTCAAATTCAAATTCAAATTCACATTCAGGAAACGTACTAAATGACAGTTCCAATGTCAATGTCAATGTCAATATCAATGCCACATTTCGAGATCAGTGATAGAAATCAGTGACTGCCTGCTACAAATGAATGAGCATGTATTACAGGTGGCTACCGCAAACTTTTGGATACACATGTGCCTGCTGAAGGGCAATCTTATCAAGATGTCACCGGATAGTGTCACCCACTCAGGTATCGCTACCTCCTCATTGACACTGTCTCTAGTGACACCCCTTTCCTCTTTGATCGGTATAAGAAAGATGTCATTAACCTCATTGACTCAGAATACTGGGAACATCACTAGAGTAGAGTAGGTCATCTTCATTAACCGTCATGAGACCAGCCTTCATACTATACTTCAAAGTATGTTTCATACAGATAGAAGCCTCACTAAAATGTAGACCGGGCAGGAGGTGTGTCTGTTACACATCACATGGAGTGGTTTCGGATGTTAACATGAAATTATACAGCATGCCCGATGTCTGTCACAGAAAATCCACCAGGTATTCTGTACTTGATCTCCATGACAACAATATCTTGGCTATTGGTTTCCCTACTGACAAATTCACCAGAATAGACCTCAGAAGGAACCCTATAACTGATTTGTGTTCAAGTATACTGTGAAGCATGATTGACCCAACCAGTGTAGGAGAACAGCAGCATCGGTCGATGAATCTGAAACCGCTTTGCAGGTAGACACTAGCACAGATAGTGAAGATGTCATGGATGACAATACATCTGCCAGTGAAGTCCTAGACGGTGTTGAAGTTGTGGTGGGTGAAAATACAGTTGAGGTTAGAAATAAAGCTGGTGGGGATAAGGATAACACTGTTAAACCAAACACCGGAGCAGCTGAATCTAACGTGAAGGGCGTTGACAAAGCGGATAACGGATCTAGTCGGATGATGGTTGCCTTTGTCAGCACGACCTGTGCCGGAGGCATAGGCATGGTATTTACCATTTTCATAATTTTCATCTTGACCGGAAAGGATTAATACTTAATATCAATACATCTGGATCGTCAAGCAAAAGCGGATTTGTTATCGAGTCCAGCAGCGTCGGTGATGCACCCAAACTTGAATATGGCATTGGAGCATCAACAATGCATGTGAAACATGTAGTACCCCCGTCAGAACCCTGTGAGTCCCTCCATCTTGATGATACCGTACTCGTGGTACAGCTACCGGAAAAGGTTGATACCGACACAGGAAATAAGGAGGGAGAGGCTCATCACATAACCAGCCTATGGAATAAGGTGAGGGATAGTTATTATTATTATTATTATTAATTTGGTTATGGTACTCTGATCAAAGGTTTATTGTTATTAGCACTTAAAGATCATAATTCCATTTAAGATGATTCATCTAGTCATTGTAGATGTATATTAATATACAATGCTATTTTCATATCATAGCACATCTACTTTTTATTATCATTACCTACCAGATATAAAACATTAGCATTCTGTCAGATCAATTTGGAGGTCCTCCTGCACATAGAAATATAGTTAACCAGACCTACGCCTGGAGACTTAAGAGCCACGAGAGTGAGATTCTTGTACAGTACCTAACTGAATCCTGCTATCTTTTTTGTTTTTTTCTCTACACAGATGTACTTCTATTCTTATGATTTGTTTTAGCTGTACTGAAAACATAATTTTGAACTGTAGTTTTCCAATCTCCTATCCTTGAGAGAATGCAATGAGATCTCACCCTTTCGCTGGTGTCAATGCATAGAGTTCTGAACGCCGATGATCAGGTCAAGCACCTGTGTCATACAAAATTATAACCACGAGTTTACGATGGTTTCCTGTTCACCCATTAGAGGGCCCAATGTAGGAGGAAGTGGGCAGCAGGTAGGTGGTAGCTAAATATGAAACGACGAAGTCACTAGTCTCTGTATATCATGTATTACATGTATTACAATTTATATATCAAATGATTGCCATATATATATTACTATAGATAATTATATGGTAATATTTTACATTTAAATATCATCTATGTATTACTATGTATGTATGAATATATTTATTATCTATTTATTTATTATGTATGTAATGTATGTGTGTATGTATATATATATGATATGATATGATATTTTCTCATACAGTGCTGAGTATGTGTCATCGATGGATGCGATACCATTAAAGCTGTGCGGTCCTGGTCCTGTACCCCGTTCCCACAAGAGGCAGCAGGCTAAACCCTATGGGTCATCTTCAATGGCCGAGAAACCACATAACGTCGGAGTGAGAGAGGCGTTGTTAAGTGTTGTGGTTTCAAAAGACATCGTAATTGATCATCCACAGGTATGGCACCTCCTGATAAAGTGTCACACCTGGATCACTTCTATGAAAATAGTGATTCAGACCAGTGATATATTTGGCTATGTGTATAGTATTAGGTTTAGTTATGGCTTTAGTCTGAGCTTTAGCTTTAGCTCTTTTGATATGGCGGTTCTCACAGAGCCATACAGACTGATATTCAAACAGATGGTGCTGACAGTATGATATATATATATATCATAAGATAGTATAAATAGCATTTGACTTAGTTTTACCTTAGTTTAGCTTAGCTTATCTTAACTTAACTTAGTGAATACCATTGATTGGGTATGGATAGTTTGCAGTTTATATTACACTTTGCTCAACTACGCCAAACTCCAGTCGTGGCATACGGGAGCCAAGATTAAAACTCATCCGGTTTTACGATAGTATGGCTCTGTGAGAACCGCCATATCAAAAGAGCTAAAGCTAAAGCTCAGACTAAAGCCATAACTAAACCTAATACTATACACATAGCCAAATATATCACTGGTCTGAATCACTATTTTCATAGAAGTGATCCAGGTGTGACACTTTATCAGGAGGTGCCATACCTGTGGATGATCAATTACGATGTCTTTTGAAACCACAACACTTGACAACGCCTCTCACACTCCGACGTTATGTGGTTTCTCGGCCGTTGTAGATGACCCGCTTGGTACAAGTGGTGGGCAGAGTGATGAAGTTTGGAGCAATGATGCGAGTTCTATCAGTTGTGAAGGGCGGTTGGTGATGAGGTCGAAGGTCGTAGGGTTTAGCTTGCTGCTTCTTGTGGATACGGGGTACAGAACCAGGACCGCACAGCTTTGACAGTATCACACCCCTCGATGACACATACTTAGACTTATGGTGGGTGATTTAAAATAACAAATAAAAGCTATATAATTCATTTGAACTATCAGAAATATATCTATTATGATTTTGATAAAACTGGAGGTTGCAGATGGAGAATTAATGTGCTATTTACTTAGATTTACATACATTCATAAATGATGAAATTAGTACCCAAAAATGTGTCACCACAGGGCTGACCAGAGAAAAGAGTCATTAGCAATGTATAAGAAACCAGTAAACATGTGAATCTGACCAATAGGAAGAGAGTGATTAAGAGACCTCATTCAAGTCTCCTCCAAAGTCTCTTACAGGCTCTCCTGGTTGGTTGGTTTGATTGAATGTCCAGTTAACAGTTGCAGGTTCTCACCAGACTTTCTCATGGTTCATTTACACCACAAGGAAGGTGATCGAATCTATGAAATGAATTAAGGTGGAAACCTCAGCCCTACACATTTACCGAGGTGAGAGTTCTTTGTTAATTGCTGTCCACCCCAGCAGACTGGACTCTCCTGGCTAACCTTTTTGAGTGTAATATCTACCTCTTTATTACCCTTGAATGTATTTTATTTCTATGAAGAATAATGTGTTATACAATCTATGGTTAATTAAAGTATTGACACTTTATTATCATTATATTATCATCATTTAACATGTATATACAGAAATATTCAGTCTGTATGGCTCTGTGAGAACTGCCATATCAAAAGAGCTAAAGCTAAAGCTAAAGCTCAGACTAAAGCTATTACTATTCACATAGCCAAATATATCACTGGTCTGAATCACTATTTTCATAGAAGTTGTCCAGGTGTGACAGTTTATCAGGAGGTGCCATACCTGTGGGTGATCAATTACGATGTCTTTTGAAACCACAACACTTAACAACACCACTCCAACGTTATTAGGTTTCTCGGCCATTGTAGATGACCCGCTTGGTACAAGTGGTGGGCGGAGTGATGAAGGTGGGAGCAATGATGCAAGTTCTATCAGCTGTGGTGGCATCTGTGAAGGGCGGGTGGTGATGAGGTCGAAGCTCTTAGGGTTTAGCCTGCTGCCTCTTGCGGGTACGGGGTACAGGACCAGGACCGCACAGCTTTGATGGTATCACACCCCTCGATGACACATATTCAGCACTGTATTGAGAATCTATCATATCATATCATATATATACATACACACATACATTACATACATAATAAATAAATAGAAAATAAATAAATAATTCATTCATATATACATACATAGTAATACATAGATGATATTTAAATGTGAAATATTACCATATAATTATCTATAGTAATATATATATATATATGGTAATCATTTGATATATAAATTGTAATACATTGAATACATGATATACAGAGACTAGCGACTTCGTCGTTTCATATTTAGCTTCCACCTATCCCCTTCCCACTTCCCCCTACATTGGGCCCTCTAGTGGGTGAACAGGAAACCAACATAAACTCATGGTTATCATTTCTTATGACTTGAGCTGATCATCGGCGATCAGAACTCTATGCATTGACACCAGCGAAATGGTGAGATCTCATTGCATTCTCTCAAGGAAAGGAGATTGAAGAACTACAGTTCAAAATTATGTTTTCAGTACAGCTAAAAACAAATCATAAGAATAGAAGTACATCTGTGTAGAGAAAAACAAATAAAGAAAGCAGGATTCAGGTAGATACCGTACAAGAATCTCACTCTCGTGGCTCTTCAGTCTCCAGGCCTATGTCTGGTTCACTATATCTCTATACATATATATAGAGGAACTCCAAGTGGATCAGACAGAATTCTAACGTTTTATATGTGGTAGGTTATGATAAATAAAAAGTAGATGTGCTATGATATGATAATAGTATTCTATATTGATATACATGTACAATGAATAGATGATCATCTTACATGGAATTATCATCTTTAAGTGCTAATAACAATAAACTTTTAATCAGAGTACCATAACCAAAATAATGATAATAATAATAATAACTATCCCTCACCTTATTCAATAGGCTGGTTATGTGATGAGCCTCTCCCTCCTTATTTCCTGTGTCGGTATCAACCTTTTCTGGTAACTGTACCATGAGTACAGTATCATCAAGATGGAGGGACTCACAGGGTTCTGACAGGGGTACTACATATTTCACATGCATTGTTGATGCTCCAATGCCATAATCAAGTTTGGGTGCATCACCGACGTTGCTGGACTAGATAGCAAATCCACTTTTGCTTGACGATCCAGATGTATTGATGTTAAGTATAAATCCTTTCCGGTCAAGATGAACTAATAAAGTTATGAAAATGGTAAATACCATGCCTATGCCTCCGGCACCGGTCGTGCTGACAACGACAACCATCATCCGACTGGATCTGTTATCTGCTTTGTCAACGCCCTTCACGTTAGATTCACCCTCTATGGTGTTTGGTTTAACAGTGTTATCCTTATCCGCACCGGCGTTATTTCTAATCTTAACTATATTTTCACCCACCACAACTTCAACACCGTCTAGGACTTCACTGGCAGATGTCATCCATGACATCTTTACTATCTGTACTACTGTTTACCTGCATAGGTGTTTCAGATTCATCGACCGATGCTGCTATTCTCCTACACTGGTCAGGGTCTATCACGCTTCACGGTATACTTGAACACAAATCAGCTATAGGGTTCCTTCTGAGGTCTATTCTGGTGAATATATCCGTAAGCAAATCACCTATAGCCAAGATATTGTTGCCATGGAGATCAAGTACAGGATACCTGGTGGATTTTCTGTGACAGACATTGGCCATGCTGTATAATTTTATGTTAGCATCCGAAACCACTCCATGTGATGATAACAGACACACCTTCTGCCCGGTCTACATTTCAGTGAGACTTCGATCTGTATGAAACATACTATGAAGTATAGTATGAAGGCTGGTCTCATGACGGTTAATGAAGATGACCTACTTTACTCTAGTGATGTTCCCAGTATTCTGAGTCAATAAGGTTAATGACATCTTTCTTATACCGATCAAAGAGGAAAGGGGTGTCACTAGAGATAGTGTCAATGAGGCGGTAGCGATACCTGAGAGGGTGACACTATCCGGTGACATCTTGATAAGATCGCCCTTCAGCAGCCACATGTGTATCCTACCGCTTGCGGTAGCCACCTGTAATACACGCTCAATCATTTGTAGCAGGCAGTCACTGATTTCTATCACTGACCTCAAAACGTGGCATTGATATGGACATTGACATCGGGCCTGGCATTTAGTACGTTTCCTGAATGTGAATTTGAATTTGAAATTTCCAAAAAATATGGATTCGAGTTAAACTACTCATTAAATATATGATTATTTATTTCATGATTAAGATTCTAATCTATCCAATTATTCATCTCATCATCTCAGATGTTCGTCCTGCTAAAAGTAAGTATCCTCAACAAAGTCAAGATCGCATTACCTGAATGTAGACATTACTGTGTTAAGGCATACACCTCTAATACCATCTTAATTAAGGAGGTGTAGTTACTCAGTCTTTTTAAGGATACATTACATAAAGTTAAATTCCAAGTGGATCAGACAGAATTCTAACGTTTTATATGTGGTAGGTTATGATAAATAAAAAGTAGATGTGCTATGATATGATAATAGTATTCTATATTGATATACATGTACAATGAATAGATGATCATCTTACATGGAATTATCATCTTTAAGTGCTAATAACAATAAACTTTTAATCAGAGTACCATAACCAAAATAATGATAATAATAATAATAACTATCCCTCACCTTATTCAATAGGCTGGTTATGTGATGAGCCTCTCCCTCCTTATTTCCTGTGTCGGTATCAACCTTTTCTGGTAACTGTACCATGAGTACAGTATCATCAAGATGGAGGGACTCACAGGGTTCTGACAGGGGTACTACATATTTCACATGCATTGTTGATGCTCCAATGCCATAATCAAGTTTGGGTGCATCACCGACGTTGCTGGACTAGATAGCAAATCCACTTTTGCTTGACGATCCAGATGTATTGATGTTAAGTATAAATCCTTTCCGGTCAAGATGAACTAATAAAGTTATGAAAATGGTAAATACCATGCCTATGCCTCCGGCACCGGTCGTGCTGACAACGACAACCATCATCCGACTGGATCTGTTATCTGCTTTGTCAACGCCCTTCACGTTAGATTCACCCTCTATGGTGTTTGGTTTAACAGTGTTATCCTTATCCGCACCGGCGTTATTTCTAATCTTAACTATATTTTCACCCACCACAACTTCAACACCGTCTAGGACTTCACTGGCAGATGTCATCCATGACATCTTTACTATCTGTACTACTGTTTACCTGCATAGGTGTTTCAGATTCATCGACCGATGCTGCTATTCTCCTACACTGGTCAGGGTCTATCACGCTTCACGGTATACTTGAACACAAATCAGCTATAGGGTTCCTTCTGAGGTCTATTCTGGTGAATATATCCGTAAGCAAATCACCTATAGCCAAGATATTGTTGCCATGGAGATCAAGTACAGGATACCTGGTGGATTTTCTGTGACAGACATTGGCCATGCTGTATAATTTTATGTTAGCATCCGAAACCACTCCATGTGATGATAACAGACACACCTTCTGCCCGGTCTACATTTCAGTGAGGCTTCGATCTGTATGAAACATACTATGAAGTATAGTATGAAGGCTGGTCTCATGACGGTTAATGAAGATGACCTACTTTACTCTAGTGATGTTCCCAGTATTCTGAGTCAATAAGGTTAATGACATCTTTCTTATACCGATCAAAGAGGAAAGGGGTGTCACTAGAGATAGTGTCAATGAGGCGGTAGCGATACCTGAGAGGGTGACACTATCCGGTGACATCTTGATAAGATCGCCCTTCAGCAGCCACATGTGTATCCTACCGCTTGCGGTAGCCACCTGTAATACACGCTCAATCATTTGTAGCAGGCAGTCACTGATTTCTATCACTGACCTCAAAACGTGGCATTGATATGGACATTGACATCGGGCCTGGCATTTAGTACGTTTCCTGAATGTGAATTTGAATTTGAAATTTCCAAAAAATATGGATTCGAGTTAAACTACTCATTAAATATATGATTATTTATTTCATGATTAAGATTCTAATCTATCCAATTATTCATCTCATCATCTCAGATGTTCGTCCTGCTAAAAGTAAGTATCCTCAACAAAGTCAAGATCGCATTACCTGAATGTAGACATTACTGTGTTAAGGCATACACCTCTAATACCATCTTAATTAAGGAGGTGTAGTTACTCAGTCTTTTTAAGGATACATTACATAAAGTTAAATACTCTCCTTAATGTACAACTAGGGTCCGCATATACAGTCCACGCACACAGCTCCAAGCTTCAAGTAGTTGATGTGTAAACAGTGACACATTCTGACAATATTGGTACAGCTCATAGAGGTGTATGGTAATTTTACCCTCTGCCGGAGAAACATGCCATTTTTTTTCCGGGGAGGTGTTTTGTACCAGTATACAATCAAGAGGTTTTTTTTACCATTATTACTAACACACTGGTAGAAATTACCCACCATTGTGGAGAGTACCGGAAAAATTCCCAGACCTCACAGGTGTGAATCCTCTATAGAATCCACAACCATTAGGTCTACAACTTTACTTCTTTCCATAAAACCTGTGTTTGTACCTTAAAAATCTAGAGGTGTTATATCTTTTTAATACAACCGTGATAATAAATGAGTGTGTTTACATTTTTCACCAAAATTCAACACAGTGTTCAAATATGCCTCATAAGGGTAAGACTCATTTGAAGAAATCTATCTACAAAGATATGATGTGCATGAAGTTATTGACTTTAGCTGTATCAGGAATACTAGTTACAGGATCACCATTAAGAATTTCTTGAGTTACAGGTGCATTTTCAAATACATCCCCCTAAATCAATATATTGAGTGAACAGTTACTATTTATAGTATACCTATAATTCATACACAGATCTGGAACTTTCGAGTAGGTCTGAGGGGTAAGGTGATTTCCTTCTTTTTCTACAACTTATATTGTTGATTAATAACGATGTACATCGGAAACTCCCGAGGAGTCCTTAGTGTCTAACTGTCAATCAGTGTATTCTTCTTCTTCTTAGTCCTCTCTGGCATAGTATAGGTATCAACTTTTGGTGTACCAGTGCAGAATGCCTCATTGTCAGTGATGACCCCATAATGTATTTCAGGTAGTGTAATCACTATTTTAATTGTTGTAACTTGAGTCAAAGGTTCAGGGCCCTGTTTTTGCCCGAGGAGAGTTTACATACCCAAGGAGGGGTCGTACGAGGGTTTGAATTTGATAATTGAAAGTATCGTGGGGAGGGCACTTGTAGCTGACGATCTACAACCTCTCGTCCATTTGCGTGTTATTTTTTATCGTTGGGTTGGGAGAACTAGTCCAGAGTCTCCTTCAGCTCTCCTGAAGGGCGACACCTCTAGGGGTATAGTGGGTGATTTAAAATAACAAATAAAAGCTATATAATCATTTGAACTATCTGAAATATATCTATTATGATAAAAACTGAAGGTCGCAGATGGAGAATTAATGTGCTATTTACTTAGATTTACATACATTCATAAATGATGAAAATAGTTCCCAAAAATGTGTCACCACAGGGCTGACTAGAGAAAAGAGTCATTAGCAACCAATAAGAAACCAGTAAACATGTGAATCTGACCAATAGGAAGAGAGTGATTAAGAGACCTCGTTCAACTCTCCTCCAAAGTCTTTTACAAGCCTATTTTGTCCTGGGATTAACTCCAAGGACGAGGATTTCTCTCCCTACGGATGAAAGGATAAAAGGATGAATGCCATTGACAAGATCTTTTCCAATAACTCGCTCATGGAGGTCTCCCTTGTGGGGACTCTCCTGGTTAACGAGAATTGAAAATAAAACAGGGCCCAGGTATCAATTCTGGGTGTATACCTTTTTGAGTGTAATATCTACCTCTTTCATTACCCTTGAATGTATTTTGATTCTATGGTGAATAATGTGGTCATTCTGTATTTGTTCCAGATGTTCTTGTTAATGTTGCTGTTCATGGCTATTATATACACCAATTCTATTTGGGGTCTTACAAAAAAGATAGGGATAGCTGCAGCTAGATAAGAATATATGATCTAAATTTCCACTATACCCATCATGCTCCATGCTTTATGAGAGTGTATCGTTTTCAATATTCTGTTAGTTTTAATAGTTTCTAATAGTTTTACTTCTTTTGAAATACTTGCCTCCTCGCTTAATGTCAGGAATGACACAAATTGCAAATCTGATATCAGAAATGAAAAGCCTGCCTCTTTTCACATGGATATACCAAATTTCAGACTGATATTCCAATAAGAAAAAAGACCATACAGAATAGTACCACATGGATATACCAAATTTCAGGCTGATATTCCAATTAGAAATAGGTTCTATTGAATAGTAATAGGTGAGCTGTAACAAATTGTAAATCCGATATCAGAAATGAAAAGCCTGCCTCCTTTTATATAGTAATACCGAATTTTAGGCTGATATTCCAATTAGAAATAGGTTTTATCAAATTTTGATAGGTGAAATCTCAGGCTGATATTCCAATTAGAAAAAGGATATACCGAATAGTAATAGGGGAGCTGTAACAAATTGTAAATCCTATGTCAGAAATGAAAAGCCCGCCTATCTTTACATAGATATACCGAATTACAGACTGATATTCCAATTAGAAATAATTTATATTGAATAGTAATAGGTGAGCTGTAACGAATTGTAAATCTGATGTCAGAAATGAAAAGCCCGCCTATCTTTACATAAATATACCTAATTTCAGACTGATATTCCAATTAGAAATAGGTTATATTGAATAGTAATAGGTGAGCTGTAACGAATTGTAAATCTGATGTCAGAAATGAAAAGCCCGTCTTTTTTTTTACAAAGATATACCGAATTTCAGACTGATATTCCAATTAGAAATAGGTTCTACTGAATAGTAATAGGTGAGCTGTAACGAATTGTAAATCTGATGTCAGAAATGAAAAGCCCGTCTTTTTTTACACAAAGATATACCGAATTTCAGACTGATATTCCAATTAGAAATAGGTTCTACTGAATAGTAATAGGTGAGCTGTAACGAATTGTAAATCTGATGTCAGAAATGAAAAGCCCGCCTATCTTTACATAGATATACTGAATTTCAGACTGATATTCCAATTAGAAATAGGTTATAACGAATAGTAATAGGTGAGCTGTAACGAAATGTAAATCTGATGTCAGAAATGAAAAGCCCGTCTTTTTTTACATAGACTTACCGAATTTCAGACTAATATTCCAATTAGAAATAGGTTCTACTGAATAGTAATTGGTGAGCTGTAACGAATTGTAAATCTGATGTCAGAAATGAAAAGCCTGCCTATCTTTACATAGATATACTGAATTTCAGACTGATATTTCAATTAGAAATAGGTTATAACGAAAAGTAATAGGTGAGCTGTAACGAAATGAGCACAAGGGTGAATAACTGGTAAAACAGGTTTGCTAGCTCTGAGCCATGTAGGGAGTCTGTCCCATCAGATATCAGTGTGCTCAGAATATCAGTGCGTCTTTAAGTCTGTACCATCAGATTTGAAAATGTAAATATCACGTTTAGTCATTATCATCATCTCATAGTTTCCTTTTCTAGTAGCAAATAATAATATCCATAACTATGTGTTTATTAATTAGTGGCAGGATTGATATAGTGCATACTTTGTCCAACAAAGACTATAAAACAAATGTTCTATCTTTAGGAATCAAGCGAGTACTTGGGAAGGGGTACGGTCAGACTGGGATACTGGGAACCTGGCCATTCTACCAGGCTTTTATAGTAGGTGCATGGATAATGAAGAGTTAGTTTCTTTACAATAAGCTGAAAGCCTGTGTCAGCATTCTAACCTCCAGGTGACGTATATGAGCACGTTTTCCGCGCTCATAAACTTGAAGATAGAATAAAGGAACATCTTGTATTTATGTACAAATTGTCCAAAACAATTTAGATGTTTGTGAAAGAATAACCAGATGTAAATGAAATGTGGTATCTAATAAAAGCATGGGAAAACCCTCTAGATGGCAAAACGACATGTCCATTGGCTGGCACCCTGCCATCAGACAAAACCCTTAAAACAGTGCAAGGGATTATTCAAAAACCGATTATGTCACCAATTATGTTGGCTCCATAATCTCACGAGTCAAAGACCAGTGAGATTACGGAGCCAACAAAATGCGTGACATAAATAAACTCAGACTCAAACTCGTGACGTCCCTTGATATTATGTATGATTTGCATAACAATTCAGTTTTATATCAACAGTTTTTTCAACTCAGAAGCAATTCCTTCAGACACAAGAAGAAAATAACTTTCTGGCCCTGGCCCTCCTAGCTAATTATAAGACCCATCACTGATGTAATTCTCTCTGACAGAAGTGAATCCTGAGTGCTGTAGACTTCACCATGTCAGTCGCATAACCCTAACTGTGATATTCAATAACCGTAGACAATGTTGATTCAATATACAGTGACAGCCACACCCTCCAGGGCCCTATACACCATACTATTGACTGACAGCCTGAGATTATTGAATTATTCCCCAGTGGCCATCTCCCACATTATCGCTCAGGATCTCCCTTGTGGTGGCCCCCTCTTAGGTACTTGGTGGAATTATTCCGGGATTGGCTGGACTGCGTAAGCAATCAGGAGAATAGACCGGTGCATTCATACTCAACACCAAACGACGTAATCACGCCAGGCCTTGCTTGACAGCTGGACCGCTATCACTGTCACTGCGCAAGTCCGTGGTTCGTGCACTGTCAATTACCCAGCAGTCAGTCCCCTCTACGCCCACTGTCAGACACCTGTCACCACCACCAGCACCACCAAGCGAGACTGGCCGACAGCACAATTAGTGGTGAATAGCAGGCAACATCCGTGAAAGGCAAGGGAAGGTTATTATCTACAAAATCTAAACAATAAGCAAATGAACATCCGTCGTCGACAGAACAGCACAAAAGCAAGAAGTAGGCAGAAAAATAAACTAATGTCTCACAGATTCTCATGTTAGTTTTACACTGACTCACATAGCAGAGCCTCGCCCCTCATGGACCCCCTCCACGCACACACGCAATGAAGTTGGGTGTGAAAGTTGGCCCTCTATGGAAATATAAAAAAGACCCCCCGCCCCTCTCTGTTATACTGACAAAATGGATATACCCCGAAATACCCCCTCCCCTTCCTGAAAATATTGAAAAAATATAGAAATCCCTCCCTCCCTGCCTCCCTCTCTGCCTCCCTCTCTGCCTCCCTCCCACCTTTTCACAAATAGTAAAAGTACCATTTTTTAATGTACAGTACCTCAATACCTACCACGGAGAACATACAGTACCTCAATAAGCCATGTGTGCATCAATCCTTACGTTACTTGAAGGGAATCCCCATAGGGCCTTCAAGAGGATGCAGTATTCACTGTCACACTGTCAGGGTTTTGATCTCTTTTACTATAGTTAAGCTCTCCTGTATCACGTAGCGTTAGATATAAGAGCTTTCTCTTTTCGATGGACGCTTATGTTTTCCACCTTGCAGCCTCGTGCTTCGGGTCCTTCGAAAAGTGAGGACAGACAAGCCTGCCTGGTTGGTTCTGGTCACTTGCCGACTGCTGTCTGGTTTGCCCCCTGGTAACCCGGCAGAGATCCCAAATAGATAGGGAGAAACCAAAAAAACCTCTCTCTCCCGAAATCTCAAGAAAGAAACTTTCCTCAGGGAATAGGACTAATTATTTCACAGCTCTAGAAAGAAAACAAGTGCAGGAGGAGGATTGTGTACGCCACTTATATTGTTAAGTGGCGTACTTTCTGTTTAACCCAAAAAGTCAACCAGATCAAGCTAACAAATTTTCAGGTTTGTAGATTTTTAAAATCGCTCTCTGATGAAAATTACGCCTATGGCTCTGTAAATGCAGCGAGATGTGAATTATCCATTCTCCTGCTTAGGCCAAAAAATAAGAAACAGGTGTGCTTCTGGTTACCTGCCCCCCTACTTAGCAAAACCTGACCCTACCTAGAAATCTTTTGGCCTCTACAGAGTTTCCAATGCGCGATTTCTGATGGAAAATAAACAAAAAAATACATAAGAACAACACATACAACAAAATATTGACTCAACATTTTTTTATAAAGAACATTTTCACAGAGTACAACTAATTTTCTCATAATTTTAGAGAGATGATAATTCTAATTTGCTGTTTCAGTCACATACTAAAATACTAGTAAAAGTGGGTAAGCTGTGCTGAATACGAAGATTAGAGGCTGTCTTTTTGTGCCAACAAACATGGGAGAGCCAGAAATGGCAGCTTCCACTGGAGTGCTAAGAAATTGCTAGTGCCATCATACTCCTTGTCTGTAGCCTCAGATCATGAAAGCATAATTAACACTCTTGTGTTTTTGAGGCGTAAGTCTCTCTATTGAGGTGATGGATCATTGTGACCGACTGAGGAGGTTTAATGGGCTCACGAGGAGAACGGAGTGGCGCCCTCTGACGATTACGAGACGCATTCCGGCCCACCCGGATGCAGCGCCATCTAGAGGCTCGCGGCCGTTGTGACAGCTTCCTCGTGACGTCATGTCGCACGCCATCAAAGACGCCTTTGAACATTTTTGTTTGATCCTGCTATTACGCCGACAAAGTTGCTTTTTCGCGCCTCTACGATGCCTAAAGATGCCCCCAAAGAAAACTCCCGCGGGCAAGACCCAGAAAATCATTAAGAAGACTTCGGCGGGGGAAAACAAGAACGTAAAAATGGACAAGAAAATCGAGGATTTGAGTCGCGAAATGCGGACTATGAAATCTGCAATGATGGCATTCACTCAGGCGGCAGCCTCTAGGAATCAGGCGGCAGCCTCGCCGTCCAAGCCTACGACCGATTCCGCGATGGCGGTCCCACAACTTTCTCCATCGACCCCTACGGGCACACAGATGAGGGAATTCGAGTTACATCGCCCGAATGCTACTGTGAGCACAGCACCAACGGCCGTTAATGATGGTTTCGCGGCATCCATGTTGGCGCATCCCTGGATTCCCAGGGACGCTCCTGCTCTCGGCGTCCAGTATCAAGACCAATCCATCGACGACCAAGTGCGCCTATTACTGCAATCTACGGCTCATGTCCTACGGCCAAATACAGGTAAATTTGTTATTCCCTGCCACTATGTATTGCTCCCCAGTCATAAGGACCACATGAGTCTGGGCACCGTAAATTTGCAGGAACACATTTGGGGCATCCTCCGCATCGTGGACGATGCGGCGGTGCCCCCTACCGTCAAACCACATGTACTTTCACACCTCAGGGAGGTCGTGGAAGATTGTTTGGATTACGATTTCGCAGCCGTTCGCCGGTGGAGCGAGGAAATCTTCATACGAGTGGCAGAAGGTCGTTTCGCTAGGGGATGGGAGGATACCGAGCAAATCCAGCACCTACGCACGGCGATTTCTCGTTCCGAGAGTTCCCGCGTTTGCCGCGCGGTGGAGGCACCGGCGGCAAAGAAGAAAAACAAGGCGCTCGGTTTCTCCTCAGCCCACCCCCCCTGCAAGTTGTACAATAGTGAAGGGGGTTGTGCCGTCACCCCCCCGCATTCCACGAGTGGGGGAACTGTTGTTCACTGTTGCTCCTACTGTTCTGACAACTTTGGAGCCCATCACGCCCACAGTTTCGTTGATTGCCGGATAAGGGCCCGCCATGAGGCCACCGCCGGCAGTCACGCTGCTGGTACGCCCTTTCGCGGGCAGGCAGGAGGACGACCTGCCGCCGCCAACAATTCTGCTTAACTCGCTCCGGCAGGGGGAGCGTCTTCCGGGGGGTGGGGCGGACAACCCTCCCCCGGCAAGCCCTGTTGACGCACCTGCCGCCGAAGTGTGGCGCCCCCCCCCCCTCGGACGAGTTCCGCGAGCGCTTCCCCGTGGAGGCGGCGCTCTACGACGCTGTACGTGCCTGCGGCGACTACAATTACCGAGCTGCTCGCCGCGAGGTTCCGTCTGGTCTACGGGTCGACCGTTGGGCCGCACTCCTCACCAACTTCCACAACGCCGAGCTGAGCGATTTTCTTCGCTACGGCTGGCCGATTAGTTTCAATCAGTCACGTTGGCCCATCTCCACTTTCAGCAACCATGCCTCCGGGAGGGCCCAGGGCGCCGCACTTGCTGCATTCGCTGAAAAGGAACTACGTCTCGGGGGTCTGACGGGCCCCCTCACTCATCTACCGTTCGGCCAATGGTCACAGGTCTCCCCACTCCTCACTCGTCCTAAAAAGGGGGGGGGAGGGCGTGCGAGTCATACTGGATTTGTCGTTCCCACCTGGCCAGGCGGTCAACGACGCCATCGCACCCGGTCTCTACCTGGGGTCTCCCGCCACCTAAACCCTCCCCGGGGTGGGAGACTTGATCGAGGAAATTCTCGCGGCTGGCCCTACGGCCCACGTCTGGTCTGCAGACCTTTCCAGGGCGTATCGTCAACTCCGGATAGACCCCGTCGACGCCCCCCTACTGTGCTTCCGTGTAGGGGGGTCTTTCTATGTGGAGCGATGCCCCCCGTTCGGTTGCCGCACCTCCTCGATCGCGTGCCAGCGCACATCGAACGGGGTAGTCTATATGATGCGTTCCCGCGGCCGCCACTGCCTCGCGTATCTGGACGATTTCGCGGGCGTTGCCGCAGGGAAGCGCGCCGCTCAGGAGGCGTACGACCACTTCCTGTGGTTAGCGGACCATCTGGGCCTCCAACTCGCCGCGGAAAAGTGCCAGCCCCCCACCCGCCGCCTTACCTGGTTGGGTTTCGTGCTGGACATCGATGCGGCCACCATCTCCATTCCTCCCGGCAAGCTCGCAGATGTCCTGGAGGTGTGCCGCGAGTGGGAGGGCAGATCCCACGCATCTCGCCATCAACTCCAGTCCCTCCTGGGGCGCCTCGTCCACGTCGGCCACTGCGTCCGCTACGCCCATCGCTTTATGACATGCCTCTTCTCGGCCCTACGGGCGTCGCAGGGCGCCGCAGTTATCACCGTCGGCCGCGAGATGCACGCGGACATCGCGTGGTTCCGCGCTTACGCGACGTCCTCGAACGGGCGTCACTACTTCGGGCCGCCCGACGCCTCTGCCGACCTCCACATCGACGTCTCCGCGGCAGGCGTCACGGCTTCCCTGGAGGGCTCGGCCGTCAGGTGGGGGTGGGCCCTCAGCGACGCGGACATCCCCTCGGACGACGCTTCTCGCCACGCTTACGCCCTGGTCGTGGCGCTTCATCTCCTCGCCCCTCACGCCCCCGCGGGCGTCGCCATCCGGGTTCACGCCTCCCATCCGGGCGTACTCGCCCCCCTCGCCTCGGGGCTCATCAGGAACAGCCAGATCGCCGCATGCGCGCGGCAAGTCTGGCTCGACGCCGCCCTCAGGGACACCGACGCACGTCCCGACCCACGCCGAGGTCCCCGCACACGCAGAGCTATTCAATATTGGTTTGTAAATTGCAGGCACACCACACGATCTCCACGCCCGGATGCGGGCCTCCCACGACGCCGCGCTTGCCCCCTCCACTCACAGGAACAAGGAGGTACACGCGCGGAGGTACATCCGCTTCGCCACTGGGCACACGGCGGTCTTCCTCCAGCCTACGGTCCTGGAGGCATGCCTCTACATCCAGCACCTGGCGGATACGTTCTCGTCACCCGCGGCCGTGAGGAACGCCATCTCCGGCGCCCGCGCTTGGCTCTCGGACCACGGAGGAGACGCCAGCGCTTTCAGCTCACGGCAGGCCGCGGCAGTGTTGCGCGGTACGGCTCTGCAATCGGCGCCACGCCCCCCCTATCACCATGGATATGTTGTCGTCGATCGCCAACCAGGCGGCATCGCTCACGACCGGGGTTCTCGTCAAAGCCGTGGCGCTCGTCGCTTTTTTCTCCCTCCTCCGCGCCTCGAATCTCTTCGCGCCACCTCCGGGGAGGCGCCAATCGTCTCACGCGCTTCTGCGCGCCGACGCGGTCATCCAGGACGGACGCTTAGTGCTCACTGTGCGATCTGCTAAGACCATAGGACCCGGCCGTTCGCCGGCCGTGATCTCCCTGGAACCGTCTGACGACAGGGCATTATGCCCAGTGAGGGCATGGAGATCTTATATAGCGGCCGCGCCCGCGCGGCCGTTAGACCCCATGTTTCTCCTACGACCGGCGGAGCCGTTTTCGGCCTCTCAGTTCACCGCGGTCGTTCGTTGCCTTTTGCAACGGGCCGGTTTCCCCCTTGCGGACGAGGTGACTCCTCACTCGTTCCGGAGGGGGGGGCCCAATTTTTTCATGCCCATGGCATGCCGGCCGCAGACTTACAGCGTCTCGGCACTTGGTCATCTTCGGCAGCCATGGCACCTTATCTTGTATAATATTCTCAGACTTTCAGCTTGGTATCTTTTTCTGACATTATACCGTTTATACCAGTTTGAATCCCTCGATCACCCTGGTATTGTATTTTATACTTCATGATACCGTATGTCATACTTCCAGTTTGTCGGTAATAAATTTTACCAAAATGCCTTCGACGAGTTGTTGGTCATTGTGACCGACTGAGGAGGTTTAATGGGCTCACGAGGAGAACGGAGTGGCGCCCTCTGACGATTACGAGACGCATTCCGGCCCACCCGGATGCAGCGCCATCTAGAGGCTCGCGGCCGTTGTGACAGCTTCCTCGTGACGTCACGCCGCACGCCATCAAAGACGCCTTTGAACATTTTCCTCCCACCCACCCCACAGTTTTCTGCTATGGACTTTGGAGTATCTTTTTCTGACATTATACCGTTTATACCAGTTTGAATCCCTCGATCACCCTGGTATTGTATTTTATACTTCATGATACCGTATGTCATACTTCCAGTTTGTCGGTAATAAATTTTACCAAAATGCCTTCGACGAGTTGTTGGTCATTAACTATTAATGATCTACATTATTAAGACGCTTGAATCATGATTATTTCACCTGTAATACAAAGAAAACTAGTTCAAAGTGATGCTTAACAACGAGT
Source organism: Alentia gelatinosa (assembly GCA_950022655.1). Taxonomy (NCBI): domain Eukaryota; kingdom Metazoa; phylum Annelida; class Polychaeta; order Phyllodocida; family Polynoidae; genus Alentia; species Alentia gelatinosa. The sequence continues at coordinate 61,013,236 of OX465582.1, forward strand.
AACCGGGTCGTTGTCAACAATACTGATACATTGTATCGCAACGATTCTAATTGGGGTAAGGTCATTGAGGGCAATGACGTAGCTTTTGATCCAGCAGTTGAATTTGGTACGGTTACTTGAGAGGACATACCAGAAAATCAAGAGAAACTTGAGAAAGTCAAGATAATTCAAGATCTACGGTTGGTAATGAATTCGAAAAACTGTATGAAGGAGGTGGTATCGATAACAAATTCGTTAAATATGAATTTGATACAGAAACGGTGAGTTTTGAATATGAAGCCTAAAATGATGTTAAGAATGTAGGAATTGATAATCCTAAATATTCTAATGGGAATCTCTCGTTCGAGGAATTAAATGTTGATGGTTTGAAACTAAATGAAGATTGTTCATTAGATGAATGTACTTGTAGTCACTTCATAGGCGGTTATCAGGCTCAACTGTTACCTTGTAGATTTTATAAATATCTTAACCCTTTAACAGCAGGAAGATGCCTCCAGGCATTCCCCTGGCAACGGCAGGAAGATGCCTCCAGGCATTCCCCTGGCTACGGCAGGAAGATGCCTCCAGGCATCTTAGAGGCATCATTGATACATATATACAAAATCTAAGGAACTTGAGGAAGGCAAAGTGGCCTATTCCAAAGTAAAGCCTAACTGTATCCATGCTCTAGGGGCCGTAATTAAAAGTAATGGTAAACTAAGACCAATTACGGACTGTTCTTCCCCGGAAAATTTCAGTATAAATAATTTCATGTCAACTACGTACGAATCGTCAAGTTACAATACTATCGTAAAACTGGATGAGTTTTAATCTTGGCCACCGTATTCCACGACTGGAGTTTGGCAAAGTGACTGCATGAGGCGAAGCCGAGTGAAGTCCGGAGCCAAAACTTCAGGAGTGGAATACGGTGGCCAAGATTAAAACGAATCAGGTTTTGATTTTATCCTACCCTATCTCCTCGATTTTGGAATATTACGTGATAACAATGCTGTATGCCACTAGTGGCATATAAAACTCCGTATGCCAGTCAGCGTGGCATACGGAAACCCAATGTTAAGCCTATGAGATTTTATATTAGGGGTAGGATAAAGTATATGATGCAGCCTCGACACTGATAGGCGGGGAATACATGAGTGTAGTAGATATAAAATCAGCATATTGCTCTGTAAATGTAAACTCAGAACAAACAAAATATCAAGGATTTTCCTGAAATTTCGGGGAAAAAGACGAATATTTTGAGGATAAAAGACTGTGTTTCGGATTAAAGTGTGCGCCTAATATTTTTACAAGAATTTCGAAGTGTCTTGTAGATATTGCTTCACAGTGTGGGATAACAGGTATCACAAATTCCTTGGACGATTTCCTAGTCATAGGCGTATCTGAAAGTGACTGTTTATTTAAACGTATTAAGCTTATCAATATATTACGTAATTTAGGTTTTGAAATTTCACTGTCAAAAGTAACACCTCCAGCTCAGAAAACTATTTTTCTGGGTATAACAATTGATACAATTGATCTTACACTTTCCTTACCCGAGGGGAAAATTGAAAAGTTGAAAAAATCGATAAAATCGATGAAAGAAGAAGGTGAAGTCAACAAGAAAGACTTAGAAAAAATCAATGGACTTGTTTCCTTTTGTGCTCTGGTAGTCAGAGGTGGACCCACATTTAGCCGTAGAATATTCGATTTATGTTCATCAATGAATCGTTAAAACTGTGTTAAAATACCGGCAGATCTTTAAGACGATTTAAATTGGTGGGAGAATTTTTGTGAGATTTTCAACGGTAAAGAAATCATACCAAGAGCATGTAAATATTGTCATGTTATATCAGACTCATCTTTACGGGGTTTTGGAGCCTGGGCTGGAAAGGACTTTATTTATGGAACCTGGGATAACAAAAGATTTGAAGAAATTGATGTCACTCATTTTGTTAAGGCCCCAGAGAGTGATCCTGTTGATGAGAATATTAATCTCTACGAACTTTGGCAAGTTCTTGTTGGTGTTAAAAGATGGGCTCATTTATATCGTAATTGTTCTATAAAAATAATTACGGATAGTAATCAAGTTTTAGCCATAATTAAAACAGGTAGGAACCGAAACAAACAATGTATGAGGTGGTTACGGGAACTATTCTTGGTCTGTTTCCTAAATAATTTGAGTTTAAAGGCGTCATATATTCGCTCAGAAGATAATGTTTTAGCAGACCAATTGTCCAGAATTTCTTCCATTACAGATCCACAACTGAACAGTCTTCGAGTTAAACAAAAATATTTCTTTCTAACTGTATTTAAAAAGATACCCAAAGAGTTAGAGAGAAACAACTAAATTACAGATTTTGTGATATCCGTAAATAGTCTCCATTTCCGGTAAATATTTCACACCTTTCCTTACATGTGGTTCATTTATCACAGTTTATGAAACCTGTATCGGTCAGAAATTATATTTCTGGTATTACTTTGAGAATAAGTTGAGAGGGTATGAGGATTTTTTTCTCAAATATCTTTGATTAAAATGACAATAAAGGGTGTAACAGGATGGATGCATCGGTTAAAGTGACCAGATACCCCATCTCTATTTCTGATATGATATCTATTTACGATAAATTATCTATGGATAAAGATTCTGATTTAGTCTTATGGTAAGCCTTCCTCTCAATCTCAGGCTTCTTCAGATAGGAAGGCCTCACTTTTTTTTTAATCTAAATTGAATTGAACTGTGTTTGGCGGGTTTTATGCCTGTTATTTATTCAATTTCCGCCAAACTCGCCTTTGTGTCATTCATGTATGAACCAATTGCAACCTGTGAAAAAATTGAAAGAGAACCAGAGTATCTAAACTCGTTTTCCACCCCCTGGGCCAGACTTATGCCCTCCGAAACGGGCGGGAGGCTATCCACACTGATTCCAACCTGCCTACTAGGCCGACCCTGTACCACAGAACGCCGAGTCCCAGCTCCAGGCCCCAATCTATTATAGGAATAGACAGGAATGTGGCCGGAACTCCCCTCATCCTACTTATTGTTATTAGGCTTCTCTCGATCTTCTCTCGACCTCTTTCGGAGGTTCATCAACTTGGCTTCTGAGTTGAAGTCGGTTGGGATAGAGGCAGAACGGGCTGCGACTTTATGTTAAGAGAATTTAACCAGTTTCGGGGATAAGTTTCTGTGATAATCATTCCTAGATTCATGTGTTTGATCCTTGGTTAAAGCTGATATAAACTAGGAGCATACATTATTTCCATTCATAATGGAAGAGCGCGGTATACCAAAATATCATAGAATAAAAGTAAGAGAATATCAATAGTTTGGTATATTTCTTTTGAGATGTTTGTCATTTTCTGGCTAACGTTTTTGATTTTGACTTGTGCCTGGTCTAGCATAGCACAGATCACATTCAACTTGTCTTGGTTGTGACTGAATTTGGCATTTAGGGTCTTGGTCAAATGCCCTACTTCTCTTGCTAATAGGTCAGCTATGCCACTCAGTTTGCTCTTTGATAGCCCCTTAGCGCTTGATGCACACAAGTTTGTTTTGCTTGAAGGTACTTCATTTGGAGTACTAGTGCCCTTGGTAATCCTCTTACTAACATATTTGTCATCTGTTTTCCTTCTACTTCTAAGAGTTCTTTTGACATCTTGAGATAGGGTATCATCTGGAACATTCATATATTTGGCACAATTATCTTAGTCCATTGATATATGATTTCTGTTGATTTGCTACACCACAATGCACACACATTCCCATGGTCACTCAGCCATGAAAGTTCTATTTTAAGGAACCAAGTCAGTATTGATGCAGGGATACGGGATACATGGATACTGGGCACCTGATCCTTTTACCAGACTTTTATAGTTGGGACATTGATAGTGAAGTGTTAGATTCTTTGCAGTAAGTGTGAGCATTCTAACCTCTATCTAGATGACGTATATGAGCGCGATTTCCCGCTCTCAAAAAAGACCCGCCTCTCACACGGTGCGGGCAGGCCCGCTGGCAACCGTAGGGTCATTACGGTAGTGTTGTTCAGAACTGAATGAGGCTTGTGACCAGTAAGAGGTGGAGTATGGGGAAGTAATTCTGATTATTGAGAACATGGAATCAATTCAAGTTGATATACACCCGGGCACACAGATACATAGATATAGAGACACTCAGACACCCAGAGTTATATTCAGACATATATCTTCATAGAGATACAGAAACACAGGTACAGGCACAGACCCAGAGTCATACACTGATAGACACAGTCACATACATACAGATACATACAATGACAATGACACAGTTAGAGACAGACACGCAGTCATCGCTGACTTTCCGACAGTCGATGACCTATAGCACAAGTGCAATGTATAGGCTGAACATGCCAGACTGGAGCGGGCGTGCTGTCCCAAAAGGGATGACAATAGAAGAGGAATATAGAGCGAATTTTAAAGGGAAACTGGACAAATGCAAAGTTATCACAGACTTGTGGTCTCACAGGAGCCTCTCACTCAAGGGTAGGATAACGATAGTGAATAGTTTACTGATACCACATGTATTATATTGCTCGTCAGTGTTGTACACACCGGAAAGGGTTTTTGGAGAGTTCAGGAGAAATACCAGCGCTTTTATTTGGCACAGCAGAACTAATAAGGTCTCCTATAAGGTGGTACGCCAACCAATAGAATCGGGGGGGGGGGGGGGGGGGGGCTAAAACTGCTGGATCTTAAACTGATGTATTCCGTTTCCAGACTTAAGTGGGTGGCCAGATTGTGTAGGGAGGACTGCTTCTCTTGGACACTTTTTTCAGGGATTTTATGGGAATTAAAGATACAGTGTGGGAGGACTTCTTCTTGGAGAAGGTTGAGTTTAGGAGCTCTTTTGGGTTACCTTGGTTTTTTAGACAAATTGTAAAGGAGTGGAAACGCTTGCACAATAGCCCCCCCCCCCACCCCCCTTTGGGAGAAAGAGAAAGGCAGAATGAGCCCCTCCTGAACAATATGTTCATCAGGCTGGAATGGGAGGTGGAAATCCTACTGATATGCAGCTGGAAGAAGGATGGAATTGTTCAGGTACGCGATCTGATTAAAGACAGAAGATTCATGACGAGTGGGGAAATTGAGAGACAGTATGGGGTTAAATGTGGGGAGAGTATTTGGACAAAATTGACAGAAGGTATTCCTTGGTTGGTAAATATGACCTTTGAGGATTTTAGGATGGATACTGTGTGTCTTTTGATCTGGGACATTGATGCGGGCTCCTTCAATATCATATCTTGTTGTAACAAAAAGATCTATAGATTCTTGTTAGGGAAAGAACAATTGACCTCACCAAGTATGGATTTTTGGAAAGAGTTGGTGAATCCACGAAATATGTCAGAATGGGAGAATTTATATGGGAATGCATGTCGGACCACAAGAGAGACCAAATTGCAATCCTTTTTCTCAAGAATTATACATAAGGTGATACCTACAAACAGGTTCTTGTTTAGATGCAAGATTGAGGACTCTCTGAAGTGTTCATACGGTGATACAGACGACGCGATAACTCATTTCTTTGTAGAATGTCCGAATGTTCTGAAGTTTTAGAGTCATCTGAAAAACTGGACGGAAAGATGTAATAATATTGTTCTTGATCTTCAGCCGATTGACGTGCTCTTGGGTACAAGAAATAAAGGGCAAAAGGCAGAGGTTATTAATTATATCTCCACGCGAAATATCATGTATGTTGTCAAAGGCTTTTTTATGGCAACAAGTTATCGCTGTACGACTTGAGTAGAGAGTTCTACAACAGCCTGTATGTAGAATGTTACATCTGCAAACTTTCAGGTACAGAAATTGGTTTATGAAATGTGAAAATTTTGTAGAGAGCATGATGTGACAGAGGGATAGGGAACCCAAGGAGATGGTCAAAAGCAACCAGGGCAGACATACACCAGGGACTACACAGAATTTATTTCCAGTTTGGGGGGGGGGGGAGGGGGAAAGAAGAAGGGACAGCCAAAGTTAGGCTCAGGTGATGGTAAGCAAGGGGTTGGAGGTGTATCCATGCAACTATGCTGCTCTTGGCCATGGAATTAGTGTGCTGACTGTTGAGGTAATGCTCAGATGTGCTGTCAAAGTGTCATGTATGCAGTGGGTCCTGTGGTTTGTTTAACCCAATGAGAATTAGGCTAGTATGTAAATGTTGTTTTCAAAAAATTCCTAGATGCTGTCAATGGATTTATCCAGATCCAGACCTGGATCTGGATAAATCCGTTGACAGCATCTAGGAATTTTTTGAAATCATATTTCCTAAACTTTCTCAATCCAGGCTGCCCTAAATGATCAGGTAATATATATATATAAAAAGACAGACACAATCTACTGGGTGACAGTCACACAGACACACCCGCCCAGAGTGATCAACCAAACATCAAGTCACATAACAACCAATTCTGGTAGTGGCAAACATATTAATCACAGAGGGTGAAAAAACACAATAAACCAACCCACCTGAGTCCAAAATGTATCTGAGGAGCCAGATGATGGCGAAACTGCACATAATTCACTTCACTTTTAGGGATGGATCATGAAAACAAACCACCATGACACATGCAGGGGTCAAGGCCAACCTACAGGGTTCACAGCCTGCCCCACAACCAACCAAAACCCCTGAAAGACGGTGTATACATGTAACTACAGACAACGGTGTCCCCACCCAATCAGGGTGAGGCAAAACCGGAAGCACGCAAATTTTTGCGCGAAATTCTGTGGTTCAAATCACTCACCTGATCATTGTAAACCCATGGGCATGGCTCAGGGGTAATCATTGCCTCCCCGGTGTCCCCCTCTACCGCGCCTCACGGGCGCCCCTCCTGCCCCCTCGCGGCACTCACCCACACCACGAGGTCACGTGGTACAGCCCGGTCCAGGCCCCGGCCTCACTTCTTCTCCACCCGCTCTGCAGTACGCACGTACTACAAGCACTAATTTTGTCTTCTTGGCCACGTGCTCGCAGCCTATTACTCCACGAGTATAGGCCAGCACACCATACTACGATAAAGTGCGATAGAACGATAGAAGAGAGTGTACCATGCCGAACACGAGGAATACGCCCGTGGCGAGCACGTCTCAGGAACCTCAGGCGGCCGCAGGCTCCGAGGCCACGGCCAGAGGTACGACACAGGCGTCGAACGACCACGTGGACTCAGTGTCGGAAAATGGATCGACGGTCAAGACGTCGAGAATAACAGCCCTGGAGGGGAACGTCGCCTTGATACTCGAGGCGATAAAAGGTCTACAACGGGCAAAATCCCCATCTAGGGCATCGCAGCCGGCGACCGTTAGGGAGGCCACCGTCGCGGAGGACCGGACCAGGGAATGGGCAAACGAACAAGCATCACGTCTCCCGGCCCCCCGTCAGCTTCGCGACCGATACCTCCCAGACGAGCTGCTACAGAAAGAACTCGACCGTGAGGGACTACGACACGACCGCACGGCCGGTAGGTTTACTTCAGATCTTCACACCGTTAAATTGCTGTCGAAACCATATATGTATGTGGAACGCGAGGGCCTCTTCACCGTGAATCAGAGGCTCGAGGTCAGAGGCACGCTCGGTCCGATGGAGTATGTAAGCGCGTTTCTGGTTATGATGGAGGACCACCGGGCCGTTCCAGAGGAGGACAGGAGGGACATGTATCGCCACCTGTCCCAGGTATCGATAGATGCCCAGACCCGGCCGTGGGCCGCAGTGAGGCGTTGGTCCCAGTACGTGTTCGACCAGGTCGAGGCCGGTAGGATTTACTGGTCCGACCACGTGCGAATACAGGACGAGCGTGTCCGTCTCGCGATGACGGCAACGGTGCACGACGGCCAAGACGCGGGAAAGACCGGAGGACGGGAGCTGCCGTGCCGGGCATTTAACTCGGAGAGGGGCTGCCGCCAACGGAACGGCCACCAAGATGGCAGAATTAAATGGGTGCACGTGTGCTCATTTTGTGATTCCGTTGGCAGGATGTGCACGCACTCCATACACGCGTGCAACAGGAAGCTGTTGTACGGTGGCGGGTATGAGAGTGCTGCACCAACACCTGCACCTGCCCCACGCCGGATGCCCCAGGCCGGACACACCATGCGCACCACCGACCTCTCAGGAGTGCAGAAACAACACCCAACGGCTTCAAAAAACGCGAGTGAGTGTGGCGCGTGTAACACCCCTCGCTCCCGGTACGAGTGCACTCAGCGAGGGCGACCCGGTCAAGGAGTGCATCACCAGTGACGTAACACCCCACGTGACCACAACACCGCGTGCCGAGCACGTGGGGGACGCACACAAGCAAACAACCCCGCCCCCTCAGGAATACACTCCCGTGTATAGGGGCGACGGCGGGCATATGGAGCAATTGGCTCGGCAATTGCCCCGGGAGGACGGCAACGATAACCTACGAATCGACTTCGCTGCCGTTAGGGAGTTCTGCGAGACCGGAATACCCGCTCCCGGGGTACGGACCGACCCCGGCACGTTCGCCGGACATAGGCGGGCCCTCTGGCCCCACTTCTCCGCCCCCGGGCCGCCGGCGCACGCCGACATCTACGATCGGGTGCGGCGCACGGGAATACCCAACGCCCTCGGGGCCCGGATCGAGATCCCCACCGATCTCAACATACCAGCCTGGACCCGCTACCTCGCGACTATACCCGGGAAGGAGGAACTCACGGATTTCATTAGATTCGGGTTTCCCCTCGGGTACGCCGGGCCGGTTACCGACACGCGGGGAGTGCCCAACCACCCCAGTGCCTCGGGGTACCCGGACCAGATAGCCAGGTTCATCGACAAGGAGAAGGGGTATTCAAACCTTATGGGTCCGTTCGAGGACCCGCCCTTTCAGCCTTGGTGTCACGTGTCGCCGTTAATGACACGGGAAAAGAGGGGTACGTCTGATAGGCGCGTGATCACGGACATGACGTACCCCAAGGAATCCAGCGTTAACGGCTATATCGTCAAAAACTCTGTCTACGGTGAGGAGAGAGAACATGGCCTCCCGACCGTGGATGGTTTCGTCGGCCGCCTGGTGGCCTCGGGGCCGGGGAGTTATATGTCCACCATCGACATCGCACGGGCATATAAGAACTTCCGGTGCGACCCCCTCGACTGGCCTCTGCTCTGCTTCGCGTGGGGGGAGGGGTACTACTGTGATACGGCCATGCCGTTTGGTGCCCGGGCCTCCTCCTACCACATGCAGTGCGTAGCAGATGCCATCGTCAAGATACTTGACCGGAAGGGGGTCGATGCCGCGATGTACCTGGACGATCTTATAATCCTCTCCCCGACGGCCGAGAAGGCGGCCGCCGACTTCGAGACAGCGCGGGAGCTCTTCAGAGAACTGGGCCTCCCCGAGGCCAGGGAAAAGGCGCAGCCCCTGAGCCGGGCTGTAACGTGGCTAGGGATACTCATAAACTCAGTGGATATGTCCCTCAGTATCCCACGGGACAAACTACGGGACGTGCGAGAACACGTCAGGGCCGTCTCAACCAAACGCTCGCTGACGAAACGCCAACTACAGTCGGTCCTCGGTCGGGTCCTCCACGTGGCGAAGTGTATACGCCCGGCCCGACCGTTCGTCAGCAAGCTGCTCGAGGCCCTCCGGGGCATGGCCGGATACTATATCAACGTCAACTCGGAGATGCGGCAGGACCTACAGTGGTTCCTGCGGTTCGCCGAGGGATGGAACGGCCATGCCCTGATACCTCGAGGGCCTCCCACCAAATGCATCATAGTGGATGCGTGCCTGAGTGGAGTAGGGGGCACGGATGGGAGATACTACTATTGCGGTAGGGTCTGCCCCGTCGAGGACCCCGTGGACTGTATCACCGAGCTCGAGGCGCTCAATACGGTCTACGCAATGTGTACCTTCCTCGCGGATCGCGACCGAGGGACTCGTGTGGAAGTGTACTGCGATAACATGGGTACAGTCCAGGCACTGAGGTCGGGGCGTGCCAGGAATCCGGTCCTCGCCGAGTGTGCCCGCCAGGCATGGACAGTACAAGCCAGACTCCAGGTGGAGTTCGTGTACACCCACGTGCCGGGGGTGCTTAACACCGTGGCAGACGCCCTCAGCCGTGCCCACCTGACCTCGAGGGACTTTGTCACGGCCGTTAATTACATAAATTATCATTCTCTGGTTGAAGTGATGCCATGTACACACACCTCTTTCTACCCCGTTCTCCGTCTCGCCTGCAGATCCGGCGCTACGATCACTCCAGACGAGGGCATCTGCGCGGCAGTGCGAGGCGCGTGCCCCCGGAACGGTCGCGAACCAGCGGAGTGCCGTCGCGACCTACCTAGCCTTCTGCCGGAGAATGGGGGCCGACCCCCAGAAACCCACAGTGTCCTTCACCACGGCGTACCTAGAGTAAGTCGCGGGCCACGCCCCCTCGCCGGCGACGGTCGCGAACCAGCTGTCCCACGTACGGTCGCACCTCCGGCTGACGGGCGGCGACGTCGCTGCAACCGAGGATTTCCGGGTGAAGCGGGCAATGGAAGCCATGAAACGAAACAAGGAGTACCTCCCCAACGTCAAGCCTCCGGTCCCGATGGACGTCTTCAGGGCGGCCCTCACGGCCCTCACAGACTCCCCGATGCACGTCGGTCTGAGGGCCGCGGTTCTAATCATCTACTTTGCCGCGCTGCGGCAAAGCGAAGTGGCGCCACCATCCACGGCGAAGTACGACCCGGCGCGACACCTGTCACGCCGAGACGTGGTCGTCACGCCCGGTCAAGCATCGATCAGGGTGAAGGCGGCGAAAAACATGCAGAGAGCGGGGGAGGAAAAGACAGTGGTCATACGAGCATCCCCCGAACCGTCCTCCTGCCCCGTCCGGGCGATACGGACCATGCTCGCGGCCGCACCTACGGCCGACCCTACGGCTCCGTTCCTCAGCCTAGCGAACGGAGAGATTCTCACGACCAGGACACTGTCGAGGGAATGGATATCACTCCTCCGGAAGGCAGGACAGCCCCCTACATACACACTGCACAGCCTCCGGAAGGCTGCCGCGACGCAGGCATTCCAGGCCGGTATGCCGGAACTCGCCATACAGCGGTATGGGGGCTGGAGGTCTAACGCCCATCGGACCTACATCAAAGACACCGATGCCTCCGCAGTGAACCATGCCTTGATCAGGTCCCTAAACAACTCTTAATATTTTTTCTTTTATCCCACCCCCCCCTCCTTATATTGGCTCTTGGCTATTTTATTTTCATATACAATTACCTACGTATTTTTCATACTACTGTATTGTATATCATATTTTATACTTATATTAATTGACCTTATTATACATGTCAATTACCATTATGTAATATTACTTACCATTCATATCCATATTACATATTAATATGATCGTCCAGTAAGGTCGACATAATCTTTATTTCATAGAATTCAATAAAATTCTGTACTCCCAGCCACTGCTTCTCTACTTTAATCCGGGGATAGGGTAATGGTAAACCCATGGGCATGGCTCAGGGGTAATCATTGCCTCCCCGGTGTCCCCCTCTACCGCGCCTCACGGGCGCCCCTCCTGCCCCCTCGCGGCACTCACCCACACCACGAGGTCACGTGGTACAGCCCGGTCCAGGCCCCGGCCTCACTTCTTCTCCACCCGCTCTGCAGTACGCACGTACTACAAGCACTAATTTCGTCCCACCCACCCTCAACCTTCTTTTTATCTTCCTACTCACGTAGGGCTATTTTATTTTCATATACAATTACCTACGTATTTTTCATACTACTGTATTGTATATCATATTTTATACTTATATTAATTGACCTTATTATACATGTCAATTACCATTATGTAATATTACTTACCATTCATATCCATATTACATATTAATATGATCGTCCAGTAAGGTCGACATAATCTTTATTTCATAGAATTCAATAAAATTCTGTACTCCCAGCCACTGCTTCTCTACTTTAATCCGGGGATAGGGTAATGAGTGCAGTCATACACGGACCGCTAACACGCCTCGTCGAACGATATAGTATGTAAATGTTGAATGATGTTTTCTGTGTTTCACATGTTGTAACTGGTATCATAAAAGTTTATATTTCTTTTTTTAATTTGCAACGACTGAAATGCCAAATTGGAACCTCTTCACAGGTGAAATGTTATTGTTAGGGAGCATAATCTCCTACTGGAAATGAGAGTAAAAATGGTTCTTAATTAGGGATTATGACTGCTAACTAGCTCTACTTTTGTTGTATAGAAAAGGAAGATCTCCTCCCCCCAAAAAGGGGAAAAGGAAAAAAGAGAGAACAGGGTAGTTTATATGATGGATACAACTTTCGCTTGTTCTTGTGAAGTTGGCCTGGTATATTGCTGATGTACTATATGATATGTTATGTGAAAATTGCATGGTCAATACAGTAAACTTTCTACATTATTATGATTGGCGCAGTTGTGCATTAAGTGCTTGGATATTAGGAACATTGTTCTTGTATGTGTCTAATGCCGTCCGTCCGGTGAGATCTCCTCCTCTTCTGATAATTTTTTTTATTCAAGATGGACTAAACTGACTTGCTGGAAAATCTAAGCAAGGATCTATTGGCTTCTGCGGGAGGTTTATATATTCCTGCCTGATCCATGCTGTTCCCTGTTGAGGAATGTCCCCATTAGCCCTGTTCTGCGCGTCCCTGACGGCCGTGTAGACGGGGCTTCCTCGTTAGGATTTGTTAACATTTGCGTTGTTCATCTTTGAATTAACAACCAATGCTCTAGTAGATAAGCATGAGACATGTTCACTCCATTGTTAACGTACCTAATCAACAAAACATAGTGTCGTGTTTATCAGGCATGAGGGGGGTTGAGGAGTAGGAAATCCAATTTCACGACAATGAATTTAATTCTCAACTCCAACCCAGGAAAAAAGACAACGGTGTCAAAAACAAAACACCGGATTATATTTCGGGAAATCCCTGGATACTCTTTCCACTGTTATGTCGCCACCAGCGGCCTTTATTGGCCATCCCGTGTCACGCGATCGGAGTGCCCCTGGACTTGAGTTCGCGAGATACAATTGGCGGCGCCCAAATGAGCACTGCCGCGACCTCTAACGGCGCCACCAGAAGCTGACTCGGCGTTCTGTCATGATGTCAGACGCTAAGCCAATCACGGCGTTCCTAGCGTGCAGTTAGGGAACAAGAATAGAGCCTTCAGGCAAAGGTTGCCCCTGGGATAGTTCCTCAGTCGTCCGAGCGGGGCGCAATCAATCTATCAGTGGAGCATGTTGCTCGCAGCGCCGACTGGTGGTAGGCAGCCATTGATCCCGTGCTTGAACTCTCGTTACTTCACCACGCCTACACCTGTATTTCACTCGTATAGCAGAGGTCTTGAAGAGCGCTGTACAATTTCATTACATCGATCTCCAATCATGATGCAATGACTATTTTGAAACTCACAATATTCAATGATATTCAATGAGTTCAATGATTTTAGTGATGCATCTTTTTTCATTAGATGCATTGTCACTTTTGCAATTGACAAACCCTAGACTTACATCTTTGCCCATATCTCTCCCCTCCTGACACAATGGAGAGAAACAATTACAATGCCATGCAGCACATCCTTGGTCAGAGCTGTTGGGAATCGTTTTCGGACAAGAATTTAGAAAAAATATATAACTACAAATTTAATTATTGGCGCATGGTTTTTGCCCAAGCGGTTAGGGTAACATAACACGATATGGAGCTACATAAAGAGTTCTACCGATATCGTGAGGAGTTTATTATGTATAATGATATTTAGATTAATTGTTCATATTATCGCCCGAGGCCAAAAAATTGGGGTCTTCCACTGGAGCCATCCAGCGAGGTATATATATTCACACAATTTATCCTGACTTAACCAATCAACAAATCGGCCAGAATCGGCTTAGATCGCGGGTCGTAGTGGAACACCCACCCAGATGAGGTCGTGTACCAAAGACGATGATACAAAAATGAGTTGTACAAGAAAAAGAGCATTTATCGACCGGCGTTTCTTTGTCGAAATTCATTTGATCCGCAATACACCGTTCCTACAAGGATTACTCTTTCAGACTTCCATCGATTTATCACAAACTTTGTTCAAACCCTTTCCTTACTGTCAATGCCTGGAGAGACTTCAATGGGTGGCACTTGTTTTTAATACCTGGAGGCATCCTTTTCCTGTTTTATAAGAAGGTATGTATGCTATACTGATACTAGATGGATCTTTATCATTTATTCAGGAATTACATAAAACCTTTTATGGTGAATATGAATAAAATATTCCTTAGTTATCAGCATGGAATCACTGAAGATTGAATATTGTGGACTATAATATAAATTCTGAACAATTATATCATGGGCCTGCACTTCAGAGGTGGCCTGGCGTCAGGTGTGCGGCAGTTAACGACAATCGCCTGCTAGTGCACAGTGAGCCCCGTCAGGAAAGGGCTAGGGCAGATTTGTGAAATTGTGCTTGAGTTCAAACCCAGCAGTCGTTTTCGATGCTTCTGAAGACATCCGAATAACGACACAATGAAAAGAAGAGCCTGCTCATCACAGGGAAAGTTGATATTTTAACAGGTGACAGAGTTGTGTACGTGAACTCCCATCGTATTTCTGCCTTCAGAACACCTGTACAGATAAGTGGTGCAAACAATCAGGTGAGCTGCAGACAGTGGAGACACTGTACTCAAGTTCACAGGTGAATAAGTGCACTTGTACGTGTTCCTCAACAGCAGCTCCAGATGTATATAAGACTGATATTAATAACTTTATCAGAAGTTCCGAAAAGTTTAAATCATATATCAGTGTATATGCCTGTGGGTGAGAGCCTAATTCTTGGATGCAATAGGTAGGTATGGCATAATTTAATGTTTGTGCAACAGGTGCGCGTATGAACAGTAGTTTGTTCTTTAGATATTAATAGCAAAGTGTATCACTCAGGTATACATTTCTCTACAGCAGGCGCAGAAAATGTTGGTATTTCCATTTCAAGTACATATCAAAACACACTTGGTGCACAAGAGGTTGTTCTGTGTTAACCTGTTGTAAACTTAGATTTTCTATATCAAGTGTTCGTAGGTATGATTCAGATATTCCCTCCCAGGTTTTCATGTATGATTCATTAGTTTATACCTATGCCAGTATTTATATAGAACGTCCTGACCATGCTGTACAATTCACAGAACGAGATGGTAATTTACGGTTTGTACGGACCGAGGCATTTATGCCGAGTTCCGTACAAACCGTAAATTATCATCGAGTTCTGTGGCTTGTACAAGCATGGTGGGACGTTATATATTTACTATATACCCAACATTTAAAAAAAAATTATTAATTTAATTTTTAACAACCGATATGTTAATAAACGTATATGGCAAGGTGGTCCGTATTTTAGTGACGGACCAGCGGTCCGTACAGTATTTTTACGTCATATGCCGAAACGGTGGGTATTTACAGTATATACGGCATGGGTATATAGTAAGTTACACAAATACCAAACTCTGCTAGGGTATTGGTAATAATTTTTTATCTTAGCCTGGTATAAACGTCCATAGGCTTAACATTAGGAACTCGTACTTGTACAGGCTTGCCAGTATTTTAACTCATACTCAATGGGCGATAAACAGATAAATATTTGCAGGCTAAGATAAAATCAGAAATATGTTCGTGTTTGGAACGATTCGAAATATCTACTCTGCTATGGCCACGTTTGTATTACTACACACTGGTAACTCGATGGCAAACGGGGACACAGACAAAACACTCAGATCAATATCTCTCTTGATACAATTAGACTATGGTGGTATGAAATAACGTACCACCATACCTTCAATACACGTTCTGATTCGTTGAAGAATATTGCACTGACCTAGTCAGGACGTATTGCGCTGACGTACCTTGCAAAATGTAAACACAGTTTAATTTGCAAACTAGCCCAAAATGAAATCTAAATATCGGAAAAATATTAGGATAATATGAAACGAAATAAAATTTTCTTTTGGTAAAGTCAGTAAAAAAACAGACTTTACAGGACACACCCCCTCTTAGCCCACAAATATGACAATATCATACTGTCATGCCATCTAGCGTTGAGAAAATACCTCCACAAGAAGCCACCAGGGGACTGGAAATACTACACACACGTACCAGTAACCAGCCATAGAAACACAAGAAGGGATCTCATTGGACAATGCCCAAACAGATATCTCTTTGTCTAAACGATGGACCTATAAGGCGGGAGAACTAGGTACATGTGACCATACTACACCAGTAAGGGGTAGGTTGACATCAGACATTGACATAATTTCCCCCTGTCCCAGCCAGGAAGCGGGAAAAGATCTAGTCACATACCAGCAGTCGCTACAGCAGATCACAGTCTAAAAGATAAAACGAAATAAATATAAACAGGAATCGTTTATGTTAACTGTATAAATGAAAAAAAGAGTATAATGTACACACCTGATATGAGCTGATGCCCAAGTCACACTGGCGTAAAAAACTCCGTTTTTCCGTGTACGCACGTCTACGTTCTTCTACGCATTTTGAAATATACTAGCGACTTCGTCGAGTCCGAAAAATGAAATGATAGGCTGCCGATAGCGGGGTTCGAACTCCCGTACGTTTGCATTCCAAGCCAAAGGCTCTGCTGACCGCTCCACAAAGACAGATACCAAAATTACGCCAAATACTTAGGCTGATTCTATGGGGGGAATCAGCGGAGTTTGAACGGGTTACCAGCGAAACTTGAGATCTCATTGGTTTCTCACGAGAAAAGTAGATAAGAAAACTACAATACTAAACTTTGATTTCTGCATGGCTCGAAATGAATCATAAGAGAAGACGTTTGTCTGAGTATAGTCCTGCAAAAAAGAAGACCAGGTTCGAGTTTTTAAATACACGAGAATCTCACTCCCGTGGTGCTTCAGTCTCCAACCCTATGTCTGGTTCACTCTGTCTCTATGTGCGGGAAGATCACCAAGCGGATAGTACGGAAAATTACACGTTTTATATGTGGTAGGTAACAAATGCGCGGTAATGCGCGGGAAAACGCGGAGATGCGTAAATGAAAGTCGGAATGCGCCGAAAGACGCCACAATACGTAGAGAAGCGTAAATAAACGTTGATGAACGTTGAGAAGCGTACTAAAACGTTAAAGCAATGCCAACAGATGCGTTCCAAATCCGTAGCTAATACGTACTCCCCACCAATTTGAATACGTAGAAGAAACGCCGAAATCTACGCCAGTGTGACTGGGGCATTAGACTGTAGTATGTCCCATTGTCGACAAGGCCAGGGCGCTCAGGCTCTCAAACTCTGGAGGCTGCAGGGTTGACTAATCCGAGCTAATATTAATACTCTAGTACAGTCTGTTGTCGCCAGGGTTAAGGCGTACAGGCTCAAACTAAGACTCTTATGGGATGCCACTTTGAGACAGGGATTCCTGCCTCCCACTGCAAAAAAACGCCTATTTTATATATATATATATATATATATATATATATATATATATACGCCCGGCATATCTAGGTAGTCCTATTTTCCGTCTGTGTTCGCCTCATCAATAGACGTATACAAACGTTCATGTTGCAGTCATATATATGCCATATATACACCTGATTCTGTTGTATTTACGCCACTCTCCAATAATTCCGATCTCTGCAACTAGGGGACACCCCCCTGGAAACATTTATTTTATTGTTTTATCTTGTAGATCCATCCTTCTATTCAACATTTCCACTTGTTGTCGCTCTGGCAAGTGGTCAGATTACCATGACAACAGCTGTTGAAGAGACCGGCCGTCAAAATGCCTGAATGCCTATAATTCTGAGTGCTGAAAACCATTACTTGGTTCTGTGTTCTTTTAAGTATTACAATGACTCATTAGTTTAAATTTTGGTATTGTACTCCATAGTCTGGTCCTTTGTGGACTCAGTACAGCAAACAGAATCAAAATATGTTTTCTCAGTGGCCTACAGCAGCCTTTTTCATGGGTGTACTATTAATGTCCCCTTTACACATCTGCAATTTTCAACATATTTGTTTCCTAAATAATTTAAAGACTATATAATCTTTTCATATGCAGTTTTTTGCTATCTGATCATATTGTAGTATCCCTTAGGAACATTTTGAGCTATTTTAAGGGTTTTGTGATATCAAGTTCCAGGTGTATTGCCGATTTTGCTACTCCTGCCGCTCAAGTTCTTTGACATATCTGAGAGTCAGTACTGAAGACATATGGTGTCTAAAGGCTATATGACCTTTATATATGCAGTTTTTTGCTATGTTGCCATGTTCTGGCATCCCTTAGACACATTTTAAGCTATTGTTTAGTGTTCTGTGATCTCAGGATCCAGTTATATAACCAATTTTACTATCACTACCGCAACTGTCATTTGATTTTTCAACACCCAGTTCCAATGACAGAGTGCCTGAAGGCTATTAAATCTTTTCATATGCAGTTTTTTGCTATCTGGCCATATTGTGGCATCCTTTAGGAACATTTTGAGCTATTTTTAATGTTTTGTGATATCAGGTTTCAGGTATATTACCAATTTTGCTGCCCCTGCCACTCAGTTCTAAAGACAAGTAGTATCTAAAGAATACAGGACCATTTTATATGCAGTTTTTTGCTATGTTGCCATATTCTGGCATCCCTTAGACACATTTTAAGCTATTATGTAGTGTCCTGTATTCTTAGGATCCAGTTATATAACCAATTTGGCTATCACTACGGTCTGTATCTATGTATCTATGTTATAATATAAGATTATAGGTGAATTGGGTGGTTATAACCTTTAGCAAATACACCCCTGTTCGTCCTTGTATCTATGCCATTGCTGGTTACAAGTATTGTATTTGATGGTTTGAGAAGCCATGAGATTAATCAAAGTAACTTCTTGTGTGCTCCCTGCAAGTTGTAATAATGAACTCAAAATAATAATTGCCCTGGGAACATCCCTAGACAATTGAATATATATACATATATTAGATCTATCTCCATATTTATATAGAGATGTATATATATGAGCTCTAATTAGTTATATGTCGTTTATTTTTTATATTTCCAATGGTATTTTGTATATATTCAAAAACTTATCCACAAGAAATGCCTGACATATTGAAATTATTTCATTTTTAGATCTCAATGAATGATTTTTACTCTTTTAGTAAGAATCTTTAACATATATTACTGATTGTTTGCCTGAGATTTGCAATGGTGCACCTCTTGAATAGGTACTGTGGTCTTCTTTGTATTGCTGCTAAACCCATTCCGACACACTCCGACAGAGCCTTCCCAATTGTTCTACAATTAGAAAATTTGTTATCGTAGCCCAATCACAGCACTTTTCGTATTGTGTCTGGAGAGTGGGTGCCCGGCTTAACAAGTGTGGTGGCTGGGGGGTCAAAATTAGTTATATACCTGGATTACAAGATCACAAAATACGAGAAAACAGTGTAATATGTCTCTAAGGGATGTCACAATGTGACAAGATAGCAAGAAAACTGCATATAAAAAGCTTTTAAACTCCTTAGATACCTTATATCTTTAGAACTGGCTGTCAAAAATGTCGGTCAAGAGTTGCCACTGGGGTAGCAAATCCTGTAATATACCTGGAACCTGATATCACAAAACACTAAAAATAGCTCAAAAGATTCCTAAAGGATGACACAATATGGTCAGATAGCAAAAATAACTGCATATGGAAAGAATTAATAGCCTTCAGGGACTATGTCATTGGAACTGACTGTCAAAAAATCAAATTTACGGAATCTCAACTATGCCAACGAGTAATCTTCCTGAAATAATACGCTGTATCTGTCGAGACCTAAAGGTTACATATAGGGAGGAAGACTACCTATCGGTCAGAAGATTGGTCTCTAAACAAAATAGGAATGTAAATACAACACCGCCTATTATGGTAAGCTGTAGCAACCTATCGATCAGACAACGACTTCTAACAAATAAGTGGAGACTAAAGGATATAAAAGTTGCTGAGAAGGTCTGGATAAAAGAAGAGGAAAGTAGAGAGCAACGTGTATCCAAGGGTAGATCCAGGCAAGCTGTGAAACGAGCAAAGGAACTAGGCAAAGAAGCAACAATCAGAGATGATGGAGTGGAAATCGACAGAGTGATATACAAATGGGAACAACATATGAAAATACCCAAGCTGTATGTAGAAGAATTTATCCCTGAAACTAGAAACCTGAACCGCAAAAACGGGAGCAGCATAGTGAACAGCGAAACTAGTATTAAGCCGACTGGACCGGTAACCCTGGATCAACTAAGTGCAGCCATTGATAAGGCTATACAGGATCGAAAAAACAAAGAGACGCATGAGCCCACAGCTACCTCAGGGAGAAACCAACATGAGGATATGGAATTCCAAGAAGTGAGCTTGGAAAAGCAAACTACTAGTGAAATATTAAAATATGTCCCGAAGCCTGTTAATAACCCTAG
This sequence comes from Alentia gelatinosa, assembly GCA_950022655.1. Classification (NCBI taxonomy): domain Eukaryota; kingdom Metazoa; phylum Annelida; class Polychaeta; order Phyllodocida; family Polynoidae; genus Alentia; species Alentia gelatinosa. The sequence goes on from OX465582.1 coordinate 61,033,687, forward strand.
TACCATGACACCAAACGACAAGTCGTCAAAAGAGGGAGAAAACATTAAAAAAGCAAAAACTGGTGCTATTTTATACAGTGGCACCTCGGCATACCTAAGTAACTGGCACTCTTGTAAGTTAGATGTAACTATACGGAATGACCTAGGAATGCTTAACTTCAAGAACGTAGAACAGGCATATTTCTTTGCCCGTTTTCTAGAACTGGACTTCCCTGACAAGGCTGTTTTGGTGCATAAAATGACAGATGGACTAGAAATGAAAGCGTACAGTGAAGCTACAAAGGTACCGATGGGACATTCATGGTTGGATAAGAGGGAACATGTTATGCAGTCCCTGATTCTTGCGAAGTATGAGCAGAATGAAGAAATGAGAAAACGGCTATTGTCAACAGGTGAAGCTGAACTTATTGAGGCCACGACTAGCAGGACCTGGGGTGGGGGATATCCCATCGGGGCCCCTGAATATGACGTAGGCCGACTGCGAGGCGAGAACCGCCAAGGTCGACTTACCATGAGTGTGCGCACCAGGCTGAGACAGGCAGAAACCAATGGACGACTGACTACAAGCAGCGCTAAGGCAGATCCAAGGATTATCACTGCACACAACTGAAGTCTTCCACACAAACATCATGGAGCCAGTCAAAATATTGATCGCAGGTGACTCGAGAATGCGTGATCTGAAACCACACATTATGAACGTTTTGGCTGACATGCAAGACCGAGTGTCACTGACAGTGTTAACACTACCCGGCGCCGGTATTAAACGCATCGAAGGGGCTATTCTATATGAGCTACGTAGGAACCGAAAGGCTGGTTTGGTCGAGAGTAGGTATGCTGCAGTTATACATTGTGGTGGTATCTGCGACATCACGGAATTGTGTTACCCACAAGGTAAGAGAACTGTTACATTCCCTTTTACCAGTGCAGAGGCTTGTTGTAGAACTGTCACAAACTCGCTTGTAATGTCTGCGGAACTGATTGAAACATGCTTTCCAACGACCAAATGTGTGATTGCAAACCTATACGGTCTCGATATTCTACTTTGTAATGCAAGGGCATCTTGTAAGGACAGCAGGACAGACGCAAGTCGGCGTATGTCAGGAGAGGTGTATCCTAAAAACAGGCCAAGGGATGAACATCAGGGCTTACTAGAGAATGCAGTGAAGTTGATCAACACAAACATAGTACACTACAATGAGGAAGCCGGATACCCATGTATTAGACTCGATTATTTGTTTCATACAAATCGTAAGACCAAATCAAAATCAGGCAAGAAGAGTGAAAGAGCTAGATATGTCAGTAACTATCTGAGACTCCACGATGGATGCCATCCGTACCTAGATGAAGTCCCGAACATTGCGAGGCACTTTGCTGACTGGCTGATAAAATTCATTAGTGACTGAAGCATTACAATTGCTTGGCTAGACTAGTAAGTACTGAAACCTTGTATGTATAGAAACGTGAATTAGGTCTCCACTCCCGTATTAATCCAACTTGGGTCTTGGTAAAGTTTTAAAGTGATATACATTTTTTTTTTTTAAATTTTTTTTTTTAATTTTTTTTTTTAAATATTTGTGCGATGTCAAATGACATCCTGCTATCAATGAGTGATGTTCACGATGTCAATCGACCTTGCGGTAGAAATCTATCAGTAAAATTATATAGTCAGTTATCAATGGAATGACATATTTATTATGTTTAAGGATACTAAAACTTTACAAACACTGACTGAGGACAAAAAATGCTGACGCGATGTCAAAAGACCTTGCGTCGGACATGATACACATTCCATAGTGACCGATATGCGTTTTGTAACAACTATTACTTTTTTCTCATGAATTGATACACTAACAAACTGTGAAATTTCTGATATCTGCTCCCCCAGCCCCCTACTACTTACTGTGGATACTCATTCTCCATATAATCTTTGTCGTTGACCTTGTCCTTGACACTCAGTTATAAGCCCAAGTTGATCCTTGGCTTACTGGGTGCCTTCATCCTGCTTCGCAGAAGGAGCCTTGCAGGGATTTTTGTTGTATCATAAGGTGTATATATTTAGTGTGTTCATTTCATTTGCTTGTGGCCCGAGGGAAGATGCTACTGACAGGTGAAGAGTTTCGTAAACTAAAGGGTTTTAAAGTAACACATCATAACTGTAGGAGTCTGACAAAGAACAAGGATGAGTTATTTGAGTTGTTAGCGGGGGTGGACATTGCAACTTTTAGCGAGACCTGGCTGAAGGACAATTTGCCTAGCACCCTGTTACAATGGGATGATATGAAAATCTACAGGCTAGACCGTCCACAAAAAAGGGTGGTGGTGTAGCCTGCTTTTTGAAACCTGCATTAGCCTCGCATACAACTGTAATGGATGATTTCAGTGAAACAAATAAACATATAGAATGCCTAACATTGAAAATATCATTACCGTATCATAAGCAACTGATAGTGAGTACAATCTACATTCCTCCACGTGGTTCTACCATGATAGCTCTCAATTTTATTGCTAAACTTGGCAACATACCAGATATCCAAGACAGTATTGTCTGGCTATTGGGCGATTTTAACGTCAATTATTTTATGCCTGATAAGTTACATGCAGAAAGGCTAGAAGAGATTACGAGGGACCTTAATTGCAAGAGAATTGTGAACTCAACCACACGCCCATCTGATAATGGTGGAACGTGCATTGATAACATTTTTACGAATGCTATCAATATCACCCATGGGGGAACCCTTGGTATGTTAGTTAGCGATCATTATCTAGTTTTTGCTGTATCCAAGAAGCTGAAGAAGAGGTCATATGACCCGAATCAATCCTATGTTGGTAGAGATTACAAAAAACATTCGGTAACAGCTCTTAATGAATGGTTAGTAATGGTTGACTGGGACTTGTTTTGGGTACTCACATCAGCTGAAGCAATGTGGTACTTTATTGAAAGGGAGTTGACAGATTACCTTGATTACCAGTGTCCGGTCAGGGAATGGAAGATTAGGAGAGAGCGCGCAAGCTGGATGACTGATGAAATAATGGGGCGAATAGTTGAGAGAGAGGAATATATCAAGTTATATCAGACTTCCAATAATGCTGAATATTTATCCAGAGCAAAAGTACTCAGAAATAGGATAGGTAGAATGGTTAAAAAAGCGAAGGGTGACTTAGTGAAAGACATGCTCACTGAGAATGAACGAGATCCCAAAAGATTTTGGCGAATCGTGAAATCCGTAATCTCTCCGAAAACCCCAGACATACCCCCCACCTTTGTAGACGATAATGGAAGGGTAGTCGAGTCAAAAGACTCTCCTCAGTATGTTAACAATTATTTTGCTACTATCGGGGAAGGTCTGGCTAAGAAAATAAAACAAGATGTAAATGTGACATATTTATCCGATTGTGATCTTGATGATTATATGGGAGCTCACCAAGCACTAAAGGTTAATACTGAAACTACTCTGGAGCTGGTAAATGAGATAAATGTCAACAAACCCTCGGGGACTCTCAATGTGCGCACCTCGGTGCTAAAAGAAGCTTTGTTAATGTTGATTCCTCAGCTAGTATACCTATTACAAACCTCGTTTGACACAGGTCTATGTCCTGATGTATGGCGTAGTGCCTGTGTTACTCCTATACCAAAAAATGGAACATTAACTGATGTATCAAACTGGAGACCAATCTCCATTCTTCCAATTGAATCAAAATTAGCCGAACGCCTTATGCATGGTTATTTATCCAGGATTCTTGACTCAAGCTCTTCGATAAACATGTCCCAATATGGCTATCAGGCTGGTAAAGGCACTTTGGACGCAGTAATGGGCTTTGTGCAGGACCTTTATCAAGCGAGGGATGACTCACTTTTCACTGCTGCTGTATTTATAGATTTTCGTAAGGCCTTCGACAGTGTGCACCATGGGATACTACTTCAAAAACTCTTAGACCTAGGTATGGAAAAGAATAACCTTAAGTGGATTGACAGCTACCTAAAAAATCGAAAGCAAAGAGCAAGATTTGGTAGGAACTTCTCTGACTGGGTTTTGGTAACTTATGGTGTGCCCCAGGGCTCGGTCCTGGGGCCACTGCTGTTTATTTTTTATATTGACGATATCTCAAAGATAATTAAGGAGCACGGCTTGCTATTTAAAATGTACGCTGATGACATTGTATTCTATAAGTCAGGAAAAAATTTAGCAGAGATAAGAACCTCAATCCAAGCTGGCCTTGACGATATATGGGAATGGACAAGAAAACATTTCCTAAGCATCAACTGTCAAAAGACCAAACTCGTCTGGTATGGTTCAAGACAAAAGATAAACGGGACAGTGTTTCCAGATCTATTCATGGGACTAGAGAAACTGACACTTGAAAAGGAGTATCCATATCTTGGAACGACTATTGACACTACCCTAAATTTTGAGAAAAACATGAAAACTGTCATGAAAAAACTTAACCACAAACTATATTTGTTGAGTAAGGTGAGATATATGATGAATCGGGAGGTAGCGGGAAAAGTCTATAGGCAAATGTTGACTCCAACAATAGACTACGCCAGCTTCCTACACTCGTGCTCTACAAAGAAGCTACAAGATAAGCTACAGAGGATGCAAAATCGGGGGCTTAGAATGGTCCTGGGGGTGGGTCCCATGGTGCACACAGTCGAAGAGCTACATAACCTTACCAGGGTCTTGCCTTTAGCCAGGAGACGTAAAGAACTTTTACTATCCTACATGAGGCGTGAGGCCCTACGAGGGGGTAAAGAAAAGGGCAATGTTGTACAGAACACTGGTGATATTAATGGGGATAATATTGAGAGACGAACTAGGTCACATAACAAAATTCTATTCGGTATGCCGCGACCAAAAACAGAGCTATTTAAAAGGTCACCGATATATGTCGGAAAAGATCTTTGGAATAAGTTACCCGAGAATATCAAAGCATCTGAGACTAAAAGATCCTTTAAGAAACAGCTGCGCATCTTAATAGACCTCTAAATGTTAAAGTAAAGGGAAAATGTTGTTAGTGTCAGGTAACAATAGGGGAACATACTTTATCATTAATCAGTGGCCTTCCTGAGGAGTCATCTCTCTTCAATTATATTTGTCATTTCATTATTGTGTCATTGTTGTTCTGTATATTTTTCTTGTAGTATATTTGGTGTAGGTATATGTACTGATGTACTTGGGCTTAGCCTGTTCTTGGTTATATGGTGTCGTCGAGTTTATTGTTATTGCTATTGCTAAATATAACTGTCAAATTGTTACCTACATGTAGTAAATAAATATGAAGACATAATAGACAGGTAAAACGGGAAAGTGGTAGACCGCGTCTCATGTACTGCAAACTGACCCAATAAAAAATAAATAAAAAAAAAAAAAAAAAAGTAGTGATAGTAAAATTGGTTAAATAACTGGATCCTTACAGTACAGAACACTAATAATAACTCAAATTATGTCTAAGGGATGCCAGAACATGGCAACATAGCAAAAAACTGCATATAAAAAAGTTTTGTAGTCTTTAGATACTACATGTCATTGGTACTGGTTGTCAGATATGAGCGGCAGGGGTAGCCAAATCGGTAATATACCTGGAACCTGATATCACAAAACATTAAAAATAGCTCAAAAGATTCCTAAAGGATGCCACAATATGGGTACATAGCAAAAGACTGCATATGAAAAGATTTAATAGCCTTCAGGCACTCTGTCATTGGAACTGGGTGTCGCAAATGTCAAATGACGGTAGCGGTAGTGATAGAAAGATTGGTTATATAACTGGATCCTGAGATCACAGAACACTAAACAATAGCTTAAAATGTGTCTAAGGGATGCCAGAACATGGCAACATAGCAAAAAACTGCATATATAAAGGTCATATAGCCTTTAGACACCATATGTCTTCAGTACTGACTCTCAGGTATGTCAAACAACTTGAGCGGCAGGGGTAGCAAAATCGGCAATACACCTGGAACTTGATATCACAAAACCCTTAAAATAGCTCAAAATGTTCCTAAGGGATACTACAATATGATCAGAGAGCAAAAAACTGCATATGAAAATATTATATAGTCTTTAAATTATTTAGGAAACAAATATGTGGAAAATTGCAGAGTGTAAAGGGGACATTAATAGTACACACATGAAAAAGGCTGCTGTAGGCCACTGAGAAAACATATTTTGATTCTGTTTGCTGTCCACAAAGGACCAGACTATGGAGTCCAATACCAAAATTTAAACTTATGAGTCATTGTAATACTTAAAAAAACACAGAACAAAGTAATGGTTTTCAGCACTCTGAATTATAGGCATTCAGGCATTTTGACGGGCGGTCTCTTTAACAGCTGTTGTCATGGTAATCTGACCACTTGCCAGAGCGACAACAAGTGGAAATGTTAACTAGAAGGATGGATCTACAAGATAAAACAATAAAACAAATGTTTCCAGGGGGGGGGGGGGGGCAGCCAACTCCTTAAATAAGCCTCTTTTCCAGATTGGCCCAGGGACTAATATGGAAAATCCAATGTTATATTATCAATTTTGTGAAGAGGACGTGGCGGCTTCGCGACTATCGATCAAGTGACGATCTTGGAGTGTATTTTTTCTCATACTTTCAGAAACTCGTATCTCACACCTTGTGGGTGTTGTTGATATTTATTTCATATAGGAAAAATTTTTTGGGATCGCAAAGGCATAACTGTAATAGTTTTTTGGCTTTGTCCGTTTTCAAAGAATGTAGATGCAACAGCAAGCTAATGATTCAGGGTGAAATGGATATCCAGATAAACAATAGAACTATTTCAATAAGCCTGAGACCTCCCGCCATTCACTACAGCCCGCTGTCTCCCACCAACCTGTCATCCCTTTCTTTCTATGGCACTTGGACTGTTCCTTAGTGACCACCCCTCAAAATAAAGTTTTGCGGTATAATGGACTATCCCAAACTGCTAGTTGGCAATGCAGCCCGCCATCACTTCGGGGGTTCTGAGCTGATTCAAAATCTTCCCGTAAGCAACAAACATGCCTAATGGCCAAATATAGAGCTATCTAACATGGGGCATTCATGTAATACTGTAGATAAGCTTAAATATGTGAGACCGATCGATAATAACAATGGGGTTTCCCTACGCTCTGAGAAATCCCGATAATGACCGATAATGTGAGTGCCATTAGCAGCTTTTGCCGAAGCCCCAGGAACATGACATTCCTGTGTGAATCCGAGAGACTGATAGAGTCCATTGTTCAACACAGATCTATCTTTCTCCCCTGAATTCTAGCCGGCACATACCAGCGTCGCCCACCTAAGGGAGACGGTTGTCGTATAAACCGTGAGATCCCATCCAAGGTTCCAAGATCCCATCCACGTTGACAAAGCCATTGCAAACAGGGGTTCCCGGGTGAAAGATACTTACTACAGATCGTTGCGACCGTACTTCGTATCTTTCCCTTTTCTGGTAAGATTGGGATACATCCCTTCTTATTGATCTCACAGGTTTGTGTTTCCTGGCACATCTCTTCCTGGACCGCAGTGTTGCCACTCGCTACAGTCCTTCTTTGTTTTCCGGTTCAATTGGAAGCAACCGTCAATGCAGGCAGACTACGAGGTGTCTCCACTGTAGTGACTTTCCGGACTTCAGGACAATCTGGAGAGATATGTCCCATTTTGTTGCACCGCCAACAACGTCGGACGTCCAGCTGGTTTTTCTCCACCTGATTCAGTCTTTCGTTGATTTTGGCCAACAACTTCATTACCTCGGAAGAGTGCTCTTCTGGTTCTGTGGTTTTAGGTTTTGCCTCTGCCACAGAAGGTACATCACTGTTCCTTCCAAAGCTAGGAGTTCGACCTCTCCCACGTCCCCGTCTATGGAAACCTCCCCTTCCAAGTACCATTGAGCGGACATTAGAGAGTATATCCTCTATTTCTGCTTCCTGACACTCATAGGTATCTTCTTCTTCTACTTGTGACCAAGTAGAACCTACTACGTTAACCCAGGAAGTTTTTCCTGGATTAGCATATTTTCCGAATAGTATACACCGTTGTTCGTAGGCGTCCAATATTCGCAATACCTGCGTGAAGTTCATACCGGGCTCCCATTTAGAGATGACTTCCGTTCGCACGTCATCATCCCGAAGTCCTTTCACAAACTGAGTTTGCAGATCTTCATGTAGTGCGGGAGAATCCAATCCCATTCCCGGGTAAACTTCCAACATTTGTTGTAAAGCTAGCCCATAGGCCCGAGTTGTCTCCTCTCTACCCTGGATCCTCTTTAGAAAAGTGGATCTGGGATTCAGCGTTACTAGCTGACCACAATAATAAGAGGCCACTTCCACTAACTCATCCCATTCAGTACCACCGGAACGGCGAAAAGCGCAAAGTGCGGCTTCTCCGGGTCCATCTCGTAGCGCTCTCTTGAAGTATGGCAATGCATCGACTTTATTCCAGCCGTTACATTGTATATCCTCACAAAATCCTGCAAACCAGTGTTCCCACTCCATTCCTTTTCCATAAGGTTTTGGAATGACAGCGTTTCTTCTGGCTGCGTTCTCTGGACGCATAATCGGAACCTTGTCGGCTCTTGCCATCGACAAGTTGAAGATCTGGTCTTGCTCCCTTACTTGGTTAAAAGAGTTGAACCCTAGTTCGGCTATTGCTTTACTAGTGTGTTCAGAACTCGGAGAACCCATTCTTGACTCGGAAGGTAGCCGGAAGCTAACCAAAGGAGTCTTCACAACCTTTGTTCCAGATATGAATCTGTTCAAGATCTTCCACCTTCCCTGGAGGGGAGTATAGATGATCTCTTACATTACTCCAGCCAGCTTGTGACATAGGCTTCCTTCGGGATGATTCTGTCTCTGCTAGTCGAGCCTGGTCCTTCATGTGGTGTACATGTTGGTCCAATTGCTCGATTCTTTCTAGAGTCTCAATCTCGCGAACCGAAAGTTCTTCCAAGTTATGGTGCCGTTTGGCTACCTCCTCGGCGATCTCTCGATTTCGAGCTTCTAGTTCCCGACACATATCTCGGGCCTCTCTTTTCCGATCAAACTTGGCTAAGAGTTCTGGTCCAAGGAAGCCTTCGGGAACCTCATCGGAAGGTGCCTGAAAGGTATCTTCCGTTCTATTCCGGGGAGTACTAAGAGAAAACGCCCTAACTGTGGCCGAACTATGTCTTAGTTCTCGGTCACCTGTGGTGGACGTTCGCCCCGACGCCACAGGCGGAGGGGCGAACATCCACCACAGGTGACCGAGAACTAAGACATAGTTCTGGCCACAGTCAGGACGTTTTCTTATTATTACATACCTTAATGTGATCATAAATAGCCATATTATCAGCGTTCTTTGAAGTAATTTCACTTAAAGCAACTCCTCCGTGTTGATACTGTCTGTGCGTCCCGCCCGTGCTAACTTCATGTCTTTTCCTTACACGCACACTAATTCCTCTATTTATTAGAACCTTGCTCATTCTTCGATACGCCGCATCATACGAACTTTAGACCAATCAGAATCCATCTTACAAACAGTCACTCTCCAAACACATGTTATGTTGTTATATTACTTAACTACTGCTGCCTCCGCTTGGATGTTATATCTATACTCGTCAAGCACATATTACCGCCAGTTAGATGTTGAAACATCGGGTTGGAGAGCAGGACTTGGATTTCAAATATCAGTGCGTAGTCGACCGCGATGGAGATAACACGGGAAGTGGATAACGTTATTTTGTAAGTTAATCAGTTAAGTAATTTATTCTATTTTGCTTCAATTTAGCTCCAATCTTATTTCAAATGACTTATAGATGAAATTTAGCTAAAACTTTAGTCAACATAACAACAGAATTCAACGTATTTACACATTTTATTCAGGAAATGTTCCAGCTTTGGCGCCGGCGGTTTACCAGCTGGCATCTTATCGTCAAACTCAAACTTTGCCTATCGGTTATTGCTAATATCGTCAAGTATTCCGCTAAACGAAGCTTAATGTATAGTCTACATATTAATATTGATGTTTATATTTGTCGGATTTAACGTTGCTCCAGATAGTAGCCCCTTTATGAATTCCTGTTGGGAAAAGAAATTCGATTTTTTATTAACGGCCACCCCCCCTTTGCGGAAATCCTCCACTTGCAGTTTGTTGTTTTGCAAATCCTCCAGGAACTCTTGGGTTAAGGCATTGTCCTGAAAAATATAATTTTAGGACAATTTAGCACATGAAACCTTGTTATAAGTGTATTAAATTAGTTTTATTTTAATTTCTAATGATACATTTTACTTACATTTTCAGTGTCTTCGTTCAAGTGAAGGTGGTTAGCTGCTTCGTCCCCCCCCGTCTTTGATTTCTTCCGCCCTGCCGGAACGAGTTCCAGTGACATCGTATCGTCCTTTTGTCAAGAAACAAGAATACATCATCAGCTCACAAGTCATCATAAGTGATATATACAAGTTCTAAATGAATCAACATCTACTTACATCGTCGTGATGGAACGAAGCTTCACCATGTGATATTCTCCCAACATCTGCCGGCAGTGGTCGCTTACCAGGCCTGGAGTTGTCGCGCATTTGTGTCCCATACTCATTCTGTTAATATATGCAAGTGGAACGAAAAAATCAGTTTGAATTCGCTATGGAAGCGATATATATACGGGAAATTCGTTAAATTTGGCCATATTTACCCGATTTTGCCTAATCTCTATCGGAGGAGCCCCGAGTGCAGCCGTTAATGGACGCTTGATCCCCATTACAGCTGATGATGATCTCTGTACAAAATGCAAGCGAAGGATATCAATTAATGTGAAAAAATGTGCAGAAAACAAGGAAAATAATTGTGTTTTCTTTTATTTAAAAAATATTTTACATACCTGTCGGTACTCTAAGGCCATTCGTACACTCCCTACCGCTGGTGGTAGCGGCCGCTTACCAGGCCTGGATATCTGTGATTCATCCTCCACTGCTTCTAGACGATTTCTCTCCATAATCGGAAGTTGATGGGGTAAGGAAAAAGTTTTTATTTTCCGATTCAGAATGTTGTACATGCCCTGTTGTTGTTCTGTACTTGCCACAGCATATGAATTGAGCGATGCCACATTCTTGTGGCCAGATAACTGGGCCACCAGGGTGGGGGGTACCCCAGTATGGATCAAATTCGTGCAAGTTGTTTTCCTGACTGAGTGATTTGTGATTTTTTTTATCACGAATCCCAGCACCCTCTGCACATTTTTTCATTATGTTGGCCAACTCGTTCTTCCCCATCGCCTGTCTTGCGAACCAAATAGGGTTTTCTGCCATTCTTTTATGATTGATCGACAAGTAAAATGGGAATGAATCAATTTTTGTGTCTGCTGGTCTGCGTTGTGCGTATTCACAAAGTAAAGTGACTGGACATCTCTCCGGATTTTCCGGAGTTTCCCACATTTTCGGGATGAACGCACGTGAGGCATTGCAATCACCCTGGCACGTTTTTTTGGTTCTTTCCGAAAATGTTAGATATTCTTTACCGTCCTTGTCGCATTTCATCTGCACATCACCCCATGTGAGCTGTCGCGATTCCTGGCGACCCTTCATGCCAAAACACTTGGTTGTCAAGAACCATAGCGCATTTCTTAACCCAGATGGCGTTGTTGCTGAGAAACATCCAGATTCCCAAAGTGCATTTTCATCTTCTTCCGACAAGGGATCGCACTATTGGAAAAATATAAAATATAAAAATATATATACTACCATATATTAATATTTATTAAATTGCACAGAAATTTTATTAATTTTTATATTATTTTTCATTAGAAAATCAATTTATCTACTCACTCTATTAGGGTGGTTGCCCAGGCCTTCTGATTTTAATTCCTTTTTCCGACTTGAAAGCACTTCTCTCGCTGTCTTAAATTTCTCCGATTCTGTTATGTTCAATCCATACTTTTTCCGGTCGAGATGCCTTTTTATGCTGCCATATATTCCCGATAAGCTTTGGGGTTCAAAATTTGTACCGTCCTTTTGTTTCAGTTATAAAATATCGGCCCATGTAGATATTTAGTTTCTCAGGTGGAATGTTCTCTATCAAACGGGGATCTTTTTGGCTAGCGACATATTTCTGAAACGCTTCCACCTCTCTTGTTGTTTTTTTTCGGGTTTCTGCCGATTTTTTCCCGTTTATGTACTCCAGTAATTCGTTCTCGTCATCTTCCACAATATTATTTTCATTTATCATGTTGTTTTCTAAGTTGAAAATGTCTGTAACATCAACCGTGAAAACGGTATCGTCCGAAGCATCCATTTTCCGAGACGCTACTGTACGTCGGAATATTTCTTAGTTATCATGATATTTACGTAGTTAATATTTAGTTATTTTAATTGTAAAATTTTGCTAATATGCTTATAAAATATTGTATTTTTATAATTAATACGTCATATTTGTTGTATTTTATACTTTAGACTTTTTTTACTTGTACCTGTGTCTATTTAACGTATAAATTGTATATATTTCTATTTTGTCTTATGTATCCCACCGTTTTTTATCGTATTTCCCTCAAAGGATGTAACAACTTGGTTCGTACTGCGGCGTATTGCTCCAACAGTCTGTCTGTGTGTCGCCCGTTCCCGTTCGTAGCCACTACGTTGTTTTTTGCCTGTATTTTTCAAATATTTACAAAGTTTGACCTTCCCCACATTTCTATCACCTCGATATACCACTATTTTTGAATATTCCGTACTTGTACTCGTATCGGGGGGCCTTTATCGTAAGTTCCAAGTCACGATTCGACGTACTCCGGCATCTTGGATACGGTCGCGATGTCGTCGAATATGCACGCCTATCGCGTTGCGTGGAGTTAGTTACATACCCATTAGAATCTTGCAGTACGACGAAGCGCATCATAGTGGGCCGGCGTCGCGATATGCTACACCCCCGTGAGCTGGTAGTATTTCACTGACGTTCGGCTACAGGTATGTAATAATAGACTCTCCAGATCTATCTGTCTGAGACCCAATTTTACTGAGTTCCTCCAGATCCCTCGCGGGGCCATGTCGGCTGTCGGCTGCCGGACTGAAATTCTTCAGGACCGTCGAACTCAAGTTCTGAGCGGCAGTTCTCTTCTGAGATTTCTCCTTATCCGACTTCTGGGTTTCACCCCCTCCCTCCGGTTTTGGCGACTTTCCGTCATTCCGGGCCGGAAGAGTTGGTTGAGAAGTTACCTCCCCATCCTCACTCTCCTGTTCAGCCTGGGATCTGGTTTTTATTCCAGATCCGTGCATTTACCGAGAATCCCGGGTTGTGCAAGCAACCTAGAATCCTGGTCACGGCACCAATGTGGTGGTCGCCGCCTGTCTAGCAGGTTGGATGACCCCAATCCGGAACGCTAGTTCCAGGCAGGATCCCACCCTACGCACTCTATGTAGGTTGGTTCGGTTTTCGGTTAGTTCGCACAGACCTAGTCACACATAACACAACAACGTCTTTTAATAAACAGAGATGTTTATTACTCACTACTTCCCGGAAAGATCTAGATCTTTCTCACAAGTACAGTACCCCAGCACGTATGTGCCAGGTAATGCTGGAGAGGCTAATCTGGAAGACTCGCCTAACCACCAGGAAGGTTACGAGAACCCGCCTTCAAAGTGAGGGCCCAAGGGTCTGTTCCGTAGAAGAGACGCGCGAGGACAGCCTGTCGACCTACTGTGAACGCTGAGTATATATACCCAGCGTTATGTAATCCCGGTCTCCGCCGCGCCACTCTCGTGTGCTGCGTTGCCCGGAATCACTACACAGTAAGGATCTTCCGTGAAACATACGAACACTGCTGGATTCCCACCCCACTACAACTGTAAGTGTAAAAACTGAACCGCTTGGAGAAAGTCAGTATAATTGGTATCCACAAACAGCTGAGATGTTGCTCTAAGAGAAATAAAGGTTTTTTAATTGATTACCTGAAATTTTTTTAATTTTGTTTGTGTTGCCCCAAAAGTCTGAATTGTACATTTTGAGAGAATCTGACCCATATACAGCAGCCTCACCTCAACACAGTACCCTTAAGTCAACTGTCTATTTTAGGCTAAGCAGGCTAAAACCATAAAAATAACATAAAAATTCCATGTTGACTTTCTATTGGTGAAAAATTTAATGCCGGGATGGTCATTTTGGTGAATTGTAGCAGTCCGGGTATGCTGGTGTCGCAAGCCAAACCATGGCTCTTTTAGCCAATGCGGTCCCGGTGAAGTCTCAGTGCAGTCCTGGTTTGCTTTGGGGATACAAGTCATACAGAGTTGCCTATTTATGTGAAATGGAATCACCTGCACACCTTCCCACAATTCACTGTTGCATAACAGAAGTGGATAGTATTCATTTTTAAAAAAAGTCATCAAACTTACATGTTCATACCTGTTTACAGTTGTTCACCTTCTCTGGTGGTTTGATTGTAGGTATGCATGTAAATTCAACATATTTTCTCACTGTAACTGTTGGAAGTTGAATGAATATTCCGATGGAATATGGCCCCATTGGCCTTATGCTATCCAAAAGCCCCTGTCTCATGGCCTGTTAATTCAAGGCCAAGTACGGTCAAGTACGGTCAAGTATAGCAGTCCCAAATGTCATTAGCTATGGAGGCTGCCAGAAATCGTCGGGACTGTCAATCTGGATTTTTTTTACAGAAGTTAGTTTCCCCGTCAGCTCCCTGACAGCCAAATTGACTTCGAAATCCCGATGACTTAAGGCAGATTACGGCAGACCCGAGGGAGTATGGCCACAAGAAAATCACTGAGGGGACTGGCGGGGTGATGGTGTAAACATAGCATTACCCCAGTATTTTTCTCCACAGGCTTAATGTTAGCATCTCATACACCACAGTTGTGAAGGTAGTGTACCCTATAGTCTATGGCTAATTGGGTAGTTTATTTCATCAATTAAGGGTGTTATATGGGGTGAGATATTCACCTTGGTATATATATATATATATTTACATGTATATATATATTTATATATGCGGTTAGCTTTTATTGCCATATATCAAAATCACAACTACCAACCACATACAAGGCAATAAAAAGGACATTCGTTGTTGGTGGTTGATGGGCGGGCATGTTAGATGAAGGCTGGAAAAAGATATTAGACCAAAAATCATGAGTGGTGATAATTTGGGCTATTTTCCTTCTGCAGTCTATGAAGTGTTCAATATGACACATATGGTTTTCTCATGTATTCTCATCGGCCTCAGCATGGGATTCAAGGGGAACCATAGTTTTACCTATATCTGAGGCATAATAAGGTGCATGCTGGGTCAAGAAAATCACCCAAATATACCTGTTTTTCAATAGAAATCCATTAGTACCATATTGCCAACCCCATGCATTAAAAAAATAATGTAGCTATGTCATAATTCATCATATCAGATGGTCAAAAAGTATGTAAGGAAGGTATAGGGCCATTTTGGCATATATAGCTTGAAGTATATGTTTTCAATGGGGAAGTTTTTCCATAGAAACAACTGATCTTTTTGTAGAGGCATGCTGCACATAGATAAATACAATATTCTGAGTTACTATTTATGGCATGAGGATACTTCATCTATACCAATGTCATATATAAAAATGCTCAATTGATGGCCATCATTGCACCTTATGGGACAGCAGATATAGCCAGGGGAAGTTTTTTTGTAGAAACGACTGATCCCATGTTCACATGCATAGCTTCAATATGTATCATATTTAACTATCATCTATATATATATGCTGTTAATGTGCCATGATATCATATGAAGACAGCAGGGTACAGGACAAATATCAAATTGTAGAAACTGATCCCTGTAGAAACGACTGATCCCTGACTTTAATACCAGTCTCAAACATTCACCCTAACACCCAGATTTCAAGTCAGCAGTGTGCAGTAGTGATGTCCCAACCTATTGAATGTAGAGAAAGCATCACAGCTTTTGCCAGGAATAAATATAAAATAATCAAAAATATAGTACATTTTTTTACTCAACATTGACAAGCACAATAAGTCTTGTCACTTCCATGTAATATTTACTTAAATTGATATAAAGCACGGTATATACATTTATCAAATATTAACACTCAGTAGCCTTGATATACTATAGAAATCAATACTGAATATACTTGTGTAGAAATGACTGATCCCGTAGAAATGACTGATCCCTGTAGAAACGACTGATCTCTGACTTAAACACCTCCCCAGAAATAAATATTCATACCAACACCTAGATTTGAATTGAGCAGCTTCAGTAGACATGCCTCAACCTATTGAATGTGCAGAAAGCGCCACAGTATGTAGTAATAAATGTACAATGAAATGAAGTAGATATTTCATATTTCACTCACAATTACTGAGAAGAGCAATATATCTTATTACTACCTCTACTATTATTGTAAAATGCGCTTAAAATTGTCTAACCGAGGGTATATATATGTATATACTTCAATAATATACAGCCCAGTAGCCTCCAAATAGCCTTTTCATTATACAAATAGAAACGACTGATCCCTGTTCCAGACTTAATATCATGCAGATTTTAACTCCTAACCCCAGCTTCTATGTACCATACTGTAGGTATGGATATTATCTGACCTTTTAGGTAGATATAAGTAACTTAAGTCATGTGACAACTAGTAATTCTAAGTCTGCAGACAATTTCCAGCATAACAATAATTATGTTGTCACAACCATGAAAAGCAAAAAACACTGATATACTAATACATTATGTCATTCCCACTCTAGCCTAGGGTCTTATCTTAATATATAACACATAAATTCCATGGGAAATGCTGTGTAATACATCATTATTCTATTCTATGCATCTATGGAAAGGGATTATTCGTTCCTACACAGTATATTGACTCCCAAACTTTGGTGCTGTACTGTACATTCATTATAGATATGTAGTATGTACACACAAAAGGTTTCAGCGAGACTCATATGTTTTTGTTACCCCCCCTCTCCAGCTATTTATACAGCACCAAGGGAGCACCCAGGTTCCACCGGTATCACCGCGTGGGTAAACATTGTACCTAGAACAGATTTGTCACTAACAAATTCTGCTAGTTTGATCCTGCTATGATGTCTTCCTTATAGATGGTAGATGTATGTCACATCACCTCTTGAGGTATTCCCGGCAGTCACAAAGCCAGCTGCATTGTGGATAATGTTCGCACGCTTGATATAATTATCATCACCATGTTGTGTTGCCCCAACACCATCATAGGGCCGTTTTTCATGTCCAGCCTCACTGTAACACCAAGTAGCTGAGTGGGAGAATATCTCCATCTAAAATATGGAGATGTTGCTGTACTGTGAAGATGGTGAATCAGTTACATTGCGCACAGTCTTTACTTAAGGAGATTCATCCTTTAGCAACTTGGTCAGGACTTTGATGAAAGCGAAAATTTAACCAGCATCATGCTTTCCGTCATCTGTTGCCAAGACAATACACTTATGATGAGTAACCTGTGCATCCCGATAATGTATGACCACTTGATGAAGGGTCACAGGCTCCTTAGTGTAGTACACACTCTGCGGATCCACTGGATAGGAAATTATCCAATTTCCAGCAAAGTCCATCTGCACGGTGCACTCCATGTCGCTCATGTCTGTACAATGTTGTGTTATGGAGTGCTCAACATGGTCCTTGATGGATTGAAAGAGCTCAGTGACATCATTGATAAAGCTGGCTTACGGGAGTGAGACATCCACAATCTGAAGTTTTTTGGTGAACTTCAGGTTCTCCCCATCCCCATACACTACATCAACCCTTTTCCATGTTTTGAATGAGATGTTCTCCAGATGGTCTACAGCTGACAGAAGTAGCTTCAGTGTGCCCTTCTTGAAATCATATACCACTGTGTCAGGCAGCTGAGGGAGTCCACACACCTTTACTGCTCGCAGCTTCAGGGCATAGTTCTGGTGTGTGCCACAGAGAAACACACAGGTAAAGAAGGGGAAAAATACAGGCTTACCAGTTTCTCAGGATGCTCCACATTATATGCCTTGTGTAGCACATGTATGAACTTGGTGAGGATCACATTCTGATGCTTCTTTTTCCTGATGGTTATGGTGTCCTTCTTTCCAGGCAGAGTGATTGAGTTCTCTGGCCTCAAGAGTCAAGTCAAGAACCAGGTGCTTTCGGTCCTTAAAGTAGAGAGAACTGCAAGGAGCTTTGGGTAAAGGAGAGACAATATCCCTTTGATCCAACCGTACATCTTTTGCAAGCTGTGATGTCACCTCTTCTGCTTCAAGTTGTGTGGGGATCTTACCTTCTTGATAGCCTCCATGCGTTTGTGTGTGGGGAGTTGCTGTATTGTAGAGGTCAAGTTGTCATACAGCTCTGCTTTCTTTGCAAGGAGAGGGTAGACGGCTGGCTAGTCCACTGCTGGCTGGTCTACTGCTGGCTGGTCCACTGCTGGCTGGCCCACTGCTGGCTGGTCCACTGCTGGCTGGTCCACTGCTGGCTGGTCCACCGCTGGCTGGTCCACTGCTGGCTGGTCAACTGCTGGCTGGTCCACTGCTGGCTGGTCGAGGGCTGGCTGGTCGAGGGCTAGCTGGTCAACGGCTGGCTGGTCAACGGCTGGCTGGTCAATGGCTGGCGGGTCAACGGCTGGGCTACTACTGAAAAATACTGCTGTCCACTGCTGGCTGGTCCACTACTGGCTGGTCCACTGCTGGCTGGTCGAGGGCTGGCTGGTCGAGGGCTAGCTGGTCAACGGCTGGCTGGTCAACGGCTGGCTGGTCAACAGCTGGCGGGTCAACGGCTGGTGGGTTAACGGCTGGCGGGTCAATGGCTGGCGGGTCAACGGCTGGGCTACTACTGAAAAATACTGCTGTCCACTGCTGGCTGGTCCACTACTGGCTGGTCCACTGCTGGCTGGTCCACTGCTGGCTGGTCCACTGCTGGCTGGTCGCCGGCTGGCGGGTCGCCGGCTGGCGGGTCAACGGCTGGCGGGTCAACGGCTGGCGGGTCAACGGCTGGCTGAAGGTACACATAACATAACCAGGTTTAGTGGTGAACTCAGCTTCTGGTTGAACTGCTGGAGGTTCTGATGGAGGTTCTGCAGGTAGTTCTACAGGAGTTTCTGCTGGAGGTTTTGCTGGAGCTTCCTTGGCTGCCTTTTTACTGTCACCCAGCCTCTGTGCCCTGTGTCCCTGCAGTTCACGTTCCTCCTCATCCAACGTGGCTCACGTCCTGGCCCTGCTCCTGTGTTTACATCTGGCCTCATTAGCATCAAAGTTCTTGCCCAGTTTGGCCTTCTTTCTGGCCCGGTAATCGGCCTGGCACTGGGCTGCCAAGGAAATTCGACAAAATTTATGTCATATTGTGTGTATACCTGGGGACCCATATTGTGATATATTTTTGAGAAAAATTCCTAGGGGAAAATAGTTTTTGACGAGGTTTTGTACAAAACAAACATATGTGATGAAAACTTTTCAGTGCAAAGTCATGATAAATATTATTTTGAATAAAAATCTTTTGCATCAAAATGGATAATATGGTGTTTGCCAACAATTGCAAGTAGACAGATTTGACATTCATGTAGTGAGTAGAAGGTTCTAACCAATTCAATATTCTCAGCTTATGTCCATTGTTTTTATTGTCACAGTCTATTTTATGCCTTGCATACCACATGAAATATGATTTTTATTGTTTTAAAGAACACAACATAGAAGCAGACATGATACTTTCTAATGCCATTTAGATATATTTCACTCTATTGTTAAACACAGGATTTGGATAGAGATTGAAAACAATAACAAAAACAAATGTTCACCTATCATTAGGCTTGTGAAATCTATATCAAATATCCACACATTTTCATCAAAAACTGGCACCAACTTCAAAAACTGTATAAAAACATATGTAATGGCAATATAGGAAGAATGAAATGATTTCTGGGGTACAGTAAGTAATTTTACAGTATAAGTATTTTACTTAAGGATGTTCGTTCGAAAAGAAGCAGAAGTTATGAGTCCATTTGTATTACCAAAATGCCCCTGTTAATTTTGAAGTTGAATTCACACACTTGGATTCATGTTGGCGACAATTACCCCTAAAAAGGATGATAAGCTTGTAGCGGTTGCCCTCTAGTAGCTGAAAGTGTGTGACCACTTTCCGCGATCATCAGTCGACCAGAGGTTCCGAGACTAGTCGCTACCCTGTACTTACCGTGCCAATACAGGTGGGTTCGGTTTTACCCACTGGAAAGGGTAAGCAGACGCAGAGTCTACCAACCACCGCTTATCCGCGAACAGAAAACCAGACTCCGGACTATTTCAGTTACCAATTTTTTATTACGGTATAAACTGCAAGTACAATCGTTGGTGCTACGGGGCACCAACTAGCGCGGGAAGCGATCTGGTCTCTTCTACATTGAAAGGTGTATCAACACAACCTAACCAACACGTGAGGCTCCAGGCGTTCACTCTATGCGGAGGAACAGCGAGAAGTCCTGTGGACCCGCTGTGGACTCGCTGTGGACTTACGTAATGCGGGCGAACCCGTAGCATTTGCATACTGCGGGTCTGCTGGCTCTACCGCACAGCAGGGATCGGTATTCACGCCACCTAGCGTAAAGTAAAACAGACACTGCACGACTACCCTGACCCCTACATTACCCCTCCCAGCTGTTACGGGAGGGGGGGGGGGTACCGGCAACCATTCTGTTGCAAAGGGACTTCCCGAAAAAGTTTATAACTTAAAGTCGAGCAGTTCTGGGAATGTGTCTAACCTTTCATCGTTCACAAAGAATATTTCACTGATACCAGTATATATTAAATTTTTTAGATGGGAAATTTAAAAATACACGTTTTAAATGCTGAAAAAGGAAGACATAAGGGTGATAAAGTATTTAGAAAATGGAGTAGCCTCGCTACCACCATGATAAATAGTAGAAAGCGTAACAATATCACCCGTCTTGCCGATGTCGTTGGCTTCTCCCTGGCTTCCTTGAGTATCGGGCGTGGAAGACTCACCAGTCCAGACCTACAAGGGGTCAGCCCAGACCAGCGAGCACCCCGCCTCCCACTGTTCTGGAGTTGTAAGCCAGGGATAATGTAGTAAGTGTCGAGCCCGGCAGACCCTTCAGCTTGGAGACCTACTCGGTCCAGCCTCCTGCTTCTGGGCGCCAGGCTTCCAACTGTCTTCCTGGTACAGCTCCAGCGTAGTTAGGGGGAGCAATGGCAGGAACCCCCCCACCTTGTCAACATCAGAAAGGCCCGTCCCGTGGGTAATTCTTCTGATGCAGTGAAGAGAAATATGGTGTATATAAGGGAGAAAGAAAAAGATAGAATGTTCTTTTCTTCTCCGTGTAGGAGTTCCCATCTCCGTAAAAGTTGGTATCAGCATCCTTTTTGGCATCGCACGCTAAACTCATCTCCCGGATAGGAATTGTAGGAACCAGTGAAGGCCCCAACCCCTATCCGTCTAGTGATCGACACTTCCCTCACTGACAAAAGACCAAGCGAGTCCAGTGTCGATCACTCTATAGGGAACAAAGACCACTTGCCGAAGCCGGGTCATAGTCCCCACATAGTCTCTGCACTCTCCACGGAACCAGACACACGTCCAGTCGCGGACAGTATCCAAAGGCCGGAGTGTATCGCCATGGGGCCCTACAATGGGGCTACCATCGAGAGACCCTTCAGCCCTCTGAAACTCAAGTTGTGCAGCAAAGATTCACCCGAGGGTGGTTCTCCGCGGCCCAACCTGAGATCGCTTTATCTATCTTGATCCCTCTGTACTACCCTCCCAGCGACCACGGGGGCCGCTGGTCAAAGTACCACTTCTATGAGAGACCAAGGACTGTCACCCTCTCCACCTGAAACTGAATTCAGGTGTGGGTGATCCCCAGATAAGAACCACGGGGGTTAATACCTGAGGAGCCGGCCGGACGGGGAGCCACAAATAACCAGGAACCACTGAAGGTTCCCTTCATGGCTAAAAGTGTCTCGCCATCCTCTACGGCAGGAAACGTCCTGCCCTTTTCCATCTCACATTGATACCGGGAGACCCTATTGGGTTTTCTAGATTCAACGTAAGATGGACCAAAGCTACCTCGTTACAGGCCCTTCAACCGCGCTTCGGAAGCCAAACCTACGAACTTATTGAAAAGCCGCATGGTTCTCTCCCTACCGCAGACCGCTCCAATCCTGTGTTCGTCTAACATGTGATGAATCATCCAAGACCGGCGGGACGTCTCCCGAACACCTCAAATCGTGACAGCGGAACCACGGGTACTCGGTCAAATGCATCTCTACAAGATGCCGCGCATACAACCTTCCAGTTGCGTAGGTAGGAGACGTTTTCACATCTCCACCTTGGCAGCCCTGGAAGACACAATTCCCATTAGCAGTAAACTTTCCTAACATACTTTCTTCTCATGAGAGCAATCCAGCAATTAAACTGCTACTGGTATGTACATTCTACCAGCCATAATGTAAGACCGCCTATGTTGGCGAATTGTGTGCTGTATACAAATAAAATAAAAAAAATTAAAAAAATGCCGAAAGGCAAAGTCGATCTTCTGTTTCTGGAGGATCGAGTACTTCTGGTACGAAGACGACTTGACTCCGTGCACGCGGGCGACGTACCACGCGGTAGCAGCCATAACGCTTAGCATCGTCAAGATCCATGATCTCGCCCCAGTCTCCTACTCGACCGCAATTATCCGCCACAGCGGATTCAGACTCGGTGTCTGATTCATGTGGTGTTCCTTTCTCGGGAGGCCCAGCTGACGTGGACGCGGTTTTTTCCGAGCCTGAAGACCCGACTCCCTTCGCCTCTCCACTGCCGCTAGGTTAAGGATCCGAGGATCCTTTGCCTTTAGCAGTGGTTGTCCCTTTGCTGGACTTCCCCACTCCCTTACCCTTTCCTCCTTTTACAGAGGACTTTCCGGAGTGGGAAGGCTCATCACGGGCCGCATTGGCTGCCACAGCTTTCGCTGCAGGCCGCCGGAGTCTTGCGCCTACCCTGGCGGGTCTGAGAGCTAGTCAGAGGCTTCTCAGCCCCCGACTTCTCCGTAGAGGAGGTTCTGACCGGCCCTGCAGCCGGCTTCACCTTCTCCTTCTTACGCCCTACAGCGGCCTCTGCTCCCTCTGAGGAAGTAGCCGGCTCCACTGTCTTCGTGGTAGACTTGCTAGGGGCTGAGTCAACCTCCATAGCAGTCGCAGCCACGGCGGGCGGTATCTGGACAGTAGCAGGGGCTGGAGCAGTCTCAGTCTGGGCATCTACCCTCGAGGGGGACGCCACAGGCGCAACACTTTCCTGGCCCTGACTAGCGACCCAACGATCCACTAACCCTTTCATGGCCATAGCGAGCATGTCTGGGTCAGGGATACAGTTTAACTCCCAGGTCCATCAATCCGGGTCCATCGATCCTGGGTCCATTGACTCGATGGACTACCCCCGGGAGCAGGAGGATCCGGTTTGCGGATCAACTTTCTGTGGCCACGGCCAACGGGAGTCAATTCCACTCGCGGAACATCTCCTTTCTTTCCCGGCGCCTTCGTAGGTGTAAACACCAGCTTAGGCAACCGGGAAGCCTTGGGTTTGGCAGATGCAGTCGAAACTGACTTCTGCCCGTACCCATAGCTCTTCACTTTGGAAAGGTCAACTTTCCCTCCTTTTCAGAAGCAGTCCGCCCAGAGCTTTCAGCCGGAGCTGATGTCTTAGGCAGACCGGGTACATCCTCGGCACCCGAAGGCGCTGGGCTAGACACTCCACACTGCGCTGACTGCGTATCGTCAGGACCAGAGTCCAGAGCACCCGAGTCAACGCTGCGGCCATCCCCGAGGGAATTGCCTCGTATGCGGGCGCTGCGGTGGGTTTTAGAATTGTTTTTCAATTCTCGTTTCATGTTCACCGATGTCCCATGTTTAGTATACATAGAACAATCGGTGGGGCCTTTGTAGTCCTCCGCTTCGGGCTTCAAATCCTCCCAGTCTTCCTCTCTCTCGAGTTAGATGGGGGTATCTTCACCTTACGCAGACTTTGCGGAGGGCCCTTGCAACTCTTACCGGCTTTGACTCGGGACTTCCCTGCCCTGCGAGCGGGCTTCGCAGAAAGCGGTACCTGCCAGGGCTGAGACTGTTCTCAGAGCCATGCTCTCAATCTAGCAACATGCGACTTATAGCGCTTCCGTGTCCATTCGTCTTCGATGACTACTGTCATTTCTGACAGCACTTCAATTACAACAAACGGACCATCCCAGTTTGGGGCGAGTTTTAAGTTCACCAAAGGTGTGTGATACCGTATAACCCTGTCTACAACCTGGAACTTTCTCGGCTTTAGTCCGACGTTATGTCCAGACATCTGCCACTCCGCGGCTTTCTCTAGGCCTCGCCTTGCTTGGTAGTAAGCCTCTACAAAGCGTTCCCGAAGTTTTTCCACGAAATCTATAGGACAGGGTATCTCTGGAGATACTCCGGGCACCCCATAGACAATGTCTGCAGGCATCACAATCTCTTCTCCGAAGACAAGCAGATTAGGTGAACACCCCATACTAGAATGAATAGTCCCATTGTAAGCGTGCGCTATAAATGGTGCTAACTCATCCTAGTTACTGCGGCTCTCATTGACCATAGTGCGTAAGCACTGTATCAACGTTCTATTGAACCGCTCTACCATCCCATCTGACTGGGGACGGTACGGGTTGGTGCGTGTCTTTTTGATTTCCAATATTCTACACATTTCCTGCCAGATTAAAGACTCAAATTCTCTTCCTTGGTCGGAATGTAAAATACTCGGAGCTCCGAAAGGCAGCACCCAAGTGCTTCCGTACAGGTAGCAGCTTTGTGATCCTTCATGGGATAGATCTGCACATACTTTGTGTAGTAATCCATCACCACCATCATGCACGTGTTGCCGTCATCAGACTCATTGATACCAGAGATGATATCGAGAGCAATGCGGGCAAACCGGACTCCAAATAACTCTTGTTGTAAGGGCATCTTCCCTATGCCTTCGCCGGGCTTTTTTTTTTTTTTTTGATCAAGACGTGTTTATTTCAAAAAGTGAAAAAGGACATAAATGTTCACCAAATAATTGATGATCTTCCACATTTACTCCGTGCAGGACAAGACAATGGACATTACATCAGACTCCACAAACACATATCATTTATTATAAATCTATAAACATTTCATTATTATTATTGATATACTCCTTCACCTGATTCTTAAAGTTATCTCTTTTTCGGATTGTTTGTAGATCTTTTGGAATTAAGTTCCATAATTTTATTCCAATAAGTAATGCCGATTTCTTATACTTTTCAGTATTCGGTTTCTTTTGTTTAATGCAGATCTTTTCAGTCCTTCTTGTTTCTTTAACCGGATTTTGTTCACAATTTTCGGGATAACTACTCCACCAATGCATTATGGACAGTAAGTGGTATTTTCTCCTAGTATCTAGTCTTCTTATTTTACAATAATTTAATAATTCTATTGTAGAGATGTCATGTCTTGAGCGTTTATTTATAGCAATTCGCAAGCTGTTATTTACCATGATTTGCAATCTACTCAAGTTCGATTTATTCATGAGATTAAAGATTATATCACTATATTCAACTATTGGTAATAACATTTGTTTAACTAATTTAATCTTTGTATATTCATTCAATAGGGGACTCAATTTTCTAAATTTAAACTGTTTCAAGGAGTATTCTTTTACCATTTTACCAAAATGTTCTTTTAAGTTCAATTTACTGTCCAATATAACTCCCAAGTATTTATATTTATTTACAATTTCAAGTTTTTCAACTCCACACCAAATTTCAATATCCTCCGACTGTTTACACTTTTGATTATAATGCCACATTGTTTTTGTTTTCGAATAATTAATTCTTAGTCGGTGTTGGTTTATCCAGTTTTTTAGCGCAAGTAAATCTAACTCAAGGTTAATTTTAATTTCTTGTTTACTAATTCCAGAAGTTATTAATGCGATATCATCTGCATACATTATTATTGTGCTATACTCAATTACACTTGGTAGATCATTAATAAATATTATGAATAATAACGGTCCCAATATGGACCCTTGAGGGACTCCTGTATCAATATTTGCCCAGTCGGATACACAACCGTTTAGTTTGGTTCTATGTTTTCTATTATATAGATAATCCTTTAATATTTCAAGAATTCCATGGGGTAATTTAAGCATTTGCAATTTACTAATTAATAATTCGTGATTCACACTATCAAAAGCTTTCTTTAAATCTATATATGTAGTTGCCACTATTTTTCTATTATCTAAGTTAGTTAGGACATCCTGTGTCAATTTGAAAATAGCTTGAGCAGTCGATCTCCCCGGTATAAATCCATATTGATCTTTCGATAAAATGTTCTTTTCTTGACAGAACCCTAGTAAATTGTTATGTAAGATTTTTTCAAATATTTTTGATATCAGAGGGAGGACTGAGATAGGGCGCCAATTTCCAAACACTTTAAGATCCCCTTCTTTAGGTAATGGTGTTATTGTGGCATTTTTCAAACAGTCTGGGAAATAATTCATCTTCATTATTTTTCTAATAAATTTGATGAATTCGTTCATACCTTCCATTAAAATCCTTTTCATATACCCTGATTTTATTAAGTCAATTCCACTACTTTTCCCATTTTCAAAATTTCTGATTATTCTAGTCAAATTCTCCTCATTAATAGTATCTATAAGTAGTTCATTAGTGTCCTTACCTTCCGGTACCACTAACCTTTCTTCCATCGCTGTACCTAGTATATCATCTGTATCCTGTAGTGGGTCTTCATTAGACTTTCCAGCATTTGAGTAAAAGATATTTATATTTTTACAGATATTTATAATTTCATCTCCATTTTCCAAAGGATATTCTACGGATTTTAAATGATTAGGTTTCCAAATTTCATTGAGTTTTCGCCAGAATTTCCTTGGGTTTTTCGCATTTTCTGCCAAGTTATTAGATATTTCTTTAGCTTTAATATTTCTCAGGTCTTTTCGTATCTCGTCCCTTAATCTTCTTACATTCTTTAACATGTGTCCAAAGTTTGAGTTAGTCTCATCCATATTATGGATAATTTCTAGATATTTTTTTCTTTTTCTAATTTTGTTTTCTATCTCCTGGGTTAGAACAATACCCCCATTTGTCATAATGTATTTTGTTTTAATCGGCTTGTTATTGTCTATTTCCTTATTCAGTATATTTATAAATTCTTGACAAGATTCCGTTGAATTTTTCACTTCATTTGATTGTAATATCTTTGTCACCACGTTTTTTTCAAAATTATCATTCATTCCAGTACTTTTTCTAAATTTTATCTCAATTTTTGGATTTGATTCTCTCTCCTTTTTTCTAGTACAAAATATAATAACATGATCTGATAAGTAGTAGTTAACATTACCCGATTCTTTCATATGTTTAGTATTACTATAAAAGTGGTCTATTGTACTCTTACATCCCTTTTTGATATAGGTTTCAAACGTTTTTGCCATTTGCAGCCCTGTTTCAAAAAGGAAATTTTTCATTACTTTATATTTTGGACAAGCTGTTGTTTTACTATTTACATTAAAATCACCCATCACCCAGTACTCATAATTATTATATTCAGGTTTCCCTATTATTTCTTTGATATAATCATAGCAATACATTACATCATTATTCGGTGGTCTATATACTGATATTAACCCTACAACAGATCGAGCCAGTAGTAGTGTCGCTTTATTTTAGCGGCAGTCCTCTTTTTCACGAAATGTGCCGAACTTCTATGCTCATGGCACAGAGTCAAAAGCCCAGGACGCAGTGATATGGGTACAACCAGCTGTAAGTGTTTCCTTACCGGATTCACTGTGGTTCTCATCCTATATTACACATTATCCCTCACAATTAACTCCGTCCACTGACTACAGAGTGTCTGAAACTCCCGGTTTTCAATCGAGAGTTCCTTTCCCCATGGTCTATGGAGGCCATTCTCTACCAGTTTAATCAACCGGGACATTTCCGGATCACTCTGTTGAGCTTCTCGGATCTGTTCTAGTGTCCATTGGTAGAACGCGGGATCAGGTTTACCCATCTGGTGTAATGCAGCCAAGATAGCATCATGTTCCCCACAGTCTACACAGTCGGGCCGTCCACACTTATGCAATGGTCTCCGGGAGAGACTATCCGCGTTGATGTGTGACTTACAGGGTCTGTGCTCTATCTGGCAGTTTTTTAGTCCAAACTCGGACAGAGCTGCCAGCCATCTTCCAATCATTCCTTCAGCGTCTTTAAAATTAAAGAGCCATTTTAACGAGGAATGATCAGTGCGTAGAGTAAAATCTCCACCTCTGAGGAAGTGTCGATATTTCTTTACGTAGACTACCACTGCGAGGAGTTCCCTCTTCGTGGTACAGTAGTTCCGCTGTGCCTTATTCAAGCTATTGCTGGCAAAGGCGATTGGAACTTCTACTCCGTTCTGTACCTGTGACGGTTCCGCTCCAATACTGTCATTGCTCGCGTCAATATCAAGGATGAACCGACCTTGAGGCAATGGATAATGGAGGACCGTAGTCTCTTCAAACTTTCTTTTTAGTCCCGAAAAAGCTTCTTCGGCCGCGGGATTCCATAGGATATCCTTAGACTTTCCGGCTTTATCTTGGACTACATACTTTTGCAAAGCATGGGCAGTTTCGGAAAAACCTGGGATAAAGTCACGATAATATGAGCAGAATCCAAGGAAAGATCTTATTTCTTTTATATTCCAGGGTCGAGGCCATTTGGCCACTACATCCAACTTAGATGGGTTAGCGCGGATTCCATCACCCGCAACTATCCTACCCAAGTACTCCACTGAGCGTTTGAACAGTTTACATTTCTGAGGTTTGAGTTTCAAGCCGTAAGACTCTATACGTTCAAAGACCTCTGCCAGGTTATTTAGACATTGTTCCACGGTTTTCCCGAAAACAATTATATCGTCTAAATAAACCAAACATTTCTTCCACTGCAATCCTTTCAACATCTGATCCATCATAGATTCAAACGTCGCTGGGGCATTGCAGAGGCCAAAGGGCATTACTGTAAATTCATATAGCCCTTCGTGGGTAGTGAAAGCAGTTTTCAGCTGATCCTCACTAGCCATTCTTACCTGCCAATACCTGGACTGGAGATCCAAGGTGCAAAACCATTGGTTCCCGCCCAGAGAGTCGAGACTCTCATCGATCCGTGGGATTGGATAGGCGTTCTTCCGGGTGATACTATTCAGTTTTCTGTAGTCAATACAGAACCGGCAAGTACCATCCTTCTTAGTAACCATGACCACAGGGCTGGCCCAAGGGCTTTCACTGGGCATGATTACTTCTTGGGAAAGCATCTTCCTTAACTCCTCTTCCAAAGCTTCCCGCTTAATAGGCGGTAATCTCCGGTAGGGTAGTCTAAATGGAATGTTTCCCTCTGTATCTATGTGGTGCTCCGCGCGATTGGTTCTCCAATCTTACTCCACCTTCCTAGCGTGTTCCGAAGTTTGTTCTGCTCGGCGTGATTTAGCGCATCTGCAGAAGTAACCAGAACTTCTAGGGTCTCATGCAGAACTACAGACCCGGTGTTAGTTTCCGAATTTGTGTTCACGCATCCAATTATCACTTCTCTCGGATCGTCGTTGTTTTCCTTCCAACCTAACCAGTCACCTGGCGTGGTATTAGGAATAGGCACAACACCTAGAGGACAATTCTCCACTGAGTCTACTATGTCAGCCAATATTACATGACCAACAACGTCGCCTCTTTTTAACGCTATCCTCCCCGTTGTATGATTACTAACGGGTATGGATCCGATCCGAGCACTACCCACTAGGGTATCCCAAGCCTGTAGTCCTCTGTCGGGAAACAACATCGGATCAGGCTCAAACATAGCATTATCCAATGGTAAGTCACCTTCTCCAGCTATTAGTACATTTACCATCTGCTGGGGGGCAATGCTCACATCCTGCCTGACAGAGACCACTGAAGATATCCGTCTACAGGAACATTCTACTTCCAACTGTTCCAGGTGTTTAATCCGGAGCAGGCCTTGTTGAAGGTCTAATGACACTCCATACAATGCTTGGAAGTCTATGCCAATTATTCCATTCTCCTTGATATCACTGAGTATGGGACTTACATTCCGGATCAAACCCAGAGGTTTTGTATAGATTGTGACTTAACACAGAGCAACTGGCCCCAGTATCAACCAACAGATCTATCTTTATCCCTTGAATTCTCAGGGGTACATACCACCATCTCCCACCTAAAGGAGAAGGCTGCTGTATAAACCGGGAAATACCATCGAGGGTGCCGAGGTCCCATCCACGTTGGCATAACCATTGTAGACAGGGGTGTTTCGGAGTTAGATATCTAGCACAAACTGTAGCAACTTGACTAGACATCTCTTCCTCTTTGGTTCTAATAGGATCTCA
Organism: Alentia gelatinosa; assembly: GCA_950022655.1. Taxonomy (NCBI): domain Eukaryota; kingdom Metazoa; phylum Annelida; class Polychaeta; order Phyllodocida; family Polynoidae; genus Alentia; species Alentia gelatinosa. Next base: position 61,064,053 of record OX465582.1, read on the forward strand.
CCTAATCGCGAGTTCCGCGGTTTGCATACTCTGGCTTACCGTATCCCGGGCTACTGTCTCGCCACCTACTGCAGCCCCTTCTAGTTTACCGGGTCCTCATTAGGACAAGGTAAAGCTAGCGGGCTTACTGTAGATTCCACAGCAGCCATCTTCTGGGGACAATCCGGTGATATGTGCCCAGTCTTTTTACACTGCCAACAACTCCGGTTGTCTAGCTGGTTCCTTTCCAACTGAGACAATCGCTCGTTGATTTGCAGTAGCATCTCTGTCACAGTAGGAGGTTCCTCTGAACCTTTCCCCACAGCCTGTTCTTTCACCTGAGGATTCCCAATCCTGGGTCTCCCTGGATTCAGACGTCCACGGCCCCTACCGCGAAAGTCTCGACATCCGAGAACCATTGACCGCACCGCGGAGAGTATATCATCCACTTCGGGGTCGTTGGTTTCTTCTGTCTCCAACTCATCCTGTTTCCAGGATGGGGTCAGCATAGCTACCCGGGTTTTACCCACAGGTTTACCATACTGTCCAAACAGCACACACCTTTGTTCATAGGCGTCCACTATCTTCAGCACTTGCATAAGGCTCATTCCAGGTTCCCATTTCGAGACCACCTCCGTTCGGATGTCCTCGTCTCTGAGACCCTTCACAAACTGAGTTTGTAGATCTTCGTGCAGTGCCGGCGAGTCCAATCTAGTACCGGGGTAAACCTCCATCAGCAGTTGCTGAAGGGCTAACCCGTATGTACGAGCGGACTCATCCTTTTCCTGCACCTGGCTTAGAAAAGTCAAGCGGGGATTCAACGTTACAAGCTGTCCACAATAATAGGACACCACTTCTACAAGGGCATCCCATCCATGTGTTGCTGAACGCCGATAAGCGCGTAAAGCTGCTTCTCCGGGTCCATCTCAACGCTCTCCATCCGTTACACTGGACATCCTCACAAAATCCGGCAAACCAGTGCTACCACATCATTCCTTTACCAAAAGGTTTTGGAACGATGGCGTTGCGCCTAGCAGTCTCTGCCGGTCTAACGATCGGGACGTCTCTAGCGTGTGCTAAAGACCGCTTAAAAACCCGATCAGCATTGCTCTCCACATGGACAGGGTTTAGACCCAATTCAGCTATTGCTGAACTAGTCGATACCCTATTTCCATCGTTATTCGTGGAGTCTCTTGGAGAATCCGACGGGGAAGCAAAGTTCACCGTGGGTGGTCTCCGGTCTGTCTGCAGCGGTGAATACGCATGAGGACCGCCGATATTCCCTTGCGGAGAATATACATGGTCCTTGCTCACGCCCTGCCAACCCGGCAAAGGAGTCCTATACTTCAGAGCATAGTCTGCCTCCATGCGCTGGGTGCGTTCCAACACCGCTTTCTCTTGTTCCTTCACCATAGCTAGCTGTTCTTGCTGTACTCGCAGCGTCTCAGCCGTTCGCTTTTGGCGGGTGTAAAAGTCTTGCAGCACCAACTTAGCATTCTGTCGCTCATCGAGCATCCATTGCTGCAGTTGTTGCTGCTCAGCCTCATGGTCGATTCGAGAATCGATTCTGGGCCGACTTGCTGGGGTTTCTGTTCCCCCGCGCGCAGGTCCCTCTTCAGGATCGCCTATTCGGCTGACCCCGTCCAGGTCCCTATCTTAAATGGAGCTCGCTCTGGGCATCCCCATGTGAAACACGGTCGAGCTTAATTGCTCGGCCACGTTCATTCCCTTCCTCCGTGGATGACCATCAGCTTCCTGCGGAGACTTGACATCTGGTGTCTTCTCCGGGCCGGCTGCGCTCTCCTCGGCAGGGCTCTCCGTGGCGGCTTTCGACTGGGTTTTTCTCCCCGGTGGTCGCCATCTTAACCTTTCCAGGGATCTTCGACTGTGCAAGCAGCCAAAGATCCTGGTCACGGCACCAATGTAGTAGTGGTTGCCCTCTAGTCGCTGAAAGTGTGTGACCACTTTCCGCGATCGTCAGTCGACCAGAGGTTCCGAGACTATTTTATTTCCCATCTTTTATTACGGTGTGAACTGCAAGTACAATCGTTGGTGCTACAGGGCACCAACTAGTCTCTTCTACCTTGAAAGGTGTATCAACACAACCTAACCAACACGTGAGGCTCCAGGCTTTCATTCTATGCGGAGGAACAGCGAGAGGTCCTGTCGACCCGCTGTGGACTCAACCTTATATATTGGATGAGTTACGTAATGCGGGCGAACCCGTAGCATTTGCATACCGCGGGTCCGCTGGCTCTACCGCACAGCAGGGATCGGTCTTCGCGCCACCTAGCGTAAAGTAAAACAGACACTGCATGACTACCCTGACCCCTACAAGCTCATGAGAATTTGAACCCTGTTAGGTACATGAGTCCCACCGTGTGAATTGCACTGAAATGTGTTTAAAACCAAAATTTCATGGGATTCTGCATGTTCTTAGGGGTAATTGTCGCCGGCGAGGAGATTGTGTTCCAGTATATAATCTCAGCAAGATTTGCCTCAGACAAACACCCTTTGAGGTACATGAATCCCACCGTGTTGCTAACCTTGATATACCCCTTGTACTATAGGTCATAAAACTTAGAAAATGAAGGGTATTGGCCCCTTGTCTTGGATACAATATATTTTGTCAGGTCGAAAATAATAAACTGCAAAATTGAACATACGTGTCCCTAATTTAGATCACTATATACGTTTACATCTGGTTCTTTAGCCCTGTTCACAAAGTTTTCATAATACTCCTAGTTTAAATTCGATTTTTGATCTACCACTATACAATGCCGGTCAAACTCGGTGGAATAAAAGTTATTTTCAGAAGTCTATCAATTTTTGGTAAAAAGGTGCGAACTTAGAGGGGGTGTCCACCAAGCTCCCGACGCGAACCGACGTGCCCCGATATTGCCCTCCCAATACAAAATCCATATCGTAGAAAAATCGTAGAGCTTATCGGGGCAGTTGGTAAGTTTTCTACGATAACGCTACCCATGGGCCCGACGTGCACCGACGCAAGCCAACGCGAACCGATATGCTACGATATGCCTCCCAACATGCTACGATATGGTAATTTTATATCGGCTCGCGTCGGCTCGCGTCAGCGTTGGTGGGTGGGGGGTCTTACTTAATTCATCATTATTACTGACGTATGTGTGCCAGTCCGGACTATATATTTTCTCACTAAAGATTTGCCTTTGAAAATTCTTGTTTTCAATTGTATCAACTTTTCTATGATGTTACCATTGTGTAACCATTGTGCTAATTGAGAGACTCCACTCAACATCCATTTCATCTCATCCCATTAACAGAGTGTGAGACAATTTTTGAAAAGCACTGAATTGTGAATCCCACCTAATGCTTACCAAATAGCTAACTTGCTCCAATTAACCCTGTACTATGAACTTATACATCTGCAGGGACCAGGTGGCAGATCGGCCGTAGCCGAACCTGGCTGTACTTTGTAAAAAGTTATACCCTAATAAAACCATTAAAAACAAACAACTCAACAAAGGAGTTGGAGGTCACTAGGGGCACACTGTTGACCAGTGAAAGGGGGACGGAGACAAGGTTATCGGTCACCAGAATTACGATCGCCTGTCATCGATTGACAGCACTATCTCAGTCACCAGGGACATGTGGTATAAGCAGCAGCACCTGAGACCCGATACCAAATCACCGACCATATGTGGTGAACCTGGTTTGGGCTCAATCAGATACTGTCTGAGACTTATGTTAGTAGTATTGCACCGTTGTACGGGTCTTAATTAGAGTTACTTAGACTAAAGAGGTAGCTAACTTCCTGTCTCTGTTATCCAGCCATCTAAAATCTTGAGGGGTTCTAAAGGAGGGTAGGCTTAACTCGAAAAGCATGGCCACAGAGACACGGTGACCTCACATCCCTGTGGCCCAAGGTAATGAGGACAGACAATGAAATATGATTTGGTGACTTTAATATCCTGAGAGGCAATCCGTTGATATCTTGTTATGTGGGTGCACTACAATTGTGCTCATTTGCTTTCATATAATGCTATACTTTAAGTCCACAGCAATCATCACTCATAAGTGTACAAACTAATAGTCAATGTCAATCATCACACTTTAGATATAACAGTTTAACCCTGATTAATCAAACATACCGATTTATGTCCTTAATTGCTTGAATAGAGTTTTCTGCTATCGTTTCATCATCCATATGATGTCCTAAATAAGTACAAATATGAATGTTCAGGACTCACTCCTAACCACTATACACTTCCTTGATGTTAGTCCATTCAGTGTTCCATTCCATTAAGTCCAATGTATCCTCTCTGTGTTCTCTCCCGTTAAGAGTTAGTTCCTTACATGTTGGTCTGTAAGGTACTCACAGAGACGATGGGTTTCATGTGATAGTCATTCTACAGTAGGCGACTCCATTCCATGCCGAGCAGAGCCTCTGCTGCCTAGAATCAAGCTTGTCCTCCAGTGAGGAGCGGCTTTCTCACAGTTCTCTACAAGATCTTATCCTTGTACTCAAGTGCTGCTCTCTGTAGTGACCACAGAGGTATACTCTGCTGTTGCTTACGTCAGCACCTCAAGTGATCGTTCACTTCCTTATACAGATGATCTATTTTAATTTCTAAGTCTTACTTTCAGCTATCGCCATCTTGCTTTAAGTTAGCAGTTTCCACACACACACATGTTCAACCTTATTGTATTATCTATTAATTTGAGAGCTTTAAAGTGGGAAAGTATGTGTAGAGTGGAAATTCCTAGAGGGATCGGGCAGCGGTTCACCTGGAATACATGAAGGCATCAAAATACGAGGCAACTGAGGTGTAATACTGCAGTTATAGGATTAAAGGAAACAAAAGGAGCCAGAACAGAAAGAAATGAGAGGGGAAAATTAAAGAAAAGAGGCAACAAACATAACTAGTGTCTTATTGTGATTATTCAGAAAATGCCTACATGGGAATTGCATTTGATATGCTTGATATAAAGCAAAATCAACCAATAATGTATTGTAATGAGTAATATCTACTAAACCTACAGATTAAAGGTAAATTGCTTGTAAAGAATGCTCATAATAGAGGCATGATTTTCGGTGTTATTACTCAATAAGGGAGTCGACTAAGGAACTATTCATGCTTCCAGATGAAGGGGAGTGTGCACGAGTTAGAATTGAAACTGTTCTATTACCGAACTCCCTACATAGCAAGCATCTTATACAGGACATCAGCGAGCTCCACTGTTATCTATCACATAATGCCTCATTAGACTGCCAGCCCCAGACTCAGTGATTGTTCCTAATGTGATTGGCTTTGTGCTCAGGCGGGGACCACCTTCAATTCGCTCTACTTAACTCTAATGCTGCGCAGTGTAAAGTTGCCCTGCAGTGAATGGTAAAGTGTGTCGATAACACCCTTTATGCCCTGAGGTGGTTCGGTGGCTGTTCGGGGGTTAAAATCCTTGTTACCTCTCTCACAAACACCACTTTACACTTTTTGTCCTCTACTGTGGCTAGAGGACATTGGAGCGCCAGGTCATGTACTTAGCCTATCACAATATTCCCCCAATTTTACTTCACAGTCTCCTAACATAACAACCAAAAAGAACATGAAATTGAATAAAGAAGTTCCGATTCCATTTTCATTGATAAGAGAACCTGATGTGGTGGCAGCATTTGGTATGTTTGCACTTACGGACGTTTCTGGTACGGATAAATGTTAACCAGCAATAGCTGACTTTAAAACTTTTCCCAAAGAAATCCATGAGTGGCAACAAATACAAGAATGTCTATTTAGCGATTTTTGGAATCAGAGTATAAAATTTCAACACAGGTTAGATTTTTCCAAGCGAAACCTCGAGAGAGACAACGAAAATGAAAAATGATACAAACAGGTTGAGTTTGTTTTGGATTAATTGGAATTGGTAGTCCGTTTACAGACTACGCCGCCCGAGTCTTACGGTCTGTAAGGGTCTAAAAGACACGGCTTACTTTTGCCCGTTCCCTATGCCTGAAAGGAATATTGTGATTGGCTGCTCTAAGAGTAATACCCTGGTTACTGGCAAATCACTCAGGGCAGCTAAGCACCAGCAAAGGCAGGAATTTCTGACTCAAAATGGCAGCGCATAACAGTCTTAGTTTGGGCCTGTGTGCCCTGGCCCTGGCGACAACAGACTGTACTAGAGTCTATGGAATTGGCACATAAGTCAGCTTTTTCACCTCCAGCAGTGAAAAACACCTACTCCGGGAGAAATGGCGGAGAACATTAACTTTCTACCCTATGAATTACTGATCATATTGTTTTGAAGTGGAAACACAGCTATAAAGCATGTTTACACTGGGTAAATTCTTCAGCCACCACCGATACGATGGATTAATTTAGTTTTCCTCAGATATCTGCAAGCGATATAACATTAAACGGAAAAGTCAGCGACCGACTTATTTTCCGATTCTTATTATATTTAACAGAACTTCCGGATATATTTCTCAGCAATTACTTCAACTGGTCACGCAGAAGTGATATAGAAAATGGGTCAGGAAAGTGGTTCCTAAAAATCGCCAACCATTTTGCTGTCAAGTTCAAAACTACAAAAAGTATAACAGTGCAGGTGACGGATTTCGTTTGCCTGCTGTAATAAAAATGTCTTTCCACAAACTATAAATGGGGTAGAAATGTGTACACTCACCTGGAACTGATCATCGTGTCCCTGTTCTATGCATTCAGTATAGGTAATGTAAACAACCTCAAAAACGTAACTAACCTCATGCACCGAAGATTCAACTACTAAAGACTGACATCGATTTTACAGTGGCTTATAATGTAAAGTAAATTGTACCACATGCCTTTAATCTATCATAATATTTCATTTCACAGGAGATGTCGTTCTTTTGACCTTTCCCAAAGCGTTAAGTGCACCGTTCGTCTACTAGCGGCAGACCCGTGGGTGCAGGCGCGCATCCTGGCCCCAACTTGATCCGAACTCATGTTATAGGATGCACTTTGCGCATGATCGGTAGGGCACCGGAAGTAGCGGGTGTGATTGTAATCACACCCACCTCCGGTGCGCATGCACAGATCGTTGAAACTCTCGCCGCCGGAAGCGAAATCGATGGCGTGGACTGAGGTCTGGGATAACTCGGGCAGTGTATGTACTCAATTTATGCCTTCTCCCTTCTCTTATTGTGAACAAGCAGATCCTATTTGTCTTTTAGAGATATATCGAGAAAGATCGCGTATTACTGCGCGAGGCGAAGCCGAGAGCAGTAATACGCGATCTTGCCGTCGTGCGATAAACAACAACACGACTAACTCTTGTTTGGTTTCTCCATAATATTCCCTTGCTAGGCCAATTGAAGCTATGTTTATGTATATTTACGCCACTGTCCCATTATTTCGAACTCTGCACCTAGGGGACACCACTGTTGTTTTATGTCATTAGCCATTAAGCATCCAAGTCTCTGTTATATGGAAAATACAATCATAGATCACTAATTTTCTTTTATAAAACCTTTCTAAAACCCGATTGGGTATCATTTGATCAGTACTCATGATAAAGCCAGCATTCTCTTGGCTTGTGTTTTTAAAAGATTTTATTTTGAAGACAATGTTGAAAATAATAAAAATTGATAATATAACATTGGATTTTCCATATATCAAGGACTTTATGACTAATGGCAAATGAAATATGCTACTAGTGGTGTCCCCAAGTGGCAGAGATCGGAACTATTGGATAGTTGCATAAATACAACAGAATCAGGCGTATATATGAATCAGGCGTATATATGAATCAGGCGCCTACAGATGAGGCCTATACACACATAGGACACATAGGGGTATTGTCTGTATCTTTTTTGTTGTTTATCTTATAGAACTCAATGAGATCTCGACGGGGACACCTATTTTAATAAGAGAAAACAAACGATTTTTTGGCCTGCCAGGGGGCTCCAAAGGGTCAAAGATGGCCCCAAAATGGGTCTTGGCATGTTAATTTTGATGGTTTCTACTGAATTTCTAAGAGGTATGCAACTTCCACTAATTTTCCCTAGGAACCAATTGTATTGGGCCCAATATTAGCCCAAAACAGGGTGTCTAGCCCTATTTTCCACTTTTGGAGGACCAAAAAACCGTTGGGGAAGTTTGTGTCCGCCCGAGTAACCATGACACATAATCACTTATAAAAAATTATTGGAAGCACTTAGTTTTTTATTTCTTTACCCAAAACATAGTGTGTCATAGAATATAAAAATAATTTGAGCTCTACATGTAATAGCATGGACAGGGTGGGGGTACAGGCTGTTCAGAAGTGGGAGTCCTTCCGAGTAACCTGTCTGCCCGAGTAACCCTGAGTAACCCCATCTGGCAGATCATGGGCAAACTACTTCAAGGGTATTGTATGTATCTTATTTGTTGTTTATCTTATAGAACACAATGATATCACTAGGGAGACCCCTTTATTATAATGCCCCTCAACCATACTGCCCCTCCATACTGCCCCTTCACTGTACTGCCCCAATAAAATACTGCCCCTCCACCATACTGCCCCTCTACAATACTGTCTCTCTACCATACTGCAACCATACTGCTCATCTACCGTACTGTTCCTCACCCATACTTTCCCTCAACCACCAACGGTAGAAATTGATCAATGTCCTGTTTCTGATTTCACTCTATTGATGGCCGTAAGGTATCATAGGGAGATCAATATTTATGTACACAGATATTAGTACCAACCACTTACAAATATATTATGATAAACAGGAATATTATACTAGAAGCAGTACCTACCTATGTCGGACGTGATGCCTCTCCCCCCCCCCCCCGCACACATCCCCCTTATTCAATTTGACAACTTAAAGAATTAACTAGGACAAATACATTAATTAATCATCTCAGGTCAGGAGCAGACACGACTCCTGACTTGACAAAGGGGTATGACTGGGAATACCCACACTACCTCAACTCATCACATTCATTCTAGCTCGGTACATAATAACGGCTTAGAGTCAACCAAAGGGGTAAAGTTCTGCCACTATAATATAAGAAGTTTGTACGCAAATTTAGATCAAGCAAGATTAATCTTCATTGGCCTGGACTTCCTGTGCTTAACCGAAACATGGCTGCACAGTAAATATCAAGATGAGATGTTAGCTATGCATGGGATGAAAATATTACGACAGGACAGGGAAGACCGAATAGGTGGTGGCGTAGCCTGCTATGTCTCTGACAAATTCGCACGATATTGCCACAAATTAGAAGAACAGTCGATAACCAGTGATGAGTTTGAAAGCTTAGTAATTTCAGTAAAAGACCTAACGCTCGTAAAATGACTATAGCTATCTACTAATGGCCTCCGAATATGAACATTGACTATCTTACCAATCACCTAGATGAAGTCTTAAATTTAGACGATGTAAGGGGAACCGAAGTCTGGGTCCTGGGGGATATGAACTGTGATCTCTATGAACGAAACAGTACCTCGGTAGGAAAGCTGTTGAGCAAATCCAGAGACCAACTCTTAACACAGCTAATACAGGAAATTACACGACCCAATGATAACGGTGGTACCTTGATGGATTTGATTTTTACCAACTCCAAATATGTGCACAAGTCATGGGTAGGATGTGACAAGATTAGGGACCACCTACCTGTATACGCCGTAAGAAAAAAGGACAATATCCCGTTTGAGAAAGTAGATTACCACGGTAGAAGGTACAAACACTACACCTATGAACACTTCCAAGACTACTTGCTGGCTTATGACTGGAGCCAATACTGGTTAACAAGGGACCCTAACCAACTATGGTGTATAATACATGACTGTATCGTAACTTACCTTGATGCAAACTGCCCGATCCGAAAAATGAGCAATGTTAAATGTAAAGACCCCTGGGTATCTGACGGCGTCTATAGCATGATCAATGACCGCAAGAGAGCAATCAATGAGTATAAACTTAGTGGAGATCAATCTTTGCTGGATTTGTCGAAAAGACTAAACTTACAGATTAGGCATGACCTGAAACAGGCCAAAGATAGCTACACCAAAGAGGTGATCGATAGTTGTAAGGACAAGCCACAAGACTTTTGGCGGAATGTAGACCAACTACTGAATGGGACCAAACAACGAAGTATGTGCTCACTCATCGATGATATAACTGGCGAAGCAGTAGAATATGGAAACACAGCGGATCACGTTAACAAATTTTTTGCAGGAATAGGGGAGACCCTTTTCAACAAAGTTGATCGCAGTTCATATAATGAGAAGGTTAATGCATACAAAACACTAGGGTTGACAAAGAATACATGTGTTTACGAATTAGAGCAAGCTAGGGTATTAAAACTGATCCATGAAATTCCATCTAGTAAATCGTCAGGCTGATCCAATATCTCAGGGAAAGTGATGAAAGACGCCATGGTTATCTTGATCAAAGAGTTTACTCACTTGTTTGAGAGTTCGTTAAATAATGGGATAATACCAAATATGTGGAAAGTAGGCCTAGTTGTCCCAATACCCAAAGGAGGGGATCTTGGCAAAATAACGAACTGGAGACCCATTACCTTACTGCTTTGATGCAGTACAAGAGTTGGTCAATGACTTATACGAAGAGAGGGATGACGGTAAGGCGACTGCCCTCTGCTAAGTAGATCTGCAAAAGGCCTTTTGATTCGGTGCCACATAAACTGTTAATTGCGAAGGTTAAGGCTGTATGCAAACTGCCTGGTAATCTGGTGGACTGGCTACAAAACTATCTGGACAAGAGGGAACAGAGAGTAATAGTAAATGGATCAACCTCAAGTTTTTTTTTTGTTTAAAAAAAAAATCATTTTATTGACAGAAGGTTCTCATATACATAAACTAGATTTTCAACCAAGCAGTCAAAGACAAAACATGCAACATTTATGTCTAGCCAGGTAGTCGGTAGTCAGGACTCATCGAATGAATAGCGTTCATTAGTAGGGTCAAGCGACCTCTCAGTCGATGGCAGTTGATCGTTGATTTAAATTGAGCCAGGAGCACTCATAGTGAGAGTAGTTCACTGGGGTCTATCGACCTCCGTGGGGGGCATGTAGCCCTATATATCTTCCGTTTGCCATATAGAAGCGTTTGCAGTTCGTGCAAAAAAGCAGGCCGGGGAATGAGTACAGCGTACAGCATTACATATATAGTAATTCTTTGTTTCCGACCAGAGCAATTGCATCTGTAGAGGTAGACAATGACAATGTGACATAGCAAAACATGACATACAGGGTGTCCACATAAACAGATGTTTCAGATAGGTACCAGTGGGACCCAAAGAAAAACATTATAATAAGGTCTGAGAGGTTAAACAATTGTTAGTTGGAGCCTTGTGACGTGGAAACTGGGTTCACACACTAGTCTGCACCAGACCGTCAGCCAATTAGGCCTCCACAGATAATATCTAGGTTACTCACTTTTAAGGCTTTCTTAAAAGCATTTCGATCATTTGTTGAATTTCAGTGTTTAGGCAGTCCCACAATTTAACCCCGTAATATAGTGGTGATTTTAAAAAAAAGTCAGTTTTTGGTCTACGTAGCTTAATTTTGATTTTGTCAGTACTTCAAGTTACAAGTCTATGTGCCGCATCAGCGGCGGTGATACAGTGGTCAGCTCGACCAGCCCACCAGTGTATGTGGGACAGTAAATGCATGGCCCTGCGGTAATTCAGTCTTTCCAAATTAGATCTGTGTAGGAGAGTATTGATATCAACCTGGTCAGCTTGCTTGACCCGTAGACAGCAGCGCAGGGCATTATTCATAAATACTTGTAGTTTCATACGTTGTAGCTTAGTGAATACAACTGCAACAAAGTCACAGTATTCAAGTTTGGTTAAAATCATAGTTTTGACTATGGCAACAGAAGTTTTAGCGTCAATAAAAAAGCGAAGCTTTCGTAGTTTAAATAAACGTTGATTGAAGTCGTTTTTTATCTTTTCAAAATGAGCATTAAAGGATAGTCGATTGTCAATTACGACACCCAAATAGTTAAACTTTTCTACAGACTGCACCGGTTCACCCTTTATGACACAGGTTTGCAATCTGTCGGTTTTGTAACGGTTGTTGGGGAGGCACCAGAGTATTTTACTCTCGGTTGCATTCGGAACCAGATGATGATCGTCAAACCAACACAAAAGCCGGTCAAGGTCATCCTGTAGGAGCTCAATAAGTATCTCAGGGTCCCTTCCACTTAGTGTCATGACAATATCATCAGCATACAAAAGAAACTGGGCATTTTTGATAGAATCCAGGCATTAATGTAGAGAATGAACGGCCCCAGGACAGAGCCCTGGGGCACACCCTTTTCCACCGAGGCAAATGATGATATCTTCCCGTTTACTCTAGTAGCTTGGGTACGGTTGGAGAAATAAGACCGGAACAGTTGCACTAGGAGGGCATTCCCAGTATGTCGGGCGATGGTCTCTAATAGCCTGTCGTGGTCTACGCAGTCGAAGGCTTTTCGCAGATCTAGGAAAAGACATAGAGTCAGTTCCTTACTGTCCCTGGCTGCGAAGAGCCAGGTCAGGAGCCGGAAAACAGCATGCCCGGTAGACCGCCCGGGGAGGAAGCCATACTGGTATCTAGAGAAGCTACCACAGTCCAGCAGTTGTGGCAGCAACTGCCGGTGCAGTTCGTATTCAAGCAACTTTGATAGCACAGGGAGGCCTGTAATCGGGCGGAGGTTAGCTGCACTCCTAGGAGTGCCATTTTTTTGGGATCGGGGTAACTATGCCTCAGCATCACAAAGCAGGGAAAACCCCGGTTGCGAATACCTTGTTAACAGGCGAGAGCAAAATCTCAGGATGGAGTGAAAGAGAGGTTTTCAGGAAACCACTACTAAGATTTTGTATGCCGGAGGATTTATTTATCTTTATTTCCTTTATTAAATCAAGACAGTTATTCAAATCGACCTCAGCTAGGGAGATAATTTCCGTTTCATCCAGATGGTCCAAGGGATAATCTTGAACAGCTCGCAGCACAGAGGCCGGCCTAGTAATTGTCGGGCTATGTTAATATAATGTGTATTAAGATAGTCAGGAAGGGCGTCTCCATCTATAATTAGCCCATTGGAGTCCTCCAGGTGTATGCTTTCAGATATAGGTTCGGGAGACCATACACATTTTACATTTTTCCAAAATAATTTCGGATTTGTAAAGTTAGCAGTCAATTCATGTTTAATACGGGCCGCTTTCTGATCTCTAATAGTTCTATTAATTTCTCTAGAAATTAGTTTGCATTCAACTACTTCTTCAGGAGTTCCCCTAATGTGTCGTCTTTTTATTAGACGGGCTCTCATATTGATCATTGCCTGGATGGGAGGGGGCAGGTCTAGGCCATCTCTTTGTTTGATGTGGTAGGTTCGTACCGGGGATACTTCATCTAAAAACAGATGGTCCTCCCACTTGGTATACAAAGATACCGCAGGGATTTCACTAGGCTCCGGGTTTTCAAAGAGATTCAGGTGCCGGGTAAGATCTTCCTTATTGACATTCTTGTAACTGCGCCCGCAGAAGGTGCGGGTATTTATAACAGGACGTTTAAATTTACGGATAATAAAGATCAGAATATGGTCGCTAATATATGCATTGCAGTTGCCACTCAGACCAGTATGCTTGGAGTTAGTGTAGATATGGTCAATCTTAGATGCAACATACCGAGTCAAGTAGGTATTACCAGTTTTCATAGTATTGAGCGAGTGGCGGTAGAGGAAGTCTTTCATAGTTTTAAACTTTGTTGTATTTGGAAAATTTAGATTTATATTGAAATCGCCTAGAATCCAGACTTCATGTCCTGAAAATCGATCATCCATTAGTACGTTAGATATAGCATCATATGCTTTGGAAACATCTCCTTTCGGCTGCCGATAGACGGTTAAGATAAGCATTTTTTTATTATTAGCTTTCAGGAATTCGCATGTTAATAGCTCGATGTGCTTGTTACTTAGACAATATTTGTCTAATTTGAATACAGAGGTAGCTAGATTTGTGTTAACATACAGGATGATACCACCAGCGACTTTATTAAGGGCAGGGTTTCTGTCAAGGCGGTAGCTATTCATATTAGTTATATTCATCATCGAGTTCTCATATTTCTCGGCAAGCCAGGATTCGGTGACTGCCAGGAAATCAACCATATTGAACAGCAACTTAACTTGATCAAGCTTTTTATAGAGACTGCGTATATTGATAGTTACTAGTGACATACCCTTTTGTTCAGGAATTTCATGAGGTAGTAAAAATACCATTGTACCAACTGACAAAAGGCCCAGTTATAACCTGGATAAAATCATATTTTATATGGACAACATAGAAGATCGCATAGAGATCGTTGGTTGAATATGCGTTTATTCGGTCAAAGACCTCAAATAATAATGCACAGCCCAACACACATATAACCACTAGGGCCAGTATTTAAATATTAGAGACCATTCATTCAAGAGGACAACATTCGTCAGTCATCAAAACCCTAAGGTTATAAGTAATCCTCATTAGTAGATAATAGGCCAATAGAGAGCTCACAGGCAACATATCATAAGAGAGAACTGAACCAATGTCCACATCTGAAGTGTTACATAGGACAATACAAGAAAACACGAAATACAATAATACAGAACAGTAAGGATGCAAAATACAGGACAAACACAGGAAAAGAAGCCATATAGGCTCAAAAGGGTAAAAAATGACCAGTGTGGGACATATTTCTTGAGGCGCAGATATGGCACACAAGTAAGGGTACTCATAGTGGTGCAGAGACACACTTTGGGATAGCCCATAGTTGCAGGTGATGGGTAAATATACATACAAGAACAGTGGTATTCTGGCAAGACTTAAACCAGTAGTCAAGTTACCGTGCAGGGTCATTTTCAATTAAACATTGGGAAGAAACAGAAACAAGAAAATCAGAACAGTAATTAGGTGCACACTGCAGCTAGCGATGCAATATAGGTAGCAAACAGACAGAATTGTCGTTTAGGATTTTAGAGAGATCAATTATGTACATCCCTGGCATTATTTTCAGCCATGGCCTTAAGTAGTCTTTTACAGATTTTATGCAGGGCCCACCTGGTTGGATGGACACCATCAGTCAGGTGGGAGTACAGGTGGCTGCGGCCTCTCCCATGACCCATGTTCTTGTGCAAAATGTTCGCAAATCTCGGAGTAGCAAAACCAGCCGAGTGATTCAGGTTGTGGATACGTATATTTATCTGGTATACAATTTCATTTAGTATTGGCTGCTGGTTGCTCATAACCGGTTTAGAGTTAGCGGCACTGAGCTCTATACCATACAGAGTACACAAAATAACAGGAGTATTGGGGGCTACAACGCGGAACTTCTGGATCAGATTGGACAGACCATCATATAGGTTATCGGTGGCAATTGGAACGAAAGTTTCGCGTATGATAATTCTTCTAGGGTTTCTGTTGATTGCTGTCAGCTGATTGATTCCGCATGTCATATAGATAGCGTCCCAGGGCTGGGCTCCAATTAGTGGAATAGTGTCATCACATACACTACGTACATCCACTCCTGGACTGAAGGATACTTTGATATCCGAATTGCCCTGTGCCTGTAGGCATGATTGTGCATGCCTTAAGCGTGAGTCGCCACATAGCAGGTATCGGAAATTATTGTCAGCCATTGTATAGGCACGGTTTTGACCTAGACCTGGGTACAAGGTTTTATTCTACGCTCAAAGGTGAGATGGCATCACTCAGGAGAAAAGCCAACAAAATACTTCCTCAACTTAGAGAAACAAAGGTATAATGATAAACTTATCTCTCAAGTACTAAATGCAGATGGTCAATTGATAGAGGAACCTAAAAGAGTACGGGCGATACTTTATGAATATTACAAAAAAGTTTATGAGCTAGGTAAACCAGAGGGGAACATACAAGGGGATGCTATAACTCTTGGTGAATCAATGTCATCCCTTCCAGGGCTTGATCGCTCTGAGAAGGAATTGATGGATAGACCACTTACAAAAGTAGAATTAATGAACACGCTTAAAGAACTAAATATAAACAAGACACCTGGGTCAGATGGGCTCACAATTGAATTTTTCAGGATGTTTTGGGATTCACTCTGTGAACCTCTTCATGCTGCCTTCCTCTTCTCCCTGGAAACAGGGGAGTTGGGTAATGAACAAAAGAGAGGAGTTATTACACTTATTCCCAAGAAAAAGGAGTCCAAGCAGAACTTAGATAATTGGAGACCCATAACCTTGTTGAATTCTGACTATAAGATTCTAACGAAGGCACTCGCCATACATATCAAAACGGTCATCCGCAAACTTATACATGATGATCAGACAGCAGGCCGATTCCTAGGAACTAATATTCGTAAAATTGAGGATGCTCTCCTTAATGAGGATCCTGACTGGGATGAAGGGGGGCTTGTTTCCCTTGACTTCCGAAAGGCCTTTGACTCTGTCACCTGGTCCGCAATAAATAGGAGTTTACAATTGTTCGGTTTTGGGGAAAATTTCCTTGAATGGGTCAAACTGATCTACAGAGGCCAAGAGGCCTGTGTAATTAACAATGGTATCACAACAAAATGGTTCAAGCCAGAGAAGGGAGCCAGGCAGGGTTGCTGTGTCTCCCCCTATTTGTTTATACTGACTACAGAAATACTGGCTCATGTTATTAGGAATACAGACAACATTGAAGGTATTGACACAGAATGGGGGACAATTAAATTAGCAATATTTGCAGATGATATTTCAGTCTTTGTCAAGAATCAGAATTCTATGAATCAGTTATTACAGGTGCTAACATCTTTTCTGGACTTACGCTGAATGAGGAAAAGTCTTTGGTCCTGCCCTTCAACCCAAAGAATGAAAGGAAAATAAAGTGTAAATTTAAAGAGGCCCGACAAATTAAAATGCTAGGACTAATCTTCTCTAGAGAATTTAAAATGCAGGATTATATACAATGTAATTTCACCCATAGGTTAGAGAAATGCAGGTCTATCACAAGGAACTGGTCCCACAGGGTACTGTCCCTGAAGGGAAAAGTATGCCTGATTAACTCCTTACTCATACCAATCCTTCTATACCCATGCTCGAACTTGTACACTCCCCCAGAAGTATTCAAATGCTTTAAAGACATTGTGACTTCCTTCCTCTGGAGCACTCCTAAAATAGCCTATGGTACCCTCATTTTAGAAATCAAAGATGGAGGACTAAGTCTCCTAGACTTAGAAACTATGATTATAACGGCTAGGCTGCAATGGGCTAGGAGGTTGGTTTGGGGAGAAAACAGGAATTGGACTTTTTTGTTTAAGCAAGAGTTGCAATTGGGCACATCACTCTTCCTCTTCTTTCTGTCTAAGACGAAGAAAAAGAAGTTGGCATTGCAGAGTTTATTTTATAGGGATGTCCTGTCAATTTGGGACTCAACTTATAACAGCCCCCCAAGAGATGATGTGGAGTGTGTCAATGAATATTTATGGGGAAACATTTTCATTCACTCAGGGTTACAAATATCAACACAAAAACATTTAGAAAAAGCTGGTGTGGCATCTGCTTAAGAAGGGGGTACTTATGTCACATAGAGAACTGAATCAGATGTATGGAACTCATGTTACCTTCTTAGATATATTTTCCCTAAGGTCAGCTAATCCTTGGCTCAGATTGTTAGACGCTGATGAGATAGATTATGAAAGAAATAGTATATATTTTAAGGTCCCAGGGGCTAACCCAGTGGATATGCTACAGATGCATAGCAAGAAAATGTATTTACTCTTGTCAGATAGAAAAGCAATGTTGCCCAAAACACGTTGTAAGTGGACTGAATTGTACCCTGACCTTCACTATGATTCAAAAGAATGGGAACAAATATGTTCTTTACCTTATGTTATATCTAGGGAAACCAAAATTCAATCCTTCCAGTATCGATTGATTAATTTAACCATCACTTGCAACCAATATCTGAAACAAAGAAGAATTGTCAAATCTGCAGAATGTACTTTTTGTATTAAAGAGGACTCACTGGTGCATTTTTTCACAGAATGCCCAGCTGTAAGAAAGTTCTGGGGGTTCCTAAGGAACTGGTTACATGGAGTTTTAAAGGAGGATGTTTTCAGAGTGGATAACAAGGATATATTGTTAGGAAGACTTGGTGTGAAGTTGAATGATAGGGACAAACTTATTAACTTTCTCTTGTTGCATGGTAAATGGTTTGTCCACAGGCAAAGACTATTCCATGATAATGACCTATACATTATCCTCTTTGTGAGTGATCTGTGACAGAAGGTTAAGGTGGAAAAAACAATATGTATGTACCTCAACCAAATACGTAAATTCAGATTTCTAGAGAAACTGGAACAAAATATGTGAGGACCTGACATCCTCCTCTGCAGTCCTTTGGTGGAGATTTTTTCTGTGGCGCAACTGTTTACTGATACTACCGGTCTACCCGGTGGTGGTCTCTGTGGCTTGTGAGTCTTTGGTAGGAAATACACATGTGGGGCTCTAGGTTTGGTCGTTTTCAAGGAACCTGCCATTGATGCGCTGAGTTCCCCATTTTCCAACATCTCGTCAAGTTTGTCGTTGACCTTTTTGTTGACATCCTCGGTGGTATCCCTAGGGGTGACCATGTAGACCTATTCATCCTTCAGTTGTCGTTTAGAGCTATGAAACCTTCCAGATTCTGTGATCCGGTTGGTGGTTTCCAGGTCAATTCTCCACGTAATTTGCGGTTGAGGGTCTTGTCGTCGAAAGGTGTGAGTGTGCCTTGGATGGTGCTGTCCCTTGGGGTCGTTCTTCTTGGGTTGAAAAAACCAATCTCCTCTGCCGCAGGCTTGATGTCGGTGTTGTCGAAAAATTGTCGGATTCGTAATTTTCGGTGGAAATGATCCATTTCTATTTTGAGGTCCCCCTCGCCCTGGGTGCCCTGAGTGGGACAGAAATTGAGACCTTTTTCTAAAATGTAGGATTCTGGGGTAGTGAGGGATCGGTCGGAGAGGTTTACCACAATGCTTTTCGGGGGGTTGTCGCTTGGAGATATTTCGAGGGGTTTATCTGGTATGATGAGAGGTCGATCAAGAAAACACTCTGACTCTGAACAACAGTTTAAACCTTTATTTGAGATTGAACAGTCTGAAAAAAGTACAGAGTGGTTGTTCTCCTGTCTGCGTTCTTCCTGGTTTGGGGTTGCTAGAGGTGTCCATCGGTTGTAACATCTCGTTTGGCTAGTTGTTCGGTGGGGCCGTCTGCTGGTCTTGTTTTCCGTCATCTTCGTTGTCGTCGTCTAGTATCTCCTGTCTCTGCTTCTTCGCTCGCCTTCCTCTGGTCTGGATTTGTACCGGTCCCGTCATTGGTGTTGGACTGGAGGCTGGTTCTTCCCTCCTCTGTTTGGTTTCTTGGGTGGGTAGCTTGGTCTTGGGTCCTGTCTGTAGTAGGTGCCACGCTCCGTTGTATGGTGTTGGTCGGTGGTCGTTGTGGGGGTCGATCTTCCTTTGGAGTGCCCCCCCGTGCTCCAGCGGCTGCGCTCGGAGGGGCTGGTCTAAAGGGTGGGGTCTCTCGCTGGGTGCTGTAACGGCGGCTGTCTGCCTCCGCTGCATTGCGAGCTTCTTTTTTGACATATCGTGATGGAAATGCCAAATCGCTGTCCTTTAGCTTGTTATCGTCCAGAGATTCCATATTCTTTCGGAGGTCCGTTTCTGGTAGTTTTTCCTCCCTGCTCCATTTAACGTACTGGTGAGTTTTTTTTATCTTGGTGTTGGCGTCTTCTTTCGTCTCCCTGTCATAAAGCTCTTCCTTGACGTTGTCTAGGCATTCTGACGTTAGGGTGCAGCTGCGCTCCTCTTCCTTTTCTAGCCAGATCGATGTTTCTCGCATGATCTGAAAGGCGGCCTCCTTCCGTATGGCGGTGATCTTGTCAGACATCACATGGCTGTCCTGTATCCACTGCGGGAGATCTAAGGACCCGATGAAACTGAAACCTGTAGTCAGAGAAACAAGAAGCTCCAACAAGATGAACTTTGTTATGAGACGTGCTAACACTGATTGTTACAAAAAATGTACCGGGCGATAAGTGATAAGCGATAAAAGATCGGATGAACCATGTGCAACTTGGGTAGACTCGATTTAACCACCATCATCCTCATCCCTGTATATATGTATATAACTTGATGCCATGCACTGAAGTACCTTCTTGCATGAAATGTTGTTTGTATATCGCAGTTTGTATTTTGCTGCAGTGGAAGATCTACCTATGGTAGAACTGCATGTTTGCTAATAATAAATAAACCAAACTATCCCTCCTCCATACTGCCCCTCCACCACACTGCCGCTCCACCATACTGCCCCCCCACCATATGGCCCTCCACCATACTGCCCCTCTACAATACTGCCCCTTTACCATACTGTCCCTTTACCATACTGTCCCCCTACCGTACTGGCCCTCCACAATATTGCCACTCCCGAATATTGCCCCTCTACTGTACTGCCCCTCCACTAAACTGCCACTCTCGAATACTGCCCCTCCACCATACTACCCCTCTACAATACTGTCCCTCTACCATACTGCCCCTCCACCACACTGCCCCTCCACCATACTGCCCCTTTACCATACTGTCCTTTTACCATATTATCCCTCTATCATACTGCCCCTCCACCATACTGTCACTCCTGAATACTGCCCCTCTACCATACTGCCCCTTTACCTTACTGTCCCTCTACAATACTGCCCCTCCACCATACTGGCCCTCAACCAGACTACCCCCCCACCATACTCCCCTTCCACAATACTCCCCTTCCACAATACTGCCCCTCTAGCATACTGCCCCTTTAACTTACTGTCCCTCTACAATACTGCCCCTCTACCATACTGCCCCTCTACCATACTGCCCCTTTACCTTACTGTCCCTCTACAATACTGTCCCTCTACCATACTGCCCCTTCACCACACTGCTCCTCACCCATACTGCCTCTCAACCATACTACTCCTCAGCCATACTTCTTCAACCACCATACTGCCCCTCAGCAATACTGCCTCTTAGCTATACTGCCCTTACACTATACTCCTCCTATACCATACTGCCTCTTAACCCTTTCCCTGAAGCACCCAGTTCCCCTGCTCACCATTACACAGCAGGCATTGCCTGCCAAAACCACCCTGCTATGGCAGGCACCTTTTTTTTGAAATAGCAATGTCATGTGATGTGTCACATGATTTAAGTAATTTACCTTGATGACTGATCAAATTTTGGTATACCAAATCAAAAGTCAAGAATGCATTTAAGTATCAATGATGCCTCTGAGATGCCTTAAGGCATCTTCTTGCCATAGCCAGGGGAACGCCTGAAGGCATCTTCCTGCCATAGCCAGGGGAATGCCTGGAGGCATCTTCCTGCTGTTAAAGGGTTAATCATACTCCCATTAATCCATACTGCATCTCTACCATGCTGTCCTTAATCCATACTGCCCTTAGACCATACTGCCCCTAAATCTTACTGCCCTGAACTATACTGGCCCTAAACTATGCTGCCCCACATATGGGTACTATGGTGAGGGACAGTGTGATTTAGGGGCAGTATGGTTGAGGGGTTCTATGGTGAGGAGCAGTATGGTGGAGGGGCAGTATGGTTCAAGGGCAGTATGGTTCAAGGGCAGTATGGTTCAAGGGCAGTATGGTTAAGGGGCAGTATCATTTAGGGGCATTATGGCGGAGGGGCAGGTTGGTAGAGGGGCAGTATAGTAGATGGGCAATATGATTCAGGAGCAATTTCTGAGAGAGGCAGTATGGTTAAGGGACAGTATGGTGAGGAGCAGCAGTCAAGGGGTGGTATGGATGAGAAGCAGGGTAGTTAGGAGCAGTTTGGTTGACCATCAGAATGTTTGAGCAGCAGCATAGTTCAGGGGCAGTATGGTCCAGGGGCAGCATAGCTTAGGGATAGTATAGTGAGGGGCAGTATGGCTTGATACAATTTGATTCAGGGATAGTATTGTGGAGGAGCAGTAAAGCTGAGACTTTGAGGGGCAGTAAGATGAGAGCCAATACGGTTAGAGGCACTATGGCGAGGGGCAATATGATTCAATAGGCCTGTATGAAAAATGTCTGCCGAGGAACCCTTCCAGTCTATATAAACATAAATGAGCCAGCCTGGATAGTAAATAACCCCCTCAAAATACTCCTAAGATTACATACAAAGTGATGATATACATACAATAACTCCCATAGCATCATACAAATGATGGAAAGAATACTGTAAAAGCCCTCACATTTTCCCTTTTTTGTCCACCTGAGTAACCACATACCCCTGTATCTGGCCTACTATGGGCCATCTCACAGAATTTTGCAGTACTAAAACTGTATACCAGATGAAAGAAGAGGCTCTGGGCTATCATATAGGAAAACTGAATAGTATGGTACCAACTCCTGGTTGGATCTAGGCTGTTTGAAATGTAAGCTAGATTATTATGCATGAAAATTCATGTAGAATTTGAGGTGATTTTCTTTGGGTTTCCCTTCATTATGTTAAAAAAAGGCCTAATATATAGCCCCAACCACCTAAATCATTGGCAGTGTATCTTTTCCCAATAGAAACTGCCAAAAAACTTAATTGCAACCACTATTTAATAAATAAAAGGCCCTAATCCAAGAAAACCCATCTTCGGTTACTCAGTCGGACACATTTGAGGGTCACTCACCTTTGGATGGTTATCATGGCAGCCGTTTTCATATTTGGATGCTACGACTTCACATTTTTATAGTCCAACCCATATATATTTACCATAAAAAAATTGTATGTCTACAACTTTTCCAAAAACATCCCGTGCACAGTTTTGGTGAGAATAGGCCATCATCTAATAATTTCTTTTTCTAGTAGCAGATTACGGTATTCATAACTAAGTGTTTATTAATTAATGAAAAGATTGACATAGTGAATCCTTTTGTTTTCAAAAAGACTAGAAATTAAAAGGTCTATTTTTAGGAACCAAGTCAGTAGTGGGGAAGGACATATGGTATGGCTGGATACTGGACCATTTTACCTGACCTTTATAGTTGGAGCATAGATAGTGAAGGGATAGATTCTTTACAGCAATCTGAAACCCTGTGTGAGCATTCTAACCTCTAGATGGCGTGTATGAGCGTGTTTTCCCCCGCTCAAAAACAACCACATGTGTTAGGTGGGAGCCACTAAACGTAGAAATGAAGGGAGGTAGCTGCTGAGTGTGCTCGACATCGTAGAGCCGTTCGAGAATCACAGGTTTGGTTGAGGTTGGAAAAGTCAGATTTGTTGGTATTCCAACTCACAGATATTACAAACAAAAAGGTAAAAATCAATAGTTTTTGCAGTCCTTACGACTAGTTACAAATTCACGAGAGGGCTGAAGCTAGGCAACCACTTGGGGGAGACGGGCACAGTCAAACGAATTTGAATAGACCAGTCCCAACCACTGAAAAAGTAAGTTAATTCTCACTCTCTATGTGATCACAAGCCATTCTTTCCTAGCGGGAGGTTTGTGACAAGAGACCTGCTGACCCAGCTGCGACCTGGCCTTATATACAAGGGGTGAACCCATGGTGCACAGGTTCGGCACTGTTACTCAACAGCGGGGGCTGAGGTTTTGAGACATTTAGGGCAGTATGCTTAGGGGCAGTTTCTGACAAGTTTCCCCCTGTACAAACTCTAGCAGCAATATGGCCCCTCTACTATACTGTCCCTCCAACATAGTGCCCCTCCACCATACTGCCCTTTCACCATACTGCCCCTCTACTATACTGTCCCTCCACCATACTGCCCCTCTACTATACTGTCCCTCCACCATACTGCCCATTTACCATACTGCTCCTCCACCATACTGCCCCTCAACATAACTTCCCCTCTACTATACTGCCCCTCCACCATACTGCCCCTCTACCATATTGCCCCTCCACCATACTGCACTTTCACCATCCTGCCCCTTTACTATACTGTCCCTCCACCATACTGCCCTTTTACCATACTGCTCCTCCACCATACTGCCCCTCCACCATGATACTGCCCCTCACCAATGCTGCCCCTTTAACATGCTGCCCCTCTACAATACTGTCCCTCCACCATACTATCCCTCTACAATACTGCCCCTCCACCATACTTCCCCTCTACTATAATGTCCCTCTGTCATACTGCCCCTCCACCAAACTGCCCCCCTAGCATGCACTGCACGAAGACCACCATTTTAGATATATATGGCTAAATGTCACGGATCGTCGCCAAATGGACCTAGACATGGGTGAAAAATAAAACCAGGAGTATGGTCAAATGTTTTTGTGTCTAAGTAGTACAGTGGATGGGGCATATATAGAATATATGGGGGTAGGTTAAATACCCATAGTAAATGTACACTACAGGGCCAAAGTTTGGTAGTACATTTACTATGTGGAAACGATTGACTCCCTATTTCTGTACACTGCAGATATTATACTGATAAATTCAATTTTCAAGGCTAATTGTCCAATGAGTCTTTAAGCTACATGAATAGTTTGAGTGGGTATTCTTTCTTTTTTGTTTTGAACCTTACAAAGGGTATATCAGCTAGGGGGTCAATCGTTTCCACAGGGAGTCAATCGTTTCCACATTCTCAGATATAGGTTCATAACTATGCACAGGGAAGGAGTACAAGAAAGCTGATACCATGTGTTACCTTGATATTAGGGGGTATTTATATGAAATGGACAATAGTTAAATATAACACACTTGTTAGCTATCACTATAGGGTGGGAGTCAATCGTTTCCACACAAAAACTACACAAACTTAGTTAATAGGCTCCCAGTGCTATCATAATATAATTAGATATGATTTTTTTCATATATAGATAGGCACATGTTAAGGCTTACCAGGACATATTTTATTCCTATCTGTGCTATTTGTAGATATTTGGAGGACTCGTTTTTTAGGGAGTCAATCGTTTCCACACTAAAACTACACATGCACATTCTGCCTTGCAGAGAGTATACTATCCTGCCCAAAAATGTGTAAATGGTCTGAAAAGAATCCTTATCCTATAGGGGCCCACTTAAGAAAAATAATTGTCAATATTATTATATTTTTCTACTAATCCTAACCATTGCAAGTATGGTATATTCATTATATCATGAAAAAACACCCTGTTTTGGGTGGTTTGGGCCCTTTAGCTTTGTTATTTATGATCCCACATAGGCAAAACCATGGTTCCCCTGTAAGGTCTGACTGAGCCTGACCAGGATACACAATAAAATCTTAGATCTCCTATAAATTTCGCATTTTATTGAGTGGAGAAGCAATATTGGTCATTTGACGACGATCCGTGACATTTGGCCATATACGCCATCGCGATAACGCACATATCGGCTGTATCGTGGCTTGTTTATACTTGTATACACCTTATACGCATCTGCGTTTCGGGCGTCTACGAGACAGTTTCTATATGTAGACGCGCGTGACTTTCACGCCTGGCGTATTTAAGATAAAACATCCTCTGCGTGACATATATACGCCGGGCGTATATATGATACAAAAAAAAAAAAATTGCGACCCGCGGCCCGCCCCATCCTGTGGGTGTTGGTAGAGGATACACCAACACTGACCCGCCATCCACAACCTGCCAACCCCACCCCCTACCGCCCCCCCCCCACCACCCCGCGCCACCTCCAGCCAGCCTCAGTGAGAAGTCCTCCACCCCCAGCACCCGCTGCTGCTATGGATTATCAGTGTGTTGTTTTAGCACTTTAGGCTGGAGCTCTCTGTGAAGCCCTGTTCCCCTATTGTCTCTGGGCAGGCAGGCGCATGGCTGTGTGCAGACGGGTGTCAAAGCGGCGGGTGTCAAAGCGGCAGGTGTCAAAGCGGCATCGGCAGCAGATGTTGATAACTGACCAGAACTTGTGTTATATATACAGCACCCAAGGTATGACTTCAGAAGAGTGGTGTATTGAAAAACCTTAAAAACGTAAAAAAAACGTTTTAAAAAACAAAAAACGCTTGGTTTATTATATGTATTTAATGAAAAGATAATAAATAGGATTTTCGAACAATTTTATAATCAAAATTGAAAATATAACTTCGTATTTTCCATAAACCAAGGACTTAATGACTAATGGCAAATGAAATATGCTACCACTGATGTCCCAAGTGGCAGAGGTCGGAATTATTGGAGAGTGGCGTAAATAGACAGAATCAGGCGTATATATGACGTATATAGGACCGCACCATGGACACGTATATACGCCACTAGATAAGGCGTCTACGAGACGTCTAATAGGTCGAACTTCTAGATGCAAAATCCTACTGTTAGACGCGTTTCGCATACATATGTAAAATAGTGGTTTTCGTGCAGTGATGCTGCCCCTGTACCATACTGACCTTCCACTATACTGCCCCCTTACAATACTGTCCCTCCACCATACTGCCCCTTCACCATACTGTCCCTCTACCATACAGCCCCTCACCCATACTGCCCCTCACCCATACTGCCCCTCAACTGTACCATACTGACCCTCCACTATACTGCCCCCTTACAATACTGTCCCTCCACCATACTGCCCATCTACAATACTGCTCCTCCACCATACTGCCCCTTTACCATACTGCCCCTCTACCATACAGTCCCTCACCCATACTGCCTCTCACCCATACTGCCCCTCAACTGTACTATACACCTGTGCCTTAAAATACTCCAAATACCAACCTCTGCTGTCCAAGTGGTAGCTGAGCCGTACCACCATACTGTGCCGGTATGGCGCCATACCACCATACTCTGAAAACATACTTTAAAATACCTAAATAAGTCATAAATAATCAATATACGAACACAAACAGTAGACAGAAAATTAATAAATAATTTTATGAGACTAATATTTGCAAAGAAAAGAATTTTCTAAGAGTTTGAATTCTATTTACAAAATCGCAGCTATGAATATTGTGGTACACATTCATAGCAGAAAGTGACTTCTGCCTGCCCAGGCAACCTTAGTTATCACTTCGACATTGAGATGTTTTGGTGAGTTTTTCAAGTATTTACAGGTCTTTAGAGGTGTATATTACAAGTGAAACTTGTTAACCTATTTGGGATGGCTTATTGTACCTTGTTACTATCGGAAAAATTATCGCATTCGCTCTGCGAGCTCATGCTATGATTTTACCGATAGTAACGTGGTATGATAAGCCGTCCCAACTAGGTTAACTAGTTTCCCTTAAGTACTATACACCTGTGCCTTAAAATACACCAAATACCAACCTCTGCTATGCAAGTGGTAGTTTCGATGTACCACATACTGTGCCGTTATTGTGACGTACCACCATACTTTGAATACGCAATCTGATTGGTTAGAAAAATAAACTGACCTATTTATGACGCGATGCCACGATGTCATGCGTAAACGCTTGTTACGAAATGTAAACAAAGACGATTGATAGCAAATAATTATGCAAACATATGATATTTGTGGATTAACATGAAAATGTGGACCATAATGGTTAAATAAGACTAGCATAGCAATTTACAGCAATGTAACAACAATTATAGGAAGTGCCAAGTGATATTACGATACATAGCAACGCGAATTCGTGTAATAACGGAAATATGAAAATAAATCACAAATAATCGATATCCAGACAAAATAATAAAACAGAAAATTAACAAATGATATTATATTACTATTATTTTTTAAGAAAAGAATTTTCTAAGAGTTTGAATTTTATTTACGAAAATGCGGCTATGATTATTTCGATAAAACCCTTAATGAGGTCAAGTAGCCTCCTGCCAGATGTTCTGCTATGCGTTGCGCTAAATACCTCTGCGTGGAGAATTATAATGACGCATGCGCGTGGTGCGGAACATAAAACAACTTCCGCACTACCAAGACAGTTTCATTTCGGCTTACATATCAACTTATTTTGGTAAGTTATTACATAAATATGAATATTTAGGGGTGTATAGTACAAGTGAAACTTGTTACCTTGTTACTTTCGCTAAAACTACCGCATTCGCTCTACGAGCTCATGTGGTAGTTTTAGCGAAAGTAACGCGGTACGAGGAGCTATCCCAATTAGGTTAACTAGTTTCCCTAAAGTACTATACACCTGTGCCTTAAAGTACACCAAATACCAACCTCTGCTATGCAAGTGGTAGTTTTGATGTACCACATACTGTGCCGTTATTGCGACGTACCACCATACTTTGAATACGCAATCTGATTGGTTAGAAAAATAAACTGACCTAGTTATGACGCGATGCCGCGGACGTCGCGATGACTTGCGATGCGATGCAGAATGGTGTACCTGGAAATGTCAACAAAGGAATTATATAAATTATGACCAAAATCGAATATAAATGTGATACTACAGTGAATATTCAGATTCAAAAGGCATACTATATGATGCCTAGCGATAAACAAGTAAGCGAATATAGCTGTTTGCGACTATAAGCGATAGTAATTTACATGGCAACCCGAGTATGTGATGCGGTTGCAAATACCCAAATAACAAATAAATAACTAATATTCTGAAAAGAAATTCATACAGGAAATAAATAACTAATTATATACAATTATTCCAAACAAAGAAAACGAAAAATAACCGAAATAATATATTTTACGAAATAGTGGCAGCAAACACAACAACAAATAGCGTTGTCAACAAAGAATGAATTTGTCTGCTTGACACCATGGCCGAAGCAGAAGTGATAACGATAGACATAAGCGATTTGTTTCCCGTTTTCGCTACAGAAGAGAGCGAAATAACGGAAGGAAATGAGGAAAACGGTGAAGATGTTTTGTTGAAATACATTGATAGTATGAAGAGTACAGAAACTAAACGCAAAACTAGACGCGAGGTCGAATTATTCCAGATTTGGTTACCGTCGCAGAAAGAGTATCGCCAAATATCACTGATAGAGCCTACAAGGCTTAATGTGCTTATCGGCACCTACTTGATTCAACTTAAAAAACGAGATGGTGGCGACTATGAACCCAGTTCCCTTAGTGGGATTTTCGGGAGTTTGAAAAGACACTTGGAAATGTGTAAATATCCGGAAAATATAGTGACCAGCGCGATATTCAAGACGTCGAGGGGTGTTAGCGGGAAGAAAACGAGTGTTAAAAGCGGCAGGCCTTGGAAATAAGCCAAACAGGGTAAGGATTGCAAGAAATAATATTGTGAAATGATTTGATAGTGAACGAAGAGAAGATAGATGAATTTGTGTCAACGATACGTGACATTCAAATTCTTCCCGATTACGTTTTAAGAAGTGTACCGCGTGACCGCTCAACTTGAAATTTAGAAAATTAAAAAAAAACCATTGTGACTGACTAAAAATTTGTGTAATTTTGTTATATTTTACAGGCAGATCCTCTAACATATGAGGATGAGGAAAAACTGTGGGCTAGTCCTGGATTCGATCAAAATACTCCCAAATGTTTGCGTAACTGTGTCTGGTACCTGACAACAAAATGCTTCGGCTTGCGCGGAAGGCAGGAAAGCAGACAGTTATGCTGGGGCGATTGTGTTATCACAAAAAACGATAATAACGGAGAGAACACGGTATCGTTTAAAGAACGGCAAACGAAAACCCGTCAAGGTGACGGTAAATGCTCATCAAGAAGCTTTGTGCCAAAAATGTAGGAGGATGTGGATAAAATGGACCGCTGTCCGATATTCCTAATTGAAAAGTACGCAAAACATAGGCCCAAGTCGATGCTAACTCCTGATTCGCCATTTTATTTGGCAATAAATTACAAAAGAACAGCCGAAAGTGATGTGTGGTACCAGCGTCAGGCAATGGGGGTGAATGAATTGGGCAAAATTATGCCCGATTGTGCAAAAATGGCAAATATTGTGGGTAAGAAAATCACCAACCATTCGGTCCGCAAAACTTGTTGCACAAATATCCTCCACGCAGGGGTACCCCCAAATAGCGTGGCCCAGTTGAGCGGCCACAAAAGTCTATCGTCACTACAGAGTTATGCTACTGCCAGCGAACAACAACAGAAAAGTATGTAAGATGTTCTCAACAGAGGTGCCACAAGGTTCGTTAACTCACCTGCACTGATGTCCATGTCCCAGCGAAGAGCGATAGAGGTGAGAAAAAAAATCCAGGTAGAAGAGAAAATATACTCCGAAATTGTAAATTCCATGATTCATTTCCTAATTTGATCACTTTCTTTCAAATAGAACACATCCAGCGGAGAACAAACACACAGTACTGGGGGGGGGGGGGGGGGGGGTACGAGTACTATACACCTATGCCTTAAAATACCCCAAATACCAACCTCTGCTATGCAAGTGGTAGTTCCGATATACCACATACTGTGCCGTTATAGCGACGTACCACCATACTTTGAATACACAATCTGCCCCTCACCCATACTGCCCCTCAACCACCATACTGTCCCTCAGCAATACTCCCTCTCAACTTTACTGCCCTTACACCAAATTGCTCCTCTACCATACTGCCTCTCAACCATAATACCCTTAATCCATACTGCCCTTTAATCATACTGCCCCTCAACCTCACTGTTCTGAACCATACTGACTCAAACTATACTGTACCTTATAGGGACATTATAGTACAGGGGAAGTATGGTGGAGGGGCAGTTTTGTAGAGGGACAGTATGGTGGAGGGACTGCATTGTAGAGGGGCAGTATGTTAAAGGGGCAGTACTGGTGAGGGACAGTATCATTTAGGGGTAGTATGCAGAAGGGCAGCATGGTTTATGGCCAATATGGTAGAGGGGCAGTATTATGGAGGGGCAATATGATTCCGGAACTTTTTTGGTGAGGGGCACTATGATTAAGGGACAGTATGGTGAGTAGCATCATGACCAAGGGGTGGTATGGGTGAGAGGCAGTATAGTCAGGATCAGTATGGTTGAACGACAGTATGTTTGAGAGGTAGTATAGTTATGGGGCAGTATAGCTTCAGGACAGTATAGCTTCGGACAGTATGGTTTGATGCAATTTGATTTATGGGCAGTATTGTAGAGGCGCAGTGAGGCTGAGAGACAGATTCTTTGAGGGCCAGTAAGATAAGGGCCTATATGGTGAGGGGTAATATGATTCAACATGCCTATCCACGAACCTACTTAGCAACCTGCCCCCTCCTCCACCCCTCACCTTACCAATCTTGCTGGCTGTCCACCCAACAATACTCCTGGTATATCCTCACTGCCCTGAACCATACTGGCACTAAACCATAGTGACCCTCACGTTACTGACCCTCAACAATACTGACTAAAACCATACTGCCCTCATAAGGACATTATAGTAGAGGGGAAGTATATTAAAGGGGCAGCATTGGTGAGGGGCAGTATCATGGTGGAGGGGCAGTATGGTGGAGGAGCAGTATGGTAAGGGCAGTATGGTGGAGGGACAGTATTTATATAGAACGTTCTGACCATGCTGTACAAGTAACAGAACGAGATGCTAGTTTATACAGACCGAGGCATTTATGCCGAGTTCCGTACAAACAGTAAATTAGCATCGAGTTCTGTGACTTGTACAAGCATGGTTGGACGTTATATATTTACTATATACCTGAAATTTAAAAAAAAGTCAATTTTTCTTAACAACCAAAATTTTAATAAATATGTATGGCTAGGTGGTCCGTATTTCAGTGTACGGACCAGTGGTCCGTACAAAATTTTTACGTCATATGCCAAAACGGTGCGTATTTACAGTATATACGGCATGGGTATATAGTAAAGTAGAGGGGCAGTATAGTGAAATGGCAGTATGGTGGAGGGGCAGTATGGTAGATGGGCAGTATGGTGGAGGGGCAGTAAAGTAGAGGGGCAGTATGGTGGAGGGGCAGTATGGTGAAGGAGCAGTATGGTAAATGGGCAGTATGGTGGAGGGACAGTATAGTAGAGGGGCAGTATGGTAAAAGTGCAGTATGGTGGAGGGACAGTATAGTAGAGGGGCAGTATGGTGAAAGGGCAGTATGGTGGAGGGGCAGTATCGTGGAGGGACAGTATAGTAGAGGGGGCAGTATGGTGGAGGAGCAGTATAGTAAAGGGGCCATATGGTGAAAGGGCAGTATGGTAGAGAGGCAGTATGGTGGAGGGGCAGTATAGTAGAGGGGAAGTTATGTTGAGGGGCAGTATGGTGGAGGAGCAGTATGGTAAAGGGGCAGTATGGTGGAGGGGCAGTATTTTAGAGGGACAGTGTGGTGGAGGGACAGCATTGTAGAGGGGCAGCATGTTAAAGGGGCAGCATTGGTGAGGGACAGTATCAAGGTGAAGGGGCAGTATGGTGGAGGGACAGTATAGTAGAGGGGCAGTATGGTGGAGCGGCAGTGTAGTGGAGGGACAGTATAGTAGAGGGGCAGCATGGTGAAAGGGCAGTATGGTGAAGGGGCAGTATGGGGGAGGGACAGTATTTTTTTTGTTTAGACGTTTTTATTGAGTATCTTTGAATAATACAGAGTCATATTTACATGTCACTCCAGTATTTCTCAATAAACAACTTATCAGCACATTTTGGTTTAGCTGGTTTTCATAAGGCTACCTAGTTCTTTGGTAAAATGGCAAAAGTTACATAATAATGTTGGTACATGGTATCATACAATTTTATATCTAGAGACAAATGAATTTCGTAGTTTTATATCCAATTTGTGTTGTAGCATAAGAAGATCAAATAATCATTTTTAACAACAATAGTTCCATTTTACAATGGGATTGAGTTTAACATTGTAGTTTTTGTAATATTTTTAAATTCTTTATATGTCGGGGTCTGTCTCAACAGTGCTGGTAATTTGTTCCATACTGTTGAGCCCATATATTCAACACTATTTAGGTAAGCCTCAATGTTTGGTTGAAATGTTCTTAGGACCGGGGCGGCACACTGTCTCGTAAATCGATCACCTGGTATCACAAATCGTTCATCATTGGCCCTTTCATACATATAATTATTCATATGAGCAAGTCGCCTATGTTGGAGTAGTGGCATATGAGTCCATTTATGAAGGTCTTGGGTTCTAGTATAGCTATTGGCTCTCAGTATTATTCGCAAACATTGATTTTGAGTTCTCTGAGTATAGCGAAAGGGCAGTATGGTGAAAGGACAGTATGGTGGAGGGCCAGTATGGTAGAGGGGCAGTATGGTGGAGGGGCAGTATAATAGAGGGGAAGTTATGTTGAGGGGCAGGATGGTGGGGGAGCAGTATGGTAAAGGGGCAGCATTGGTGTGGGGCAGTATCATGGTGGAGGGGCAGTATGGTGGAGGAGCAGTATGGTGGAGGGGCAGTATGGTGAAGGGACAGTATAGTGGAGTTGTTAATGTAGTTGTTACTTCTACTGGTCCTATTGGTGGCCCAAACAGTCAATATTTTTCTATCACAACTAATAAAAACGTCGCTATCTGAAAAACATTATTCAGGTGTCACTCGCCCGGATATTGACTCGCCCGGACATAAAGGTTACTCCCACCTGCTGTTCTGCAGTATGACCGAGAAGTAAATGAACTATATATTTGGCAGTTAGGTACATTGGGGGGGTTGCACTGCACGAAAACCACTATTTTACATGTATATACGCCATTGCGATAACGCACGTATCGGCTGTATCTTGGATTGTTTATACTTGTATACACCTCTTATACGCGTCTGCGTTTCGGGCGTCTACGAGACAGTTTCCATATGTAGACGCACGCGACTTGGCTGTCTTTCACGCCTGGCGTATTTAAGATAAAATATCCTCTGCGTATAGCGATAGAAAATAAAAAAGGAAGTCCTCCACCCCCAGCACCCGCTGCTGCTATGGGTTATCAGTGTGTTGTTTTAGCACTTTAGGCGGGAGCTCTCTGTGAAGCCCTGTTGCCCTATTGTCTCTGGGCAGGCGGGCGCATGGCTGTGTGCAGACGGGTGTCAAAGCAGCGGGTGTCAAAGCGGCAGGTGTCAAAGCGGCGTTGGCAGCAGATGTGTGGAGGCACTTGGGGTGGTAGGTTGATAACTGACCAGACCTTGTGTTATATATACAGTACCCTAGGTATGACTTCAGAAGAGTGGTGTTTTGAAAAACCTTAAAAACGTAAAAAAAAACGTTTTAAAAAACAAAAAAAACGCTTGGTTTATTATATGTATTTAATGAAAAGATAATAAATAGGATTTTAGAACAATTTTATAAACGAATTGATAATATAACATTGTATTTTCCATAAACCAAGGACTTAATGACTAATGGCAAATTTAATATGCCACCACTGATGTCCCAAGTGGCAGAGGTCGGAATTATTGGAGAGTGGCGTAAATAAACAGAATCAGGCGTATATATGATGTATATAAGACCGCACCATGGACACGTTTATAAGCCACTAGATAAGGCGTCTACGAGACGTCTAATAGGTCGAACTTCTAGACGCAAAATCCTACTGTTAGACGCGTTTTGTATACATATGTAAAATAGTGGTTTTCGTGCAGTGTTGATGACCTAACACAGTTAGGATAGTTAAATACAACAATAGCAGACACAATAGGCATTAATCTGAATTGTGTGTCCGGAAGAGAAATTTGGACATTTTTCATTGAAACCATTTATAAGACCCTCAGGAAAAAGATGGCCCAGGAATTCCTTTTTTTTTGCTACACATATACTACCACCTATTGTCTAATTTCTAATTGCAAATTTGAACCAAAACACATTATGGGTGATAAAGGGGAGGCTGATATTCTGCTGAATTATCGCCTGGACATACCCGTTTACAAAATTTTAATATCCTAAAAAATGTAGAAAAAAACATTCCACTGATTCAATATTTACTCCAAATTGACCGTGAGACATCACACTATGGGTAATAGTTCAGGAACCACATATATCCAGTGCCATTTCCCAAGAATTTGATCAATTATGTCACTTTTATTCAATTTTGGGTCATTCCGGGTGATTTTTAGCCTATTTTAAGCCTCTGGAATCTTAAATATCGATATTCGATCATCAAAACCTATATGTAACATCAAGAACTCATCGACCCTGATGATTTGAGTAAAGAAAAATCATAATAAATTGGATATCCTGAGAATGGGAGCTGGCGGAAGTCCAAAAATGCCAAAAGCTCACTTTTTGTGATTTATGACCATATAAATATATATTTGTGTATATATGTATACAGGTACGGGAATATTATTGTACAGTGATATAAATATTAAAGAGGAAATCCATGAAAGTTTAGGGTCAGAGCTTGTATCCCATCGAGTTTGAATCGCATAGTAATTCACAAGGCAAAGCCGCTTGAATTATGTAGCGATTCAAACGAGATGGGATTGAGCTCTGCCCCTAAACTTGAATGGGTTTCTGAATTTATCTCACCATTTACATTCACTGCACGAAAACCACCATTTTACATATATATACGCCATCGCGATAACGCACGTATTGGCTGTATCGTGCCTTGTATATATTTATTTACGCCTCTTATCCACGCCTGCGTTTGGGGCGTCTACGAAACAGTTTCCATATGTAGACACCCACGACTTGGCTGTATTTCACACCTGGCGTATCCAAGATAAAACTTGCTCTGTGCGATATATATATGCCAGGCGTATATATGATACAAAAAAAAAAGAAAATTGCGACCCGCGGCCCGCCCCGTCCCTAGGGTGTTGGTAGAGGATGCACCAACACTGACCCGCCACCCGCGACCTCCCATCACCCTCTGTATTTTACTATGAATATGATATTGGCATTATACTCGGGAGTACCTTGTACTATTCTATTGACCAGTGTGGAAGTATGACTTGTACTCAGGCTATATATATATATATAAACATACATATATATATATATATATATATTATTATATATGATTAATATATATATATAAATACCGAATGAAACGGTCATTATTATTCACTCCGGAGTTACTCCGTTTCCGTTGTCCGGGTAGTTGCTGTGGATAATGCGATATCCACGGTGATAATTCGTTACGCGTG
Organism: Alentia gelatinosa; assembly: GCA_950022655.1. Classification (NCBI taxonomy): domain Eukaryota; kingdom Metazoa; phylum Annelida; class Polychaeta; order Phyllodocida; family Polynoidae; genus Alentia; species Alentia gelatinosa. The sequence continues at coordinate 61,099,910 of OX465582.1, forward strand.
GTGGTGAGCAGCTCATAACGGTAATCTCCTCATTCCTCTTCTGCTCACCGACCACCACACTTGTGTTTCTCACTTGCTGAGAAAAATTTTAAATCTGGGCGTTTTTCAAGACGGTTCTTGAAAATTATGGGTCGGAGGAGCAAGCCTAGGGCAATGTCTCCGGACATTGAGGATACTTCCCGGAATTTTTCTGGGAAAAAAGAGGAGGAATTGAGGACTTCCAGGTCGTCCCGTGTGAAGATGGGTAGACAGCAGTCTCCCTCACCCGCCACGTCTGGGTGCGATACGGTCGGCCTCGACGATAGGACGATTCAAGATGACAATAGCGCTGAGATGTCTAGGAGAATGGATCGCCTAGAATCGACGATTTTCGCGGCAATTGAACTTTTCCAGGAAAAAGGCCGGTCATCGAAGCGAGACGTTTCCCCTGCGTGTAAAGAGAAATCAGATGAAAGTTCAAGCGATACAAGTGAAAATGGAGCCCAGTCTATCGCCGATACTGATACTACACGAAAGACAAGCAAAGCTACTAAGAAAGAAAATCAAAAGGATGGTAAATATCTCTCAAAATCATATCTTGAGGAGAACGAGAAACTTTTCACTTTAGAGAAACTGACTGTAGTTAACATGAAAATCTTGAAATATATGTTAGCTGAGAGCCAGGATATTACTGGTTTCGTTGATCACATTTCTTTAATCGCTGAAAAGGCCGATACCAGAGTGTTCACCCAGGAGGCTCTTTTGAGGTATGATCAGGCAGTGAAAGAGAGGGTTGAAAAACTGGGTTTCGAAGAATTCGCTAAAATAGATCCGTCAGAAATTGTACGATATCTCTCTTATGATGGTACTATAAGTGCTAAGAAATCTAAAGCTCAGACGTTAACAAAGAAATCAGAACTTACCGGAGTTTGTAAACTATTTAATTCAGACTCAGGGGAATGCAGATTCCAAAACTGTAAATTCCGCCATGTCTGTAGCGACTGTAACTCCAAGTCTCACGCAGCCTATGACTGCAAAGTCAGTAACAAGTCTAACAAATGAAAAGTCCGCAGCGACACGCCAGAAATAGGTTGCGGTTTTGTCAATCGCTACATTGTTTCAACTCCGGAATGCACGGGGTTATCTGGGTACGAGGTCAAAGCCCCGTATGTAGATTTTGACGTGTCGCAAAGTGACTTGGATTTAACGGTTCCTGCGTTTGATTCTCCGGAGTTTGGAGAATTTCTACCTGAGAATTCCGGTGGGTGTGAATCTGACTGTTCTTGTGTCCATTATGTGGGTAATGTAAGAAGTCAGTTAAAACCTTGTCAATTTAAAAGATATGTTTTCAGCGGCAACGAAAATTCGATTTTATCAAAGGCTGATAAAACCTATATCTTTGAGGGCGTGGTCAACGGTTTTAATATAGTTGATGTAGATTGTGATGCTAGTTACGATTGTGAAAATTATTCTAGTATTCTTTCTGACCAGTTTAAGTCGGAAATGGATGATAATGTTAAATGTGAATTAAAATCCAGTAAAATAACTAAAGTAAAGTGTAAGCCTAGGTGTATCCATGCCCTAGGCGCGGTTCAAAAGAGTGATGGTAGGCTCAGACCTATAACTGATTGTTCAATGCCTAAGGAAAAAAGCATAAACAATTTCATGAAAACCACTTACGAGGAGTTTAAATACAATTCAGTATATACAGCCGCCGATACTCTTGTTGGAGGTGAATACATGTGCTTAGTAGACCTAAAAGCAGCCTATAGGTCTGTCAACGTTGCACCCACCGATACTCGTTTTCAAGGATTTAGGTGGGACCTGGGGGGGGGTGACGATTTCTTTATCGACAATCGCTTGTGTTTCGGTCTCCGGTGTGCTCCGAATATTTTTAGTAGAATATCTGACTTTTTGGTTGATTCTGCCCGACAGGAAGGTATTTATGGTATCGTTAATTATTTGGATGATTTTCTAATTATTTCCGATAGCTACGAGAGTTGCCTATCTAAAAGGGATAGGTTTATTGATATAGTGATATCATTGGGTTTCGAAATCTCTATGAATAAGTTGACCCTACCCAATACTGAGTGTGTTTTTCTGGGAATTACGATAAATAGTGTGGATATGTCTTTGACCCTGCCGGAGAAAAAAGTGAAAAATCTAGAGGAAGCTATAACAAATGCTGTGGAGAGAGGTTGTGTTACTAAGAAAGATCTTGAAAGAATAGGTGGTCTCATGTCTTTCAATAGTCAAATAGTTAGGGGGGGTCGTACTTTCAGTAGAAGACTCTTTAACCTCAGTGCCAGTTTGAATAGGTATGAATCCAGAAGAATCGATGATGAAACTCAGAAGGATTTCGATTGGTGGCTAAGGTTTTGCAAGGTTTTTAATTATAGGGCTATAATCATAAAGGATTTGTGTAATATCCCATTGATCTCGGATTCCTCTATGTTGGGTTTTGGTTCATGGGCTGGGAAAGATTTCTTTTATGGAAGTTGGGAGAACAATCTCAATGCCCCGGGTCTCGAGGATCACCTGGAGTTAGGCCCCACCGAGGTAATTGATAATCCGAATATCAATGTTTATGAACTTTGGCCAGTTTTTGTTGGTGTCAGGCGTTGGGGACCTTCCCTTAGAAATTCTAGACTGCATATTATCACCGATAATATGCAGGTTCTTGCTATGATTAATTCCGGTCGAAGCTGTAATAGTGTATGTATGGGCTGGTTGAGGGATATTTTTTGGTTTTGCTTTATCAACAACCTCGACCTTCATGCCAGTTATATCAGATCTGAAGATAACACCCTGGCTGATTATTTATCCCGTTTGGGATACTCTGGTTACTCTAAGAAATGCTTTAAATTACTTGAAGACATGGATATGTGTTGCTCTTCTACTTCCAGGCCCCCCAATGTCTGAGTTACTTAGAATAAAGGAAGGTCTTATTAACTCCGGGGTATCTTCTAATACTAGGAAGGTTAGAGAATTTCAGCTCCGGAATTATCGTCAGTTCTGTGTTAAATATTCCTTAGTTCTCTTCCCATGCTCCGCATCTCAAGCAGGAATATATGCTTCGTATTTATCGGGTTTTTTATCAGCAAGTTCGATAAGGAATTATCTCTCTGGTCTTTGGTACCATCAAAAAGTTCTGGGATTTAAGGATTTCTCAGAGGATTTCAGTTTGAAATTGTTGATCAAGGGTTTACTTAGAGTTGCTCCGAAATCGGATCCTAAATTTCCCATTTCTGTGGATATTTTGAAATCTATTCTGTCGAACCTGGATTTGTCTGTTCCAAACGATTTATCTTTTTGGTCAGCCTGCGTTTTGGGATTCCGGAGCCTTTTGAGGAAATCGCATTATACCAGTTCTCCACATACGCTGTTGGTTTCTGATTTGGTTTTTGAGTCAGATCACTTGGTAATTAATATTCGTAGTTCGAAAACAGATCAATTTTCTACCCAGAACTTCTCAGTGTTTTTGGGTGTTATCCCGGGTTCCGCTTTTTGTCTGGTTGAATTGTTGTCCAGACTTATTAGGGTTTTTTCCCTGGCCCCATCAGACCCCTTGTTTAATGTTGAATCGGTGGTGGGTAACTGTTGCATGCCTTATAATTATTTTTATTATAAGCTCCAGAGGGAAATTAAAGCCTTAGGCTTGAGTGATAAGAATATCACTCCACACTCCCTTCGTCATGGGGGAGCTTCTCTGATGGAGTCTCTTGGAGTCCCTATTGACTCCATAAAACGTAGGGGTAACTGGAGGTCTTCGATTGTTAATCGTTATTTACACCCCGATTCCTCTGTTCTGCTACGATCAGATGGAATCGTCAATGAAATTTTGAAGTAGTTCCTCCTTGTAGTTGGCGGGTGGTTGGCCTGTTATTGTTAATTACTATGTAATTAATTCCACCAACTACTGCCTTGTCTCACTTATTTATGTAATGAAGGTCAATATTATATTATTATATATGATTAATATATATATATAAATACCGAATGAAACGGTCATTATTATTCACTCCGGAGTTACTCCGTTTCCGTTGTCCGGGTAGTTGCTGTGGATAATGCGATATCCACGGTGATAATTCGTTACGCGTGGTGGTGAGCAGCTCATAACGGTAATCTCCTCATTCCTCTTCTGCTCACCGACCACCACACTTGTGTTTCTCACTTGCTGAGAAAAATTTTAAATCTTATTATAGTTGGGAGTTAGCCCATTTTTATGTACTATATTGTGGCAGGTTTATGGGTTTTATACTCGTTGTATATTTACTTGAATAAAGCCTGTTATTGTTAATTACTATGTAATTAATTCCACCAACTACTGCCTTGTCTCACTTATTTATGTAATGAAGGTCAATATTATATATATATATATATGCATATATATATATGTATTTGAAGGGTGGAGCGTATGGCATAGTTCGCTTCATCCGTCCTGTGCCCAATTGGGTCTAGAAACGGCTGCTATGGCTTAATTATTGACATTATTGTAATTATTTCGAGGTATATAATAATAAGAAAACCGTATGCCTGTGTTTCAATTATTATTTTACCTTACCCCTGTCCTCCGGACATTTAAACCTTGGTCAAAAGACCTCGGTTTAAATTCCGGGGACAGTGGTTCGGTAAAATAATAATTCGTCCACAGGAATAAAGTTTTCTCATAATACACTGATCTGTGTGGCCAACTCGGATTGTTAATATGAACCACAACTGCAAAATCCATACACTACGCCAACTGTTCGGTAAAATAATAATTCGTCCACAGGAATACAGTTTTCTCATAATACACTGATCTGTGTGGCCAACTCGGATTGTTAATATGAACCACAACTGCAAAATCCATACACTACGCCAACTGGGGAGAACTCTGACCACTGCTTTCATCCCGGGGAGATGTCAGCCTGTCACCATGTTATTTTGCAAACCGTTCAAGTTCAGCAATGCTGTAAACAAGGTGAAAATCTGGTGTGATGCGAGAATTGGTTACCCTGCGAAAATCTTGTTTTATTGCCCATTCAATATGCGCATGCATCTGGACATGCTCTTCCTGTCAGATTTCACAGACTATTGGACGTACTAGTTTTACACTATAGAAGTTAGTTGGAAATATGTTTTATTTCTCCTATAATAGGCTCTTAAATGTCGTAAAATTATCTTATAACGTTCATTATGACGTTCTTAATTTTGGCAAATTGCTAACAGAGATTATGCTAAATCCTGACAATCTAGGGATTCGAGCACCAATCAATTTCTCACTCTCTAATCGTGGACTTCATCACTGAAGTAAGGGGATGTTCACGCATGCGCACAAGGTACAAGTGGGCGATAAAACAATATCTTCGCAGGGTAACCAATTTTCGCATCACACCGGCACCTATAGACCGCATTAGTCCTGACTTCATTTTGGTGCCAAACAAATCCCAAACTCTGAGAAGCACTGCATAAACGTAACATAATGGCATAGTAGGGTTAAATATACTGTAGAATTAAAAAATTCGAGATGTCTAGATGCCGACTCATGCACTTATGAAGGGATATCCCCTGGGATATCCCAATGTTTGGCACCAGAACGGAGGGAAACCCCAGTCAAATGACGTCACACTAATGCGGTCTATAACAGCGGAACGCAGCGGCCAATCTTCCTGAAATTTGGGTATGTTTTAGTCCATATATCCCCCTAACTAGCAAATTAATTTCAAAACCTTCTTCTAAAGAGAAGTGTACGATACATTGCCGTTTATCCGCGGATATTCATGTCGACGTCAATTCTATATTTAGATGATGAGATATTCACCTAACAGAGTTGGGAGCGATCATTAAGTAATTACAGCATTGTCAGGGTTTGCCCATGTTACACGATTATAACTTGAATGATATTAGTTCAATCTTTCAGGTGGAGCTGGTTTCATAAATCTCTCGTAATATTATGTATCAATGTTAGCAAACATTTGATGGGCGATTTTTGAGTGCAACCGGAACTCTTTTGTAGAAGCTTGGAGTATGGTCTCTAATTGGTCAATTCCTTGGTCACGTGTACAATGTCTTGGAGTGTATTTTACTCTGTATGTGACATACCATAGCATACGTAAACTCAATGTTAAGTCTATGGGATTTTATATTAGGGTTAGGATAAAGGAAACTATATGACATTTGTGTCTGATATCAACCTTTTCGTTTAAGAACAAGTGTATAGAATTCCTTGGCAGTTGGGATAACTCGGTAGTATTTGGTAAATCCACACGATGTTGCTCACGTGCTTGGAATCCGCTTATGCGACGATTTGAAAGCGATTCATTCCGTCACATGCACCGCAGATTTATCGAAGATGACCCTGTAAGCTGAAGGCCAGTGGATAATCTGAAAGAAGTGACTGCCTACCTCAAGAGGGTTACTCCCTATAGTAGAAAGAAATGTTTCTGGTGCGAAACGGGGCATGAAACATGATTAGCGTGGGTGCCCTCAGCTGGAAGCTTTACCTCTCTGAGGGGCCCGGAATAAGAACATTGATGCAGTAATGGTAAGAGGAATGCTTAGAATAAACAGACCTGGCGTTTCAAATAGCCATAACCATGTAGCTACAGTAACAGATGCAGAACCAAGTTTGTTATCTCTTTTCTTGCACAAGAAATGAGCATAACGTATATTGGTTTCATTGACAGTAACCATTCACGATAAAACTATACCGCATACATGGTGGTTAACATGAGATGGTGAGTATGAGGGGGATGTGAGTAGGAGAGGACCCAAACACAAAACTCTAGTATACATAAAACCAAATGTGTCTCTACAACGTCATCATTGAATACATTTATCGAAGTATTTGCCATGGATATTTTTTCATACGCGCTTAGTGTACCATTTCGTACTTATAGACCCTTAGTCTTACAAAAAATACTTATCTCCTTTACTAACAACGGAATAGCAACAGATCGGAGAAGTACTTTACAGTTGAGGCACATCTTGTGATCTAGAAACCGCATATAAGCATATGAAATGCGATTATTCTCCATACAATGCAAGTAGAAACCAGAACGGGACCTGTTTGTTTCGGGGCTAGAAAATCCCTGTGTGACTTCGTTTCAAGGCAAATTCCCTTAAAGGGACGTGATAGCTATGTAGGGCCCATGTAGATTTGGTTCAAATCAAGTCAAAGCTCAAAATATAGATAAATAAATAAATAAATATTAAAAAAAGAAAAAATTTCTTCTTTTAAATATTCTTGATTCGAATGCAAGGAGTATTCTTCTTTAAAATATTCTTGATTCGAATGCAAGGAGTACAAAATAAAACCAGAGCTTGTATAGCTGGTTCTTATTCACCTCTCCGATCTAAATAAACATTGCTGATGAAACAAACTACGTAGGATTTGAGAGGGGAATTCTTAGTGCGCATCCTGCGATGAATAGCCAAAAACTTGATGCATTAGAAAAATATTCACAAACATTCCTTTTGTAGGTTCAATTTGACAAGTTCATGAAACGAAAAAGAAAATTGATCTAATGAGGTAGGCTTCTTTCACCCTAACTTCAAAGGGTGTTTTATAGTGGGGGCTTGAGATTCGCTTAAAGAAAAATTGGTAAATAGGATTGTAAAAACAACGAAGGATTGGGGTTGAAAATAGGATTTGCGGCAATTTGCTTCAGACGAACCAGGAGAGGTTTGGTACAGAGTCAGGAAGCGGAGCGTTGAAGATAAATGTTCAGGGTAATAGCGGAGATATCCTCACAGGGGCAGAGATCAAAGGGGATTAAGCTGAGGGGTGGAGCCGCACACCTGCATGTGACTGCTAATCACTCCTCCAGTGTAAGCATCCCTTGCAACCCTTCAGGGGGTCGTCCATGCTCACTTCTTACGGAGACTAGAGTTCCGGTAATGTTACTAACATGCCTGTTCAGCCAAAGGCAATGTTGTTATTTTCTCTGTTTTTATATTCAAGAAAATGACGTACATTCACCCTACTGGGCGCTCTTACATGTAGTCGTTATAAAAAAAGACTTAGCATGATGGTCCATGAGCTATCTTTAACAGGAAGGTGGACAGATACAAGACATATACATCAATATATATACAAGACAATACATGACCAAATTATATTGTTATATACCAGTGCCTCATGTCTCATTTATATTGACTAGCAGTATAAATTCCATTCGTCTAAGCAGTGGCGTAGTATGAGAAAACGTGGTTACTGAGCCCGTACGGGTGGCCGTTCGAGGTCATTTGATGAATAAATATGGCCCGACGCCGCAGGCGGGAGGGCCATATTTTTTCATCAAATGTGGCAGACCGCTATGAAGCCAGTAGAGCCCGAGCGGCCGTACACACCACATGGATATTACGACGTTATTTCCCAGCAATTACAAGTTAAGTATATATTGGATTTTTACGCTATTATAACTGCCATAACATGTCTTAATGTCCATAGATGAACTATATGTTCTTTATTATTCATGAAACAACGTAAATTTGCTCAAATTCAACTTTTTATTCAGTGGAAAATTCACGCCGGTTAAATCTGGTCAACTGTCTAATTAGGTCAACTATACTCCGCATCTACAAATAGAACCATATGTACTCGGTCCGTAAGTTATCTGATCGAGCAAACATAACAAATTATTAACTCTGCATCTATTACATCTTACATTTTAATGTTGATGTTTATGGTATTAGCCTTGAAATTAGCACTCGATAATAATCCCTTAACGAATTCTTGTTGTGATACATTCATTTTTTTTTGCAATGTGAGACTACGGGCTTCTGTAGAAACATCTCGATTTAGCAAGTCGACAGTGAGTTCCTCGTCATCCAGATCATCTATGAACTCTTGTGTCAATACTGCCCCCTTGAGAGAATTCCCAGTTCGAGCCTATGCAGTTGTTATATTAGGAGTAGGTTTAACGCAATTCCTTGTTGATATTCGCATGTGCGTACCTCGTTTTAATTGATATGAACTGATTATATGTAGTTTTTAATTGGATATATATTTCTATATTAATATATTTCTATATATTATATATATTTCATTTTATTAATTTAAGATGGCACCTGCAACGGAGGAAGAAGAGCCTGTGATGGAACTTGATGCTGACGATGCTTCAGCCTCTCCTGATTCACCGCCTGTCTCCCCCAGGTCCCCCACGCCACCTATACCACGGGAGGACGAGGAAGCTGTGGCGACGCTCCTGTCGATAAGTGCTGTCACGGACGTACAACACCACGGAGATGGGTGGCAAAAGGCTGCTGTTGTTTCTGGATCTGTAACCACACCTGCAAGTGCACCAGCCCTTCCCACAGAGGTCATGAGCGTGGATGACGACTCTGGTGATTCCGAAGTAATCGAAGACACGGTCCACAAAACCACTCTGCCCAGACTGAAGAAAGGTGTGGCCAAACCCACCAGAGCAGGACCATCGGGTAGGGCCCTCAAGGTACAGAGAGCCCGGAAGGGGCGGGAACTGGACCTGGAATTGAAGGCAGTTGAACTAATGGAAAGGAGAATGGAGTTCATGAGTAAAATGGAAGAGTGATTGGGCAGTGCCTATGATGAGTGGTCGATGTGGGGGCGCTTCATTCAGCAGAAGGTGAGGCGCATCGAGCCTGAGGCAAAGAGGGAGGAGGTGGCCAACCGGGTTCACCGCATCGTCGCTGAGGCCCTGCATGGCGAGTGGAGTGAAGAACATCCCCAAAAAAAAAACACAGGCACACAGGTCTCTTCGGAACCAGAGGCACCGATGGTCCAAAGCACACCGAGAGTGCTTCTGGCCGCTATTCAACCACAACCACATCCAGTGCAGACACATCCAGTGCAGACACATCCAGTGCAGACACATCCAGTGCAGACACATCCAGTGCAGACACAGGCAGTGAACAAACCTGCCCCTACAGCCAGTATGCCACGGGACCCTGTCGTGAGCGGCCTTGTGACCGCAACTCCTGGACATGGAGCTGCCATGAGGCAGTACCAGCCAGCCATCGGAAACTCACCTTGGGAGAACATGAGCTACACAACACTTCTGTCGGGATCCTACTATGAGCCAAACAACTTCTGAGCTGAAGACTTGTAGCATAGAACTAGTTGTCTTTCCCGTGTTGTGTTTATTGGGATGTGTTTATTGGGATGTTCTGCATCTCAAACAGTTGCCTATTATATTAATAAAAGCTTAGTAATAAAGAAATACTTATTTATATTGAAATGTACATAACGAAGGAATTTTATTTGGGAGAAGTAGCAACAGTTGGGGAAGTAGAAGAAAATTTATATACACAATACAGTAAAAGCCCTCTTAAGGGACACCCTCAGTTATGGTATCTGACAGGTTTTATACAATGGGTCGTGGTTTACTGATTCACCATACATTTTCAATGGGGGCTTTGTATACGATGGATAAAAAAATAGAGAATACCTACATAAAGGAAGCAAACGATGGCTACTAGGTTAACAGGTTTATTAATAACACATTAATAAGCAAATAAATATAAATTATACAATAACCTCTATCTCCCCCATTTCCCCCCCCCCCCCCCACCCCCCTTGACTTACAGTATTTGCCAGAGCGGCCGCCTAATGAGACAGTGGGCCGTTAGGCGGCGGTGAACGGCAACACGTGCATTGGCTCACGACTACCTACAGTTACAGTTCTCAACTGGTGGATACGGTTATAACTATGTATATACGTGGCGACACCTAGAGTCAAATGGGTGCATTACAGCTAGTGGTTCAAAGCGTGACGTCAGACAGTGCGACGAGGAAACCATACCAGTCGTCTTCCCAACACAACGCAAGAGGTACGTCATTTACAAATCGCTAAGCTGAACTATAAACACATCTTTGCAGCCGTGTTGTTGTAGTTTCGTTGTTGTGATCTCGGCTGAATCTTTGTGCAATTGGTAAAAATAAAGCCTAGTCAGTCGTCGCTTGGTGATAATGATTAAACCACAAGGACCTGTCAGTCCGTTTTTACTTGCGAACCTTGTATGAGCAGTAGGCCTATGTGCAAGGTGCCTGGAATTGGGGAGGGGGCGGGGCAACACTTAGGAAATCGTTCGCAACAGGCTTCCGATTTCAGTAGGCCTAACTCATTCTCAGTGGGTGATAAACAGATAGATATTTCATATTACATTTGATGATTGCAGATGCCCGGAAAACGTGTGTTCATGGAATTGCAGAAGGCAAAGAGGAGGGAGGTGACCAAGGCGTGGCGGGCCCGGAAAGCAATGGAAGATCCGGGATTCACGGCCCGGGAGCAGGAGCGCCTCAAAGTAAGGGACTGTTCATTATTTATGGAAGGGGGGGGGGGGCAAATTTTAATAGATTATTTGCAGGGGAGCGCCTCAAAGTAAGGGACTGTTCATTATTTATGGATAGGGGGGAAGGAATGAGCTACTGTAGGGGGGGGGGGGTGATTTTAGGAGATTATTTGCTGGGGGGGAAGAAATGGAGGTATTCGTTTGGGGGGGGGGGATTTTCTTGGAAGGTATTTGCCGGGGGTGGGGGTGGGGATATTTTTTTAGTGGTATTTGCCTTGGGGGGAAGGCGGTATGAAATCAAAGACTGACCGAGAACGAGAAACGTTTCGCCCACAGTGAGGACGTTTGCTTATTATTATATACCTTAAATCGATGAAAAAACTTTGTTTTGATGACTTATTAAGTCGCACTCACGGCGGGCACAAACATTATTATTACTGCACCCCTAGCAGCGGGCAGTATTTCATGGACATTCGCACACAAGTATATAATAAAACTTTTTTGGCAGCTCCTTGTATTGTATAATTGGAGGAAGATTATTTTAAATTTTGCATTTTAATATTCAGAAATACCAGAAGAGAAAGGCAGACATGACCCCCCGAGAACTGGCCCGCCACAATGCACGTGCGGCGGAGGCAGTGCGGCGCTGCAGGGCAGCCAAAAAATTAACAGGTAAGTAGTATGTAGTAAGATAGTGAATAATGTTATAACCATATGCAAACGTGAAATACCAAGTTACACGAACTGCACTTAAAGAGGGACCATCCATAAAGTATCTATGCAGAGAGGGAGGGTGGGGGTGAAAAGATTTCAGAAATTTTCGAAGGCTCCTTCTTTGCTCTATTGCGTGCGACATCGGGAGATGGGGTTTGGGGGTTTGTCTCTTGTCTGGATGGCATGTGCATTACCTTTGCCGTCGGATGATACTTCAGGGGGATACGGTGTTAACATCTATCCACCCCAATACAGATGTGTACGTATAGAGTGTACGGTCACAGGTATTGGAAGGAGAATATTTATATAGATAAATATATTACAAACTGGGTTACATGTTATTTTAACATCAGATAAAACACACCTCACAGCAGGTACCGGTGCAGCCATATAGAAATAGATACATAGCATTAACGTATAAATTACTTTCTTAACTAGAACTGGAGAAGAAAGGGGAAGGGTCGGTGCTGGTTGGAGGGAGGAGGCGGTCGGCGCGACTGCAGGCCGCCACAACCACCCCCCAGGTGGTCCCTAGGTGAGTGACCTATCTACTGCAATTAAAAAGTTTCTGTAGGCCATTAAGTTAAAGACATATAGTGTAGACTTTCACCAATAATATAGTTCTCCATTAACCTGTTATTGCAGCATATAAATTGTGCTACGAAAGTTATTTCTGATGGTACAATGATATTATTATGATTTATTCTAAATAATTTTCATTGAATGAACATTCAATCAACTTATTTCGAAGTACATGATGATTCGACTAGACTATTTTTCCGGAATCTCATTCAGGAGATTCTGACATGCCAGAATCTCCGGGTATCTGATTCCTGGTGCATTTGCTAAGGAGACTCTGTAATTGGTAGGTAATAAATATATATGTAGATATTTAGATAAATATATTACAAACTGGGTTACATGTTATTTTAACATCCGATCAAACATTAATTTCCAAGCACATATATTACAATAGACATACGTGGATAACACACGCACACTTTTGCGCAACACATATCCCAACAGGGTAAAATGACTATCTGTGATCTTCTCTTAATACTTCCCTTGCTTTCCTACAGCAACCGCGGGCGCCAGAAGACAACAGCCCCTGGCCGCCTCATTCACCTCTTCGAGGACGTTTGGGTGCGGCTGACCTCGGAGGAGTACGGGAGGGTGGTGGGGAATTAGATAAGGGGGAGGGGTAGGGGTGGGGTAATTTGGCTAATAAATGTACGTACTAAATATTTAAATGTTTGTTTTTCTGTAGTACTTGCAAAAACGCACGCTTGCAGAACAGGTTAAATATAATCTTATAATATTATATAAGTTTATGATTGTTGTGACCTCTGGTGGATACGGTTATAACAACTTCCAAAACTTGCTTTTGATATACGGTGGGTAGAGAGATTAGCTGGTACGAATAATCTTATTATATTAGCATACTGGTACATTATTTACAGCTCACAATTACTATATATATAGAAACATTGATACCCAATTCCCCCCCCCCCCACCCGAACTATATACTTAGCTTATATTTAAATTTCTTCATCATCTGTTTGTACAAAAGTTGTATTCATACTTAATAACCAACACTAGCCATTTGCCAGGAGACTGATCCAGCTTCTGACATAAAAAAATCTGCCAAACTCTCGCGAATGACCTTCGCTTCTCTACCCGGGTTCCGGCTTTGAGATAGTTCCAGGTTATGAAGGCCTTCAGAAGACAATGCATTTGCAATGACGGCCTCGTGACCATCATTCGACAGGCACAAATAGCCCTCCCCGATCTCACGGCGCAGAAAATTGTGTAATGTACAGCTGGCCAAAACTGTGTCAGTAGCACTTGCCGCACTTTGGTTAAGTGGTTGAAGAAGTGCCCGAAATCTGTTTGCCAAAATTCCGAAGGCATTCTCTGAGACGCGTCTGGCCCTACTTAACCGGTAGTTAAATATCCGTTGACGTATCGTTAGATTCCTTCTTGAGAACGGCTTCATCAGTGACGGTGTCAGACTGAAAGCGTCATCCGCAACAATAACATGTGGGGTGGTACCAGCTCCACCAGGTAAACTAACCAAACCAGGCATTTCTAACGTGCCATCTTGCATTGCCGACTGGAGAACCGATTGATTCCATACTCCGGCATCACCGGCGCGCCCTTCGGCGCCAACATCTAGATACAAAAACTCGTAGTTGGCATCTACAAGCGCCAGCATGATAATTGAAAAATGACCTTTATAGTTATAGAATTTTGACCCCGACCCAGCTGGGGGGTAGATGGAGACATGTTTGCCATCCAAGGCACCTATGCAATTGGGAAAATTCCATTTTTCCCAAAAAAGCTGTGAAGTCCCCTGCCAAGCTGCCAAGTTTGTGGGTGTCTGGAAAAATATTAATATGAAATTTTTTAGCATAACTCATAACACAGGGTGGAAAAGGTGATGCTGAAATTGAGAGAGTGACCTAAATAATTGTTATCTATTTCAGATGCATACTGGTGAATGTATATATCATATGGTTGAATCCCGAATTGATCTGTCTTGCTTGTACGAATGTGGATAATTATCATTTTAACCGAAATTTTTACATCACCGACTTTTAGATTGTGTGGAGAGTTTGATACATGAGACTTTCTCAGTAATCCACGAAAACATTTAACCTCATATACGGTCTTATCTCCTGCTATATGCTACACTACACTACACGGGTGAGGGAACCACCTACCGTTAGGTACTCGTCCTTCATAGCAGCGTATATCATCTGACATGTATGCCGTATAATCTTGAAGATGGTTGAACGTCCCACACGGAATTGGTGCGACAGTGCCACTCCTGTTGCACCTGTAATACAAGTCGGTGATGAGTGTATAGGGGACAGAGCCATTGTTAGTTCATGAAGCAGTCACTAGGTGGTCGGGGGACAAAACCTGTATTCTGGCTCTTTCTTCTGACAAAATTTAGCTGCCTTTTAATGTTTTACCAAGGTTCCTTTTACTCTCTACACCCATCCCAGAGCAGTAAGATATAATGCAAAAACCATGGATACGATTTTTTCACATGGAACATGTTATTTACATATGTAAGGAAGGCAAGAAAATTGACATTTCCCAATCATCACTCACTTATATTGCACCTCCATTAGTGAAGAACAGTAGCTTTTTCACCTACTTTAGTTACAAAACAACTACTAGGGGGCATTATGGCGGCTGCCATAGATCATAGGCTAAAGTTCACTACTATCAGACATTTTATTCTTACCTGTGGCCAGGAAGCGCAATGTTATTATGAGTCGCTCTTCAGCACCGATTGGTCTCCGCATTTGGGTGCTCTTATATGTGATCCTGGGCCTGAGTATCTCTAACAACATGTAGAACCGTTTGCTATCCATACGGAGCAATGCTCGGAATTCAGCGGTATCATCCATCTGAGTAAAACAATGAACACACCCATAGGTATGGAAGGCATTCCAGAAAAATCGGATGTAAAATTATAATACATATCTTTACATGTAAAATTTAATGTGATGTTAGTGACATGCATAAAAAAACTTAGATATCCCTTGTAAACCAGAAAGATGTTCATTTGGCCTATTTTTCTTATTATTTTATTGACATTATTATTATTATTGACATTATTATTTATTACACATTATCAGAAATGCATATATATGCTACACATAGTGCATAGAACACATAACATGCTTATGTAATTTTATCCTACCCATAATATAAAATCCCATAGGCTTAACATTGAGATTCTGTATGCCACGCTGACTGGCATACGGACGTTTGTATGCTACTAGTGGCATATGGAATTTTGATGATTATCATTCATGATTTCAATATTAAAATATTGTAGAGAGGGGTAGGATAAAATCAAAACCTGATTCGTTTTACTCTTGGCTCCCATATGCCACTCCTAGAGTTTGGTTATGGATACCACAAGGCTCCGCCTCGTGATATCTCTACGCCAAACTCCAGTAGTGGCATACGGGAGCCAAGATTAAAGCTCATCTGGTTTTACGATAATATTCTGATTAAAACACTGTTCTGTGTATGAAAGCGGCTGCTGGTGCAAGTTTACAGTATACCAGTACCGTCGTTTAACAGAAGGTGGCAGCACGGATGATTTTCAACTGTGACCCTGCCTTGCATGATTTATACGACAAACCGATGCGGAATGTATGCTTAAATTGGCTTATAACAGTAAGCTCTGCTTAGATGGAGTGTACGAGGTAAATTGTGTTCTTTGGCCATTTCTTTTGTGAACTTATTCGCTAGTCTGTACTTTTCTTTACATTTTCTAGCCGGTTGTTATAAAACTATGGATGTGGTACTGGTAGCAACTTTACCGGGGCGTTGCTCACTAGTGAACACTCCCACAAATACTTACACGTACATAACATAGTTCAATTTGTATCGTTTCACATATTTATCTAAGGCAGTTTTCATTTGTGCAAAAAAAAAAAAAAAACTCCTCTGGGAATCGAACTACCAAAACCAAGATCGGCAGTCGGATGGCTTAACCACTTCGCCACGCAGTCCCTCTCCTACTCTACTATGAGATTCTAATATACACGTATTTGAAGTTAACTATATGGTTATTTCAGTATGTATACGGTTATTTCAGCATGTATATGTTCTTTACCCACAATATGTGTGTCGCCTAGTGCAGGTGGGGAGATCTTTTCTCATATACACAATTTCATTTGAATATAAAATATATACCTACCGCTATGAGCTCTGTTGGCAACGTAAACATAGTGTATTGATTGTCTGCTGCCTCCCGTTTCTGTATCCATGGTTTTACCCACCACTTTCGTTTGGATCTCTATTTTTTTGTTGATTTTCCTGTTCTCGACGCATTATCCTTATCACACTTATCATCTTCAAGTGGTAATGGAGTTATGGGCAGATCGGAGTCATCAGCCATGAACAGTAAAGCAAGCGACAACCACTCCTCTTCCATTTTCCTAGTTTCCCGCTCTTTCACCTGATGTACCTCCAGTCGCAAGGGTATGGATCGCAAGGAACGCGACGCACAGTGTGACCAGGATGGCCTTGCGATTCTAGGTACATGCGGTACCCCGGAGCGCAAGCTATATGGAACGTTGGGCTTGCGATCCTGTACCTACCAGAGGTACAGGATCGCAAGCCCCCCAGAACGCACAGTGGAGACAGGCTTTATGGCCAGATGTCATGGATCGTCGTCAAATGGACAGGGAGAGGGGTAAAAAATAAAGCTAGGAGTATGGTCAAATCTTTTGGTGTGTAAGTAGTACAGTTAGTGGTGCATATGTTGGAAGTATGAGGGTAGGTTAAATACCAAGAGTAAATGTACACTACAGGGCCAAAGTTGGCAGTACATTTACTATGTGGAAACAATTGACTCCCTTTTTCTGTACACTGCAGAGATAATACTGATGAATATAATTTTGAAGGCTAATTGTCCAGTATGTCTTTAAGCTCCATGACTAGTTTGTGTAGGTATTCTTTCTTTTTTGTTCTGAACCTTACTAAGGTAATATAAGCTAGGGGGTCAATCGTTTCCACAGGGAGTCAATCGTTTCCACATTCTCAGATATAGGGTCATAACTATGTACAAGGAAGGAGTACAAGAAAGCTGGTACCATGTGAAGTTACCTTGATATAAGGGGGTATTTATATGGAATGGACAATAGTTGAATATAACATACATGTGAGTTATCACTGTAGGGTGGGAGTCAATCGTTTCCACACAAAAACTACACAAAACAGGTGAAAAGGCTCCCAATGCTATTACAATACAGCTAGGCATAATTTTATTTCATATAAACATAGATACATGTTAAGGCTTACCATAACATCTTTTATTCCCCTCCATGCTATATGTAGATATTGGCAGGGCCACCCCCTCTGGGAGTCAATCATTTCCACACTAAAACTACACATGTAAATTTTGAGGTAGAGGGTGCGGTTGGGAGGTCGCGGGTGGCGGGTCAGTGTTGGTGTATCCTCTACCAACACCCACAGGCCCGGGCGGGCCGTGGGTCGCAATTTTTTTTTTTTTTTGGTATCATATACACCTGGCGTATATATATTGCGCAGAGTATATTTTATCTTAAATACGCCAGGCGTGAAAGACAGCCAAGTCGCGCGCGTCTACATATGGAAACTGTCTCTCGATTCCGACTGTACAGCGGAATATGAATGTGATAATTACAAATCTGTTACAGAGGGAATTTGTTCTGAAAAATTCGAAGAAGTGGTAAAATTGGAACTGGAAAATGGTAGAATTACTAAAGTATTAGAAAAGCCTAAATGCATACACGCATTAGGTGGGGTCCTAAAAGAAAATGGTAAATTTAGGCCCATCACTGATTGCTCTAGGCCTGTAGGTGAGTCAATTATCGATCACATGAAAGAAACATTTGAATCTTTTTCCTATAATTCAATCGAAATGGCAGTTGAATATCTCAATCGCGATGATTACATGTGTCTGGTAGACATAAAATCAGAAAATCGTTCTGTACATATAGACCCTACCAATGCTGAATCTTTAGGTTTCAAATGGAAAGACAACTACTACAGGGATAACAGGTTGGCATTCGGCCTAAAATGCACTCCTAATATATTTAGCTCAATTTCGAATTGTATAGTCAAAATCGCTAAATCTAAAGGGGTGAAGAAATTGGTAAATTATCTCGATGATTTTCTAATTATTGGTACCACATACGAGGAGTGTCTCAGAGACAGAGGAATCGTCATCGATACGATCGAGAAAATGGGTTTTAAAATATCCTATAACAAAGTAACAGATCCATGTAGAAATATAATATTTCTAGGTATCACAATCGATTCAAATGGAATTGAGTCTTCCACAGGAAAAAGTGGATAAAATATCAAAAACGATAGAAGAAACGATATCAAAAGCTTATGTAAATAAAAAGGATCTCGAGAGACTGGGCGGTTTAATGTCTTTTTGCGCTCAAATCGTCAAAGGCGGCAAAACGTTTAGTAGGGGCCTGTTCGATGCTGCTAAGGATTTAAATTATAAATCGAAGAAAAAGATTGATGATGATTTATCGGCAGACCTAGAATGGTGGTGAAGTTTCTGTCGTATTTTTAACTGTAAATCGTTAATACGCACTCAATGTCATAATGTACCTATCGTGACCGATTCATCTTTCAAAGATTTCGGCGGTTGGGCTGGGTGCGATTATTTTTTCAGTAGTTGGGAAAAAATTCCTTGTGATCTAAACAGATGCGGTCATCAAGAAGAACCGCCTATAAGCGATATTTACGGTATGAATATCAATGTACTAGTAATTTGGCCTGTACTAATCGGTCTCAAAAGATGGGGGAGTATTTATCGTAACAAAAAAGTACAGGTGGTTACTGATAACATGCAAGTTCTTTACATGTTAAACTCGGAAAAAAAGCAAAAATAAAACATGTATGTCATGGTTACGAGAAATCTTTTGGACATGTTTTATTTACAATATCGATATTTGGGCTACTTATATCAAAAGTACCGATAATACTTTAGCAGATCAATTATCAAGGTTGGAATACAGTGGGGTATTCGAAAAATGTGTTTTTACCCTCAAATCTCATAACATGTGTTGTCCTGAATTACAGACCTAATCCAGGAAGTTCAGGATAAAACGGAAAAATTTCTGTCTGTGGCTATCTCAATCGCCACAAACAAATCCAGGGTAAACCAATTAAACACTTATTCACGATTTTGTGATAAATTTAATCTCAAATTATTTCCATGCACTCCTACACAGGCTTGCTGGTACACTTCATATATGTCTGATTTTTTATCGCCAGTATCGATAAAGAATTATCTTTCTGCCGTTTGGTGGAAGCAGAAAATGTTGGGTTATCGGGATCATTCCGATGACTTCAGGTTAAAAATGGTAATCAAGGGTATCCATAGATCCTTTACTGCAAAGGACAATTCTCGTTACCCTAATAATGTTCAAGATTTGTAAAGTATTTACCATGAATTAGACATGGAAAATTCAGACGATCTAAATTTTTGGTCAGCTGTGGTTTTATGTTTTCGAGGATTATTAAGAAAATCACATGTAACGATTTCACCTCATAATCTACTTGTTGGGGACATTAAAATCGATTCTACGCTTATTACAGTCCACATTCGTACAAGTAAAACAGACCAGTTTGGTCTAGACCCTTATGATATTTTTATTCATTCAATTCCAGGGTCAATTTTGTGTGTCTACAAAATCTTATGTCATCTAACCTATCGTAAAGATTCATCTTTACCGTTAATAAGTCTAGGTAAAAAATCTCCAAAACCAATGTCTTATGGTTACTTCAATTCAAGGTTAAAAAGTTTATCAAAACAATGTGGAATTATGGGTAATGTCTCTACTCACTCTCTACGCCATGGTGGAGACATTTCTCAAAGACCTGGGTATGCCGATTGAGGTAATTAAATCTAAAGGAAATTGGAAATTGGCTGCAGTATATAAATACTTGCATAATACTGAGTCCCCTTCTGAGGTCTCATTGATAAATTCGGTTTTGGGTGATTACTCTAAAAATTCGTAATTGTGTTTGGCGGTTCTTGCCCTGGTGTATGTTATTCTCACCGAACTACAATTACTCGTTCGTTATACATTGTACTTTATACTTCGTCTCCATAACTTATATCACTGTATAACTGCCTGTTTATACATATATAATTATTAGACTAAGCTACTACCGTCGTCACCTAGCGAGTTGCTATGGCGTTTCTATGGTATAGCGGTTATTGATCTCTTACGTCAATAGTTCTATTGACGGTTGCCGTGAGCGCATTCGTCACTCTACCTTTGGATGTCATCAGGACTGGACCTGTAAATTTTAGATTTTAGATTTTAAATTTTAGGGTTAAGTTACTCAGTCTGTACATTGTAATACTGAGGTTCCAAGGATTGTACTTCCAGTAATAAGGGTTAGGGCCTGGTGTATGTTATTCTCACCAAACTACAATTACTCGTTCGTTATACATTGTACTTTATACTTCGTCTCTATAACTTATATATAGAAACATATAGGACAGACAGGAATAAAATATATCCTGGTAAGCCTTAACAGGTATAAATGAAAGAAAATATATATCTAACTATATTATGATAGCACTGGGAGCCTATTCACTTAGTTTGTGTAGTTTTTGTATGGAAACGATTGATTCCCACCCTACAGTGACAGCTAACAAGTATGTTATATTTAAATATTGTCCATTTCCTATAAATACCCCCTAATATCAAGGTAACTTCACGTGGTACCAGTTTTCTTGTACTCCTTCCCTGTACTTAGTCCTGAACCCATATCTGATAATGTGGAAACGATTGACTCCCTGTGGAAACGATTGACCCCCTAGCTGATATCACCCTTGGTAAGGTTCAAAACAAAAAGAAAGAATACCTACTCAAACTAGTCATTGAGCTTGAAGCCATATTGGACAATTAGCCTTCAAAATTAGATTTATCAGTATTATCTCTGCAGTGTACAGAAAAGGGGAGTCAATCGTTTCCACATAGTATATGTACTACCCAACTTTGGCCCAGTAGTGTATATTTACTATGGGTATTTAATCTACCCTCATACATCCAACATGTGCCACCCACTGTACTACTTACACACAAAAGGTTTTGACCATACTCCTAGCTTTAATTTGGACCCCTGTCCCAGTCCATTTGACGACGATCCGTGATATCTGGCCATATATGATTTCTAACACACTGTGATCCTTTTTTTTGTCTCCGCCTCATTATTTATATCAGAACCCACTACTTTACAAGCAGTAACATGGCTTCCCATTGCATCTACTTTAGTCTAAACAGCAAGACCACATAGAGCATTCACTGATGATATTAACAAAACATTAGGTTGATTCCACAGTGTCAAGTCTTATACCCTCGTAGAGCTACTGATCACACAAATACGATGACGGTCCTATTTGACACTGTTAACTTCATAGGATGATATAAATGGCAATTTTGTTGGTTATCGAAGCGACTTGGAGCAGAAGGTCTAGCAGACAACTTGATGTCCCTGGCCATTACATTAATCCTTTCTGTCTCACAGATCCGAAGTTTTCACCATATTAACCACACTTCTGATGAGTATTCTGCCATAATGTTTATATACTCTTGTAGCCCAAAGCCTTAGATTGAACATGCTTGCCTCTGTTTCCGTTGTTAATCTATTAAATGTCAAGGGGAAAGGTTTATACACAGTGTCCATTGCGTAGAGAATCTGCTTAGACATATTGAATCTGTCGGTCCTGCCCCCGCCAACCGTTTTGCCCTCGCCCATGAGTTTGGACTTTTGATATTGCTTGGGTATCCTTAGGAGTTGTTTTATTTCATAATACTTTATGATCGTGTAGGTAGTGATCGTATTTGAAAATGGATGTTTGTTTCATCGACTTAAACATCTTTATATGTTGACACAAATAAAACTGCTACAAAAGTGTGTACAGGCAGATGCAATGGACGTTTATTTTTAACATCAGCACCTATTTAAGGCCAACTTTGGTTCCACTTTTCTCATACCCAATAGTTGTTTTTATTCACATTCACAGAGCTACAAATCATCTTATCGTAATGGTCATTGTAACTGATTAAATCATCAATTTGTGGAGAAAATGGCGAAATTGTACCACTACCTCCTTCAAAACAATGGACACGCATCGGTATGGCAAAACAGGCCAGTGTTACAAGGGTGCACCTGGTAGAAGTCTGCAGCGATAGTACATAAGAACACCATAAGGGGCACGGCGGTATCATATTTCCCGGCCCATTTTGGCATGCGGCAGTTAAAGGGTTAACATCCACATTTCTTCATATGATTGGTAATGTAGGAGTCCACATCAAAGATCCCACTAAAATGTATCCCCTTAGACTGGTCTCATGGTTTTCATGACAGGTTAGTTACCATGACAACCTAGGACCAACCAAAACAACCACTATTTTACCACCAAATATTGTCTAAAATCTCATTTCTTATTTGTATAGCTCAAATTAGAGATCAAATTAAAGTTCTCACTGTCATACACCACCTTATACTACTTTCATGGTTGTCATGACAATTTGGTCACCATAGGGGTGGGATTTTTAAAACCTGCTAAATTGCCAAAATAAGCTTATTCAAGGTTCATGTTGTATAAACGTATCTCATGAATGTAAAAATGAAATTATTTGGTGTATCTTTTGATAATCTTTCTTTCCAACATAGGGTTTTGTAGAGCTCTGAGGAATTTTTCCTTCCGAAAATCAACAAAAACTGTGATTTTCTATTGATTTTTGCTTTGTTCAAAATCTGGGAGACACAATTTCGAGCAAATTGTATTTATTAACATGTTTAAAGCATATGTCATGAGAAGTGTAGACAATATAATTTTGATAATTGGTAAAAGATTGAAAAAATATTAAAACGGTAAAAACTATCCAGGACCTTCAAATTTTCCAACATAGACACCCATAGAGTATGTTGTTCAAGACCCCGACTTTCAGAGGAAAATACTAATGAGATATATAGTGAGAAATTTATTTTTCTTCATTGTACAATGTTGACCAGAATCCTGACTGTGATACCGGAAAGTTTCAACACAATCGGATTATCCATCCTGATATCAGAACATTATGATCCCATGATGATATTTTTCCAAAAACATGGGTTGTTGGACAACACACCTCTAAAGGATGAGTAAAAGAAAAAATAATCATGATAGAATAACAAATATCATTGGTTATGTTAAGTACCCCTACCACTCATGAATACCCAGGTTGGTTTTTTTCTAAATAAAAAAATATACTTTTTATTGTTCAAAAACTGAACACGTGTTGTCCGACACCCCGGGGTGTCGGACAACACGCTGTTTTACAAGTTATGATTTTGGGGTTGTTTTTTATCAGTAATTGAGTGGTTTGCTTTGTTAAATATAGCTTATTATCATTTCATTAAAAACATAAAGTATTATAGCCTCAAATATTATTTTTCTCATTGTTCTGAGTAATTCTATTAACGTGTTGTCCGACACCCCTCGTGTTGTCCGACACCCCTGTGTTGCCCAACACCCCAAATATGGTTTAGAGCTTTTCTTTTAGATCTAATATATGAAAAAGGTATTTTGGAAAAAATATAATGTGTGTCACCGTATAATATTAGTCATTCTTAAGTTATAAGCATTTATAACATTTCTTGAAATTTCAGATATTTAGGGGGTTGGACAACATGCAGTATTATACACAACTTCAAAAGGCTCTCAAATCTAAACCATTGATCTGATTTTGTTGGAATAATATTTTTCTGGAATGTACTTAGAAGGTGAGTAACATAAAATATAAAAAGAAGTATTATTCGGAAAAAAAATTTTGCGTGTTTTATCTCAGGTTCAAAGCTGAATTTAGCAGGTTTCAAAAATCCGACCCATAGTAGCCAAGAACCAACTAAAAGAGCTATTTAAGCACCAATTGAATTCATTTCATATGCGAGTTGAAAGTATTATCATAGATCTAGTGATATCTACATATTTCTGTTTGTGCTTTGTCCTTGTGGAGAATTTATGAACATTAATCGGGTTTATTAAATTAATGACTCGAGTCTGAGAGAACACTGTTAATTTTCGTTCAGTTTCTACTATGTATTTCATCTATTTTTGACCAGAGAATTCTCACATCAAAATGAGGTATTTTTAACCCGTTTGTGTTGCTGGCATCATAATTCATAACGGAAGTATGATCCCTCGGAGTTGAATTGTGATTCAATAACTAATCTTTGATATAAGTAATTAAATATGAATTTACAAACACAGGAAATTTACAAACACAGGAAAGTGTTGAAAATCTAGACACCATATATGATACAATACAAGATATCAAAAATAGAAAAGCAACAATAAATCACAATACTAGGGCCGCTCATTCTGCCCTGCATCGGCAACAGAGGCCACAGGGCAGTGAGAGCCATTATAATAAATAAGAACTAAATTAGAAAGGTTGTTGGTTTTGCTCCTAATTCAAAATTGGGATACTCAGAAAAAAACCCATACAACGACCTCACTCGTGAGTAAGACCCAAAGTATCGAATGTAAAAATTATAAACTAGGTATAATGTTGGGCTAATAATCTAATAATATAATTCCTCGTCTAGCTTGGACACTATGTCGATCCAGAGTGGTGGAGGAGTGTGTGGGCATTTTTAGGAGTAGGGAGAGTGTGGAGAGCTTGTACAAAGTGTACAAGGAGAGGGGGAGGGCCATCGCGCTTAGGATAGTTAAAAAAGCTATGAAAAGAGGGTGGGAAGTGATATGTGAGATATGGGAAGGGGGAGTTGGCAATTGTAGTTCGTGCGAGATGTACACATGGATAGGTCTGATTTGCTCAATTCCATGAACATCATGTCCGCAGAGTCCATGGCAAGATAAGGAGGAATGAGGGTGAGGTGTGTGAAACCTGAGCGATTTTGAGAAACGGTATCGAAGGTATGGGATGAGAAACTAATTTGAAGAGTGAGTAGCTACAGGGCTTGGATACAATAGGAACCGCGATGGTAATGATGTCTTCTGCCAGTCTGAAAGAGTTAATCGGTTGAGAGTAGTAGAAGGATTGTGGTAAATGAGCATAGAATATAGTCTGAATTTCTGTTGGAAAGATCTAAAGCTAGCTAATCGAGCGATACTACTAGTAGAGTGGGTGAAACTAAAGAGCGGTGTAGTTGCGATGACTGAATGAGAGGCTTGCCTATGGCCCGTTAACAGTGTTTTTGGCAGCATAGTGGAAGGTTATAACAAAGTTTGGTCTTGAGTCCAGTGCAGATGTGTGGTATATTATTATATACCTGTGGTAGTATATCCTACACATACTGCCCGCTCCTACCCATGTCGTATTTATACCCGTACGACACCTAGGTGACGTACGGGGTATGTATGTAGCGTACGGGGCATGTACGGCGGCAAAATCCAAATATTCCCGCAGTAGCAAAGTTAAAAATTCGATATTTTAAGGTATATAATAATAGAGAAACAGGCTGACTGTCTCCGTACGGATAAAATACTTGGTAAAATCGGCGATCAGATGAACCTCTGCCTCCGGCATCGGTTCATCTGATCGCCGATTTTACCGCGTATTTTATCCGTACGGAGACAGTAAGCCTGTTTCTCTATAGTACGCTGAAAAGAGCGTGGCGTTTGGTGTAAGTGTCGAAAGTCGAAAGTCATAATGAAATCATTACACTGCTTAGAAATGTATTGCAAGGCTACATGATGAAGCAAAGACTGGTGTCTACAGTGTTAACATGAGACGCCTCGTCGGGCAGAATCAAAGCTTTGGAACGGGCATCTGACCAACCTCCTCAATAGATATTATTAGCTCCTTCTAATTGGAAAAAATAAAGGAAGATTCATCGAAAATAAGCGTTAATAGTCATAATGGCAATAGCTTTCACACAGGCATACAATATCTAAGCCAAGTTCTAGTGCTTGCCTGTGAATAGTGAGATCCAGGGTTCAAGGCTCTCATGCCACTGTGTTTTCCACTTGCCTGTCATCCTGATCTCATGGAGCTAATCTTGTCTGATATGAGCCTGGTTGTTGTTATGACATAAAACACCCCCAATTAACTTAAGACAATAATAGCCTAGCAGACTCATTCTGAAAGTAGGACAAAATGGTATGTTCATCATTGGTGAATGAGCATGGAATTATAAATTGATAACTACTGTGGTGGTCGCCGCCTGTCTAGCAGGTTGGATGACCCCAATCCGGAATGCTAGTTCCAGGCAGGATCCCACTCTACGTTCTCTACGTAGGTTTGTTTGGCTTTCGGTGAGTTTACACAGACCTAGTTACACACAACACAACACACGCCTTTAATAAACAGGAATGTTTATTAACAATATTACTTCCCGGGAAGATCTGGAAGATCTTTCCCACAAGTACAGAACCCCAGCACTATGTGCCGGGTAACGCTGGAGAGGCTAATCTGAAAGACTCGCCTAATCACCAGGAAGGTTACGAGAACCCGCCCAAGGGTCTGTTCCATAGAAGAGACGCGCGAGGACAGCCTGTCGACCTACTATGAATGCTGAGTATATATACCCAGCGTTACATAATCCTGGTCTCCGCCGTGCCACTCTCATGTGCGGCGTTGCCCGGAATCACTACATAGTAAGGATTGGCACGTCGCGCCACCTTCCGTAGAACACAGGAACACTGCTGGATTCCCACCCAACTACATTACCCCTCCCAGTTTTTAGAAAGGGGGGGACCAAGGCAGCCATTATGCTGCTAGGGGATAACCCGTGTAAAAATTACAACACAAATCCAGCAGTTCTTGGTCTACTCTCTAGCTTCCTGGCGTTCACAAGAATTCACTGATACCATTGTATAAGTGAAAGGTGGAGTTGCAAGATGGAAAATAATAAAATGTGAAGACATTCAGGAAAAAAGAAACGACATTGTTGAGAAGATAAAAGGACTAGCTTCGCTAGCACCTTTTGATGTGTATGAAAATATGATAGTCACCCTTCTTGAGCCGGGGACCTTGTCTTGGGCGTTGGACAGGGAAAACGGCCCGGCCTGTCGAGCATCCCTTCTCCAGCAGTTCCGGATGTTGTTCCTGGTAACTCCCGGTGGGTGAGTGTCGTTTATCTTCATGGTCTTTTAGTATCAAGCTCAGCGGGCCCACAGGCGTTGCAGACCTACTGCGTTCAGCCCGATGCCGGCGGGTGCTGAGCTTCCCACTGTTTCCAGTTGTCCACGAGATGAAGAAGGGCCAGCCTCACTTGGCACCTTCCCTGATGAGTGTTTTCTGAAAACGGAATAATGGCCAAAAAGGCAAAACATTTCTCCATCCACCTTGTAAGAGTGTGTGGTATCAGTGTTCTTTTTTCGGCTCCAGCTATATTGGCGAGAATACCTCGGCGTGCAATCGAGTACCAATGAAGGCCCCAATTTTTAGCCGGATTCAGAACTTACGATCACCGACCCAAGGTAGGGATTGTCGGCGTCATCCAACGAAACAGGGATGACGTCTACTATCTCACTATTTAAAAAAAAAAATTTTTTTATTCAAGCAAGAAGATACAGTTCACCCCGACGGGGCGTTTTTACATGTACATTCTGTTAACATAAGACAATCGACATTAGAGGTTTTATGACAAATACAGGACAATACAGATAGAGGAGAATGAGCTTAGTCGGTAATTATCGGTTATTACGTACAACCAGTGCCAGTTGCCACACCAATAAAAATAAAGGTTTTACCATTTTGTAGGGTTGTTCAATAAGAATTCTTTTATAAATAATTTAAAATACGATATATCCGGGAATGATTGAATATTTTTTGGAATCTGGTTCCAAAGTTTATTTCCCTGGTATAGGGGAGAACAACTATATTTCTCAGTTCGAGGTTTGTCGATGCACAGTATCGTTTTTTCTTGTGCTCTGGTAGGTCTTGTGGCCTCTTTCACGTTGTTTGACCACTGTTTGATCAATATCATCAGTTGGACCATCCACCGGTAATTTAGTTGTCTGACTTGGCATTCTTGATATAGGGTATCTACCGGTACCTCTCTTATAGTTTGTGTTCCCAATGCAGCTCTCATGCAATGATTAAAAATGTATTTAAGCTTCTGTACGTATATAGTTGGACTGTCCAGGTATAGGAAGCCTGCATAATCTAGTTTTGGCAAGATCATTTGCTTCAGTATTTTCTTTCGGATTTCGGTATGCAGTGTTTTTTTCAATAGTCGTAGTTTATTGAGTCTTTGTCTTACTTCCCAGATCGTATGTTCAATGTGTGTTTTGTATTTCAAGTTATTATCAAGCGTTGAACTCGGTTCTGACACAGACCCGGTAAGTCAGATCTACATCTGGAAGATATAGCCTTCCTTACCTGGTTCCACATAAAGGTATGGACAGAGTCCACACCACAGGCCGGAGGTTTTAATGACGGAAGCCTATTACGAGCTTGACCATCGGAAGAACCTTCAGCCGCCTGAAACCAGGGTTGTGCATCTGGGAAGTCATTGCCGACTTTCCTCAGCCCCAACACGGGATCGCTCAATTAAGCGAACTCCTGGCTTTCCCTCTACCCCTCCCAGCGATCCTCGCGGTTGCTGAAAAAGAGCAGGCTTTGAGTCAGAAGGTCCCTATACTGATCCGTAAGGACCCGACTTTGCCCGGAGAGTGGAGCGTCTACACTGACATCCATGGGCAGGGCCGCTGTGGATGCAGTGTCTGTCATGGAGGTTTCCTCCTCGGATGACCACCCTAACATGTCGGCTAGTTGCCGGCGTGTCGGGTCTGGTCCTTCTGAGTTGAACAGAAGGAATCTCCCGCGGCTACGCTGTTGGGCCAACCACCCATCCTCAAGGGCTTGCGGGTCGTCTCCGATGTCGTAGAGCGACATACCCAAATGCCGAAGACAACGTTCATCTTGGCGATGGGTCTTTGCTTCTGCCCGGGCAAACCTTGACTGGGCCGTGGTTTTCGCAATACGCACATCCTCTAAGTCGGCTGCATACTGCCTAGCCAGGCCTTTCGTGGCTTTCCTCACCTCATACCCGGCCAGGTTTACCAGCTCCTTAACGAGGCTCTCATGAAGGGACTTAGCACCCTCTCGGACACGTCCTTCCAACAGGCTACCTATGTGGGATTCCAATTGACCCACCCTTTGGACGTATTCAACGGAGTTCGCACATGGTGAGGAAGTTACCGTCGACTCAGTGGGAGGCTTTGTCGTAGGCTTCTTCCTTACCACAGGGGCCGGGTTGGCTGGAGGTGGGAGTGCCGGAAAGACTTCTTCACTCCGAACTTTCCCGGGTGCCTGGGCAGCACCCTTCTTCATAGCGAGAGGGGTAACTCCCGGCAGGCTTTTACTGGGACGAGTCCCAGACAGTTTTTCCTCGGGTCCGCCTGCTTTTGATACAGGTGGAACGCTTTCCCCTCCTGATGCTGAAAGGAGTTTTAGTCCTTCAGCCAGACTCGGCGTGGCCTGGTAAGCAGCTTCCACCACGTCAGCGATGGTGTGCCTACTAGAGGCCGACTTCTCCTTAGGATTTCCGGTGGATTTCCCAGGAGCGTCATCCTCGCTGAATGAGGACGACGACAACTGTTCAGCACGCCATCTAACCTTCGAGGATTTCTTAAGCAGTTCTCGGCTATTGGACCGCTTAGTCCTCGACTCGCGACATCTTCTGATGGTTCGAGATGGACAGCATCAGAGTCCCGTACCAGCCGGGATTCTTTTTCCATCTGATCTTGAACATACGTCCGTCGTTCACGAAAGTCTCAGGCTTAGTCTGCCCTTCTGAGCGTCGGAAGCTAGATCATTGAACCTCTGCCAAAGGTTCATGACTCACTCCCTAGCTGCAGCTCCTGCAGTCCAGTGCTCCCGGGCGATGTGTCGGACAAGACACGATCGCCGCGAACTGGCACATCCGGCCTGGCAAGAACCACCCTTCTTACCCAGGCACTGGAGCCATGGTCTTTCGGCTAGGTGAACCTCTACGAGGTGCCTAGCGTATCTACCCTCAGTCGCATATGTCGGAGACAATTTCTTGTCCCTCCCAGGGCAACTCAAGAAGACACAATGATTGTCGTTTCCAAACTTGTGCCATGCATATGCGATCTGGTCTTTCGCCTGATCGTCATACTTCAGCCGACTCATGCTCTGTACCCCTTCCACTCGGTTAACGTACCAAGTGTTGGGAGAGCCCTCGTCCTGAAGCCATTCCTCATCGTCTGAGGTTCCATCTAAACCGACACCATTTGGTATATAGTGCCGGTTCCCATGACGGAGATCTTCTAGGCAAGTGTAAGTCTTGCCCAGCAAAGAGGCCGGCAGCTGGCGAGCCACCATTCTCTTCCCAGCCCGCTTTACGCCAGGTTGGAAATCACCGTCACCATTGTCGGGTTCAGATCCAGACAAGAGTTTAGCCTTATCCATCTCTGTTCCCAACACTCTACTCTGTCCTCACCCATGGCACCCGTGGAGGTACTCGGTGTGGGTTTGGATTGTCCGGGCCCGGCCTCCGCTGCTGGCTTGTCCGAGCCTTTCGACCCGGCCCCCTTCGACGTCTTCCCTTGCTTCTCAGGTTTGGTTTTACCCTTACCCGAGTCATGCGAGTCTGACCGGCCTTCCTTTTTCACCAACTCCGCCTCTGCCCGTTCCCGGGCGGCCCACGGAGTTGCTTCCGTTGCTGTTTCAACAGCTGTGGTTCGGTTCCGGAAGCATCTTTAGGTTTTGAAACCTCAGTTTTGCTCTCGGACTTCCCCGGCACAGGCTTAGCCGGCTTTGACACCGGTTTGTCACCCTTGCTGGACGGCTCCCCGGTCACAGAGTCACCCCCAACTGATGTCTCCATGGCCACCTCTGCCCCAGTCTCGGCCCTCTCAGGTTTGGCCACCGGTCCTGGGGCCAAAAAGGTCCCGGGGCCCGGTACCACGGCACGCATCTTGGGATCTGGGATCCCCGCCAAAATCGCTTCCAGGCTCTGGGTTGAAACCACAGGCCCGGACTCTCCTGAGTCAGGGGTCTTCCCAAGAGCATGTCGACGTGGGCGGGCTCGGCCTTGCCTCGGCGTTTCCCGCTCCAATTCGGAACCTCTGACGTCCATCATGATAATGTCTGAGTCAGAAGTCCCAGTTTTCCTTAGTGCCCTGGGCCGCCTTGGTATTCTTCCCCTTGTGGCTTTTTCTCTGTCCAGGTTGTTCATCTTGGGTTTCCCCAAGAGGAACGGAGTCCTCGGACTAGTCCCCTTCCAGGTCAAAGTCACCATCGTCTGATCCGATGAGCAAAGCATCATTGTCCAGGTCTGCCCCCCGCTCAGCCGAGGCTGGGGATCCGGGCAGCGTTGAGGGGAACTCTCGCTCACCCTCCGCAACGGGGGTACGGTCAGCCATGCTGCTACCGCCTGACTCTCGTGGCTAGGCACCATTCCGAACACAGAGTGAAGACCACTGGAAAAACAGGGCCTTTTATACTCCTGGTTGACCCAGATTCAATTCCTTGAACCGATCAACCGTGCAGAGACTGACTCATCTTGTGCTTCTCAACACCGCATGCGTGAAGAAGCCAAGGGTCAGTGTTACGCTTGACCCAATTCGCTCACACGTGTCAATCTCCCAGCACAGGTTCCGAAACCCGAGTTAGCCCTTTAGTGAGCTCCTACCCGAGTTCTCCACCGCATGGGGATTTCCATATGCCGTCATGTATCACGTTAGAAGTGTGGGAGGCTGTGTACAATTAACCATGAGTTGATCGTACCTGACAGTGCGTTTGACAATTCTGCAGCCTCTAGAGGGTCCTCTACGGGATCCCCTAGAGCAACGACTTACTCAAGTTCAATCGATCTACACTTCATACCATTGCTTCTCGTTGTGTTTTTCGACAACCCCGGCACCACTACTCTTTGTAGTTAACCACAGCTTTTGATTTTAGTCGAGAACTTCGGCGTGGGGTTAAACCTGATGTAGGATTCTTTCTACTTCTCGAACCATGCTTTGTATATATATCTGCACATATTTTGTGTAGTAATCCATCACCACCATCATACAAGTGTTCCCGTCCTCTGACTCGTGGATACTGGATATGATGGCAGAACAGCCAGCTATCCATCTTTGGATATCTGCACCCATCCCAGGCCAGTAGTAACGACGCGGTATTTGGGCAACCGTCCTTTTCCGTCCTAGATGCGCTGCCCTCCTATGTCCATGACATAGGGTCATTAATCCGGAACATAGTTCTCGAGGGACCACTTATTGCAGAGTACGCTTTGTTAGGTTCTGAGGTATGCAGACCGGCATATACGGGCCTCCACCACCCCCCCTCCCCCCAGCCCGCTGGTCAGCGTGGGGGAGGGCTATTGCCCCTGGTAACAGCCCCCCTTCCCACGTGAGGTGCGGGCAGGCAATGCACACGAGGTTAGTTCACTCTGATCAGCCCACTGTATCAGACGTGCAATAAAACTACTATAGAAGGAATCCAGTCGTCTCTCTTCAATTAAGGTACTTTCCGTTAGATCACTCTATCGGATCGTGTCACTGTTGGAAAACCCAAAAGATACCGCGTATCTCCAATCACAGCCAAGCAAAAACAGCTCTACCTCAGCTCTACACTCATGAAGATGTAGACGACCGTACCTACAACACACAGGCGGCCGGAGTCAACACTGCAGAAACACCGCACTAACCGACTCCGACCAATGCCTTCACCCGCGGCCGAATCGACACCGCAATCAGCCACCTCCACAGCCGCAGATATCATCGCATCAACACCAGTAACTGCCATTATAACAAAAGACACTAAAGTGAGTAAAAACGCTCACATTACATCGGCCACGTCGCCATTCATATCGCGTGAAAGCCTCTCACACCAAACACAAGCCGTGAAACGCTGCAGAAATACCGCACTCACAGACTCCGGCCAATGCCCCCGCCCGCAACTGCATCAAAACCACGGTCGACTGTGAACTACAGCGCAAAAATGAGACTTTCAATGTGAGTAGGTGCTTACAATACATCAGCTACATCACTGTTATAATTGTAAAACAATGCCGCGGCACGCTCCAACACTCAGCGCATCCAGGCTTGCACCCGCAGTCACTGCATGCTGCTTCATAACACGGCCGACTCTACCCGCCAAACACCGCGACCACCTCTCAGAACTTCAATCTACAACGTCAACACCTTCGTAACGCCGCACACGACGTGCGGGCGGTTACACCTGCGTCGGTGTCCATGGTTACGAGATCCTCTTCAGACTCGTAGGTTGTAGCATCAGACCCCCTCCGTGAATGCGTGTCACAACGCATCACCACGGATGCTTGCCAGGCAGACAGGCTTACTTAGACAGGTACCTAGCCAATACTCTGTCTCCTGTTTAATTGGTAAATTACCCTGACGCCAACTGTGCTACGATCATAGAATCTATGTGCGCCGACTCGATGGCATTCCTGGGTTTAGCGGCGAATCTATAGTTGGTCATATGCCCACCCCATGGCCTTGACTCTGCCCGACGAGGCGTGTCCCAGTACGTCTGTGGACACAGTTTCCGCGGTGTCACGTAGCCTTACAATATATCCATGGCAGCGTAAAAGTTTCCTATGACTTTGATCGAAACCACATCTCCATCACACCACAACTCCTCTCCACAAAACACACACTCACAGACGTTTTTCACCCATGAATGAAGCGATTCGTCATGCCTATGCATGCAGAGCACGAATGGTGCACGTTTTGACCTGTGCCAGGCGTGTCGGGGGACATCTTGAGCTGCACCCCCCCCTCTCGCTTGGCCCATTGTCTCATCGTCCGCAGGCACGATTTAATAATCAATGCGACCTGCGCCCGGTGTGTCGAGGGACATCTCGCGTCTACTCTCCCCCTTCTCTTTCTCTCTCTTTGAGTGAAGGATATGGGTCTGTTTTCCCTTCCAGCACCTAGCCCACTGTCTCACTGCTCGTTGCTTCGTCACTCTGTCGCTTCATCGGGTCAGAACACTGTCAAAACCCATCGCTCACACAAAACAACTTATACTCGCATTCACTCCACATCACACAATACAAATTACACTCACATTCATTCCACCTCACCTGCACCACTACCAGACCCCCCCCCCCCCCCCCCACTCCAGTACTTTATCACTAATATCATATAACTTCCAGTTGGTCACGGGTCGATAAAATTGTTCAGACTGCCACCCACCTCATATTTTCGACAAACTTTTGCAATATACTTGTGCCGAATGTTCTCCAACAGGTGCTCCTCGCCTACAGTGGAACACTTTTCATGCTGCATGTGCGAAGCACACTCATGGACATTCGGACATTCAAGCAACCAATAGACTCATTGACTCTCATTACACGTATAATGATTTTTTTTTTCCTTTTTCCTTCTACCCATCAACTCTTATTAACCATCAGAGTGGTTAAAGACCTCTCCCGGGGATGGTTACATAATGTTACATCATGTTGCGTAATGCGATGTAAACATCCCCAGCATCATTTTTACAACATTTTTCTACAATATTTTTCAATAATGTTTAATTAATATCTTAATTACCAAAACACAATGTATTCTCCACAATCAATTCATAGTTTCTTTTTTTATATAAATTTATATCCAATAACTCGACAGAGCAAGTTTCTCGTTGTGCCCGGGGATGGTGTTAGGTTCCGAGGTATGCAGACCGGTATATACGGGCCTCCACCACCCCCCCTCCCCCCAGCCCGCTGGTCAGCGTGGGGGAGGGCTGTTGCCCCTGGTAACAGCCCCCCTCCCACGCTAGGTGCGGGCAGGCAATGCACACGAGGTTAGTTCACTCTGATCAGCCCACTGTATCAGACGTGCAATAAAACTACTATAGAAGGAATCCAGTCGTCTCTCTTCAATTAAGGTACTTTCCGTTAGATCACTCTATCGGATCGTGTCAGCTTAAGCGGTCGCAACGTGATTCTCCATCGATATAATGCTCCATCCAAGACCTCCAATTCTTTCCACTGACCACACAAATTCAGAAATTCCTGGTTTTCAGGCGCGATCTTGGGCCCTGTAGGTCTATGGAGCCCATTCGCTACCAGCTTACTTAGCCGGAACAGATCTGGGTCGGCCTGTTGACTTTCCTTAATCTGTTCTAGAGTCCACTGATAGTTTTGGGGCGTCTTCACTTTCTGGAAGCGTAAGGCAGCAATTACTGCTCTATGCTTACCACAATCCCGGCAATCTGAACGTCCACATTTCCGCACTGGCCTCCTTGAGAGACAATCCACATTAATGTGAGGCTTTCCAGCCCGGTGTTCTATCTGGCAGTTAGTCAATCCGAATTCGGAAAGAGCCGCCAGCCATCTTCCATTCATTCCCTCGGCGTCTTTAAAGTTAAAGAGCTATTTGAGAGAAGAATGGTCGGTACGCAAGATAAAATCTCCACCCACAAGGAAGTGTCAATATTTTCTTTCATACACCACAACAGCCAAGAGTTCCCTCTTAGTGGTACAGTAGTTCCGCTGACTCTTGCTTAAGCTATTGCTGGCAAAAGCTATTGGAACCACACCATCCTGAATCTGAGACAAAACCGCTCCGATACTAGCGTCAGTATCAAGAATGAACCCACCCCGGGGCAGAGGGTACTTCAACACGGGAGTCTCCGTAAACTTCCTTTTTAATCCCAGAAAAGCAACTTCGGCTTCCGGAGTCCACCGGATCTCTTTCGGCTTCCCTGGCTTATCTAGTACTACATACTGCTGCATTGGGTGTGCAATTTCAGAAAAACCCAGGATAAAGTCGCGATAATATGAACAAATCCTAGGAAAGACCTTATGTCTTTTATATTCTGGGGGCGTGGCCAATTGGCCACAACCTCCAACTTGGAAGGATCGGCCCGGATTCCTTCTCCGGAAACTATCCGTCCCAAGTATTCCACAGACCTGTGAAACAGCTTACACTTCTGAGGTTTGAGCTTCAATCCATAGGATTTAATCCACACAAATACCTCTCGCAAGTTTTCTAGACATTCTACATAATTCTTTCCGAAGATGATTATGTCGTCCAGATAAACCAAAAACTTCTTCCACTGTAGACCATGCAACATCTGGTCCATCATGGACTCGAAAGTCGCGGGAGCGTTACAGAGGCCAAACGGCATTATGGTGAATTCGTAAAGCCCTTGATGAGTAGTGAACGCCGTTTTGGGCTGGTCACCACTATTCATCTTTACCTGCCAATATCTGGACTGGAGATCCAGAGTACAAAACCACTGGTTCCCTCCTAGAGAGTTGAGACTCTCATCGGTCCAAGGTATTGGATAGGCATTCTTCCGGGTGATATCATTCAGCTTTCTGTAGTCTATACAGAACCGGCAGGTACCATCCTTCTTAGTAACCAATACCACAGGGCTGGCCCAAAGGCTCGCACTGGGAATAATTACTTTCTGGCTCACCATTTTCTCCACTTCCTCCTCTAAAGCTTCCCGTTTTACTGGAGGCAGCCGTCGATAAGGAAGACGGAAAAGTCAGTGTCACTTTTTTTTTTTTTTTCAAACTTTTATTTAGGGTTCTGACAATGAAAATACAGTCTCCAGGTTCGGCCGTAGCCGTTCTGCCACCTGGTCCTGGTAGCTTAGATATTACACATAACCGATAATAGATACAATCGTTGTTGTTACGATATAATACACTCGGGCTTTTGTAGGACACACACAGAGGGGCTAGAAAGAGTGATGAGATGGGAATGATAACATGTCAGGTCTTATAAGACCAAAGAATAGTGGCTATACTTGAGCGCAATTTGGTCAACACAGCATCATTCAATAAGAAAAGTTTTGTTCATTTTCAGCAATTTGAGTTTATAGAAAACATTTTTCGCGACTACGTTGTATACGATAAATAGTCAGTTGAATTTCACTCTATTTTTAATTTCCGCACTAATCAACTCACTGGACGGGAACAGGGCCCCCCCCTAGCACTGTTGCAATCACAAACTGGTGCCGGCAGGGAGCCATTGCCACCCACAGTATATCTCGTAGTATCAAGTCTCGATCTTAGGTAAGATAACAGTTATAGTAGTTCAGTTTTAGAGTTAGTGTAAATCTATCTTTGTCAGTTATAATAGTAAAAACTTCCTTCAGTTTATTCCACCCGGTTTTTTAGAGGTGGTTGGATTAAGCGGATGCCTTGTTTACCACGAGTGGGGAGTTGGCGGTTATCAAGTAAGGAATCATCCTTGGCCAACTTGGCCCTCAGTGTCAATCGTGTGTTCTACCTGATCAGTTCTTCCCAAGGGGTCACTTGGTCGAGAAAAGATTGACTCCACATTCTTAAGAAGTACTCTCAGTTCATGTCGCTCCCCACTGTTTAGTGCGTCTGCAGACTAAACTAAGGCTTCCAGAGTTTCATGCAGCTGACTCGGAACTGGAATGTATCCCGTTCCAGAATCAATAGCACTTACTCAAACTTCTTCATAATCAATTCCCTCGAAGTCCAGTTTTCCCGGCTCGGATGTCATATCTTCCCCGTTTATATTGGAAACCGGAACAAGTGTGATTCCCTGTGGACCGGAGTCTACTAGGCCATCTACATGAGCTAGGGTTGCCCAGCCCAATGTGTCACCTTTCTTCAATTTAATCAACCCGGAGGTATGATTACTTATAGGAATTGATCCGTCTCTAGCACTACTGATCAAAGTATCCCAGGCTTGTATTCCTTTTAGGGCAAACAATTACGGATTTGGTTCGAAAAGCGCATCGCCATGTGGTAAATCACCTTCCCCAGCTATCAGGACATTAACCATCTGCTGAGGTGGGATACCCACATCTTGTCGAATAGAAATCACTGAATAAATCCGTTGACAACTACATTCCACCTCCATTAACTCAGGGTATTTGAGTCGGAGAGTGCCATCTTGTAGATCTACAGAGCCTCCATAGAGGGTGAGAAAATCTACACCTAATATTCCACTCTCTTCGATATCACTTAGTATGGGTCCCCATACGAATTCAGTGTTACCTACCGAGACTGGAATAATCACACTGCCATAGCATCTCATTTGAGCGCAATTAGCAATTGCCGATGCTCCAGGAACATGACATTCCTGGGCGAACCTGAGAGACTGATAGAGTCCATTGTTCAACACAGAGCGACTTGCGCCTGTATCTAGTAACAGATCTATCTTTCTTCCCTGAATTCTAGCCGGCACATACCAGCATCGCCCACCTAAGGGAGATGGCTGTCGTATAAACCGCGAGATCCCATCCAAGGTTCCTAGATCCCATCCGCGTTGACAGAGCCATTGCAGACAGGGGTGCCCGGGAGAGAGATACTTACTGCAGATCGTTGGGACCATGTTTCGTATCTTCCCCTTTTCTGGTAAGGTTGGGACGAGTCCCTTCCTATTTATCTCGCTGGTCTGTGTCCCCTGGCACACACCTTCCCTGACCGCAGTGTTGCCACTCGCTACAGTCCTACTTCGTTTTCCGTGTCACTTCTGGAAGCAACCGGCAACGCAGGTAGACTACGAGGTGTTTCCACTGTAGTTACGTTCCGGGTCTCTGGATAATCTGGAGAGATATGTCCCATTTTGTTGCACCGCCAACAATGTCGGACGTCCAGCTGGTTCTTCTCCACCTGGCCCAGTCTTTCGTTGATCTTAGCGAACAACTTCATTACCTCGGAAGATTTCTCCTCCGGTTCTGCAGGTTTGGGTTTTGCCTCTGCCACAGAAGGTACATCGCTGTTCCTTCAAAAGCTAGGCGTTCGACCGCGTCTGCCTCCCCGTTTATGGAAACCCCACCTCCGAGTAGCATTGAACGAACATTTGAGAGTATATCCTCTATTTCCGTCTCCTGGCACTCGTAGGTGTCTTCTTCCTCTACTTGTTGCCAAGCAGAGCCAACCACGTTAACCCGGGAAGTTTTTCTTGGATTAGCATACTTTCCAAATAGTACACACCGTTGTTCATAGGTGTCCACTATCCAGAGCACCTGCATGAAGTTCATTCCAGGCTCCCATTTTTAGATGACTACCGTTCGCACATCATCATTCCGAAGCCCTTTCACAAGCTGTGTTTGTAGATCTTCATGCAGCGCGGGAGAATCTAACCTCGTTCTGGGTAGACTTCCATCAATATTTGTTGTAGAGCCAGCCTATAGGCACGAGTTGTTTCTTCCTGACCCTGAATCCTCTTAAAAAAAGTAGATCTAATATTCAGCGTTACCAGCTGACCACAGTAGTAAGAGGCTACCTCCACTAACTCATCCCATTCTGTACCACCGGAACGGCAAAAAGCGCGAAGTGCAGCTTCACCGGGTCCATCTCGTAGCGCTCTTTTGAGGTATGGCAATGCATAGACTTTGTTCCAGCCGTTACACTGTATATCCTCACAAAATCCTGCGAACCAATGTTCCCACTCTATCCCTTTCCCATAAGGTTTAGGAATGACAGCGTTCCTTTTGGCTGCGTTCTCTAGACGCATGATCGGGACCTTGTCAGCTCGTGCCATTGACAAGTTGATTATCCGATCTTGCTCCTTCACCTGGTCAACAGAATTGAACCCTAGCTCGGCTATAGCTTTGATAGTATGTTCCGGACTCTGATAACCCGATCTTGACTTGGTAGCTTACCAACAGAGTCTGTGCACCCCTCATTCCAGATGTGAATCTGGTTGGGGTCCTTTCAGGGTCTTCTGTCCTCCCGGGAGGGGAATAGAGATGATCCCTGACATTACTCCAGCCAGCTTGTGACGTAGGCATCCTTCCTGATGATTCCGTCTCAGCTCGTTGAGCCTGGTACTTCATGTAATGCACATGATGGTCCAATTGCTCAATCCTTGCCAGAGCCTCAGTCTCGCGAACCGAAAGTCCTTCCAAGGTATGGTGCCATTTAGCTACCTCCTCAGCGATCTCTCGATTCCGAGCCTCCAATTCCTGATACATTTCTCGAGCCTCTCTTTTCCGATCTAACTCGGCTAAGAGTTCCGGCCCAAGAATGCCTTCAGGATTCCCGTCAGAGTTTACCTGTAAGGTATCCTCCACTCCATCCCAGGGAGTGCAGGACTATTTGTCTGAGACCCAATCTTGCTGAGTCCCTCAAGATCCCTTGCGGGGCCATTTCGGCTGCCGGTCACCGGACTGAAACTCTTCAGGACCATCGAGCTCAGGTTCTGAGCAGCGGTTCTCTTCTGAGATTTCCCTTTTCCGGACATCTGGGTTTTTCCCCCTCCCTCCGGGTTAGGTGGCATTTTGCCATTCCGGGCCAGAAAGCCAGTTGAGAAGTTACCTCCTCATCCTCGCTCCCCTGTGCAGCCTGGGACCTGGCTTTTATACCAGCCCCGTGCATTTACCGAGAATCCCGGGTTGTGCAAGCAACCTAGGACCCTGGTCAGGGCACCAATGTGGTGGTTGCCGCCTGTCTAGCAGGTTGGATGACCCTGATCCGGAATGCTAGTTCCAGGCAGGATCCCACCCTACGTTCTCTACGTAGGTTGGTTCGGCTTTCGGTGAGTTTACACGGACCTAGTCACACACAACACAACACACACGTTTAATAAACAGGAATGTTTATTAACAATATTACTTCTTCGAAAGATCTGGAAGATCTTTCCCACAAGTACAGAACCCCAGCACTATGTGCCGGGTAACACTGGAAAGGCTAATCTGAAAGACTCGCCTAACCACCAGGAAGGTTACGAGAACCCGCCTGCAAAGTGAGGGGCCAAGAGTCTGTTCCATAGAAGAGACGCGCGAGGACAGCCTGCTGACCTACTGTGAACACTGAGTATATATACCCAGCGTTACATAATCCCGGTCTCCGCTGCGCCAATCTCGTGTGCGGCGTTGCCCAGAATCACTACACAGTAAGGATCGGCACGGTGCGCCACCTTCCGTAGAACACACGAACACTGCTGGATTCCCACCCCACTACACTACTAAATGGTTTGGGTAATATTCAGTCTATGGGTCATTTTCTGTAACCTACTTGCACTAAGTGAACTTGCTATTTCTGCAACTGCCTGTCTAGGATCCAAATATATGAAGCACCAGAGTGTCAGGGTCATTCTCATAGAACCAGTGCAAGTAGAATTTTTTTTGGGAAAAAAGAAATTTGGGAGGAGGTTAAAAATTATTATGTGGTGCTAATCTCTACTGGGTGGGGCAACTTCCCCTGAAAAACTATTAGTTGAATATTATAAATATGGCCACGGTGCACCTTATAACATATGTATATGAAGAAGTGGTCTTGCAGCGTGACTGGGCACCCGAAATTAACATAACTAATAGCAAACCAATAAATTTCCATTATTATATAATTTGAATCGTTTATAATACGAAAATTAAGTGGTATTAGTGAATTTATGGGTTTTTCAATGGCTGTATTTCAATTTTACATACCGTACCTACCAAAATAAGAATTTTTTTACTTTTAGAAATGAGATTTATAGCAATTTCTAATATAACAATCAATGTGGACAATAGAAAAAAAATTATTTAGATAAATCAACTCCAGTATCTTATACCTTAATAGATACACTTTCATATGAATTATCGCAAACAGTTTCCAAAAATGTTTATATTTCTCTAAATCTTCATTAAAAAATAGATAGCAAAACGGTCACTCTGCAAGATACGGTCACACTGCAAGACCCCTTTTATACTTTAATGAAATTTTTTTTTAAATTTGGAATATTTTTTGCTGATAATAATATTTCAAAGATAAACTCTTAGGGAAAAATAGAATAAACACCCTCTGGTATGGTCAAAAATTAGTTAAATATAAAAAACGGCTTTTCCAAGGCATTGGTTTGTGGATTTTTTTGTGATTTTTGACCTATTTTGACCACCTGGAGACTAAAATATTGATATTTGACCAGTAAAACCTATACTGCCTCTCCATGATATTCCCCTTAATCCATACTGCATCTCTACCATGCTGTCCTTAATCCATACTGCCCTTAGACTATACTGCCCCTAAATCTTACTGCCCCAAACTCTACTGGCCCTAACTATACTGCCCCTCATAGGGGTACTATAAAATTACTATGTTGTCGCTTGTGTATGGGTACTGTACGCCGAGGTTTGTCTCACGGTCGTACTCACCTCGGCCATAGGCCGAGGTGAGTACGACCGTGAGACAAACCGAGGTGTACGGTACCCATACACGAGCGACAACATAGTAATTCTATTATTATATGCCTTCAAATGTATTACTTAATCAGGAAATACTTCTTTTTCACCGTAAATCGCCATAACGTCACACTCAACTGTTCGACAAAGATGTCAAATACACTGTCATACTTGCGGGTATATCCCATAGTCCTTAGCGGCAGTTTGCTACACTCGCCTATCTGAGTTTTCCTTTCCGAATCATTGGCGCCGTACACAGTATCTATGGTTCGGAGATTGACCGACCATAGTGCCTCTAGTAAGTCAGCTGGTACTAAATGTATTTTTTTTCACCAGCACTCGAGCAAGGCGGATTCTACATCGTTGGACATTAATCGACTAATTAAGTTAAGTAAATTCTTCGATTTAAACTCGATCTATGAACCCCTAAGTTGAACATTTTGTTCAATATGTTATATAGATACGCGTGAAAGGCTATTTATTAGAAGACAACAAGTAATTAAGCTGGATTTCAAGTTTTTAATCACCATTTTTTTCAAATGCATTGACATCTTGGATTCATTTTCTACGTAGGCACAGCGTAGTGCGATAACTTTCCGATACTTATTCTTGAATTGTATTCAACATCTAACCACTATATCGTCATAATCTACTTAATTATAAAAGTTTATATTTATGTTGAATGTTCCTGCATCGATATTAGCCCCTGAAAGTAGTCCACAGATCATATCGTTTGTATTTATGTGTGACTGAGTTAGCTGATTTGAACTTCTGCTATTTTCAACCGCCACAGTTTCAATGTTGAACTCGTCGTTATCAAGATCTTCGTAGAATTTAGCAGTGACAGCGTCAATCTGAAAATATATTATTTGACAAATTTAATACATGATACTTTATATAAATATGTATCTAGCGAATAAAACAATATCTTTAAATGTATTTTTTTTTACCTCCTCAGGTTCGTCCACTGTTGGGTTTGCTGTTCGCCGCTTGATCTCCATACCTGCTACTTCATCCTTTCGTCCTGGTACAACACGTCAATTTGATACTTCAGCATCCTATTCGAACAAAGATGACAAGAAATCAACAAAATATACCAAGTATTATCAAGTGGATTACCAATAATTGACAAAATATCGGCCTCAAATTTAATATTCACCTTCGATGGAGGGGCCCCGAGTGCCGACTGTGCTACTCGTCTTTCGCTTTTTCGTCCAATCATCTGAGTATCAAGACGTGCTCTATTCGCAACTGGTACCATACTGCGATGTTCATCTACTTCACTCTTTTTAAATGAAAAAATACAGAGATCAGTTTGGAGCGAATTCGACCAAAATTCATCTAGGAATCAACTCGCTTAAATGTGAAAATATCTAGTACCTGAAGGCCTGGGGCGCCCAACGCAGCAGGAGTAAATCGTTGGGTGTCAACTCGTTCTTGCTCACCAGTGCGAGTTCTGTCTTCAATCTGTGTGAATTCAAGAAGGATATACGAATTAATTTCGTGTAATATGTGATATCAGTCATCAATTCACCAAATCAACGTGTGCATGGATGTCTTCAAATGATAAAGGAGTAACTATGTCATCGATTTTTTTTGTACCTGGATTATATACGATTTTTTTTTTTTTTTTTTTTTTTTCAAACGAGCAGCGCTCTCTTTTATTCAGTATCATGATTTAATTACACAGTTCATTCTCCCTGTTCAAAACTAGCATAAACCCATTGGTGTTAACATGTGCTCGCTCCCACGATGAACAATAGTATATCCTTCTAGCTACATGTGCACCCCTCCAACGCTGCACAATTTCCTCTGTAAGAAAAAAAATCAACACATGAACAATCTCATTGCACTATAATCATTTGATAAGAACCTCACTCTCTTAGGAAACAATTCTGCTACGTCTGGCTGCTCGGAAATTTTTGTGGGGATGACCTGATTCCCTTCTGGTATTTTACAAGTAGACAGACATTACAATACAGAAACATATGACATTACACATGAACAGCAAATAGGACGTGAAGAAATCAAGGTGTCGTAAATAGGACCAAAAGACCACCATAACCTCCATAGTGTGTAATCGACCTCCGGCCTAATCTCATCAGCATTTTACATTTGATTAGCTACCATAGAAAGTTTGTTACAAGTTAGAGAAGCAATTTTAGTAGTCCAAGCTTGTGTTACCTGACTATTCTTCATGTGGGTGACAAGTTTAGAGAAGCAATTTCAGTAGTCCAGGTTCATGTTACATAACTATTCTTCATGTGGAGAGGAGGTTTCAAAGGACCAAATAAAATCAGTACAAGTCGAAACACAGGACGTGTAA
Organism: Alentia gelatinosa; assembly: GCA_950022655.1. Lineage (NCBI taxonomy): Eukaryota > Metazoa > Annelida > Polychaeta > Phyllodocida > Polynoidae > Alentia > Alentia gelatinosa. The sequence goes on from OX465582.1 coordinate 61,144,796, forward strand.
CAATACAATACAAGGGACATTATAAAAGACATCACATAAAAACATGAGCGAGATGTGAGATTAGGAGAGTAATGTCTTAAACGAATACCTCATCCCCCAATGTTAACAGCTTAAAACTAATTGTTGACAAACCCGTATCGTAGCAGGATCTCAGCCCCCATTGGCCTCTGAGGTTGCACATAGCATGGACTACATCATGGCTTCCAATATCTCCTTCCATTTCACAAAACGGTCCTGTTTTCCCATCAAACTACAAATATATTTTTCTACACATAGACTGTTGCGGAGTTCAATGCTCCAATCATATACTGACAGTTTGCTATTGTGAAAAAGTTTTTGTCGATGAATATAGTATTTTGCATGGAGACATATAAAATTAGTTATTTCGGCGAGGCTACCTTTATTGGTGGTGCCAATAATTAGATCTATCGGGTCAAGGCCCAAGACCAGTTTAGAACATGTCTTCAACCAGTTCCTTGCCTGTACCCAAAACAACATCACTACAGGGCACTCTACAAAGAAATGGATTATAGAATCTTGTTCCTCACAATAAGAACAAATAGGTGAGGACAGCACCTTAATTTGGAACAAGTAGCGATTTGTGGGAATCACCCTATGGATAATCCTAAAGAAAAAGACTGTAACTTTGATTCCCTTGTGGCACGGTAGGCATTTCTGTACAGGCCCGTCCAGTCCTTGTCCGAAAGAAGTCTGTTCTTGGTTCTTTCCTTCCAGAAGGTCATGCCTGGTGAGATTGTTCTTTCTTTTGCCAGCAAAAAATTATACATCTTCTCATTATTACAAGATAATGCATTAAAAGAGCCGCCACCATTATCTCCAATCATAAGGCTCATAGAATCTGACTTAAAATCATCAAAAGACATACTAGTCACCCATGGAATGCCATTATATACTTTGGCCCACATTGAGTCATCACACTTGACCTGATATACAGCCTCAATCTCATCTTTTGTCATAAATCTTTTGTTCCGTATCAGATCTTGGACCTGAACTATGCCTGCCCTTTTCCATGTGCGAATAAGCAGGATCTCTACCTCCCAGTCCCAGCAAATAAACATGTTGTTCAAGAGAGGGTCGTTCTGTTTCTCTCTCTCACTCGTTGGGGGCTTGTTGTACAGGACTTTCCATTGTCTAATAATTTGTTTATAAAACTTCGGTAGTTCAGGGGGAGCCCTGAATTCCACCTTCTCCAAAAAGAATTCCCAAATTGAGGTGTTAATACCAGCAAAGACTCTGAAGAACAACGTCCATGGTAAGAAATCATCTTTGCATAAACGTGAAATCCATTTATATCTGGACACCTCATACATAATTTTGATATCCAACAATTTCAGACCACCCAGCTCTATCGGTTGTCTGAGTACCTTGAAGGAGACCTTGCTACTCTTACTTCCCCATATAAAAGCGGCTACTATTTTACGGAATTCTATAAAGACTATCTGGGGTGTATAACACAGAAGAGCAGTATAAAATCTGAGGGATCAATAAACTATTCACAACCGTGACTCTACCTTTAATAGAAAGATTCCTATACGCCCAAAGTTTTGTTATAACCTGACATTTGTCCAGTTTATTTTGGAAGTTCAAGCGAAAATCTTCGTTGTGTGATGCCCCGTTCCAAAAAAGAACCCACAGAATCTCTACCCGATCAACCTTTGGTAGAGGAAGGAGAGCAAACTCGTCCCTTGGGTGCAGGCCAACCGGAAGAATCTTGGACTTTTCTTCATTAATCCTAAGGCCAGCCAAGTTCCCGAAGATCCTGATAATGTCCAGGACCCTCTGAACCGATTTCAGATCCCTCACTACGCAACACAGGTCGTCCGCAAAAAGTGATAACTTAATTTCTTTCCCCGATAGTCGAATCCCTTTAATGCCTGGATTTTCCCTTAGCGCAATCGCTAGCAATTCTATGGTGAGGATAAACAAGTAAGGGGAGAGGCAGCAACCCTGGCGGGTGCCTCGTTCTGGTTTGAACCAACGAGTGTGAAAACCATTGTTCGAAACACACACCTCGGGGTCAGTGTACAGAATCTTAACCCATTTACAAAAGTTTGGACCAAAACCAAAGAGCCTTAAAGCATTCCCTATTGCATCCCATCGGACTGAATCAAAGGCCTTCTCAAAATCAATGCTCATTATAAAACCTGCCAATCTATTGTTGTTAAGATAGGAAATGCTATCCCTCAGCAACCTGATGTTCGTGCCGATGTATCTACCCTTCATAAAGCCTGTCTGATCTCTGTAAACAATTGAATCCAGACAACCCTGAACCCTTGAAGCAAGTAGTTTAGTTAAAATTTTATAATCAGTATTTAACATGGTGATTGGTCTCCAATTCCTAATGTCTTCCCTATTAACCTTTTTTTTTGGAATCAAAGTTATCACCCCCCTTTTCTGCTCTATGCTGAGGGAGTCGTTCTCCTTGGCAAATAACAGCGAACTGAAGACCATATCCTCTATTTCCTCCCAAAAATATCTGTAGAACTCTGCTGTGAGCCCATCTGTACCCGGGCATTTATTATTGTTAAGATTTTTGAGAGTTGTCTGGAGCTCCTCCTTGCTCAGAGGTGCATCCACTTTGTCCCTGTCTATGTCAGAGATCGTTGGTATGGCCTCATTAGCCACCAACCCATCCAGATGGTCAAAAAGATTGTCCCCCCCACCCTTGTCTGAATAAAGCTTCCTGTAGAAAGAATAGATTCTATGAGATACCCTGTCTGGGTTGGAGGTGATTTCTCCCTCCTGTGTTCTGATCTGGGAGATCAATTTACTATTGTAATTCTGCTTCATGATGTTCAAGAAGTATTTTGTTGGTTTCTCCCCGTGTAAGGCCCAATTAGCTTTGGATTTGAACATAAGGTATAGAGCTTTCATTTTTTCGGCTCGCTCAAGATCGTTCCTAATGTTGTCTAGTTCTCTCTGTTCAGACTCCTCCAACTGTGAAATCTTATTCTCTAATTCGGTTATTCTTTTGAGACCCACTACCCTCTCCATATTATCCTTCCGTCTTTTCTCTCTTGCATATGTAATTGTGAAGTCCCTGATTTTATATTTCAAGAAGTCCCATCTAGTATCAGGGCTTAGCTCATCATGAAGGGGAGACCACTGCTGAATAAGGCTTGAAAGTTGAGAGGTGTAAGCTTTATCTCCCAACAAAAAATTATCAAATTTCCAGTATCCCGGACCCCTGTATTGAGAAGGTCGCTCAAGCTGTATCATAAGGAGGGAGTGATCAGTGTGAAGAGCAGAAACAATTTCCGGATATTTAATTCTATTCTATCGGTCACAAACCAGTAGTCCAGCCTAGAACACTGTTTTCCCCTGCGGAAGGTAAATTTCTTTTGACCAGGGTGGGACTCTCTCCAGATATCCGTCAGGTCAAAAGCCTCCAGGAGGTTTAAGAGAGCCTGACGGTATCTGCCGGACCTCTTTCCTGTGGCAGCAGGAAGATCCAGGTGTGGTAGAAGGGCTATGTTAAAATCTCCCCCCAAAAGGATAGGTAAATCGGAAAATCTAGACAGGAGCTCTCTCAAGGACAACAGTAAGTCAGTTTGTTGTTGAGGCTTGTCTTGTGTTGGAGCGTAAACACTGCCAAGCACTAATTTATCCCCATCAATCTGTAAATGCGCAAGTACTATTCTTCCTTCTTCATCTGAAACGTGTTCCCGTAGGACTATGTCCGGGTCCGGGGGTAGGGCGATGGCTACTCCCCCTGCCTGAGATGATCCATTAGAGAAGATCATTTTGCCCCCCCATTCCATTTCCCATAATTTATTAGACTCTCGCTCACTGTGGGTTTCCTGTACTATGAAGATATCTGTAGTTTTTCTAAGTTGGGAAAAGACCATTTTTCTCTTAGTCCTGTCCCCTAGCCCATTGACGTTCAGACACCCAATCCTCAGGTCTCTTTGCCTCTTAGTCCCTCTTCCTTTATCCCCACTCATACCCAGAGATGTCATCAAACAAATGATCAGTCCTCCCTTTGCAAGACCAATCCCTCCCCCTCTCTGACCATGTATTACCCCCCTTCATATCTCGTCTCTCGTAAGACAACAAGGAATTTATGACACAGAAAAAGAAAAAACATTGAACATCATCATACTCCAAAAACATGAAACATTCCATTCCTTCATTCAATTTGAAGGAACTTATTTTTGCACCTTTGCACCAGCAAAACATCGAGGTTTCCGAGCTTTTGTTCCCAGAAGTAGGTACCCCCCCCAACTCCAAGAACATCCAGCCCACATATTCCAACTCTTCAAAGTCTCCCCCCCCCTCCTCTGTGGCCCTGTCAGGCACCACTAGTGGTAGGGGGACAGACAAGGAGTCACTATCAAACGACCATGACCCCACGATACAGCCCCCCCCCCCCAGCCGGCATGGTCCCAAGGTTCTTCGTTGGGGACAAAAAAATCTCCCCAGTCTCTCCATAGAACACCATAGTTTTTCCCTTTATTTATTTATTTATTTATTTTATTTTATTTGTTTCCCCTTTTTTTTTCTTCTTTTTTTATTATTATTTTTTTCCCCCCCTCCCGCCCTTTCCCCTCCCCTTTTTTTCCTCTGGACAGCTCCTAAATACTGTCTAGTCAGCAACACCTTATTCATTGGATATTCCCGTCGGTGACCAAAAACAGCCCGTTCCGCAACTCAAAGTCTTTCGAAAAATCCTTAACTACGGCCTAGTCAGCAACATCTTATCTATTGGTCAAAACTCTTGTTACTCAAGGACAGACTCTTCGGCAACTCAATAATACTGGGGACCGAGGGCAACCATCCAAGGGATCAGCCCTCCCTTTCATCGTTCCAGGATGTATGACACCACAGGAAATAGTCATCCTAGGCCCCGAGAGATGTAACTCCAGTCGAGAAAATTAATAATAAACATCAATCTTACATATTAAGACACATTGGAGCAACGCATCAACAATCAAATGAATTATCAGTAATACCTTGTCCTCAGGTTATCAACTAAGGCACAGAGATAAAAAACAACAGACTACTCCCACCCAGAGAGTCAGCATAACACAAATCCTTACACTCTTACTCCCCAAGGGACATCAAGGCACCCTAAGTTATTACATCAAGAGTCCAGTGATTTATCCGTAAGACTATTCCGTTAGGTACCTACTGAGGCTTAACCTCAAAAGACAAATGACATATCAGGAAAACCATATTTCTTAGTAGATGCAAGTCTCATGGGTAACTCCAGACCATCATGGGTTCATCATATACATCTTAAATCACTCTGTAACATAACATAGTGCCAGCTACAAATACCTATATTCAACACTTTCCCAAAACTTGAAATTAAAATCACTCCATATGTGTGTCCACATTTTTTTGTTTCAAAGCTACCGTATCTGAACCATAAATTTATCATACTACATATTATAGTAACAGCTACAAACACCAAACCAGCACATTCTAAAGGAAATTACCCACCCTCTTATATACTCAAGGCCGACGTACCCGGGCCATTAGTTCACCACACTGTATGTTATAGTACCTACCACAAAGCATATTGCCAATACTATCCCAATCCAACTGAGTAAAATCCCTGCCCCTTCTCTCTCTTTTCCAACTTCCCCCCTCAATGAAACAACAGTAGCTAGTGCATTTGGTGATAACAGTGTTGTACACGGGCCACTATCAATCGACTGTTTTGCGTGTAATAGACCCTCCCAATACATATTGGATTTCAACCGCAACCCGCCTCCATTCCCTACCCTGTTCACAAACTATTCAGTAATTGCAGTATTTTAACTCCCCAGTCTCTGAGAAGGTCAACCCCGGGATGAATGCCATCAGGGAGTAGTAGCTCATAATAAAATTTTGTTTTCCCATCTCTACAGCGATGTATCATACGTTGAAGCCAGGGAGTAGTGACTGAGTTCATACAATTCAGAGCTATCAGCCCTCTTGATGTCAGTGGCAGCAGCATCTATGATAGACTGAATGTGAACCACCTTTTCGTTGTCTGCAGGGCGACCAGAGCACGTTGCGAAGTCGAGACCCACTATGGGTCCATAAATAACTTTTGTGCAAAGGAAGAGGCCTTTCCAAGCCTCATTAGCCTCTATGGCCTGATCCATTACTACAGACACTGGCTCATGTGCCGATGGTTTGTACAGCTGTAAGTCTTCCTTCCTTTCTTCACTGTCAAATTGTTGACACCCACGACTAAGAGATAAACAGAGGTGGGGAATTTCTCCGCAAACAACATGGCTTGGCTCACTGTTCGGCGAAAAGATGTGCCGCTATAAATGCGGATTGTCACTCGATGGTCTGGGACATATTGATGGAGGTATCCGCCTCCGGAGTCCATCACCACCACTAAAACAGGCAATGAAGACAGCATGAATATAGTCCGAAACTCCCTGAAGAAAGATGTCATCTCACGCTACTCTGATCCTTCCTCTCACGCTACTCTGATCCTTCGTCAAGTGGCTGAGCCTCAATCAGCCCCGAGGCGTACCCTTCCGCTCCGGGGTTGATGATGTCACTAGACGTTGTCGTGCCTGTTTGAGCCGCATGTTGTTGAGTAGGCCAAGAGCCTAGTTCCCGCCTCAGGTCCATAAGGCTGAGGCCCAGTTTGTTGTGGCCTTTTCCTTTGAGGCCTGCGCGCACCTCCTGAAGAGTTAGGCCTCCTCCCCATTTCAGATCCCTCGTAGCTTCTACCAATTTCCTTGCACCGGTGTGCAACAGTGCAACCCTCAGTTCCTCATTTTGCCTGAACTTTTCTCTTAGGACTCTAGCCAAGACTTGGTCCTCCTGTTGTTCCCAGGCCCTTGAGGTTTTCACTCCCCTCGAAATCCTCTTGATTTCGTATGGGTCATCATGCGATAGAATACATTGAGCACTGACTCTGTCCCCACAAATATTTGCCTTGGCCGAGGCATAAGCCTGCTCAGCCGAACTGTAGGCCTTCCCATCGATCCGGATCTGACATTTATAGAAGTTTGACAGAGGGGCGTGGGGACCCTGAAAATGAACAGAGTGCTCCTGGAAAATTGTAAAGGTATTCCCCAAAGACACATGGTCAGGAAGTTGGTCCAGGTCCTGAGGGCCATACAACCTGCCCTCAATTACAACCCGGTCTCCTCCCTGAACTAGCCTAGAATTCAGGCCTAAATTACAGGCGTTGTCTGCAACCGCTCTCAAAGTGGCCCTCTGCTGAACCATGCTCTCCGGGATGTCTTCAGAAACCCAAATGTTCTTAGTTCTGTTTTGTTTCAGCAGCTTTGTCTTGTTTCTAAGTATTTCTATTTTGGCGGATTCATGGAGCATTGTTACTCTGATGGGCCTCGGTCGTCTACCGCTGACAAACTTACCCACTCTGTGGGCCAAGTCAATTTCCGTAGGATGCAGGTGAACCCCAGTTGCATCGAAAATGTCCATGGCTATTTCCCTAGTTTTCTCATATCTCATCTCAGGAACCCCCGAGATAAGCAGAGATTTTGCATTAAGTTTCTTCAAAATAGAGGCGTCTGCCGTGCTGGCAGAATGAGAGGCCCTTGACTCAGCCTCCAGTTTCACAATCCTTTCCTCAAAGACCCTTAACCGGTTCTCCCTGGATCCCATATCTTGTTCTACCGAGATCCTGAGGTCGTCCCCATCAATGTCTACCTGACCTGTGTAATCTTTCAACATTTCAATATCATTTGTGGAAACTTTTAGTAAACCCTCCAGTTCTACACACCTTGTTTCCAATGATGCAACCCTGTCCGTCAAGTTAATGTTTTCTTTTTCTATCCTATCCATCCTCTCAATTAAACTCCTCACGTCAACATTAAAAGAGTCCAAATCCATCTGAGGGGAGGAATCACCATCCCTGGAACAAGATCCTCCATTTGATTTTGTACCATTTTTCTTTGTTTTTGGAGCCATTTTCATAGCCGCTAGAGTTGGGAACTCTTCAGAACTAGAACTGACAATCACCGCACTATGTCCGACGCCGTCTTTGGAAGCAGAATTCCTCATCTGGCGTCCACTCATCTCAGTTGTACCAAAAGTATTTCTTGAATGTGCCCTTAACTTTCCCTTGACAATCTCTGAACTCCAATAAAATTGGAGTTCAATATTCAACTGCTGTCGACAGTGATAACCTAGGAATTTGGGGGGCAAAAACCGGTGATCAACTAAGACGTTGTGAGTGCCTCCATTCCCTCAATTAATTAAAGTTTCAACAACCAGGCTGGAGAATTAGAAATTGGGATGGCTGCTCTAACCCAGGAGGGGGGGATCAGACCTGAGATATTTAAGCCTCCATCGATGCGTCTATTGTTGCCAAAGGGTCTCCTGCCATTACCGTTTAGCAGAGTTTACTAATCAGTGTTGCCTGCATGGTACTTCCCAATTTTGTCACTTTCCGAACGCCCCCACTTCTGGAAGCTCAGTCTATTAATAGCCCACACGTAAGTGCGGCCGTTCCCGTATTATCGCCCTTTGTTTGTGTATGATTATGTGTTCATGAACTGTTCCTACACATTGGATGGGCTATGATACCAACCGGTAGAATCCTGATGCCTGTTGTAGTATTATTGCCTGTATGAAGTGCATGGATTCACGTTGTTTCTATAGATAATAACGTAAAAAACGGCCGCCGATGTGACGCATGTCCGTTACTCGCGGGCGCGTTCGGAAAAGCTCTGGCATCACGTTTTTCCTGACTGGACCCTTTTTGTTAGTCGGATGGACCCTTTCTGGTTACTTTCCGAACGCCCCCACTTCTGGATAGCTCCAATATGCAGTCTATTAATAGGTCCCACCTATGTCAGTGCGGACGTTCCCGTATTATCGCCCGTTGTCAGAGTATGAGAATGTATTCAAGGGCTGTTTCTACAGAATGAAGCGGTATGTATAGGCTATGATACTGACCGTTAGACTCCTGATGTCTATTGTCACATTCTTGCCTGTAATAAGTGCATGGATTGACGTTATTTTTGTCGATAATAACGTGAAAAACGGCCGCCGATGTGGAGCACGTCCGTTACTCGCGGGCGCGTTCGGAAACCGTGATATACAATTTTTTTTCATCTACACTCACCTGCAGCTGACGTGTCGATGGTGTTGCCGCATTAACAGGTTGGTAGATTTTGTTGTTTTCGTTAAGCACCGAATACATTTCTCTCTGCTGATTTATACTGGCGATAGCATAACTTTGAAGCGACTGGATGTTTTTGTGGCCGCTAAGCTGGGCTACGAGATTGGGGGGGACTCCTGCATGGATCAAACTGCTGCAGGTCTTGCGAACAGAATGATTTGTTATTTTTTTCCCTTGTAGCCCAGCTTTAGCGGCCAATGTTTTCATTATTTGGGCCTGCATTTGTGGTTCACATGGGGGTAGAAAGGTGAAGAGGGGGATTTGATTTCTTCAGGCCTATGAGATTCATACTTTTTTAATAAATGTATGGGACATCTCTCTTTGTTTTGATGATTTTTCCACATTCTAGGAACAAAAGCTCGTGACGTTTGACCGGCGCCTTGCCGAGTTTTTGTAACTCGTTCCGAGAATTTTATACTCTCTTCTCCAGCCTCTGTTACGATTACCAAATCGCCCCACTGCATTTGTCTTGCTTCCTGCCTCCCCCTCAATCCGAAGCACTTTGTATTGAGGAACCATAGGGCATTTCGAAGTCCTACTGGAGTTTCTTCTGTGAAAGCCCCCGAATCCCACAGTTTTTCTTCATCATCTGACGTAAGAGCATCGCACTGTAATGATAATAAATATAGGAGAAATTGTTTTTTTTTTAAAGAATTCTTACAATCTTTTAAAGTTGAAATAAGTGAATTTATCGTTTCGGTATAGACTCTTTAGAAATATTGCCGTGAAATTACTTACCCTGTTTGGTCTATTGCCGTGTCCGAGAGCCTTCAATTCTTTTTTTTTTACTGGCCATAACTTCTCTACACGTTTGGAAGATGTCACTCATAGTTATATTTTCACTGTATTTTCTGCTATCCAAGTATCGTTTTAAGCTGGCATATATACTGGAAATCGTTTCAGGTTCAAAGTCTCCACCATCGATACGTTTAGCAGTGATAAAGTATTTTCCCATATGTAGGTTTAGATGTAGGGGGTCAATTTCTTCAGGATTTCTCTGTTCTCCTTCCTTTCTGAGATATTTGACCAAATTTTCGACATCTCGGCTTGTTTTCTTCTTTGTTTCGTTTGATTTCTTGCTGTCTATGTACTTACAAAGCACATCTTCTGCATTTTCTTTATCCACTATCACCTCTATTTCGTTATTTTCCTCACTTGTATCTGTTATTATCGCTAAATCTTCTATAATTATCGGAAACTCCGATATGCCTTCTGCCTCTGCCATCGCGTAGCAGACGACTGACTGTCAAGGAACATGTCATCAAAACATTCCTTTAGTTGTTTCGTTATTAAAATGTTTCGTATTTTTTCTAATGTACTTATAATCTGTTAAACTATTATTGATAATTCTTAATATTTGTATACATATTTTTGGTACTTTCGCTTTATCAATTTCTAATCATTTATAAGTCTTTCATACCTTTCGCTAATGTTTATTTACATTTTGCAGTTCTACTTCCGGTTTGCTCCGACAGCAACGACAATGCATTTCGCAGTGAGTAAACATCATTTATTTATATTCCCTTTATATTTCTAATGTATTTAAAGAGTCTGATCGTTATGATAATTATATTTTGCCTCGATATTTGCTAAATACACGAATGAATTCATTCCGTATAATATATATCGCACAGTCGAACTCGCAAGTCGAGGACGTTCGCCATTTCTGAATCTGGCGCACCGCACTTAGCTTCGGCCTCTCGACCAATGAGATTGCGTTATTTTTCAAAGCACTCCGTATGTTGGCCAAAGCACTCCGTATGTCGTTCAAAGCACTCCGTATGTCAATTCCAAAGGCGATGCGTACTAAGCTAGACGGAGTAACATAGCTATATGATATAAATACTATTACCCTAGGAGCAGTCAGTAGTGATAGCGAGTTTGTGCATAGGTATATAATAATATAGTGAGGGACATTGTGATGTAGGGGCAATATGGTTGAGGGGCAGTGTGGTTGAGGAGTAATATGGTGAGGAGCAGTATGGTTCAAGGGCAGTATGGTTTATGGGCAGTATGGTAAAGGGTAAGTATGGTGGCAGGGCAGTATGATACAGGAGCAATTTTTGTGAGAGGCAGTATGGTTAAGGGACAGCATGGTGAGGAGCAGCATGCTTAAGGGGTGGTATGGGTGAGAGGCAGTGTAGTTAGGAGCAGTATGGCTGAACAACAGAATGTTTGAGGGGCAGTATGGTTTAGGGGCAGTATGGTCCAGGGGCAGCATAGCTTCGGGACAGTATAGTGAGGGGCAGTATGGTTTGATGCAATTTGATTCAGGGGCAGTATTGTGGAGGAGCAGTAAAGCTGAGGGTCTTTAAGGGGCAGTAAGATGAGAGCCAATATGGTGCAAGGCAGTATGGCAAGGGGCAATATGATTCAATAGGTATATCCACAAATCTACTTAGCAACCCCACCATCAACTTCCCCATCTCGCTGGCTGCCCATCCAACAACACTCCTGGTATAGATTAACACACACACACACACCTACCTAAATACACAGCTACACACACACATTCATACAAGACATTTTCATTGATATTGCATATGCATAGGAATATCAAGCCTTCAACCCCCCCTCCCCCCCTCATATGCTTTTGTACGCATTAGGTCTAACCCCAACCCCCCTTGCTGCGTACATACTTTATGAATGGCACCTAAACGATACTGCCCCTCAGCATACTGCTCCTAAATGATACTGCCCTTAACCCTTTCCTTACCATAGACCTATATATAGGTCCTAGAGGGCTATTTCTGACCTCTAATCTTTAGTTGGTAGCAGCTTTGGGTCAGTTAAATATGAAAAATTGAAACTTTCCATCCTAATTAAGTAAGACATGTGCTTTCCATTAGAAGTATTCATTTTGTTCTAAAAACATTCTAATTACCCATTTTCAGTGTTTTTTGGGGGTCAAAGGTCGAAAAAACTAAAAAGTAGCAAAAAGTGGACTGCAAAATACAGACAAGACCACTAAATAGGGAAAACGAGAGAACATCTAGCAATAAAAGCACTATTTTGGGTAATATTTGTAATCACATAATGACAATTATGTAAGAACTAAATTTCACATTCTATGACAGTTCTGTCAAGGTCAAGGTCATATTGAGTAGTCAGCAAAAATGGGTCAAGTTATTTTATAAGCCCATTTTGCTGTTATTGATAACACATTTTGGGTTTCCACTTCTCTAAAAAGATCTGAGGTACAAATCGAAAAGGTTGCAAAATTGCAAATTTAGATGTGTAATTCCTCACTCTGAGCTCCTTGGAATATTCCAAATGGTTCATTCTAACATTTTAGATGGGGTCAAAGGTAAGATATAATTGAATTGGCAAAGGAGATGAGCCTGGTTTATTATTCCAGGGTGCATCAGCAACAAAATAAGTTGGAGGTAGATCTAATAGGTGGAACAATAAAAAGTGTAAATGATCAAACATTGTATGACATGATGTGCTAGCATACCTAGGGGTTTGTTTTTTATTTATTCAAAATTAATACAACATTTTTTGGAATATCTTAAAGAGCAATGTCATAGGTCAATAGGCTATAGGTCAAAGGTCACCATGAGCAACTAATGTAGAGCCCAATGGATAGATCTATTAGTCCTCAGCTCTAGTTCTTGATCTAATTTATGTTTTAGATTCAGGAATATTTATTGTATATGTGAATCACATTCTGTCTATAATTGGCTATTAATTTGAAGGAAATAGTAGATTAAGGTGACTTACACATCAGAGAAACTCAATATGTTATTCTCTGGAAGGCAACCTGACCTGTAGCCACCTGGTGTCAGGACAGCTGAAGTCACCCCAAGCACCACTATATGTCAGTCCAGAATGCAGTCTCAGTGCTGGTCACACCCACAAACTGGCAGCTGTCTACCAACAAACCCATCCAGCACTGCTAGACCTAGGAATCACAAGGGGGGCTTATAGAGACCTATAACCTGCAGAGACCCAGGACCTCAGACTCACAAGGGAGGCCTTGATGCATACAATCTGGTAGAGAACTGCCTGGCCCTATTGTGCATGTGCAGAAACCACTAGGTTTCCACTGGGTTTACACAAGTGAGTCTGGTACCCAGCAGGCTATTCCACCAAGCTGGTACATCCAACTTTATTACTGAATCAAGGGAACTGTATAGGGATCTGTATACAAAACCAGCAGATGCAAATTATACTTACCACAATTTTGACTTGGTACAACCACCCTCTAAAACAGAAGTCTACCATGCTCACAGTTCCTGAGAGTAAGAAGGATTTCCAAAAAGAACTAGGACTACAAAAGAAACTGCAGCAAGAAAAAGAGAAAAGGGTTACCCAGAAAAGCCTTCTAGGAGAATGCAAAACAAAACATAATAGAAAAGATACCTCAAACAAGAAGAAGGAAATGGAAGAAAGTGACAACAAAATAAAACTGGTGACCACTTACTAACCTGATAACCTGAGAACAACTTGGTGAGCAAGATAATGGATTACAACTGGGACCTCTTGGCAAAGTCTACAACAACAACAAACTTACACAAGAAAAAATCATAAGAGAATTGCACATATAGAGCAAGTCAGTCTGCAGCTGTCAGACAATCAACAATCAGCTGAGTGAAGGGAACTACAGCTTTCCGTTCTCCATTTAGATTGCTGCTTGTACCATTCAAGCATAGATTGTCACAAACACTGATGGAGAAGCCCTAAGATCCTGATACTAGTGTAGGGGCCTGTGCAAGTCTACTAAGGATTGGCACGTCTACTACGCCTTTCTAAGTATAGTCAAGGTCGGGAGCGCTGAGTCAGCAGTTTGACTAGGCTCTGGGACTTGTTTTCCCGCTGCTTTCGAAGCCTCCAGCTGCTTGCTATTCCTGTTGGGACCAGTCCAGACTGGTTTCTCACCTCACAGGCTGAGAACCAGCAGTGAGGATTTGTTCTGGGGAGGTAGGCAGGGAACTAGCGGGAACCACTGGTTTGCTAGTGACCAGGCTTACTCAGAATACCCCGTGGGGAACCAGCAAGGTTCTTTCACATGCTCAGTGAGGACATGGGCTGTATATAAGCAGCCTGCTATGGCTTACTGAGACACACTGGGGTGTGGAGAGACTACGTGCGGTCTCTCTACAGGGCTCTGTCTCTGTGCTCCACCGAAGGGAGCTAGCTCTTCATACTAGCTGTTGACTGATTCGGGTTCCCTAGATGGTGGAGTCAGAGTATCCCGGTTCTCTAGGAGGAGAGGGTTGACCATTGGGTCCCTTCTCTGGATAGAGTTCTGGGTCCCAAGAGGAGAGCAGGGTGGTGGTATCCACTGGCCGGAGGGAGGTGCAGAGTACTCCCTCCAGGAGGTGGCTCTTACCAGCCCTGTAATCCTCGAAGGCAGAGCTACGGTGCTGGGTGGTTGTGGTAAAACACAGCTGCGGGTTAGCGGGTGAGACCAGCACCGAGATGGCATCTTGGACCAAAACCGTAGTGGTGCTCGGGAGGAGCTTCGGCTGTACCCGACACCAAGCCACTACACTATCAAATCACATTCACCTATGGCACAAATACAAATCATGTCCTTGCAACACATTTCACACATCTTAGATACAGAGAGTAGGCAACCAAGCTCAAAGGGAGAGCAATCTGTAAGCACCACAACCTCAACTTGATCCACCACAGCAGCCTCCACTGCCTCCAGACTAAGGCAGTGATCACTTCCTAGTTCACCCATCACCACATTACAGCAACAACCAATGCATTCAGTTCCATCTAACCTCTACCCAAGCATCTTCTCCCTGTTGCATACTGGCATACAGCTCAACATGCCAGAGGACATTGAACACCTTCAAAAAACAACAAGGCTGACATACTGCAACACTCTGTGCAATCAGAACTTGATGTCTGCTGATCCAAGCCAGAGGAGCAGATGTTGCAAAGGGACAGACTAGTGAGACAAAATGCCTTCCCGCTCCCACCTGTCACCATCACAGCAACGACAATCATAAATATGAATTTCCTGCAGTCAGCTCAGCAACCTCAAGGCAGTGGCTATACACACAATGTACAAGGTACCAAAACCATTCTTCGGATTAATGGTGTACTGATTGTCCCAACCATTCATTTGTGACTTTTGCTTCTATGCACATCATACATACATGCTATGTTCTGGCTCTTCTGCAAATATTTCACAAAAGATGACAGATACAGCAGAGGAGTCATATAGGGAGTGCCACCAAAAGGGGGATGAACCAGTCACCAAATATATAGACACCAACACTTTGTGAGACAGTGTAGGCCTCTGTAAGGGGATCAGGTAGGTGTCAGTTGAGTGTGTGTGTTTGGGTAAACCAGTGACCTATCTATATTTTAGTATATACACTGATAACATAACCACAAAGATACCGACATAGGTGATACATTAAGAGTGAATAAAGGCAGGGGATGGTGTGAAAGCACAACCTCAACAAGGATGATTTGGGGGAGGGGGGGGTGATGGCGTGGATAGAGTGACCTTTGACACCTTTTGGGGAATATGTATCGAACCATATATGAAAAATTGATTGTTTGTTTATATTACTAACTTTTGTTTAAGTAATAGATATATTTATTTTATGGTTTTTAATTGATTATTATATATAAATAACAATCATTTTTTATTCCTTTGATATAATGGCGTTCTTTCTTTCATATTAGTATGATCATATAACCATCTGCAGACTGAAAACTCCATGGAAAGCAGACATTTTACTCAGAACCGAAGGTGCCCCCATAAGTGTGGTTTCACTGTATTTCCACAAAGAATGCAATGTTCAGTTGCCATGGCAACCAAATAGGGACAATATTAATATCTCAATGCAATTTTGATATTTGGTAAGTTAGGGTGTTCCTTAGATGTCAAAATATGTAAAAACCCTTAAAAAATGCATTTTCTATGCAAAATTACCTAAAATCGGTTGCCATGGCAACTGAAATTTCGAATCCTATTAGTGGTTCAATATACCTAATCATCATATCTATACATGTGTAAAATTTCTTTTTAATAAATCTATTATTACCAACACAGTAGAGCAAAATGTATTTGGTGCACATTTACAGTGAAATTAGCCCAAAACCCCTGGTAAGGAAAGGGTTAAACCATACTGCCACTATAGTACCCCTATCAGGGGCAGTATGGTGTGGGTCAGTAAAGTTGAGGGGCAGTATGTTTGAGAGGAAGTATTGCCGAGGGACAGTATGGTTAAGGGGCAGTATAGTAGAGGGGCAGTATGGTAAATAGGCAGAATGGTAAATGGGCAGTATGGTGGAGGGGCAGTATTGTAGAGGGGCAGTATGGTGGAGGGACAGTTTAGTAGATGGGCAGTATGGTGGAGGGGCAGTATGGTGGAGGGGCAGTATGGTGGAGGGGTACTATGGGGGAGGGGCAGTATTGTAGAAGGACAGTATAGTAGAGGGGCAGTATGGTGGAGGGGCTGTATCGTGGAGGGGCAGTATGATTGAGGGGTAGTATGGTGGAGGGCAAGTATGGTGGAGGGGCAGTATAGTAGAGGGGCAGTATTGTAGAGGGGTATTATATTGTTGAGAGGCAGTATGGTTGAGGGGCAGTATGGTGGAGGTTCAGTATTGTAGAGGGGAAGTATAGTAGAGGGGCAATATGGAAGAGGGACAGTATAGTAGATAGGCAGTATGGTAGAGGGACAGTATGGTAGATGGGCAGTATTGTAGAGGGCAGTCAGGTAGAGGGACAGTATAGTAGATAGGCAGTATGGTGGAGGGACAGTATTGTAGAGGGGCAGTAAGGTAGAGGGACAGTATAGTAGATGGGCAGTATGGTGGAGGGACAGTATGGTAGAGGGGCAGTATTGTAGAGGGGCAGTAGGTGAAGGGGCAGTATTATAGAGGGGCAGTAGGTGGAGGGGCAGTATGGTGGAGGGACAGTATATCAGAGGGGCAGTATGGTGGAGTGCAGTTTGTGGAGGGGCAGTGTGGTTGAGGGCAAATATGTTAGGATCAATTCATAATAAGATTGTACGGGTTGAAAATTTAATAAAAGGAAAAAGTGACATTTTAATGGTAATAACCACTCTGTAAGAGGCAGCCATCATTGGGGGCCTCTAAATACCATTTCGCTATATAAAAAATTATTAATATGTACAATAGTGCTGAATTTTGTATTATTTGCTAGTAGGCATGTTAGGAGCAATTCAGAAAAAAATTGTACCATGCAAAACTTGAATAAAACTTAAAATGGCGTTTTATTGGTAAGGACTTTATACTGATTCACATTGTTTTGGCCTTGTGCTAAGGCAATGATACATATACAAATGTGTGGTTCATGTTTCTTTAGGTTTATGTGTATGTATTGTGTTGTAAATGTATGTCATGGGTCAAAATGGGTTTACAGTAATTCAATGAAAAAATTACAGCAACAAAAGGTGAATGGTAAGGTACTGGGAAGGAGGATGGGACGAAAATATGGAACCGTCTTGGATATGCCAAGAGAAACCCGGTTGAGGTATCTATGGGAATGGGTTCTGATACAAGATTAGCCTCGATAAATGTTAATGGGCTAGGTGACAGAGTTAAGCGAAGGGCGGTATTTGCCAAGGTACGTGAAAACTATGATATATGTTATTTACAAGAAACACATAGTTCCCCTAGCATGATTCAACAATGGGAACTAGAGTGGGGTGGTACAATTAATTGTGCTCATGGTGCCTCTAATGCTAGGGGTGTGGCCATCCTGATTAATCCCAAATTTAAGGCAACAATAACAGACTCTGATGTGGATTCCGAAGGTCGTTTTTTGATCTTAAAGATAAAGACTACTACAGAGGAATTAGTTTTAGCCGATATATATGCCCCAACACAAAATCATGAATTGGAACAGTTGAAATTCATAGGTAGAGTGTATGATTGCCTAAAGAAATTCTCTGACTTTCCCATCCTCATGGGTGGAGACTTCAGTCTTGCTGTAGATCATTTTCTAGACAGGAGAAATAATAATACGCCTTATAAGTCTTCAAAATATAAGGATACTCTCATCAATATAGTCTCTTCATTGGAACTAGTAGATATTTGGCGAGAACGAAATCAAAGGGTGAGAAGGTACACTTTTCATAGAGGTCAACAAGGGTCTCGGATAGATTATTGGTTCATACCCGAATCTCTCAAAAATAAGATAGCGAATTGATCTATAGGACTCTCTTATCTTTCTGACCACTGCCCTATTTATATTACCATCAAAGCCAAAACAGAAACGCGGACCAGGACAGTGGAAACACAATGACTCCTTGCTAGAGGACAAAGATTATGTTAAAGGAATTATGGAGACTATCAAAGATGTTTTAGAAAAAGAAGAGAATCTACCCCCAATGGGAAAATGGGACTTTATTAAATTTAGAATTAAAATGTTTGCTATCAGGTATGCAAAGAGGAAAAAAATAGAAAGTGAAAAGTTAAGGAAAACACTAGAGTCAAGGCTTAATGCTCTGGTGAAAGTAGTAGATAATCAGAGTCTGGGAACAGCAGAGACAGACAATGAGTCTATACTGGATAAAGAACAAGAGATGGCCACAATCAAACGAGAATTGGATGATATAGGGAGAAAGTCGGCTGTCTCCATAATCTTTAGGTCTATAGCCAGATGGCTTAGTCTTGGTGAAAAACCGACGAGCTATTTTTTAAACCTGGAAAAGAAAAACTTTGAAAATAAACTCATCTCACAAGTGCAGAACACCACAGGTGAGATCATATCTCAACCACAAGAGGTCAGGAAGTTTATATATTAATACTAAGTCTATATTCTAGGAGTGTTAGTTCCCCACCTGCCAATGAATTCCAGAAAATAATTGAAGAAAAAGTTAAACCTACATTACCAACACTGGATCTCCTGGAGGCAGAATCGATAGACAGAACAATCACATTAGGAGAATTAACCAATGCCTTGAAAGAAATGAATAGTGGGAAAACTCCAGGTTCAGATGGTCTCTCTGTAGATTTCTATAGGGCCTTTTGGGAACTTCTTAAACAGCCGTACTTTGAATCTCTGAATACTTCTCTAGCAGAGGGACATCTCAGCGTTGAACAAAGAAGGGAAGTAATCACACTGTTACCAAAAACCCAAGAATCTAGACTGAATCTGGATAATTGGAGGCCAATTACTCTCCTAAACTCTGATTATAAGATCTTTACAAAAGCTCTGGCTATCAGACTTCGTCCAGTCTTGAATAAAATTATACACACAGATCAAACAGCTTTTATTAGAAATAGCTTCTTAGGGACTAACATACGTAAAATAGAGGATGTACTCAATCTGGAGGATTCTTCCCTCGAGGAAGGAGGATTGATTTCTCTTGATTTCAAAAAAGCCTTTGACTCTGTCACCTGGCCCTCAATAGTGGAATCTCTAGAGCTTTTTGGATTTGGCCCATTTTTCATCCAATGTATCAAAACTATTTACCATTTACAAGAATGTTGTGTAATAAATAACGGCTACACTACACCATGGTTTTAACCCCAAAAGGGTACAAGACAGGGGTGTTGTATCTCACCATACCTGTTTATAATACTAGTAGAAATACTAGCACATGTAATCAGGGAATCACAAAGTATTCAAGGAATTGAAACTTCATCGAGAGAGATCAAAGCATCTCTATTTGCAGATGATGTAACTGTTTTTATTAGGAACCAAAGGTCGCTAAACTCTAAGGTACTACCATTTAATCCTGTCCACTCTAGGAAAATCAGGTGTAAGTTTAAAGAGGTTGACAAAATCAAAATATTGGGTATCTTCTCTACTAGGAAGAATGAAGCTAGTACCTCATATATATATGGAATTTTGCACCAAAATTAGAGAAATGTATATGTATAGCTGAAAACTGGTCCAACAGACAACTCTCTCTGAAGGGAAAAATATGCATTATAAACTGTCTACTTATACCTATCATATTGTATCCGTGCTCTCATCTATATGTCCCAGAGTGAGTATATATGGAATTTAAATCAATTGTAACATCCTTCTTGTGGAGAGGGGGTTCAGCTAAAATTGCTTATAAAACTTTGATTTTAACTCTTTCTGTCCGACCCCGAATGAGAAGCGTGCGCACTATAGGACGAGGCATAATGCTGCTATAAACCCCAAGGGGATGAGACTATCGCTGCAATGGCATCTGTTTGTCGTATGTTTGTCACTTAGTAACCTGTAGATACAAGTGACTATAGCTATTAATCGAATGCCCACGGAGTATAATGATGAACATAGTATTTTTTATTTGTTGTGAAAAAATGGTGTAAATCTATTTATTATTTCTCATAAAACACACATAAACAATTCCTGGAGGCATTCCTCATCCCCTGGGTGGGAAAGCCTGGAGGCATTCCTCGTCCCCTGCATGGGAATGCCTCCAGACATTGCTAGGACTGAAAGAGTTAAATACAAAGGATGGTGGTCTGAAATTGTTAGATCTTAAGCTCATGGTTCAAATGGCTCAGATTCAGTGGGTCAAGAGGCTGGTTCACCAGGAATGGTCCAACTGGACTTTCCTTTTCAAAGAAATGATTGAATTAGAAGTGTCCAACTTCTACTTCTTTCTGCTGAAGAACCACAAGCATAAACTACCGGTCCAGAGTGACTTTTATAGAAGTATTTTCGTTACCTGGGGAAAATGTTACAACACTCAACCCAGAGATGACATTGAATTTTGTAATGAGGCTTTATGGGGAAATACATTTATAGAGACAAATCTCAACCAATCTACAATGAAAATCATGAAAAAGAAGGGTATCATACAAGTTAAACATCTTTTGAAAGAGGAAGGAATGATGTCACATCTGGAAATTAATAGTAAATATGGTACCAAGATTGGTTTCCTTGATGTTTTAAGCTTAAGGTCATCCATACCATCTTTCAGGACTATCGAACCTGAAGGGAACCTAGAGAGATGAAATACTATTCAAAATTCCAGGAGAAAATCCAATAAACATCCTAGAATCACAAAGCAAAAGAATTTATAGTATTCTGTTAGATAGAATAGCAATGTTTCCATCAGGAAGAGTGAGATGGGGAAGAATATACCCAGAGATGGAGCAGGATCACAAACTATGGGAAACTATTTACGAACTACCCTTTTAATCAACCAGAGAGACTAAAGCTCAATCTCTTCAGTACAGGATTTTAAGTATGACTATCACATGTAATGCCTTTCTGGGTAAACAGAAAATTGTAGAGTCACAGAAATGCAACTATTGTGTGCAAAAAGATGATATCATACACTTTCTTGTTGAATGTAGAATAACGAAATCCTTCTGGGCATCACTATGGCGATGGCTCAGGAATATATTAAGAGTGGAATTATCTGATTTAACAACAACAGATATCATATTTGGTATAACAGATCACTCAAGGAGTAAAAGGAACAGAATGTTGAACTATATCATAATTTATGCTAAGATGTATATCCATCGACAGAAATTGTTCTATAATAACAATCTTGAAGTTCTAGCCTTTGTGCAAGAACTCAAAAATAGAATGATGGTTGAGAGATATGTCTGTACTTTAGAGAATGTGTACCAAAGATTTGGATTCCTAGACAATCTATGGAAAGCCTTTTAAAGAAAGAGGAAAAACCCAATGTATAACACCAAAATGACCACAAGTTGTATTGTCAATTGTATCTGTAAGTGTTATGTCTGTCATTTTCAGTTGGAAAGGATTTTTTCTTTCCTCCAGTTCTGTAATGTCTGTGTGTCAAGTCTATTTACTTTGGAATTCCCTAGTGGTTAGTTAATGCTGGCTTAGGATATCAACTTAAATTTGTAGGAGGAAATGTATCAATAGGTGAACAGTGTATTATAGCCAAGAATCTTGCATCAATCCACTGAGATAACATGTATTAAGGCTCCTTCTTGAAGTGGCAAAGGCTAAATCTGCAACGTAGCAATGTTATGTAAGGTATAAAAACTGTTGATCTCAGATCCAGTTTAGCTAAAGCATAAAGAGCTACAACAAATAGGAGATAGATATATGAACAATGCTGTGTATAGTTTTTGAAGCAATCTATATTTGATGTTGTGAATCATGGTTTTTTTTTATTTTGTCAGCACCCTGAGGTTTTTTCATTTATGATGCTAGAAATGACTGTATCGGACATAAAAAGATTATGGACTGTCAGATGAAAGATTAATTTATACCTGAACTACTGAAAAGGGTGGCAATCTTCTCTAAGGCATTAAGAAAATGATCAGTCAGACATTAGATAAGATTAGTTGTTTTTAATTTTTAATTTTTTTGTTTTCATCATAAAATTAAAAAAAAAGGAGCAAAAAAAAACAAACAAAAAAAACCCACTCTGTAAGAGACAGCCATCACTTGGAGCCACTAAATACTATTATCACCATACAAAAAATTAATAATACGTAGAATAGTGCTGAATTTTGTAGTATTTGCTCGTATGCATGTTAGGATCAATTCATGATAAGATTTTCCTGGTTGAAAATTGAATAATAAGAAAAAGTTGCATTTTAATGGTAAAAACCACTCTGTAAGACATAGCATGATAAGGGCGGTCACGTAGCAAGAGATATCAATGCTCTGAAAATTATCAGTTTGCAGCTTTTATTCTATATTTTGCTTTAACAAAGATTTTTTTATTGTTGTTTCCTGATAAAAGTACTCAGAGTTCTAAATAACTATGAGAGTTTGATTAGTTAAATAATATAATTTTAAAAATTATTGCAAAATAACTGAAATTCTCTTGAATACATGAAAATACAGCCAAAAACTGGTATTAAGTATAAATAACAAATAAAGTAAAATGGAAGAGTTTGGATTTGGTTAAACAGTTTATTTTTTTTATAAAAATGTATTTCTAGCCACTACCTAGTCAAAAGTAGTATTTATCAAAGTTTATTTATTACCCGTAGTTAACAGAATGTTTGAATCACCTGGTGCAAGCTAAGCAGTTTCACCAACCTTTTCCATCAATCATAGAACATTTTGATTTTTTTTTTAATTTGGAAATTTTTTTGCTGAAAATTTTATTTCAACGAGAGACTCTTAGCGAAAAAAGGAAAGAACATAAGTTATTTATTAAAAAAAAGGGTATTTCAGGCCATTGCCTAGAGGATTTTTGGTGATTTTTGACCTATTTTGACCTCCTGGAGACGAAAATATTGATATTTGACCAGTAAAACCTATACTCCCCCTCGAGCACTCGGCGAGATCTATCATTTAAAAGAGAATAAATAAACATTGAAGACCTTTTGCAAAAAATAGAATGCAGGAAACCACTAAAATTGGAGTTGCATTGGTTCTATGAGAATGAGCCGTCAATGGGGTATTTCTGTCTCTAGTGATTGGTCATAGCCAGTTGGGTATGCCTCTAATACTGAGACACTGACCCTCT
Organism: Alentia gelatinosa; assembly: GCA_950022655.1. Classification (NCBI taxonomy): domain Eukaryota; kingdom Metazoa; phylum Annelida; class Polychaeta; order Phyllodocida; family Polynoidae; genus Alentia; species Alentia gelatinosa. The sequence goes on from OX465582.1 coordinate 61,168,286, forward strand.
GCTCCCTTGCTCAATGTCAGAGCATTAGTACACAGATGGTGAAGGGTTAGTGTTTTGCAGCAAGCTCAAAGTCTATATGACCACTCTAACCATTAGGGAGAGTATTTTGAGTGTGTGACCCAGGCTCAGAAACAGCCTGACAAGATAGCTATAGTCTTCTCTTAGAATTCTCTATAGCGAATTAGTGCGTGAAGACGTCTATTTTCGTAGGACGTTGCCACAGTGACAGCGAGTTGTGTACTACGCTGTCCAATCAGAATCGTCCTGATGGCAGAACTAGGTCAAGTTCAGCCAATAGGAACAGGGATAACATCTAGCACACGGCGCAACTGCCACCGCGGCCAGTACGCTATAACGTTAGGAGAACACTTGTGGTCGTGTTACGCACGCATTGCAGAAGTCCGACAATCAAGATAGCTATAGTCAACAGGTCAACAGGACAATTTGGACCTCTTAGATCCAACTTGGCTTCAAAGGCAATTTAACTATCAAAAGTCATCTGTTTGTTATATATACAATCAATATGTTATCAGAGTAAGTGATATCTTGCTCTTAAGACAATTTGTAGAACATTTGTCATTTGATTGGATTTGACATTCAATATCAATTACACAGCCTCCCATTGAAGTTTTGGATTTGTACACTTGCAGTTTCTAATGCATTCTTTTATGCAGCCACAATTCAACAGTCATTGACATATGTTGGTTTAGAGCACCTCGGATGGGAGGTATGGAATCTGATATCCTTGCTGTCACTATTAAAAGGACTATCCTCATGCCATTACAAAGGAAGCAAACTAATTTTATTTTGTAATATTCAACTATTAAAAAGCCTAACCAGTTTGCAGGAGGAAGGTGATTAACCTTTAGAACCTTTAATCTTTAGATTGCATTAACTGTTTCTTTTGACTTTTACCCATTAGGCTGTAATTGATGTCAAACATTATCAAGCCTGTCAACATATTTGAATTGCACTTGAACATGGCACAGAGATATTGCTGAAATAAGTTTGAGATATAACAGCTGGACCAGTCAGCAGTACATAATATGCAGCACCAATAAAAAGCTCTGCTTTGTCATCAGATCTCATACTGCCCAAGCATGATTTTTAGGTTTGAAAGGTTCCTCCAAATTACTGCAACATACAAACTGAGGTAGAGCTTACAGTCAGCCTTCTGAATGACAAGGCTGTGGCAAAGCTATAGTGTCTAGGATGGAATGGGTCCATTACTTAAGCCTTAGTTCTGCATACCTATCATCCTATTTTTTTCCTGACCCTTCAAGACAGTATACAGCATTCTGCTTCTGATTTATCTATGATCTATCTCTGCTCTGCAGCACAATATGATCAGTTGGTTCCCATAGAGGGGATTTTTAAGCTGATTTATAGAATTGGAATCAAGATCTTTCTCAAAGATTATTTGAATGCTTTCCTCTCTTCCCCCAGATGTTGATGATCTGTAAAAATATTTTTGTAGAATATGAAATTCATCAGCTAGCCTTGCCTTCTGGAGGACACAGATTTTTTGTCCTACTGCCTGACTGCCAGCCATTGCAATCTCGTTCTGTTGCTGTTTTGCTAGATCCATTGCCAAAACAGAGAAACCATGGTGGGTCTTTTAAATGATGACTTTCCTGAAGAATGCATCCTGTTGGTCTGGATGAGACTTCTCTAGGATGCACTGGTATCTAACATGCATATTGTTTAGGTTATTGCAAATGATTCTTGTATAGCAGAAACAATGACCAGTGCATCTAATTCCAGTTGCAGCATTAGCAGAACTTATATTGTGGACTGGCTTTACCACTCATAGGGCACTAGTTGTCTCTTACCTTGCACCCTTCTGCTCATTTTTAAAAAAAAACCTTTTGATACAGCAGATAAAAGGCAGTATTTGTCTGCTTGTATCTTGTTCATCTGGTACATTTGGGATATTGCCTGAACCCATCCACATCTATTTAAGGCTTCAATGCATGTGGTTGTGTTTAATGTCAAAATCATTTGGATTATGAGCAAATTTATTTTCCTAGGAACAAGAAATCCCAAACTATGATAACAAATTCATTATGCATTGAACAAACAAATAAAATGTATATCAACCCTAACCACAGCAGTGAAACAGGCACACAGCTGGGTTGTTATGTCAGTGAAAACTATCAGGGGCCAGGTACTAGAGGCTATTTTCATCATGTGAGACTGCACATGATCCTTAAAGTTGTTTATTTCACCTAAAATTATTTATTAAGATGTTACCTACTTTCTGTGAAGGTTTGTATTTCGGGCCAATATTTCCAATTTCATTTCATAAAACAATTATTTTGTAAATGATGCCTCAGGTCATCCCCGAGTCTAACTGAACAATTTGGAAATTAGACTACCCAAAGAAATAAAGGAGGCATCAGTGTGGGATTTTTTCGGTCAAAATAGGACTCCCTCTTTGGGAGGTCGTATTCGTTTGAAAACTATTCAAAATGTGGTCGTGCAGTGTTATAGTTTAGATGTCTCTACCCACACAAATAAAGGAGGCATCACCCAGCCATCTCCAGTCAGTACCTTGAGGCATAACCAAGCCAGCCCTAGTCGATGCCTGAAGGCATCACCTTGCATGAATGGCTTAACCCATTCACACCGGGTGATGCCTTCAGGCATCAACCGGGGCTGGCCGGGTGATGCCTTCAGGCATCATTCGTTTTTTAAGATAAAATTGGAAATAACGGTTCAATAAACATGAAACTGTTTGTAACAGACAATACCCAAGTGGTGGCAGCATTGAATTCTGGTAGTAGCATAAATGAACATTTGATGAATATCCTTCGGGTACTTTTTGGTTATGTGTAATCAATAACTGTACGATTGCCGCTTCTCATATTCCAGGGGTTAGCAACATTCATGCAGATGCTTTCTCCCATATAATCAGTGGTTCTGACAATCCTAAGTCACCAAGAAACTATTTTTGTTGCAGAGATATTGAGGTATTGGCAGGAACTGGACAGGAAAGCGGTGATAGCCCGCGCTCATGTCTGGGCGAACAACACATGGAGGGCGCGGGTCTCTCAGTGGAAGAAATTTCTCAACTTTTCACAGAGTATAATGTTTAACCCCATTTCCTCGTCAGAGGATCTTCTATATAAATATGTTGTATTTCTCTTGTCTTCAGTTTCATATAGAACCATTGAAAATTATATAAGTGGAGTTGTTGTTCTCAATAAGATGTATGGTCATGATATTTCCTATCAGAGTTACCCTAGATATATGGGAGGTTTTCGGTATGTTCTCTTATGTGGATATTTTGTCACAAAATGAAAGGGCCATGTGGCCCTGTATAGTAACAAGTTTTAGATCCTTGCTACGTAAAATTTCCCATTGCCTTACAAGAAATTGTGTATCATTCTTTGACTGGGGAATGATGTCGAGTGTCCCGTCTTCAAAGATGAATCAATACCGTGACAGATGTCACTAGATACCAGTTTTTTATACATCTAACAAACCTCTATGTGCGGTATCCTGTCTAAAATCCCACTTTTCGGATACGCCTACTGCTAAGGATCATGAGCCTTTATTCATGTTGGAAGGTCCTTCGGGTCTATATCCTTTATCATACAGGAAACTGTTGAAATACTTGAAGTACTTACTCAAGAATGTAGGAGTTGATAGGAAAAGAAGTGGTGTTCACTCACTCAGAGGGTTGGGGGCAGCCTTCATGCATTCGTGTGGACTACCCCTAGAGGACATACATCAAACAGGGGAGTGGAAATGTATGTCAGCTTTTTTATATAGCAAAGCCCATCTCTTGTAGGATACAATCTGATTTATTAGTATCTCTATGTCTATTCTCCTTATACCATTCATAACAATTATTGGGTTTGGGTGACAACAAATTCCCCAAGTTCCCACTTACATCTTCTGTTTGTGTGTCAGATTAATGAGGGTAAATGAGGTATCCCTTATTTATGTTATCAATGGACAGAGGTCTCTACCTTCACCTCTAGGTCACCAAAACCCCTCTAGGTGGTACCACCCTTGGTTTCTCAGTGCACCGGCGGGTGGTCAGTCATCGATCTACAGCCGACCTGGTATCATGCACACACCCGCTACTTGTGTTACAATTTTTCTTTGTTTTATATATTTATTAGTATGATTGTATTGTTTAATTTGTTTATGTTTATTAAATTACATAGGGGTGACAACAAATTCCCCAAGTTCCCACTTACGTCTTCTGTTTGTGTGTCAGATTAATATGATGCGAGAGTGATGTGTGAGTTATCTGTGATGTGTGAGTGATGTGTAATTAACGAGTGGACACAAATATTGTTTGCGTAAAAGAAACTTTTATTATGTTTATATCGTTTCTTGTAACATACCACTTATACAGATTTATAAAATTTGTACATCATTTATACATCATCAATCGCACATCATCATAACAATACATTTAACTCACGATACTGGGATGGTGGGTGGGGAATCGTTGTGCGTCTTAGGTGGCTGAGAAAAAATGCTGACTCAGGTCAATGTCCAGGGGCCTTTATACTGTGTGTGTTACTTGCCTCTGCAAAACAGATGCGCGGGGTCTGCCACGCTACCTCATGAATAATTCAACAATGTTGCCTTGTGAATATTTTCAGTGTTGCCCTCTAGTAATTAAACAACAATTTTACAATTATTCCACAATGCGCAAGTGATTTGTGAATGATGCATGAGTGATCTGTGATACATGGATGATGCATCTGTGATGTGTGATGCATGAGTGATGTGTGAGTGATGTATGATGCGAGAGTGATACGAGAGTAACAAATGATACCAAGTGACACAGACCTACAGTACATGGATACCCAAGAACCATCAAGAAGAAAATATATGGACCATAAAGTAATCCAATATATACCGATGGCCCAGGTGATGGTCCTATGATAGTCCAAACGATGATCTATATGAGAAAACGATGGACTGATACACAATGGGATAGCTGGGGTGAATGATGAAGCAATTAAAAGGTATAGATCTTAATTAGCAAATTTGGGAGAACCAGGAAATGATACATCACAGCACTACGGATAAATTCTTTTGTGTGCGTGGGCAAATGGTAATATCTTGTATGCTGACTAACCAGGAGGAACTCCTCATATAGTACAACGAGTATGACCTTGCAGGTTTCTCGTATTATGTGCAGTACCCAACACCTCCCCACCAAGTAACACTGATGAAGAGTTCTGACTGAATCACGTGCAAATAGAAGTAAACCACTTAACTTGCGGAATACAGGTAAATTACATAATCGGAAGAAATTAGATTTTAAGTAGGCCCCAAATAGTGGAATAGTATAACTATCTCATGATTAGAAACCACCATATTTATTGTATACCAACCTAGAATGCCAGTAGTGCCCCCCAGAAAATGTTAATAATAACTGGAAAATTTTATACTTAGGGCTAGGTAGCGGATTGTTAACAACAGCCATTCTTCCATCGATATGGATTTCCTGAATTGTGTGTTGCATCTTTGGAGGGGGGACTAACCTTTCATAGGAGTTCCGTGTACACCTCCACGGGCATGCATAAGGTTGACCGAAATTCATCCGGAACACCCAGCTGTAAAGACAATAACACCACGGACTATACCATAATTAATGCTTTGCAGGATTAAGCATGGATGGCAATGAAAAAGGGCAGGAGGGGGGGGGGTGGTGAAGGTGATAGCAGGTGTGTGGAATAAGCACATAAAAACCGATTTTCTTTTTTTTATATCACGAGCTCTTGCTCTATTTATTAAACTGAATTGCGATACACGATAATCAATCACCAAGTGACAAGGATACTTTCCACCTGTGTACAATTGTATATCGCAATGGCTGCAGTTGATCATTCCAACGATGAACAGTGATTGAAAAAGAAATTCTTTTCTCTTAACCATATGTGTAAGCGAGGGTTGGGCCCAAGACCGGTAAGGTCTACAAAACCTCTGTCAATGCCTCTTATATTTAACATATTTCTCATCTTCTTGTTATAATCAGATACAATAGATAGAGGACGCACCATTTACCCTATCCTTCATTACCTTGATGTTTAGTATTATTTACAATACAAACCTGAACCACAAGCAGAGGAGGCTCTATTTTCCATTTTCATCTTTTTCTGAGAAAACACAGACATTACAATACAATACACCAACTTGGACAATATCTAGACAGTGTCACACAAAGGATAAAACAATTAACCAAATATAGCCGGCGGTATACAAAAACAAAGACGGGCTACAAATGGGTTACATACAGACAAGACAAGGCAAAATAGCACCGTACTATCAGAATTCAGGTATATTATATGGGTAAGCACTCAGGTGAAAGGACCAGAGACCTTCCTACCTCCCCCCTCCTCCCCAGCCCTCCCTGTTCTTCTGACAAAGTGTTGCATAAAAACCTTTTAATCCACATATATATTTTTCTACATATAAGCTATTTCGAAATTCCTTACTCCAGTTATATACCGAGAATTCGCTGTTGTAGAACAGTTTTTGTCAGAAAATGTAAAACTTTGCATGAAGACAAATAAAATGAATTACATCAGCCTGACTGCCTTTTTGCCCTATCCCGATTATAAGTTCAATCGGATCAATGCTTAGTACAATATTGGCACACAGTTTCAGCCAATTTTTCAGTTGCCTCCAAAAAATTACTACCTTAGGACATTCCGCAAAGAAATGAATTATGGAGTCGGTGCCATGACAGAATGAGCACTCAGGTGAAGATAAGACCCTGATCTTGAATAGGAAGTAATTTGTGGGCACTACATTACGAATAATCTTAAAAAAGAAAGATTGCAGCTTAGTTTCCCGTGTGGCCCGGTATGCACTTTTGTAAACGTCCACCCACCCCTTATCTGAATTTTTTTTCTGCTTAGCCTTGTCCTTCCAATAATTCAAACCCGGAGATTCAACTGTTCCTTTTTCAGTAGGAAGTTGTATATCTTTTTGTTGGAGCAAGTCATAGCATTGAATGACCCACCTCCGTTATCCTGGATCAAAAGACACATGGAGTCTGAGTTAAACTCCTCAAAAGACATGGTATCTAGCCACGGGATATTACTCTTGAGTTTTAACCAAGTTTTCTCATCACATCTTACATTGTAAACCTCCTCGATGTCCTCTCCCGTCATGAGTCTTTTTCCCCGTATCAAATCCCTTACTTGAACGATACCTGCTGGCCTCAAGCTTCGGAATAGCCTTATTTCAACTTCCCAATCCCAATGAATAAACATGTTGTTCAAGAGAGGGTCATTTTGTTTTTCTCTCTCACTACCAGGAAGGACATTGTACAAGGTCTTCCACAGTTTAATAATCTGCTTGTAAAATTGCGGAACATTTGGGGGATCTCTAAAGTCCACTTTTTCCCAAAGTATTCCCAAATGGAAGTTTTGACCTCTGTGAAAGCTCTGAAAAAGAGGGTCCATGGCATGTGGTCCTCTTTACACAAGCGAGAGACCCATTTAATCCTGGACACCTCGTACATGAGTTTTAAATCTAACATTTTCAGTCCCCCTAGCTCTATCGGCTGCCTAAGCATTTTATATGAAACCTTACTCGATCTGCTTTTCCAAAGGAAAAACGCTATTACTTTGCGAAATTCCACAAAAACTCTTTCTGGGGTGAGCAGCACTGAAGAGCAGTACAAAAGTTGGGGTATTAACAAACTATTCACCACCGTCACCTTACCTTTGAGTGATAGATTTTTGTAAGACCAAGAGTTGGTTATAATTTCACATTTATCCAATTTGCTTTTGAAGTTCAGCACATATTCGTCTTTGGGAGATACCCCATTCCAAAAATTAATACCTAAAATTTCCACTTGGGCAACCACCAAAAGCGGGAGGTTTGCCTGGCTGGTTGTTGGCCTGGTGCCTATCGGAAGGATTTTCGACTTTTCTTCATTGATTTTCAACCCTGCCAGATTCCCGAAAATTCTAATAATGTTTATAACTCTTTGCATCGAAGCTGAATCCCTAACTATGCAACACATGTCATCAGCGAATAGTGACAATTTAATCTTCTTTCCCGACATCCTTAACCCTTCAATACCTGGATTTTCCCTAATCGCTATTGCTAATAATTCTAGAGTGAGGATGAATAAGTATGGTGAGAGGCAGCATCCTTGGCGAGTGCCCTTCTCTGGTTTGAACCAATGGGTATGGAAGCCGTTGTTTGAAACACAGACCTCTGGGTCTGTGTATATGATCTGGACCCACTTACAAAAAACAGGACCAAAACCGAACAGTCTTAAAGCATTATCTATAGCATCCCATCTGATTGAATCGAAGGCCTTCTCAAAATCTAGGCTCAAGAGAAATCCAGCCATTTTGTTGTTGTTCATGTAAGAAATACTGCCTCTCAGAAGTCTGATATTAGTGCCAATGTATCTCCCTTTCATAAAGCCTGTCTGGTCCTGGTACACGACTGAGTCCAAGCAGCCCTGAATCCTCGCAGCCAGCAACTTAGTTAAGATTTTATAATCGGTGTTAAGCATGGTGATTGGTCTCCAATTCCCAATGTCCTCCTGAGAGGCTTTCTTCTTGGGAATGAGGGTTATAACCCCTCGTTTCTGCTCCGTGCTAAGAGACCCCTTTTCCTTTGCATAATTAAGAGATTTAAAAACACTTTCCCCTATATCTTCCCAGAAAAACCTATAAAATTCTGCCATGAGCCCATCCGTCCCCGGACACTTGTTACTATTGAGCTTTCTCAGAGTCCGATGGAGTTCCCCTTTTTCCAGGGGTGAATCCACCAAGGACCTATCCATGTCCGAAATCATCGGAATGGCTCCCCTATCCACCAGCCTATCTAAATGGTCGAATAAATTCTCTCCCCTTTCCTCGTTTGAGTAGAGTCTCCTATAGAATGAAAAGATTCTGTGGTTTATACGGTCTGGATTGGAGGTGATATTCCCCTCTTCTGTTTTAATTTGTGATATCAATTTATTATTATATTTCTGTTTTATAATGTTGAGAAAATATTTTGATGGTTTCTCTCCATGTAAGGCCAAGTTCGCCTTAGATTTAAACATGAGATATAATGCCTTCCTTCTCTCCTCCTGTTCTAGGTCTTTCTTAATGCTACTCAGTTCCTCCCTTTCATTCTCTTCGAGAGGGGCTTCTTTTTCCTCCAGGTCCGATATCCTTTGGAGGTTTAATTCTTTTACCCGGTTTTCTCTCCTCCTTTTCTCCTTTGTATACTCTATTGTGAAGTCCCTAATTTTATATTTGATAAAGTCCCATTGGAAGTCAGGACTCAATTCTGAGTGTAAAGACTTCCACTGTTGGATATGGTTACATAGTTGGGCCGTGTATTCCTTGTCCCCCAGTATGAGATTGTTGAATTTCCAATACCCTGGGCCTCTGTGTAGAGATGGCCGTTCCAACTGTATCAAAAGTAAAGAGTGGTCAGTGTGTAGGGCAGAGACAATCTCCGGAAACCTAATTTTGTTCTTAAAATCATCAGATATATACCAATAATCTATCCTGGAACATTGGTATGCTCTTCGAAAAGTAAATCTCTTTTGATTAGAATGGGTCTCTCTCCAGATATCAGTGAGATCGAATGCACTCAAGAAGTCGTTAAGTTCTTGCCTATATCTACTAGGCCTTTTCTTGCTGTGGCAACCCAGGTCAAGCTCCGGCCGGAGGGCCACGTTGAAATCCCCTCCCAAGAGGATGGGAAAATCAGTGAATCTGGATAAAATTTCTTTCAGGCTTATCAGCAATTCCATCTGCTGCTGTGATTTGTCCTGAGTGGGAGCATATACATTAGCTATAACTATATCTTCTCCGTCTATCTGAAGGTGGGCGATTTTTGTTGGTGTTTGTCACCACTTAGCCCCACTTAGTAGGGATGGATCATTTGGGTCAGTAGGTCAGCCACCCATCATTCTGGGTTCTTCGTCTGGCGTGTGAGAAACCTGTTACTACCTTGTGGATTACCAATAAAGAAGCATTATCAAGTACCTCTTTGAACAGATCATGTATGTAAAGGGCTGACAGAGCCAAGAAGCCATAATTCCAAAAATTGCTTGGTAGACGCTGAGGAAACAGGCGTGCTGTGCCTCGGGCAACAATTTCTAAAGCCTGCAGAACTGCCACCCGGTTTCTAAAGGAAGCAGAAATAGGTGTTGGGCAATAGAAATCGCACCATATTCTAAATCGGATCTTTGGGCACGTTTTAACACGTGTAACTTCAAGAATTTATGGTAGTGGGTCTTGCTTGAAGAAGACATGACAAGAATTTACGTACACCTGCCATATCGTGCTGAAAAGAAATAAAGATGGCTTGAATCTGAGCCTCTCTTCACTGAGGCCACACGTGCAACTCTGAGCAGCTAGGAGCAGCTCTTAACAGCTCTAAACACCTATGAGCAGTGCTGAATGGCTCCGAGTAGCAAACAGGGTGCTGTGCTGTCACCCTGTTTGGCATAAAAATTAACGACATAGCAAAACAACTAAAGAAGGATGTCAACTGCTGCCTCTATGTAGATGACTTTTTCATCTGCTACAAGGGCAGATACATGCATACAGTAGAAAGAAAACTGCAGCAAACTCTAGACAAACTTCATGTTTGGAGTGACAAAAATGGCTTCAAGTTCTCTGAGACCAAGACATGTGCAGTTCACTTCCGTCGTAGAAGAGGATGCATGGACAAACCTTCCCTCAGTCTCCTGAACAAGGAATTGACAGTCCAAGAGGAAGTCAAATTCCTCGGCCTGGTGTTTGACAGAATAGTGTCTTTCAAACCACATGTTGAGTACCTGAGGAGAAAGTGTCAGAAAGCCATGAACCTTCTGAAGGTCCTCAGTCACCCTGACTGGGGAACTAACTGTGAAACACTGCTGACTCTGTACAAGATGTACATCCAATCCGACTGGACTATGGATCAGTTGTGTATGAGTCAGCAGCAAAATCTTACCTGGACAGGTTAAAACCTGTCCAGAACCAAGGTCTACGACTGTGCCTAGGAGCATTTAGAACAACACCTGCCCAAAGTCCCCCAAATTCATCTGCGACAGGAGGGACTGTCTCTACAATACTCTATGAGAGTTAGGGCCAACCCAAGAAACCCAGCCTACAACTATACAAAGACAACCCAAATGCCATAAGACCATTCCCGGTCAGAGCATGAGCTCAAGACCGAGAAGCAAGCATCCCAATGAAGAGAATAAGAGGCAAGTGGCCACCTGAAACCCCTCCATGGGATCAGGAAACACCCTCGATCTTCCTTTACCTAGCATAAAAAAACAAGAAAGGTGACACCCCTGAAACTGTCTCTCTCAAGGACTATGAGACCATGAGGAAATGTTTCAAAGACCATGTACCGGTGTATACTGATGGCTCAAAAGAGGGTAACCGTGTTGGTTATGGAGTCCACACACCATCGGTGACCTGAAGGAAGCCCTCCATGGCAAGAGCAGCATTTTCACGGCTGAGGCCAGTGCTATATTGCAAATGTCACAACACAAGAAGTTTATAGTGTTCTCAGACTCTAAATTTTGTCTATAAACCACTGGACAGCATGATCCAAGAATGCTGTCATCAGAGACATCAAACTGTCATACACACAACTGAAGAGAGAACATGGCAAATAGGTGGCTATGTGCTGGCTGCCGAGTCATATCGGAATTGAAGGAAATGAAGCTGCAGATCAAGCAGCCAAAAATGGATTGAGCAGAGAAGTTGGAGCCCACTCGGTCCACATACAGACCTGAAACCAATGGCCAAGGAGCACATTCATTAAACTTGGCAGAAATACTGGAACTGCACCAGAGACAACAAACTACAAGAAATTGTAGTGGCTACTAGCCAAAACTTTAAGAAAGACAACCTGACACAAACTGAACAGGTGAAACTGACCTGTCTGTGGACCGGTCACACCAAACTGACACATGGGCATCTCCTAAGAGGTGAAGTAGCACCCGTGTGCCAGACACGCAACACTCCACTGAGTGTAAAACATCTAATTATGACATGGAGGCTTTGCTGGAGTTGAAAATTTATTAAATTGATTATCAGAGGATAATTTTTGGTATCATAACCTGATACATGGTTGTAAATTTTCACATTGAACGTTGAAAGTTTATACATGTGATTACAGTGTCCCTGTAATAAAATTTTATTGTTGAGAAACAACATGAGAGTTATTATAGATATCATTACAGTGTTCCTGTAATTAAAGTTGATTTTTGATAAACAACATGAGATTATTATGAATTCCAAAGGGAATTGAGGCATGTGAGGCATGACAGCCCTTATGCTAGACTTATATTCCGAGAGGGGGACGACGTCCCTCACGGATGGGGAATATATGGCGTCATGCCAGATGGGGTCGACCATGACCCATGGCGTTGGACCTCCCCCATAGGGGTCCCCATAGAAAGTGCATCATGCACAGCTCCCCGCCTGACCCCATGAAGGGTCGCCCTGGAGCCCTCAGGTCCGTGAGGGGCTAGGGCTAGGCGCATCGTGAAAGTGATGGCCCTGGCTGAGAGGGGGAGGCCATTCCGTAAGCGAAAAGCTGGCGCCGAGGAGAGGTACGGCTGTATGGCCGCGTAGTCCTGGAAAGTGCGGACTGCGCATAACGAGGTATCCGCCAAGCGCGGGATGGAGTATCGGAGAGGTGGTCCGGATGAGTGATGGGTCTTGGTCGACCGTACTGTGATGAGCATCGTAGCCGTGGTAACGATGATGTCAGAGTCTGTGAGTGTGTGAGGTCCCACCCATGCGATTGAGGAGGGGGACACCACGTTGGAGGCTCTCAAAAATGTATAATATGTCGTAAGGAGGGCAGCCCATAGGACCATCGCAGGAGGGCCTGCCCTGACGAAAAAATGTTGATTATCTTGATCTGCAGGAGCCGTATTGGAGGAGCCGGCGACGGGACATGGGTCGAGAACCGGCGGATGCCTCTGAGGACCGCCAGGACCTCCGGAGCTGAGAGAGAAGTCGGGTCCCCGCCATGACGAGTGATCTAGGTGCGGGCGCCCGCGACGTAGTTTGCGACCGTCGCCGGGCTAGCGAAAGAATTCGCGAAACACTGAAGATAAAGCGCGGCCTGAGCGACCGAGGGTTATAGATACGGGACTGACGACTTGACGCAAAAGCGTATATATGCTGCCACCTGGATGTCGTGGTTCCTGCGGGTGGAGGGGACCTCAGCTGCCGCTAAAGAGGCCATTATCTGGTCGTGAAGGAGTGTCCCTGCCCCTGCAATGAAGTGTGATAAAGTCGTTAAAGTCAACTGCAGGAGATACACTGTCGCTGGAAGCGCTGTACACCTCTATAGCGATGCCCGCAGCTGCCGTAGCGAATTTGACATCCGCCCCGACAAGAGCCGCGATCATCCAGATCTCGTGGGCAACCGCAGCGTAGAAAGGGTTCCAGGTCCTGTCCGTAGCTATTCTGAGGTGGGCCCTGGGTGGTCGGACCAGACCAGGATGCAAGCCCCCTTGGTGGCCGTGGGGCCCAAAGTCGCTACGGCCTGAGAATTGCTGCCGCCTGGCGGCGACCGGGACTGCGTAGGAGGTAGGGAACGCCGGCCAGGTTTTGAATGTAGGCCCCTTATGAGACGCAGCCTACGATGTCATTGCCGTCGTAGCCACAGTGTACCTCGAAGAGGGCCCTGGGGCGGTCGATGAGTACGACCCCATTTGCGGCCTCCGTGTATCGAGCAAACCACCCAAAATCTTTGAGGACAGCTGGAGATATCCTGGCGGCCCCAGTTTCAGGGCTGGAGGCAAGAAGCCGAGGGGCCGTGCGAGGAACTGGCGGCTCTGCTAGACACACCACATGATATACAGAAGGCGGCCGATTAATGACCGGAGGCGGCCGCGGTCGATCGCCCCACGAGCAATGCTGTCTAGGCACACAACAACCACGTCCCGTAAGTGGTCCTCCAGGATGCGGAGGGTGAGGGAGTCACAGTCGAATACAATGCCCAGCCATTCAATGCATTTCGTCGGGGGCTGGTATTTTTCTGGGGCCAGGTCAAGGCCTAAGGCCGCCGTCGTGCTGGTAAACTCTGCGTAGGCCTCGGCGGCCGCCTCGTATGAGCTCTCCACCCCAGCGAGGTCATCAATATACGCCAGTGCCCGGAGGCCGCGGGCCTCGAGGAGGTAGGCGACTGCCGAGGTAGTGCGTTTGCATGCCGAGGCCGACAGGCAGGCCCCAAACGGACAGCAGACGTCTAGGTAACACCGGCCTCGGACCTGTATGGACTGGAGAGGTAGGTCTCGAGGGTCAACCCTTAGTTGATGATACGCTCTGGCGAGATCGGCCCTCCAGAGCCATGCCGACTCGCCTACGCCTTTGATGTAGACCGCAAGGTCAGTGACCGTTTGTGAGAACCTTGCTCGCATGTCCGGCTTTCTCACGCTCCTCAGATGAACGTATACGCATGCATCGATATGTGGAAGAAAACCGTAATTATACTAAATTCTTCTTATGTAGGAAATAAGGTTTTAAGTTGTGGTAAATAAAAAGGGAGAAATACCTATGGTGCATAAAAAGGGAGAAATACTAAGATATCATCTTCCCTAAAACTATTATCTTCCCTAAAATTATTATCTTTTCTAAGCTAATATATTTCCTTTTTGGTACATGCTATGTATGTAGAGGTTTTACCTCAAGACGGTTGCACGTGGCGGGACATGTCAGAATCCTCTTGGAGGATCGCGCAAACATCTTTGCGGTTTCTTCTTAAAATGGGATAGAGGCCCCTAGACGGAAAAGACGTATCCATATTTGGGGGAGCGTCTTGTCCCTACATGTGACCGTTAGTGACCAATTGGGAAAAATGTAACCATGTTTGGAACCAACTACCACGCCTGTTATTGTCTGTATAAGGAATGGTATGTGAGTATGTGACGTACTCGTCCGTTGTGACGACTAAATGTACTCTTGTTATAAAATAAAGTGACTGCCGGCATACGGCAGAGATCCTCTCTCCTCTCAGCTTCAACCACACGTTGTCACTAGAGTTGTTTTGTTACGGAGCCTCACCCCACTGTGTGACCAGAGCGGTTTCAGTGGGGGAAGCAACTCAGCACGCATGAGGTGCGGACGAGCGTGCGGCCCCCTGACAAATGGTGACCCCGACGTGATTACATATTATGAAGTGACGAACGTGATGGACATGTGAGGAGGCAGCAACCGCGGGGATCTCTGGTATATACCCATTTTACCACGCATCCAGGGCCGACTGCTATATCCTCGTATTCTGGTTCTGCTCGGGAGAGTAGAACTGACAAATGGCGCTCTATCCCAGTTGTATGTAAAGAAAGGTGGACCCGGGACGATGGAACGCGACAACTCTTCGCGGCCCTGCCCACGGGAGAGTGTCGACATCGACAAGATCAATTGTCTGCCTAGAATATGGAAACCTCGGAACCTCGAGCGGCTGGCTGCGACAACCCTGTGTCTGGTTTGGTGAGTAGAGGTACATCTGTTTGCATGGTAGTAATGGGTTCGGGCATTGTACTTAGAATGTGGCATGAAAATTTAAGTTGGTACCCTTAAAACCCTCTTTAAATAGAACGGGGAGACCCTATACCTAAATGGTTGATACACCCAGGCATAAATATGACACTAGAAGGAATACCCCCCTGCCCCGCTCCGCCCCTTCCAAAATCTCTTCTACCACTTCCATCTCCGCTACCACCACCACCATATCCCCATGTAGTAAGGTTTTACGGAATGTAGGGTTGACAAGACGTTCGATCTGCTTGAGCGACTGTTGATATGTGGCGGCGTTCACTCGGCCGTTTCGCGGCGTTTTGAGCTAATTAATTCCGGTCACTTTCAAAGCATGGCACACACTGGTCCTTTCCAGTCGCATGGTGATCTAATTAGCACCCGATTGGTGCAGATTAAGACAAAGAGAGGCGGGAAGCATGTGAGGCCAATCATTTGTGCTGGTTCATCAGTGTTTGTTGACACTGACTGAGGGAGCTGGTTTGTTGTTGTGTGGTGGCGCCCTTTTTGTTAACGCTAGACGCCCCACACCCACACCCGGGACCAGGGCAGCGAACGCGTACGCGAAATATTTTGCCTCAGTTTTACGGAATGTAGGTTTGCAGACAGACATCCACCAACGAGGTAAGTGACGATTGGGAATGTCGGATAAGGAGGAAACCTCCGCTTCTCGGTCCGAGGCTAGGGAGCAAAGTAAAGAAAGCACAACAGAGTCCGCTAAAGCCAAGCCTAGTGGTGTCTTTGATTTTTCTGGCGCTGCAGGGAGTAGTGCAGAAAAAGCAAAAATGAGTAAAAAGGGATCCGGTAGAGATAGAGAGGAGGTGAGAACGAAGTATACGTATCTCACTGAGGTAGATGGGGATACGGAGGATGAGGATGAAGATGAGGAGGAAAATGGGAATAGAAGAACACAGGATGAAGAGCAGATGACTAAGTTGTTGGCGGCCGTGGCTGATAACCATTCTTTGGGTCGTTATTCTCGTGATACTGGTAGATGTGAGGGAACCAACCCGGCAAAATCCCTAACCTGGTTGAGAGAGTTGGACAAGGTACCGGAAAATATACGCCTAAAGGTAGCGACTCTCACCGCCTCCGATCCTTTGGGGGTTAGCCTGAGGCGTCTAATAGCCAACCCTGAGAACACCTGGCCTATAATAAAAAACACCCTGGCCCATGCATATGTGTCTGCAGATTTTCAGCAGGCCCAGAGAGATAAGTTAAGGAATTTGGCTCAGAGATCAGGAGAGTCTATCCGTGCATATGTCTCCGCTTTTGAAACTCTTTTTAATGAGGGATATGCAAGCCTGCCACAAGATCAATCTGAACTTATAAGGGATCTCCTTAGCGGGATGGAGGACAGGGCCGTGGCATGTAGGATTGGGGCGCGCCGACCTATCTCCCTCCGGGTAGCAATAAAACAGGTTATCTCATATAGCCAAAGAGAGGATTATCTTAAACCAAGAGACAGCGGGAAAGTCCATTCACTTGAGCAGGAAGTTAGTGAGACCGCCCTCTTGCGGGGTGTAGTAGAAGAACTGAGGCAGGAGGTGGCTTCTGCCAATCGGTCCCAACAAGAAATGAGAGACAAAATGAAGCAAGTGTTAGCGGTACAAAGCACTCAAAAGAAACCTGAAACCAATATGAATCTCAGAAAAAAGAAACCACGTACAGCCACCCCACAGGATAAATGTTTCCGGTGTAATAGGCTAGATCATTTTGCGAACGATTGTAAGAATGGTCCGGGACCTAAAGACTCTTCTAACGGGTCTAGACCGCAAGAAGTGGCGGAGGATGTCTGCCTGCGGTGCCGCCAGAGCGGGCATGTCCTCAGTCCTCACCCCTTGGGTGCACAAATTGTCTGAAAGGCAGCAATTGTGGCCTATCATAGAAAAAGAAGCCTATGCCATTGTGTATGCCCTTAAGAAGTTACACCCGTACCTGGGAGGGGGTGCCCGCTTTGAAATCCACACGGATCATAAGCCCTTAAGGTGCCTTTTCCAATCAGAAATCAGGAATACCAAGCTCCAAAGGTGGTCAATCCAGATATCCTAGTATGCCGCCCCAATTATGTATCACAAGGGAAAGCTAAATGTCCGAGCAGATATGCTGTCCAGAATAGCAAGTGTAGCCCCAGTTAATGACCAAGGCGGGGAGGAGACCTGGGCGTCAGAAACCCCGGATGTCTGGAACACTGACAGCATTGATCCTTTGGCTTTGAGGAAGCTCCAGAAAGAACAGTTCCAAGATGGGTTCATTGAGGCTGAACAGGGGACAGACGAAACCCGATATGTGGTATATCAGGGAATTCTGTACCGCCTAGCAGAACCATTCAAAAACGGGGGTATCTATCCTTGGTTGATGCTACCCCAGCAGTATAGGAAGACAGTGATTGACCGTTGTCACGGGGAAGTAGGGCATTCGGCTCCAGAAAAGACCTTAAAGAGGGTACAAGAGAATTACCTTGGGCCGGGAATGCGGAAAACCATTAGGGAGTATATAAGTAGCTGTGTGTTATGTAACACCCTCACACCGGCAAATGCTGCTGCCCCAAGGGGACAGATGCCTACGCCCCCGTGTTCTTTCCACACCTGGGGAATGGACCTGGTGGGACCCTTCCCTAGAGATCAACGAGGTCGACAGTACCTGTTAACATGTATTGATCATCTTACTGGCTGGGTAGAAGCAATACCAATAGCATCAAAGAAATCTGCTACCGTGTGGGAAGCCTTCTCACGTGAGGTGGTAGCTAGATATGGACTCCCTGCGGTTTTAGTGACCGATAATGGAGGGGAATTCACGGAGACCCATTTTGAGGAATGGATGAGGAATAATGGTGTCCAACACCGTAAGACTTCGCCGTATCATCCCCAGTCCAATGGGATGGTAGAGCGATTCAATGGAACAATCCAGAGGTTGCTTTTGAAACTGACAGGGGGAGACCCGCGAAAATGGACAAGGTACCTGTCCGAGGCGCTATATGCGTATAGAATTACGGCTGGTCCCGCCGGCATCAGTCCGTATCAATCAGTGTATGGCAGGAAAGCGCGCCTGCCCCGAACCACTACAGGAAACCCTGAGGAAGGTGAAAGGTTACAGGCAATATGGCTAGCACAGAGCCTATTGCATGAATTCCGCCTGGAAACGAGAGCCGCCTATAAGACAAAAGAGCCGGGTCGGGCTAAACGCCTACCCGTTGGGGCCTTTGTCACGGTGCGCGCCCTCTTTCCCCGGAAGGGGCAGCCTAAATGGCAGCCCGGCTACCGGGTGATCTCCAATCATGAAGGAGGTCTCCGCGTAGAGGAACTCGAAACGGGACGCGTCGTTCGAGTTAATCAACGGAATGCTCGTGTCATTCCTGAAGCAAAGTCGTATGAGGAGGTAGATCCAGTGCCTGCCCCAACGAGTAAGGAATCAAAGCTTCCGCCTGCTGAAGCTACCCCGTTCCCCTAATCCCAAATCCCCATCTGTCCACAGTCCTTACACCAGCAGCAGCTGCTGTTAACACTTACTCAAGTAGGAGCATGGGGTGTCCTAATTCCTTTGAAATTGATTGGAATTCCTGGCTGGAAACGGTGAGACTCTGTACTAACTGAGTCCTCATCTTATTTCAGGTGCCTGGCGCTATCCAGCGGACAGGAAATAGCCAAAATAGAAACTGGGGCGATTATATCTCACGAAGAGGAGGTGAGAGAGATAAGCTTTTATGCTCAGGTATACGTGTACCTATCGGCTGACCATTCACTGGATGTGAAATGGCTACAAATGTGTGACAGCCTATAACATCGCATACGAGAGAAACAGACCCGCTATAACCATAACCACCCTAACACAGATGCACTGGCTTTCACCGAGAATTTGTTGAGAAGACTTGCCGTCATCGGGACGCGGATAAGGCATGTCAGTCGACGAAAAAGGGGACTTTTAAATATAGTTGGCGAGATTTCTTCATTCTTATTTGGGACAGCCACTGAGGCCGATATTGAAGCCCTGCAGGCGGCGGATTTGGCGTTGGCGGAGAAATTGAGGGTGTAGTAGATACACAAATAGGACTAGTGGCCAAAGTAAACCTTTTGGGAGTGCAGGAAGAGAAGTTAGCCCATACTGTAAACTCAATAATAAGGCGGCAAGACGTGCAAGAGGGAAGTATAATACGCCTGAGCCATATGGAACCTATTGTTGAATATAACGGGGTAGTGCTAGGATTTACAGTTGTGATGGATTTAATTGATGAACATCTAACTAGTTACGAAGCAGCGGTAGCCAAGGCCTCTAGCGTGCGAGTTGCCTGTGAGGCGCGAGTTATTTCTGATCAGGTGGTGCCTGTGCCATTAATGGAGAAAATACTCTCTTCAAAAGATAACGGCCTGCAAGTTAATACCCTGGCTTATTATGCTTATGTCCGGGTGGAAAAGATAATGGTTGTCGAATCTCAGGCCATTTGCGTCCTGCGGGCACCTTTATTCGGGTCCCACGAGCAGCGTTTATACACTATAAACACCATGGCAGTGTGTGAAGGGAAGAAATGTATAAAAATCCACCAGCCACAACCGTTTGTTCTAGATTTGACAACTGAAGATCTGTATTTCCCGTATAAATGTTATGGTCCAGACCCGCGAGCATGTAAATCCGGGGTGAAGTATGATAGATGGCAACAACCGTGTTTACATGGGTTAATAAATGGAGACGCGGAACAACAGGCCGAGTGTCCGGTAACACTCTACACTGGGCGACCGCCACCATCTAGAGTAGTCTCAACTCCCCTAAATAGATACATTGTAGAGACAGAAGACACAACTTACCACTATGCATGTCCTCACGAAAGCCCAGTTACTGGAAAATTAACTGCCAGGAGTTATGTTATCCAAGTAGGCCAGCGATGCGGACTTGACACCGATTTCTGGAATCCTCGAGGCCTACCCCTTACTCGTTTTTCCCACAACATAACCGTCCCACCTCCACAGCCCGTGGACTTGTCCTGGTTGAATTTTTCCCGGTACCCAATAAGAATACATAAAGTTTGGCAGACTAGCGGCATATCTGAGTTAAATTTTCCCTCCTTCAATGCCCTTGAAGCCCCCCCTCGCAGCAGAATAGTATCGAGAATAAAAACTATACAGGCTAACGTAGCAAGTAGAGCCTGGTGGTTTTGGTTTATAGTAGCCCTGGCAATAATAGTGGGATTTGTAGTATTTCTGTATATTACAAAAAGAGGTTATAAGATTAGAGAAAAGATTACGAAGCAAGGGTTTTTACTGTGCTGTAAGAATAAGAAATGTTATGGTATAGAGAGGAGTAAGAGGGAAAAAGTTCTTCCTAAAGTGGGGTACAGTGCTCGAACCTGTGAGGCTATGATTCAGGTGGACGTGCCAGACGAGGGAAATGAGGATGACGTAATTAGTCGTTCCCGCAGTCCTAGCCCATCGAGATAAAAAGGGAATGAAGGCATGATCAAAAAGCTCAAAATTAACACCTGTTTCTGCGATCCTTCCTGACTACTGTCCTGATGTCTTGTGCAAAGACTAAAATGACTGTTTTTCACACCCTTGGTGTTCTACTTTGAGGTGCTGAACTAAGCTGCATCCGACGGAACCATGCTCGGACGGAGTATGTGAAAACGAGGGTATCTGACGGAACCATGCTCGGACGGAGTGTGTGAAAACGAGGGTATCTGACGGAACCATGCTCGGACGGAGTGTGTGAAAACGAGGGTATCTGACGGAACCACGCTCGGACGGGGTGTGTGAAAAACACGGACGACACGATTAAAACCATTCCTCCCTTCGGTCCACACAATAGGAACAGACTCTGGTACAACTGGTGATACAACTGGTGGTACAACTTGTGGTACAACTGTCAGGGGGTTGACAGAAGACGAGTCGTGCTGTTTCTTTTCTTTATTTTTACCTTTACTTATTTTCTTTTTGTTTTATTTTTGATTGGCTACTCTGCGTCTTTTATTTGATTTTTCCTCCCACGTTACATCAACCACGCCTACCTTATGTGACGGTCACCTCCTGTGACCATCCCCATTGACGCCATAAGTTAATCACAAAAACATGTCAACCAATAGGTTTGACTGGTGTTACAACTTGTGTTACAACTGGTGTTACTACTGGTGTTACAAGTGACTTTAAAAGCAGCTTCTTGGAGTTCATTTGGTGAGTGGGAGTCAATTGGTGGTACAACTTTAAATTACTGAGGGATAACCTTACCCTCTTTCAAAATAAAAAGGCCCACCAGTGATAACCTTACTCTCGTTTCAAAATAAAAAGGCCCACGAGTGATGACCTTACTCTCGTTTCAAAATAAAAAGGCCCACGAGTGATAACCTTACTCTCGTTTCAAAATAAAAAGGCCCACGAGTGATAACCTTACTCTCGTTTCAAAATAAAAAGGCCCACGAGTGATAACCTTACTCTCGTTTCAGAATAAAAAGGTCCACGAGTGATAACCTTACTCTCGTTTCAAAATAAAAAGGCCCACGAGTGATAACCTTACTCTCGTTTCAAAATAAAAAGGTCCACGAGTGATAACCTTACTCTCGTTTCAAAATAAAAAGGCCCACGAGTGATAACCTTACTCTCGTTTCAAAATAAAAAGGCCCACGAGTGATAACCTTACTCTCGTTACAAAATAAAAAGGATAATGTAATCATTACTAGGTAAAAATTAATTGAACAAATTGAACGATTATGACCTCGGATACTTATTCTAACATAATGACCTTGATACTCTGTGTAATTTGTGAATCTTGGTGCTGGACATACCCACAGACTAATGTGTGATGACCTCAAAGTAAGAACCGGGCGATCCTCTCGCAACGGACTATGGTGACGCCTCGTGTGATCGGTCAGGCAAGGTGGAACTAGGACAGATTTCACCGTCTGACTGAAGGAAATATATGAACCTCTTCAAGTTCATGTGGACATACTGTGTTATAGATGTGATTTAATTGTGCTGTACTTTTCCTAACAAGGACACTGGGAACTTCTTCAAAGATTTTGAGGAGTACTCTATAAGAAAAGAAACAATGACAACTTTTCATGGCAATGAAAACAATAGTTTCAGAACGTCTAATGGGTAGACGATTCTCGTGATGTTGTTACACGACGCTGGTATTTCAGTCTTTTTGGGTCTTCCTCTTTTCTAGTAAATTGCGAGGTTGCTGATCTGAAAGTCAATACTCCTATGAACAATACCAAATGGAATAGTCCATGGGGTGAATTGTTGTGTTGTCAAAAAGACAAAAGGTTGTTGTAATAAATAGTCCGCGTTCCTGTCGCCAAGACAGTAGAGTAAAAGAGATTGGAGAACCTGGGTAACGGAGAAAGATGGGGCCCAACGATTCCTTCTCCTTTCGGGGCGTTTGTTAACCGAGTCAAAGCTCCTGGGGTAGGGACGTTGTGGACGTTTCTCGACTTTGTGTACCTAAGGCTACCGTCAGCAACGTAAGAACAGTGGCGCCCAACGATTCCTTCTCCTTTCGGGGTGTTTGTTAACCGAGTCAAAGCTCCTGGAGTAGGGACGTTGCAGGAGCTGCTCGACTTCGTGTATCGGAGGCCACTATCCATGAGGGCAGGACGGGACAGGTGTGAATCAAGAAAGTAAAAATTGATTCAAAATGGCTATATCAGCCGAGTTTATTTTTCAAGAGCTTGAGTATGAGAAATTGAGTCGGTATAGCAGGTATTTTCATGCTTTGTGGAATTATGATGGTGAAATAGGCATAACGACCATCACTCTACCACCTATATTCTCATGTGCTGAATATATGAAGGTGTTTAAGGCTTTTGCTGACCATAATAATATATACGAGTTGGCATGAGCACTGTGGCAGTTGGTGAAGAAAAGCTCCGGTAACGCATACGTGGAGTTTTGCAATTTCTTTGGGTGCGATGAGCTCTACCACTTGTTAGTCGAAATCGCATTTACTATAGAACCCGAAGAGGCACACCATTTCTTGGGCGAAGTATTGAATTATTATCCCTCGAACGTAGCAGGTCGAGGGGAGTCAATCATACAGGCTCTGGTTAACTGCACAAGTGCTAAACGGCAAAATCTTTTCCCAAGAATCTATGATGAGAAACGTGGAAAATTTTCCAAGGCAGGAATCAGAAGGGTACTATGACACGGTGCTAGAAAGAAGGCTTTCCTTCTACAACAGAAAACCGGGCTTTGTTGTGTATGCTTGCAGGATCTTACCTATATTGAATACAAAGATAGGTGGGATATCAGAATGAAACCGCGAATGACCTGCTGCGGCGCCCTCGTGCACCAAAAGTGTTTCTGGAAGACTCTCGACCAGATGGTGCGACGATGGGAGACATGCGAGTTTTGCGGGACGATACTGAAGGGTAACGGGAAGGTTGAGACTGACCTGATAAATTGGGGAACAGCCATGAACCAATACAGGTGCCGTGACCTCTTGGGGATTCCCCCCATGCGGAAATAAAACTACCACCCACTCCCTCCGGTCACGTGGAGAATTGGGGTCGCCATAGTAAAAGTAACTGTCAAACTAAAGGAAGACGCAAACTTGATCCTCAATAAGGAAAATGGAGTACATCCTCTAGATCTTCTCTGATTTAAGGTGGCTCTGGTCATGAGGCATATTGGAGAGTTACCCGGGATGCCTGCAAGACGTTCTGGCGTACTTCAGACGCCTACCTTCTTGCCTTAAAGGGCATAAAGTCCAACCCCTAGGGGTACTTGGTTCGAAGTGGGATTTGCCGTCCAGTTGTACTGCTCTGGTCTTCCTCTGGATCGGAAAGTAATTGGTTCGAAGTGGGATTTGCCGACCAGCTATATCACGCTCCTTTATGTCGCCAAGACACATTATGCTTTTTAGTAATCGATTTATTCAAGTAATAGTATACACGCCTACAGCAAAGGGGCGCCACTGTAGATACGAAACTTACAAGTGCTTTTCCAACACAAAGTTTCCTTCCAAAAAGTTTTCCTTCGATGTTTCCTTTGGGGACTAATATGCTGGCTCCACTGGGTTGTCGGATTATTCATATTCGGAGGTAATAGAATGGTTGCCCAAATCACTTGGCTAGCAACTGCTGTCAAGATGTCTTGCCCTACTTCCTGATGTCTACCACCATCTGGAGGTATTCTGCCGCTTTTCCCGTTGACCTAAACAATGTATAGTAAACTCCGACTCGTTCCGACCAGACAGCAAATACCCATTTGCCCTAGCTAACACTGTTTTGGTCCATCCTTATTCCCAGTGACCATGCCCGTCAAACATCGCTCCTATCGATGCAAGAGTCTCCTTAGGAGACTGGGCGTGCCTTCCTTCAGGGCACTGGGGGTGTTCTTCGGTGCACATGGTAGCAGTAACTGAAGCCCCTCAAGCTGAAGCCATGAGGGTACAGGGAATTATCTTCTTTTGTCTTAAATCATCACCAACCTGGTGAAGATTGCTGATTATTTTAAGGTGGGGAGGGCCAATGTCACGTACGGCCATGCCAATGTCACGTACGGCCATGTCAGCCAATGTCACGTACGAGATCAAGCTGTAAAGTTCGTCTATATTAGTAATAATACGAGCGTATCTTAGGTAAGGATATTCACAGAGGAACTCGGAGAGAACTTGTGGGTAGATTGAAGATAGGCTGGCAATAGACTTGTCACGTATGGCCACCTTCAGTGATTCGCTCAACATCATTGCCATTGAGTGATACACTTTTATTAGAACTTCTTTCCTTCTGAGAAACTTCATGAGCATATTGCCGAAGGTTATATCATATATATATATTTGATTTCCTCTTATATACACGACTCCTAAACATGGTCAAACGGGGAGAATATATATTATATTTAAAAGGAGAGGCGAAAGTCGCTGGTGAGAAAGAGATGTGTGTTCTGGAAGTTTACTGTCTCCGCGTGATTGTGCCTACGTGCACATCCGTATTGTATCCACCCCCAGTCTCAACAAGTCGTTACTCATGTCATTTTGTTTGTGAGAACCTTGCTCGCATGTCCGGCTTTCTCACGCTCCTCAGATGAACGTATACGCATGCATCGATATGTGGAAGAAAACCGTAATTATACTAAATTCTTCTTATGTAGGAAATAAGGTTTTAAGTTGTGGTAAATAAAAAGGGAGAAATACCTATGGTGCATAAAAAGGGAGAAATACTAAGATATTATCTTCCCTAAAACTATTATCTTCCCTAAAATTATTATCTTTTCTAAGCTAATATATTTCCTTTTTGGTACATGCTATGTATGTAGAGGTTTTACCTCAAGACGGTTGCACGTGGCGGGACATGTCAGAATCCTCTTGGAGGAACGCGCAAACATCTTTGCGGTTTCTTCTTAAAATGGGATAGAGGCCCCTAGACGGAAAAGACGTATCCATATTTGGGGGAGCGTCTTGTCCCTACATGTGACCGTTAGTGACCAATTGGGAAAAATGTAACCATGTTTGGAACCAACTACCACGCCTGTTATTGTCTGTATAAGGAATTGTATGTGAGTATGTGACATACTCGTCCGTTGTGACGACTAAATGTACTCTTGTTATAAAATAAAGTGACTGCCGGCATACGGCAGAGATCCTCTCTCCTCTCAGCTTCAACCACACGTTGTCACTAGAGTTGTTTTGTTACGGAGCCTCACCCCACTGTGTGACCAGAGCGGTTTCAGTGGGGGAAGCAACTCAGCACGCATGAGGTGCGGACGAGCGTGCGGCCCCCTGACAAGAGCGCCTGCGGCAAGCTCTTTAGCGACATAGGCGTCCACGTGGTCCATGTAGGCCGCGGCCGACAGGTGGTTGGTCCTGGTGGCCTCTGGGGGGTTGAGAGCAGTGTATCCCATCGGCCATCCGTATTCGAGAAAATCGATGAGGCCTGCATCATGATACCCAACCAAGCGGTGGCGCCAATCCTGGATGGCGAGGCCGGAGGGGACAGCGATACGGGCGCTGCGATAATTTGGGATGCCTGTGTGTGCGACAACCGTGTAGGCCTCTCTGTAAAAACTGTATTTACCCCAGGTGGGGCCTACCGGAGTCGGCCAAAGGGTGCAAACTACCAGGCCGTAGGGGTCAGGGGAGCAGCGGAGGGCGCCGGAACTCTTGACACTTGGCGCGCCTGCGGCACGGGCAACAGCGGCGGTGGCGGTGGCGGGGGCGAGGCCTGCTGGGGCATCGGGAGAGGCGATGGTGGCGCCCTAGCGGCTTGCAGGGTTACAAAGAACATTCTCTATATTAACAACATGAAATTCGCCATCCAGGGCACCCCTAGCGAGGTTGTTGCTAAAATGGAGAGGGGGGGGTGGATGAACACAAGCGCCGCCGGCGCCCGGGCCGCTACGGCGACTGCAAGCTGAAGCCACCGGTGCAGCGCCCGCTGTGGCTTCGCGGGTGCTTACACCCAGGTCCGCGCTTGCGATGACACTCGTGGCGCCATTGCATAGGAGAGGCCGCACCACGCGGGCGTGCAGCGTGGCCGGCCGCCGGGCTGGGAGGACAACCGTCCCCGATAACTCGATCAATAATGCATGAAACATTCGCCAAAGGGCGAAAAACATTGACAAAAGCGTTCTCGTCCACCAACGGGCGTCCCACGCTTCGACTACGACTTTGTTGTGCCAACGGGCAACCGGCCAAAGGGCCTTCAGGGCAAACAACATTCCCAAATCCTCCAAGAGTGTACGGGGGGGAGAGTGACCGAGTGCGGCCGGGTGGGACCGGCCTACTTGCGAAAAAACTGGGCCCTTGCTGGTAGAGCCTGATTGTCGGCCTTGTGTAGGCCTACCGGGTCCTTGTACTCATTCCTCTGCTTTGTACGACAGACGGTCTCAGGGTGAGGATAGGCGGAGCCTACATAAGCGGCGCAGTAAGCGCAAACATGAATGAAAGTTTTAGATCCATCCCCATGGCCCGTAGGCCGGTCACATCCCGACAGCCTATTGTAGGCCGGGCATGGTACACCTGAGGCTAGACTCATATCCTTATCCTTTTTCTTGGCGCGGGAGCGGTCCTGACCCTTGTCGGCTGATAGGCGGCCTACATATACCTGGGATACCGCCACCCTCATCAATTGGATTTTTGTTTCATCGAGCCAGGCCTTAGCTAGGTGGCCCTCGGCGATGGCGCCGAACACTTGTTCGGACCACCTGCATACTTGTACAAACTCAAAATCTTTAGAATCCTCTACCACCTCTTTAAAGTGTTTGAAAAGTGGGGGAATAAAGGTGGAGGGGAAGGCAGGGTCCTCTAACATTCTCAACATTCCCCAACAATACTCAGCAAGATTAAGTTCATTTAACTTAGACTTGACCCTCTGGGCCTTTAAAGACGTATTTATGTGGGTAGAAAGGAGGCGTACCTGCGTCCGCTAAGCGAGCTGTAGAGGTACACTTACTGAGTGACGACCTACAACCAGATGAGAATAAAGTTGCCAAAGCCCCAATGCAAACGGTAGTAAAAGAAAAAGAAAAAGAGAAAAAAACTGAGGGAGGTAACACGGTCCTAACTGGTAAAACAGAGGTAGAGAGTAACAAACCACCTATAGAAGAGAGACTTCAAGACATCGCAAACAACCAAACACCTAGCGTTAAAAGCCACAGATCTGAGGAAAAGGCAACTGAAGTACCAATTGGCGCGACAACATCTAAAAGTGGAATTCTTTTTAATGGCGAAAAGTGTCCTTTGTCTAATCTATACAGATGTAAGTTAGAACGAGATATAAATGGGAACGGATACGACTTCCAGTCGGTGGAGAAGGCATATGTGCATGCAAAATGCCTCTATCACAATGAAGACAAACTAGCCCAGGCCCTCCTCTCAGTAGATGATCCACTAAATGCAAAGAAACTAGGAAAAATGGTAGATAAACGAGACAAAAAAGAACAATGGAATATCGACAGAGTCAATATCATGCACGGATTAGTCGCCGAAAAATTCGCACAAAATCTAGAGTTGAAACGTATTCTAGCTAAAACAGGGGAGGCTAATCTGGTGGAGTCTATAGAGAACGCATTTTGGGGAGGAGGTGCAAGTCGAGGCAGCAAGCTGTATGACTCTAACGACTACACAGGACAAAACATTATGGGTCACATACTCATGGCGGTCAGAGATCAGTGAAGACCAAGCTATATATCCATACAGGTATATCACTAACTAACACTGAAACATGAGATCGTTCATGATAATAGGGGACTCGAGATGTCGCGGGCTAGAAGACATCCTAGGCGAAAGTATACAGGAATTCAAGGTTTGTTCCTGCATACCCGGTGCTAATGTTGGAAGAATTTGAGATGACCTATACCAGATACTAGAGAGGGATACGGACATCGACACGGTGTGCATCCTCGGTGGTATAAACGATATCACGAGAATCGACTCAGACTCGGGATTAATCACCGCCTCAGAAGCTACACGAAAAGGGCAAATCGTTACAACATTAATAGCTGAATATCAATATCTGATAGCGAAGATCGGAGAGGTGGCACCCAACTGCAAAATAAACATCTGTAGCATTTACACCTTATCCCTTATTCTGGCGAATAAAGGAGTGCCACATCAAGACCTGAAAACTGATCAAGAAAAAATTATATCAAGCCACAGTCAACATAAATAAAGAAATAGACGCCCTAAATCGATCAGCCAACCTCATCACCCCTCGCATCGACCACGTAGTCCAGCCGAAGAACCGTGGGGGTACGAAACCTCCGAGGTACCACGCCTTAAAAGATGGAGTACATCCTACGTGGTCTTCCCAAGTTAAGATCGCTGCCAAGATTGAGAAGGCTTACATCAAGAATCGAACAAATGGAGCACATAATTAATCAATTCCAAACAGGATTGTTTAACCTTTTTGAACGATTTACCCTTACACTTTCTTGAAAACATACATATGGACAAACCTAACTTTAATTTAAGTCGGTTCCATACAGGATCGACAATGGACAATGGAGTAATATAGAAAATTGTTTGTGTACCAAGTAATCAGTTCCATACAGGACTGCTCTATTTGAATATTCGACTCCGAGTATTAACAAATGTTATTTATGTGAGGGAATTCCATACCGGACTCCACCGACCCTCTCCTCTTTTTCTTCACCCCAGTACTTTAATTGACACATGTTATAATATGTTAGAAGAAGGTAATTCTTTAATGGTTAATATAGAAATGTACAAAACATGTATACTAATGGATACTTACCGCTACTGTGACATCAATTAGCGAGGCTCCATACCGGACCAAACTATGATATATAAAGATGGTTCCATACAGGACCATATAATATAATAAGTAAAACTCATAGCCTAAAAATGAGAAGTTACATTGTGTTAATGACTCCACACCGGGTCAATTTTGTATGACTTTGTATGACTAACTGCAAAATATATAGTAACAAGTGCATAATATATCATGTCATTACAGATTTCTATACTGGACTCTGTAATAAAACTACATTGTAAATACTTGATCATAGAATAAGTATACAATCCAAAAATGTGGGTTAACTCAAATTTCCATACAGGAATCTGGGATAAATTGTTTATTGTCAAGGAAAATGACGAATTATTGTAATGAACTATCTTAAAATTATTTTGATGAGGACGCCATGTGCGGTACCACTGTATAACCAGGTTTAGAACTCGTCTCAAAAGATACTATGATAAATCGAGCTGCGGAGCCGATCCAACAAGATCGGAAATTAATATCAAACAGTCGTTTTTCTTGATTTAATTTAAGCAATTCCAGGATGGTCAATTATGTTTCGCATAGATCATCTTCTGTGTCCCCTAGCCCCAAGGCTCGCAGACACAACCCATTGTTAAATAAATGTAGTGGGGTGGGAATCCAGCAGTGTTCGTTTGTTTTACGGAAGGTGGCGCGACGTGCCGATCCTTACTGTGTAGTGATTCCGGACAACGCCGCACACGAGAGTGGCACAGCGGAGACCAGGATTACGTAATGCTGGGTATATATACTCAGTGTTCACAGTAGGTTGACAGGCTGTCCTCGCGTGTCTCTTCTACGGAACAGACCCTTGGGCCCTCACTTTGACGGCGGGTTCTTGTAACCTTCCTGGTGGTTAGGCGAGTCTTTCAGATTAGCCTCTCCAGCGCTACCTGGCACCTATGTGCTAGGGTACTGTACTTGTGGGAAAGATCTTCCAGATCTTTCCGGGAAGTAGTGATTAATAAACATCCCTGTTTATTAAAAGACGTTGTTGTGTCATGTGTGACTAGGTCTGTGCAAACTAACCGAAAACCGAACCAACCTACGTAGAGTGCGTAGGGTGGGATCCTGCCTGGAACTAGCGTTCCGGATTGGGGTCATCCAACCTGCTAGACAGGCGGTGACCACCACACTGGTGCCCTGACCAGGATCCTAGGTTGCTTGCACAACCCGGGATTCTCGGTAAATGCACGGATCTGGAATAAAAACCAGATCCCAGGCTGAACAGGAGAGTGAGGATGGGGAGGTAACTTCTCAACAAACTCTTCCAGCCCGGAATGACGAAAAGTCACCAAAACCGGAGGGAGGGGGTGAAACGCAGAAGTCCGGTAAGGAGAAATCTCGGAAGAGAACCGCCGCTCAGAATTTGAGTTCGACGGTCCTGAAGAATTTCAGTCCGGCAGCCGACAGCCGACATGGCCCCGCAAGGGATCTGGAGGGACTCAGTAAAATTGGGTCTCAGACAGATAGTCCTGGAGAGTCTAGTACTCCCCGGAATAGGTCGGAAGATACCTTACGGGTACCTTCCGATGAGGTTCCTGTAGGCTTCCTCGGACCAGAACTCTTAGCGGAGTTTGATCGGGAAAGGGAAGCCCGAGATATGTATCGGGAATTAGAAGCTCGAAATCGAGAGATCGCCGAGGAGGTAGCCAAACGGCACCATAACTTGGAAGAACTTTCGGTTCGCGAGATCAAGACTCTAGAAAAAATCGAGCAATTGGACCAACATGTACATCACATGAAGGACCAGGTTCGACTAGCAGAGGCAGAATCATCCCGAAGGATGCCTATGTCACAAGCTGGCTGGAGTAATGTGAGAGATCATCTATATTCCCCTCCAGGGAAAGTAGAAGATCTTGAGAAGACCCCTAACAGATTCATATCTGGAACAAAGGGTGTGAAGACCCCTTTGGTTAGCTTCCGGCTACCCTCCGAGTCAAGAATAGGTTCTCCGAGTTCCGAACACACTAGTAAAGCTATAGCCGAACTAGGGTTCAACTCTTTCAACCAAATCAGGGAGCAAGACCGGATCTTCAACTTGTCAATGGCAAGAGCCGACAAGGTTCCGATGATGCGCCCAGAGAACGCAGCCAGAAGGAACGCTGTCATTCCAAAACCTTATGGGAAAGGAATGGAGTGGGAACACTGGTTTGCGGGATTTTGCGAGGATATACAATGTAATGGCTGGAACAAAGTTGATGCATTGCCATACCTCAAAAGAGCGCTACGAGATGGACCCGGAGAAGCTGCACTTCGCACTTTTCGCCGTTCCGGTGGTACGGAATGGGATGAGTTAGTGGAGGTAGCCTCTTACTATTGTGGTCAGCTGGTAACGCTGAATCCCCGATCCACTTTTCTAAAGAGGATCCAGGGTAAAGAGGAGACAACTCGCGCCTATGGGCTAGCTTTACAACAAATGTTGTTGGAAGTTTACCCAGGAACGGGATTAGATTCTCCTGCACTACATGAAGATCTACAAACTCAGTTTGTGAAAGGACTTCGAGATGATGACGTGAGAGCGGAAGTCATCTCTAAATGGGAGCCCGGTATGAACTTCATGCAGGTGTTGCGAATAGTGGATGCCTATGTACAACGGTGTATACTATTCGGAAAATATGCTAATCCAGGAAAAACTTCCCGGGTTAACATAGTGGGTTCTACTTGGTCACAAGTAGAAAAAGATACCTACGAGTGTCAGGAAGCAGAAATAGAGGATATACTCTCTAATGTCCGCTCGATGGTACTTGGAAGAGGAGGTTTCAATAGACGAGGACGTGGGAGAGGTCGAACCCCTAGCTTTGGAAGGAACAGTGATGTACCTTCTGTGGCAGAGGCAAAACCAAAAACCGCTGATCCAGAAGGAAATCCCTCTGAGGTAATGAAGTTGTTAGCCAAAATCAACGAAAGGCTGAATCAGGTGGAGAAAAACCAGCTGGATGTCCGACGTTGTTGGCAGTGCAACAAAATGGGACATATCTCTCCAGATTGTCCTGAAGCCCAGAACGTTAATACAGTGGAAACACCTCGTAGTCTGCCTGCGTTGACGGTTGCCTCTCAGAGTGAACCGGAAAACAAAGAAGGACTGTAGCGAGTGGCAACACTGCGGTCCGGGAAGGAAAGTGCCAGGAAATCCAAACCTGTGAGATCAATAAGAAGGAATGTATTTCCCACTTACCTGAAAAGGGAAAGATACAAAATATGGTTGCAACGATCTGTAGTAAGTATCTTTCACCCGTGCACCCCTGTCTGCAATGGCTTTGTCAACGCGGATGGGATCTTGGAACCTTGGATGGGATCTCACGGTTTATACGACAACCGTCTCCCTTAGGTGGGCGACTTAGTATGTGCCGGCTAGAATTCAAGGAAGAAAGATAGATCTGTTATTAGATACTGGCGCTAGTCGCTTTGTGTTGAACAATGGACTCTATCAGTCTCTTGGATTCGCACAGGAATGTCATGTTCCTGGAGCTTCGGCAAAGGCTGCTAATGGCACTCACATGAGATGCTTTGGTAGTGTGATTATTCCAGTCTCAATAGGTAACACTGAATTTGTATGGGGTCCCATACTCAGTGATATTGAAGAGAGTGGAATATTAGGCGTAGATTTTCTCACCCTCTATGGAGGTTCTGTGGATCTACAAGATGGCACTCTCCGACTCAAATTTCCTGAGTTAATGGAAGTGGAATGTAGTTGTCAACGGATTTCTTCTTTGATTTCTGTTCGACAAGATGTGGGCATCCCACCTCAGCAGATGGTTAATGTCCTGATAGCTGGGGAAGGAGACTTACCACGTGGAGATGCACTCTTCGAGCCAAACCCGGAACTGTTTTCTCACAAAGGAATACAGGCCTGGGATACTTTGATCGGAAGTGCTAGAAAAGGATCAATTCCTATAAGTAATCACACCTCCGGGTTGATTAAACTGAAGAAAGGTGATACATTGGGCTGGGCAACCCTAGCTCATGTAGATGGCCTAGTAGACTCTGGTCCGCAGGGAATCACACCTGTTCCAGTTTCCGAAATAACCGGGGAAGATGAAAATTCCGAACCGGGAAAACTGGACTTCGAAGGAAATGATTATGAAGAAGTACGAGTTAGTGCTATCGATACAGGAACAGGATACTTTCCAGTTCCGAGTCCGTTACACGAAACTCTGGAAACCTTAGTTCAGACGACAGACACGCTAAACAGTGGGGAATGACGTGGAACACACGATTGATACAGAGGGACATCAACCTTTCCGCCTTCCTTATCGACGGCTACCTCCGGTAAAACGGGAAGCTTTAGAAGAGGAAGTAGAGAAAATGATGGACCAGAAAGTAATTATCCCCAGTGCAAGTCCTTTGGCTAGCCCTGTGGTAATGGTTACTAAAAAGGATGGTACTTGCCGATTCTGTATTGACTACAGAAAATTGAATAGTATCACCCGGAAAAATGCCTATCCAATACCTCGGATCGATGAAAGCCTCGACTCTCTAGGAGGGAGCCAGTGGTTTTGTACTCTGGATCTCCAGTCTGGATATTGGCAGGTAAAGATGAACAGTGGCGATCAACCTAAAACGGTGTTCACCACTCATCAAGGGCTTTACGAGTTTACCGCAATGCCATTTGGCCTCTGTAACGTTCCTGCGACTTTCGAATCCATGATGGATCAGATGTTGCGGGGTCTACAGTGGAAAAAGTGTTTGGTTTATCTGGATGACATAATCATCTTCGGAATGAATTATGTCGAATGTCTAGAAAACCTGAGAGAGGTATTTGAGCGGATTCAATCTTATGGGTTGAGGCTCAAACCTCAGAAATGCAAACTGTTTCGCAGATCTGTGGAATACTTGGGACGGATAGTTTCCGGAAATGGAATCCGGGCAGATCCTTCCAAGTTTGAGGTAGTAGCTAATTGGCCACGCCCCCAGAATATAAAAGACATAAGGTCTTTCCTAGGATTTTGTTCGTATTACCGCGACTTTATTCCGGGTTTTTCTGAAATTGCACACCCCATGCAACAGTATGTGGTACTAGATAAGCCAGGGAAGCCAAAAGAGATCAAATGGACTCCGGAAGCTGAACATGCTTTTCTGGGACTAAAAAGAAAATTTACGGAGACCCCCGTGTTGAAGTACCCTCTGCCCCAGGGTCGGTTCATTCTTGATACCGACGCTAGTAACGAGAGTATTGGAGCGGCATTGTCTCAGATTCAGAATGGTGTGGAGGTTCCAATAGCTTTTGCTAGCAACAGCTTAAGTAAAAGCCAGCGGAACTACTGTACCACTAAGAGGGAACTCTTAGCGGTTGTGGTGTATGTAAGAAAATATCGAGACTTCCTAGCAGGTGGAGATTTCATCTTGCGTACCGACCATTCTTCTCTCAAATGGCTCCTTAACTTTAAAGATGCCGAGGGAATGATTGGAAGATGGCTGGCAGCTCTTTCCGAATTCGGATTAACGAACTGTCAGATCGGGCACCGGGCTGGAAAGTCTCACATTAATGCGGATTGTCTCTCAAGGAGACCAGTGCGGAAATGTGGGCGGCCAGATTGCCGGGACTGTGGTGAGCATAGAGCCGTAATAGGAACCCTACGCTCCCAGAAAGTAAAACCGCCCCAGAACTATCAGTGGACACTAGAACAGATTAAGGAAAGTCAACAGGCTGACCCAGATCTGTTCCGGTTAACTAAACTGGTAGCTAATGGGCTCCATCGACCTACAGGACCCGAGATCTCGCCTGAAAACCGAGAATTTCGGAATCTATGTGGTCAATGGAAAGAACTAGAGGTCTGAGATGGAGTATTATATCGATGGAGAACTACGTTGCAACCACTTAAACGTGCTCTACAATTAGTAGTCCCTCGAGAATTACGTTCCGGACTAATGTCACGAACATAGGAGTGCAGCTCATCTAGGACGGAAAAGGACGGTAGCCAGAATAAGGCGTCGTTACTACTGGCCTGGAATGGGTGCAGATATTCGAAGGTGGATATCTGGATGTTCCGTCTGTAGCAGAGTCAAACCCGGGGTAGGACTCGGAAAGATGCCGCTACAACAGGAGCTATTTGGTGTCAGGTTTGCCAGAATTGCTCTAGATATCATATCTGGTATCGACGAGTCCGAAGAAGGAAATACCTGTATGATGGTGGTGATGGATTATTACACAAAATATGTGCAGTTCTATCCCATGAAGAATCACAAAGCTGCCACTTGTGCGGAAGCTTTAGTGAAAAACTGGATGTTGCCTTTTGGAACTCCGAGCGTACTACATTCCGACCAGGGAAGGGAATTTGAATCCCAGATCTGGAAAGGATACTCGAGATAAAAAAGACACATGAATACGAATCCATATCGTCCACAATCAGATGGTATGGTAGAGAGATCCAACCGGACATTAATCCAGTGTCTTCGGACCCTGGTAGATGAAAACTGGAAGAATTGGGATGAATTGGCACCATTTATAGCTCACGCGTATAATGGGACCATTCATTCAAGCACGGGGTGTTCACCTAATTTACTTGTCTTTGGCGAGGAAATAGTTATGCCTGCTGACATAGTCTATGGGGTTCCCAGAATGTCTACGGATGATCCTTGTCCCATAAGGTTTGTCGAAAAGCTCAGAGAACGTTTTGTAGAAGGATATTACCTCGCGAGACGGAACCTGAAAAAAGCTGCCGAGTGGCAGGAGACTGGCCATGATGTCAATCTTAAACCACGTAAGTTCCGAGTAGGAGACCGGGTTGTACGATACCACACTCCGGTGGTAAATGTAAAACTCGCCCCTAACTGGGACGGACAATTCAGAATTGTTCAAATATTGTCAGAAATGACAGTAGTGATAGAGGATGAATGGTCAAGAAGGCGTTACAAATCCCATGTAGCTCGTTTATGACTATGGGAAGGGAAGCGCGAAAGTTCCAGCTTTGAAGTTTCACACCCTGCTACAACGCGGGATGTGTCACTGACCACGGGTCCTACTGGGGTACCAGAGAGGTCCCGGGTTCAAAGAGCCGGGAAGCCGGGTGGCAAACCCCCGTCAACACGGCGGAGGCAGACTCCGATAGGGAAGTCCCGGTCAAAGGTTACCGGGGTTCCAAATGGGTGCCCGTCAACACGACGGAAACCGGGACATCCGTGGAAGGTGATTCCTACTTGCGCTAACCCTAAAAGGGAGGTGTGGGTAGATGAAAAACCCGACACGGATAAGTCTAAATTTGCTACAAATCGAGCTGTGTATATTAAACATGGTTCGAGATGTAGAATGGAGTCTAAAATAGACTCTAAACCCCGCCGCAGCTCTCGACTAAAATCGAAGGCTGTGGTTAGCTACAAAGAGTAGTGGTGCCGGGGTTGTCCAAAACACAACGAGAAGCAATGGTACGAAATGTAGATCGTTGATAGTCAGTGGCATGTCAATTATACGTGAATGTTGATCAAATAGTTACCTTAAAATCAGTCGTTGTGTGCCGCAGCCCAGATGTTGCTCTAAGGGACCCCGTCGAGGACCCTCTAGAGGCTGCAGAATTGCAGAACGCTCTGTAAGGTCTGATCCATTTATATGAAAGTTGTACACAGTCTCCCATACTATCGACGTGATACACGACGGCGATAAGAAAACTCCACGCGGTAGAGAACTCGGGGTGGAGCTCAAAAAGGGGTTTCCCCGGGTTTCGGAACCTGTGCTGGGTGATTGAAGGCGTGAACGAATCAAGTTGAGCGTAACGCTGACCTTTGGTTTCTTCACGCATGCGGTGTTGAGACGCTCAAGATGAGCCAGTCTCAACACGGTTGATTGGTTCGCGACTGCGAATCTGGGTAAACTAGGTGTGCCCGGATCCTCAGCCTCGGCTGAGCGGGGGGCAGATCTGGACGATGATGCTTTGCTCATCGGGTCAGATGATGGTGATTTTGAGCTGGAAGGGGACGAGTCTGAGGACTCTGTTCTTCTTGGGGTAACCCGAGATGAACGACCCGGACAGGGAAAAGGTCACACCGGGAAGAAGTCCGAGGCGGCCCCAGCCGCTAAGGGTTCTTCAGGTGCCCGTCAGAAGACGAGCTCGGTGAAAACCGAAGCCTCTGATTCGGATGTGGTAATGATGGAAGCCGAAGGTTCCGAATCGGAGCGCGATACGCCGAGGCGTGGCCGAGCCTGCCCGCGTCGTCGTTCTCCGAGGAAGTTCTTCGAGGAAATGGATTCCAGGCATGAGGTTTCTACTCAGAGCCTGGAACAGGTGTTGGCTTGGATCCCAGATCCCAAAACGCGAGCCATAGTACAGTCAATGTACCAAAATTGGACTCCACCTGAGGTGAAGCTGGCGGAAACCGGGACCTTTTTGGCCCCGGGTCCGGTAGCTAAACCCGGGAGGACCGAGGCTGGTGCAGAGACGGCTATGGAAACTGATTCGTCAGTTGGGGACGACTCTGTAAAGGGGCCGTCCAGCAAAGGTGATAAACCGGTGTCACAGCCGGCTAAACCCGCGCCGGGGAAGTCTGCTAGTAACACTGAGGTGTCAAAACCTCAGGATGCTACCAGTACTGAGCCGCAGCTGTCGAAACAGCAAAAGAAGGGACTCCGTCATGCAGCCCGGGAGCGGGCTGAGGCGGAGTTGGCAAAGAAGGAAGGTCGGCTGGAATCGCGTAAAGAGAAACCTAAACCCGGGAAGCACGAGAAGTCAAAGGGGGCTGGGTCGAAAGGCTCGGACAAGCCCGCTGCGCAAGCTGGACCGAGTACAGCTGACGCTACACCGAGTACCTCAACAGGTGCCATGGGTGGCGAAGATGACAATGATGACGGTGATTTCCAGCCTGGCGTAAAGCGGGCTGGGAAGAGAACGGTGGCTCAACAGCTACCCGCCTCTTTGCTGGGCAAGACTTATACTTGCCTAGAAGATCTCCGTCATGGAAACCGACATTACATCCCAGATGGTGTCGGTTTAGATGGTACGTCAGACGACGAGGAATGGCTGGTTGACGAGGGTTCTCCCAACACCTGGTACATCGACCGGGTGAAAGGAGTGTCCCGAGTCAGTCGACTGAAGTACGAGGATCAGGTCAAAGACCGGATCGCGTACGCATGGCACAAGTTCGGTAACGGCGATCATTGTGTCTTTTTGAGTTGCCATGGGAGGGACAAGAAATTGTCACCGACCTATGCGACTGCAGGTCGTTGCGC
The DNA here is from genome assembly GCA_950022655.1 of Alentia gelatinosa. Lineage (NCBI taxonomy): Eukaryota > Metazoa > Annelida > Polychaeta > Phyllodocida > Polynoidae > Alentia > Alentia gelatinosa. Next base: position 61,207,149 of record OX465582.1, read on the forward strand.
TAGGCACCTCGTTGAGGTACACTTAGCTGAGCGACCGTGGCTACAGTGCCTTGGTAAGAAGGGTGGTTCTTGCCAGGCCGGGTGTGCCAGTTCGCGGCGATTGTGTCTAGTCCGACACATTGCCTGGGAACACCGGACTGCTGGTGCTGCAGCTCGGGAATGGGTCATGAATCCGTGGCAGAGATTCGTTGACTTAGGTTCCGATGCTCAGAAAGGCAAGCCGGAGCCCGAAACTTGTGTGACAGACGGTCGATTGTTTAAGATCGGATGGAAGAAGAATCCTGGCTGGTTCAAACCATCGACGGATGTCAAAAGAGTCGAGGAATAAACGGTCCCATAGCCGGGAACCGTCTCGGGGTTCCTCAAAGGTTAGACAATGGGTCAAGAAGTTGTCATCGTCCTCATCCAGCGAGGATGACACTTCTGGGCGATCCAGTCGGAAGCCTAAGAAAATGTTGGCTCCTAGTAAGCACACCATCGCTGACGTGGTGGAAGCTGCTTACCAGGCTGCGCCAAGTTTGACTGAGGGACTAAAACTCCTCTCAGCCAAGAGTGAAAGGAACCATCCAACGGCTTCTAAAGCCAGCGGACCCGTGGAAAAACCAGCTGGGACTCATCCTAGCTCAAGTCTCCCGGGAGTTTCCCCGATCAACAGAGGTGCTACCCAAGCACCCGGGAAAGGTGTGGATGAGGAGGCCTTTCCGGCACTCCCACCACCAGCCAACCCGGTTGTTGAGGTGAAGAAGAAACCAATGACACAACCACCCGTTGCGTCGAAGGTAACTTCCTCTCCCTGTGCGATATCGGTTGAATACGTCCAACGGGCGGATCAACTAGAGTCGCATATAGGTGGCACGTTGGAAGCGTCCGAAGGGGTGCTCAGTCTCTCCATGAGAGCCTCGTTCAGGAGCTAGTTAACCTAGCCCGGTTCGAGGTGAAGGAAGCCACGAAGGGCCTGGCTAAACAATACGCGTTGGACTTAGAGGACCCGCGTATTGCGAAAACCACGGCCCAATCGAGGTTTGCCCGGGCGGAAGCCCAGACCCATCGCCAAGATGAACATTGTCTTCTGCACTTGGGTATGTTGCTCTACGACATCGGTGATGACCTGCAAGCCCTAGAGGAAGCGTGGTTGGCCCAACAGCGGAGCCTGGGAAGATTTCTTCAGTTCACCACGGAAGAATCAGATCCGACACGTCCTCAACTAGCCGGCATGTTGGGGTGGTCATCCGTGGAAGAAACTTCCCACCAGGACACTACATCCAGTACGGCCCAGCCTATGGATGTCAGTGTAGACACTCTGCTGTCAGGACAAGGTCAGACCCAACAGGATCAGACTTAAGTCCTACAGCCGAGGATGCCTCCCGCCGTGACACAAGCTGAGAAATCAGCGAAGCCCTCCCAGGCTAAGCCGATGGATCAACCCGAGGAACAGGGTGGGGCACTGGGGGTGAATGCCAACATCATCCCGTTGGAGTCCGGAATCTTTTTAGATACCGGACCGACCTCTCTGCAGCAGTTGATGTCTCAGTTTCAGCCTACGTCTGCACTGAGTCCACTGCGACCAGAGAGGACCGCCCCGGCAACGTCGGTTCCACCGACGGCTAGCACACCCAGTCAGTCAGAAATTCTCGACCTCAAGATATCCTCTGACGAGGATATCTAGGGGTTGACAACGACCGGCTCGATTGGTGCCTAGCAGGCCGGGAAGACGTCGTCTAAACTCGGAACCGGCAGAGTCAACAACTCTCCTGGATCCGAAGTCAGATGGGTATGGGAAGTCCCGGGGAGGAAAATTTTTTTTCCGACCTAGCTACTTCCAGGATGTGGCCTCCTAACCAGAATTCTGCACTTTCTCAGCAAACCGCAAGGATCGCTGGGAAGGGTAGAGGAAAAGTTAGGAGCGACCTATGATAAGCGATCCTGGGTTGGGGCTGAGGAAAGTCAGTAAAATGACTTCCCCAAGGCACAACCCTGGTTTCAGACGGCTGAAGGTTCTCTCGATGGTCAGGCCCGTAATAGGCCCCCATCACAAAAACCTCCGGCCTGTGGTGTGGATTCTGCCCACACTAGTCCCTGGTACCGGGTAAGGAAGACTATGCCTTTCAGGTATGGAACTGACTTACCAGGTCTGGGTCGGAACTGAGTCGACTCGATAATGAGATAGTAGACGTAATCCCTGTTCTGTTGGATTACGCCGACTACTTCTACCTTGGGTCGATGATCGTAAGTTCTGAATCCGGCTTAAAATTGGGGCCTTAATCGGTACTCGATATGAGCCGAAGGAAACTTTGCCAGTATAGCTGGAGCCAAATAAAAGAACACTGATACCACACACTCTTACCAGGTGGATGGAGAATTGTTTTTGCCTTTTTGGCCGTTATTTCCGTATTCGGAAACTTTTCAACTCAGAAGGTGTCAAGCGAGGCTGACCCTTCTTCTACATATGGATGTCTTCCAAACTGAAGAACAGTGGGAAACCCAGCACCCGCCGGTATCGGGCTGAATGTAGTAGGTCTGCTACGCCGGTGGGCCAGCTGGGCTCGATACTCCAAGATGAGAAAGAGAACGACACTTCACTCGCCGGGAGCCAACAAGGGACTTCAACATGATCCGGAACGGCTGGAAGCAGAGTGCTCGACAGGCCGGGCTGACCACCTGTAGGTCCGCGACTGTCGAGTCTTCCCTGCCCAACGCTCAAGAATACGCTCCCCGGCTCAAGATGGGTGAATATCACATTTATTCAAGGTGCTAGCGAGGCTAGTCCTTTATTCTTCAAATGTCGTTTCTTCTTTCCTAAATGTCGTATCTTCCATATTTTTAATAATTTCTCCGTCTTACAATTCCACCTTTTTCACTTATACATTGGTATCAGTGAATTCTTGTGAACACCAGGAAGCTAGAGAGTAGACCAAGAACTGCTGGATTTACGTTGTAATTTTTATTTGGGTTGTCCCCTAGCAGCAAAATGGCTGCCTTGGTTCCCCCCTTAGTAAAAACTGGGAGGGGTACTGTGTAGTGATTCCGGACAACACCGCACATGAGAGTGGCGCGGCGGAGACCGGGATTACGTAATGCTGGGTATATATACTCAGCATTCACAGTAGGTCAACAGGCTGTCCTCGCGCGTCTCTTCTACGGAACAGACCCTTGGGCCCTCACTTGACGGCGGGTTCTTGTAACCTTCCTGGTGGTTAGGCGAGTCTTTCAGATTAGCCTCTCCAGCGCTACCTGGCACCTATGTGCTAGGGTACTGTACTTGTGGGAAAGATCTTCCAGATCTTTCCGGGAAGTAGTGATTAATAAACATCCCTGTTGTGTCATGTGTGACTAGGTCTGTGCAAACTAACCGAAAACCGAACCAACCTACGTAGAGTGCGTAGGGTGGGATCCTGCCTGGAACTAGCGTTCCGGATTGGGGTCATCCAACCTGCTAGACAGGCGGCGACCACCACATAAACATGTCCACATTGTTATGTTAAATGCACCAGTTTCCAGATTACATCATTGTGCTACACTGAATTGTATGCTTGTTCGTATCCACTTATTTAAATTAAATAATGACTGATAATTGCAAGGTAATAAACAACAACAAGAGCTTCAAAATCTGTCATTGGAATATTCATAGTTTATTTTCAAAGCAAGTACACATCATGAATAATTTATATAATTTTGATTTAATAGGTCTCTCAGAAACGCTGTTGAAAGATAAGGTACCAGACTCCTTCGTAGAATTTCCTAATTTCAAACTGTTCCGCAATGATAGAAAAATCGGAAAGGGAGGGGGGGTAGGGATTCATGTCAATTTAAAATGGATCACAAACACCACGCAGATTAACGAATTATGTTACATGAATGACCATATTGAATCATTAGTACTAAAAGTAGAAAAGCCAGGACACAGAAGGATGACTATAATAAACCAATACAGGACACCAGGGTATAACATAAAACCTTTATTAGAATATATTGATTTAATTTGTAGCGATGATAGAATAAAAGACACAGAGATCTGGATTTTAGGAGACATAAATTTAGATGCCAGAGTAAGACAAGATCCCAGAAATAAAGAACTAATGAAGCTGATTCGGAATTATGACTTAAAAAGGATAATAAATACAGTAACCAGACCAGGGGTGGGAAACAGCTCTAGTATAGATACCATACTTACAAATGCACAACACATCACCAAGTCAGGAACTCTTGATATCTTCTTCAGTGATCACCTGATAATTTTTGCAGAGAAAAAGAAAGAAAGGGGGAAACATACATGCAAAGAATATAGATGCAGGAATTATAAGAATGTGAATGAAAATGATTTAGAGAAAGAAAGAAGGAGCAAAATAAATCAACAGGATATTCCAATAGTAGACCCAAATACTAGCTGGCACATATTTCATAAAACCGTTATTGATTATCTAGATAAAATGGCTCCATACAGGAACATTAAGAGTAGATTTGAGGAATCACAATGGTTCACCCCCGAACTCAGAAGAAACCTTAACAGAAATAGAAAACTATGTAGGAAATTTATTAAATGAAAAATAAAGGCGGACGCAAGGGAAAGAATGGCAGCTTTAGAGGATTTAAAGAAGGGTAAAGTAAAGATAAGAAAATTGTTACGGGACGCTAGAAAGTCATTTATTGTAGAGAATTTAGAAAGATATAGATTAGTGCCAAAAAAATACTGGAAGACAATAAATAGTGTAATAAAGCCAGAGAAAGCTAAAGAAGAATTAACATGCTTTACAGATGATAGTATGACCACCATTCCCCTAGATAAGTGTGCAGAACACATAAATGACTACTTCTGCTCAATTGGAAAAAAATTGAACGATGAACTTGGTAATGAAAAAATGCTAAATTATGTTCAAAGAATAAATAAAAGGGGGTTTGAAATAGATGTTATGGGCATATCGGTAAAAAAAGTTTCAGATTTCGTTCAACAGATCGACGAAGAAAAGTCGTCTGGGATTGACGGTCTTAGGTGTAAATTATTAAAAGCCATTTTACGGGGCTGTATTGATCTATTCACCGACATCCTTCGCCAATCAATCGAGAGTAGCATCTTTCCGTTGCTTTGGAAGCAAGGCAGAATAGCACCCCTTCCCAAGCAAGGAGACCTCTCTAGAGTGAGTAACTGGAGGCCTGTGTGTGTACTACCCGTTCCAGGCAAGGTACTGGAAAGGGTAGTACACACTCAGTTATATACGTATTTGGAAGAATTTTTTCAGTAATAAACAATTCGGCTTCAGAAAAAAACGATGTACAGGGGGGGCAGTTCTAAAGTTAACGGATTTTTTATACCAGGCTAATAATGATAATAACATTTTGATCGCACTATACTTCGATGTGAAAAAGGCCTTCGATTGCATGGACCACGACCTCCTTTTATTCAAATTGGCAGAAGCAGGGGTCGGGGAAAGATTACTGGCATGGCTCAGATCTTATCTAAATCATAAAAGCTGTTATACCAAATATAGGGATGTAAGTTCAGAGACCAAGGTTGTAGGTTGCAGGGTACCACAGGGTTCCATACTGGGCCCTTTGCTCTTCCTCGTATTTGTCAACAACCTGTCTGATTGTATAGACACGGGTAATCTACTAATGTATGCGGATGATCTCGTGGTTGTAATAAGTGGGAAAACCCTGGACGTTGTCGAGTGTAATACACAACATGCATGTAACGAGATTCATAATTGGTATAGCGCAAATAGACTCACTGTAAATGTCAAGAAAACTAGATTAGTCTACCATGGATGTAAGCAAAAGATACACTTAAGACATAGAAAGAAAATATATTTAGCAGGAGAAGAAATTATGGTGAGTGACAACATGAATTATTTAGGCGCCATAATTGATAGTAATCTAAATTTTGAGAAACATAGTAATAAATTGATAGTCTTAATCGCTTATCTGAGATACCTAAAGAAAATCAGGGTAACGAAAATCGTAGAGTAACAAGAAATGCAGGAAAAGATAACTTATTCATCCCTTTTCCCAGAAAGGAAAAATTTAGGAAATCCCCAATGTATAAAGGCCTGCAAATATGGAATGGATTACCAGATGGCTTACAGAAAACGGAGTCGAAAGTTATTTTTAAAAAGGCGTTCTTGCCGATCTGACAAAAAATTGATGTAATAGATAACAACATGACAGACAATGGAGTTCTTATTTAATGTAATAACGGAAATGGGCTCGTCTGGCATATAGTCCTGTAGCACTTATCATCCTGTTCACTCAAAATTATTACCTATGATGTTTGATCATATTAATTTAATTGATACCACCAAGAAGACCGATATATAAGGCTGATTGTATATAAATTATGTAAATTTTGAGAGGAATGTGATTAGTAGATCAAATATCTGTTCATCATTATGTAAATTTGTTACTTTGAACACCAAAACCAGATGTTTCGCTTGGAAGAACGATTGTAACAATCGAATGTGAAATAAAACTAAAAAAACCCCCAAAAAACTCAAGTATCTGGCGGACGGCTGTTTCTATCTCCACGTCGGAGGTAGGCCATATATTGTCGGGGAAGGCGGCATTCCTACCGGGCGCCCTGAGTGCCTGGATGGCAGCGGTCAAGTGGTCGGTCGCTTGTGGGGACCCTGCGTCGCTGGACACTGCGTAGTTGGCGGGAGCTGCCGCGCTGAGGCCAGCGTATCCCGCGAGCGCTTGAGGTGTTGTAGCAGCCGATGAAGGGGCGCCAGTCGCGATAATCCGTATGATATCACTGTCCCGAGACGCCTGCTGAGTACCCCCATCGATTTCTGTAGCCTTTGCGGAGCCTTCGCTATACTTTTCAAGACCTTGGGTCGCATCCATCGCGGCAGTGCCCTGGGACCCCGCGCTTTGATGTGATGCCGCCATCTTTGAAGCTTGGGTGATCGCTGCCAAGGCGGCATGAATTTCCACAAGTTTTTCATCAAGGGCATCCAGTCGCTTATCGACTACTCTCTCGTTTGTTTCTCGGGTTGCTCCCGAAGTCTTCTTCATTTTTTTCTGCAGTCCTACCTTTAACTTTACCCATGTTTAAGATCCAATTGGACGGAGCCCGTAATCCAGTCTTTCAGAGTCTTTGAAGGTTGGCAGGAGACTTGTTCTTCTGTTTGCCGACAGGCGGCAGGCGAGGTTGCCGCTTGCCGCTAGGTGGAGTCCAAGCACGCCTCCGCAGAATTACAGTGAAATTTTCAATCCACCTCAATGCTAGATTAAAGAGAGTTGGGTCAAGCGTGTTTGAGTCGTACGCTTTTGGTACCCAACCCCGTTTCCTTAATTCCCATCGGCCAAATTCATTAATTATTCAGAGAGCTTTGTTCTGATTGGTTCGACTTGTTGCGATTTGCAATTGTTGTTATGTTGTCACCTCTGGTTCTGTTCTATGTGGCTCCAAGTGTGTTAGAGGTGGGTGTATGGGGTGACTCTCTTGTTTAGTCTGTTTTCCAGGTTTTGATCAGGTGTCATTTCCTTTTTACTGTCCTTCTTTCTTGGTTTTTTTTTTGCAGTGCTGTCACTTGCATCTAGGCCTTATCGTAACAGAGAGAGTAACTATCGTAACAGAAAGAGAGCGAAAGAGGAAATTACACAACAACTGAGAATAGCTGAGCAGCTCAACTTCTCTGTATAGCTCTGAGCAGCATTGGCTAGCTCCGTACAACTCTGAGCATCTTGTGGCAGCCCTAAGCAGCCCTGAGTAACTCTGAAAAGCGCTTAACAACTCTGAACAGATATGTGTGCAGCTCTGCGCAACTCTGTACAGCTCTGAGCTGCTTTGATCATCTCTTAGCAGGTTGAGACAGCTCTGTACAGCTCTGAGCCACACTGGGAGGCTGTGTAAAGCCCTGATTAACACATGCACATACTTCTACTATTTACTTTACATTCTGGGTTATCCAGTAAAAACTTTGTACTGCACCAGTGTGCAGTAATTAGAGTGTACTGCATGGCTTGGGCAGAAAAGGTTTAACCATATTTATGGCAACCAGCTAAACGCACGGACTCTCCTATCGAGTCTCTCTAAAACACTCCCACATTCGGCAAGCTAGAAATCCAAACATCAGTTCAGAGCATGTATACTGGCTAACGATGTCACTGCTTGTCAAAGTAAGCGTATGACAGTGTACTGCATATCCTAGAATGGAGATTTTTGCACTTTGACTGTCATCTATGTCGATTTACGGTAAACTATTTCCATTAAAGGTGTACAGTAAGGACATGACGGCTTAAGGATGTTCATCTTGATAATAAAACTGTATTCCTGATGGCCCTGAGTATGTAACTGGCCCTACGTGCTTGTGATGTACTCACAACAGTCAGGAATTTCGTTCTGTTATCAAGATGTACATCCTGAAGCAGTCTTGTTCTCTCTGAGTATCTATGAACAGCAGGAACTGCTCCTGTAGTACCGCGGCCGGGGTAGAGAAAAGCTGGGTACTCCGGGCTTATGTACGTCAGGGTCTGATGTCTTCTGCACGTGTGTGCCTGCGGTGATGGGGTCAGCCTCCCGTGCGCTTCATCCACAGGTGAAACTACATTTTAAGGTGTGGGGTAGCGGAAAGTAGCGCTGGCTGTATTATTCCTCCCGGGACTATATTATCAGTATAATGCTACGTCAGCTGCAATGGTGAATGGAGCCTGATGAGATATTTATGATACGATTTCATCTTCTGGTTGGAAGACATCATATTTGCGAAAATATATTTCTCAAACATCAAAACCCCAGCCGAGAAATAGGCTTTATCAATATAAAATAAAAATAGCCTTGATAAAGGCCACTTACGCAGCCGAAACGTTGTACCACTGTTCTAATAAAAAGCCATCATCTAAACCGAATTGGGCAGCTGTTGAGTTGTACTTGTTTAAACCATTCAAGTCTAAAATAAAAATAGTTGGGAAATATTTGGCTGTATAACGTTCAGTAAGGTATTACAAAATGCGTTAAGATATTGCTAAATATCTGTGATAGTAAATTTAAGAAGTCCCGTATGCCAAACGTGAAACTGCCTTTTACCTAAAATAGAAAAAGAATATTTAAATGTATACGAATTTATAGCACATTATGATCATACACCACAGGCACATCAATCAAATAATACATTAATCCCTTCGGAGGTTTTTCACTAATACACGAGCACCTAACCACCCGGCAGTGTTGCTCCAGGGTCTACAATCCCCCATCCCATACTTCCAACGTACCCTACAGGAGGAGGGTATTAGGAGGCTGCTCCTGGTTAGCAGGGGCTCCCATCCCGGCCATATTACCGCAGGCAACACAGGAGGATCGGTTTCAGTCGCCGTGGGGGCGGGGTTACGGGGGCAGGGATCCCGCTGGTCGGCCCGGCCCCGCCCTTTGGTGGCCGCCAGGCACGGCTATAGTCTGGCTCATATTCTGTAGATATACTTTGTAGGTTGGGATAATTGCAGGTGTTATATTTATTCGGTATCCATCGAATACAGTTTCCCAAATTGTAAATGCATTTGTTAACCATTACCATTCCCCATTGTCTCTATGTTGTCAGAAACCATAACCGTTGTATACAGCTATCAAATCCATTACACACCGAATTCAAATCCATTATGATATGGAAAATACACTCTTAATCATACATCTTGTCTATTTGTTTGTATAGCGCGATGCATATAGAGGTAGGAAAAACAGTTCCCAAATGATATACCCTATAATATGTCAATTCCTGGCTATATTTCATTCAGAAAGATGGGTAACTAAAACAACAAACTATGGCTTTGTGGACAAGCGGCTCTGCAAATCAGTCAAGACTGACTTCATAATACATTCGTTAACGCTTGAATATTATCATATATTTATGCACAAGCTCACTATGAATACGTCTGCTGCTACGGGTATAGTATTTTTATTATACCACCAAGGTACTCCACAATTTCCTGTAAAGGTTGCCTTTGGATAGGCCATACAGAGTGCTTTCTTGACATAAAATAACGTAATAGGATTTGACGAGAGTGACAGAAAACGGGCAGCGAGAAATTTTAAAATGGCGGTCGCCACCTCTTCATGACTTTGAAGACATTTTATAAACTGCCTGTAACAAGTGAACTTGTTTTTATCGATTGATTTTGCATATTTAAGCTAAATTGTATTGTGTGAATGGCCCACATCTTGATATTATTCATAACACATTCTGGTTGTAACGAAGATTTTTAAGATGGCTCCGGATAAGCCCGGAAGTCCACCACGCCAGATTTGGTCACTGAGCATAGACCGCATTAGTGTGACGTCATTCTACCCGCCCACAGCGTGCTTTCCCTCCGCTCTGGTGCCAAACATTGGGAGATCCCTTCATAAGTGAGAGTATCGACAATCCCAAACATCACAATTATTTTACTCCTGTAGTATATTTAACTTTTCTATGACATCAAATAAGTAGCACCAACATGATATCTTTCTCTTGATTAGGCACTTTAGTGTTGTCACCCTTTAAAATATTCAAAGAACAACTTGACACAGTGATTGAGACAGGACTGCAAGATTAGTGCCAATGTTATAAAATTAAATATGGGTCTGGCTTTAGTTTTGTCAGCGAACTTACAATTTTCGAGTCACAGCTCAGTTCTAAAACATGTTTCCTATTGAATATACTCCACTTACTTTATTTTTGCTGGATTACCACAAAAACATTCGTTATTAGTTGGCAGCATACCGGCCACGATACTACGTCTATGCAGTGCTTCGCAGGGTTTGATTTGTTTGGCACCAAAATGACACATGATAGCAGGGAAATCCCGATAATGACGTCAAGGCTAATACGGTCTATGCATGAAGAAATTGTGTTGATTAAATCTCCACTCGCCTAGCCGATGTTTCACTGCTATTTGGTAAGCGTGTGTATAACAGAAGAAATTATTGGAGAGCAGACAGCGGCATCACACTCTCCATATCATAGTCTCTGTTAACAGTGGCAAGCTCGAGTGAAACTGAACTCAGCTAGTTGAGTGTAATGGAGCTGCTGGTTAATCTTGTGATTAACTTCCGATTGAAAAATATAGTACGGACTGCCTTCATCGTAGTGTGCATAGTGTCACGTCTCTTTACGGCTACTTATGGTATAATTTGTATATTTACAGACAGTTTAAGGCATATAATAATAGGAAAACAGTGTGATTGTATATACAACTAGTCTATATGATTACCTCTTTTAGATCAGTGTAAATACATACCTCCTCCTGTGACGTTGGTGTATATCCACACCAATCTAAACGTCGGTAATCATTCCATACAGATACAATTATATAGTTCTACGTTATTATTATTGTATCAACCTTTTGTGGTTTACGGTCGTCTGTCCTCCATGACCAAGGCCAATCACTTCAGACTGAAATATCTCATTGACCCTATGGTGCTCAGGACCCTATACAAATGCAAATTTAGAATTGACTGCTTGGCTGGGCACCAAGTTAATTCCAGCTAATGACCCTCTGACTGAATAAAACGGAACCTATTAATTGTCCCATTTTGGAATTTCACTCATCAAATTGAAGATACTATTTGCTCCTAGTCTAGCAGATAAATATCCCTACATCTGAAGGTAGTATTCATCGAGGATACGTAATCTAAGCCGATCCTGGCCTACTAGTTCACTGACTAGGTCGAGATGAATCATGGGAGTGTGTCTGTCTGGATAATCCCGGTGAAATAGCCCCCGCCCAATTAGCAACAATAGGGGTCACACAGACAGTGGTAAACACACAATCAAAACCTACAAGATCTAACTAGATGCAGCCAGGTACTGTACGATATGGCCTGACCCTGCCAGCCACGAAATCGCGTCAGTGGAACCTTAAGAGGTGAAAACTCACTAAATACTACAAACCGGCAGCTAAAAACCACGTCAGTGGAACGAACACTTAAGCCTGACACGGAGTATACACACAGCCTACCTTTCACCTTTTCTAATATTTCTGCTGGCGCCGGATGCTCGATGGCTACAGCGGCCAATGTCTGGGTTTAAACCAAGTTTATCTACCAGATAGGTCCTAGTGATAGCATAAAGTAAACAACAATGGGCAGCAGGTATGAAAATGCCTTGTTGATTAACAAACCTGACTTCTATTATATAGGGGATAATTAAAAGCAACTTTCAGGAAATTGATATATATATATATATATATATATATATATATATATATATATATATATATATATATATATATATATATATATATATATAACTTGCCCAAACAAAGATGTATACGCACGCGTGGAGACGCCCCCAAGATGACATAACCATTCGTGATTACTGCCTATGCTGCTGATGCGGCAGCTGCTCTTCGTGGTCTGCCCCCGTCTCCCTGCGGCTCCTTTAAGTTTACGCTTATGGTGTGTCAATTTTTAGAAAGTAACTTATACGATGAAAATAACTTAGTCTGTACTCCACCGAGATGAATGAGTAATTCACAAAGCGCAGCAGTCAGGTGAGGTTGAGTGCGGACTAAGTTATTTTTATCGAGTGGGGTTCTGATTTTATCTCACCCCGTATATATGAACACGAACATTATCAATCAACAAAATAACTCACACAACTAGCCATTGAGTATTGGGTTCTCCACTTTTATCGCTATGGAGTATGATTTTCTAATTTTAAGTCCATGGAGAAAAATACTGGGGTGAGATAAATATATAGAACCATTTTTCCTTGTTGATGTCGCTAAGGAAAGAACAGTATAAGATGAAACCAGTGTAAATTTGTGCCTATAGTCGAGTTTCTAATGGCGACAGGAGAAACTGACGCATGTCAGGTTTTTGGTGGACAAATCCAAATTGATTATGCCTTTCTTGATCGTTCGAGATTAAGGGAATTTCGGCAGTTTGTTATGGGGTTCATGAGAATGTACAGCGACACCTCGGCCTTGAACGCTTTTGCCCCATTCCGAAAAACAAGGGAGCGGAAGCCAACACCGAACTGCGGAGCCAGGCCGCGGGGATGTTGTTGGACATTCCACAAAGGTAAGAACTGTCCGAAAAGTTCTTCTTGCCCAAACAAAGATGTATACGCACGCGTGGAGACGCCCCCAAGATGACAGACTGTAACTGCAAAAGGTTTTAAAAAAGATTATAGGTTCAATAGTTTATTAAGGCCTTGATTAAAATCTAGATTTTCCAAGACTAACTACCATAAAATCAAGGAGATTTCTCGGCCGCCCCAGATTTAAGTTACATAGAATATGCTGCAGCCTCAGAAGACATTAGTCCTGCCGGACGGCCAATGGCCTTCAGACCCGCCGGCTGCGGGCGTGGTCCCCCTTACTCCAGCAGCTCTCACCAATGCCGTAGTATACTACCATGGGCCGGGGCGGCGGGGGGGGGGGGGGGGGGGGGGGTGTTCTCTATCCGACCTCGACGACTTTGCGGGGGCAGAAGCAGACCTTGAGCACGCCTCCTACAAGGCCGTAGCGACCATCGCCGTAGACCTTGGGGTCGTTCTCGCCCCCGAGAAGTGTCAACCACTATCAACCGCCATGGAGTGGCTCGGCTTCTGAGTGGACACGGTAACGATGACTGTCGCAATCCCAACCATGAAAATGTCTTAGCTCTCCAATACAATCGACGGCTGGCTGTCGCCCGGTCACTCCTCGGTCTCCACCTTGGTAGTCTGGCGGCGAGAGGGGTATACCTTGCTTTAGCGTCCAGACAGTTTTTTTTATTGATGATTACTTATCTACAGAATCTTCTAATTTCAAATCTGCTGGGTGAAACGCTGAAATATTTGGGCAACTCAAATTATGACCATTTGAAGAAAGAAAGTTTAAAAAATAATCTTTAAATGAATAAATAAATATGGTTAATATAATATCATTCTCATTGCTTAAAAAGTCTATCAATTTTGAGCCCAATCATGCTATCAGTGTAGTTGATATTTGTTTTGATTTTCTTTTAAGTTTTTTTTTGTGCCATGACCTACTGAAATTGAATAATTAGGCCATAATGATAAAATTACATGAAATAGCTGGCTTCAGAAAAAATCTTCATAAAACAGATAAGGAATCACAATAAAATAATATATATATATATTCTCATATGTATTTTAGTAATAACAAGCAAATTTCATGTTCACACATTCACCAATAAATTGCCAGTTTTCGAATTGTTGTCAATATATATTTTATGGATGATCTTTTTTTTGCATCCTTCTCTTTTATATCAGTAATTTTCCACAAGGTATTAGAGTTAACCCTTTAAGGATGCATGATACCCCGAGGCATCACCGCACTAAAGATGCATGATGCCTTTAGGCATCATTGTTCAAATATTTACAACAAATCTTTAAGAAAGAAATAATAGAACAATATTCATGAAATCTTTACAAGATGAGGATATGACATCATATTTAGTATTTCTATTCAAAAGAATGAAAATATTTATGATTATCTATCATATTATGTGGTTACAACCTTGAAATTACAACTTTGAAGGTTTTAATCAGTCTGTGCCCATCCTCTAGTGGGACAAACTGCCACCAGCGCCCATCCTTATGGGAGTAGTTTGGCCACAGGCACTAATCCTTAAAGGGTTAACCAATTCATGGTGGGTGATGCTTTGAGGCACCACCATGCCAGATTTGGTGATGCCTGAGGCATCATTTTCCAAGATATGTATAAAATCTTTTTGGAATAACATAGGGAATGATTGATCAATTTATACATGAAACTTCGCCAGCATGTAGGTAGAATGTCTCATTTAACTACTTTTTAGAAAAATACATGATATCAAGTATCATGTGTCATATCACATTTTATCCTACCCCTAATATAAAATCCCATAGGCTTAACATTGGGTTTCCGTATGCCACGCTGACTGGGATACGGAGTTTTATATGCCAATAGTGGCGTACAGCATTATTATCACGTAATATTCCAAAATCGAGGAGATAGGGTAGGATAAAATCAAAACCTGATTCGTTTTAATCTTGGCCACCGCATTCCACTCCTGAAGTTTTGGCTCCGGACTTCACTCGGCTTCGCCTCATGAAGTCACTTTGTCAAACTCCAGTCGTGGAATACAGTGGACAAGATTAAACCTCATCCAGTTTTACGCTAGTAATATTCTGGTCTCTACATTCCTATCATGAATAATCAAAATTATTTCTACTCAAAGGGATCAATCACTTAAATTGTCTATAAATTATTAGTATAAAAAATGACTGAATTGGAACAGTCACCATTTTGAAGTAGCTCCCCCTTGTCTTGATGTATAGTGTATGGTTTACCCTCATTATTGCTTGCTCTAGTTCCCAGACTGTGGACTGTCCATATGGAGAAAAGGCGCTCTAACATTGACACTCTGAGTTGTTAGTGTTATGAGTACCCCTCCTGGTATGTGTGACAGACTGAAACGATTCTGGTCATCCCTCATTGGCTGTTGATTCAACAATCACAGCATAGAACTTGCAAACTCAACCTGCCACAAGATGCCTCCCAGAACCTGTTCAGATTCTGCCAGATTCTGCCAACTAAACAAGGAGTATCTATTATTCAGAGGTTTCAAGGCTGATACTATATTTACCTCAAATATACAGGGTACAGTATCACATCCAGTGATCCATCTTGAAAAGAATTAGATCCTACAAATTATGGATGGGAAACCTTTATCAAGAGTACTCCTGCCAATATGAACACCTACTAATTTAATTGAAAAAACATTCTCTCCACCCCAAAAAAAAAATTTCCACGCATAGTCATACCCTGCTGACTGCACCAGCTATTTCTGTGGTTCTGAGCTAAATATCACATTTTCCTTATACTAACCAACACCTACTTATCTTTTGCAAAAAAATATGCATTCTTAAAGTAAGGGTGGACCTTAAGAGTAAAAGAATAAGAACTCAGAAACAAAAGTATGTAGCACTACTAGGAGACAAGAACTTAATTGATTTTAATGAGAATTGGAGATTCTTATGTACACAAGCTGGGAGGCATCTTGCTGCTGGATGCACTTGCAAGTTCTGTGCTGTGATTGACTGTCAACAGCCGATGAGGGATGACATGCCAGGAGGGACACTCATGACACTAACAACTCTGAGTGTCAGTGTTAGAGTACTTGCCCACATGTGGACAGTCCAGGAGCTGTTGCCTCATTCATATCACTCCACATCAAACTCATGGAGAATGACTACTTTGACCAAAACTTGTTGGTTTCTTCTTTAGTACACATTGATCAATCATTCCCTATATTATTCCAAAACTCAAAATCATTAATTACCTGAAGAAGCTGATTAGATATCAGCGAAACATCATGGCAGCACTTGACGCCCACTATTCACCATCTGTGTACCACTTGGTTCAATAATAACTACTATAAAAGAAAATTTCAAGGCATCACCTAATATGAACTGGTTAATTCTCCTTGTGAAAATTGGCAATTTATTGATGAATGTGTGAACATGAAATTCTCTCATTATTACTAAAATACATATGAGGAAGCCACATTTGAGTGCCTTATATTATTTTCTTATGATCCCTTATCAGTTTTATGAAGATTTTTCATGAAGCCAGCTATTTCACGTAATTCTATCATTATGACCTAATTATTCAATTTAAGTAGGTCATGGCACAGAATAAACCTAATAAAGAAATCTAAACAAATATCAATTACACTGGTTGAATAATTGGGCTCAAAATTGATAGATTTCTTAAGCAATGACTATAATATTATTTTAACCATATTTATTTATTGATTAAAAAATCATTTTTTTACTTTTTTTCTTTAAACCCTTATAATTTAAGTTGCCCAAATATTTCAGCGTTGCACCAGCAGATTTGAAATCTGAAGAATCTGGAGATAAATAATCATTAATAAAAAACTGTCTGAACACAAAAGCAAAGTTCACCCCCAAAATGGGCTTTCGCTGCCAGACTAGAACAGTGAATCCTTGGATCCCCATATTGGTAGGATTTTCTGAACCCTCTTAGTGGTTAGGTGAGTCCAGTACTCCGTTATCTGGATTAGTCTCCCCGGCTTTACTTGCCACACTGTGCCAAGGCACTGTGCTTGGGAGTTATCTAATCGGCGACCACTACAAGTATATGAAATAATTGTCATAATGTTTTGGGAATTTATTTGATATAAATGTGGTTTGGTTTAGAAGATTAACTGCAAAGGTATTGCTATGATAAGTCCAAGGAGTTGGGTGTTTATCATTGTTAGGATGGATAAAAACATAATACTTAAAAGTGTAATTCGGGGAAGTGCTATCAATAGGTGAATGGCAATTGAACAGAGCAAATGATAATCAGTTCATGTCGAATATACTTTATAGCTACATGGATGAGGAAAACCACGCCATGACAAAGTTCATGGTGGAGTATGTGCAGGGACTGGGCCTGTCCAGTGCCCAAGATGAGGAAACAAGTAATATATGATTTATATATACGTTCAACATATCTTATGGAGTAGGGGAGGGGGGTTAATAAGAGTACATAAACTATTCAACATATTGTATTTTTGTAATTATTTGAGTTTGGAAAAACAAAATTGTGTTGGTATGTTTTGTTAAAATTGTCTGCAATATCGTAATACATGTACAGTTAGAGCAAATGAGCCAAATGTATAAGCTATGTACCCTCCTTTATTACACATTTTGTCTCCAGGATGAATTTTGGATATTTAAAAAGTGCATACAACTTGTGAATTGTTTGTAGAAGGCCCTCAGGAGGATGCATGCCCTGAAGAGCATGGAGGGAAGGATGAAGGAGCAAGAGGCAAAGTGCACCTAGGCAATGCACTGGCGGACATGTTACCCGAAGAGGACGATCACGAAGCAGAGAATTCGAACGTGAACGAACGTGAGATGGTCATGCACCGCCGCCCATGGTAATCCCAGGAGTGGAGGCTAGTGAAGAGGAAGCTGGACATGCCAAGTGCTGTGGCAGCGAGGATCTGTGGTTAAACCATCTACACTAAAAGGAGGAAGGGACCACCATCAGAGAAGCCTGCCCCGATGTTGCTGTCTTCAATGAGGTGGATGGTGAAGAAGGACTAAACTAGATGTCGGGCAACAACAGGACAGACCTCTGATATAGCCCACAATGATAGCGCCATGTTTATATGTTTATTTTGTTTCAGTATTTATTGTAATTTTTGTTGTAAATAATAGTTTGTATATGTCACTAATTTGAATTGTTATCGTTGAGTGTGTTACCTAAATAAACTGTTTAAACTTGATTGGTGTGTTTCTTCCTTTCCCTTAACGAATATAGATAGCGATTTATACTGGACATTTTTCACCATGAACCTCTAAATATATCCATGCATAGAGAGTGGTGTGTTTAAGCCATGATGTAAATATAGGTATGCCAGAACGCAGATGTACTAATGAAGGCGTAAACAAAGCAGCCTGTAGCATACGAGAAATTATTAGCTGCAATGTAAACGGGATAAAACGTTTAGTACGGACGCCGACGTTATTGTTCGTATTGACATTGAAACATGAAAAAAAAAACATAGTAACACATGCCTATTCCAAGCATTAACGCCACATATAGGTAGGCAAAGTAGGCGTCAACCTAGGGACCTTTAAGTGTGCCTACGCATCTATTGACAAGGTTTTACGTGCATTTACAGGTGGCGTTATTCGAAAGGGAAATGTCTCTATGTGTACGTCTAAGTGATATTAATTACACATATGGACGAGCAGAGGGTTATATCAAATGTCAAAGCAAATCCATTGAATCCATTGTCCACTTTCACACTCCGGCTGCTCTGTCAGTGATGTATTACCCATCTTCTGATAGAAGAATGTCTTTGAAGGTTCATAAACACCAAACAGTGTCCTTCTAAACCTATTCTCCAGAATTCATTATGGAACATATGTTCCATAAGTACATATCATAACCGCCTTTATCAACATAACATATCATAACCTGGTTACACTTCGGGCTGTAATGGGCAGCACCAAATTAATTGTCGCTGTAAAAAGGACTGGATTATTTTCTCTTATCTACTACGATGAAGTCGTTCACTCCTGTACACCACTCTATGGTGCCGTCCATAAATTATGTCACACTTATTAGGGCATTTTTATGACCCCCCCCCCACCCCCTTGTCACACTTTGTCACACATTTTGTATCACCCCCCAAAATATTATGTCACACTTTCCTAAACACCCCCCCATTTTCTTTCTTATGTATGATAGAATAACATAACAGTTATTACATCCTTGACAAAGCTACTGTAAGAGACCATTAATCTAGAGGGCAATATCATATGAGACAAAACTCCTGATCTCCTAGATCACTGAAAAGCTATTGATACTTCACCATACTTTACTGTAGTAATTATCATTTTAGACCAACCAATCATATGCAGTGCTGAACTTTTGATCAAGCATAAATCTGGTATGGTCTATTCTGCTCTGGTGAATTACTACCAAAATCAACATCTTCCTCATTGTAGAACTCCACATCTTCCTCCTCCACTTAGGCCCATATGATGGTGCATTTGGGGATTTAAAGCTGTGCTCTGAGCAATCCTAACCCTATCTCCTCCTGTTCTCCGATAGTTCTTGCCCTTGGTTCTTCCCTTGATCTTACCTTGGTCGGCGCTGCTGCTCCACTTCGGCGACCAGTCCCCAGTGACTGTCCCCAGTGGATCGGCTCTCAATCTCCGGTATGGAGCACTGCTAGGAGTTTGAGCACTGACCGGTGGGGGGATCCAGACTCTAGCTCCACTACAGCTCCACTATCGGCGACTGGGAGCCAATCAGATGGTGACCAAATCAATCTCCAGTGGATCGGCGCAATGGAGCACGGCCTTAATCGACCCCAATTGATGACTGCTTAGCATTTACTTCATTGGTTGGGGGAGCAAAATTTCTGTTAACACAATCTCACAGTGAAACCTGAAGATAATCCCCTGCTAAACAGCTGAGTATATATTTTCAATAGAAAAACTGATTGGGTTCCTATGTGTGAATAGGGTTATGGTAGAAATCATCATCGAATGCATTTATGATAGAAATCGTCATGACAGAGGGAAAGGCCTTCTTTTTCATAGGAGGTGACCACTGAAGAATCGAGAATGAGAACCTTTTTTTTCTTCTTTTTTTAGTGGTTTTATTAGGGTCAAACTTTTTTTACAAGTCAAGCCAGGTTCGGCTACGCCGATCTGCTACCTGGTCCCAGGCTGCAACTGATTAAATGTATCCAGATACATTTAATTTGCAAGTTAAAATATCATCAGGTGGTGCCACATTGCTTAATGTTAGAGAGAGAATTTTTTCAAATTATTTTTATTTAGATGAAAAGGAAATATTCACTCACAGTTGGTGTTTTTTCATGTAGCCAGTTGGTAGATAGCTTATATACTATACAGTCAGACATAGTTTGTTGAATCCTATCTCAGAGTTTTCAAGCATCACTAATAATCCATATATAGGGGGTATATGCATTAATATTCACAAAGATTAGAACATAATACTAATATGTTCAGGTGACAGGACATTAACATGACAATACATATATAGGACAGCAATTGAAGTGTGCAGTATACCCTTCTATGGATTTCTTAGGAAAATCCAGTTACATATCATCACACTTGTCATATATCAGAAGGGAAAAATACCTATCACATTGAATATAATAGTTTAGATCTGGATACTTTTTGATGACCTGCTTAATTCTTATTTGTTTCCAATATGGATTTTATTTCATGGGGTAACTGGTTCCATAAAAACATACCTTTATATACAGGTGATGTCTTAAATTGATCATCAGTACAGGCTTTCTTTACTTTAAGAGTGATTTTGCTTCCCTGTCTTGTTCTAGTGTCAGTATCAATTACATTATTATTAGAATGAAACTCATGAGATGAAACTAACCTGGTCTGTGTTCCACTAAGTTTGATTGTGGAGTAAACCACGAAGTGAAGCTGAGTGAATTATGTAGCAGTGGAATGAGGTGGAGGGCAGAAAGTATTTTCATCAAGTGGATTTCTGATTTTATCTCACCTTGTATAACATCATTTATTGATGAAATAACTCACCAAATTAGCCCTTGAATATTGGGGACACTACCTTCATGGCCATGTAGTACCAGTTCCTAATATTAAGCCTATTTACAAAAATACCAGGGTGTGATAAGGACCCTTACCCCATTGCTGAATCAAGTTTGATAGATGTTGTCCTCTCCTTAGCGACAATGAGTTTATTTTACAATTTTTATACAAGTTCTCATTAGAGATGTCTCTTGCTCGCTCTCTTGGCTGAAGTAAGCGTCTTGCATCCTTATTTATCAGAAACAGAGAACTCTTCCAAATATAACAGCACTCTCTGCTGTTACACTTGACCACTTGTAGCATATACATGTACTGACTTTCCTTGATATGGACATTCTCCTATTTGGCTGCCTTTTTGATTATGTGTTTGACTATTTCAGTGACTTTTGTATGCAGCCATACACCATCCATAACCACTTATTATCATACTTTTCCCAACACCTTTCCATCATGGGCAAAGTTGCCTCTAAAGTCTTGGAATTAGGTGACGCGTGTTCTGTCACACATCTATTGACACCCCCCCCCCCCCCCCCCTGTGGTTTTTTTTATTGTGTCACACTTTTCAATCTACCCCCATCCCCTAAGTGTGGCATAATTTATGGACAGCCCCCATACAGTCACTCATTACTTCATAACTGCCTGAATAAATCTGTCAGGTTCTCAGGCACTCCCACATGGAGTAGATCATTATAATATAATCAGCAATAATTTAATTTTCGAATTACCTTCGTGATAAGGACTGCATTGGTTCTACCTACTGATAGCTATTATGTTATGGAGGCGACCATCTTGTTCCCAACATCACACAAAACAAGGTGGCGTGTGCAGTTATCAATGGATAGAATTAAACGATAATTGATACCATTATTGTATCTATTTATAATGTTCATTTGTCTGGAGTAATAATGGTAGAAGGTGCTGGAATATAAGCATAATTTGTGTCACATACGTTTGGATCCACAGGAACAGTAAATTGAGCGAAAAGTGTAACAATGTTATATGACCTGTAAAGCACTACACCAAGGCTGTCAGTAACCTGATCGAACTATAATACGAATTATTATAAGCTTAAACTATTAGCTACTCCTGTGTATGCATATTGTCTGGTCTGTTATTAACAAAGTCTTCTTCTTTTTACGGTACCTGGAAGAACGCTTCATACGTGAATCTATTAATCTTCTCTCAATTTAAAAAAATGTTCGCTTGCCATGAAGGGATTTTATCATCGTCTTACAATTACCACTGAACTATAACAACTCAAAAGAGCGGTTTTACCCTGATATTCTTATAATTTCCTGCTGGATGAAGATTGAACAATACAAAGAATTAACACAAATAAAAAGAATCATGCACACTTATCCCAAACATAACACGAAGTATAATGCAGCGAAAAGTAACAATAATGAAACACCGGACTTCGATCGTCGTTCAGTCAGTTTGCATCACAGACTAGTGAGGACAAAAAGAGAAGAGCATCTGAGTATTTATTTAACAGACGCACTGCACACTCTGTCTGCTTATTTCCCTTTCCCACCATTTGCCCGCACCGAAGCGTAAACCTCAGGAGAGCGAGTTAGTGTGTCCGGCCTGTTCTCCCGCATTCTACAGCCTCTTCATCAGCGTCTCAGTAGCAGCCACGATACCGACGGCCTAATCGCCGAAAACTGGACCATCACGTGCCGCGTGGTCATCACGACATGCCGTAAACAATGTCGTTGCCCTTAACCAGCGCTAACGTTACTCTCAAAGCAGATCTTTGGGAGATTGGTGCCTTCCTTTGAAGAGTGATACGACAGGAGGGTTGGGTTGGGTCTTGGAAGCACACGCAAATCCACTACGGAAAATCACGGAGACATTGGGCAGCTTGGAGGTTGGGAATGGCAAGTATAATTAACCCGCGGGAAGAGCGTTGCCATGACGCTACACTCACTGCACAATTCAAACAGTGTGTACAATGGATAGAGCAGTTTGACCTCTCAATCGGTGTTCAATTTATTTGATCAACATAAATGACGATATACACAATTCGTCACATGAGCGGCATCCTTCCATTGAATACCACATGGTGAATGGGACAGATGACATACATACATCATATATACACCTGATTTTTGACATATCCCATGCTCGGCCAGTTGGAGTTATGTTGGTGACTCATGGCCTTTGGTCAGGGGTGGTCATTGCCCCACCTGGTGACACTCCTCCACACTATAGCGCCCCTGCGCTCCCCCTAGCGCTTCATGCGCACACCCCTTCTCCACGTGCGCTCCCAGCGCACATGCCTCTCCCTCACACTTCGCTTCCAGCTCACACTGTACAGACATACATTTTTCTTCTCCGCATTCTTTGGCATTCTTCCTCGTACCTCGTGTCTCCATATTCCCCGAAAATCGGTGACATAGGACAAAGGGAGACAAATTTGTTAAATCATAAGTGAGTAATTGCGAGTTTTAGGATGCCTCCTAAAACTAGAAGTGCGAGCGCCCCACGGCCAGACACAGACTCCGAGGCGACCGTGAAGCAATCCATGGATTCAGTGTCCCAATAGGGCTCTACGGCTAGGTCCTCACGGATTACCGCCCTGGAAACAGGATTAGTGGAGATGAAGACAGACGTGGGGAAGAGGAACGCAAAAATGGACGGGGTTCTGGATGCCATCCTCCAGCTACAGTGCCCGAGAGAGGGGAGCCGTGTATGTCCGCCAATCTGCGACTCACAGCCCGCGAGGCACGGCGACTTGAAAGGTCTTCCGCCCCCCTGGCACGTACCACCACCTCCCTACCAGCCCGCCCTGCATCTCAAGCCTGTCCCGTTGCACATACCAGGTCCGTTCCTTGTCGCTGGGGAGGGGGTCCTTTGGAGGAGGAACCCCAGTCCCCTCCATCAGTCCCCGCTGTATTGGTCCCAGGACGGGGTCTGAGGCCTGTGCCTCCAGCCACTCCTCTCCCAGCTCGGTTGCCCTTCCCCGTTGGCGGGCCACCCCCTGGGTGATCACGGTGCAACAGCCCTTCTCGCCACCCCGGCCACACTGTTGGCAGGGTATATGGGATAAACTGTCCGCATTGCCGTGAAGTTTCCCCGGCCGGTGCTGTACTTCCAGATCATAACATTCAATTATTTGAAGCCATCTGGCCACCTGTTCCTCAGGTTCTTTCATCTGTGTCAGCCACTGAAGGGTCGCGTGGTCCGTGCGCACTACGATGGGCCGACCCACCGGATAGTGGCGGAACTTACTGAAGGAGAAGATGATGCAGTTCTCGCACCCTGACACAGTAGGCTCCTTCCGGCTTCATCAGCGTGTGGCTGGCATACGACAACACTCTTTCCTTCCCCTCCTGAAGCTGGGATAGTACAGCCCCCAGCCCTGTGTCACTGGCATCCGTGTCAGCGATAAAGCCCCCCCTCTTCCCAGGGATATCCTAGCACCGGGGCCTCTGTCAGCAGGGTCTTCAGCTGCCAAAAACCTGGTCACAATCCTCTGTCCACTTAAAGGCCCGGCCCTTCTCCACCAGCTGGAACAGTGGCTTAGCCACCGTGGCGAAGGCGGGCAGGAAGGAGCAGTAGTAACCGGCCAGCTCCAGGAAGCTTCTAACCTCGGTCCTTGTCTCTCGGGGGGCCAGTCTAGTACTGCCTCCACCTTCTCGGGGTCCATGGCCACCCCTTCTCCAGACACGCAGAGACCAGAAACTGCACCGTCGGCCTTGCCAACTGGCATTTCGAGGGTTTCACCTTCAGTCCAGCCCTCGGGAGGCGGCCGAAGACCTCCCCCAGTCTGACCAGATGTTCCGGGAACATGCCCGAGAAAATGATGACGTCGTAAAGGTAGAAAAGGCACGATGCCCACTGAAGACCCTGGAGGGCTGCCTCCATGAGCATCTCGAACGTTCGGGGGGGTGTTACAGAGCGGTACTGAATTAACGCGGCGGTAATCTACACAAAATCTTACTGTCCCATCTCTCTTCCTCACCAGGACCACTGGGGAGGCCCAGGGGCTGAGCGAGGGCCTCGACCTCCTGGCCCACAGTGTTTCTCTGATGGGGAGCCAGCCTTCTAGACAGCTGTTTGACAGGTGCCGCGTTACCTGTATCTATTTTGTGGGATACTAACTTGATTCTCCCCTGCTTGGACGGGGCCAGCTTGAAAGCAACCACCTCCCTCCGGAGAACCCCCAGCAGTTCATCCTGTTCTCCATCCACCAGGTGTTCTGCCATTACCCTCAACAGGCGGTCCCCTTCATCTCCTCCGGTGGCCCCTCCTTCTGACAAAGACTGGCAAGATTCCGATGTCTATGGGCACACCCCCTCCACCTTTCCCAGTGTGGACCCTTTATGTAAAACCATTGCCGTGGCGGGCCTGGCTGGCCAAGAGGGACCTTCCCACCAGCAGTCCCTGTCGCTCTGTTCCTTCGAAGAGGCCAGGCGCGCTCGTTCCCCAGGCTCCGACGATCTCCCCTTCAATGATGCACTCGGTATTACCAGCCACCACCGCGGCCTGGCTTACCACTACTCAACACTCCAGAGGGGAACCCTCCTTCCAACGCAGGCAGCCTCCAGCCAGGTCCACCACCACCTCCTGTTCTCTCAGGAAGGCAGCCCCCAATATGCCCTCATTGCCTACGTCGGTCACCAACCAGTCCAACTCGACTTTGTTCTCTCCCAACCATAGCGTCGCCCGGGTCACCCCCTCTACCTCCAGGGGTCGACCATCAGCACACGAAACAGAGTGAGGGGCCTCCCTAAGAGACTCGCCCCTCCCCCAATGGTTCCACCATTGAAGAGACAAGATGTTGACTGTGGCGCCCGTGTCCACCAATAAATATAGGGGTGCACCCAGATGGTGTCCACGACCTGCAAGCCGGGGCCTCCCATCTCCCTCTTTCCTCGCAATACCCACCATCAGTAGCAGTTGGCCCAACCGCCAGGGCTGACCACGCCCCCTGCCAGGCTTCAATTCTGCCAGTCTCGTCCCCCCTTGTCTTCTCGGGGCAGTTAAACTGGAGATGCCCTATCTTATAGCAATTGTAACACCTCCTTGTCTCCCCTGTCCCTCCGGAGGCACCACGTCCTAACTGATCCCTCAGCGAGGCCAGCTCCTGTTTAAGGCTGCACATCTCCTCAGCCATGGTCGTGCCCACTGCCTGCACTTTGCTGCCGCCTCGGTCCGACCTCAGATAAGCTTTCATCGGCCGGCTTGTGGCCTCGGGACCGGGGAGCTACATGTGAAACATTGACATCTCGGGGGCATGCAAGAACTTCCACTGCGACCCCCTGGACTGGCCATTGCTGTGCTTCAAGTGGGAGGGCGGGTACTACTGTGACACGGCCATGCCGTTTGGTGCCCACGTCCTCTTACCACATGCAGTGCAATGCCGAGACCATAGTGGAAATCCTCGGGAAAAAGGGGGTCGATGCGGCAATGTACCTGGATGATCTCATTATCTTCTCCCCGGACCGGGAAAAGGTGGACTTTGTTGTCGCCCGTGCGCTTTCCCGAGAGCTGGGCCTACTCGAGGCATTGGAAAAGGCACAGCCCCCTTCACAAGTGGTCAAGTGGCTTGGTATTGAGATAGACGCCCTGAGGATGACACTCTCGATACCCCAGGACAAGCTACATGACGTGAGGGAACACGTGAAGGCTGTGTCACGTAAGCGGTCCCTCACCAAGAGACATCTCCAGTCAGTCCTCGGTAAGGTCCTCCATGTTTCTAGGTGTGTACGGTCAGCTCGCCCCTTCATCAGCAAACTGCTGGAGGCCCTATGGGGGATGACTGGATTCTATATCAACATATAGTCTGAAATGCGGCAGGACCTCGACTGGTTCCTGTAGTTCACGGAGGGATGGAGGCATGCCCTCATACCACGATGCCCCCCGACCAAGTGCCTCATCCAGTCGACGCCTGCCTCACAGGCATCGGGGGCACGGACGGTAGGCTCGCCTATGCTGGGCAGGTGTGTCCGTTAGATGATCCAGTCAACTGCATCACCAAGCTCGAGGCCCTCAACACCGTCTACACCATGAACACTTTCCAAACAGACCGGGACCGAGGGACCTGGGTGGAGGTGTTTTGTGACAACATGGGGACCGTAGAGGCACTCACCTCCGGACGTGCCCGCAACCTCATCATCACAGATTGTGCATGGCAGGCCTGGATGATATAAGCAAAACTCCAGGTGGAGTTCCTTCACACCCATGTCCTCAGGGTCCTCAACAAGGTGGCCGATGCCCTCAGTGGCGCCCACCCGACCTTGAGGAAATATGATAAGGCTGCCTATTTTATGAACTTCCATTCACTCGTAGAGATGATACCATGGTCACATACATCCTTTGTGCCCATTCTGTCTCTCCTGCAGATCCGGCACTACATTATCTCTGGGCGAGGGTATCTGTGCAGCAGTTAGAGGCTCGTGCCCCAGGCAAGGTCGCCAACCAGCGCAGTGCCGTCTCAACCTACCTGGCGTTCTGCAGGAGAATGGACTCGGATCCGCAGGCCCCTATGGTCAGCTTCATCACGGTGTACCTAGAGTACGTCGCGAGCCACGCCCCCTCACTGGCGACCATTGCAAACCACCTGTCACACGTACGGTCGCACCTATGGCTCAGAGTGAAACGTGCGATAGAGGGGATGAAACGAAACAAGGCATACATCCCAAATATCAAGCCTCCGGTCCCCATGGATGTCCTCTGAGCAGTCCTCGGGGCCCTGTCGTCTACACCACTCCACCTGTCGCTGAGGACTGCCGTCCTGACCATCTACTACGCCACCCTGTGGCAAAGCGAAGTTGCCCTGCTGTCGGCCTGCTCCTACAATCTGGCACGACACCTGTCACGTGGGGACGTGACAATCACCCGGACTCACGTGAACATGACCATCAAGGTGGCCAAGAATCTACAGCGCATGGGCGAATCCAAGGCGGTCAGGCTGCAAGCCACCCCTGACACGAGGTTCTGTCCATTTCAAGCTATCAAGGATATGATCGACGCTGCCCGTACGGCTGCTGAGGACAGGACCCCGATAACTATGCGAATGTTGGTCAAGGAGTGGGATAATCTCATCCATGCCACCGGCTACTACCTGAGGACCTATACCCTTTACAGCCTGAGAAAGGCAGTGGCAACTCAGCGGCTCCAGCCAGGCCTGCCTGAACTGTCCATACAAAGGTATGGGGAGTGGCGCTCAAATGCACACCGCGCATACATCATGGACAAGAACTCACAGGCAGTGAACCTGTCTCTCATAAACTCATTCAACCAACCATAATGGTGTCACACCATTCTTATCCCTACCTACATATATATATATATATATACATTTTATATATATCCCTTTCTTTTTAAACCACGCACCCACCCTTCACACTATGGCCTCTTGGCTATTTTATATTTTATACAATTGTAGTGGGACGGGAATCCAGCAGTGTTTGTTTGTTTCACGGAAGGTGGCGCGATATGCCGATCCTTACTGTGTAGTGATTCCGGACAACGCCGCACACGAGAGTGGCGCGGTGGAGACCGGGATTACGTAACGCTTAGTATATATACTCAGCGTTCACAGTAGGTCGACAGGCTGTCCTCGCGCGTCCCTTCTACGGAACGGATCCTTGGGCCCTCACTTTGCAGGCGGGTTCTTGTAACCTTCCTGGTGGTTAGGCTGATCTTCCGGATTGGCCTATCCAGCGTTACCTAGCACCTATGTGCTAGGGTACTGTACTTGTAGGGAAGATCTTCCAGATCTTTCCGGGAAGTAAGTGATTAATAAACATCCTTGTTTATTAAGTGACGTTGTTGTGTTATGTGTGAATAGGTCTGTGCAAACTAACCGAAAACCGAACCAACCTACGTAAGTGCGTAGGGTGGGATCCTGCCTGGAACTAGCGTTCCGGATTGGGGTCATCCAACCACCACACAATGTATAACCATATATGGTCAATTCTCCCAGATCGTGATCGATGCCCATGTACGGTGACCAAAAATTCAAACTAGTTATATCTTCATGAAAATGTGGGAATATATGGTAGGAGACGATACCTTATATATGTGAAAGTTGAGAACACTAATCTTTATGGGAAATTATTTTTTTAGCTGAATGAATTTAACCTTATAACCTATATGTCACCGTACGTGGTCAAGTGGGTTCAATGAGGTGTTAGGGTAAATATTGGTTGTTACTTTTTAGCAGAATCAGATTTTCATTATCAGAAAATGAATCTTTAATCATATTGAGAAAAGTAAAGTTGATTAATATTATTCAGAACATAATGCCCACGTACGGTGACCGACCCACGTACGGTGACATAAATAAAAACACATGTATGTTTCTTGGCATTAACATGCCTGAAGTCCTTGCAAATTGCAGATGTTAATGGTTCCATAATACTCTATTTATGTATAAAATATCATTCACTAATAATGTAAATCTTTTTCCTTACATAAGCAACACCTAATAATTTCTGCCCATGTACGGTGACCAAATAAATTTCACCACCCATGTTCATTTGGCTGTGGTATATTTGATGGGAGAATTAATTTATACACTACAGATGTTATGAAATCTGTTAACATACCTCTTTTACTTGGAGGGTTAAAAAGTACCCCAAAAAGTATGTTTCTATAATTTTTGTACCTTTTAATATGGCTTGCCCACGTACGGTGACATACCCTTCACCACTGATTTTTTACACCTAGACTACATACAAATTTCCCTTATTAAACATTTATTATGTTTTATAAGTTCTGCAACACATTTGTGGGTATGAAATATTCAGACCAGATAAACATTTATAGTTACAAATGTGTAAGAGGTCTTCAAAATATAGATATACAGGTTTTGTCTATGAATTTTGAGCTAAAAATGCCTATTTTAGGGATTTATGAATTTTCTTTAAAGATATAGGTACATGAAAGTAGGGTTCCCCTGACAGATTTCTCAATTCTGCATACTCTAAAAGCATTTCTGATATCATAAAACGAATTTGAGATAGTAAAACGACCCTTTGGATTATTGGTCACCGTACGTGGGAATCGATCACAATCTGGGAGAATTGACCATATACTCATACCATTGTATTACATAACTTTATATCATTATAATAATTGACTTCACTTCTATTGTCAATGTACATTGTATCGTTATTACAATACTCTATATCAATAATGTCATTATCCATATCTCTTCCAGTAAGGTCGAAATATAATTTCACTTCATATAAAATTCACTACAATTTTATTCTCCCACTCCATCTTACTCTCCTTTCATCCAGGGATGGGGTAATGTAAAACAAATGTTTCTAGGAGGGGCCAGCCAACTCCTTAAATAAGCCCATTTTCTTGATTGCCCAGAAGTGGAACGATTTTGGAAACACATAGCCCCCTGGCTGAAAGCAGTCAAGGGGTGGCATTTAGACACCAACCCAAATTTTTTGCTGCTGGGCACAGAGGATAGAGGGAGAGATGCAGAATGTTTCAACTATATTTGTATGCATGATAAATTCTACATTTATAAGCAACGACTCTTTGGAAACAACTCCTTGGTAATTTATGATTGGAGTAAAGAACTAAGAAACTGCCTGAGGATGGAGAAATTCACATGTAAGAGCATGGGCAAAGAACATAAGTTCCAGAAATGGGAAAGCTTCCTGGAAGCCATGTCATAGGCCTAGATACAGAGTTTGGTTAGGGGAAGGGGAATGACAGACATGGAAAGTCAAAGTCAACTTTATATAGCAGAAGCATCAACCACTGTCAATGTAATGCTTGTGTGATATGATCAAAGAACTCCAAGAATAAGTCCAAGGTGGCAGCCCAAGTGTGCCCAAGTATAATACAAAAGCCTATCACTCACCAATTAAAGAACCAGTCTGTGTCAGGAATTAGTTGTGGTGATTAGTTGTGGTGTAATGTCCTGCCTGTATATACCATGTGAATGTCTACTGTCCTTTGTCATGTATTGTCCTGTGTCATATGTATGTAACAGGTGCCTGTTTATGCCTTTCTCGTCCACTGGCACAATCAAGATATTTCTGTCATGCAAGAATAGAAAATATGTATAAAAACTTAGAAATCTAAGGAGCATGTGATAGATATGTACAGTAATATCAAGTTCTCTATCATATATAGGATTGGGTATCATCTGAATTAATTTGAACCCAGGGGCACTCAGTTTCTGCATTCTGAAGTTGGATAGTTAAGTAGCAATAGGGTACCTCGTCTGGTAACAGTCACACCAACACATTGGAATTCACAACTGTTATGTTCCCCAATTAAGGGCTAGGATACTTCCTAGGGTCCAAGCTAGAGGTGGAATACCTAAAAGGGTTTGCTAGAACTTAGATGAAACCCATGAGAGCCTACCTAATACAAAAGTTTGTTAAAACTACCAAAAATAAGAGCAAGCTCGCAAAACTCTTAAGTAAGTAGCATCAAATTGATAAAAGACTGTTCCCTTTTTGGAGTTAGGTTTGATAATTCCCCAGATCTGGAGGAAATTATAAACTGTGCAGGTTTGAGTTATACTTAACTTCTGTATAGAATACATATCAAGGACTGGAGCATGCTATAGAGGGCAGAAAACAGAAGTATGAGATTACATAAAGTTACAACATAGGAAAGGGAAGCAATGGAATGAGGAGGCTTACCACACACATGTGGTCAAATGAAATGAAGCTAAATGCAGATGCTAGATTTTTTCATTGTTGGATTATACACCTGTACAATGCATCCAAATTGAAGATTAATAAAGAAGAGCAAAGCTTGTTTAAAAAAAAAAATAATAAGCCCCTTTTCCAGATTGGCCCAGGGACTAGATAGAGTAGACTGTGTGTGACTACTAGTTAACAGTGTGTAGCTCTATGCTATTGTGAATCTAATGTTTGTTCGCTAGATAACCTTGAACCTGGCCCACTAACGTATTCTAGCGACAGTGAGTTTGTTAATTTTCTGTTGCCTTGAAAATAAAGTTGTTGCAGATGGCAATGTGTTGTTATTAGTTATCAATCTCTTGATATATGACCAATAAACTAATTAGTTAACTTTCGAAAAGTATAAAAAAAGATAACTGTTCTGTTAGTGGCCAGTATTTGTTAATTAGGTTAAATTAATAGTAATCTCATAGAGGTAGAGGTACACCAATCTCGATTATCTCCTAACTTAATAATCATATAACTTTCATTAATTAACTTACTTAGCATATCTTAGAGTATAATAATTACATAGGGGAGTAGAGACAACTCTTAGCAGTGTGTTAGCAGGCTACCAGAAACTATTATTTCCTTACTAACAACGAGGCACTCTTCATAGGATCTTTAATTAAGTTATTCGTTATCAATTATCAAGAATCATTAACTTACTAAATATAATTCATTATTAAATTGTGTCTTGAATATTCATAGAAGAGATCAAAGATTGAAGTAAAGTTTGTAATGTTTAATGAATCATCTAAAGCGACATACAGATAATAATCAATTCAAATCAATTCGTAGCGGCATGTAGTACACATGCACACACACGGCGCTCCGATGTTCTTTAGGGTTATTGGTGATCAAAAACTATAATATGCGTGGATATTGAACTAAAGGACGTATGAACCCATAGTGACTTGCCTGTCATTATTCTGAACACTGATCCAACCAGGATTAACGAATAATCGGTGAAAAACTAAGCGGAGCTGACATATTGACGGAGCTACAACATGGCCATGATGACAACGCGTGCAGGGAGCTCGAAACAAAAAAAACCAGCGCGCACCGCTGACCCAGAGGAGGATTATACCCCGCTCACTAAAAGTAGCGGGAAAACACCAAAGCCGGAATAAAAAAAGACAATGCGAGTACTAAAAGATTATTATCATCAAATCAAGAAGCTCTGAGCCCTGAAAGTCGTGAATCAAATCCCCAAAAAACCAAAGCCCCCAGTATCTTTGATACAAACACTCAAGACAAAAGTATTGTGATAATTACAGATGAGAGCTCTTAATCAACAAAACCCAATACAACACCAGAGGAACAGTTTACACTAAGAGATGTAATGTTGACACTACACGAACTGAAAACCAACAATATAAACAAAACTGACATGGTTAACTTAGCCTGAAAACATCAATAGCCACAAACCATAAAGCTTACCAAGAAAACATAAACTCTGTAAAAGAGGAAGTAGAAAGAAAACTGGAAATACAGGACAAAAATGTAACAGATCTAAAGGCTAGAGTGGATAGAGTGGAGAAAGAAAACACAGAATTAAAAAAGAAGTTAGAATAGCTAAAAATAGTATTTCCAAATTTTCCAGATCAATGGGAAGTAGATAAAGATCTGCGTTCCCGATGTCTAAAAACCACAAACGAAACACACCACAGCATAAAGTTCACAGCAGACTGGTCAAATGAAAAAATCAATTTCTTGGACACTTGGGTCAAAAAGGATAAGGAAGGCAGACTATACACCGACTTGTATGTCAAACCTACTGACACAAATTCCTACCTACGGTATGAATCAGCTCACCCCCCAAGCTGCAAAAGAAGCCTACCAGAAAGCCAATTCTTAAGAATCAAAAGAATCAGCAAAAGGGACAAAGACTATGAAAAACACGCAGAAAAGAAAACTGCAGACTTCCTAGAAAGGGGATACCCCTTGGAGGTCATCAATGAAGCAAAAGAGAAAGTAGCCCAGAAAATGAGATCCGAGCTACTAAAATCGAAAACTAAAACAAATGTAGAAAAGGAAAGAATTTTCCTCACCACTACATTCAGACCTGGCAAAAAATATGTCCAGACAGTGGTCCGAAAAAATTGGGATCCCCTGGGAAGATCCACAACAACAAAAAACATACACCGAGCAGACCTCATGATGGGATACAGATCCACCAAAAATGTCAGGGACCATGTGGTCAGCTCAAGACTGAACTATAGACCTAAAAATGAGCACAACGATTCGGAAAAAGAGAAAAACAAGACCACTTCAACCAATATATGCAAGAAAAAGAACTGCAAGTATTGCAAAATACTGGACCATGGAGGTACCATCTCCCACAAACATAGAAGAATGGAATGCAAGAAAAACATCACATGCAACAGTTCAAACGTGATCTACTGCATAGAATGCAAAAAAATACGGCATTAGATATGTGGGACATACGAAACGGAAACTAAAAGAAAGAATCCGTGAACACATGTACTCAGTGAAAACCAAAAAAGACTCGGACATTGGGTATCACTTCAACACCACCTCACATGAGGGAATCACAGATATGAAAGTCTACATTCTAGACTTCATCTACGAACACCCAGAAGGCGAGAAAGGGAAAACACTCAGGAACACCATAAAACACAACTGGATCCATAGACTACAAACTGTAGCACCGTATGGTTTAAACACAATGGACAACAAATATGGATGAGAGAACAAAAAGCCACAAACACAGATCTTTATCTACTTCCCATTGATCTGGAAAATTTGGAAATACTATTTCACATTACTCTCAATCCAGGCTGCAAACTTGACCAGGAAATCATAAACATTCAGAAAATACACTGACAACAAGTGTGGGATCCACCCCCTAATAACCACACACACAGATGTCAAACAAGCCTACAAGTTGACACAAAAACAATCATAAATATATATGTGAAAACATTCAACTCACAAAGCAGACCGAAAATGTATCTGATGAGCCAGACGATTGCAAAACTGCACAGATTAATCATGTTTGGTGGGGATCCACAAAACAGGAAGACCACCATGACAGTGGCCATAGGTCAAGGTTGCTCAGAAGGGACACACCCCTCAGAACAACCAACCACAACCCCCAAACTACAGTGTGTATAAGTAACCACAGACAACCACGGTTTCACCCAATGAGAGGACGATAAAAAACGGGAATCAGCCGAAATGCGCGAATTTCTGTGGTTCAAACTCCTTACCTGGTCAGTAGTGCAGTCATACTCGGTCTCTAAACACGCCTCGTCACCCGATATCCTAGAATAGCTAAAAATGCCAAAAATTTCGAATCAAAACATTGCGACGTTTGCCAGTGTAACAGGGGGAAATGAAGCAAACTTTGCTAAAGCCTATAAACCCAAATAAATATGATTTGGTCTTTGTAGGAGTCATTGAAAGACCAAATGAAGATCCGGTGTCCTTGATATATGGTATATGTCATGAAATTAATATTGCCTTAATTCCTGGAAATATTATTAATTGTGTGAGGCTAGGAAAATACCCTAGATACCAAGGTAAACCAAGACCACTAAAAGTCACACTCAGTGACACACCGTTGATTGAGCGTATCTGGTCAAACAAAGGAAAGTTGAATAACACTCCAATAACAAAGGGCGTTTGGATTGAAAGAGTCGAGTCCAAGGAAGTCCGTGGTGCAAGAAACACGTGAAGCACGACGCCTGGGTCATACAGCGCGAACAACCTCTGAAGGTGCGATAATCAATGGGAAATACATTAGCCTAACTCGGTGCTTCAGAAATTGAAAGGCATGAAGACCCTTAGTTCTAACGACACTAGACCTGCACCAATCCCCACACTCGAAAAAAGAGTTCCCAATGCCAGCCATACAGCTACAGTCGATTCCAACCATATAACAGGTAATACCCCCGTCTCAAACACAACTAGACCACCAATAGAAGAGCGTCTCAAAAATATTGCAATGAACAACGGACACGATCCAAAAGTTCCACCCCCCACATGTGCACAGAAAACCACCATCGTAAATAACAACGAAACACATAAGGCACCATTAAAACAGATAAGGGGATTGTCAAATGTTCAAAAGAACACTGGCAGGCCTACTTTTCAATGGTCAAAACTGTCCTCTATCTAATATGCACCCTTGCACGTTAACTAGACAAGTCCAAGGCAAACCGTACGACTTCGGAAGCGTGGAGAAAGCATACACATTCGAAAAATGCAAAATTATGTACTGGGCTATCTGCTGATGGAAAGACGTACTCTACTTCAAGCATCTGAAAAATCAAAATGACATTTGCTATAGTAGGAGACTCCAGAACCCAAGGACTTGACAAACTACTCGGCAGTTCCATACAGGAGTTCAATATGTGTGTAACGATTTCCGGTGCCAGGACTGAAAGAGTAGGCGTGGATTTATATTATCTACTATGCACCAATCCAAGTGTCAAAACGGTATATATACTCACGGGTTTTAACGACATATCAACCATCGATGGTACTTTAGGGATGATCAAAGCCTCCAACGATACCAGGAACGAAACCGTCGTAGCCAAAATACTATCGAGCCTACAGCACATCTCACACTGCACGAAAACCACTATTTTACATATGTATACGAAACGCGTCTAACAGTAGGATTTTGCGTCTAGAAGTTCTACCTGTTATCCGTCTCGTAGACGCCTTATCTAGTGGCGTATATACATGTCCATGGTGCGATCTTATATACGTCATATATACGCCTGATTCCGTTGTATATACACCACCATCCAAAGTTTCCGATCTTTGCAACTTGGGGACACTACTGGTAGCATATTTCATTTCCCATTAACCATCCAAGTCTGTATTATATGAAAATTGCAATCTTAAATTACCAATTTATTTGATAAAACCTTTATAAAACCTTATTGAATTTAAATTGATTAATTACATATAATAAACCCTGCATTCTTTGGGATTTTTACCGTTTTTCTAATAGATTTTTCCTTGAAAACACCATTCTTCTGTAGAATTCTGGGTATTCCCATATATAAGCCTTTAACAAGTTAACATTATAGACATGGAGTCCCTAAGAACGGGCGGCGGGCACCGGCGGGCACCGGCGGGCGGCGGAGGGTGGGGGAGGGTATCTCACTGAAGCAACCTGTACAAACGTGGCTGGCGGCGGGCTGTGGGTGGTGGGTGGCGGGCAGCGGGGGGGGGGGGGGGGGCTTCTCACTAAGGCTAGCTGGGGGTGGCGTGGGGTGGTGGTGGGGCATCTCACACTCTCCGAGCGGCCGCTAATCCGTCTTCACAGACTGCAGGGAGGCGGGGGTCGTGTACCAGGGCTTTACTGTGGGTAGAGTGAGTGTAGAGTGGTGGAGTGGTATATCAGGTATAAAAAGCTCGGTATTAAAAGAATGCTTGATTGGCAATATTGGACTTTTTGTAAAAATATTATCCAGTCTCCTGGATCAAACCGAGTTCCCAAGACAATGGAAGAGTGACAAAATCTCTCCCTTGCCCAAGTCAGGTGACTTGACACATGCCGGTAATTGGTGCCCTATCTGTGTACTTCCTTCTCCAGGCAAAGTACTGGAGAGGGTGGTACATAGTCAGTTATACGTTTTTCTGGAAGCCACTAATTTCTTTGACAGTAATCAAATTGGGTTTAGAAAATTACGTAGAACGGAGGGAGCTGTCTTTAAGTTAGTAAATTTTTTAGAAGAAATCATAAAAAACGGACAATTTGCAATTGCATTATATGTGGATATCAGAAAAGCATTTGATTGTGTTAATCACGAGATTCTCCTGTACAAGCTTGCGGAAGCCGGTGTGGGTCCATCACTTCTTAAGTGGATTGTATCGTATTCAGGTACTATAACCTGTTTTACAGAAATAGATGGGGTCAAATCAAGTTTAATGAAAGTGGAAGTAGGTGTATCACAGGGGTTTATTTTAGGACTATTATTGTTTTTAATCTACGTTAGCGATCTTGGAGACTGGATACGCAATGACTGCAATGTAACTTATCTAATGTATGCAGATGATCTCGTAGTAGTGGTAAGAGGGAAAGATGTTCCAGAAGTGGAAAAAATCTAACAAAAAACTATTTTAAAATTGGTGAACTGGTATCATGCAAACAGACTATCCATCAATGTTGATAAAACAAAGGTAGTATATCATGGAACGAAACAGAAGCTGAAAAAGGTTGTAAAAAAAGATTTGTTTATTTGTGGCAAAGTAATAACGGTTGTATCTAATATGAATTACCTTGGTGCAATTATTGATGAGTTTCTAGAAATATAAGAAACATTCAGAACACATGGTACGAAAAATGAATGACAAAATATGTATTCTCAGGAAAGTTAAAAATCTCCTTGATAAGGAAACAGCCCTTAAAATAGTTAGAATATGTTTATTGCCTTTAGCAGATCACTGCAGTTTTCTCTTGGAAGGTACCACTCTAAAAATTCAGAACTCAGTTGATAGGTGTATATACAGAAGCCTACGCATCGCAAATGGTAAGGATTCATTTGCTGATAATAAATTTATAAGCAATAATTTATTATTGGAGAAAAGTGCAGTAATGAAGGCTGAGGAAAGACGTTTAATGCTCTTATTGGGAATCATCCGCAGCTTATGTGGTAGTAAATTATTAGAGTTTAAACATGATGCTAGATTAACCAGATCTGCCAACAAATAAAATTTAAAGATCGTTTTTCCTACCTGTGAAAAATATAGAAAATCATCTGTTTTTGTTGGTTTATATATCTGGAACTCATTGTCAAATGAAGCACAATTACCTAATACATCTAAGAGATCTTTTAGAAAAGAAGTCCTGTTAAAAATAAGGGAACACCTTAACAATCAATAAGTTACTCTATGTGTATCATGTTGATCCATAACATCAAGGGCCTATGAATTTTGAACGGACCATTTACCACTTTATAGCACTATATCACTTGTTTGCTGTTTGTTGTTGTTTATTAATGTTAACTCATCTGTATGTTTACTCATTGGTATTGACTCAACATAAGTTTTGTATAGAGTCAGTACAACCATGAAATGCTGGCATTATACAGCACCTCGTTCACATTTGTGTCTGTTTGTATGGAAGAACGATTTGTAATCGAATTCAAACGTATCAAATAAAAAGAAATATAATAAAAAGAAATGGCATAGTTTCATTGGTTTGTTCAGTTCTTAAACGTTTTGGCCAAGTGCCAAATCATATCTGACACCTGAAAAATTGTCAGCCACCAAAGACAATGTTGTACTAGGCTTTTCTCATAATTGTCTAGTGATTAACCATGTAATTAGCAGAGTTGGCATTCTGCCAAAGTTCAACGTTCTCTTCAAAGAGTTCAATAGTTCATAGTTCAGATATTAGAAATAGTCAGAGAACTTTGACAAAGTCAACAGTGGTATTCAGTTGAAGCTTAACAAATTAATGTTAATTAATCAATAAGACTCACCCAATAAAGATTGTCCGTAGTGAACTCACATTGTTCCACTGGTTGTTCATAAACACAAAGAATCACAATTCCAATGTCGAAGTTGAAGAATAATTGACAAAGTTAGTTCACTCTAATTGAGTGAGAATAGTCGGGGAGTGATCCGATGTGATCTCAGAGATTCCTATAAGTCTGTTTAGAATAGGTGTACTTCCAAGGAGAGTCCCTATCCAAGCCACTTTCTACACTCCCAGAGGACCAAGGCAAGTTGCCTTAGCTGATCCTACTCAATAGAATTTCACTGCTGAATGTGCGCACTTTGCTGGATCCGGAGCCAAGCAAAACACGTCTTGACAGCAGGAGATGGTAGCGGAGACTGACGATACACTCAGCTCCAGAGCGAATTGCTAATGAGCTTTTCTAAAGGATCATGGGAGAATTGTGGTTGGATCTCGTCTGAGTTCACATAGGTTCGAGAAGCACAAGATTATGTAAATGAACACGCTATGAACTCGGGAACACCCTAAGGGGGACTCCTTAGGAGACTCCAGAGATGACTTCCCTTCATGTCAGAGCTATGTCAGGGAGTCTATTCCTAGAAGCACGGTGTGTTCCCTTAATAAACATTGTAAGAAGTACAGAAAACATCACCTTGAACACAGATATCTACTTCACAGAACGTTCAGCCTACAGCGTGGCTTCATAGACATCTATTGTTAATACTTTAGTTAAACACTTGATACCAACACTTGATACCATGATACATTGTTATTTCTTTTATTATAATACATGAGTATCTACATATGCTCACATTTCCAATAATTAATAAAATAACCTTTATAATTTCCAAAATATCTTTACTCTTAAAATAACCTTAATATTGTGCTGTTTTTGGTTCAGCACATAACTGCAGTGAAAACATCCAAACTATATTCTTGACACAGTTTGACATATACACGGATGACCATGCGAGTAGCGTAGCTGCGTCAGTGTGGCGCCTCGACAGAATCTAACTAGCAAACATGGATTTATAGGCAATATAAACATGGATTTATACGCAATATTGACTGGATTTCGCTGAGTTTGTGCATATTTCCTTATAATATAAAGTCCTAGAGATGGGGTAGGATAAATATGAAACCAAACTTGAGTTAGACTCCGGTCAGGTCTGCTGCTCACTACACTCGGCTATACCTCGTGTAGTAATACACGACCTTACCGTTGTGGCATAAACATTGACAAGTCTAACTCTTGTTCAGTTTCTACGAAGTACTACTTCTGAGGCCTTTTATAAACTCCCCATAAGGTGTAGAAATATGTAATGAACAAATATCAAGGTAGATAATATGAGCATTCACCTGATACAGTTTCGATGATGTAAATATGCAATATCATGTTCGCTTGACAAGGTCTGCGGTGGACGCACCGAAACATCAAACTAATGCCATGAATTTTGACAACATATGAAGGAGTGCAAGTGGACTTGTTGTTATCGATTAATTTTGAATATTTCAGCTATCTAAATTATATCGCATGAATGTCCCATGTTAGATACCTCAATATCTAATGATTATGCACTTTTGCTTGTTACCTGGGGTTTATAAAATGTATCAGAAAACATGAAACGGTATTGTGGTCCGCCATTTTTAAATTTTCGGCCCAGAAGGGTGCTTTGACCTTTCAGCCAGTCTGACTTCGTTATTTGTTCAAATTGTGCAGTCTGTCAACCAAAGCGTGCAGGTTGAGTATAAAGGATGCAGCCTGTCACCCTAAGCGTGCAGTCTGTTGCACAAAGCATGCAGTCTGTCGGTATCCAAAGGCACCAGTACAAAGGTACACGGCGTTCAGTGCAATCTGTGTGCAAATACTGTACCCCTAGGAGCAGTACGTATTTACACTGAGTGCATAGCTATTTAGTAATAATAAAATACCTTTGCGCTTGTGCACCAGGTACAGTCATATTCATTTTGAATTACTGTTACAATATATCCTATGAGAGTATGATGTTTACTGATTCATTATTCCCAATTTTTTTGCATGACATCAATTATTCTATAAATCTTGAAAAATGACTACCCGACCATCTGATTATGACCAAGCAGGATGTAAAGGAGGTTTCAATCCCCCTAGGAGAGACCAGAAGGCTCCAACAAGCCCCAGCTATGCTTAGAGAGAGATGACGAAGACAAGAAGCAGGTAGACATAAGTGAGGACAAACCGGGGGACACAGTCTTAGATGCGGCCACTGAGCGGGAGGCAACACATCTCCTCCAGTAGCAGAGGTTACGATCCGATTGTCTTCCTTACCATAAGGGCGAGTTAACCCAAGGCAGTGAAGGTCCTGGAACATGTCAAGCTCCGACTTCCCAGACACTAAAAGACAGACAATGAAGTTCATGGAAGCCAAGGACGGCTCCATGGTTGAGGAAGTCCCCCTGTATATATCGCAGGCGGAGTGGGGAGCAGCAAACATGAGGGCCCTGTACCACCTGCTATAGATTGAGGACTACTTGGCGCACACCATCTACATCTCTGAACTGGCTGCCAAATACAACTGGCAGTCTGTACTGGGTTTAGATACCCAGTACAGAGAGTTACACGCCCAGAACGGATACCGACGGGGGAATAGGGTATAACCAATCGAGGCTCTTTCGCTACTACCAATAAAAAAGACATATATCCCCCCATCAAAGACGCAACATAGCTCCCAGGAGGCCAAGGAGCAAAGGCCAACAAAAGGCCGCAGCCAAAAGGAGGGAGGCAAGATAAGGTGTACAACCCTGAGGACTGGTGCCGCACCTATGCCAACACTGGTGAATGGCCCTACAGAGAGAAGTGCAAGTTTCGCCACAGGTCAGCATAGTACCTGGCCCACCAGGCCCCATTTAGGGATGGGGCCCTCTGCCCCAGGGCTTGGTAGAGACTAATCCCCAAGAACGATGAGGATAGGAACTTCATTATGGATGGAGTTATCAAAGGGTTTAGGATAGGTCTAAACAAACCAACCACCGGTCGGCCCTTTCTCCAAATAGGGATTTAGTACAAGACCAAATACAGGAGGAACTATAGAACTGTCACAGCACCAAAAAAATGCATTGGTCCTAGCTGCCCTCCCCAAGCCGCCTGACAGGATAAAGCTAATTCACAATTTTCTCATCAGGGGGCAGGCCAAGGACAACTGTAGGGAAGCCCAAACTGCTCTAATGGTGGTGCTGAGAGAGATGGGCTTTAGCATCAATTACAACAAGGTGATGATGCCCACTAACACCCCGACCTTTCTAGGGGTCGACATTGAAAGGGTGGACCATGTGTATCATTTACCACCTGACCAAATTGCCAAGTTGCAGGAGTGTCTAATGGAGGTGCAAAATGACAGGTCACTTTCAAAGAGATAGTAGGAGATGAAGATGTGATCCGTAAGGAAATGCGACCATAAGTAGTTCCCGTATGTTTCTCCCTCTCCGAGATTGACTGCTTTTTTTCTCCGTGGTCGTATCCTTTTTTTCTTTTTTTTTTAAATATGTCTTTATTGAGTTTCTGTTATACAAACGTTCTTCCAAGTCAATCTAGACGAACTGGTATCTCATTGGTCAATGATTCTCTTCTCCAATTCTATCGGATTACAGGAATGCGCCCCGGCTAGTCACCTCTGGTGCCTAGCGTCCATGGTCTGTCCTAGTGGACCCGCAGCCATCTGACTGGAAGGGAGAGTTGGTGGGGGTTATGCGCGCTCTGTCTGCAAGCCAAGGTGGGAGCATGAGGTAGTATGAGAAAACGTGGTTACTGAGCCCGTACAGATGGCTGTTCGAGGTCATTTGATGAAAAAATACGGCCCGACGCCACAGCAGGATTACATTGGCAACGCATTGTATATCAGCCGGCGAGTGGATGTCACTCTCCGTTAAACTTGATGTCTCATTCACCGGGATTCTCCGCATTTGTTGGAAATAGATTGTTTTCACATATTTAGGCTCCCGTACTGGTCTCTGCCATTCAGTACGGCCCGCTAGCGGTAA
Organism: Alentia gelatinosa; assembly: GCA_950022655.1. Taxonomy (NCBI): domain Eukaryota; kingdom Metazoa; phylum Annelida; class Polychaeta; order Phyllodocida; family Polynoidae; genus Alentia; species Alentia gelatinosa. Next base: position 61,250,318 of record OX465582.1, read on the forward strand.
AAACTCGGCAACAGTCGACGTGGAGCGGACTATGAAATGTGTGGCGCCAGTGATACTGGAACTCTGGTAGCCAATGTTATTATGACGTCAACAACGTGGAGCGGCGTAACGGGATGCGTAACGGGATGCGATCGCAGATTTAAGCCATTTAAACGGTATTATGTGAACACCCGACGTCAGGTGCCTCGATATTTGGACAATATGCACTTCCAGTTCTTACGGGTAAGGCTTAGCATGTCTCTCAAGTTATGAATGGGAGAGAACTGCCATTTTCTTTGTTTGTTTTTGTCACTGCTCACGCTGTATCGCGATATTTTATGTTAGTGCGACGTAGTGTCTGTAGCAGTGGGCCGTACATTTGTACATTATAAAGCCTATGGGAATCACTATGTCCTACTACACGGCGGGCCCGAACGTTATTTATACTATATGCCTAGCAGCGGGTAGTATCTCATGGACGTTAGTCCATAGGTGTATAGTAATAGACAAGGCGTATCTTGAGAGGACTAATGCCCACGACGTTGCGACCACGAATCAAAGCATGATCTTATGACCCATCTTGGGTATTATTACATACCTATGTATGAACGTCACTCAAATACCACCCTCTCACTGGGGTGTAGTATATCGTGACTACGGCCCACTATGGTGCGCTTCGTCTCACTGTAAGATCATGCATGTAAGTTACTCGCCACAACGAGCTAGGAGTGCGTATTCGGCGTCATCGCGACCAAAAACAACATGGCAAACATCGTCGAACCGCAACAATTACAAGTTCCTAATGACCAATTGTCGAGGTAGCTAACGTACGGCTCTCACCTGACACCGTTTAAATTGCTTAAATATGCGAAATCGATCGATAATAACAACACAATCCGCAACGGGGGAAGCACAGACACGCTTACGCTGGTTCCTGGCGCCTCCGCCTCCATACATGCCTAACGCTCTCCAATCGTGTTTTCTGCTAGGCGCGCCCTTACCGAATAGCGGCTAAACATCCGTTCGTCGAGTGACGGTATTATCGCGCATGCGCAACGCGCACATCCTGCGCAACTTCTGGTTCGTAGCAGACAGTGTCAACATGGAGCGGTTGTGACTTAAGCACTCGATAAATGGCGTCTTTCTGATCGAATAAAGGTATGTAATAATAAGAAAATGCCCTGACTGTGGCCAGAACTATGTCTTAGTTCTCGGTCACCTGTGGTGGACATTTGCCCCTCCGCCTACGGCGTCGGGGCAAACGTCCACCACAGGTGACCTCGGTTAGGGCGTTTTCTCCTATTACATATCTGACCTCTAGATAGGATATAATGGAATGACTTGTGTTTTCCATCAATTACTAAAATCTCATCAGGCATATTTCAATCATCATATTATGCTTCTTTCTCTGGAGTAGCAACTTGTTTTTCGTCCCTTAAGTGACATAATTATTTTCGGGTTTGTTGGAAAGAGAAAAAACCATTCCCTGCCGGGTACTAAAGGTATGGTTGGGCTATCTGAGCGTCTATGAGTTGAAAAATATTCTTTATTCTGCTGAAAGATATTAGATATGAAGTTATACCTACATACTTTGAAAGTTTCATGTTTATGGGGCAAATATTTCCAATTTTATTCACAAAACTGCCTTGATGCATCACCTGACCAGCCCTGTGTTTGGTTTTAACTTTCCTAGTCTTTCAATTTTGTTCTCAAAATCCTTGGAGTCCTTCACTTAAGACTTTATGCTTGGTAACAGTGGTTTGATGAAGTTGTCTACAAAAGCGGAAATCTTCTCTGTAGCTTAATCATTTACTGACACCACTGGTCTCCCCAGCGGTGGTCTCTCTTTCTTTTTGGATTTTTGGTAGGAGGTAGATGTTCAGTGCTCTGACTTTGCAGTTTTCATTGCCTCCGACATTCTATTTCTTATTTCCCTACTTTCGGTCATAGAGTTGATTTTCCAGTTGTCTATGTGCCTCTTTTATAAAGTATATTGGTGTCCATTATTACCATGGCACCACACTTGTCCGCTGGTTTGATGACGATACTGTCATCTTTACTTAGGAGTCTGAGTGCTATGCACTCCTCCTCTGCTATGTTAGGTTTCAGGGGTTCGATGGTTTTCTTTGGTCTAGCCAGTTCTTTTTCACTTACTGAAATAAAACTTTCTATATCCCAGAGGGTGTCTCCACTTCAGTATACCTCTGAGTTTACCGATACCTTCCTCACTCCTCATAACTCAAATTGTTGCCCTGTGGATTCGGTTTGCAAGCAATTACGTTAGGTTCTTTATTTAGCAAAGAACCTTACTGTTCTTAGCTTTAGGTGGAATTCATCTAATTTCATTTGAAGGTCAACTTCATTGGTTGTTTTTGCTACTGGACACAAGTTTAGACCTTTTCTAAAATGACTTATCTGACTTTTGTAAGGATTCGACAGATTCACTAGGATAGGATTTTTATATTTGTTCTTAGAATCCACCTCACTCTATTTCTATAGTTGGTTAACATTGCTTGATGCATCTACTAGGTTTTCAGAAAGATTCACACAAACACCTGGCTATAGACATCGTTTAGGTCTATTCGCCATAACAGTGGCCATGGACAGTTACATTTAATTTTTGTTGAACCTTACACCCTTTCTTTGCTGTCAGTTTAGCATGGACACTAGTTATTTTTTCATTATCTTCTTCTGTTGAGTTCAGATTGACATTGTTACTTTTGGTGGTGTCTTGTGCTGGCGTACAGTTCATTTTTCCAGTGGAGGCAGGCTGCAACGGCCCTTGCCCCTTCTGCGGTCTCTGTGACATTGGTTTCCAGTCCCCACCTCAGGCTTTTCATATGTTAAAGGGTGGTTCCCACCCTCTGACCCTTTGCCACCCTGTATGCCAGCCGAGGGATTCTGCTGAAAACCCTGAATCTCGGCTTTAGACTCTGGTTTTGCCACCCTGTGCTGCTTAATGGCGGTTGTAGCTGGGGCCCTCATTTCATGGGTGTATGGCATGCGCTGTGCGAGAAGTTTCTTTTTGGTCTGCAGCGTCTCCAGATCTTCCTCATAATTAAAAGTCTTCTCATTGTGTGCCCTTATGTGGCTCATCACCGGTACCGCCTCATTCCCTCCCACTGTAGGCCTCACTGGCTTTTGGTCGAGCAATGTGGGCTCGATAGAGGTAATTCATCATTGCTGCCATGATATCAGCAGCAGCACGATGACGAATTCCTTCGATTTCATCCATCAGGCTGATGGCTACGGGCCTTGGGCTTCTTGGCTTGACCTTATTTTGAATATGGAGGGGTCTTTCTTATAAATACATATAGATATCACATTGAAAAGTTGCAAAAACTTCAAAACCAAGGTCTAAGAATTAGTCTTAGGGCGGATTACAGAATGAACATCCGTATTCTACATTCAAGAGCCAATTTACCTTTTGTTAACGACAGATGGCAAGCCCAGCTAGCAAATTTCATGTTCAAACGATCACAAATACCGAAGTATATAGATAATAGGGAAATGGTGACAAGGAGATATGCCTCCAAGGTATTAAGAGTTTTTCAACCAAACTGCGAAATCTAAAAGAAGAGTCTAGAATACACGAGGAGTGTCTACTGGAACAAATTGCCAAATTTAGTTAGACAAATAGATAATTATAAAGAATTTAAATCACTAACAAAGAAACTGATGATTGAGAAAATACCAGTATAATCCCCATCCTGTATTCTGACGTATCTGATAGGTTCCGCTACCTCTTAAGTACTACAACGAAAGAATGAAGGCGAGACAAATTATTGTGATATGTATAACTTTATTACATCCAAGGCTATGGTACAACAGGTACAGAAGTAAGCATGTTAACAATAAATCACCCGGTATCTGCTGAAAACCAGCATAGGAATTGTCCAACGCTGACAGGAACCGGTTTTATTGACTACACTTATCAACATGTACACGAAACTGTAAACTGATTGTCAACAAACAAAAGTGGTCAATAAAAACTTTGAAAAAAGAAGAAGTATTGTCCCGTATATCCCCTGAAAAGAACCACCACATTGATTACTTGTCATATCAAGTGGAATAGTTCGTTTAAAGGGGTTGGGTTTGTTAAAGTGTATAACCTTCAAATCAACGCTTGGGCGGTGTGATGGGGCACCAGAGGATATAGATCTTATTCTGGGCCTTCTGGGTCACATTATCTACCTTAGATAAATTATACATGTATCTACAGCTCACACCTAACTGGGGGCAAGTGGTTGTCACGTCTTGGTAAGTTTGCCCGGGCCCAACTGAGTCGCGGTTATCTTTTTCAGTGTATTAGGGTCATTTGTGCTATTACTGTCTACTCCCTGTTTGGAGGTTGGCGTGCTACTCGTCTCGGTAGTGGTAACCGGCTTTTATTCAAAGTGGTGGGCTGGCTAGAGCTGTATTGTGCTGTGAGCTAGAGTTTGCTCTGTACCAGTGTTGTTTGAGGCGTGTATGGTGCTATTTTCACCCTTCAGGGCTATATTATCATTTACTTTGGTCATATCTTCCTTAGTGTTGGTATCTGTGACAAGCGAGTGGTTATTGTCACTGGTGACTGGTGTCTGTGTAGCTGCCGTGGCGTGTGGGTCGGTGTTGTCCGCACGCCCCACTCGGTTGCAAGTACAGTCTCTAACATAAAATTCACATATATTTTCCAGATGGGAAAAGTGTTACTACATACATCAGTTTCAAAGAGATGGATTCGTTAGTGGGGAGGCTCAGCTGGGCCTCCTGTGTCATTTACGGAGGGAGGACATTTACCAGGAGGTTAATGGACCGGATGATGGCACTGTGGGCCCTTTCTCATAAAACAAGGGTCACAGTATCTATGCACCCAGATTTACAACGGTGGTCAGATTTCCTAACGGTCTTTAGTGACCTAGTCCCGCTACTGGAAACATGTGTGTACATTCTGATCTCTATAGATGCTTGCCTCTCAGGGGTGGGAGAAGTCTATGACTCAAATGGTTTCATGTTAGTTGGAAAGACTGCCCTCAGGTGAAAGACTTCTCAATCAACCACTTTGAAACCGTGGCCCTGGAGCCGGCGACCAGGCTTTACTGCATTAACTGAAGGAATAGGAAGGTGACAGTGTACTCAGAACAAATAAACAGCCATTGCCATGATTAATAAAGGGACAGCAACAGATCCCAATTTGATGGACAGCCTACAACAAGTATACAACTTTGGAGTCAGGGCAGTGTACTATCTGGGAAGACACAATAGACTTGCAGACACAGCCAGCAGAATTAGTAAAGACAGAAGAATTAGTGAAGGAACAGGAGAAGGGCCTACAGATCCCACAGGAGATCGTATATATCTTTCTGCAACCTCTTTAATCTAACCCCAGTTCCCATGGCCACTCACACGCTAAGTAGGTATGTGACCTTTTTGTCAACATGGCCAAAGAACTCAGTGTCTGGGTGTGCTCTAACACATGCACAAGGAGGTAGGACTCTGGGACCCACTTAAGGACAATTATAACCTGCTATTGGTAATTAGAGGAGCATCACACGCCCTGGGAGACGTGGTGTGCAGAAAGAAGCCAATTACTCTTGACTTGCTCCTGGTGCTCCTCGCCAAATTAGACATGTCTGCCCTCAGATGGTCATCAGTTTGACCTCGAACCTTGATCATGTTTTATGGGCTTTTGAAGAGGTCCAACGTCTTCCTGACCTCACTCGAGACTTATAACCCCATAGGAACCTATGAAGACGGGACATCAGGGTCACCACAAATAGGTTAACAATCATGATTGGGTGGTCAAAAAAGAGACCAGTTCCGCTCGAGGACCTGGGTTATCCCCCTCTCCAGGATCAAAGGACACAAGCTGTGACCTGCCCAGGCATGGATGGATGCCTTCCAATTGACTCTGAGGGCCCAGTCAGTGTCAGGCCAGCGTTTGTGATATCGACCAGACCACATAGACCGCATTAGTGTGACGTCATTTGACCTGCCGAGAGTGGGGTTCCCCTACGTTCTGGTGCCAAACATTGGGATATGGCTTCACTGAGTGCAGTGGTCGGTGAACCAAAACATCTCGAAGTATTTAGTTCTGCAGAATATACAACTGTTCTATGGCATTGGAACAAATGTTCCAACATAATAACTTTCTCCTGACTGTAGTTATTAGTGTTGTCACACTTTCAAATATTCGAAGAACAACTTGACAGTTATTGAGACTTGATGGTGCAAGGTTGGCACCATTGTTATGAAATCAAACATGGGTCTTATTTTAGTCTTACCAGGAAACTTACCGTTCTGCAAGTCATAGCTCAGCTCAAAAATAAATTTCCTGCTAAATACATTCTCAACTTTCTTTATCTTTGCTCGTTTAAAACAGAAAACATTCGTTCATTGACAACAGGAGACTCGCGCCGATACATCGTGTATGCGGTGCTTCGCGGAGTTTAGACTTGCTTGGCACCAAAATGCCACGTGGTAGGTGGGGAATCCCAATGATGACGTCAGGACTAATGCGGTCTATGCCGCCCTCACTGTGAGAGCTGTCACAGCTGGAGTGATGGCATCTCTGACAGCAGCCAGGATGGAAACCCCACTTCTGGCTATCACAGTTTCCGGAGGCGGGGTGCAAACTACTTGCGACATTAAAGTCAAGGATGAGAGTGTGGCAGCCTGTGTGATTTTCTTGAATTTGACTGGCCTATTGGTTATGTTGGAGAGCAATGGCCGGTCCCTACTTATGTTAACCACGCCTCGGCTAGGAACTACCTGGGAGACCTAGCCCATTTTGCAGACAAGGAACTGCGCTTATGCAGACTATTGGGGCCTTTCGAAGCTCTCCCTTTTTTGAAGCGCTACTCAAGTGTCCCCATTAATGACACATCCCAAAAAGGAGTCTAGGGATTGGAGCAGTCCTACCTGGCGGGACACGTGGTGAACGATGGTATCCCGGCTGGCCTATACCTCGGTCAAGGATGCGCCTACACTCTGCCTACGATAGGCGACTTAGTGGGAATGGTGGAGAGCTTAGGCCGACTCTCTTATGTTTGGAAGGCAGATCTTAGTCGTGCCTATAGGTAACTACGCATTGACCCGGGCGATGCCCCCTTTCTATGCCTCCACGTGAACGAGGCCTACTACGTGGAGAGGTGCCCCCCCTTCGTTTGCTGCTCGTCATCTGTCGCGTGTCAGAGGACTTCAAACACTGTAGTGTACATAATGGTGCAGGCTGGCTTTAGGGTGTTCACCTACCTCAATGATTTTGCCGGCGCAGTGGCTCGTGAGGAGGACGCCTACTGCACCTAAGACACCCTCACACGACTTATGGCGACTTTAGGCCTACAACTGGCAGAAGAAAAATGGGACAGTGTGACTGGTGCTTGAAGCGCACATGGTTTTCCCTCATCCATATGCAATCTCACCTCGGGCGCCTGATTCACGTGGCTAGCTGCGTGCGACACACAAAGAAAGTCATGTCCTGGCTCTTTGCAGCCCTCCGGCCGGCTCGCACGGCTCCGGGGATTGCCCTGGGGTGCGGAGCCAAGGCGGATTTACATTGGTTCAGAGCTTACACTGCTTCCTTGAACAGGCGCCATCTGTTCTTGAAGGACAATCTCGCTTGTCATGACACTCCATGTCAATGTAGCAAAATATCGGGGTCAGGTCAATATTCAGGACATGAACAAGGTGTGGGCGTGGGCCGTCCTGAATTTTGACCCCGACACGGGATTCTACAAGCTTGCCGCTTTCGCCCTAGTCATGGCATGCCTGCGAGGTCTGGAGAACATCTGCGGGCGCCACGTTCCGGCTTCACACACTGCCGTGTTCGCTCCTCTACATCACGGCTTAATACGGGATCCTTTTGTGGCCACCTGTGCACTTAAGATCTGGTTGGAGGCCGCTTTGGGAGACTATGATATTCTGCCAGACGTTATCGTGACCGTGCAGAGCGTCGCTGTACACGCCATATTTGACTGTCCTGGCACAATGTTTTATCTGATTTTGGTTGATTCCAGGTATCGACTCTGCTCTTCATGCCAGGATGATGTCTTCATTTGAGGCCGCTTGGGCTGTCTCCACATGCCACAACAGGTCGTCACAAGTGCTCAAGTATATACGGTTCTCGGTCAAGAATTCCCTGCTGTGCTAAGACCTTCACCGCTTCAGGCCTGTCTCTATGTGCAACATTTGGCAGACACTCTCAACTCCACCATGGGTATCAAGAACTACATCTCTGGGGCCAAGCACTAGATTATGAACTGGGGGAGGGGACGTGTCAGCGTTTTCGTCCCTACAAGTGGCATCGGTTCTCCAGGCTGTCCTGGAAATGTCTGGTCATGTGGTTCATCAAGCCCCCCCATCACCTGGAGTATGTTAGCAAATATATGTTGCCTGTCGTCTCATCTGTCCTGTGGCCTTGTGGTCAAGGCCACGCCCTTGTTAGCCTTTCACTCCCTCCTGAGGGCCTCTAACCTCTTCCCAGATACGTCTCACATGTATCGCTCCCCTCATTATCTGTCATGGGGAGATGTCCGGATCGTCGAAGGGGCCCTCCTTCTCACTGTCAGGTCTTCAAAGACTATTTCATCTGCCTCCCCCCTGTGGTCTTGCGTGTGGAAGCATCGGCTTTCCCGGACATGTGTCCCGTTAAAACTTGGGCGTCTTATAGAGGTGTAGCTCTTGGGCAGCACCTAGACCCCTCGTTTCTCCTCAGACCGGGGGTGGCCATGTCTGCATCACACTTCACCTCCATCGTCTGCCTACTGTTATCACGTGCCGGACATCCCGAGGCCTACCTCATCACACCTCATTTGTTCCGCTGAGGTGAGACCCAACACCTCGCACAGTCAGGTAGGCCTGTCCACGACATACAGAAGGTCGGTACTTGGGCTTCGCAGGCTTCAATGTCCGTCTACCTAAAGTAAACCTCCTGTCTTCGATGTATGCCCTTCATGAACTTTTACTGTTATGACAAATTTTGTATACTGTTGTATACTGTATACCATGTATACTGTTTCACATTTGTCTTTTCACGTCCCTTTTTATGTCCCTAAGTGTATTCTTATTCTTGATATAAAAATGGTGTTTGGGATGGGTCTGGTTTTGTAAATCACCCATAATATTCTGTACCAACCACCATGCTATCAAACAATTGAGTGGGGGCTTTGAGCGCAACCGGAACTTTTTACACAGTAGCTTAATTTCTGGTCGCGGATTGGTCAATTTTCTAGTCACATGTCAAATGTCTTGTACGCTCCTAGGAGCTATTTTTTATCTGTATGCGACACACCGGCGCATATGGAAACTCAATGTTAAACCTATGGGATTTTATATTAGGGGTAGGATAATGATATCAAGGTATCTAACGTGGGGCATTCACGTGATACAGTTTAAAAATACGAAATTAATCGATATTGATAAGTCCGACCGCATCCCATTACACCGACTGACAGTACACTGCGCCAATCGTGGGAATCCCACTTAAGCAGGGCATGTTCGTGACCCAGGATAAAAGGTGCTGGGCGAGTCTGACGAGGAAGAACAATCACAAGAGAGAGGTGTACGCGAGGAGGGCGTGGCCTTCAAGCCGAAAACTCCAAGTAGCATGCAGAACTACAGGCAGGGGGTGGATCAGTGGTAGAAGAGATGCTGACATTGAGAGAAATGGGCCTGCACGGAACAAGGCGAGAGTGGGTGCTGTGCGGTTCAAAGGAAAATGTGTGGCAGTCAGAGAGGCACGGGGACAGCTAGAAAGGTAGCCTGAGACTGATGGCTAAGGAACATCCCCAAATAGACGGAGATGAGACCTGTAGCGAGCTGCTCACAGATGTGGGTAAGTATTGAGGTAGACATGAGTCGGTCGATAGAGCAACACGACCAGCACCAAGCACGGATGTAGGGCTCCCGCTACAGATGAGGGTAATAGATTATGCTTCTCTCGAGGGGTAAAGAGATCGTTGGTTTTGAAGGATTTACAGAAGTGAGGCAGAGTAAGCTAGTTAGGAGAGGGACGTGAGCAAGTGCACGCTTTGACCCCTCCTACCTCTATCCCTGTCTGCAACCTGATGAGAAACTCTGTGGAAACCGCTGTATACCCGTCATGAGGGCTGTTCCCGAAAACTTAGATTTGTTGTTGTTGTCTCTGTGATTTGTGACTGGACATTCCTCTCTCTAAAAATAGAACCCTTATTCCACTAATGATATGCCATGGCGAATTGTACGCTTAGAAATAAATCACCTATTTATCCAAGAAACCTTTGATTGATCCGGTGGTTAGGATAATATCGGAAAATCTTAAATCCTGTTCTTATTGTCCATATAGATGAAGGATACCGGAAGTTTAATCCTAGTTAAAGCAATGTATTCTTATGCAATTTGTTTATTATATTGTTCTGAATTTCAGCAGCTGCATTATGAAAAAACATATTTTGTGCTGTATAAAAAGAGAAGAGTCAGCCAATTGCAAGAGGACGGGTAAGTTATGTATACCTATAGATGAACACTTTATATTAACATATTGCTGCTCGGTAAATAATATTTCTAGTATCTATATTTAGGCTGACGTTTCTATGTTTGAAAATGAGAACTGCAACAAATTTCCATCACTTTTAGGAATAAGATTATAGGGAGAGTAATTCTGGTTGGAAGCATTCCGGAATTACTCCTATACTACTATAGTTGGACAATATCTTCTTATAAAACGGAGATTACAGACTGATAGAAATATCAAAAGTCAGCTTCCCCTGGGAAGTCTTTTACATTGCATCTAAATAAGATCAAGGAATTGCAAATTGTAGAACACTTCTTTCCATCATCATCGCCCGGAGAATATCTTAAGAGGTAGGGCATGTGCTCCCAGGATATTTGTATGTTAGATATCTAAATAAAGGGCGAGGATTATCAAAGGTCCCTCATCCCTCTAAACAAAGTAGCAGATCTTGAAGGAGAACGACCAGAGGTGTGTTATTTAGTTTCCTACATGAAGATTCTTTTTCTGTACGCCAACGAGACCAAGGGACGATCTGGCTCAACTATATCAACCCCTTATAGATGACCTTTTGTCAGAGTAATGTCTTAGCGAACGAATTCAATATTATCAAACACCAACTCAGGTACAAGTCTCCTTGTACTCTGTACCTTCGTAGGCATAGGTTATTCAACAAACCCCTGTTTCCTATGTGAACCTCTTGTCTAAAAGCTCGTTGGCTTAGTATCCGGTTGTTATCAGTGTTACAGCTGTGATGGCCGTGAACCTCTCGTCTAAAACTCGTTGCCCGAGTATCCGGTCGCTGACTGAGTGACAGCTGTAACAGTGATGAATGAAGAGAAAACAGGTCATCATGCAACCTCACTCCCACGATGATGGGGAAGGATGGGCACACGATCATGCCGATAATATATAAATACTGAGCGGTATGAGACGGATGAGGAAGGTGGGGCTGCAGCGACCAGTGCCTCCAAGATGCCCCCGGATGTGATTAGCCTCCCTCTCCATGGCGGCAGTATGATTTGGAGAAAATAAATGAGGGCAGGTTCTGTTTGATCCTCAGGGATCTGCAAGACTCTATATTGGAATGCCCCAGCGTAAGAAACCTCCACGAAGGGAGGTGCGGGGGGATTCTCATAATAGGCCAGTGAGCTTACCCATTTTTTCAGACGTCAATATTTCAACAACGCTCATCTAGCTCTGGTTTATGCAGTATTTATAAATCTGAAATACTGTAGACCTTCCTGGCGCCCAATTACTACATTTCTTTTGAAACGTTTTAAGGGTAAACTTCTTCCTTATGATCGAGTCAGAATGTTGTGTGCGTCATAGCTTGCGTCAGGACGATGTATGCTTTTTCACTCTAAACAGCGATGCACACCAACGCAGATATTGCTTTCTTTCAGACAGGGTCTACAACACAGATGATCGGCATCGTAGGGCGCGTCGGCATTCATCAAGACGTCTGAATCTTGCATCGGCTTTGTTGGGTGCCCTACCTTATTACATACCTGTTTGCGATTGTCTCATAGTTATTGCCAGCCAGTCATTTTGCAGGCTTTCTCACGTTTTGGCTCGCCGAGACGAACTTTACTATATGCTCATGTTACTTTTGCAAAGATAGTATCGTTGGGACAATATTCATCCTCATTCATCCGAGCATGACATTCATCAAATTGCTGTGTGAGGCTGTGTCAGGGAATTGGCTGTTGCATGGAAAATGAAATCGAAGGAAAAAATCTTCAGGTGTAAACTACTTGAAGGATTACCAATTATTCGTACAGATATTTTCTCAGTGAGCATCAAGGACCTTACTTGATCCGATTAAATATCGATGTGGTTTTCATCGGCAGGTGTAAACGCCACCCAACGGTGCGTCTATTTAAACACCGCTCCTACAGGTGAAACATGGGGAATGTAAGGGAGAATGAGATGATGTGGCTGATGGTGTGACTGGAGAGTGTAGGGGGGTGTCTTTGGCCCCTCTCCAGAAAAAGGTGTCAGGTGCTACAAGCAAAGGGCCTATTGATCATCTTCTCCCCTCGACTGTGCACAACACCGTCAAGCAAGGCAGCAGCGAATCAGGAGGACCTGCTGAGACCTGCCGAGGAACCGCCTATTCGCATGCATCACTCTCCAAGCAGAGGCTTTGCTGAAGGTGCGACAACGGCGATGAAAGAATAGTGAAAGGATCGGCTTGGAGAATACTCAGCGACGAGATCGCGTGAGAACTGCGAGAATTCCAAGCATAGTGGTGAAGGTTCTGGCAATGGCATAGTGCCCCCGGGGAACTCTGGTTGGAGAGTGATTGGCAGTTGGCTTGGGTGGCGCTTGCCCTGACGGCATCAACCTCCTAGAGGGTAGCTAAGAGGACCTTTTAGTGGTGGTGCCACCTGGGGTGAGAGGACCACAGTATCCGTACGCCTACGGCCAGTCCATGGAGGCGACAGGGAATTTAAAAAAAACACCGAAAAAGTGTCCTTCAGTGAAATAAAAGATCTCGGCCTGCAATGTAACTCAGAAATCAATTCAAAATGGTCCCTCAATAAAGATTCGGTCCCAAGGAAAGTAATGAGCATAATGAAATTTCATTAAGAAACCTGGCAACTTGAATCAAGGAATTGATTCAAATCTGAGAAAATTTAAAATAACCCCATTACATATCCGTATCTTTAACGCTGTTAAATTTGTAATTCAAAATTAGAAGTATGCCACTGACAGCTATGGCTATACCGACAAATCTGAGCCGGCATTTACACAAGGCGACTGAAAATGTGACCATTGAAAATCGCAATAGAAAGATTGTGAAGTGGTGCTCAGCTAGAAAGAAATGTTACCATGCATGGTCACCCAGAAGAGCTTGGTATAAAGACTGGGTTAGGTATCAATGTGATACAAATATATTACTGACCCAATCATGGCGGGGGGTGCCATATGATATTATTGTCTTAGTTTTACAGAATAATTTTTTATATATTGAAATGGGAAATATTGAATAAAAAATCATGGAAAGTGCAGAGGATAGAGGTATAACAGCGTGGTTAAGATTACAATAAGTTATGATATTAATGAAAAGCCTATCCTATGATTATAATTGGTCTGCGACCCTTCCTGGGCAGTTTATTTTTCAAGGCATGTGGCTGTTCTGCCAGAGCCCTCCCCTAACTCCTTTATTCCGACACCATATTCAATGCAGACTTAATGCAAAAGTAAAACTGATCAATCTGTCAGTACACTTCAGGATGCGAGTCGCTATTATCTAGAGCACTGGCTCAGCTTCTACTGTGTTGTACCACAGTAACTTGGAGATAGGATGTTAATTGTAAATCCTAATAATCTCATTTACCATTAAAATCACTGTCATAACATAAATTGCATGCCAATGGCGAACCATATCATTGGTGTAAGTCTACACCGAAACTATTGCCACGTTTGACAGTGCTGTGGTGTCTGGAACTAAATGGTTTACAGACACTTTTTAATTGCAATAACCTTGTTAATCTTGTAGGTGGGTAGTAAATACAAGAGCGACTGGTTTGTATACAAGGGACCGTAATCTCCTCGTAGTTCACGACGAAATATCCTCGCTTATCGCTGGGATATTACTACGTGTCAACTACTCAGAGATTGCGGCCACTCATACACAAAACCAGTCATTATTGTGTATTTATTTACGGAATATACCTGCACTTTGGTATACATAAATGTCCTGAGATGTACCTAAAACTAATATAAAACGTCCACGTGAATCACGCCCTGAACACTCTCCCCCGTCTTACCACTTCCCCCTCCCAATCCGGCCTGGGGGGAAGGTCCACAGGAACCTGGAGCAGCGATAGCATCATGCCCGGCGGAGAATGGGGGATGACCTACCGCCAGCAGGATCCTCCAGGTTCAACATTGATCGTCCCGCTGTGTCAGTTCGTCCACAGCCTGGTGGCCGGACGAGGGGTGGAAGCTGGAGGAGGGGAATCAACGACAGGAAGAGGGGGGTCAGAGCTGGAGGGTAGGGGGATCAACGGCAGGATGAGGGGGTGGAAGCTATAGAAGAAGGAATCAATGGTAGGATTAGGGGGTTGAGGTCGTAGGAGGGGGAGCCACGACTGGATGAGGGGGTAGACACGGACGAGGGGAATCAACCGCCGGATAAGGGGGTAGAGCCAAAGTAGGGGAACCAATAGGTGTATGAGGCTGTGGTTATAGTCAGAGGCGAGTCAGAGGAGGGGGGAACAATGGCAGTTTGAGGGTGTGTGAACCGGAGGACGGGGAATCAACGGCGGGATGAGAGGGTGGGATGAGGTGGAATCAACAGATATAGACACGGGGTGAGAGCTGGAGGAAGGGGAATCAACGGGTGGATGAGGGGGTTGGAGCCAAAGGAGGGGGAAGCAACGGCTGGGTGAGGGGGGTCGGAGCCATGGGTGGGAGGGATGCACAGATGGACAAGGGGAAATTAGCGACAGAATAAGCAGGTCGGATCCAGGGGAGCAAAGGGATTAATGGGGGGAGAAGGGACTATGGATACATCTAAAATGTTATCAGCAGACCGGTAAAAATCGAACTAAAATAGTGGAACATACCCATATGGGCCTACTCTCTTGTATTCCCTGCCATAAGTTGTGCAGAGAATTATGACTTATTTAACATATCTTGATATCACATGTAAGACAGGGCTCCATAAACAATATTTGAATTCTAAAATGGAATATCAAAATGTTCCCTTGGCAACAGGTAGCCTAGAAACATTCTATAGGGGTTCAAGTGTAGCCTTGTTTGCTACAGTTTTGGGCAATAATGCAAGAAATTTTGCATTCAGGCCTGTTTTTCACCTATAGTGTCCATAAGATATCATAGTTCTTTTCTAATGCACTAAATGTGCAATTGGCTGCATCAAACACCTGTTAATCATGGAAACTGAATTGATCAAATTTGTGTTTTTGTGTATTTTTGCCCTGTTTTCATAGATTTTGACCTTATTCGGGCACAAAATGAAACATTTCTATAATTATGTTTATACATTTCAGCCATCTTGAGTTCCTAGATATGCTGTGTGCTCTAAAATGGAACAGCAGAATGTTACCATGGCAACCGATAGCCTAGAAACATTCCATTGGTGTTCAAAAGTTGTCAAATTTGAGCACTAATGCAAGTTATATTGCATCTAGGCATTCTTTTCACTACAGAATCTATCTCAATATTATGATTCACACTGGATGTGCAGTTTGTTACATCAAAGAATTGATTACCATGGCAACCAAATTGGTCTTCTAAATCATCTCAGGTAGGGTTTAAACGTTATAGATTACAACGGTAAAGAATTTATGGCCATTCTATAGACTCTAAGGTTTGTTTCCGTATGAATTTGTCTGGTTATTTTGCCGCTGGAGAATTAGAAATTGATCATATAGTTCGGTCAGTGTGCAGACTATATCAGAACGGCTTTCCATAGCTTACTGTGACGAGGGGGCTGCCGAGTGGGCAATCATCTCCCACAGGGTTTAACTTTGAGATTAATAAATATCTATATATCTAAATATCTATATATATCAATTAAGAACTCTTTCTTCAACTTTTGTAATATTAAAATAATGATTTTTGTTAGTTTGTTTTGCATAAAGAAAGTGTTCACCTAGAGAAAGAAGGTGAAAAAGATTTCCTGACTAATATAATGAAAATATGGTTTGCTAAACATATGAATGATATTTTTTGCCAGAGTTGGTCATTTCTTTATGAATACTGCATTTTTTTTTTAAGTGCCTTAAAAAATCAGAAAAAAATATATACATGTATATGAACATGTTCCCTACCAATCTGGTATATTTCAAGGATCAGCTACCATCCAGCTGGGAGCTAAAAAAGGAAGAAGGGTGTACACGGAGGTAGAATCTGTACACAGAGGCAGAAACGAAATCTTTTAACTTTCTCTGTGCCCTTCATATATGGCAATTTGTCAATGTTTTCTGACAGTATATGTGTGAGGTATACATGGTGTTGTTTTAGATGTTTAAGGCAATTTTATAATGAAAATTAATATTTCTAGAAAGTTGTTATATATATCAATTTTTAGCTTAATGTCTGCCCCCAAAAAAGTGTTTTCCATGGATTATTGAATGAGATATGATGCCTGTGTGCTGCTCCATGATGTTTCAGGTCTTACTTCAATCCTCAAACCCATTTTTGTTATAAGAAAAGATAGAAACCCATGTACACGGAGGCAGAAGCATGTACACAGAGGCAGATTGTACACGGAGGCAGAATCTGCCTCCGTGTACATAATTTCCCAGTATAAGTCCATAGTGTTTGGGCCAATTTTAATAGAATTTCACACAGGGACAGGTGTGATCATACAATAGACATATTGTATCCTTTTCAAATTTTATTAGCAGATCTTATGAAAATATTGATAAATATTGTGTGTACACGGAGGCAGAAGCACATTTTAGCTTTTGTCATGCCACCAACACCAACACCTGTCAACATCAATGCTCAACAACACCTGCACCTATAAACCAACACCCATAGCAACACCCACCAATTACTAAGACCCACAGAATGCCTATTTTCTGTTTGAAAAAAGAGAAAATACATGTACACGGAGGTAGAAACGTGTACACAGAGGCAGAAGTACTCTTAACTCCATACTATGTGTGGTGATTTTAATGCGATTTCACACAGTGACAGATGTGGTCCTACCATACAGATATTATATTGTTTTCAATCTATAAGAGCAGGTCTTATGGAAATATTAATAAATATATGTGTACACGGAGGCAGAAGCACATTTTAGCCAAATCAATTAATGCCATGGTTCTCCTACTGCACATATTTTTGATCAATTATATTTTAGGCATGACCCAGTGGTATTTTTGCTTTATTTGTTAGATACAAAAAAATATATTGTAAACCACTATAAACCAGGTATTTTACTCTCCTTAGTGATGTACACGGAGGCAGAATTCAATTTTAGCCAATACAAATATTAATGAAAATAATGGAAATTTCTTGGCAAAACTATTCAATTTCCTGTTTTTATCTACTTTGTAATGTTGCATTATTGTAAAACCAGTTCAGTAATGAATCTGAGTTGTTTTTTTGTAAAGTGTAGACGATCATTTAATGAAAATGGAAATTTTTATGGAAAAAAAGGCATTTTTACATGGTTTTTGGGCCATAATAGCCCAGATATTGCTAACAGACAGATAAAAGTATGTATGGCAGGGAAGCTCTCTTCAGGGCGCATGCAATGGTGATAATAATTCATAGATATATTCATTATTATTAGAGATATAACACTGGACATTTCTAAAACTGAAGTGCTGTCAAATTCTGAATATCGACCATATATATATATATATAAATATATATATATATATATATGGGCGGGATAACTTGAGACATAGGACAGGATGTTATCCAGGTAAAGACTGGCGCACATGACTACCGTCGTTAACTCAACTCACCCAGGCTTTGGTCTTCCAGACCATCATTGCATACCCCCCCCCCCCCCACCTCCGAAATTTTTGGGGGTTTGGACATCAACACACTTGAGCTTTGGCCAGTTGTTGTGGCTGTTTCCAGATGGGGTGAATACTGGAGAAATCACAAGGTCCGGTTCAAGTGTGATAACACACAGGTTTTGACTATGCTCAACACTGGCCGAAGCAGAAATAATTTGGCTATGTGTTGGCTTAGAGAGCTCTTTTGGCTCTGTTTTATTTTTAATATTCAAATTGTTGGAGAGTATATCAAAAATCATGACAATGTTATACCAGACTATCTTTCTAGACTTTATTCGGGCAAGGTACCAAAACTGGCAGAATTTTTTCCAATTTTGGGTTTTTGCTGTTTCAGCCCTGGAAGAGCTAAGGAAGAAAACGATACACTATCAACAGTCATGGATGTCAGCCAACACTGCCAAAACCAGACAGTCGCAGTGGAATCAGCTTTGTGGGTTCTCCACAAAATTAACAATTTGTCACATGTTTCTAAATACAATTTTCAAATTGTTTCCACTTTAAGGGGCATTCGTAGATCTTTGGGTGATACCACATTCCAAGCCCCTCCAATGACAGTCCAGGATTTAAAAACTATTTTCCTGTCATTGGATCTTTCTAATGTCCATGATATATTGTTCTGGTTATCCCTCATTATCGGTTTTAGGGGTCTCCTCAGAAAGACAAATCTTTTTGACCATGGGTCAGCCATTCTATGGGGAGATGTCTCCTTTCATACATGGGGTGTCTTAACCCTTTGCCGGCCGCACGCCTCACCCGGGCGGCAATCCTACGGCAGCGCCACCAGCGACGTTCACCTATACTACGGCAGCAGCAGGTTTCAATGTGGACGTTTCAACGGCCGGCCTCTTTTGCCGTGAACGGTGCGCGTCTCTTGTTTTGAGGGTGGTAGTGGCAGAATTTCGCCATTTTCTCAGCAAATTGATGATTTATGAATAAAAGATGACCATTACTATAACGGGAAGACCTGTAGCTGTGTGTATATATGTATATTGTGAATAAAATTAACGGTTGAATATATGTAATCTCGAACTGAAGTTGGCCTAAAATAGGCACCTATGTAAAATATAACCGTCCATGGCGTCCGCCGATCTCAGCCTGTACATATTACTCTAGCAGATTCGTTCGCATCAGTATATATAGACGTTTAAGTCGATGAAAGCCCCACACATATTCAAATATGATCCCTACCTACACGA
Organism: Alentia gelatinosa; assembly: GCA_950022655.1. Lineage (NCBI taxonomy): Eukaryota > Metazoa > Annelida > Polychaeta > Phyllodocida > Polynoidae > Alentia > Alentia gelatinosa. The sequence goes on from OX465582.1 coordinate 61,269,478, forward strand.
TTCTAAAGTATTATGAAATAAAACAACGCCTAATTTGATCTAAGCAATATCAAAAGTTTGAACTCGCGCACCATAGCAAAACCGTTGGTGGGGGCGGGAGTGTCAGTGTAAACATGGATGGCTAAGCAGATTCCTCTACGCAATGGACGCTGTGTAAAATCATTTCTCCTCGTCAAATAGCGGATTAACAACAGAAATAGAGCCCAGCACGTTCAAGATAAGGCTTGTGCCTACAAAAGGATATCAATATTATGGCGGAAAAACCATCGAAAGTGTGGTTAATACGGTGATAACTTCGGATCTTTCAGCCTGGTGGTATAGGTGTCAAGTCCAGTGACAGCGCCATGTCTGCTAAGCTGTCTGCTACAAGTCGATGCGACAACCCACAGAATTGCCATTTATATCTTCCTATGGCGTCAACAGTGTAAACTGAGACCAGCATTATGTTCATCTGATCATCAGCTATACGAGGGTGTCAGACTTGACACGGTGGAATTAACATAACGCTTTGTAACTAATATCGGCAAAGCCTCTATAGAGTCCTGTCTAGATTATAAGGTTGAATCTATGGGAAGCCATGTCACTGCTCGAAACGTAGGGTTGTCAAGTTATAATACAAAATCAGCTCGCACCGGGTTTAAACTTTAGATTAATGATAAATGATACGTATATTCATAATCTACATACTGTAAGGTTTCTTTCTATGTAAATAATGTCCAGGTTTGACGAGTTTATATTTAATCATTCAAATTTAGCCTTGGGTATTACGCACTCGGCTTGCTGGTTCAGTCGAATCTTAGACGAGGTTTACAAAATCAGCTCAGATAGGGTTTAAACATTAGAATTAACCACAGGGAAGTGTATTTTCACATTCTATAGACTCTAAGGTTTGTTCCAGTATGTATTTTAGCAAATTCAGACGAGTAGAGACCAAGATATTGAAATATTACTATGCGAGTTACGCACGTTGAATTCTGGCCTAGCTTGATACGCCATTGCTTATACTGTGTAGTTAAGGTGGTCGAGCTGTCATTAGAAATCAGCTCGCACCGGGTTTAAACTTTAGATAAATGATTAATGATACGTATATTCATAATCTACATACTGTAAGGTTTGTTTCTATCTAAATAATGTCCATGTTAGATCAGGTTAAGATTTAATAATTCAAATTTAGCCTTGGGCATTACGCAGTCGGCTTGCTGGTTCAGTCGAATTTCATACGATGATCACAAAATCAGCTCAGATAGGGTTTAAACAATATAATTAACCACAGGGAAGTGTATTTTCACATTCTATAGACTCCAAGGTTTGTTCCAGTACGTATTTTATCATATTTAGACGAGAAGAGACCAAGATATTAGAATATTAAGATGCGCATTACGCACGTTGAATTCTGGCCTAGCTTGATCCGCCATTTTCCATACTGTGTAGTTAGGGTGGTCGAGCTGTCATTAGAAATCAGCTCGTACCGGGTTTAAACTTTAGATTCATCATCAATCATATATATATTGTTATTCTACACACTCTAAGCTACCGTTCTATGTAAATAATGTCCAGGTTTGACGAGTTCAGATTTAATATTTCAAATTTAAACTTGGGTATTACGCAGTCGGCTTGCTGGTTCAGTCGAATTTCATACGATGATCACAAAATCAGCTCAGATAGGGTTTAAACAATATAATTAACCACAGGGAAGTGTATTTTCACATTCTATAGACTTCAAGGTTTATTCCAGTATGTATTTTAGCAAATTCAGACGAGTAGAGACCAAGATATTAGATTATTACGATGCGAGTTACGCACGTTGAATTCTGGCCTAGCTTGATCCGCCATTTTCCATACTGTGTAGTTAGGGTGGTCGAGCTGTCATTAGAAATCAGCTCGTACCGGGTTTAAACTTTAGATTCATCATTAATCATATATATATTGTTATTCTACACACTCTAAGCTACCGTTCTATGTAAATAATGTCCAGGTTTGACAAGTTCAGATTTAATATTTCAAATTTAAACTTGGGTATTACGCAGTCGGCTTGCTGGTTCAGTCGAATTTCATACGATGATCACAAAATCAGCTCAGATAGGGTTTAAACAATATAATTAACCACAGGGAAGTGTATTTTCACATTCTATGGACTCTAAGGTTTGTTCCAGTATGTATTTTTTGGTTATCTGGCCACTGGCGAATTAGAAATTGATTATATTGTTTGGTCAAGGCGCAGACTATATCAGACCGTCTGTCCATAGCTTACTGTGTGGAGGGGGCTGCCGAGTGGGCACGGATTGAGTCATAAATCATCTCGCCCAGAGTTTATCATTGGAATTAATGTAATTCTGTTTATATATTGATCATCTACACACTCTAAGCTACAATCCTATGTAAATATTGTCGAGATTAGTCCAGGTTAGAATTAATAATCAAACAGAGAAAGTCGGCATTACGCAGTTTTGTGGTTTGGCTAACTAAATCATATATTTCGGGGTTTAAATCTTAGATAAATGAATTTTCGTATATTCTAACGTGAACTACACACTCTCAGCTTCATGATGATATAATATTGTCCATTTTGGTCGATTCGAGACCAAGTAATCGAAATATTAAGGTGCGCCATACGCACTCTCTATACTTTACTATAGGTTCAGTATGGGAGTGTGGATCTGGGCCAGACACGATTCAGAAATTCATTTATTATAAGGATTTAACTTGGATTCTATTACTGGAGACATTAATATTCGTAAACTACAGATTCTCAGCTTTCTCCTGATATATACTTTGTGTATTTCGGACAATGTGGGATTTAGTTATCGAATTTAGAAGATTCAAAGCTTTACTATAGGCTTGGTAGGGGATTCAGGCGCTGGTCGAGATACGGTTTAGAAAATCTTTGATTACGAGGATTTAACTTAAAATATATCAATGGAGACATTAATATACATAAATTACGGGTTCTTAGCTTTCTCCTCATATATAATTACTGTATTTCGGACAATGTGGGACTTAGATATTGAATTTAGAAGATTAAAAGTAATCTGTCAATAAAATGGCTTATTTCGCCATAGCTGGGTTCTAAGACATCTTCTTCAAAATGATTTCTTTGAGGCTTTTAACCTTGAATCTATGAACGGGGACTTATATCAGGGTAAACTACACTGTCTGAGGTTTGTTTATATGAAATATGAATCATTTTGAACCAGCGGATGATTTAGAATTGAATTAAAAGTAATGGTCATCTAAGCTGAGCCTTTACTATGGGAGCGGAAGGGGAGTTAGGCGCTGGGCCAGACACGATTCAGAAATTCATTTATTATGAGGATTTAACTTGAATTCTATTACTGGAGACATTAATATTCGTAGACTACGGGTCCTTAGCTTTCTCCTGATATATATAATGTGCAATTCGGACATAGTGGGATTCAGTTATCGAATTTAGAAGATTAAAAGTACCCAGTGAATAAAATGGCTTATTTCGCCATAGCTAGGTTCTAAGACAGCTGTTTCAAAATGTATTTTTCTAGGCTTTTAACATTGAATCTATGGATGGGGAGTTGGATTAGGGTAAACTACACTGTCTGAGGTTTGTTTATATGAAATATCATTCAATTTGAACCACGGGAGAATTTAGAATTGAATTAACGAAAACGGTCATCTAAGCTGAGCCTTTACTATGGGTGCGGTAGGGGAGTTAGGCGCTGGGCAAGACATGATTTAGAAAATCATTTATTTTCATGATTTAACTTGAAATATATGATTGGAGACATCAATATTCATAAATTAGATACTCTCAGCTTTCATTTGATATATATCTCGACCATTTCGGAGAAGTTGGGACTTAGATATTGATTTTTGAAAATTAGATTCGAGCAGTGACTATATTGGCTTATTTCGCCATTGATTATACTATGGACTCGCCTAAGGATTCTAATGGAGTTTGATCATTACAAGGCTATATGTGGTTATTTCCCACACTCTAAGGATGATCTACATATATTTTATGTCCAGGCTGATATATTGAATTCGGAAAATTCGACTTGTGCCTATTCAGCATTGACATCTCCAGGAGGAGTTAACTTTTAAATCTATTGCTGGACAATGATTGACTATATCTACAGACGAATACTTCTGAAAGGCAGAAAAGAAGACAAGGTAGGTGAAATAAGATTTAAAATATATTTTAATAATGTGTTGTATTTTTTTTCAGATCAATTATTCAGCAATATTGTTCAATATATATATATACACAGGTTGACAAGGCTTGATACATTTCCAGGTGCAGCAGTCGTCATCGTATTCACAATATGTACATAGATTAGTGTTGGCTATACACAGATAGGCATGTTTTATTTCAGATTCAACAAGGTATATGATCAATTTCTACAGTTCTGAGGTTGATCTGAGACTGAATCAACGCTATATATATTACATAGGCAGGAATGATTTTTGTTTCAGATTGAAATAGTCGACAAGATATAAATATATTCAGTGTCTGTCTGGCACTCGACATGGTCGGACCTACAGGCTTTGTCTCCGATATAATAATCAATTTAACCACTTCTGGTCGATATATTTTCACAAAATATACATGTAGAGAACCGTGATGGTTCATAGATCACCCAGGATTACTTTGTTTCAGATTCATACAGTAGATTAGATACAAAATCCAATTATAGTTCGTGTCCATACACTTCTCAGTTGAATCGTAGAATAGCATTACATGCTAGATCACATAGGCAGAAATGTTTCAGGCTGCTATACATAGATCAGTGTCGAACAATTCTGTTGTTAATATGCCGATGGAACGAGTAGGACACTATGTTTAGCGAGTTTTCTTGGTCGATAGCGAATTTATGATCTTTGTTTCAGATTGATAACGTAGATTAGATATAAAAACCAATTGTAGTCGTGTCCATACACTTCTCTGGTGAATCATAGAATAGCATTACGTGTTAGATCACTTAGGCAGGAATGATAAAAAGTGAAAAAGTTTAATCAGGATTATTCCCAGATGAATGATAAATTGCAAAATACAGGTACAAATCGATAGTGTTTTTTTTCTTCTTTTTACATCGTATTTACAGATATTCTACATTATATATGTACAAAGTTGATCGACTATTCACAATATGTACAGACTAGGGAAAAGAATATGATTATATTAAGTTGCTGCTGGGAAATGAAAAAAAAATTCTACGAACGAACCACATCGAGGTGCCTAAAGCAAATGACAAATACTATAATTTTGACAATTTTGATTAGGAACAAATTTATTAATATGTTATGGCTTGTACGAAAAATCGAACTAAACAAAAATTGATCTATTTGTGTGTGGTCAATGGTGAAATATAGGAAGCAAAGTGTACAGAGTATAACAAAGATATGAAATTAAGATTCTAACTGAGCAGAAGCATAGTTCGAGACAGTGTGGAAGGTTTTAAAGCAAGGAAAAAGACAAAGATGAACCCCACACGACTTGCAGCCGTACTTAGATTGTTTCCTCGAAGATTCTAGGCCATTTTTGTGTCGATGGTAACAGACACGGCAATAACTCTTTCTTTCTAGATCTTCGGGAAAACAACGGCTCGTTAAACGGCTGGAGGCCGTGGAGGGGACAGACTGAGGTAGTTGAAGATTCGCTTCCTCAAGCATCTGGCAAATTAACGACAGTGTGAAGTCAACGAAAGATAACTTTTTGGGGGCCGAAAGGTTGTAGAGGATTTGCGAATTGAGTTTCATTGCTTCTAAAACGAAAAAGAAGAGTTTCTTGGGCCATTTGCGACTCTTTCGCCCGAAATTATAGTATCCACACATCTGATCGCACAAATCGACACCGCCCATGTATTTACAATAGGAACGAACGACTTCCGGACAGGCGATGTCTTTTTTTTCGAATTTTCCAGTAACAGAATTGCGAATCGTTTGTTTTGCAGTGGACATAACAGAAGAGTGAATGGTAGAAAGAATCCTAATGATTTTGCGATCAAGCCATAACGTCAACAGAATATTACAGCACCTAGAAAAAAGACAATCGCCCTTCGATTTCAGACCTGGATGTTTTTTTGTCATCAAACATTTAGGCACCTCGACACGGTTCGCCCGCAGAGTACCACAAGCATATGTCTTCAACTGAAATAAACGTTCAAGTAATTTGACACTGGTAAAGAAATTGTCGAAGTATACATGATGTCCTTTCAGAGTTAATTCGGCACCTGTTAACAAGTTTATTACTACGGTTTCGGTGGACATTTTGCCACGGCGATCATCACGGCCAAAAAAGGGATTGATCTGAAGCACAAAGCCAGAAATCGCCTCCGCCAAAACCCAACACTTTAGGCCCCATTTACACGGTTTGTTGGGCATGTATTGGCGGTGACGAGTCCTGCCTTTGTGCTTCACAATCGTCTCATCTACACTTAATTCCTTGTTAGGGTGATAAATAGCTTTCGCTAGGGAATTAAAATGGGAAAGGAAAAAATCAATCATCGTCATCGGGTCTCGTCTGGGCGGGAGAGCTGGGCCGTCACCTCCACCGGAAGCACCAGGCTGCTGGGCGGCGTTCGTAGCAGCTCCACCAAAGTGTAGATAACTGCGGAGAAAGTCCACAGAATATTTTCAGAATTTATAAGGCGACAGAACATAACATAATTTAAATACAGAGTGAATTTCAGGTGAATCTATGAAGCAAAGCGATCGCTAGCAGTAATATCCTTTCGCCCACTGAAAAAGACGCTGGCCTCGCTTTGGATTTGTTGACGTTTGACACTGACAGCTGAAATATAAACAAAACATAGGCTCACCTTAGTATCGCCTTGAAGCGTGCTCTGGTCATGATATTGCGAATTCCTGCGGTAGAATATACGGGAATCGTTGTCCAATAGTGATCCAAGTCTGGCTTCCGTATTAATCCCATCAGGAAAGTCATTGAGATGAACCGTGTCATTTCTGCAATCGTAACTGGAATCCATGCGAGCATCTTCTTTGGTTTTCCTTTCGCTAGCGTCGTTTGGATGGCTGCGTATTTGTTGGTCCGCTCACACAGGCCTGCAATGAACTCCACCGTGAAAAATAATTTAAAAAAATCCAGAATGTTGGTCGGGTTCTTCGTCTTGGCAGCATTCGACAATCCTGGGGCGATTAGAAGATTTTTTTTCTGGTTTTCGCGAGGGAAGGGAGCGTCTTCGTCGAACTCGTTCCAGACACGCCCACCCACAGTGGTTGTGATGGTGGGGGCTGGGGCGCTGTCAGGGCAATCGTCTTCGTCGGATTCGTTCTCTGAGGTTGATAATCTGAGCGACATATCCGTTCCATCGTCCTCTTCACTCTCCCACGACCCGTCGCTATCCATTCTTTCGTTTTTTCTGTATTTTTCGCGCAAAAATCGTCTTTGACACCAAGGAATGGTTGCGCTGGGAAGCCTCACTCGCGGTCACGCAAATGAGACTGGGCTTGACGGCGCGACGCACGGTATTTATAGCGCTATATCAACGTTTCCAAGGAGACATTCGACCAAAATATTATAAAATTGTCATAATTATTCAAGTTTCTACCACCACGGAAAAAATTACGAAAATCCATCAAGTATTTCTTCATTAGATATACACATTAGTAACAAATAAAGAAAAAATGCCTCAAGGCATTCTCCGGCCGTAGCCGCGGGAATGCCTCCAGGCATTCTCCGGCCGTAGCCGCGGGAATGCCTCCAGGCATTCTCCGGCCGTAGCCGCGGGAATGCCTTGAGGCATTGTCGGCTGGGAAAGGGTTAATTAACTTGACCAGGACAAAAACTATCCAATTTTCGGAAAGAGTTCTGGAGATTCCACTCTCAAAGTTATCCGACACCCGTTTTTGTGTTCATTTTTATTTATCTTTATTGTTATCCATACTTGGATCAGTACAACCGGACCAACACCTTTTGTCCTATAAATTGGGCTCCACGACAGCCCCAGTGACTTATCCATGGTTCTCGAAAAAACTCAAGGACTTATCCAAGAACCTCGGTTTACCTCCGTACACATCACATTCAGTCAGGAGAGGTGGAGCAACCACTATGTCTCTCCATGGAGTATCGATGGATCACATCAGACTTACGGGTGACTGGTCATCCGACGCGGTACTCCTTTATTTGTCAAAGCCTCTTCATGACAAGGTTTTATGCTGACAAACTTTTTTCAGAGGCTATGTTTTCTTAATTCATTGTTTGGCGGCTTGGAGGATTGTATATTTTACACTGTTTGTATATTCTACAATGTTATATAAACGTATTACTCCGCCAATACTGCCTCATCTTCTCTCTTCATGCCCACGTCTTTGGGCGGGATAACTTGAGACATAGGACAGGATGTTATCCAGGTAAAGACTGGCGCATGCGCGTTTGGCATCGCGGCTGGCGCAGCGGCACCACCGTGTCACTTGACTACCATCGTCAACTCAACTCACACAGAATTTTTTTTCTCTTCTCACCTCCTGTTGGTCGGTTTTGTATATTTTACACTGTTTGTATATTCTACAATGTTATATAAACGTATTACTCCGCCAATACTGCCTCATCTTTTCTCTTCATGCCCACGTCTTTATATATATATATATATATCATCCACACACTCTAAGCTACAATCCTATATAAACATTATCCAGTTTAGAGGAGTTTAGAATTAATAATCGAACAACGACCGTGAGCATTACGCAATTTTGTAGTTGGGCTAACAGAATCATCTATTTAGGGGTTTAAATCTTAGACAAATAAATCAAAACAGCTTCTTACCTAAAGTACACACTCTCAGCTTCATACTGCTACAATATTGTCCATTTTGGCCTGGTAGAAACCAAGAAATAGAAATATTAAGATACGCCTTAGGCACCCTCTATATTGCCTTAGTCTAACATGGCTTCCGCTAAGTGAAAAAAAAGAGATTCACAAATTGTCCCTCATAGGGTTTAAATCTGAATTGATTAACTGATAACTTGTTCCTAAGTAATCTTCATACGAAAGTTTGATCATACAAAATATCATTCACTTTGAACAAGCAGAGAATTTATAATTGAATTAACGAAAATGATCAGCTAGCTGAGGCTTTACTATAGGTTCGGTAGGGGATTGGGGCTCTGGGCAAGGTACGATTTAGAAAATCATTTATTACGAGGATTTAACTTGGAATATATGTTTGGAGACATTAATTTGTCTAAACTACACAATTTAGAAAATTAAAAGTACTCAGTGAATAATTTGGCATATTTCGCCATAGCTAAAACATCTTCTTCAAAATGATTTCTTTGAGGCTTTCAGCATTGAATCAATGACCGGGGACTTAGATTAAGGTAATCTACACTGTCTGAGGTTTGTTCATACGACATATCATTCACTTTGAACCAGCGGTTAATTTAGAAATTAATTAACAAAGATGGTTGCCTAGCTGCGGATTTACTGTGGGTGCGGTAGGGGAGTGGTGCGCTGGTCAGGACACGATTAAGAAAATCATTTTTAGGAGGATATAACTTGAATTTTTGATTGGAGACATTAATATTCATAAACAACAGATCCCTAGCTTTCTTCTCATATTTATACATATTGTCCTTTTTGGACGAGTTGGGGCCGAGTTACTAATATAGAAAATTGAAATCACTCAGTGAATACAATTTTCATGATTTCAAAAATCTTTTTTAATAGGTTCTCACTTGAAATATATGATTGGAGACATTAAAATTCATCAATTGCAGATTCTCAGCTTTCTTCTGATATATATATATATATATATATATATATATATATATATATATATATATATATTGTCACTTTCGGACGAGTTGGGACTTGGATATTGATTTTAGAAAATTAGATTCGAGCAGTGACTATATTGGCTTATCTCGCCATTCCTTCTACTATGGACTATCGACCACAGAATTACAGTGGTCTCTTCAAATTAATTTGCATAAGGATTCCAATGGAGTTTGAGCATTACAAGGCTACATTTGGTTATCTCCCACACTCTAAGGATCATCTACAAAAACAATTGTAGTTCATATCGATGCACTTCAGAGGTGAATCAGAGAATAGCACTATGTGCTTAGTAATACATACGGGGAATTTTTTTTATAGAAGAAAATGGCTTTTTACATGCTTTTTGGGCCATAAAAGCCCAGACTTTGCTTACAGACAGGTAAAACTATATATGGCAGGAAAGCTCTCTTTATGGCTCATGTACTGGTCATAACTATATTCATTATTATTAAAATTATAACACTGGACATCTTTACAATTGAATTTTCACCCAATTCTGAATGTCGACCATTTATATAAATATGCCAATATACATTGTTTACGAGTATTTCTGCAGTGGTGTATAGATTTATGTGGAGCGTGACCATGTGACCACATTTGACCAGACACACCAGCCACATGGGACCAGGCACTCGCAAACTGACACATTCACAGCCAACATGCTTACCACCTCCTACATAATTAAAAGGTTTTGCTTAAACTTTCGTTATGTCCACAGGGGTGATACATAGACTTGTGCCTTAGCGCCTTTTAACAAGCTAGATATTCTAACATCCAAGTTTTTCAACGCTAATGTCATTGGTGCAGACTATATTACAGGAATACTCATCAGAATTTGACAGTACATGGATTAATTTTATAAGATAGGAAGAAAGAAGTCAATCATATTTATGTTTTGGAAATGAAAGTGGTGTTTAATCCTCTAAATGATGTTAACTTGAGAATGAATGTAGTTTTAATAACAGAAACCTTACAGGAGATTATTGAATTTCTGTTATACATTTTGATGAAGTTAACTCCTGCATTCTATTCACTGATTTGCTGCTGATATTGGAATTATTCTGAGTGTATATCTGATGTTTTTATATTTACAGTTCAATACTGTAAACTGACCGTAGATTGGGTGGATTATAGTTCTGAATACGTTTACAGTTGAATACTATTTTGTGATACCAAATATACGGTATGCAACTGGGGATACGATTACGGTAGTATCCTGTATATCTTAATGACTCTTTTACAGTATGGTCTCGAATAATAGTGTGTGTATTCTCCTTGGAGTTGACTCAATGCAATATATGTGCATTCACTCAGATATTACTAAGTGTCCACTTCTCAGAGAATACATCCATGCACTAGTATCCAAAACCAATTAATATTCTAAATTCACACATGCTATTGCTTCCCGAGTAGGCCCAAATGCGAATACTCTTTGTCTGGTCAGCAGCATCTTACAAGCAGAGTCATCTCAATGATTCCTCGTCTTAAATCCTGAATCTATTGACTTTCGGCGTTCCACTCTCTGCCAGGTGGCACGCGTGTTAATGTGACGTCAGTGAAATGCCAGATGGCGCCTGTCGATTCCGGTTCCGGTTTTTAACGAAAAATAGATTAACGTTGTTCGTTTTACTGCCGTCCAGTTTAGTAGTGAAGTTTCAAGTCCAGGGCCGGGTTTATGTCAAGGGAAGGGAGGGCTTACCTAAACATGTATCTGCCGTGAATAACTCCATACACACCCCCACCCCTCCCCCGATAGGCTTCTGGTTAGCACTACAGTTTACGGAATGAAATTTCAATTCAATGATCAGGCGGCACGTGTGTGTGCTTTCGGGGTCATCGAGTATAATAGGTGTTTTTTTGGTAGATGGAAACGCCACATTACTACCACTCTGACTTCTACATACAATGATGCTATGTTTACAACATCACTCCGACAGACCTGGCAGTGAATTTTCCTTGGGCCCGTACTCTGTCGGGTTTGTCCTAGGATTTCAAATCATAAGTCAACTTGCCTGTCGGGGAGCTGACAGGAAACGTAAGTTCTGTCTGAAAAAACAGCATGGTAGTCGATTCCTGGTAGCCCCCTCCCCCTCCGTGGCTAAGCATCAAATCATGTCATTGTACTTTGCCTCAAGTCACCTTAAAACAACAGGCCGCGAGATGGGCGCTTCTGGATAGCACTAAGCCTATAGGGCCGTAGTCCACCAGGATATTCATTCGACTTCCAACAGTCACATTGAGAGAAAATGTTAAATAATATACATGCAAACCACTGGAGCAGGTGAACAACTCTAAATGGTTTTATTTTCAAAAGAATTCTTTATGAAACCTATCCACTTTTGTTTTACAACAGTGAATTATGGGAATGTGTACAAGTAGATTCTTTATCATATATATGAAATATAAAGGACGTTTATTTGAATATAAGCACCCGAAGCTGCTCAATGAAGATACCAGGTGGGGCTTCAGTCGGAACCAGGATTAGTGTCCCCTCCACTAGGTGGCACCTCAACTACCTGGTAGGTGAGACACAGGACCTCACACCTATACCGACCGCCACAGAGCACACACAGAGACAAACTTCTTTTTTTTATGTCGGCGAAGCTTATTATTTCATATTATTCTTGTGATTCATATATATATCATAATAAATATGATTAACGCCAATTACGGAGTCCATCATTACTTCATGTTTCATTCGTTGTCATTCAAGTGCTGTCAAATTCTGAATATCGATCATATATATATATATATATATATATATATATATATATATATATATGATCGATATTCAGAATTTGACAGCACTTCAGTTTTAGATATGTCCAGTGTTATATCTCTAATAATAATGAATATATCTATGAATTATTATGACCATTGCATGCTCCCTGAAGAGAGCTTCCCTGCCATACATACTTTTACCTATCTGTTAGCAATATCTGGGCTATAATGGCCAAAAAAACATGTAAAAATGCCCTTTTTTCCATAGAAATTTCCATTTTTATTATAAGATCTATCGTCTACACTTTACAAAAAAAACTACTCAGATTCATTACTAAACTAGTTTTACAATAAAATAACATTACAAAGTAGACAAAAACAGGAAATTGAATAGTTTTGCCAAGAAATTCCCATTATTTTCATTAATATTTGTATTGGCTAAAATTGAATTCTGCCTCCGTGTACATCACTAAGGAGAGTGAAATACCTGGTTTATAGTGGTTTACAATATATCTTTTTGTATCTAACAAATAAAGAAAAAATACCTCTGGGCCATGCCTAAATATAATTGATAAAAAATAGTTGTAGTAGGAGAAGCATGGCATTAATGGATTTGGAGCCCTAAAATATGCTTCTGCCTCCGTGTACACACATATTTATTAATATTTCTATAAGATCTGCAGATACAATTTGAGAAAGATATAATATGAGTAGCATATGACTACATCTGTCCATGTGTAAAATTAAATTAAAATCCTACCACACATTATGGGGTTATATTGAAAAATAATATACACGGAGACAGACTCTGCCTCCGTGTATATAGGATTATGTCTGTTTTCAAACCAGAAATTGGTCTGACATTGGTCTTAGTGTTGGTAGGTGTTGCTGTCGGTGTTGGTTAATAGATGTGATTGTTGATGTTGATAGGTATTGGTGTTGGTGCCATAAAAATGTACTTCTGCCTCCGTGTACACACATATTTATCAATGTTTCCATAAGAACTGCTAATATTATTTTAAAAGGATACAATATGAGTATATTATGACCACATCTGTCCCTGTGTGAAATTGCATAAAAATACCTAGGACAATTATGGAGTTATAGTGGAAAATTGTGTACACGGAGGCAGATTCTACCTCCATGTACACCCTTATGCCTCCGTGTACATAGATTTATCTCTCTTCTCAATCCAAAAATGGGCCTGCTGCCACACCAACACTCACCACAACTTGAAGCCACACCAATCAATACCTAATCCAAATGATAGCAACACCTATTACCATCCAATATCCGCCAACACCAACACCCATTCACACCAACACTTCACATAACAAACACCTAAAGACACAATCATATCAAATTATTTGGGGGTCTCAGTTGCATCAGCCAACTCTGTGGAGTCATAAGTTAGGCATCAGGCAATCTTGCTGGAGGTTGGGTGTTCAAACCCGGTGCTGGCACATCATTTCCACCTACCAAAGGTGAACAGAATTTTGTTGTGAGTGTGGGTCCTCACTCAACAGTCCTCACTCACCAGTCCTCACTCACCAGCCCTCACTCACCAGTCCTCAATCAACAGTTCTCAATCAACAGTCCTCACTCACCAGTCCTCACTCACCAGCCCTCACTCACCAGTCCTCACTCACCAGTCCTCACTCACCAGTCCTCACTCACCAGTCCTCACTCACCAGTCCTCACTCACCAGTACTCACTCACCAGTCCTCAATCACCAGAACTCACTCACAAGTCCTCACTCACCAGCCCTCACTCACCAGTCCTCACTTACCAGCCCTCACTCACCAGCCCTCACTCACCAGTCCTCACTCACCAGTCCTCACTCACCAGTCCTCACTCACCAGTCCTCACTCACCAGTCCTCACTCACCAGTACTCACTCACCAGTCCTCAATCACCAGAACTCACTCACACGTCCTCACTCACCAGTCCTCACTCACCAGCCCTCACTCACCAGCCCTCACTCACCAGTCCTCACTCACCAGTCCTCACTCACCAGATCACATTTAACAGTCCTCATTCAACAGTCTGCATTCAACAGTCCTCACTCACAAGTCCTCACTCACGAGTCTGTACTCGACAGTCCTCACTCATCAACCCTCTGTCACCAGTCCTCACTCACCAGTCTGCACTCAATAGTCCTCGCCCAATAGTCCTCACTCAAAAAACCTCACCCAATAGTTCTCACCAGTTCTCACTCATCTACCAGTACTTCCCAGTCACTTAGCTCTAAGACACCTCTAAGACACCTCTAAGACACCTTGACAATTTGAGCTAAGGTACCCTAAGATATCTTAAGATAATCTTGACTAAAACAGCTCAAACACCCCTAAGTTGTCTCAGCCTAAGATATTTCTGGTTTATAGCACACTTTGGTCTTGAGACGGTCTTAGCCTAAAATTATCTTGACTAAAAAACACTGCCCAGGATCCTACGGGAACTGCCACAATCCACAGCAATTGACTGCAATTCACTGCAAGTGATTGGGGAAGGCACCATAATCTACCGGGATCACAACGTTAGTCGTCGTATGGCATGCCGCATGGCAACACCACGTGGACACTATGGCAACACCACGCCGACACTATATGGCAACACCACGTCAACACTATGGCAGCACCACGTCGACCTATGGCAAACTCAACGTGTGCCTTAAGTCGATGGGATAATTGGGGGTGAGTGGAGCAAAGGCCATAAAAAGGTCATAAAAAGTCCACGTTCACTTATGGATTGAGGAAAATTTTACTTCCGGGACTGTCGGGGTGATGGAGTAAATGTAGCATAACAATTAATATCACAGGAATAACTTTGGAGTTTCTGCATAATTAATATCTCCGTAATGTATCCTTCCAACATCATTCCCCCACACGTTCCACCCCATGCGCCTCATCCATGGGGATGCCATGTCACATTGCCTTGCTGCATCTATGGAATGGTGTATGGCATTGCCCTTCCGTATCTGCAACGATGCCATATGGTATTGGACTGCCAGAGTATGGTTTTAATAACCTCCCAACACCATTGTCTCATTCCTCGACTTCAAACGCCCCCAATCCACCCTATACACCCCTGCACTCTCTCTGGGCAATCACTACTACCCGCCCCTACTACCATCTCCTGCCTCTAAAGTATCACCACCACCCTCTCCACCCTAATGCTCTCTGCTCGGGGCCTTCTGCTCGCTATCTGCACCCCGCCATCCGCTGCTCGTCTTACCAGGCAGACCGTCGCCGGGCCGGGGAGCCCCGAGCGCCGCCCGGGAAACCTGACCAGAATGCAGATACGCGTCTTCGTGTCTCCTCACGTATCAGAGTTATTAGAACTGACTGCATCTCGGGTTGGTTTTTCCCTCTGGTGAGATTTCCATTCTTGGTACGATCCGGTAAAAATCGGTCGGTGATGGGGACCCCCAAAGAAATTATTGTCGGAAACAATGAAGCTACGTTAAAACTAAGATGCTACATGTCCTACTGAGCAATTTATGGAGCAGTTACCAATTCCTCCTATAACAAAATCAACCTGTTTTTCTTTTTATTGGTTGTGTGTTTCGTTAGTCGATGGTGCCACATTCCACAATTATCGGTACTGAAATCGGTTGCCGTCAGTCTGGTTCCCTAGTTTTAATTGACCAATATCTTATTGACAGTACTACATAATTGGTTGGCGGTAGATTTCCCTGCATCAAAGTCTGTTGTGAGCACAGCATTCGCAATGTTGGTGTTATTTGAGCACCAGGACAGGCCCGGTTTTTGTTTGAGAATGGACTTCGATTCAAAGATGTACACAATGGATGCAATCTATCAATGATACGCTGGTCCTATAAGCAGCACCATTTTGATTTTCATGCAGTGACAAAAAGGCAGACTCATATAGTGAGATTATATAAGATCGAGATAACAGGCTAAAAGGAGACTCGAACACCAGACCCTGTAATCTATACATGTGTAAACAACTGCCACAATGGAAGGCCCCCCTTGTGGTAAATTATGTGCTCTGTGCTATGGCGCTGCATAGCACCAAGAGACGGAGAGTGTGAGCACAGCCAGACACAGGAGTGTATATCAGTACAAATGGACCAGCAGGGATGCGCTGAGGTAAGGAGGTAGGTATGATAACACACGTAAGAATTAACGTGTCGAGTGCTAGTTGGTTAAACAGGTGTCTATATGAAGTATGACTTGCATGCAGCACCAGAGAGATCAGCGTAGAGAGATCAGAGTGAGCAATTAAGCTGTATAGGGAGTGAGACGCATCTACTACCAGCTGTCACCCAAGGCCTTTACACCAATAGAAGGTATATCTGGTGGACTGAACACTGTGGAGTAGAGACGGTGGCCCAGCTGGCCCATCCTGTATACGTTCTGAAAGTCTTCTAGGTACTGGTCTACAGTGTTCAACAACAGCGCAGTCTATTACGAGGTCTTGACTTGTATAATCTGAGACTATTTCATCTACATTTACCGTATTATTAGTGGCATAGTGAAGTTATGTTGAATATCACAAATTGGAGATATAGAATTATGAAAAGGATTAATGCAAGAGTTATTGACTGGAATTAAACCACAGTTATATTTTTGATTCTATTTCGGCAATCTGAATAACTTGGACTCTCTTATTAACCATATCTATTGAGTAAATATATGTCCAATTTTATTCACAAAAACGAATATTTTGTAAGACGATGCCTGAAGCCATTACCCGGCCATCCCTTGAGGCATCACCCGGCCAGCCACGCCTCAAGGCATCACCCGGAGCGAATAGTTGAAGGTTTTGTAACAAGTGACTTAAAATATCTATACTCCAAATACGTTGAATGTAATCACTCGACCTTGAACTGTTCTAAATTATTTAGATCTAATAAACATGAATATTTGGATTTGTTGTGCCTCGTGTCAATATTTGTGAGGTTACTCTGTCTTTCTGGCACCATGCGGAAAGAATGAAGGAGGATTAACAAACTTTACCAACTTTACCATAATATTTGATTAAGATCTTAATTATAAGAAGTGCACAAACATAGGGATATATGTAGACATCATTAATATGAATACCTTCTGATAATCGTCCGAGCTGGCTTACTCCTTGAATTCAGATGAATTAATATAACAAGATGCTTATGATATAAGATTACTCTATGACATAATTAGTCATGAATGGGGAATATAAATGAAGACAATTTTAAAGGACAACTTAGGGCACCATTAACTGTGCATACAGGGAACCTATGATATACGGAGCCAGAGTTAGGATACCTCACTAAAATATGTTCTGAGTTGTTTTGGTGTGTCTTTAAATACCAAGTTCGAAGAGCGAGGTTAACGTCCAAACACCAGACTCATTATTCAATGATGAACATAGCATTTGTTTATAGATATAGAGGAGGCTTTCATTGTATGAACAGCTTGTGTTGACCGCGTGATTCTCTACTGCCTATCTCCTGCGTCCCCGCTGGCTTTACGGTGGCGCCCCCGCGTGACGAGCGGAACTTGGCGGCGTATGGCGGGTGGCGTACGACCTACGTCGGACGGCGTACGACGGACGCACGGCGACTACATCGGGCGGCGTACGACGAGTGGCGGACGGCGTACGGCGGACGGCGGCTGGCGGACGGCTTAGGTGGGCTCCAGGCGCTGTCAGCGAGTGGCTCGCCCCACGAACTGCCGTCGCCGACTGACTCACTCACTCACACTCCCAGGCCGTCTGCCAGTCAGTCGGCCGGGCGCCGCCACGGAGCAAGCACCGTACCGCAAGCCACTCACCAGATACCTGGCTACCGGGCATTTTATACTGCAATCCTCCTGACCACGCGATGGGCCAACTGCCTACACAACGCGCACACTGAGCTGGATGGTTGCTTACCGCTAGCTACACTGTGTGATCTGTATCTGACAGCCTCTCTTACTGGAGCCCTGTGGTCCCAGGCTGAGCAGGTCGGGAGCTGCTCGGGGGACGATGGATCAATCTCTCCGCGCACATGTGGCTTCCTCGAGCTTTCCGCCTGTTGTATATAGGACACCGTAGGCGGCGGCGTTCATAGTAGTAGTAGTCTGAGAAGGAGTATTACCACCCCAGCAACTGTGAGCAAAAGGACCAGAGGAGGGACGAAGGCGGCATGGGAAAGCCACAGCAGACCTCCTACGTTGTGGGATTATTACGCCCTGAAGAAGTGTGATTACTACCCACACTGTGAGCAGCTCAGTGGGCAGCGTGCGGCGCCCGCCTGCACCCTGCCACACCTACTCCTCCTAACCGCCTCTGCTCAATCTTCCTACAGCGGATGGTGACTGTGGTAGTCCTCCCACATACAACGTGGTATACCCGCCGTGTGAGCTGCTCAGAGCTACTCGGGACATCTCAGGCGGGAATCGTGTGTGTTGTGTGTAGGCAGGAGTTTTGATATTGCATGGAAAACAACAGTTTGCCTAATGTCCTAAGCTCAAGGATGAGTGTATCTATAGACAACTCGTTTAGGTTTATTTGTCTAAGGTGTACTTGCTAAAGCAGCATATACATCATTACATATACGATCATGTAGAAAGCCACTGCCTAGTCCCGCTGTATTCTCCTTACACTCACACACAACACGCCTATTCACACAGTAGACCCCACAGCCAAACAATTAAAAAAATTAAAACTAGTCTACTATCCTAGGGAAGGGTAAAATCACTTTACAACAAAGTGCAGTAGAAGCAGATACTGAAGTCTCATTCTTCACCGGCTACTAGTCCGTCAACACCTGTCAGAGCCTGCCGGCCACCTGGATAATCTCCACCTGGAGTGCGACACCAGTCACTTCTCCAGTAAGCTAATCTAGAGGCACCCTGGAGTGTCAATGCCTCAATCGTTCCTGCCCTACTTGGATGTAAGCCTTACCTGGGCCTGGATGCCCTGTGGATACCTGGATATACGGTAGGACCCGAGGGAGGCGCAACGGCGAGCTGCTCAGTGGGTGAGGAGAGCATGTGGAGGAGCGCACTACGTCTGCCATGAAGCCAGCCGGCACCCGCAACCCCACCACAGTGAGTACCGCACACAACTATTAACTATCAGTGCATGGAGAAGCGGTTTATTCATCTATACACCACCGCGTTAACCCACACAAAGGCCGTATATGTAAATGTTCACATATGAATACGCCCCTTTTGTGCGCCTGCATAAGCAGCGTATACAATTTAGTTTTTGTGTGTATACCCAAGTCTAGTGACTTTGTTTGCCGCCCAGTTCATGTGTATACAGATAGTACGATGGGAGGGGTATCTGGACTCAAATGAGATTCTCATCGAGTAGTACAAAAGAAGGTAGACAGTGATAATTACAATAAATATAGGATTAATCCAATTATCAGATATAACAAGTAGACAATACCAGATTACCAGAGTAAATCAGATTACCATAGGTTCACAATAGGTTTATCAGGGGATCTTACTCATAAGAATTGCCTTTTGGTTTTGTTTAAAGTCTTTGATAGTCTCAAATGTTCGTTGATTTGGAGGCAGATCATTCCATAATTTAGCTCCATAAAAACTTACACTCTTAGTATAAGTGTTATTCATTGGTTTGTGTATCTTAAAAAGTGGAGCTTGGGAAGCTCTGGTACATCTTGTGGGGTTTTGCAACAATTCACGATTTTCCAAATTTGTCGCCATGAAATTCAGGATGTGAAAATTTCTACGATCATTTAAATAAGGAATCTGTACAGATCTGTGTAATTCCACATATGGGTGCGGGAGTGGGATTTAGTAATGATGCGAAGAGCAGCGTTTTGGATATGTTGAATTTTTGCAAGGTCCTCTTTATTACAACATGCATAGAAAATATCACCATAGTCAATAATTGGTAAAATAAGACTTTTATAAATAGTTTTCATAGCGTGTTCTGTTAGATAGGGGCTAATTTTCTTTAGGATATATAATTTATGGCCCGCCTGTTTTAAAATGTTGTTTATATGGCAAGAAAATTTCATTTGTTGCACCGGACTTGGATAATGGCAAATGAAATAAAAACAACAGGGGTGTTCCCTGAGTGCAGACGTCGGAATTATTGGACAGGCGTAAATATGCGTAAACATAACTCCAACTGGCCTAGTACGAGTACATACTGAAACTGGCATATATATGATGAAAAATAGGACATAGCTATTCACCCCAGAGGAGACATATACGCGGAAAATAAAAAAAACGTAAACTGAAATTGTAAACTATTTGATAAGGAGACGGAATATAAGGAATATACGGAGACTGGAGTTCCTATCTTCGCACGTGGAAAATACCCGGTGAAATCGGCGATCAGATAAACCTCTGCCTTCGGTATCGGTTCATCTGATCACCGATTTTACCAGTTCTTCTGGTTCAAATGATTCCTATAGTATGTATTTAGGGTGAATTTCGTTTCTTTTTAGTTTTTTGTCAATTCTAAATAGGTGCACTCTTAGTGGCTGCCATTTTGGTTTCCATGGTTTTAGTCACAATATATCATATCCCGTACAGCACCTAGGTGTCGTTTGGGTATAAAATCGGCATGGATATGAGCAGGTAGTATTTGCAGGTGATATGACCACAGGTACATAATATTATGATATTCATTACTAACATAAGAGGCATGCGCAGCGCTAGTATGAGTACATACAAATAATGCTAAAACCTAGTGAAACGGACTTTGACTATATAATGGTCATAACTAGTTGAGAAAAAATTCATATCTGAGTTCACGTATGTAGCTTGCAAGCATATTAGCATCAGTCCTTGTTTCATCCCAATACCAAATAGTAGTGGTAAGTATCAGAGTAAGAAACAGCTCAGACCATCCTTGAAGTCAGCTCCCCAAGGTCCAGGGCGGGGCTGATTATGTAGAGAGAGGAGGCATTAGAAGCCGGGACTCCCAAGTCACATATTCTCTCCTTGGGGACACCTGCCTTCCAAAAAATGCTTGCCCTCCCTCTCCTGAAGATGTGGAGCGCCAGGGGGGGGGGGGGGTTGTCTAGGGGGGGGGGGGGATTGTCCACCCCCACCACTTTTAGTGTAGTCAACACACCAGCAGTAAAGGCTCGTGAGAGAGTGTAGGTCTAGGTTGGTAGAGATTAGTAAAGCTGGGCCATCAGGAGGCACATCCATTGTCATCAGATAAGAGTTCACAGAGGTCCGAGTTGGTCATACACTGTGTCCTTTGCTGCAATGAAGTGGCAGAGTTCTCTTCCTTGACATGAACCGGTTTATCTTTGACCAGCAGATGGTTAAGGAGCAGCCATCTGCTGATTGCGTAATACTTCAAAAGATTCTGCGGAAGAGCATAGAACATCATTAACGTGCCTGTTTTGCTGCATGCCTCGGAGTAGATTTGTATAGACCCTGTAGTAGCAATGTCAAAAGAGCAAGGGTAATTGGCTCCTTCCTTCGCACTGAGTCACCTATCATCCATCGGGCTCCTTTAATTGTCAGCTGATTGCGGTAGTTGTCTTTTACCGTGTCTGGGAAACCCCTCTTCTTGTGAAGGTGTAGAATGATACCCAAATATTGCTTAATTGATGGGAACTTTAACCTTTTAGATAGACATGCTACATACCTCATTAGAGTCATGGGTATTAGAAAATGCAAAGTATGACTTTCTATGCATGGAGTCCATCGTCACTCACCCTATTTACGGCATCTACCGGCACATTAGAAAATATTGGGTAGTATACTACCTTCTCATAGACCAAAAACCTTGTGCATCTTTTGCTGCGCCTTTATCAATGATAGCTACAGCTTGTTGGTTATATGAATAAACAGTCACCAACCTATTTCACCACCTGTTACAAAATAATCTGGCTGCTGGTTCCAGTGCTAGTGCCTCCAGATAATTCACCGGCAGATTCTTCAAATCTGGACAGTCCTCCCATTTTACATGAAACCACTGTTACATACCCTCAGCTCCACTAAGGCATGCATCTATCATGATTGGAATGTATTTGTGCGTCTCCAGCAGGGGGACTCGGCCATTGAATACAACCAAGAAATCCAACCTCTATGCAGGGTCTACATGCATAGATCCTGCTATCTGAGTCTGATCCCCGACCTCCATGGATACAATTTGAGGCCCAGCTGAGTCTCCCGACAAGAAACTCCAGGAACCATTTAGACAATGACCTGTTTAGATAACCTTAATGTATTCGACTTTACGCATATAAGGGGATATCTTTAGGGCACTTAAACTCCCAGAATACCATAAAAAAGCGATATGAAGTGTGTAATATGTTGAATAGAATGGATGTATTCACAATAAGTGATACATGATTTAAGGATATCTATAGTAATTCCTGAGTCGAATGGGAAGGAGGACAACTATGTAGGTGGGATCAAACTGACAAGATTGGCGGGGGAGTTGTATGTTACGTCAAGAATTGCTTAGCGCGCCACACAATACTTGAGGATAGGTATAGTATTATAAATAGTGATATAGAATGACTTGACAAAGGCCATTAACGCAGCCGAAACGTTGTACCATTGTTCTAATAAAAAGCCATCATCTAAACCGAATTGGGCAGCTGTTGAGTTGTACTTGTCTAAAGCTATCAGTAATATAGAATGTATTACTCTTTATATTAACAAACCTTGCACTAAGCCAATGCTAGTTTGTTGCATCTACTTCCCGCATGGCAGATCGTCACAAGCCTCCATCGATTACTTAACCACGATTATTTATAAAAGATGATAAATACAGAAGTGGGGGATAATGGATTCTAGGGGACTTCATTATTAATTCTTTAAAGTCCAACCCTGATCTCAACAAACTCACTGACTTCCGTCATGATTATGGTTTGAAAAGATTAATAAACCAATGTACTCGGCCATCTGGAGGTAACGGGTCCGGAATAGACAACATCCTAACTGACAGTTACAACGTAAGCAATTCTGGAGTACTGAATTTCCTAGTAAATGATCACCTGCCTGTCTATGCGATTAAACGAACAACTAAACAATATATTGAGGTCACGGGTGGGTCATACAGCACCACAGTGTAGATAATCTGGATGATTGGTTAACCCTAGCAACGCGTGCGCGGCCGTCACTCAGTGCGACAAACAATTAAACTCTCATTTATTGTTCCTCAAATGGTTCCCAAGAAGCGGCCGTTTATCACATCTACTATCAAAATACACCTACTGAAAGCTGATATTCAGGACTTTCCTGTGAATATAGATATAAGAAAAATAGAGGAATAATTCATTTAGATTGTTCACTTGATTTCAAAGGAATTGGCCTGGGCCTTCACCCTTGTCTATGGCACCTGCTCTGTCAGACACAGTGTTTATTTCAGCCATTTGCTGAGTTCTTCTGCCAATTTCAGTGCCAAAACACAATTTCAGGCAATCAGAGGATGTATTGGGCTTCATTTTAGTACTCGCACGAAATTTCTATGACCAAAAGAACTTGATCAAGCACCATACATAGAGGATTAATTTGATGTATGATATGCCATAGTTTGATAGATGTAAAAGGTCAGCATCTTGAAATAACTACACTGAAAAACTGAGTTTATCAATTCTCTGATCCATCTGAAGACATCAGGTTCAAGATAAATTATGCAAATTAGCTGTCAAAATTCCTATTTACAAGTCAAAGATATGTTTTGCCTTGTATGAAATGATCTAGATTAGAGTGGAGTATTATTTGAGTGTTTTTTTGCAGAATCTATAGATCATTATTACAGATTTCCCCATTAATATGCAAATTAACTATGACATCATCAATATACATGAAAATAAATATCTCAATTGGATTCAGCATGTGAAAATACCCCTTTCTGCTAAATATCATTTCCCTATCAACAATATCTAGAGAGTTATTGTAATAAATCTGTTCATCTGTGCTAATCATTATGTGGTGCCATGCCTTCTACTGCCATGTTTTCTATAATCTTGAGTTCCTCAAATTAAATCCTAATTTGACTAGATTTCCCTCCATAATTCTTGAGCTACTTGACCGATTTTAGAAATGCAAGTACCTTTGTAATCCTCTCTTTCCAGGCTATCTTTTGCATACATTAGTCTAATTATAGATATGAAATTTAATTTTTCATTCGCGTAGCTAGTTAACCCATACTAACTTGGAAGAATATAATGTTTTGGACGGCCCTAATGCACAATGGGAATTTTGTTATCAGTTTTAACAGAATATTTGGATCATTACTGCCCCTATGGCACTCGGCATATGCAGGACAAGGACGTACCATGGATGAATAATGATATTCGTGGCTTAATCGATGAGAGGTCTACAGCGTTAAGAAATTACAACTCCAGTAATGAAGTAACCGAGCTTCAGAGAGCTAAAGCACTTAAACGTGAGATTAGACAGATGATAAGAAATGCAAAGGCTGACTATATTAGGGATAGCTGCGCAATTACCACTATGTGTCCCAGATTTGTCAGTTGAGTAATAGTCCGTCAACATTTCGGTTAAGTTACCAACTTCTGTAAATACAGGTATCGACAGTTCATCAGGTAGTACAATGATTGATTAACACTTCAAATATGTCCTACGTTTCGGCCAAAGAGGATGTGACCTTCACCAGGGCCGGAAGAATAGTGAGCTGATAGTGAGGAGGATCCAACCTATATCATCTTTGGTATCTAAGGCAACCAGGAAGTAGTAGTAGTCAAGGTAATCTGAAATTATTGGATTTATTCTGAATTATGAGTTACTTATATGGCCCTTGAGTTAGATAGTTTGGTATCATTTCAAAGATCGGATAACAATTATGTGGATGTATAATAGATCTCTAAAAAGTATCTATAAAATCATCAGATGAATGCAGTTAATTCATTTTCACAGGAGAGATATTTTAAAGTGAATAAAGATCTGATTATTTTCAACTCAAGTGTTGGTCATTATTGAAGCAGTTAAAATTGTCAGTTCAATATTATCTTTCAGTGTTCATAGTTCAATTGTGGAGTTGCCAAAATCTTCTGCTAATTTCGTACTGTATGTGCGTATAATGTGTTTCAAAATGATAACAATTTGATACAATATCTGTGCGTTTTCCGCCGGCAGATGTAAACTCGGCCTAAGTCACCGAGGACAGCCTTAGGTCTATTGCCGAACAGAATTATAATCATAATACAACGGGGAACTGGGCCAAAGAACACATTTTCATTTAGAGCTGGCTGATGCTTGCAAGCCTGTCATAAAGCCTGGTGATATTCTATCTCAGTCCCATCTCCCTCCTCATCGTGCTTCTCCGCACTATTGTCAATACGTCCTAATTCCCGTCTCTCATGGCTACACCATTATGTAAGCAATACATATCGTTCTATTATGATCCCTTACTCACTCACCATGTGAATGCTAATTCAAATGGGTGTTAAATCAGGCACCTTATCCTATACTTAGAAGGAGACTCACGAGATGAAACTAACCTGGGGCCCGTTTAATAATCTAGGCTCGTACATGTAGATCCTTTTCTGTATGCCATAGAGACCCAGGGACGATGTGGGGCAACTTTATTCAACACTTATGGACGACCTTATGGACGTCTAATGCTTTCTTAGCGAACGGACTTACATATTCTTAAACGATAACCCTTGTACGACGTACAGGAAAGGGTCTTCATGTACAATCCTAGGTTATTAAACGGGCCCCTGTTCTGTACTTCAACGAGTCTGGCCACAGAGTGATTCGTGATTCGTAGTGGTCAAACGAAGTAGAGTGCGGACCAAGTTATCTTCATCTTCTGGTTTTAACCCGTATACATGATCAGGAACATTATTAATTAATAATATGACTCACCCAATTAGCCATTTGGTATTGGGTACACTACATCTATGGCCGTGGAATATGAGTTCCTAATGTTAAGCCTATGGAGAAAATACCGGGACGAGATACCTAAAATAGATGAAAACATTAGTAGATACACCATCTATTCCATAGTGTAGATACTAACATACCCACATGTTTATCCTGTGATACTGCTACTGTTTTGCTCAACTATATACTGCCTCGTAAAGATCACTATGCACAGGGGTTTGTTATATAAATCCAAATTGATCATCATCTAGGGCCATTGCTACTGAGCATTGAATCTCGTGATACTAGTGAGATTATCTCAGTATTGTAATTATAATTCTTAATGAACTCTATTATTATATTAGATTTCTTTTTCAAATTCTCTCCTGGAATTCCTCACAAGAGCCCCTTTTCTAGTATTTCATGGAAGACGAATAGTCTTTATTCCATGGAATTCGGAACAATCCTATAGTCTCATAAACTGATGCTGAGTGGTGAACGATCGTCCAGTTCCATACTGACCATTCAGTAACATTCAATTACCTGTTTCCTGTTTGGCAGGCATCATACTTCAGAGGACTGGCTTTAATTACCTGACAAATCAGTTTAATTAAGAAGTATAGTATCGAAATAGATCATTACTTGTTCCCATATTTTATACTCCAGATCAACTTTAGTGCAAGTATCGCCGACATTTCGAACACAAAATTGCCACTATCTCTGAAACACGAACCCGGTAACCTGTACAACGGAATGTGACCCAGTCTGACTACCACCCCACTCCCCTGGAGTAACCCCCGCCACCACACCGCCCAACAGGGGGCTGTCGGGGGCAGGTGTTACAGCCTCCAGGCACTTCCCGAGCGGCTCCCGGCTTAGCGGGGGTTAAGGGCGCTAATCTGAGGATAATCCCCGCTCCATGTAGGTGTAATGGGGACTCCCTGTAGAGCCTGATGAGGCAATAATCTGACAGAAATGGTTTTATCGTGTCACGGTCGAGGACCACCTCCCCACAAGATAATCTATGAAGGACGATGATTTACACTCTCCCAACACAGATTTGCGTGGGTCGGGGATGAGGTACGATGATTTTCACTGTCCCGCCACAGGCTTTGCGTGTGTGTGTGTGGGGGTGGGGGGGGGGGGGGTGGGGGGGGGGTAGGGTGTTAGATAGGCTACGCAGATAATTATAACCAGGTTGTTAAATGTCACTGGCCGGCCACCAATTTCATAATTTCTACTTAATTGTGCCCCTTGTTTAGCCAATGGGCAGAAACGATAATAGTGATGCACAAAGGTAAATAACAATGGTGACGTCAGTACCGCAGAATCTGAAGGTAAAGATGATATAAGACCGCTGGTATTTTCCCCCTATACACATAAACTCGTAACCCATGACGAATGGTGCACAACCCTCTGATACTAATATTAGAAGAAATACTTGTGCGCTACCCCCATAACCACCGACGTCCCTCCTTACAGTATAGATACACAAAAGGTAAACAGATCATATGTATTTTACTTGGGCCTACATTGACCTACAGTGTCCCTAAATGTGAACTTTCCACCTGCCAAAAAATAAAGACACCATTATTTCAGCACTGTGCAAAAGCCGGCCGATGGTTCTCCTTGGAAATTTATCCTTGCCAATAATTGTTATCTCTAGGGCCTGGCGTCCACAGAGCTCCCGATACCCTATATGTATATGATAGACCTTATATGATGCGTGCATCGGGGTGCATCCTCGGTCGTGTCGGCTACGGATTAAAGCTGTCCTTCCTACGCGATATAGATTTTGTATCTGGAGATGCATCATTATGCCTGTCGGAGTGTATCGGAGGCTCAGGGGACACCAGGCCTAAAAGTGCACACACCGTTACCACGTGACGACCAATTAAATCAGATTATAGGTGCTAGGCCAATTTCATTCATTATTTGTGTCTGGTGACATTTCGTCGGTGAGCCAAAATGTTCGTTATTGGTGCCTAAGATTAAAATGAAACTTTTGAGACAGAAATCGTTTACCTATATTTCTAATCCTCATTGCTATCTGACCATTATTCGACCAAACGTGTCGATTACTCAGTCATTGTTCAGTAATCGCTGGCAATAAACTGCTGGTGGAACGTCCGCATTACCCTTACACGGCACTCACCCACCTTATGCTTACATCATCGGAACAGCTGTAAGAAACGTGATTCATCAACCCAATCTTACCGACCCTGCCCCCATTTCACCCACCAACCCTTCCCCAATGCCTCTTCTGGGTAAGATCCGACTCGCCAAGGACGGGGCTGGATCCGTGCAGCTAGCAATAAGATGCCGATCCAACGGATCGCCTCTTGGAGTCAGAGCGTTCGAGGGGAGGGTGTTGGGCCTTAGATTGGATCCCTACACCAGCCTGCCAATAAGGATCGAGGCATAGTTCACGACGGGACGGAACCCAGCCCACCCACAGCCCGAGTAACAAGTCAGCTAACACCAAGCACAGGCCTAGCGCCTCCTACATCACTATAGCGACTAGTACAGTGAGGAGGGAAAGAATAGCAAAGATGTTCTAAGAATACGTCTGTATTTGGGCTGCATGGGGTTAAGAACCACGCTTTTAGAATATTGAGAATCATATGTATACACTCCCCGATATCATAACTAGCCATGTTAGTTCCTCCTATTCGATCGTGGGAGTCCAGTGTTCAAGTTCAGCGGCATCACTTTGACCGCCACGGCGGTCGCTTCTTCCGTATTTATGTCAAGAATATAATCAGTGTGCAAATAGTATAATCAACCTATTTGAATTATCCACATGAATTCAGCTCCAGATCTTCTATTCCGACAATCTTTTTAAACTTTTAAGGTTTTTATTTAGACTGGAGGTGTCAGCTTGGGTGATAAACACCCTATCTTCAGCTGGCTCCAGTAGCATGATCCGCGAACTGCTTCCAGATGTCCATTCTAGGACATGCATGAGGTCGTGTAGAGAGAATGTACATCGTGCAGATACAAGCTGATATGACAACTTATGGAAGAACGCCCACGTGGCGAATATGATATGTCCTGTTTTCGCTAGATGTATTTTGACACATGTTAATACTGAATAAAAAAACTAAAAAAAAAAAAAACTATAGGAGGACAATAACAACAATGGTATAGTGACAAAATTAGAACAGGAGAAAAATTATGACATAGTCATTCAATAAGATAAGTGATTGCTTTGTGTACAGAACTCTGCACCGTAACCTAGATACTAGTAAATTACTTAGATCGATATCTTGGGTGATTCAACGTCGCTTTGGCCCATTCATCTTTGCGGTTGGGATCCATAACTTAACCTAGCTTAATTCTAAGTAGCCTTTTCCTAGCAGCCTTGAAGGTAGCAAGATCCACTATTCGTCTGATTGCGGGTACTAGTTTATTCCAATAGGCTGCTGTTTTGTACTTGTCCAACGATATATCTTTGGACAATTCTATATCGGGTTCTAGTTTAAGTACAGGTGCTTCATGTAGTCTAGTGTTTCACTTACCTTTGTCCAAGTATTCATTAGAGAGTGTTCGTCTCAAAGCTGCGATGCTAAGATGTAGCTACCTTCTTTCTTTTAGCATGTTTAAGCTTGCTAATTTGTGTAGTTCAGGGGTTGGTTCGCATATTGCGAGCTTAAACATGTGTAAAGTCCCCTGTTTTGGAGTTGCTGTATCTTAGTGAGTAATGTGTCATTAGTATTATGAATCAAGGTGTTGGACTGTTCTAAGTCTGGTAGGACTTTTGTTTTGCAGATTGCAAGTGCTTGCTCCTTAGACAGGAATTTCCTAATGAAGGCTAATTGATGCAGCTTATGGGATGCTCGCGAGATCATTTTATCAATATGTAGAGAGTATGATAGATGTTTGTCCAAAGTGATGCCCAGGTAATCAAATTTTGGTACCTCTTCAATCCTGGATTCGTGCATGTAAAGGCTAACTGGGGGACATTTTGAACATTTTTGTTTTGTGCCATAAAGCATAGAAAGGGGTGTTTTGCCCTGACTGGTAAATGACAGCGTCATCAGCATAGAGTTTATATTTGCAGTAGTTTATGGCTGAGTTG
Organism: Alentia gelatinosa; assembly: GCA_950022655.1. Taxonomy (NCBI): domain Eukaryota; kingdom Metazoa; phylum Annelida; class Polychaeta; order Phyllodocida; family Polynoidae; genus Alentia; species Alentia gelatinosa. The sequence goes on from OX465582.1 coordinate 61,299,823, forward strand.
ATATTATTAATATAGATTGAGAAGAATAGGAGGCCTAAAATTAATCCCTGGGGGACTCCACTGACAATGTAATGGGTGTTAGAGTACTGTTGGTTAGTGTTCTTTGCTTTCTATCAGTAAGATAATCTTTGGACCAGTTTACTAATTTTTGACAAATGCCTATTTTCTGGAGTTTGTGAACAAGAATTTAGTGCTTAATAGTGTTGAATGCCTTGATCATGTCAATGTATGTGGCAATAGTTATTTCCCCCGTCATTCATGCCTTTTGATATGTCATCAGTTAATTCGGATGCTGAGGTATTAGTTGACTGTAGTTTCCTGAAACCCCCTTGTCTATTCAACAGATCAAAATCTTCCAGGAATTTGGTGATTTTCTTGTAGACTATTTTCTTTATGAGTTTTCCAGTTAGAGGCAAAAGTAATATGGGTCTTAAATTATTGACTTCATTCTTAAAATTCGGCTTTTTTAATGGTATGACTGTTGCGTTTTTCCAGCTTGTGGGGAATGATTCGGTTAAGAATGACTGCCTAAAAATGTGTAGTACTGGTGAGGACAACAAAACTGTCTTTTAGTACTCTGGCTGATATATTTTCAATAGACAACGATTTGTTTGTGTCAATACTTTTGACTACTTCCCTAACACCTTCTTCATCTATGTCTATGTCGAACACCCTGGCTTGGGATTCGATGCAGTCATCATACCAAGGTCTTTTAAATTTAGTAGCTAGGTTGCTCCCTATGTTTGCAACAATCTTATTTATATGCTCAGAGATGTCGTTCTCATGGATTTTGTCTTCGTTTGTGTTATTTATCAATGCAATCTTTTCAGATCAAATTTTTGGGGGCATTGGCTCAGCCATACTGTTCCAAAATTGTTTTGTTCTTTTGTAGTGCAGCTTTGAATGTAGTCTCTTTTAGCATTGATAATCAATTGCTTAACCTAATTTCTTTTGGTTGTGGTAAACCATGCTTTACGTTGTTGTTTACAGATATTAAACCCAAGAGATATACATAATGATGAACTAATAATGAAGTGTAAAATTCGAAGCCTTAAATTTCGGCGGATAGTACATACTTTAGGTCTAATAAAATGGTGGTCGAACAACACTGAAAACATTGATGTAAACAGAAACTACACGACAAGAAGAACTGATAAAGTTATTTTCAAAGAAAAACGACCAAGGAAAGAGAAATACAGGAAGAGTGCTTTATTTGTAGGTCTTAAATACTGGAACAAACTGGAATCTGAAACGCAAAAAAAGATCAAGATGGAGAATTTCAAAGAAGGTGTTAAATCAAACTTACTAGAAATTTTTGAGAGGGAAGATATTGATATTTTTGATTAAATATATGATACAAATGTAGAACTATTATTATGTTTGATCGTTGTCATCAGATAACAGTTATTTAGAACTATAAATAATGGTTTAATCTTTTTTTCTTTCTCTTGTACTTATTCTTATATTGTGTCCACTATTGTCCTTGTTGTATTATTTGTTGTATGCATCTGAGGAATGCTTGACTTGTTTGTCTCGGCTAAAACTGGGAAGAACGTCTTTGGACGACAGTTGGTGTCTGTATTGCTTGTCCTTTTCTGAATAAAAACATAAAAAAAAATCAAAAAAAATCTTCCAGTTTGTTACTTCTATAGACCTTATGACAAGCACGGTTTTTCTCCATTATGGCCTCAATTAGGTGGTTGCTAAACCAAGGCTCAAGGGGCATTGGCTCAGCCATACTGTTCCAAAATGCTTTTGTTCTTTTGTAGTGCAGCTTTGAATGAAGTCTCTTTTAGCATTGATAATCAATTGCTTAACCTGATTTCTTTTGGTTGTGGCATAGGTCCAATCTTCCAGTTTATTACTTCTATAAGCCTTATGCCAAGCACGGTTTCTATCCATTATGGCCTCAATTAGGTGGTTCCTAATCCAAGGGTCCTCCCTGAATTTGATTTGGTGCTTACGAATGGGGCAGGATAAATTTAGCACATCTTCAATTTTGCCTTGCATGTGTAACCATGCAGCGTCAGGGTCATTTATATTGTAGAATTCATCCCATTCGAGGTCAACTAACTGTTGTTGGAAAAACTCCCAGTTATAGTTTACGTAATATCGTCCAAGGAATTGTTTGGTTTCAAATTTAGGCTATACTTTCTTTTCAGTGATGAATATCGCGCTGTGGTCACTGATATTCATTGACATTGTGCCAGCTTGTTTAATGTTGATGCTGTCTGTGAAGGCAAGGTCACTAGTGTTGCCATATCGAGTGGGATCAGTGATCTTTTGGTTTAAGTTATTGAGTGTTTCAAGATTTAGTATATGTTTAAACTCAGCCGCCTTTTTATTTTTGGCGCTGAGGTTGAAGTCTCCAATTAACGTAATTTCCCCTTTATGGTTTGATTGGATGGTGCTTATCTGCTCATTGAGGGTGCTTACAAATACTTCGGGTTCGCCCACTTTTGGTCTGTAGACACAACAGATTTTCTGGTTCGATTGATTTTCTAGGGTTAGCTTCACCCACAGTGATATGATACCAGGTGTACTCAAGTTCTGGTTGCTAATCTCCTCCGTGTGGAGTGAGTCCCTTGACTAAATCACCACTCCCCCCAAACTTTGACTTCACCCTTAGCAGCTGTGAGTGGCTCGGCGGGTCAGAGGAGGAACATGTGGTCTAGCAGTCACAGGTGGGCCACTGCTATATAAGACCTCCATGCCCTCACGGGGCATAATGCCCAGTTGGTGTTGGACTCCAGAATGATGACTACCAGATTGTGGCCTCGTCTTATGGTTTTGGCAGAGCATAGCATCCGATGTAGACGATTGGACCACGTCAGCCCTTGTCCTCACAGCTTTGATAAGAGTCCCCATCGTGAGCAAATCCCCTGTGTAACGATAGCATTCAGCAAAGGAATGGTAACTGGGGGGTATTTGGCAGAGAATATGAGCATGGCACCTTTCAGCAGTGCCGCAGCCTGGTGTGTCGTGAACACAAAGTTGTCTCCAGCATGGTCCAAGAACCATGCCCTCATTCCAGAAATGGTGTTCTTGATGGTCCCCGGTGATGTGAGACCCTGCGCCAAGGTCTGGATGATGAAGAAGACCTCGAGAACTGTTGGCCGCAGGGGATGCCGGAAATAGCTTACAGCGAAAGCGGCATACCTGCGAGCCTGGGCAGCCTTGTTATATTGAGTAGATGGGGTAAGGACGGCGCTGTAGGAGGACCACGTCCGGTTGGACGTGGACGGGCCTGTCGAGTAGAGACCAATGCTTGTAGGTTGTGATCTGTCGCCCTAGCCAGGACAGGTCTGAACCACCTCTCCTAGCTTGCCAGCTGGTATGGTGACCGTGTGGATGTCAATGTGAAACCTCAGCCACGCGATGCGACAAGTGGGGGGCCACCTCAGCAAAGACATCTAAAAAGCCAGACAGTGCAACTGTCAGGCTCCCATGATGTAGACGACTGTTTTTGAAATGCAGCACCCAAAGGAGGGGGCACCGCTCCACAAAAAATTCACCCCGCCACTTGGAAGCACAGTAGGAGGGGGGGGGGGGGGGTGCGAGTAGGGTCTATCCTGAGCTGCCTGAAGTGATGACTCGCGCCTAACTCGAGTTAAGCAATCAATAAAGGTATGAGCATGAACATAGCTGAAGTGTTCGTGGCAGAATGAACAGTAAGTGATAAGCGACAGTGTCCCCAACAGCTGAATGAGTGCATGCAGTGTAGGGTGGGTGAGCTGCCTGGTTTCAAGACTTTTGCTTTCGGCATGGTGGCTCCAACTCAGGGGAAAAGTGGGAAGTGAGACATGACCGTTCTGGTACTGGATTTGATCTGAATCCTCCTAGCCACAAGGAAAAAGGTCCTCTGCTACCTGTATGAACATTCCTTTGCTCCATTGGCGTACGAGAATGGATTCACAATCAACCTGTTGAGTTGTGTTCTGTGTGACACAGCTCGTTAATGATGCCGTAACCAGGATGATGAGTAGGAATTCTAGATAATTCCTGTATTTTGGGAGCAAAGAAGGAAGACAGAAAACTGAACTGGCCTGCAGAGAAGACAGAAATTGCAGAGAAGACCAGAAATGATGTGCTTCAGGCAGCAGCAGCAGCCACAGCAGCAGCAGAGGCAGCAGAGGCAGCACAGAGAGGACAGAAGAATCCACATCATGTTGTGAGTTACAATTTACAGTACCCTAATTACACCATGAACAAACACCAATAAAATGACACCAGTAAAAAGACAATGCCGAATGACACCCAAAATGAGCATACATATGACCCTTGAAGGACACAATTTGACAATATGATGGTTTGATCTGTGAAATGGAGGCAAAGGACATCCGCCTGTTATAATCCGTGATAGGTATCGCATAGGGCTATATTTCCTGAGTAATGTGCTTTTTAAATCGTGTCGATCCGCCTGTTATTAACAAAGTTATGAGCAGTTAAAGTTCTCTATGGAACTTTCAAAGTTATATGGATATACCCGGTGGGGTAGGGGAGTGGGCGCCGATGTTAGCCTGAGTTTCAATGAGTAGAACACGGCGCCGAGCAGCGGCCGAGCCGTGGGTGCGATAGCGAGCCCGATTCCAAGAAAGTGTGATGTTTTTTTTTGTTTTTTTTTCTAGTAGAACGTGCATGCTATGTATTATAGTGTGACTCGAGTTGTTCACGCTTGTTTCAGAGTATAATCAGACCAGTGTATTAAGCAGAAAGTAGACATCTGTTTTGGAAAGGGTTAAGCAGCGGGTGCCGGCCGCGGCCGCGAGCCTGATTTGGAGAAAGGCTTGAGGGTGCCAACTGGTGGTATACGGTCCTTTATTTTTCATTTTGTTTGCCCCACATATTCCATGCCACATGTGTTGCATTCAATGCAGTAGATTACATATGAGCTGTTGCAGGTCACATTCCGCTTTGTTTGGTGTTTCCTTCCACTTGTTTTGGATTCGATGGTCCCGTTCATGCAGATCATATTGCAGTATTTGCATCCTGGTTTGGTGCACTTGTTTGTCCTCAGATTTTCCTGATGTGCCGGGGCTCTTTTTTGTTGTTGTCGTCTTGCGTATTCTTTAGTTCATCCTTTCTGTAGTCCGTCCTAGCTCTTACCAGGTAATCTTTGATGTTTTTTGGTCTTTTGTAGCCCATGGTTATCTTTTTCTTGTGTAGCTCCTTCATTGTCACCGATCGGGCTAGAATGTCCCAGTCTTTCTCAAACCGTTTTTTGTTGTTGTTGTTCGGGTTGTATGTCGTGACTAAGATGACTTAGGTAGGTGTTTGCATCGGTTAGTTTGGTGTACAGGTCTGTGTACGCATGCCAGGTGTTCTCATCTATCTTTAACTGGGTGTCCAGGAAAGGGATGTCTGTGGTCAAGTATTCGGAAGTGAGCTTGATTGTCGGGTGATACCTGTTGAGGTCTTCCACCCATTTTTTGAGGGCTGTTTCTCCATGTTCCCAAACTATCACTGCACGAAACCTACCGCTTTACATATGCATGCGAAACGCGTCTAACGGTAGGATTTTGCGTCTAGAAGTTAGACCTGTTATCCATCTCGTAGACGCCTTATCTAGTGGCGTATATTCATGTCCATGGTGCGGTCTTATATACGTCATATATACGCCTGATTCCGTTGTATATACGCCACTCTCAAAAAGTTCCATTCTCTGCCGCTTGGGGACACTACTGGTAGCATATTTCATTTGCCATTAACCATCCAAGTCTGTATTATATGAAAATTGCAATTTTATATTACCAATTTATTTTATAAAAACCTAATTAAGTATAAATTGATTAATTACACATAGTAAACCTTGCATTATGTTTTTTTTTAAATTGTTTTTCTAATAGATCTTACTTTCAAACACCATTTCAATGTGTGGACATTCAGGCTTACTATATAATCGCCTCCCCCCCATGTCTCTGTGCATCTGAAGTCCGACTCCTGACTCCGACTCCGACTCCGACTCCGCCCCCGCCTTGTAAGAAGAAGGGTGAATGCGGCCGTCACCCTCACAGCCACCCGTTCAGCCGCCCGCCCTTAGGACTGAAATCATCTTACACAAGCTGAGCGGCCGCTAATCCATCTACACACACTGCCGGGAGGTGTTGGTCTTGTACTAGGGCTTCACTGTGGGTAGAGTGAGTGTGGGGTGGTGGGGTGTTGGGGTGTTGGGGGGGGCGGTAGGGGGTGGGGTTGGGAGATGGCGGGTCAGTGTTGGTGCATCCTCTACCAACACAGGACGGGGCGGGCCGCGGGTCGCAATTTTTAATTTTTTTTTGTCTTTTTGTCTTTTTTTTTATCTTAAATACGCCAGGCGTGAAAGACAGCCAAGTCGGGCGCGTCTACTTATGGAAACTGTCTCGTAGACGCCCGAAACGTAGACGCGTAGAAGAGGTGTATACAAATATAAACAAGCCACGATACAGCCGATACGTGCGTTATCGCGATGGCGTAGATATATGTAAAATAGTGGTTTTCGTGCAGTGTATAAAGATATCGTCTATGTATCTTAGCCATAATTTGGGTCGCTTATTTCCACTGGATACGACTTGTTTTTCTAGTCTTTCCCTGAATAGATTGGCATAGGACGGGGCTAGCCTTGTACCCGTAGCCGTGCCGCTGATTTGTTTGTAGTGAGTTCCATTGAATTGGATGTTGTTGTTCTTGAGGACAAGTTCCAGTAACTGGGTTAAGGAGTCGTTGCTTGGATTTAGCCTTTTACTTCTAGTCGAGTCTAGTTTTTCTTGAATCGCCTCTATTCCCTCCTCGTTGGGAATGTTCATGTAGAGGGATCCTACATCTAGGGTGGCCAGTATCGTCCCGTCTTCGAGGTTTCCTAGGTTTTCAATTTTCTGGATGAAGTCGTTTGTGTCCTTTACATATGACTTTATCGTTGGCACCAGAGGATTGATGAGGTTGTCGACGAAAGTAGAGATTTTTTCAGTGACACAGTTGTTTGCTATAACAACCGGTCTTCCCGGGGGTGGTCTTGTTTACTTGTGTATTTTGGGAAAGAAGTAGATGTGTGGTGCTTGTGGTTTTGGAGTTCATAGGGCACCCGCCATTGTATGGCCTAGTTCTCCATTGTCGACCATTTCCTGTATCTTCTTGTCGATTCTTTGGTTTATTTCAATTTTTTCCAACCACGGAATCCTCAGTCGAATCCATTGGAACAAAAAATTTAAAAAAAAACAAAAAACAACCTTACTTTTTTACCTTCGTTGACATGTACAGCGGTTGGTTGGCCGGAATTTTACGCTGTACCAGATAAATCAGTGGAAACAGTGGCGCGGGTGATTTTAGAAGAGATCATACCTCGACATGGTTGCTCGGCAACCTTGTTATCAGACAATGGGTCAGAGTTTGTCAACAGGATAGTCTCAGGTGTATGTGAAAAGATGAACATTTACCGCATAAGAACAAGCCCTTACCATCCCCAGTCTAACGGAAAACTTGAGCGCCTACATCGTGTGTGGAATGATATTGTGTCAAAACAGTTAGATGACTTTAGAGCATGGGATACAATGATCCCATCTGCCCTGCTTGCACTGAGAACATGTCAGCATGAGTCCACAAAACACTCTCCATTTTACCTTATGACGGGTAGGGATCCGTTGCTGACGGTACATTGCTGAAACCACGGTACAAATATATGGGAGGAGAGGTACATGAGAAAATTCTTGAGAACCACCATAAGGCTATGGTGAAGGTACAAGGAAATGTACAGAAGGCACGAGAACATACAAAACGGTATTATGACCGCAAAGTAAAAGTGGTTGAGTATAAGGTCGGTGATCCTGTGTATTATTTCAATACCCAGAGGCAAAGTAAACTAGAAGTAAGGTGGCGACCTTACTACTGAATCATTGAGAAGTTGTCCCCAGTAAATTTCTTGATAAGAAATGTGGTCACGGGGAAGGGGCAAAAGGTGCATGCGGCACACTTACGTAAGGTGTCACTAGAGTGGGTGATACCCACTGCGGAGAAGGGTCAACGACCCCTGAGGAAAGCAAGTCTCGCTGCTTCTTATAGTGAGAATACTGGAAGCCAAAGCGACAATGAGGTAAGGAGTTCAGAAGAATCGTCTTCTACATATGATGATGACGATAACATTCCGTTAGCCAGGCTAAGGGAGGGTCTAGCTACTCCACATGTGAGAAGGACGTCCACAAGTATGGTTGACTTCACAAGTACGGATGATAATGTTCCCCTTGCGGTACTGCAGGAACTGTGGAGAGAAGGAAATGAGGGTGCAAATCGTGATGAGGGTGCAAATCACGATGGGGGCACAAATCATGAACATAATAATGTTCATAATAATGTTCAAGATGGCTCAGCAGCTATCGAAGTAGACTCTACCAGTGGAGAAGATATGGATGCTGAGTCGGACACTATAAAAAGAAAAAGGTCTAGTCACACTGATGATGAAGTCAGTAAAGCAAAAAGGTATAGGTTATATGCACTGAAAAAGAAACAGTTGGCTAAATTAAAGAAACAGAAGTCCGCAGAAGCAGATAGGAAGGTTAAACAATCAACAGGGCACAATGATAAAGAAGAAGGAGTTAAATTTATGTTGAAAGCCTTACTGTCTATCATATAGATTAGGGGTTCTGGAATATCAAAAAATATCCTGATAATTCTCCTTCCAGTGTTGGGAAGAACTGAAGTCCTTCCAGAGGGAGCAGAGCATGTCTTCTTCCGTGAGAAGACAGTGATCCATACTACTCGATCACGATGGCTAGCAGGCTTGGTGATTGACTTCAATTTATATGAGAATTACATGAATTATGTCAACGACTTGTACCAGCTGGCTAACGATATTACATCCAGAGCTCAACAATACTTTCATAAGCTACATACAAACTCAAGTTTTAGAACACAAATCTTACACTCATCCAACCTGCAGGTGAACGAACACGAGATTCTAAAAATTGGTTATTTTTACGATGTAATGAGAGCTCAGACTAGAGAGTTGACAGCTTTACATAGATTACATGATAAGAATTGGATTGACTTAACAGAAATTAGAGGTATTGGAAGGAGTGAATTGGAAGAAAATCGTAGAGCAAACAGAGAAGGAAAACGTAGGAGGCGATCTGCTCTTGCCTAAGCATCAGGAATATTTAGCAGGGTAGCTTTCTTTGAAACTTGGAGACTTAAACAGGAAGTAAAGAGTTTGAGAGCAAACCAACGGACAATTAGACATGTGATTAAAGAAAGTTTGTCATTAATCAACATTACCAAAATCGAGGTAGAGGACAATCGACATGCTTTAAACAGAATTATTGATCAAATGGGACAGATGGTGTCCGCTTGGAAAAGAGATATAGAAGGTATTACCACACGCATTATACCTTTACAGCGATTTGTTTTCGCATACGCACAAACCCAAACTAATCTGAATACGGTCCGTGATTTGATAACTGCGGAAAGTGATTTAATAGTTAAATTGCATGCAAAAATAGCCAAACTTTCTACAAGAAAATTATCTCCGTGGTTATTACCAGCTGTGGAACTCGTAAAAATCTTGAAATCAATCGAAGTTGAGTTACCATCCCAACTGATGTTACCTAGAAATCCCCAAGAAACCCCATGATACTATTACACAGTTCTAAAAACAAATACAATTGCTCTAGAGAACCAACTGGTTGTTACGATAGAAATCCCTCTTTTGGATATAATGCAACAGTTTCACATAAAAGAAGATATAAGTGTGCCTGTACCTTACGGGTCAACAAAACTAACTGGTGAATATGAACTAGTTTCATGATTTTGGAGTAAGCGAAGATGGTCGCCAATATATCATCCTTACTATGGAGGACCAAATAAATTGTGGTAGACCTGAAATGAATTTCTGTACAATGACATCAGCTGTGTATGAAATGAACCACCACAAATACTGTACTTTAGCCCTCTTCCAAAGAGATGTAACAAAAATCAACCAGTACTGTAAAACCAGAGTGACTAATAAGCTGAAACTACCTTTTGCAAAATATGTCTGAGAAGGACAATGGTTTGTTGCCACTAATATTGTGTTATTGTGTTCACAAATTATGTGTTAATTCTAGTCAACAAGAGACCGTTGTAATAAGACCACCATTTGACCTTGTGAACTTGAAGTCACGATGCCGAGCATTTGCGGATGATTTGGAATTACCTATCTATTTTGAAGGTCGCTCTGAGTACCAGGTGATGCGAAATCAGCGAGTAACAAAACCTGTTAATAGAAACAATACCAACCTACCTATATGGCAACCGGTACAGAACTACAGTAGTGCTTTTCGACTTAATCTACAGAAATTACCTCCAATTGATTCTAAACCAATAGGTGAATTCATAAATATGATGAAAGAAATGGATGAGAAAGAAAAACATGGTTTTCACATGTCAAGTGTCCCATACATTGTTATAGCGATAATAGTCTTCATTCTTATACTTGTTGTGGTTGTTATGTACTTCAAGCGAAAGGCTATCATAGGACTGATTACGTCTAGGGTTTTGAATCAGTTACCCTCATTTGTATCCAATTGGACAAATGAAAATAAGGACTTTCCTATGGTATACACTACTTCACAGGAACGCCATTGTGGAACGACAAGAGTCTCCAAGTCAAAAACGGGAACTGTCTCCAGTGACAGTGATAGTGACAGTATAAATAGTGCTCATAGTAATGGTGTCGATAATGGTTCTGGTGTCCCAAAACAAGGTGTTCGTGATATAAGGGTAATTGTAACTCCTCCATCAGATGATGAGGACAGTACAACATTCGTTGATGCTCCAGCACAGTTGAGGTCTGAGATAGCTGGAGATGATGATAAACTATGTGCTCGTTTTTCAAAGCAGGACTGTGACGAAACGTCTACCCCAGCTAAGGAAAGGAAACAAGGAAAGAGCTATGTCGCCCTGTCAGCGCGAGGACGCAGGTGATAAAGCTCTATAAGACACAAAGACTATTGTGTCCTGAATTGGCAAAGAGATATAGGGACGATGGTTATATTGTCAAGGCGGTGCGAGGATGCCGGCAATAATAACCCCAGCGAGGTTAAAGTTGTCATGGCACGAGGATGCCTAAAATATGGTAGTATGGACAAGGCTAATCCATCATTGTGATGATATTGGCCATCACCAAACACAAAGACTATTGTGTTTTGTTTTTTTTATTGATCGTTTATTTTTGATCTTAAAAGAGACTTGAGAATTAAGTGTGTCATTGTGGTGGTGCAAGGATGCCAGAATGGACACAATAGTTATTATGAAAAGAAAAATATGAAGCTTATGACAGCAATGTAGACATTTGTTAGCACTGTCATCTATATCATTAGGTCCTGCCAGTGTTATTCCTTGTATCCAGGTGGCTGGCCACAGGTGTTTGGCATCCACGAAGCCCAGGCGGTTGCCTGGATACATAAAATTGTAACACTGTAGGTATTGTGTTTTTTTTTGTCTACTTAATAAGATTGTCTATATACCCTTTTATATGTATCTTTATATGACCCACTGTTTTATCTATCTATTATTATCAGAATTTTGACTGTCGTAGATGAGCCAAAATTCTTGTGGGGGGCGTATTGTAACACAGTGGTATGTATTAAAAGTATTATAACTGAGACTGTGTTTGTTGTTTTGCCCCTGCTCGGAGAGTGAGCAGACTGTGGAATGTATGACGTAGTCCGAGCCATGCTGGGCTGGGGGTAGATAGAGGGTAGCGCGGAGCCCTCACGGAGCAGTTGCTCCCGGGCACTCCGACAGCCGACATGAGTGTCCTGCAACATCATCACTGGTCACATGTAACTTGTATAACACAATGAGAAGTACTAAAACATTTATTCAAAGAACCTGTTGAGTTGTGTTCTGTGTGACACATTGATGTCACGTTTCAACGCTTTTTCCCTTCCTTTTTGTTCTGGGCAACCAGAAATCACTGTACTTGTCTCCAGTTAAATCCGAGTCTAGGTATTCCAGGTTACTCACAGTTCCTTCTCGACCATTGTGACTCTGTCTTCAATCGTCCGAAGTAGGGTTAGATTCAGGTGCCGGTGCACCAGCACCATGTCATGAACCAGAGATGCCTCTTTTTCCCCGACTTGGTAATGCTCATGTTCCAGCATTTTTCCCCTGTCGGTGCAGTGTGTTTAGCACCACATGTTTTACAATGCCTCTCATGTGGCATTGTAGGAAGAAAACAAAAAATAACCAAAGAAAAAAATGCAGTAAGTATACTCCGTGTATGTGTGTAGGCGTTGCTTCTAGTTATCTATCGACTCAACTCGAGCATTGTACATGTTGTTACAAAATCCACATAGCAACTAGAGGTGTGCAATGGCCACTCCACTCGCCGACTGATACACACTGAGTTGCCAACGTCATATTGCCATGGTTAGATACCGAGTTCCAGTGTCACACAATTCATAGACCGCATTACATTGACTGAATATTGTGGGTGCTTTCTGCTAGCAGGATGTAGTGAATGACATTGGTTTTGTACAGGAAAGGGGGGTTGAATCAAGGACCAGGAGTGTTAGTAAAACGGCATTTTAAACAGGTAGGAGGTGTAAAGTAATAAGAAAACGTAGTGATTGATCACATACGATGTCCGTTCTCGGTCATTTGATGAAAAAATAAGGCCCTCCCGCCTGCGTCGTTGAACAGCCATCTGTACGGGCTCAGTAACCATGTTTTCTTACATTATCCACCTACACATGCACATGATTAGCCTGTACCAACTGTAGATACTAGGTATGTTGTAACAGTTTCCGGCCTTATGCTTTAGTGACTTTGTAATAGGTGAGTACTAAAGTAGTTGGAACTCTGACCTACCTCTAAATGTAGCCTCTCACAAGGTGGGATATGTCCACTCTATAATTATGCCGCAATAATTATGATTGCAGGCACATAGTATGGTAGAAGAGTAGTACTTCATTAAAGGAGTTTGGAAGAACTGACAAAAACTCCCTATAGAAATCAATCAAATTCAAATAGGTAGATTTAATTTGGTTAGGGCAACCTAAACACACTTTATCTTACTCATTGTGTATTAGAAGATATCAACAGGAACTGCTTTGATGCATTTATATACTTCAAAATCATCAGGTGATACAACTGCAAATTGTAGAATTTGCCTTTCAGGCTACCAAGATGTTCCTAGGTTGCATCACTGTGAAGGGAGAGAAACTCTACTAATCTATCCTTGAAGTTGCTTTGATGTTATCTTTAGGGCCACTTATACAAAGACAAAGATAAGATGAACAAAAATAAATGCAACGCGTTTCTAATTGGTTGAATCTCAGAAGTACGTCTCCTTCCCTCTTCTTTTGTCATACACTGTCTCAGTAACACGTTACACAGTACTCATTTAAAAATGACGTTTGCAATGTTGTGGATATAACAGAGGCAGTTAATCATAGTTTCGGTTAATTACTTTGTATTCATCTTAGAAATGACGAACAACGCACCTTATTTGAACACACGGATCTATTAAGGTTGGATTTAATTGATCTTCCACTGGATGGTTTATGCCAATACTGGCATTATGGAGGTTGTAATGTTTTAAGTGGTCCCTACACATAGCGGTTCCGAAAGGTTCAGAGCAATTCTGGGCAGCTCTGAACAGGTTTTAGCTTTTCTGAGTATACAAGAGGTATCCTCTAGAACTTGCTGGCCCATTTGAGGCTCATGGCTTAGAGTACACTTATGAACGTGGTTTCTGTCCTATTGGGCGAATTCATAGACCTATGCTACGTAAAGCAAGACAAGTTGTAGTGGTGGCACCATATGTAGTGCCAACCACATAGAAGGATTGCAGTTATTCTTTGTTTTAAAGTTTCATTTTGACTGGAGGCTAGAGTGGGCTATTGGGTGTGTCTATTCCCAACTCGCTCCAATGGCCTAATAATATTTTAACATTTCTTGAAAGAGTTAAAGATATATGGATGCTTGAGACACACTTTATTAAAATAGGTTAACTTTATGGTATTAGTCCCTACCTTACCCAGTCCACCATATTATACACCACACCTTTTACCCGCTGCCCTCATCGATGCACTCATTGTTAGCTGTCTAAGACGAGAGCCACGGAGCTATTTCTGATCTCCTCCTCAAAGAAAATAGAATTCGTGAGAAGCCTACTTGTCAACACTTTCAAATGAAATGTCTGGAATGTATTAGACAACCAGTTCTAGACTTCTACCGTTTTCTAAACACTCGGGTTATATTCTGCTACCGTGGTCTATTCTATGGTTTGAAATGCTTAAGTATTTGTAGCCGACAACGCTAAATGGTATTGTGGTTATGTAATTCAATAGACTTGTATAGATCAGAGGCATTAAAGCCAATGGCATATTAGTCTTTTAAAAAAATGTCATCTTGTAGTCATTATAAAGTTATCAATATTTTTCTTTCCAAAGGTATCCTCCGCGACCTCCGTAGGGTGTGAGGGAAAGGAATTCAACCAAGATTTGTTTTTCTATTTTCTGGTAACATTCCAGGAGTTGCTCCAAGCGTTCACAGCCGTCCCCAGCATAATAGTCATTAATGGTCTATTGTTCATACGCAATCACAGTCTGATCGTATTATTCATGATTTAGAATCGTGTAACGTAACATTTAAACGACTAATAATGTCAATTTTACATTACTTCCTTGCCTCCTCATTGTCAATAGGCACTGTTTAAGTACTTGGCATTCAATATTGTTCTCTACCATTAATCTCAATTCCATTGAATTTAGAAACCTAGTGAACAATGTGTTAGGGCCTCGATATTTGGCGTGTTTTAAAAAGTTATTTCAATGGGGGGGGGGGGGGATGAGTGCAAGTGACTTTGGTACAAAATGAACATCACTTACTAAGAACAGTCAAATTAGCATGATTTAGTAGCTTTGAAACTGAGCCATTGCTCAATCAAATCTCCAATATGTACACTGAAATCAGGTGCTTTGATAAGCCTCATTTTGAGCAACGGTGAACTTGCAATTCTTTGATGCTTCCATTGATGCTACCCAATTCCTACAGATTCCCTGAAGTGGGATTTCCATGAGCCAAGAAAAACCTCAGTTATAGCATTCAATAAGGTAATATAAGGACAAAGGCGTTTTTGGTCTTACCCCTATCGCTTTCAGAAACACAGTCAAGAGAGTTTGCGGGTCTTGCACGGTTGATTCATACATTTTTCCTATGGACCCCATTTTGACAATTCCCATTGGCTGGTATCCATAGGCTTGCTGTGGGCCTCCTAGCTATTGGTTCTCACCCCCCACTGTGTGTGGGTGACATGTGTGGTGGTTATGTGGCTCTATGTGTGTAGTGTTTGGTATGGGGTGCCGTTTGTGTAGAATTCTAGTGGGCTCTTTTTATCTCTTCTCTTTAGTTGGATTTTCAGTCCTGTTTTTCTGTCTTGATAGATTTGGAGGGGGTTGTAAGTGATGTAAGGGTTGTACATAGAGTAGCCTGTGTTCACCAAAGGAAAATATGTGTAGTTTCTTGGTGGATATAGTGGAATTCCATTCACTATATGGCTTTTTAGCGCTGTCATTTCTGTTCAAATGGCAGTGCTTTCTTTATAATTGGATTAATTTCTTCCCTCACCTGCGATTTAGTTTTTGTATTCTAGACATCTGGTCGAACTTCATTCGCCATTTTATTTCTGTGTTGTTTGATGTGGGAGGTGCCGTTCACTTCTGTTTTTTTTTATATATATTCTTGTTTTCCACATGGACCGTCGCCGTGTGTTGCCTGATGTGCCTCTGTGGTTAGACTGCGCCTACCAACGTCATCTTTCTTAAACCCCATCCCTGTCTGGGCGCCGTCCGATTGGACGGTTTTGTTTGTTCTAGCTACTGCTTTTGTGGTTATCCTTTTCACATTCAATGGGAACGTCTTTCCTCTGTGGTTTTTACCTTTTCAGGTCTCATCGGGTGTCGTGCAATAGAGTTTGTTGCTGGCTGGTGGTCTTTCCTCCTCTGTGTTGTTGTCAATTATAGTCTTCATTCAAGAAATTTAATGGTGAAAATCGTTGTTTAAGACAATGAACCCCTGTTTCGCCTTTAATTCTGCAGTGCCTACTGACTAAATTTAAAAAAACCTTTTTTTGTCTTGAATGATAGTCATTTCGTCTGTTGGTGGTTCCATATATTGCATTTTGTTTATACTTGAATCAGTAGACAAATTTGCATGTGGTTTCCATTGGTTGATGGTTTGTCAAAACTAGGAATGTTGCTTTATCGGTGGCTGAAATAACGGTGGGAATGTAACATACAGCAAAGTGATATCTAGTTCTAAACCCTGCATTTCTGACAACACCAAACGTCTTTGTTCCAGTTCACCCTCAGTGATTAAAGGAGAACAAGAGACACGAAGGAACGAAATCAATGAATGATGAGAAACCAATCAAGGAAAAGGCTTCCGTTTTTTAGGATGATTGATAGGTTCCTTCAATGCACAGTATTCAGAGATGTCGAGTAAGAAGTGTCTTTGAAGGGGAATAGCGCCCTTTTCCTCCGTTTGGCCCTCGATAAATTTGTTGGCAACCAAAAAACTTATTTAAAATTTGCAAGTGGAAACAAAACATATAGGAGTCGGCGGCTGTCTCTTTTGGCTTTTTTTGGTACCACTTCCTGAGGTTTTCGTCGCCGATGAAATCAACAAGGGTTGATTTTGGCGTGGATGAATTAGGTCAAGGGTCCAAATGAACCAATGTAGAAAATTCATTGGCAAATGGAAACAGACCACTAATAATCACACTACCATTTGCATAGTCCTAAGAATCGCCGATCATATCGGCAAGTAGAAAAGCACCACTAAAATTAGAGTGGAGCTTAAGCAGGAGACACACCAAGTGAGAAATGCCAGCGATCTCTGAATTCACCAAGACAAAATGGCAAATATGTGAAATATTATTGAATAATATCTGCCAGCGTCTATAATAGCTGATATAGGGCATGCATTAGGGGTCAGCCGAAGGGTGTTCATCCAGGCCTTCACTGGGCACAATCTGTGACCTTTGACCCTGGGGAGGGGGATAAGACGGGTCCTGGAGTGGAACTGGTCCGTCTTTGCCCACCTGAGTGTGATGAGTAACCTAGATGCAGCTACCTTGATGCCTCGCCTTCTCATGTTTCTATTCAGGTCATAATCGGCTATTATCAAAGGGAAGATGTTGGACTTTCTCAAAAGTCCATAAAACATAATCAAGGCCCTGGCCCAGACTGCTGCCCATCTGGGGGCCATAATATCCAGTTTGGAGAGAAGGACCAGGAGCATGAGAGTGTAAATAGTGTCTCCTAGGCTCAACTCTCTGAGGAATGGTTGTATCCTGCTCTCACTAATTCTGCTGGCTGCGTCTGCGAGAGTGTTGAGCCTTCAAAGGTAATACACTGCTCTCACTATAAAGGTGTATATTGGAGAGACAGCCAGAAAACCTGCCTAAGGCTGTCCATGACAATGTGGTTCTTGGCTGCCCCTTTATTAATCAGGGCAACAGCAGCCTGGTTATCCGAGTTCACTGTCACCTTTCTATTTCACCAGTCGTTGCAGTAAAGTCTGGCCGCTGGTTCAAGGGTTAGATTTTCTAGGTAATTGATGGGGAGGTCCTTCACCTCAGGAGAATCATTTCAGCTAATGTGAAACCATTTCTCGCCATAGACTCCTCCGGTGCACGCGCAGTCAGCATGCACTCTGCTTTACACTCTAAGCATCACCATGGCAAACAGTATAGAGTCCACCTCCGACTTTGACTTCACTACGTGGGCCAAGGCGTCAGGCCTCAAATGAAAAACAAAGGAGGTCCTTGTCCAGGACGACTACGCAGACTACGACATCCTAATGATCATGACAAAGCAGGATGTCAAAGAGATCTCTGTCCCCCTGAGACAGGCTAGGAGACTACAGCAGGTGCTGGCTGAGCTCGGTAGCTGCAGGTTTGCGGAGTTCATAGAGGAGGAAAGTACAGTCTCAGAGAAGGAGGAGAACGAAAAGAGGACCGATGCAGCCAAACCAAAGAAGGGAGGAAGCAACGATACAGCAATCCTAGACGCGGTGGCTGGCAGGGAGAAAGTCATAGAGCAGCTCTAATTTGATGAGGGGGAGACCACCAAAACAAACCGCCCACACTGGGAGGCGGGCTTCACTCTTCCTCCGGCTGGCGGAGGCTATGACCCAACAGTGCTCCTCCCTATCCAGGCGAGTGGCCACAAGGCACCGAAAGTTACACAACAAAGCCCTTGAGGTAGTTGGCCGTGCCCGCCTTAGCCCCGTAGTGGGGGGTTCCGCCCCCACTCCCATGAGCCTCTTCTCCCATTCAAACTTATATATAACTTTATATATCTCCATATGTTCTATAAACCTTTGAATTTCAGAATCTTTTATTCAGTATTTCTCATGTGGGACACATTTTCCTCGTACTATGATTTCACATTTCTATCCCAGGCGATGACTTTTTTACACCGAGAATCTCTACAATGCGCTTGCAAAGCCAAAATCAGAAGAACCCCCCCCCCCCCTACCCCCACCCCTTAATCACTTATCTCGCCAACACGTCCTAGGAGTCCTATACACAGGTTTCTATCAATATTTTCGAATTAGAACAATTTATGGTCGTCGGCGACGAGAACGCACCCCAGATATTGAAAGAAAGAGGACAAAATGGACAGGGGCTTGTTGAATGATTTGGACGATCTTATTGTCCTATGGTGTTACATAGGAGAGTCTGGTTTGATAAACCTAAATTCTCACCCTGCAGGACTCTCCTACAAGAAAACAGATTTATTCTCGTATAAAAGCATAGCATAAACTTGTCCCACACTGTCCTGGGGTCTCGTTGGCGTTCAGAAAGGGGTCTTAATGGACGACATTCCCTAAGGTATCGTAGATGAATCTAATCAACAAAATCAACCTTGCAAATCAATTAAACCAGCGGAAATATGTTTAACATGGACTCGAATATAAACTTGCATCATTAGAGGGGAAATACCTGAAATATATAGTTAGATTTATCTAAAATAATAAATGATAAAATAAGTTACCCCAAAAGCCTCTGTGAACAATGTATGGGGCCACAGAACTAAGAACCAAAAATCAAGCTTTCAGAACCCACAATTTATTTACCAAATTTACCAAACCAGCAATTTCAATTATCGTTAATCTCATTCAAGATATAATTGGCTGATCTTTATGTCACTGCGGTTATCCTAATTATGGTAATTTTGGCAGTTCGGTCAGACCACACCTTTCTGCAGGTATGTAGTGTTGAATTTAATGTAAATTAAGTTTTTTACCTCTGAGAAAAAATTATTGGCAAGCGATGGGGCCTATGACAAAAAATAGTATGCAGAATTAACTATACCTGAGTAAATATATATGAATATAATGTTGTAGATATCCGTTTCTATAATACATGAAATAACCTACCAATTATGTAAAATTACGAATTTCTCTGTTGATATATTTACATCGATTCATGTAGTTTAGAAATGTAAATTTACGTTTCTGAACTATATGAATCTACCTAAATTTACAAAAAACGTTCTACAGACATAAGTAAACCTAAACATTTTCACGTTCCTTCTACGTACAAATTTACGTAAATTCTCCCAAATAAATACGTAAATTTACGTTGCCAGAACGTATTTGTGTTTACTGGAATACTAATATAGTTAGGTAAGGATACCAGCGAAATTGCCTATTATAAATCGCAGTGGGGACTCAACTTTTCTCTACACGCCCTTCGCTGTTATTGTTAACGGAAGGGGGCTTTATCCCACCATATACTGCGATGTGAAGTGACACGTGTCTAGGGAGAGCCAATTGAGCCATTAATAAGTCTTTAGTCATGCTAAGTGGCTGCAGTCCTGACACTGCAATTACCATAGACACGCCTGCACTTGACATGCCCTCACTGCATCCACTGCCTTCTTCATAGCACATATACACTCCCGTTTCCATAAGGTCCGTTTCCACTTGCGGATTTTTGGCTACCGAAATGGCTTTCGGTCGCCACTGCTACGGACAAGAACTAACAGCACCAACCGTTTGAAAAATATTCCTAGGGAATTCTTAACGTTTTTCTCCGAAATCTACAAGTGGAAACGAAAAAGAAAAAAATGATAATGTGTGGTGCAAAATGCAATGATCGGTGGCAATAAAAACCGTCAGATTTCAGCTTTATGCGGCGTTTCCACTTACTAACTGAAAATCCGCGGACAAGTTTTATGCTATGCAAAAGTGGTCAGTGGTACTCCTTGTGAAAGGTTGACGTGGTATATAATTGGTGACCTGCAAAGCAAAGATGCAATAAACGCTGGCCGACCTTTGGTAGTAAGATGCAGACTGCCACCGATTAAATCAAATCCCTTTTATTTCTTTGGTCGGTGCAGAAGTTGATCGTAGGTGCCTAATTGTATAAGGTGGGAGAGAAAAATAAATGAACATATCTGTTTCACCCGTACAATTATTGCACTGGATTTGTCTCATAATCGGCAGTCAATGCGAAATGCCATGATCGGTGGTCTTGATCGGCAGCTGGAGACGCCACACCGTAGCCACCACGATGACCTACTTTCGGCACAACCCCAAACTTAACCACCATCACCATCACTACCACTATAGCAAAATCTTCATTACCATCTTCAAAAAATAGAATTAGAACTTCTATCGACAACACACATTGCCACAGGCGCCATGACAACCACGATAACCGCCATTACGAACAATAACATCCCCGATTCAGGCACCAGCCATAGTGGCGCGAGTCGAAGCCAATGAAAACAAGAGTGATGTTATCATTAATACCACACCTAAGAAAGTATGCATGAGGCGGTCGTTACGTTGTCCAAACACCCGCTATATATCCCGCCCAACCAAGGGTCCTTATTTTTGTATAAACTTATTTTCAGCGAACCCTTTAGATTTTCCGACTACTTGTTGGCAAAGATCTATTGTGCCATACTAATATCAATCATTATTAAAGTAGTCATGCTCTTCTATCTTATTTCCATTTATATTTGTGTTAGATTTTTAGGAATTATATTTACTCGAATATCTCTGTCTGCCATGCATGTAATGATATATCGATTGTATTCTAGGAAGAAACTGCTTTCAGTACAATAAAACTCATAAACAATGACTAGAAGAATGATAATCCTTCTTGGAACACCCATATTCTCATTGTTATTACCATACTTCACTCACAACATCTAATAGCTGCTATTTCATTTAATTATTTTCATTTACTTACCCGTATTGCCTTACCAATGTTTTGATCAAATATGTTTTTAAAAATGGTGGGATATATATATATATATATATATATATATATATATATATATATATATATATATATATATATATATATATATATATATATATATATATATATATATATAAGCATGTGCGATATTCCTTTGTGTACTTATGTAAAAAAAATCTGGCTTATTTAATATTGTTAGCGCACTTCGAGTCGTTTAATATCTTGTCTTTTTCATCCAAAGCAATCTCAGAATAATAAATGATGCTGGATACCATATCTTATTGTTATTATACAATAATTCAATGAATACATGTATACGACAATATTCTTTCTCAATAAATAAAATACACATGTTAAGGGTATATGCTGGGATGAATGTCATAAAAAAGGAAGCTGGGTGAGAGTGGAAGAATCATAGCGGAGATTCCTCTTAGCCGCGATACTATTTCCATCAGGTGACAAAAAATGAACATCGCTCACCAGAAACAATTCAAATAACATCATTTGATATTGTGGAAACTGAGACATTGTGGTATATAGATAACAGAATGAGCTGTGTAAAAGCTAATAATCACGTTTACTTCCACGTGTCGCGGTAAGCCAGGTAGCAGCTCACTGTAGTCTCATTGTATCCATTGACGAGCAGCTCAAAAGCCGTCACCGCCATTGAATCCCTCTCCGGTCAAATTACTCGTTACCATGGGAACACGTGTGTGATAATTCACGCCGCACATTGACGCCAGGCGTCGCTCGTAAGTGACCATTGTGTTGCTGGGAGTTCAGTGACTGGTTCTGGCAGTGACAGACTCATTCACTAGCACCTGCCAATACACACGTCCATTTTGTTTTGGCATGAAGCCATTTTCGTGCCCAATAAGGCAGAGAATTGCCCCCCACTAGGCTGTCTACACAGAGGTTGTCAATGGAAATTTGTGTAGTGCTAACCCATTCCTGTCTTGGCAGGCTAGATACGGAGAAGATCATTGATATTCTTGTACATGTTATATTGCCAATATATAGGAATGGCAACATTGCAGAAGTATGACATCTTTAAAAGAATTTTAGTTTTGTATTTGTTCCTTCCAAAATGAGCTACATTTCTTCAACTACATTGGGAATGTGTCGGAAAGATGTCATTCATAAGGCCCGCTTCAGATGGGCGACTATTTGGCATTGATCTGCAGGCGGGAAACACCGTGGATCTTTTTGGTATACCGAAGTCATATCAGCTAATTGAAACCAGATCTCCAGAACATGCTCACCGATTAATTTGACATAGGTTATGTAACAACGCCAATTGAATCTGTATTCACCCGGAAAATACAATAGAAACACACCTTCACCAATAAATTGATACAGATATACAGTCGTTGGCACCATCGACAGACTTTTAGGGTAACTCAAAATATTTATAGGAAGGGATTTACTCACAATTTAGTCACCTATCAGTTAGTCTCGAAGCAGCGTTGTCACACAGATCGGTTTGAAAGGATTTTATTACCCTTTATATAGCGGCCTTCATTATCAATATTTATGATTTAGTTATCTAACTGGTATATTCTTGCACTTACCAGTCTTCAGTTGCTTTGAAAAATGTTAAAGATCCACTATTTTGGTATACAATCTCGCTTGCAATATAAATAGAGTGCATATAGATTGTATTGTAACATTGCATGGTGCTGCATTTTTAAAAGTATTAAGTTTGTCTTGTGAGCAGATAAGGGAACGGAACAAGTATGCAAAGATGACTGGTGTAACATGGTTCGATTTGAAATCAGGAGCGTATCTAGAATTGGCCCTTTCTCCTGTGTCTATTATGAACAATATTTATGTAATGAATTTGTATAGATCATGTGTATAGATATAACCATTAACTAATACCTATTGCTCTTGTCATATTGCCAAAACGTATGAGAACTTGGCAGCAATACTTTATCTTTTAATGAATTATTTCTTTATATAGCATATCTTATTTTCCATATTGATGATTACGTTATCCATATTGTATTTTCTTGCCTTCGAGAGACCTCACTAGATTTTTGGTGTTAACAAACCACTGATTTTGCATAGAAATACGCTTAAACTTCCAGGTAGCATTGTAGCATTGTATGTTTGTGCTTTTCGTTAATAAGAACTAAGCATATTAATTTTACTTTGGGAGCAGAGAAGTATGCTTATTGTAGTATTAAGAAAAGTGCTTTAACATGACTCAACGTGGAGTAGGTGGGCGATAGGAAGCTACTGCCTAACCTTAACTTCAGTTTAAATACAATCTGTAGGAAACCATGGTCTAATATTGTTTGAAATAGTCGAACATGGTCTAACATGGTTTAAAATAGTCTAACATATTTCAACATGGTCTAGCATGGTTTATCACGCTCTTACATAGTCTAACATGGTCTAACATGGTTTACACGGTTTATCATAGTCTTTGTAACTTGAGAGGCTAATTAATCTGTATGGGGAAAATGAGGAATGTATTTAAAATGGGCTCTTTCCTCTTCCCCCAGGTATATTATTAATTTGATTTATATAACTAATTTGAAATTTCATTATTTGTAGACATATAGTACGGTCTGGTCTACAATGAAATATGGTGACATCAGACATACAACGCCTGCATTCCCTGCTCAGAATCCGATTTATTGATATTGTAATGAATCACGGGACATGTTTTAGACGTATATTTTCTTGAAATTCTGTCTCAGACACGATCAGATGTCTACTGATCCTACCTGAGCCTGGAATATGATAAGAGAAACTGAATTGATAGAACGTAAAATAAGAAATTACAGATGGGCTTGCCTCAGTGCATTCCTCGAAGTGAAAGGCAAAGGTGTTAATTAAGTCTCCTGGGGACGTACATGAAGGTACAACTTTGCAGAAAAACAAGTTTTCGCCATCCTTTTACTTGAAGACAAATGAATACAATGAAGACAAAATTACAGAAGTTATTTCACATAGGGCTCAAGAAATACATCATACATATCTATTCATTTCCATTCATTCAAATAAGTAAATAGTGGAAGGGATGTGTGATTGCTTGAGATCCGCACTTTCCATTTCGCTTCTTTTGGACCAGAAACTCAATTAATTCATCTACAACTAAATCAACCCCTGTTGAATTCATTGTCAATAAAACTGTTGGGATGCGGTGCCAAAAACGTGTAATGTCGGAAAATAGATTGGTCACCGAACCAACTATTCATTTGCAGATTTCTGAGGGGAAAAACTGGTTGGTCATTGCCAAGGATTTATCAGGACCCAGTTATCCGCAAGTGGAACAGGGCTCACAATTTCTGGTCCCATCTGGAGTGGACAAAACTAGCTTGTAGATCAAGAACACTGCCGGATACAAAGCAGAGCTGTATCATTGGTCCCTACAGGGCGATATCGGGGAAATGTCCATCTCATCGATGACAACATGAACCTAGATTGTCAGCCATGTCGTCTCGAACTTAGCACGACCTGACGACTTTCCGCCGTCAATGTCTAGAATAATCTAGTATATAACTAGGGACGACCACAAATCGTCATACTATGTAATTTGACGCCACCTGACGATTATGCAGACGATTTGATGCCGATGACTATTTCAAAACGTTTGAATAAATCGTATAGAGCCACATGAGAATTTTGTAAAAACTCAGTCGTCAACCATTTTGGGTTTCAGCTAGAAACGGGTGTTCTGTGTCGATTATTTACTGAACTCTTTTATCCCAGCGATTTTCTAGTGAGAAATAATACATTCAGCCGTAGTTTAAGCAGAGCAAACCTTCAACAATCATCGCCCATAATTGCCAAGAGTAAACGCTGGCTCACCCGGCGTTTACACTAGACGATTATAGGCGGCGATTCTTGAACCTGACGACTTTCAGCCGTAACAGTCTAGATATCGTCTAATGTAAACGCTAAGCCCGTGGCGACTGCAGATCGTCTGGTTACGTCTGATTACGCAATAAGGCACCACCTCACGACTATTAGACACGCTCTGACCCCGGCGACTATTTTAAGCCGATTTGAAATAGTCGTCTACATAGGCGGCGATTCTGGGTAAAGCCATATA
The DNA here is from genome assembly GCA_950022655.1 of Alentia gelatinosa. NCBI lineage: Eukaryota > Metazoa > Annelida > Polychaeta > Phyllodocida > Polynoidae > Alentia > Alentia gelatinosa. The sequence goes on from OX465582.1 coordinate 61,325,124, forward strand.
GTCGTCAGTATAAACGCTCAGGTGAATTCTGACGTCGACGACTTTTGCGGTGGACATTGCCACCGCCTGACGACTATTGGCTGACGATCTACAGTCGTCACATATTTAGTCGTCTAGTGTAAACGCCGGGTCAGGTAAACAACAGCAAATAATACATTCCCAAGTTGAACGATGATAAATCGTCTGCTGTAAACGCTTGATGCACTTCTTGGTTCGACACTTCTCGGTGATGATATTGCGTAATCGAGCATCATCTGATGTATATTAACTAGATAATCTACAATCGTCACATTTGCAGCCGTTTTTTTAATGGTTTTATTTAGGGTCAAACTTGTTACAAAGTCACACCAGGTTCGGCCTTGGACTGTCTGCCACCTGGTCCCTCCAGATGCACAATACTAGGTTGACATCATAAGATGGATACTGGAGTGGATTTGATAGCCACAACACAATGATCCTAGTGAGTTCCTGAATCAAGGTCTCGGGTAATGAGATGAGTACATTCATTGTTGCTATTCCCATATAGTTTCTACTGTACTTTACTATTTTGCTACTTAGAGCTGCCGCAACAAACTTCCAGAAAAGAGGTGCCCTCTTTGTTAAACCAGATTAATGCTACCAAATCGTCAGCAATCAATCTTGTTTCTACTAAATATCTAAAAGATAGGTATGCAGATGAGGCCGCGGGAACCTCCGCGGTCCGCTTCCCCTTTCTCTCTATTCGTGGTCATAATGCGGTGGGCGCTGGATCTCTTTTGATACGCCTAGTCTACAAAAAATATCTAAAAGTTGGTTTAATATCACTTCTAGATCAGTTTGTTTACTTATTGAATACTTCAGTGGAAACAGGTGTTTTTCCCAGGAGGTAGAAAGAAGCTATAGTAATTCCCATAAAAAAGAAGCAATAATAATCAAGATATCAGCAACTTAACATCTATCTCTCTCCTCCCGTTGCCAGGTAAACTCGCTGAAAAATTGTCCATAAGCAATTGTGTCCTTATTTTCCAAACTTGTAATATTCTGTCAAGCAAACAATATGGTTTCAGGCCTGGTCATTCAACATTAGGAGCTGTCTCTCCGCTTATCAGATCAATATATGCAGAAGTTAATAAAGGAAACATTACAGTCTGTACCTACATTGATTTAAAAAAACGGTTGATACCGGAGCGTCAGTCCCAAAGCCCCCCCCCCCCCCCCCACACACACACACACTCTGAGGTTGGGCCCACCCTCATTCAGCCCTCGAGTCTCCGGGCATCCTTCCCTGGGGGTCGGTTCGGGCCCCTTTTCGGGGCCCTTTTTCTCGGGCTCCGACTCTACGTCATCAGGTTCTCGGTTTTGCCCCGAAGAGGACCCCAACGCACCCCCGGAGGCCACGCCCTATAGGGCCCCCGAGGGGGCACCTGTCTTCGCTGGTGTTTGGTCGCTCCGCAGAGGGCCCGGAGTGCTTCGGGCCCCCGGGTACTCCTGGGCAACTGCTCTTCCGCCGGACCACCCGTCCAGGACCAGTCCTGGGGTCTGCCCCTGGCAGTCTCCGACCAGGGATCCAAATCTTAAATTCTCATAGCGAGTAGAGCCTCCCATGATCCCTCTCCGTGGTTTTAGTCCAGGGGTGGAGGCTGGGGGCCAGCTGTGGCGCCCCCGCTCTCCGACTGCGAGAGGTCCCTCTGACTGGGCCGCCGGAGAAATAGTTCTTCCTCGGCCGCCTCCACTAGGGATCCTCTCACTCCCTGGCTTAAAACTCCCTCCGCCAGAGTTGTGGGTTCCATCCTTTAATGCTGCCACCAATGTAGTGATTACAGCATCAAGTAAAGACCCAACAATTAAATCAAGTTGTGCGGTTATCTTTATTCAGATACTTATATGACATGAACGGTTTCTCAGGTAAGTCGTCCACCTAACTAGGCTAAGTTTGGCTTCCTGAGGGAGAAGGTAGCTGGGGCAAAGTCCTAGGTGTCCTCGCTTCAGTAGCTGAATCACCACTGCCACCATGGAGAGCGATCACTGCTTTTATAGCCTGGGAGTGATGTCACCAGCCTGTGGGGGACGTCACTGAGGGGAGCTGCAGCGCCCCCTTCAGGGAAGTAGGGCTCTCAATACGCTCCTCTCCAGCCAGGCACTCCGCAGACTCCGGGCGCTCTCCTCGGCTTCTACGGGCCCCCTGTGGGTGCTACAAGCCACCACGAGGACCGGGAGAGCTGGGCAATGCCCCTCGACATACTCTCCGAATGGAGCTCCGAATGGAGGGGGCCCACATTTCACTACACTATCTTAGTTGTTGATGTCTAAAAAGTGCTGGTGTCTATGTCCAGGTTGCGTCTAATTAGTGCCTGAGTCTACATAGAGTTGGTGTCTAAGCTGTGCTGGTACCCCAGTAATGTTGGTGTTGGTCCTCGAGATAAGTAGTTGTGGTTTACAAGTAATGTTGATGTCTAAGTAACATTTGTGTCTGATAAGTAGTAATGTCTAAAGAGTGACTGTGTCTAAGTAATGATGGTGTCTAAATATTGGTTTTGTCTGATTAGCTATGTTTTCTAATTAGTGTTGTTTTCTAACAAGTGGTAGCATCTAATTGTATAAAATGTATAAATTTGTTTTAATTCGGAGGCAAGACTGCATATGTAACAGCGAGGTAAGAGACACGCATAAAATCATTCTACATGAACATTTACGGACGCCATTGTTCCCCACCCACCATCCCTAAACAAAGGGTTTATAACAAAATTTTAACAAAAAATGTTACAATTGTATGATGCGGTATTGATTGTTGTGCTAAATAAGAAAAAATAAAACTTTGTTTTATTATGCCAAACTACATATGACTTGACTTTAGAATGAGTGCTTTTATCAGGTAGTATTGTTGTCTAAGTAGCACTGGTTTCTACGAAGTATTTGTGTAAAAGTAGGGATATCTAAGTTTTGCTGAGCAATGGCTGATGTCTAGGTTGTATTATTGTAATAAGAAGTGGTAGTGTATGAGGCTCGTTGGGGAGTTTTTATATTTGCTTGGATTGTCTTGTTCACCTACTATGACTTATCAATAAATATTGCCTGGGTTCTATTCGTCCATAAATGTTTCTTCTTTCTTCTATACTTTGGGGTAGATTCGTATGGCAAGTGATGTACGAGGTATAACCCAACAGCAAGGGTGCAGTTCAGGATCTTTAATAGCATGAGACTTTAGTATTCTGGAGTATCGATACAACTAGGAGCAAATAGTATGTTCATCATAGATGAATGAGCGTGCAATTATAAATGAATAACAATTAAAAGGTTTGAGTTAGATGTAGCCTATGGATAGTTTTCTGTAACCCACTTGCACCCAGTCAACTTGCCATTTCTGCTTCTGCCTATCTAGGATCTAAACAAATCAAGTACCAGTGGGTCTTGAGGTATTTTAGTCTTGAGTGATTGGTCATGGTCAGCTGGGCACGCCTCTAAAATGGGATTCACACGGTGGGACAAATGGACCTGAGACTGGAGTACTTCACACCTTTGCACCAGTCGGCTACTATTTCCAACTGGGAACAAAGTTTCACAGATTGGGGTGTTCTACAGTCTCAGGGGAAAATGGCGGATTCAATTCACATGAGAAGATTTAACAGGTACATAGTCTCAACCCTACACCCCTACACAGGGTACACAGGGTACACAGGGCACACAGTCGCCGACTCAGGGTACTTCCCCGTGTGAATAGGTGTTATTTGAGACCGCTGAGACTCACAGATTGGGGGAGAACGTGTGAAATACATTTGTCTCACCAAAATGTCCCTCTAAATTTTAAACCTGTTTAAAGTCAAAATCTCATGAGATTCTGTTCCTTGTTAGGGGCGATTGTCGCCGACAATTGCAAGAGAAAAAAGTTGTCTCAGCAAAATGAAAGCCTGTCATTCACACGAGGAGATTGTGTTCCAGTACCAAATCTCAACAGGATTTGTCTCAGACAAACGGCCTGTGAGGTACATGAATCCCACCGTGTAAATCCCGTTTAAGAAACTATGACTCTGGCTTCCTGCTCTGTTCCCAATATCATAGTGAATAGCACACAGATAGTGAAGGGATACTTTGTATGCAGTACCCTGAAAGTCTATATGGACCACTCTAACCTCTAGATGATGTATATATAAATATATATATATATATATATATATATATATATATATATATATATATATATATATATATATATATGTAGCGCAGTAAAGAACGATCCAATTGCCAAAGCTACTCAGATGATTCAGTCCACACAAGGTCTCACTCCACAGTGGTAAGCCAGTCCCGCGGTTATTCTAAGCTAGCAGGATTAGCCGGTAATGCCTGCCCTTTGGAGCAACTTACGATAGTATTTTGGACTGTCGGCTGTCCTTACTTTAGGACTCCAGCAGCCTCTAAATGCGACACCCTGGCAGTGCACTATTTATGAACACACTTATGATGTTGTTCATGTGTACACATCAGCATTTTCAGTAGTAACTATGTGTACACATGTGTGGGAGGTCTTACCTCTTTACGTTACACATCATTGTTTCGTATTTTACTAGGTAGATTATTTCAGTCACTCATCATTCAGTTTCTAATTATTCTACTCAACGGGCGTTGGATACGAGTTCCCAATGTCAAGCATATGGGGAAAAATACCAGGGGTAAGATAATTAGGGGTAGCATGTCTCAGTAGTGCTGTTACGGTATGACAAATTGAAACTGGTCTGAATCATTGCACTGGGAATGAGGCTTACTTTCCAACATGGAAATAGAGGAGGTGGGCTTTGGCTTCGGCCTGCTTTGATACAGAGTGTAGTTTTTTCTACATCCCTTTCTATCAGGGCTGCCTCATACTGGTGTTGTGGGATTTCCACACGCAATGTTTATTCTCTATATCAATACTGGTAGTGAATCAGACTCAAGAAGAAGGTTCCCTCTAAAGAACCTGCTAGTTCCCGCCTTCACAGAGTAATGGCGTCATCATTATGAATTGACGTCTGGACCTAGCTAAATCAGTGACATGGCAGCCATAAAATTGAAGTATTACCCAAACTGTCTCATGTCTACATTTATTAATATAGAAAATCTTGCAATATTCGTACAGCATGCAAAGTGAAACGCTTTGCATTTTTTATGGTAGATAATATTTGAATACTAAGTATAAACTGAACGAGAGTTAATAGTGTTAGTTTTTATCGCACGACGGGCAGGTCTCGTATTACACTACTAAATCGAGTTCAGTTTACCATATCCTACCCCATCTCCAATAATTCTTTTACTTGGATTCAGTTACCCTCGTGCAATGAATAACACTTTACTGCACGCTCGCCTGAATAGAGTCAGCCAATGGAAAGCCTATGGCATTTTTATTAGGGGTACAATAAATACAGAATATTGAATAGGATTGGACTAGACCTTATGTTATATCGCATTCGCTCGGATATTACTACGCGTTTAGTCCTCGGATATCGCACACGCTTTTATCTGGAACTAGTATATATTGTATCTATTATTTCAACTTCAAATTATCAAATAAAAGACAAAATAACCGGTGGTCTTCTCACGCACTTCTCACGCACAATGGTTTTTTTTCCTCCTGGAGAATCCGAGTACCCATATTCCCCGCCCTGTGAGTTACACAGGCCCTATAGGTTTAGTATGCTGACTCCGTAATCGTTGGATAATAAAGATCAAAACATCAGTTTTTCCAACTGTGAATTTCAAATAATGTGTTCCAAGAAGTACGACCTGTGGTGTAGGCTTCACAAACTTTGCTTATGATATCGCGCTAAAGACCAATATTTTGTTGAAAGGGCCACAAAATCGGTCGGTGATTACTGAATCATCCTATACCTAAAGTTGCAAGTTACGATTATACTTTACACCTAAAGTGGTGAGACCAACTGAAAACATGATCATGTCCAATATGTTTTGTAATCCTAAAAAACCTTACAGATCCTGAACTACTGAATATAACTGAACTGCGGATAAATGTCGTCTGCCACACTGTGAATTAATGATTTGGTGGGAAAACCAAGAGGTTATTTAGTACACACGCCACAAGTTCATTTTTTCTCTGTTTTGCGATACAAAGATATCTTATGACAATATTCGTGTTGTAGTGTCCTTTCCAATGGCGTTCACATGCAAACCGCGTTATTTGACACCAGACAGAAACAATATTTTGAAAGTACACACGACAGTGGCGGCTCCTATTGTCAGGGAACCATCACACCCCCCACCAAAATCATACTTGATTATATTTCACGGCGGCTGCAGTGTACAGGTTTCCTTATGATTCTTTTTTTTGTGTGTATGTGGCATGTAAGGCTATTACATTCGGGGCGGTAGGGATGTAGATATGGCTACTGTTGTTGGCCGACCAGAGTAATGAAATTTTATGCTCATAGGGGCTGTAGCAAAATACATCTTGCTAGGTTTCAATACCAAAGTTTATACGTCCACTCACCATTTCTGCAGATCTGTTATACCTTAACTACACTTACTATTTCTCATGTGTTTTCATTATTTTACACATGCATATATGTATATGAGGAATGGGCAATCGTATTAATCCTTACTAATCACATAAATCCAGACGATGTTTGAATAGATGATACGAGCGTAATAATTGTACACTATGACTTGAGAGTGTGCACCCTCCCTGGTGAGTGTGTCAGTAAATGGTCGCTCGTTAGCTGAAAATATGACGTCATCGATGCCAATCAGTCTGATCCGTTACCCTGCTATTGTTGTTAACCATTCAGTCCGCAACTGAATGCTCATTGATCTATAAACCCAAACCTGAAGGTCTTCTGTGAGCGGTTCCGAGAAGTCCCGAGACGCTCCGAGCAGCAGGCCCGAGTGGCTTCGAGCAGGTTAGAATCAGAACGACTGCTAGCTGTTCCGAGTAATGCCTGGCAGTTCTGAATTGGCCTGATTAGCTATGAGTAGCTCCGAGTAATTCCGAGCAGCTCTAAGCAATTCTCAGCAGCTTCAAGTTACGGACATTTTGTCAAGCATTGCGCTACTCCGGGCATGCCATACTATAATGTTCAGCTACATCTCAATGGCTGTAAATCCAGACCAGAAACATTGGAGCGAGGCAGTGTAATCGCGGCTTTAGAACCTGTGATGTAAGGTGAGGCAATGAGAACAAGTGCCATCCTCGAGATAAAGATTATAGCTCAGTGTATTGTTCAATGACCTCATTGTGTTATTATGGGCCGTATCCCACCTGGGTTGCTCCTGAATTGCACTTAGAAGTGTGTGGCACGTTGTATCGTTCAGCCGATTGGCACAATGCGAGAGCATTAAATATTGTTCAATATATTTTTCTGGATTACGATAACAGCAGTTAGGCGGCATTTACAAATGCAACGGTATCTGATCATGTACAGAAACGTCGCGAGGTGGTGTTCGATGAGAGAATACCAGCACCAATAAGTAGTTCAACCATTTTTACCTGCTGATTTTCGTTGCTGGGAGATTTTCTGCTTATTAAAAACATTCTGTCCACGATTGTTTCTACATGTTTAGTTCTTTTTCGGAATAATACAATGTATTACATATATTCAATTACATGATGATACGTTCCTTTATATCCGAATTAGTGTGTTTCTGTTTTTTATTCTTCTGGTGTAAACGCTACCACATTTGTTTATTGAAGACAAATAACCTTTAGACATAAATCACATGAATTCAGAGTAACAGGAGCTACAGATACGTTATCCAAATAAATTCTAACTATTTATCTATGTTTGCATTAAGATTACGAAGTAATGTGATAATGAATTGAACGCTATGGCTCCAAAATATGTTCCTAAAACACTTGGCCCTCGATACTCAAGAAACACAAACAATTGTCTTGGTATTGAATCTCATCTGTCTTCCCTTGGAGGCATGAGCACTAATTTGACATGCTACTGCTATGGCGTCAGCCTCATATAATTCAGAAATATTCCAAGCCACCCAAACTGTTTAATACTTTATTAGAAGTTCAGCAAAAATGGTATCCCAGGCATACTTGATGTATTGCTCATGAGGTGTAGGGTTGGAGGTCAGCTGCGTAAGGGTAGATGAAGGTCAAAGTTAATGTGACCTGGAACCGGAACGACACTTGGTAGGAAGGTGAGGTCAAAGTTGCGATTCCCTGTTTATTTTGATTTTTCAAACACTCAATTTCATATATGATATACAGGGACAGCATTGAGGCGGCCGAAAGAATTATGTCCCGAGTAGTTTATGTTCGTCTAGACATACTGAGTTTGAAGAATGGGGTCCGTCTAAACCCACCTAAACAAAGAAGAACATATCTCTTTTAGCCATCCAAACCTTATTTCCTTATACCCCCCTGACCTCCTGAAAAGGTGCAAAGCACGGTTGGACGAAATCAGTAGTGCACAATCCCTAAAGAAGAGCGCTAGGAACAAAACTGAAGAAGACAAAGTCTTCCTGATCAGCACTTTCCGCCCAAACCCTGCCATCAATTGAACAGAGAAACTGGGAGATCCTCGGGAAATTGAGCTCAACCAAATACCTGTACGATTCCAGACTGATCAAGGGGTATAGAAGACCCAATAACTAGAGGGACCACCTAGTGCGGGCAGAAACGGTATACCAAATGGGAAATACCTGAAAAAAACGGAAAGAAAAAATGGGACATTAAATGCACCAAAAAGAACTACAAATATTGTCCCTACATCAAAAAGACCACAACAATCAAGTCCAGAACAAAAGAAATTATACATCAGTGCAAAGATGACGTTTTGTACAACAGCTCTAACCATATCAATTGCATAAAATGCAACAAAATGTGGGGCCCAATACGTGGTACAAACCACATAAGGATGCTGTAAAGACACCTGAAGAGACATATTGTGTTGAAACTAATTAGTAAGAGAGGGAAACATTAATATATATGCTTCCAACATATTCTATGTACACACAGAACACCTCCAAACATTTCTAAAGAGGGTAGGAGAAGCAGTGAAAATTAGTTCCCATGTCTGACACATGAAGTGCGGCACCGCACAGACACTGGGTCGTGGCGCTACTCACAATGTAAACAAACCTGGGAGTAACAGCTGCAAGGATTGGTTAACATACAGGTTCAAATGCCTTTGTCTGCACTGGCAGCCAAATAAGATCGAGGATCTAGGTCATCTGACCACCAACATCCAACCACGGTCAAGTTCTGAAAGTCTCAAGCGAAATCTGTGCGAAATTTGCTGAAAACCATGTTAAAATCGGTCACTTACTTGCTTGTCGCGTAGCAGCCCTGTCACACCACACTTATTTCTTTATTATGTTATACCTGAATATAATTAAAAACACCATTTTTTTATAATAAGGCAGTATTAATTGAATTCTGGACTCTGATTTTCATACGATCGTATCAATGCACACACGCCTTATTGGCTTAGGTTTTTTCCCCTTTCTTGACAATACGCATGCACTAAGAACACTGTGGTCTTAAGACATGCTCTGTATTTTTCTGAATTTGTTTGGTTATCAAAATGTAACTAACTTATCTTTCTCAGAACCTAACTATTTGACATTCCTTAATACTTTCAGAAGTAGCCACCCTTCATTTCTCTTCCATATATTCATTCGTATCCTAAGGCCCGGCGTCCACCTACTACGATAGAATCGTAGACCTCCCGATATGGCACCGATACAAAATGTCAAAATCGGTGCCATATCGGGAAGGTGCAAAATCGTAGACATATGTCTAGACATGCCAATCCACCACGCATTGTATGGGGGTTTTATCGGTGTCTAATCGCAGAAACGTGGTCAACTGCCCCGATATTAGGGGACCTTCCGACGCGATTTTGATTTTTTATCGGGAGGTGCATCGTAGGGCATATCGGTGCCATATCGTAGTAGGTGGACGCCGGGCCTTAGAAACTGTAGTTCACATGTATTCCTTGCAATAATTCCTTAGTTAAGTTTCAAAACAGTTCATGTCAGATAGAGACCAGCAGGCTAGAACTACCACTAGAAGTACCAATAAAGTTAAACTGGCTATACGCAGACCGAAAACTGATTTTTTTTTAAATTGCTTTTGAAGCTATGGGACTGTCTCCATCAGGATATTCAAAACATAGCAAACAGACAAAAGTTTAAAGAAGCACTTAATGGAATCAATCTTGACCTTCTATGAGGTGACTTGATCTCGTAACAACTTTATTCGTAGCAAGGGTATGTTCTATAGTCTCGACTTCTTGCATTCCACTCTGGTAATGAGACTACATTGCTAGGGGTTCATAATAATAATCAATTGTGTTTCCTATAGCTTACCACTGTCTTCTTTGTCGTCCTGTCTTGATTGTACTGTTATGTTCTGTTAACGTCCTGTAGTATTTTGGCCTGTTGGACTCTAATGGCATTAAAGGCTGCGATTGAGGTATATGTTACCCGATCAACAAACTGTTGCTGATAGCCTCGGCCAGTGGGACTTGCCCTCCCACAATGAAGTTATGATGGTATATATTTAGGGATAGTATGGAGGTATGGAGGTCACTGACCCCTTGTCCAATCTACCCCACCTTTTCAACGTGCTCTGCAGCCCGCAAACATTTTTGTAATAAATGTGATGTATGGCAAGAACTGCCACTGCCCTGTGTCTAATGTACCTTTATTATAACTGTTGGTTGGAAATCATGAATCTGTATACATGAACCTTCTGTCAATAAACGCTTATCAAAACAGTTTAGAAAAGTCCCCCTGGGTGCTGGAATAGAGCTTTTGACAGGATATATCGATTATTGGTGACAATCCAAGTCGTTGAGGCGACTACACTTGAAGACCTATTATAATATACGTGCGGACCGACTGTCAACAGTTAAATGCCCTTGCAGACGAAACGTTTTGCAAAAATCAAGGATTTGTAGTCGTTGGAGGCCTCAAAGGGTCGGTGGGTAGTGCCATGCAATTTGTGTTTAGTGTTATGCAATTTGGGTTTGGGAAATCGTTCACCAGGGAGCTGTTTCAAAACGTGGGTTAAGTCTATGGTTTTGAAACAGCACCCTGGTCTGCAATTCTTCTGTTTACACTGACTGACATATTAACGGAAATGCATAATGATCGGTTGGCGGTGCTAGATTCTTGAATCTATGCTCAAAATCGGTAGATGTAAATTTGGCCTTTGTCTACCACTGCTGGGGATGAAGGAGAAGGTAGGCTGCAGTGGGAATCAAACCTACAATTGAAATTTTATTCCCGTTTCTACTTACCGATTATGTGTACAAAAAAGTGACAAAGAGCCTGCGGGTGGTGCCAAAGCCAGAAACGGTGGCCAGATTCATCCGATTGAAACGGCAAAATACACTAATAAATGTTGCTTCAGGACTGCTGGTTGACTTCAGCTCCGTATAGTCATATGCTTTCCGGACTTGGAGCTCTCCAGAGACAGACATTAATCAAGTTACTCCGACTTCCATGATATCTCAAGCAGTATCTCTTCTTCTCTCTAGGACTGCTTCGCGCTCTGTGATCTGCTAAACCTCTTCCCCGGGGATTAATCCCTTCCTCACTAAGTGCTAATTATCGTCTGCTCCATCCGTGACCTACTTGTGTTTCCCGCCACTTCTCCTCTGACGTCAGCCTTGACGTCAAAGCTGATATTTACGTCACAGATCCATAACCTTTATTCATAATACAGACATGTCACCAATGTAGCGTTTCATCACTGTATTGAAAGGTACGAGAGGTATTTGGAAGGATATATATATATATATTTTTGTATTATTATTCTCCTTTATTCAGTTATTTTTATTGCAACCGGTTTTGTGGAAGATCTTCCACCGGAAGTTCAATCAAACGTATACATACAGACAGGATGCATATACAATATAGATTTATAACACACAGTATAAAATATTTAAAAAATGTGATAAATGCGATTGAACGATGTAGTTCTAAGACATTTAGAGGCGTAGATTTATGTTCTATACTTTACACCTATTCATATACTTTCTTTTCTTCTTTATATTCACTTTGAACTGGTTTTTAGTTGCTGATAGTTGTATCGACGAATCGAGTGTGCCCCACAGTTGCAGCCCCAGTGATACGGGGAGCGTGGATAATAGCTAATCTGAACTCGTTTTTCTATAAATTTAACCTTATTGTCATTCGGAGTCCAATGCACTCTGTTGTCACTGTGACCTGGTAGATTTTTTCAAAAATCTGAACAACAAAAGGATTGATCTTATTGCGATCCTTATTGCATTTCGTTACCTAAAGTTACCGCCCTGGATACCGGAAGAAGTAGATCTCATCAATGCAAATAGCTACCCCCCTCCGATCTTATCTATTTCTCTATCATTACGGATAATGACCATAACTCGTCGAAGGCATTTGGTAAAGATTATTACCGATAACTGGAAGTATGACAGAACGGTATCACACAGTATAAAATACAAGGCCAGAATGATCGAAGGACTCAAACTGGTATAACGGTATAATGTCAGAAAATTTGATAGTTCATAGTAGAAAAACTGTGGGGAGGGTGGGAGGAAAATGTTCAAAGGCGTCTTTGATGGCATGCGGCATGACGTCACAACGGCCGCGAAGCTCTAGATGGCGCTGTATCCAGGGAGGGCGGAATGCGTCTCGTAATCGCCAGGTGGCGCCACTCCGTTCTCCTCGGATGTCCATTAAACCTCCTCAGTCGGTCACAATGACCATAACTCATCGAAGGCATTTGGTAAAGTTTATTACCGATAACTGGAAGTATGACAGAACGGTTTCACACAGTATAAAATACAAGGCCAGAATGATCGAAGGACTCAAACTGGTATAACGGTATAATGTCAGAAAAATTGATACCAAGCTGAAAGTCTGAAAACATTATACAAGGTAGGGTGCCATGGCTGCCGAAGATGACCAGGTGCCGAGACGCTGTAAGTCTGCTGCCGGCATGCCATGGGAGTGAAAAAATTGAGCCCCCCCCTCCGGAACAAGTGAGGAGTCACCTCGTCCGCATGGGGGAAACCAGCTCGTTGCAAGAGGCAACGAACGACCGCAGTAAACTGAGAGGCCGAAAACGGCTCCGCCGGTCGTAGCAGGAACATGGGGTCTAACGGCCGCGCGGGGGCAGCCGCTATATAAGATCTCCATGCCCTAACTGGGCATAATGCCCTGTCGTCAGACGGCTCCAAGGTAATAACGGCCGGAGGGCGGCCGGGTCCTATGGTCTTAGCTGACCGCACAGTGAGAGCTAAACGGCCGTCCTGAATGACCGCGTCGGCGCGCAAAAGCGCGTGTGAAGATTGGCGCCTCCCCGGAGGTGGCGCGAAGAGATTCGAGGCGCGGAGTAGGGAGAAAAAAGCGATGAGCGCCACGGCCCTGACGAGAACCCCGGTCGTGAGAGATGCAGCCTGGTTGGTGATCAAAGACAACATATCCATGGTGATGGGGGGGGCGCGGCGTAGGATGTGCGCTGACTGCAGGCCCGTGCCGCGCAACACGGCCGCAGCCTGCCGTGAGTCGAAAGCGCTGGCGTCTCCTCCATGGTCCGAGAGCCAAGCGCGGGCGCCGGAGATGGCGTTCCTCACGGCCCCGGGCGACGAGAGTGAATCCGCCAGATGCTGGATGTACAGGCACGCCTCCAGGAACGTAGGACGTGCCCAACGGCGAAGCGGATGTACCTCCTCGCTTGCACCTCCTTGTTCCTGTGTGTGGAGGGGGCAAGCGCGGCGTCGTGGGAGGCCCTCATCCGGGCGTGTAGATCGAGTGGTGTGCCTGCAATTTACAAACCAATATTGAAGAGATCTGCGTGAGGAGGTACATCGACGTGGCTCGGCACGTGCGTCGAGGGGGGAGCCCCCCCACCCCCCCTGGAAGCACGTCGGTGTCTCTGAGGGCGGCGTCGAGCCAAATTTGCCGCGCGCATGCGCCGATTTGGCCGTTCTTGATGACCCCCGAGGCGAGGGGGGCGAGGACGCCTGGGTGGGAGGCGTGAACCCGGATGGCGACGCCCGGGGGGGGGGCGTGAGGAGCGAGGAGATGAAGCGCCACGACCAAGGCGTAGGCGTGGCGAGAGGCGTCGTCCGAGGGGACGTCCACGTCGATGGGGGGCCACTCCCACCTGACGGCCGAACCCTCCCTCGATGTGGAGGTCAGTAGAGGCGTCGGGCGGACCGAAGTAGTGACGCCCGTTCGAGGACGTCGCGTAAGCGCGGAACCACGCGATGTCCGCATGCATTTCCCGACCTACGGTGATGACTGTGGCGCTCTGCGACGCCCGTAGGGCCGAGAAGAGGCATGTCATGAAGCGGTGGGCGTAGCGGACGCAGTGGCCGATGTGGACGAGACAGCCGAGGAGGGACTGGAGTTGGTGGTGAGATGCGTGGGAGCGCCCCCCACACTCGCGGCACACCTCCAGGACATCTGCGAGCTTGCCGGGAGGAATGGAGACAGTGGCCGCGTCGATGTCCAATACGAAACCCAACCAGGTGAGACGGTGGGTGGGGGGCTGGCACTTCTCTGCGGCCAGTTGCAGGCCCAGATGGTCGGCCAACCACAGGAAGTGATCGTATACCTCCTGAGCGGCGCCCTTCCCTGCGGCAACGCCCGCAAAATCGTCCAGGTATGCGAGGCAATGCCATGCACGGGAACGCATCATGTAGACGACCCCGTTCGATGTGCGCTGACACGCGATGGATGAAGTGCGGCAACCAAACGGGGGGCATCGCTCCACATAGAAAGACCCCCCTACATGGAAGCACAATAGGGGGGCGTCGACGGGGTCGATCCATAGTTGGCGATACGCCCTGGAGAGGTCTGCTGACCAGACGTGCGCCGTAGGGCCCACCGCGAGAATCTCCTCGATCAAATCTCCCACTCCGGGGAGGGTATATGCGGCGGGAGACCCGAGGTAGAAGCCCGGAGCTATGGCGTCGTTGACCGCCTGCCCAGGCGGAAATGATAAATCCAGTATGACACGAACCCCCTCCCCCCCCCCTTCTTAGGGCAAGTGAGAAGCAGGAAGACTTGAGTCCACTGTCCGAACGGGAGGTGGACGAGAGGGCCCATCAGCCCCCCTAGGAGAAGTTCTTTCTCAGCGAAAGCGGCAAGGGCGGGCCCCTACTACCTCCCAGATGCGTGATTGTTGAAGGTAGAGAGGGCCAGCGTGTCTGGTTGAAGCTAATCGGCCAGCCTTAGCGAAGGAAATTGCACAGCTCGGTGTCGTGGTAGTGCATGAGGAGAGTGGTCCAACGGTCGACCCGTAGGCCCAACGGGACCTCGCGGCGAGCAGCTCGGTAGTTGTAGTCCCCACCAGCTCGTATAGCGTCGTAAAGCGCCGCCTCCGTGGGGAAGCGCTCGCGGAACTCGTCCGAGGGGGGAGGGCGCCACACTCTAGCTGCTGAGGCGTCAACTGGACTTGCCGGGGGGGGGTTGTCCGCCCCAACCCCCGGGAGACGCCCCCCTGCCGGAGCGAGCTAAGATGAGTTGTTGGTGGCGGCAGGTGGTCCCCCCGCCTGCCCGCGAAAGGGCGTACTAGAAAGGTGACTGCCGCCGGCAGCCTCGTGCCGAGCCCGTATGCGGCAATCCACGAAGCTGTGAGCATGGTGAGCGCCGAAATTGTCGAAACAGTAGGAGCAACAGTGAACAACAGTCCCCCCGCTCGTGGAATGGGGGGGGTGACCGCGCAGCCCCCGTCGGAGTTGTACACTTTGCAGGGGGGGTGAGCTGGGGAGGCGCCCGGCGATTTGTTTTTCTTCTTAGCGCTGGTGCCTCCACCGCGCGGCAAACACGGGAACTTTCAGAACGAGAAATCTCCGTGCGTAGATGTTGGATTTGCTCGGAATCCTCCCATCCCCTGGCGAAACGACCTTCTGCCACCCGTATGAAAATTTCCTCGCTCCACCGGCGAACGACTGTAAAGTCATAGTCTAAGCAATCCTCTACAACCTCCCTGAGGTGGGACAGAACATGTGGTTTGACAGTAGGGGGCACCACCGCATCGTCCACGATGCGGAGGATGCCCCATATATGTTCCTGCAAATTTACGGTCCCCAGACTCATATGGTCCTTACGGCTGGGGAGTAACACGTAGTGGCACGGAATAATAAATTTACCTCTGGTTGGCCGTAGCACATGAGCCGTAGATTGAAGTAATAAGCGCACTTGGTCGTCGATGGATTGGTCATGATACGAGAAGCCTAGGCTGGGAGCGTCCCTTGGTATCCAGGGGTGTGCTAGCATGGATGCTGTGAAGCCGTCACTTGTAGCCGTTGGGGCCGCACTCACCGTTGTAGCTGGCCGATGTAAATGGAATCCCCTCATCTGTGGACCCCTAGGCGTCGATGGTGTAGGTTGTTGCACTGTCATCGCAGAATCGTTCGCAGGCCTAGGGGGGCGAGGCTGCCGCCTGGGTCCTAGAGGCTGCCGCCTGAGTGAACGCCATTAGAGCCGATTTCATAGTCCACATTTCGCGACTCAAGTCTTCAATTTTCTTGTCCATTTTTACGGTCTTGTTTTCTCCTGCCGCTGTCTTTTTCACAATTTTCTGGGTCTTGCCCGCGGCAGCTTTCTTCGGAGGCATCTTCAGGCGTCGCAGATGCGCGAAAACTAAACTTGTCGGTGAAATAGCAGGATCAAACAAAAATGTTCAAAGGCGTCTTTGATGGCGTGCGGCATGACGTCACAACGGCCGCGAAGCTCTAGATGGCGCTGTATCCGGGGAGGGCGGAATGCGTCTCGTAATCGCCAGGTGGCGCCACTCCGTTCTCCTCGGATGTCCATTAAACTTCCTCAGTCGGTCACAATGAATTTATCAGGTGATTTCAACATGTCATCGGTACATTTCTCTTTCAACCATGTTTCAGTTATAGTTATGAAATCCACGTTTTTCAACGCTGATTCAATACCATCAAGTTTCCTATAAAAATATATGCACATTTATATTTGCAAATATCAAACCCTTCTTTTCTAAGAGATCTCCAGGTAGTATATATCCAACGGATTTACCCAACATTAACCTAGTATCAATACTGATGTATCCACTTTTTTGTTACCTTTTCCAAAGAAGTATTGTTGGTATCCCCTACCAGTGTCATTTTACATAGAAAAAAGGACAAGACAACTGCCAGTACTGGTAGACTGTGATACAGGACATACATAGACATAGACATGGACTTAGACATTACTTGGAGAGTGAGAGTGCAAACACTAACAATCTCCATAATTTTGAAAAATTGCCAGAGCTAAATATGGGTTCAATACCCATAATAGCATAGTTGCTTGTGCGGAAATATGTATAAACATGTTGCATAACAAGCAAACTAAATCCATAAGGAATATCAATGACCTAAGGTCTGTATTACAATAGTTCCTACACATTCATTCATAATTCATTCATTCTAGGCAGTGGCGCGAACACTCATGTGGCAGTGATTTCATTTAATTTGCTTGGCTAATTCATCAAGAGAGGTGTAACCACGCCTCACCATCATATTAGCATGCGAAGGAGGTCTGCTAACCTCTGAATATCTTTTTCTGAACGACAAGTCAAATTTCTTAAGTAAACAATACAATCTCTGATACTTCTTTGTTTGGCAGTCTTTGTTCCATGAGAGATGAATCCCTAATGAGACCTAGATAAATGACCAAGGTTGAGGGGTAGATGATTTTTTCAGTGGCCACTTGAAACCCCAGAAATTCCAAATAAAATTTAGAACCTGAAGGCCAAAACTACATTCAGCTTCAGAAGAAGCAATAAAGATGAAATCATTTATGTACCCATTCTCTATTGACTGCACAACGATTCATACAGTGAACAATACATTTTGTTAATTAAGTAAAACTAAAAGGTGAACATTCCAAAACACAAACAACTATCTACAAGGAACTATTCTTGACCATCAATAATCCGGCGTAGGCCTTGATATTTGCGATCTTCAGGCCTAATATTAATTGATGAGGCTGACCGAATGTCTGTCACACACATGTAGTCCCCCTCACTGAGGGAACCAGTAATTTCAACAAGTACATGGGAATTTACTACAAGTGGTTTCTATAGCAGAGCTAATACTCCAGTCTACGGGACGACTAGAAACAGTTATAGGCCTTCGACTGCCATTGGAGTTAGTTACAGGTCCCAAAGAGTGGATACATTCAGGTTTATCATTTTCAACACTAAATTTCACCAACTTCCTTATCAACTATCTCATCCATTTTAGCTTACGCTTTGGGTACCAAAATTGAGGAAAATCTTCATTAACAATATTTTCACCCCGTCTAGCAGCTGAAAAAAATATAACAACGTTTGAGTCCCTACGACTGTAGTGACAGCAGGCCTTCCTAGAGAAATTTTAGACATTTAGAAAAAGACCCGTCCAAATCAGGGCGTCACACTGTATATGGAGGACAAAATTCATACTCAGGATTGTCTCGACTAATAACAAAGTCTTTGTCATTAAAAGAAGCATTGACATCATCAAATAACTAAGAATTCTGGAGAAATTCCTCTGTTATTACCTCTGATTCCGGAAGCCCGAAGTAACGGCCGCCATATTGGCAATCTGAGGCTTGCACCTATAATCTATGTAAATATCATTCGCTGGTTTGTTATCTAAACTTGTTACCCAGTCATCTAGGTAAATCTCATCTTCTTCCACAAGATACCAACCACTATGGCTGAAACGGATATTTGAAGCGTTACAGCAAACATCGCCTCTCGGTGATTCATCACTAGAACTTGTGCCTGGGTCAACACTACCAATACATATATCAACATTAGAAACCCAGAAATTGTCAAAACAATCTTATAATTTTTATAATTATAAATGATAAATTTAGTTACCAAAAACGTCACTATGTCACGTGACTATGTGGTGCCATCTGAAGTGATTATAGACCATCGACCAACGCTAATCTAACGCTATGATAATTTTAAAACATATGTTATGTTACAATTCATAGTGAATAGATATTCTCACAATATCTAATCCTTTGTGAGCATCTTGGGCTCACGAGTTCGCAACAGACATATATACAAGCTATATAATCAAAGCAATTTCACCTCCCTGATATCATGATAGTATATTGTATATTCCTGTATCGTCAAAGCGTAGGACCCTATTGCCAAGTTTATATCACCATGCTACCCAATAAATGCTCGATGGGTGATTCATTATTGCCAACTCAAACTGCCATCAATTATAGCCTCCAATAACGCTATAACCCTTGCTTTGAGCTATCATAGCCTTAGCGTAAAAACTATACCATCTATGTAAAACATTTACAATGAGCGATTTGCTGCTCTGCATCATTTAACCCGCCAAGAGCCATGCACCAACTCACCCTCATAAAGCATCTCCCTACATAACCACAGACAAATCCCAGACGTACTAAGCTCAATAAAGAACCCCATAATTGAAGTTGATGGATGAGGACGACCGCTACAAAAATAGGAAAAGATAATGATCATCGTACCGACTATTCTGTCACTGGTTCCCATTCAGCCTATAACTAGTTGAGGCAGGGGGAAGGGTATCAAGAGGGGTGTCTGCTTTACAAATGGCGGCGGAAATTAGGGCGAGGTCGAAGGAAATGCCCCTCAGTGAGAATCAGTTGTTTGCCTGAGCTATCTGGTTCCCTGCACTTTGGAAGCTTGGTGTTTGTGTTGGTGCTCCACTCATTGAGGCCACATGAGGGGAGGTACGAAGCCACTTGACCTATGACGAAGCCACAGAAAATGAACCGACCGACCTGATGGGTGTGGTGCGCAGGGTGTCATCGTCGCCTGTGGAGGTGATCAAGTGCTGTGTACACAAAGTCAGCCAGAGCAAAGTCTGCTGTGAACGCGAACTTATCATCTCCGGACTCGCTCAAAACTCAGCGTTCACGGAGTCTAGGCTGTGAAGATGATTTGGATCAATAAATCAAGTCTTTTATTATCCATTGAAACCTTCCAATTCTTATAACATAGGTAAAGTTCCTTGTCTAGCTGAACTGAAGTAAGACGGGTGGTTTGATATTAGATTTTATCATTAGGGCTGGCTGAATTCGTGAATTTCGAGGCGGGAATTTTACGCCATTAGGTTCTAAGTTGAGTGACGTACTATTCTGGGGAACGGAATAGTTGTATAATTGGATATTGATAAAGAGGTTAACTTAACGAACTCAGCCCTTCGCCATCTCTTTCTTATAATATAAATACTAACTTTCAATGGATATTTCCTTGGCCATAGAATGATTGGGCAATGATGGTTAACTTAACATCGTTTCTCTGATTTAACACTCGTATTTCGTCCTATCTATTTATCTTTCTCAGAAGCTTTCCTAAAGTATTATGGCGTATGACAAGGTCTAAGCCTGTAGATACGCCCTGGACTTTCGAGTCCTAAGTCCAGGGCAAGACGAAAGGCCTGAAGGGCTGGAGGTGGGTGAGAGTAGGGGGGGGGGGAATTTAAGGCAAGGAGAGAAAAAATATGGCGTCTTCCAATCTACCGACTGCTACCCCCCTTTTAGTTCGGCTACATCAATATCCTTCCGGATACTTACAGGGATCGCTTACCGGAAGTAATTTCACAGCTTCCGGTCTGAAGTGTTCCTCGAGGGGGCGCCACATTGGTGTAGTCTGAAGTGAAAGGGGTGTTGTAGGACCGAGTCTACGCCGGCGTGCAGGGAAAGAGAGGTAGACCGAGTTTACACCTGCCGACGGAAAAACGACTTTATATCAGGAGGAGAAGCGACGGTTGGTTGTGGTTCCAGAGAAACTATTTGTACTGGTTATTCGTACCTGTATATGATGGACTCGCTACCGTGTGAACTCGGTACCGGTGAACTCAACACGCCACGAACTCAATACCAGTGAACTTGCTACAGCGGCGGTCCCAGTCTCCCCGCCCCTGGGCTCTCAGATCGGCTTTATGGAGCCATTCTCCGGCCTTTAAACCCATGAAGCTGTCTATTAAGGGAAGCGTTATGGTTGGGGTTAGCTTTAGGGGTAGGATTAGGTTTAAGGATATGGTTAGGGATAGGGTTATGGTTAAGGTTAGGGTTAGGGTTATGTTAAGGTTAGGGCTAGGGCTAGGATCGAGATTAGAGTTTAGGTCCTGGTCAGGGGGCAGGTGGCCAGGTTGCTGGCCGGGACCCTGTGTGGCATTGAATTCACCCGCTTGCCCGGTACCGAATCCTGAGCGATAACGAGTTCAACCTCGGACCGAATCTGCCGCGGTAGCGAGTCGACTAGTACCGATAGCCCCAGTTTACCAATGCCGATGGAAAATGGACTTATAAAACATTGGGAAGTGTATGGGTAGGCAGTGGTGTGCCCCAAGAAAAGAAATCAGTATCGATAATCAATCACATTGCAAGTCTTTGAAGCATTTACACTTGATGACTAATTATGCACCTCATCTGCATCGATGGAGTATTTCTTTAAATCTGCATTCCATCACCTATTACTTCAACCTGGTTTGATGTTGTGGGTGGACTAACAGATTGGTTATGTGTATGGGACGGCCGATTGTAATCTATTTGCACCAATTGAGTATTCCTTAAATCTGCATTCTCTCACAAATTAATCGGTGACACTACAAGTCCTTTACATGTGAAAACTAATTATACCATCTAAGTTCACAGATGGAGTATTGTAGATGTTCTGAACAGGTTTCAAATTCTTTTGTTTACACTGACACATATTTTATCGGACATTTCAAATAAGTGGACGACTGTTCTAAATATGTTATCATGTAGTAAAGGTCGACAGATATAAACTCCGCCTACGCTGATTTGCAGGGAAGGGGAGAGAGCGTCAGGGTGTGGTTAGTAGGAGGGCCCAAAGGCACAGACTTGGTGTTGATGGTTTGGGGATGAGGAGGGGCGACTCTGCGAGCTGCTCGATGTCTCATGTCGATATGGCCGCCTGTTAGCTCAGCTGATGGTGGATGGCGATCGCCAATGGCAAATATTTTCTCAGGGTCAGATCGTCACTGTAAGGGATCACCTCAGTAGGGTAGGGGAGATGTGCGATGTGGGTGTGTGTGGAAGGGTGTTATTGGTTTGGGGGGGGGGGGGGGAGCTGTTGGGGTGTGTAAGGGGTGGTTGGTAGATGTAAGTGTAAGTTTTGGGATGATGTTGGAAGTGGTAGGAGGACGCCAGGGGTGGGTTTGTATGGCAGGGTGTCTGGGAGGTGGTATGAGTGTGTCACGGGTGTGTGGCCGGGGGGCGTTAGATGGTGGGAGGGTATCAGCAGTGAGAGTGCGGGGGTGTTGGATAGGTAGTGGGGGTGTGGGTGTGGCTGGGGCTTGCTTGAAGGTAGGAGATGTGGAACACCAATGACGTATTCTGTACATGTACAGTTATTCTGTTCAATAATTTAAGAGCTGTAACAGTGTTCCCGCTTGTAACAATGCGCTGTTCTATGAATGCTAAACACAGTGTGATTATGAACACTTATGGTTTGAAATAGTGACACTGAATTTCATGTATTAATCGCTAGGGAAAACTGGTGACTGAACAATTATCAATCTTGTCACAGAGGGCGCTATTGTCAACAAGGGACTGGCTTAACCCCGGTCTCCAATTCATATGCTCATCACCAGCGGATGAACTTTTATCCTACCCCTAATAAAAAACTCCATAGGCTTAACATTGGGTGACTGTATTCGGTCTGGAGTTCAGAAAAATGAAAAATATCGCTCTAGTGGGATACACTTGACAAATGACGTCATTTGTTAATGTAGAAGTAATTTAGACCGGCGGGGTAGGATAAATTCTAAACCAAACTCGAGTTAGTCGTGTTATCGCACTCCAGCAAGATCGCATATTACTGCTCTTGGCTTTGCCTCGCGCAGTAATATGCGATCTTGCCGTCGTGCGATAAACAACAACAAGACTAACTCTTGTTTGGTTTCTCCATAGTACCAAAGTATCTGCTTGTTTTCATTGTCCTTTATATATGCTATTCATTTTTTGCGCTCAACATGGCCGACGGAGAATAAGATATAACGGGAGAGGTTTTGCTTTAGAATTGTAAGGCTTGAGGGTCGGCAAGGACCGCCTTTTGGGAAATTCTGAAAAATCCCATGGTACCAACAGTAGGCAAAAGCGTGGCAGACTCCCACAGGGAATATGAGGCTGCGGTAGATGATAAACCTCACTACTACAACGTATTACAGAGGCAAATTGTTTGAAAGCCGAACTAGAGGAATAGGATGAATTATCGCAGTTGGAGAAAGAAATCGGCCTATTGAGTTTAGGCAAAGCTTGGTTGCAAGAGAAAATTCACGAAGACGGGTCAGGCCGACCCCAGCAACAGGGCGACACTCTAGGGCAGCCAGGGGACATTCTAGGGCAGCTGACCATGACTGGTGCAGCGGCGGGTGCAGGGAATGCGGCACTACTAGTGGTCCTATTTTCAGCTGGACTACCACCTCAAGTCTAGGTCTCGGCCCTGCTACCGGATCCTGCTACCGAACCTCGCATCAGCCACAGGTATACAAAGGGAACAGCACTGGGTATAGAATACACAATGTCTATCTAATTCAAGTGAGAGAAAACACTCCAGACACTGGTTGCGTCCTGACTATACCAACCGGGAATCAGCAGCGGATCTGGAGATGGTTACTGGCGATCGGAACTATGTTGTTAATAACCAAGCTTCCACGCTCAAGTGAACATGGCCAAAGTTGTATTAGGAAACATGTTTTTGACATTTCTCAAAACATATGAGTATCTTCGCACTCCTCTGATTTGATGGATGGTTTTATTGACTACAGCCCATCTGGAACAAAAATTGGGTTCATTGAAATGCTAAATTTGTTCTAAAACCCATGAATGGTTGCAAAGACAACGTTGTAAGAGGGGAATCAACACATGCTCTAGCCTGCTTCAGCTTCCAGACAACTACATGTGGTGTCACCATGGCAATTTGTGGAGCCTCATATAGAATGTATATACGTCCCTGACCTTAGTAAAATGGGCCAAAACCATAGTCCTATCCCCTAGGCCCTTGTGAAGGCTTTTCCATCTTCCTATCCACTCAATGCAAAGCCTTTACCTTCTTCCCAACCAATGCCAAGCCTTTCCCTCTTCCCATCAATACTAAGTACCCCCCCTAGGTTGGTTGCCCTTGCTGCCTGCTATCAGCTGAGTAAACCACACTATCTAATCTGCCAATCTCCAGACTCCCTACCCACCCACTCCACATGTTCAATCAATACAATGGAATTTCCTCTAGCCGAGGAAACCCCTCAACAATCTCTCGTCCATTCCTATAAGAAGATGGTCGATGGTGAGGCTAGGTACTTTAAGGTAGAAGATGACAAAATAAACACCCCTGTTTTACGGAGTCATGTATGTTGTTGTTCCAAATTCTTTCAGTTTCCATTGACCGATAATTGGAGAAAATCTAATAAAATCGGTATGTGGCTCATGATAAATTCACTGTAGGTAAAGGTTAGCCAATACAAATCCCACATGTACCAACCCTAGCTTCCCACTCTGCTGCCACATAAACCTTCCCATGCATAACTCTCTACAACATTAGAGAGGTTCCCATTGGATAAAACATTAGTCAGCAACCGATAACCGATATGTGACTTTGAATAAGAAAGCGATGAATGGAATCTAGGCCTACATAGACCACGCTGCCTTTTTTCAATAACGATAAATGCAAAATGTAGCAGCACAGGCTGATATAAAACGTCAAAATCAAGCCGGCTTGACATTGCTCTTGAGGAAGTGGCTAACGGTTCCAGAAATAAACCAATAGGCGCCACAGAATTCAATTGGTCAAAGTGATACATTGAATTTAACAAATATTTCTCTTTGAGACCAAACTATCGATCGACTTTTTATAGGAAGGAAACAGAAATCGTTGAGTATTTTATCGGCCAAAGGAAACTCAACCTTTCCCAGTCGACCCACTAACATCTAGCACCCAAACGCTCGTTCGTCTCGGCGGTCTGCACCAATCATCGACCCTGCCCCTTCTCATCCTGCCATCTTGACCATCGTGTTTACATTGGCGGGCCGGAGCAAGCCCTGGGTATTAAGTACCTCGTGGCCAATTGCTACCCGGGTAATAGTCAGTCATGTGATCAATTCTCTAGAGGTATTGGTTCACACTGAGGTCATATGACCACTGCCTGCAGTATTCTCCATCGAGCAGTATCAATAAGTCACACTGGTCCGTATGTAGATAAAATATAACACTGAGATGTATAGATACTGTATTGAGCAGTACCAATACGTCACACTGTGCCATTTGTAGATACTCTATTGGGCAGTATCAATATGGCACACTGAACCATACGTAGATATTCTATTGGGCAGTAGCAATACGTCACACTGAGCCGTATGTAGATTATACTCTATTGAGCAGTATCAATATGTCATACTGAGCCGTAGGTAGAAAGAACACCACACTGAACCTTATTTAGATACTCTATTGAGCATTTAAGCATTATAGTAGGAATATATGTGGTTAGCTGTGTGTATTTGTTTTATTTCGCCGTATATCGCGATGCGAACTCGCGAGTCGACGTCTCGCTAACATCCGGCCACCATTATCCATCCGCTAAGACCTTTGGCGTAACGTGCATTACTCCTCGGCAGTGCGGAAAGTCATAGTTACTGTATACATAGCAACGTGTTGTATTTACGTTAGTTACGCCAGTAGGTATATAGTAATAGGATATGTGGACGAGGCGTGTCTAGAGTCCCATGTATGGCTGCACAACTGACCAAGTAGGTGATTTGAACCACACAATTTTCCGCTGACGTCCGTTGTATCTTCCGTCTCATTAAAGGATCCGTCGGTTGTCTGTGGTAACTTGTACACTGTGTTATGTAGGCCTGTGGTTGGTCAGATCAGAGGACATGACCTGTAGCGACAGCCTTGACTCCTCTCTGAGGTCATCAGGTTTGTAAATTGTCTTCTTGGGCTTAGAATTTGTGTGTGTGTGTGCAGCTTTGCCTTCTTCTGGATCATCAGGCACCTGTGGGACTAGGTGCATGTTATTTAGGGGTTCATTTCTCTGATTGAGCCCCTTGTGTCAAAAGAGCATGTCTTTATTTGTGTGTTGACATTGTTGACAGAATGTCTCTACTGGTTGGGTGTGTCTGTCGTGGTACACACCTTCTATCTAGCACAGTAGTTTTTGTTTTGATTTACCTGGTCAAGTTGTCAGCCTGGATTGAGAAGTTAATTGGACTACGATTTCCAGGAAATTTCCTTGAGAAATCACTGGTTGTCAGTGATTTGGGTTTGATTCCTTTTCTGATTTCTGGAGAGAAAAGGAAAATCTCTGAAAATTGTCGAAACCATACGTAGATAATAGTTCGCAATGTATCGATTGTAGATCCTTTAGTGGGCAGTATCAATATGTCACATTAAGCATTAAATGTAAATGGACCCTACTGAGCCATATCGAGAGCCTACAATTTGACAGATAAACGCCTAAGATTAAAGGTAATGGGGCTAAGTATATTGATCATATAAAGACACGTATGGTAGTGACGCCAATACAGAATCTGAATGAACGTTTGTGAATATTCAAAATTTACCGTAATTTACCGTCGAATTCGATGGCCACTGCACTCATGACACCACGTACAAGGGTAGCCTTGGCGGAGTGGTGAATAACTAGGCGACATTCACGTTACCAGTGACAACAGCCGAAAACATGATATTACCTAATATGGTCTGCCCTTGTTGCATATACAAGTAGAATGTCCGTCAGATGTCTGAAATCATTAACCTATGAACAACTGCCTCTGCCATTACCAACGTCTTCCTGGTGCATGCATTCCAGTTGGAACTTCTGTGTTCTAAACATTCCTGCATAGGGAAAGCTTGTGTGAACCAAACATCAGATCACAGAGTGTATCGCCACATTGCTTGCTCTCCAGTCTTGGCCTCTGTGTTGCGCTACTACATTCGGCAAGTTTGTATTAACCTAACAACAGTTCGGAGTTCAACTTTCAGTCTGTCTGTCTGTCCGATACTGCGTATCCCGGTGAGCCATGTTGTTGTTATTGGTAACTTTGCATATTGAAGCTATTTCAACTGTTCTAAGTTAACTTCAATAAGAATTAGTTGTTATACTCTCTTTACTGTAATTGGGGGTTGTGCAGGTTGTGCTCACAGAATGTAATCTGTCATCCACATGTTGCATTCCAAAGCCAGCAGTGCAAAGGTACACAGCGTACTGTGCAGTGTGCCCGCACAGACTATACCCCTAGGAGCAATGTTTATTTAAACTGGGCTTTTGCATAGGTGTATCTAATGATATTCATATGTGTGTACATATAATCTATATAGTAAATAGTCTGGTCATATTATCGTAAAACAAGATAAGTCTTAATCTTGGCCGCTGTTTGCTATGACAGGTGTTTGGTGTAGAACTTGATGACATGAGGTGAAATCCGATGCCAAAACTCCAGCAGTGATATATAGCGGCCAATCTCAAAACTAATCAGATTTTCATTTTATCCTACCCCTACCCCACCTCGTCGATCTTAGAATAATATACCCCAACATTTGTTGGGTCAGCTCATAACAAGAATATAGTTTGTGATGGGTTCACTGCTGTTATTCAAATTCTAAAGTTTAAAGGTGTGCGAATTGTTTGGTATTAACATATTGAAAGACCATTATAATCATAAATTCTTCGGTCAAACTTCCATTCCGACGTTGCTAAACGCATCAACAGATCAGGTTGCTAAGCACTCATAAATTGGTTACTATTCTCGCCAATG
The DNA here is from genome assembly GCA_950022655.1 of Alentia gelatinosa. Classification (NCBI taxonomy): domain Eukaryota; kingdom Metazoa; phylum Annelida; class Polychaeta; order Phyllodocida; family Polynoidae; genus Alentia; species Alentia gelatinosa. The sequence continues at coordinate 61,352,829 of OX465582.1, forward strand.
TTGCGACTTGGACCGACTAACTATGGAGAGATATACACATTCTGGATTATTCAATTTAAACTGCGACATGATACACTGGTCTATGTAAATTATTTGGATAGCCATTGATAATAACCGCCACGTCTAATGGATATTGTGCTATGGGGCTGCATAGCACCATATGACGGAGAGTGTGAGACTCTCTTGAATATTTGGGGTTTAATCTACCTGATCGTGTGATCTACTAGGTAAAATAGGTGATTTCTAAAATATTGAATAATAAAGGTCCTAAGATACTACCTTGGGGTACGCCTACACTACTTTCAAGTCTAGAGGATAGGGAACTGCCAGCTCTAGGTACTTGTGTACAATTCCTGGGATAGCTATCTATACACGAGGAGAGGGGGGCTTTGATGTTTAAATTTGATTATTTTCAAATTAATTTTCTTCTATTTACCCTATCAAATGCTTTACTAAAAGCAATGAATAAGCATGCCTAAATTCTACCCTGATCTCTATGCGTACATATATATGTATTTATTTTTTTAATGTATTCTCACAAACATTTCTACCTTGCGGTAGATCTTCCAATGTAAGGAATGATCCTTAGTTACAATAGGAGTACATCTAGTTAGACACCAGTAAGATAACAAAAAATGGGATAATGATGAAAATGATGTCAGTTTACACAATACATTCAACTCAGTAATTGGTATATAGTTGTTTTACACTTTCTTTGAAACTTTTCTTGGTATCCAGATGTTGAGTCTTTTCACCCAATAAGTCCCAGAGTAATTCTCCACAATACTGAGGTGATTTAGTATAGCAGTTGCAATTTATACGGAACTTTTTGAACTTCACTTTTTTGTCGCTTCTCATTCGTTGTGCTCTGCGGTCCAGTAGATATACCTTTTTTGATCTTTTGAACATAATGCTCAACAGCTGCTGGTTCCGTAAGGAGTCAAGAAATTCCATTTCCAGTATACGATGCATTTCCTCAATATTAGTACCATGCACACGCTTTTGTAATATAACCCGTAGTGTACGACTTTGGGTTATCTGCAGGCTATGTACATTTTTCTTAGTTGCACTATCTAGTAAGAAAGAGTAGTATTCTAAGGTTGGACGTATGACCACCTTATAAATAGTGGCTGCTGTTTCCTGACTAATTTGTGTCCTTAACTTATGTAATTTAATAATTCACAAACTAGCATTTTTCGTGATATCCCTCATGTGTACATCAAAATTTAAAGCACTGTCAATGTGTACCCCTAAATATTTATACGACGAAACATTAGCCAATTTGGTGTTATTACAAAAGATCTCTAAATCAGGTAGGAAACGTAGACGCATTTTAGAGGCGGGCCATCCAACTTTAGTCTTTTCTGTATTGATAGTCATTCCATTTAAGTCACACCAGGTGCTGACGCTTGTAACAGAAGCTTGTAAGTTACCTTGTACCACTAAGGGAACACTACCAGAACTGTAAATGACTAAATCGTCTGTGTATTGTATACACCTATATAATTCATCTATTAATGTCATAACAGCATCTGTTGTTTCTGGACCCATACAGAAACCAAATTGATAAATTTTGAATGGATTATTTTATTAAAAGTGCTGGGTAATATATTGGTGAATTATTTTTTCACAAATTTTTGCCAGGTAAAGGTAGTAGGGAATTCAGCCTCCAGTCCCCAGGGTTAGTTGGCGCTTTAGTTTTGGATGTTAGAATTACACCAACTTCTGCCAAAAGGGGTGGGAAACAAGTGGTAGCAAACACATTTTGAAATAATTCACGTAATTGGTTTGCTTAATCTAAGAAACAATCTTTTAATACACGGGCATTGATGCCGTAGATACCACTCGATTTATGGATGTTTATTTGTTTAATTTGCTTGTATATTTGATCTACTGTAAATTCTATGTAATTTAATTCAGGTAGTCCATCAAAATTGACTTTTTTAGTATGAGTGTCCTGCATATCGTTGTTATTTGACTCTGTCCTACCGACTTTTAAAAATACTGATTGAGGTAATTTAACATATCTATGTTTGTAAGTTCCTCTCCATCCTTTGAGCCTATAATTATGGTTGGTAAAGTAGTTTCTTGAGGGTCGTATAGGTTTTTTACTTCCTTCCAAATATTCCTAGCATTAATTTTGTTACTATCTAGCTTGTCCTTCCAATAGTTTTGTTTGGCTATTTGTATACTGTTATAAATTTGGGTTTATATATTTCTGATTTTTACTTGAAAAGATGTACTGGGCAATTTATATCTAAATAGCCTTCTATAATTTTGAAAATAAGATTCCATTGAAAAATTGGGTCCCTCTATTCATAATAATCCAGCCAATCAATCTGAAACAAGTGTTGTTGTATATCGATTGCAGAATATTTTCGATGTGATCTGCCTATGGATTCACAGGGTTCTTTGGTTGGAGGTGTAAATTGTCTATTTGTTAAAAAAGCTAGATGTTCAGTTATGATATTATGGTCTACCATAATACTTTTGACACATATGCTGTTGCTTAAGATATGGTCCAGACATGTTTTGCTTTCAGGCCTCATTATTTGGTCTATGTTACTATGTAACCATTGTACCTAATGAGGTAAAACAATTTTTTAGCATCTCTATGATCTCTATTGCGGGTATTAATATTATCATCACCGATGAACCATTGCTTCAAATTTCTGAAATTGTTACATGATTTAAATTTTTGCAGATAGTTCAGAAAATGGGTATTGTTGCTATCGGGTGGTTTATAGTAAAATACTATAAGATTTTTTTTGTTATTGGGTTTAGTTAGTTTGATGACCAAGGTTTCAAATTGCTCGTCATTTTTTGTTTAGTCTCCCATTAGTTCACAATACTTTATCATGCTTTTTGTTGATATAACAACATAGGCATCCACTTATTCTATCTAGTCTGTCTAATTAAACGTGTTTGGTATTGTTATCATACCATCTGTGTGATCTTTATGTAACAATGTTTCTGCGTAACATATTATGTCGATTTGTTGATACAAAATCATGGCTTGATCTAAATGTTTATAGAAGCTTCTTATATGAAGATATCCAATTTGCAATCCTTGAACATCCATGTAGATTTTGATATGATGTGATTATTATGTGAAAGATGTATGAGTTAAGCATGCGCGACCTAGAGCATGCTATTTTTGTGGGGACTATGTCTAGAATCGCAGTACTGCAGCCATACAGCCTTACTACATTTGTGGTTACCGCTCTACCCAGGATCCTTTTGGCATATGAGGTAGTACCAGATTTGGTGAAACTATTGTACATTTAAATGCTTTATTGTTAGAGTTAGACTTATATAAGTTTTGGCTTATGAACGAAGCGGCCAACACGACTATCAAGCAAATGACTGATCTCAGGGGGCGCGACGTCCTACCCGACATGAATATATTAATTTCTCCGACAGAGCTCAACCATGGTTGGTTAATATGATGACTTTATCAAACTTTTTTCTGCTGGAAATCATTTCCATAAAAAACCTTCCCCTAATGGGTCGAGACAACTCTACAAGGAAAGAATTTTTATCACTTATATAATTTTTGATTAGACACATATCCTTTCGTATTTAGGTATATTTAAAGGAAATGCAAGTACAAGTAGCTCACGATTATTAATGCTTTTACATTATTGACCTGGGAAGGCCTCATAATGTTGAGTAAAGTGATAAAGCATACTACATGTTAGGCGTTACAACTGATCTGGGAAGACCATAGTTGCTTCTAGCATTCTAGTTACCTGATACAAAGTGAAATTGTTATACTACTTACAGTAATATTAATGACTGATATGTGAATTGCTGGTCATCGGTCATTGTTCTAGAGTAAAAATTAAATATAGTTGGTTACTTATGTAGACTTTAGGAATCATGTATAAGCACATATTATGTTGAATGCAGGAGTTTACCACACAAAACCAGACTCGTTCTTTTAAAATCAATGTAGATTTATTGATGATAAAGAGATGAGGTACAGTGAAATCAATGTGATGAGTGATTGATGAATCATTTAAAAACTCGACGTTTCGATTAATTAATTAATCTTCCTTCATATTATGTTGTTTTGTATACTTATTGGTGTACTACCAAAAATTGACGTGGTGAGGCCTCATGAATGGTGGGCTTACAATATGATTTCCACAGTCTATAGATAAGATAATTATCCAGACAAAAAACTTCATTTTACATACTACTCACAATAATTCCTGATATGTTATCGATGATCAATAACTCAGGATTTGTGCTCGCTGTCCTTCGTCCTTTTCCGCTCGAAGTTGCGCTGCTGAACCTTCTTTTTCGGTCACATCTCGTAGAGATTTGTCTTGGTGAGAATTTCTTCTCCAATATTTGTGTTACCTGCAAGACCTGTCTTAACGTAGACGTACGCTTGTTTAGCTGAGTTGTAACTTTTCATTGTTTGGGTCTTTTCTACTTTTTCCTTTGTTGAATGCCATGTTATCGGTACGTTAATATTACAGGCATACATATTGTTCAGGTATGCTTCATGGCCGCTATATATGATACTGCCTGAATTAGTTTTCCTTATGCCACCCACTTTTATTACTGGACCGATTTCGTCCTTCCCGTCTGTAGTCGAGGTAGCCGTAGCGGCTTGCTGCTGCTTACTGGATAGTGGTTAAGCCTGGGGGTCACTGACCATAAGTGTTACTACGTTGAGTGGGTCAGGGGTTGTACTGGTCACGCGGTCATTGGGTAGTAGATTTGACATGATTTGGGTCGCGAGAACTTTCTTACTTGCAGGAGTACTCGAGTTGGGTTGCTCCACAGTTTGTCTGTTTGGCCTTAGTGGGTTACTCACCCCTCCTTTGTGCCAATCAGGCAGGAATAGGTCTTCAGGGATGTGGTCAATATCTAAGTAGTTGTACAGGTGGCCGTATATTTTGAGCCCTTCAGTTACAGTGTCTACTCGGTGCCCTAACCTGCGTTGATAGGCTGCGATGACTTTATAAATCCCTTTTGCTTTGCGTGTCTCCCATGGTTCGTCTGGGTTGATTGTTATTTTGAAATCAATCATTTGACCTGTTGCCCTGTGTGGGTTTTTCATTAGTCTGTCCCTAGCTGCTAGGTTGGTAAATGAGACAACAAGATGTTTCGGCCTATTTGTGTTGATGTGTTGTCTACGGGGATCACCGTGCATTCTTCTAATATTTAGCACATTGTCCAATGCAAAGTAGATGCCCATCTGCTGACATATGGAAATATTTATGTAGATCTTCTTCTGAGCGATGGGGTATTCCTGACAAGATTATGTTACGATCCCTTTCACTATAGTAGCATCTCGTATGCTTACCGATACGCCTGGGGCCAGCTGTGTGGGGGTGGGTCATGTCTGCAAAGGTAGGTTGCGATTTATTAGCGTTTGCGTTGCTGTTAGTGTTAAAGGTAGGTGGAATTCCACCAGTACCATTGCTGTTTGCCATGAGAAGTTCAATGTCTTCTGTATTTTTGTCATGATCGTGTTTTAGTTTTTCATATGATATTTTGAGTTGGTCGAAATCTTCTGTGATTTAATTGATTTTTTTATCACCTTGTTTTTGACTTCGTCTACTTCAGATTTGATTTCAACTGTGAATGTCTCGTGCATGCTATCAATCTTTTTATCGATTTTCTCCTCCATTTCTGAGATCAGCACTTTAATAGAGCCTATTTCTGATTCCTTCCCCATGTCTGCTTCACTATTTGCTTCAGCGATATCAGGATTTTCTGAAGTTTTGTCAGAATTATCGAGTACCCTATATCGTTTGTTTGCGTCGTTCCCTTTGATGAAATTAGTTTCTTTGGAGAGGGTCCTGTCACGTTTTCTTGCTCCTTTGTTTTTATTTTGCTTTGAGGATGACCTGCCAGAGTCAGTCCTGTTGCGTCTGTGTTGATTTGTTCGCATGACGTGGGTATGTGAGTGTACATGCTTGCGAGGTGCGCCACCCGCACCAGCAGGCACAAAGTGACAGTTTGAGTACAAAACACACAAAAATGTAGGTAATGACTGACATTTTATCCGTATAATGTATTTATACGTTATCCTGATACCTTTATACAGTGTGTGTCACCCTTGTATATCCCTGTGATCCCTTTATCCTGGTAAATAACGCTGATCTGGGCAGAGCAGTGTGTCTATCCTCTATGCGTCATCTTGTGCACAAGTTGTGTAATAGTCAATGATGGTGAGTTTGAGGCTGCGATTCCATATTTACCCGGATTTAGTTGTACCTCATGTCAGTGAGTGTAAGGTCACCATGCTTTACTGGCAATGAGCCTAACGGGTGAAAGAAGGTCAACAAAGCTCTATGCTTTAATGAACCCATCTTTAATGATCCGTGTTAGATGGATTTGGGATAAGTATACAGCTATGTTCTATTAACCAATTTTACACCGATAACAGTCAGCAACGGCGAATGCTATTGACGGTAACCATAATAGTAAAACTATTGGTTCCGCCAAGGATACCTCCAGCGATATCAACTGCCAGTGATTTCGCCAGAGACTTGCTGGAGTTTACGCCTTTGCCGACTTGGGAGTGTGGCCCAGGCTCCGACCATTTGCATTCGATGATATCGAAGCAGACCTGGGTTTTTAAATTGTGATATTGAATTGACGTTGCCAGCGGTATATGGCTTGATATTCACAAAGTTACGATGTCAAAATGATAGTGATCGTGAATGTCGGGGGGACCACGTAGAAAGGTAGACCGTTCTCTGACCATTCGAGTTCGAAGAAGCCAACAAGCCGAAAAGCCAGATCTTAGCTGGATGTCTTCGACCACATGTATTTTCTAATATTCTGATGGCGTTTAACATGTTTAAGATTAGAACAATCTAAATTCTCAGACAGATGCTAAGTTGTAATTGTACTACGATGCTAGTGTCAGGTCCCCTTAGTCTGATAGTTTCAATAATGATGGCGCCACCGGCAAGTTTCATCGATCAGCAAGTGTCAAAAAGATGTCAAACTCTGGAATAATGCGATCTTAAATCGATTTGGTGGAGTGTGTAAATATTTTTGATATAAAAATGGCATGATGCTTCTGAGTCATATCAATAGCCTTAATTTGTCTTGTGAGGAAATTATCGACCTGAAGTCAACACCAGTCATGTCGGGTTTTATGATTATCCCTTGTATCTGAAACTTTCAAATCCAGTTAATTATAACTACGTACTTCTATTTCATCATATGACTATTCGAACCCTGTTTCCTCTAATATATCGTTCCCCTTAGTCCCATTTCAATTGACAGGTAATTCCGCACGGATCTGCCGTTAGTAACCATCAATCGGAAACAGTTACTTTGTGGAAGATTCTGCAACAAAGCCAATACCGACGCACTTGGTCAACAGCGGACGGAATCAAAATGCTTTCATTTCTTTGGTGAAGCAAAAGGTTTTAAGCAATGCAGTGAAAATACGGCATACACTGCACCCTACCGATTATTTGTTTGGCCACCACCGAGCGACTTTAGGGCGACTAAAAAAATCGGTGCCATTTTCATCGGTCGATGGAAAATGGCTTATAAGAAAACACTGCTTTGGCGAAGTAGTTCAATCCTGCTGTCAGTTTGTGAATCCTCACCCCATTTGCCCACTCCTCCGCCCTATAATCGGACGAGCCCCCATCAACTGCCTCCCCATTAATCCAAATGTTGACCCCTGGCAGACACCATGGACGTCAATATGGAGGCCAGGTGGTTGGTTCCTGGAGTGATCTATGACCACAAGATGGCCGTCCCCTCAATCCCGTCCCCAAAGCGAGGCTTTGGGTGTTGGTGTGATGTGGATTGTGATGGACGGTGAGGACGGCGGACGTGGCCATGTGTATACGGCAGTGGGCATGTTCTGTGATTGGATGGGTGTACGCGAAAGTGGAGGGGGCCGCTGAAAAGAGGAGTTCGAGAGAGAGAGAGAGAGAGAGAGAGAGAGAGAGAGAGAGAGGAAGGGAGCCAAAAAGGGAGAATGGAGAGTAGCGGTTATACAAAGGAGGTATGGTTAAACATTTAAGTCAATGAAGAAACGTTGGACGTGGAAAGATGACAAATCAAAATACCATTATACAATTTTTTCAAAAGGAAGGACACAAGAGTAAATGATTTAAATGCTAAATCTTCTGGGTTTAGTGACAATATATCGGTGCGACTACGATATTGTTCAACGTTTAATACCAAACACTATAAACTAACTGGTCTGAAGTGCGCAAAAGTTAGGATTGAGAAGGATTCTCCGGAATCGGGGACGTTGGGTCGTGCAAGATCTAGGGGTATTGATCCTGCTCATGTTGACAGCGCGTAACTCTGTCATGGTATACAGGAGGCATATTACAATATAGATAAACGTATATACAACTTGGAATTGTCTATTGGACTGCAGTTAAAGAGAACACCAGGCAAAGGTGAAAGAGCAGGGAAGAAGTCGGTAACTAATGCTGAACAGCAGGGTGGGTCGGGTCAGGTGGGCACGCCATTATCCAGTTCCCCTTCGTCTTCGGCTATACGGGCAGCGGCCGTGCAGACGGAATTGAAAGCTAAGTCAACAGGTCAATCGGGGCAAACAGCAGGTGATAAGGTTCTTCAAATGTCAACAAGAATGACAAAAGATCATCAACAAAGGCTGAGATCGGGGGAGGAGCTGGTTGTTTCGCCGAAGTCACATCATCGCCACCAGCGCCGCAGAGACCTGTCAACCACGACAGAGTCTCCATCATCGACCGAGTCCTCGTCGTCGGATTTGGATTCGTCGTCACGATCACGCCACCAAACTCATCTATATAGAAGAGCATTGTACGAGAAGGCAGGCAGAATCATGGAGAAACGTAATACCCCAACCCCTTGAAATACACGAGTATTGTATGGGAAGGCAGGCACGGTATAAGAACTGTTATAGCATGATGTGTAAGTATTTCTCATGTGGCCTACATTTATTGAATTACCAAACTCCTTTGTTCACGAGAGTATCATACGATGAGTCAGGCAGACATGTCAAGAATCACAATGGCAGTAGCAGGACGTGTTCATGTTTCTCATGTGGTCTACATTTGGGAATAACCAAACTCCTTGGAGTACAACAGTATTGTACAAAAGGCCAGACACATACATAAAGATCTGGCTGTAGCATGATGTGTAAGTGTTTCTCGCGTGGCCTACATTTACGCTCCTCTCAGTTGCTCACTGGCCCGCAGGAGCTGCTCCTCCGCTCCGCGATGGCTTTCAGCTTTTCTGCTGGGTGCGGCGCGCCATCCATATTACATTGGTCTTGACGGGTGGCGGCGAAGATGCCCCCTCGGGCCGTGTTCTGGCCCCCTAACCTGCCCCCGAACGCCCCCTGGCGGGCACTCCTCCCGACTACCCGCCCGCCAGGACTGCCCTTAGTCAGGCTACCACGAGTAGCCTGTTGAGGTTCTCACATTTGCTCACTGCACTGGAGCACTGGTAGCCAGCGTTATGGCTCCATAGGAGGCCGCTGTATGCAGCGCAACAGGATTGGATTTTAGCTACCTTTGCGGGACCTAAAACAACGACGGGGAATGTGCTTTTAATTGCTTTTACAATACTTTGCAACTATTGCATAAAAGAAGATGACGAAATGTTGCAGCCATTCCTGCACTTCCGCCCCCTTTCTTGATGTAAAATTACTCCTAATAGATCAATTTAATCATAAATCAGCTTGTCTGGTGTTCTGTGGATTTTTCTACTAACTTGCAATGTCAAACTTATCCAATAACATTTCTTTGTCCTCGTGGTAATCATATATTTGTATAATTCCTGAACCTAGAGCATGTGCATTATTTTTTTGTTATTGCGCAAATGGTTATTTATACTTCAGAAACTGAAATATTATGATTTAGGTCATGATTCTAAGGAATTCTTTCATGAAATGTTTCTTATATAAGGATATGAACGGCGTGATAGCATCACACCCTTTAACAACACATATATAAAATATTCATAGCCTAGATCAATTTGTCATGACAAACCCTATATGTATCAAAATCAGTTGTTATACACATAAATATGTGAACACTTGAATAGCGTTTCTTAAAATATTGAATAACCTAGAGGAGAGAGACAGAGAAGGGACAGGGAGGAGAGAACATGCATTAAGGAATATCAACATATATCTTTTTTATATTTTTTAAAGCTTTTATTTACCCTGAAGGAAAGGTTTGGCGACTAGCACCTATCTTCCACCTGCTCCAGCCAGTTAATCCCGTGTGCTCTACTTACCCAGCTAGTGGGTTTACATGAATCGAGCATGATTAAGTTTGTGCAAAAACATAGTATGTTAGAAAAATACGTATTTCTCAGCTTATTATCACATTTTATATTCCTCAAATTAGTGATTATACATTGAATTAGGCAATATACTATGCCCACCTACACAGATATATAATCAGTTGGCAGTTGCTCCTTAAGTTAGAAGTTATATATACAATTTATTTGGTAATGGTATAAATGCACTGTGACAAATAGTTGATTGAGTTACATTCAGTTATACAGATCATAACAACACATACAATAGATGATAAAGAATGATCAGTGTTGGTAAAGAAAACCTAATATATGAATAAATAGCTTGGTCCTATTAATTAGATGGGGAATCCTATAGAAAGCTTAAAGAAATGTGGTTATTTTAGCAGAGTTAGTTAGTAGATAGTAGACCAGCATCACAAGATCGCTAAAGGCAATTTGCACTACATCTGATCCACTGACAGTAACCACAGACGAGAAGAGGACGCTGTATCTTTGATGGTTCCTGAGACAGAGCGGACTCCTTTCACAGACAGTTGCGCAATGCCAGGATGTCTCTGATCATCTATACCCCGCAGTGAGGTGCCATATCTGGTCTCTCCCTGCAACACGGCCCCAAGGCAGCATCGCCTTTAAGAAGCACCAGCCTCTACCCTGTTTGAGGCTGACCAGGTGGGAAGGGAATAGGTCTAGGCCCCCGGGACCGAGAGGCTGAGAGGTGAAAGAGAGGTTGAAAAAGAGAGAAAGAGAAGAGAGGAGGAGGAGAGGGAGAGAGGAGAGAGAGAGAGGAGAAACACTAGGAGGGCGGATGGGATAGCGGAGAGACAGGGCGAAGAAGGAGAAAGAGGGAGAGAAAGTTGATTTATCAAAAGTTGTAAGGCACTCCAAAAATGTACTATATGCGGACGACAAGGTTTTATACTTACATGGTAGAGCTAACCCACTCTTATACCAACTGCTTCAAAATGATCTCGATATTATTTCCACATGGTGTCTTCAAAACAAAAAGCTAAATATTAAAAATAAATACCAAGTACATGGTCTTTGTTTCAACTAGTAGAAAGCAATAATTTAGAACTGATTTGTATGTAAGCAACGAACCTATATTGCAGATTATATCCTATAAATATTTAGGTGTTATTAAGGACTCACTGCTTGATTATAGATACCATTTTATTGATATCATAAGAAATATAACCTATAATCTACCAGTTATCAAAGATAAGACCTTTTATTTCAAACTCGGCTGCATTAAAAATCTATAAAACTGCTATTTTACCTTACATGGACTATGGAGATGTCTTATATAACTATAATTACTGTAACTAAAATTACAGAAAATTCAAAACAAAGCACTGCGTATATGTTTAAGAATGCCTAATTTAACTCCTATTATAAATCTTCATAAACTAGCTAAACTACTGTCTGACAGAAGAGAGGTTCGTGTCTTGAATTTTATGTATAAACGCAGCAAAAATGAAGACTACATTCATCATAATTATCTACCAACGAGGCAATATAATGCCCTTGTGCTTGTAGGTAACAAACCAAACTGTTCGGCTTACATGAGATCATTGCATTTCCAAGGAAGCAGGTTATGGAATCAGCAGCGTAGTATTGTCAGGAATACTGATTCCTATAAAAATTTAAGTCGTTGACAAAAAGAAAAATGATGGACAAACTGGCTGGAACTCCCTTTGTGGAGGTACAAGTGTTGGAAATAAGATATCTTTTGGACTCCACTGAGCTGAGTTATATCCAGTTGTATATTGGATTATTCGTATGTATAACTTCCCATGGGACCCCACATGTCGTATACGGTTGTGGTTTCAACATTGCAAAATCTTGTCTTTTCTGCTCAATCTATTTCAGTGTGTTTTGACAAAATTATAGAAAATTGTAAAACAGTGAATTTGTTAATTGGTGGGCAAAGCCATGAAAACCAAAAGCGTTGCTATTGAGGCTACTGCCCCTTTGCTGGGTCACTTACTTTTCATAATCAATGTGCAATCAGGAACTGACGACGCTTGTTAAAAGAAATCGACCCGTTAAAGAAAGGATAAAGGGAAAAAAATGAGGAGAGAGGAGAGAGACAAAGAGGGAGAGAGAGAGAGAGTGGGGATACAAAAGGAGAGGAGAAGCAGAGGAATATGATATGGTTTAAAAGCAATTTGCCATTGGTCCAACCACGTTACCATGGATTGTGATATGATGGCCTCTGTTTAAAGTGGGGAACATCAAATATTGGGTACACCTACTACAATATCGACATCGGGAGCGTATCCTAGAGGTTCCCAATGAAAAATTACATCGTGTCGGAAAGAAACATGAAATCATAAAAATGGATTTAATTTCCCCGTGTTGTAGGTAGTTGATAATCAATGAAACCATTTGATGTTATCTAATTTCCACTTGCCTACTCTCATCGTATACGCATGCCTGCTGTGTTTTCACAAACTTTCCCAAACCTTCCCAAACTCCTCATCTCGCCGTAATAGCTACCTGCCACCTCGTCTCATACATCTGAATCACATGTGATATGACCTCGAGGTGTGATACGTTGTTAACTCTAAAATCGCATCACATTCCCGGTTGACCGTCCATCAAGCGCAGCAGAATGCATCCAGCAAGCACGACCCGTCACATTGGGCCACTCCGGTGATCAATCACGGATTTGAGCTTTTATGGATTTCGACGCGTGAAGACACAAAAGCGCTCCTCGATATGTTAAAGTATAATATTAGATACGTTTCTGGTTTAATTTGAAGATAGTAGTTATTATCACAGCTATTATAATTATCGTTATTTTAAATATTTTTATTATGACTACATACCTGTGGGTGAATGTCTATCGCTGCTCTCTATATAGCAAAGATGAAATACCTACCTACGTCACAAATACGTCCCTGGCATGTACGTCAAGAAAACAAGATACGAAAGTACCACAGGATGATTTTAGCTAGAATGTAAAGTTGGTGCTAATGATTTATTGTTGGGGCCTAATACAAAAGTCCTCGAACCATCTTTTAGTATGCTATCAATGTCCTTTTTGAAAGAACAGTCTGTTTAACTGATAAAAAGGGTCAATCTAATGGTGTCAAATTGTTTCCCTCACATGATTTCCTATCAGTGCTTGATACATACTCAAGCTCTAAGACAAGGAAGATATAGGTTTGTTTAAAAAGAATATTATTTTATGTCTTTTTAAATTGGTCTGTTATGTTAAGGTCAACATTATTGATTCATATTACAGGTTATTAGAGGTTAACTAGGATGGTAGCTGCCATCTTAGATTTATGCTAATTAAGGGGTTTTATCCCATACGAAATGAGTCTCTTACCTCAATATCTGATAAATACCTCCTGAAGGACATGTTTGTCAAACTTAGTGATTTCTGCCTAACTGGGAAAAGTGGGCCTAATATTGACTCTAAGTCAGCAGACTATGAAAGAGAAATATATCGTGTGTTAGAGAGGTACAATCTGAAGGGAATGGTACTGTGATGGAGGAATTGCTTGCAAGATAATATTTTATACTATTTCAAAGAGCAACACCGTCCATTCTTTTGTACAGGGTGCATATAATATGTTTTCGTAGGGAAGTGGAAATCCTGCATATGAAAGAGAACTATATGTATATTTTGTTTTGTTTTGTTTATTTGTCCAAACAACACCTGATGACATCAGTTCTTTCTGTTGTTGAGTTACACAGATTAGAGAACAGCAAACACATAATTATATAATAGATAGAGAGAGGCAGTGATGGATGTGAGATAAATATAAGAGTATGAAAGACAGTGGAAGGATGGATGGATGGGTTTATGCGTCGAACGTCCGACAATAAGTTGGTATTTGAGCACAAGCTATTCCTACTCAACCCTGTGTCTTATGGCTCACTTGAAACCAGCTGTACATAATTTTTTTAGATCTTGACTTCAGATGAAAAATAACCGTTATTATGGAAGGTATCTAGGTGGTCTTATTTGATGGTATAGAAATATGAAAATATTTTTTTAGATACATTTTTTCAAAAACTGATTTTTTATCAAACCTGTCAGTCTACGAAACGGCATGCTTCTAGTGCCCCTATATACATTTTTAGAGCATTATTCATACGTGTTAGGTAGTACTATTTGAAGCCTCAATTGTAATCTCAACAAATATATAAAACACAGATGCCTAAATATACATGTGGAGAAAATAAATTAGAACTTTTCATCAAGGGTGCTATATGTCAGCCTACGAAACGACACGTTAAGATAGTTGTATCATTTTTTATCATTATTGATTAGTGGAAAGTATTAGAAAAAACGTAGAAAAAACGCGGTGTCGGAATGAGTTTTAAAAGATTTAAATTTATCTCTATGCATTTTAAATGCGTAAATTAACGCAACAAAACGCCACAATGCGTACAGAAGCGTAGGTAAGCAAACCAACCAGATACGTTCCCAATCCGTAGCCGATACGTGGTCCCCACCACCTCAAATACGTAGTAAAAACGCCAGAATTGACGCCAGTGTGACTGGATTGCGTAGTAAAATGTAAATGCGTTGGATATCCGTACTAAATAATCAAATTAGAAGATATCGATCTTTGGCAAAATTGCACCCCTTTCATGGGATTCGTGAGCGTTGACGAGGCGTATGGTCCCAACTAAATTGGAATAACAACTTTCATGGGATTCAACCACATATATGAATATGCAAACTACATGGCCTCGGCCCTGGTTATGTCGTGACACAAACCATTAGTCATGGACAAATAAGAAATTCTCGGTAAAGCATTCTGAGGGTCATTCCTAGCAATTTCTGAATTAATGTAACTGATGTATATTACCAGCTGCAGGTCATCCGCATATTGGATACGACAGCACTGTTCAATTCCTTCATTTATAAAGCGCAAAAACAGTATTGGGCCCAGCACCAAACCCTTCTGAAAGCGCCGAACTCTTCTGAAAGCGAGTCATTGATAAACGTTCTATGGGAGCGATTCGTAAAGTATCTATGCCTTGCCAGAAGTCATATTGGTTGTCCGTGAAGGAACCCCTTGACATTTGACTCCAGCAGTTACAAAACGCGAGCATGAAACAATTTCTCAGCAATTTTGGCAGGGATTGGTAGGAGGCTAATGGGCCTCCAGTCTGTCACATTTCAAGTGTCCCCACTCTTACGAATCGGTATCACAGTTGCTAGTTTCGAGCTATCTGGAACTATGCCGCGAAGTTGGGAGGTGTTCAGAACATGTACAGACTCATCTAACATAATCGCCAACGTGTCTTTAATCACTCTGCTTGAAATATATATTACTCCAGAGGCTTTATAAACAGGAATTTCTTTACCAATTGTAATACTTCACTTTTATCCACAGTTTAATCAAGGTTATTTCTATTCTGAGGTTGCTGTTTTAGGTCATTTATTAAGTTGGAGTGGCGAATGGTAACAGTACGATCAAATAAAACTGCTCCCTATGGTTCTAAAACATTTTCCAACAAATTCAGCAGTCTTGTTAGGATGAACTGGATCATTCGTTTCTTCACAGACCAAACATGAGTTCGTAGAGAGTTAACTAGATTACTCCTTATTTCATAGCTCAGCTGGTTGGCTTGCTGTACTCGCTGTAATTTGTCTACACCAGCCCCCCCCCCCCTTTTTGTAGTTACGTATCAATTTGCTCTGTTCATTTATCAAAGAAATAGCCTCGTCAGTTACTCACGAGTCCCTCGGCCGTTAAAATGTCAGTTATGAAGCAGCTATCCTTTAGATGTTATACAGCGTTGTTCTGTATCATATTAAACTGCACTCCTGGGTCGGTTCTGTCCCATAGTTCACCTCAGTAACACCCTGTTAAATATGAAGCCAACTAGTCATAAGAGTAGTACTTGTACGATCTCCCCCTGAAACTAGTTCCCTCTTTACAATTCCTCTTTTTTCTCTCTAGAGGATCAGATTAGCAGATGGTCGCTCAATGGTATATTACTGATCCCAGATGAGTCCACATATTCACAGTTTGTAAACATGTTGTCAATCAGACTACTACCACCCCCGGATGGTCTGCTGACTCCAACACTGAGTTGTGTTAGCTGCATAGGCTGCTGTTTATTGTTGTTGGAATTGTCCCCGTCAAACATATTACAATTAAAGTCGCTAACCTGTAATAACGATCATTTACCTTTGTACCAGGGTTATACAGTTGTAGTGGCTGGGTGTTGGGTACAGCCCAAGCTCATCCCAAGCACCACCACAGTTTTGGTCCAGAACGCCATTCCGGTGCTGGGAGCTGTTTCAAAACCATAGACTTAACCCACGTTTTGAAACAGCTCCCAGGTCCCAACCACAAATCCACAGATGTGTTTTACCACAGCCACCTAGCACCGCTTGCACTGCCTGGGATCATATAGGAAAGACCTGGAAAGTCTCATGGCCCTGCTGATACCCGGGATCCCAGACGCCATCCAAACGGAGGACCTAAAAGCCAACCCCCTCCTTCCAGAGATTCGGGACTCCCTGAACCCCGCCTATAGCGGACTCAAAGGTCTACCCCAGCAGTGAACAGAGACAGAGCCTGGAGAGGAACCGCATGTAGTCCCTCCACCCCTGAGCTGAGCAGGCTCTTATCTGCACCTGCCTGGCCTCTCTGGGCATCTACAGAACCATGCTTGGTCCCCACTGGTTTGTCTGTATAAATCAGTTTTGCTGGGACCTTTCTTACTAACACAGAACCAGCCTATACTCTAGTTACCTGCCAGATAACCTGTCTAGACTGCTGGTAAGACTGTGCCATAATTAGCAGGGCCAGCACCTCACAGGTTGCTTGTAGCAGGCCATCACTGACCCACATTCTAAGTGCGGCTGCTGCTACACAGAGAGTGGCTAATATATGACTGAAGGTCCCCTACACATTCAATGTAGTCCCAGATTATTGAGGATTTATTAAATTAGATTGTATACTCCACTTGTTTTGCTGAGTGGAAGGATTAGTTTGCAAATAGTTGCATCAAAACTACTACACCTAATAGACGAATGAAGGTCCCCTACACATTCAATGTAGTCCCAGATTATTGAGGATTTATTAAATTAGATTGTATACTCCACTTGTTTTGCTGAGTGGAAGGATTAGTTTGCAAATAGTTGCATCAAAACTACTACACCACTAGACCTCAATATCTAAGGACCTGTGACACGCATTAAATCATCTGGGCCCTGTTTTTTAGTCACGACAACCTATATGTAAGACATCTTACAGCTGTCAGTGTACTATAGAAAAGATATCTTTGGGGATCGGCCAACGATTGTCCTTGAACAACACTTAGGCTGCAGCCAGGTGTGCTATAGTGACGACACTTTGGTTAAAAATGTCTTACAAAGTGTCCTAGACCTAAGACATCTATGGACATGTCGTACCGAATGCACAACTTCACTTCTGGTAGCCAGTGTACTCTTCTGTCAAGGTCACCACATAAATTAATGGAGGCTGCTCTGATGGTCTCTGATAGACACTGGCCAATGACGAAGAGTACACTGGCTACCAGAGCAGACGATTACCATGACGAAATTCAAACGCGAATAACGGCGGAACGGTGCGGCCGATTTTTTGCATATTTTGTATGATTACGAGTCATAGATATGCCTTACTTGTGTTAATATTTCATCACTGAATTCATATGGGATATATGGGAAATTCTCTATAGAGATATATAGAGTTTGATAGAGCCTAAGATAATTCTATACTTGTCTTAGACAAGGACAATTTTCGCTGAGACACTGTCTATAGGACACCGGCCATTTTGTGTCTTGCAAATTGTCTTTCAATCGCAGAGATGTCTTATGGTATCGTTGGTCGAATATGTCGTGACTGAAAAACAGGGCCCTGGGTATATCAATGTTGGGACTGAGTGGTGGTTTGCTTCTTTCTCAGCAGAGGATGTGTTGTCTCCAACCTACATGTGAGTCGAGCCGATCCCGGAAGTGCCAAGGGTTGGTCCTTTGTTATGTCACCTGACTGCATAATATTTTAGGTTGCAGCCACGCCTGTAGATTACTCACGCTGCTTCTCCCTTGAGAAGCATGCCTGGGTCCTCATTGCACGTGGGGAGTTTCCTTACTTTCTCGGTGACCGAATCTGGGTTATTCAACCTCAGTTGACTGTACTCAGCTTACCCGTGAGTTACCTAGCTTAAGTTGGGAACATAGCAACAGCGGGCTGGAGGCTTTTTTAAAAATAAATTATTATTCATTATTACTTGTGTGTTCAAGGCTTTGTGGGAGTAGGAAGTCCTGTGGGTTTTTATAGCCTCGAACCAACCTGTGACTCAGCAAATCGTAGGGTAGCTTTCAATTGTAGTTGGATTGGCTAGACCAGGCAGGTGACATAACACAGTGACAGTTACATCGGTACTATGACCAGGATATCTGACTGCATGCACATTTGGATAGGCTTGAAGGAGCCTGAGGGCTGAATGAGCAGTACCTGACCCTCAAGCCAAGGTTTAAGGAATGAGTTTCTGTTCTTCCCAGACTCCAGGAGGAGGACTGTAGCAGAATCCAGTGTCTTACCCTTTTGGTACCCCTAGAAGAGTGTCCTGGTTCAAGTGAAAACCTCAACGTAGGTAATGTGGATTGGGAAATATTTTGCATGAATGATCACATTAGATAATTAATACATATTAGGCAAACTAGTTATATGAGAAAACTGTATTCCTGTGGCCGAATTATTATTTTACTGAACCCCTGTCCCCGGCCATTGTAACCGATGTCGTAGACCGAGCTCGTAGACCGAGGTTACAATGGCCGGAGGACAGGGGTGAGGTAAAATAATAATTCAAACATAGGTATACGGTTTTCTTATTATTATATACCTAGAAATAATTACAATAATGTCAATAATTAAGCTGTAGCAGCTGTTTCTAGACCCATTTGGGCACACAACGGATGAACCGAAATATAGGATACGCTCCACCCTTCAACCACATGTTATATATATAGACCGTTTTAGCCCCTACGAACAGTGTGCCACTCAGTGGTGTAGTGGTTAGGGTGTCCGCTCTGAGGGTGTTCGCCCCTCGGCCGCGTCTAACTTATTTTGTTTTTTTCGTTTTTAGATAATTTGTTTTTAGATAAAAGGAAAAATGCCAATGTAGAGAGAATCAATACAAATCATATAATCTTAAAAATCTAAGATGAATTATATTCGTTTAACGGATAAACAATGTGTCCTTCGCTGTTTGTTTACATTTTGACGCTTTGTTTACATTTTGCAGGCTTGCTTCCACTATGGCGTAGGGTGGTAAAACCACTACCTCCAAGTCTCCATAAGATGTGTTACAACGCTTTTTATGGTGATTCCTTCGTTAGTTCGCTGTTATTTCGTAATCCACAAATGTATTCTGCTTTTTGCTGTTGTACATGTCTCCGTTCACGTAATCTCACCGATCGGGGTTTGAAAGCTACAGAGGTGTTATGTGAAAGGGGGATGTGGGATATTTATGTCTTTTTTCTTTGGTACATCGAGGTAATTTCATAATTCACTTGTGTATTCTGCTTTGCGATACTGTTTATGCCTCCATTCACGTGAACTCGCCGCTCAATATACCGAATATCGAATCGACATAATCCATCCGCCATTTTGTTTTTGTCCATGAGTAACCTACTCACTGCACAATGCGATGTAATACGCTCACACTGTGAACGTATTGGGGGAATACGCTCCACCCTTGCCAAATTATATGATTAATGTATGCCTATCAGCGGGTAGTATAGACGTCTTATTCGCTCATAGGTATATAATAATAAACAATATGAAAGAACTTATATAATAAGTTATTTAGAAAGGACAGCTGATTTAAAAAAGAAAATTGGAAAAACCATACGCACTGCAACAAATTATTGAAACCCAGCTGAAGTACAATCTGCCCATCCATGAAACATCAGAAAAAATGGAGAATATGTTGGTCCTGAAGTGTCACCTATTACCTAAATGAGTTTTTCTCTTGTAAATGTGAGGAGGTTTTAATGAATTCCCGGAGACGGGAAAGGCTAGGTACTGATTAAATGAATTATATAATGAATTCAAAGCAAGATTAATAGTAAGCGAGGATACGTCGACGGTTTATACCCACCGGATGAGGGCTGGACCTTTGTAGGTCTGACACCAGTGGGTTTGCCTTGTTCAACAAGTCATCATACTCACAGGAGAAGCTAGCACCCCCCCCCCCCCCCCACCATCAACATCGGCCCAGTTGGAGACAAGGTGCCTGGTTAGCCTGGGGATGACCACTATAGGTCCTGGGTCGGCAGGTCTTCCCTATCCAAAACTACAAGAGAAATGGATGGCGAACAGACATTCCTCCCAATATGTTACTCAAAACCATTTCATTCTTGTTGGTCTATGGGAAGGAGGTCGACCAGTCAGCCTACCATTTTACTAATTTTTCTTGGCACACTTTTTACATGTCTTTAATTTTCTTTGGTGTCAGTAATTCACTTTATTATATACGTGTTCCGTCTGAACAGTGCCATACAGGCCATTCCATATCATTTTTTGTATGGCACTCCCGGAACTATTTCTGCCCAACGTGACAGGAGAGATCGGCGGCCATTTTGTTTTCCTTCGATACCCTAAATTCAAAGTGCTGAATCACAGTAGAATTAAGGTGAAAAATACTGAAAATAAATGAAATATCTAATTTTTCCAAATTGAAAACGGTTGAATAGAAATTTGTTTATATCTCTGTTAGCTTGGTCATATCCCACCAATACTACTGAGTTATATTACTATTCAATAGTCAATGGCGATGACGCATTTGGTGGTGTAATGGTAAGAGTATCCGTTGGTTGATCTCAGGGCCGCGGGTACGATCCCCGGCCTCACCGAAACATTTTTTTTGTTTTTTTTTGTTTTTAAATAAAAAGGGAAACAATACAGAATGTGTAAACAAGTGAAACAACTATGCCCAATTATATTAGTTTTATGTTTAAACAATGTTACCTTTGCAGTTTGTTTACATTTTGATGCTTTGTTTACATTTTGCAGAATGCCCTGAAAGCTGCTGTTGCCATGCTAATTGTTACCCCAGCAACAGCAGCGGCAAAGCCTTTTTAACTGTGCAATCTGCTTAGCTTATAAACATGATTCCTATATTATATAATGCCAATGTCATTATAAAGTTATAAATATATTTATTGTGTATATAATAAACGCGTTATGGCCCTCAGAACCGATACCGATTGTGATATGGGATGGAACTCGTTCGTGTCGGTCGTGGTGTAGTGATAAAAACGGGCCGCGGTCAGCGAATTGGCTACGCCGATTTTCTGACCTTAGCCCGTTTGTATCACTACACCACTCCCGCCACGAACTCGTCCCATCCCATATCAAAATCGGTATCGGCCCTTCGGGCCATAACTGCTAAGTAGTTATCGAGAGACAGGAAAGCAGACCAGGAACAACACAGTTGGGGTTTAACTTTTAACGGGTTAAGTCCCACTGCAGCAAAATGGCTGTATTGTTCCTCCCCTTGGTAAAAGGTGGTAAGGGTAATGTTGGGATCGAGTTGTGGTTTGCGTCATTCTCAGCAGAGAACTTGTCCACCCCTGGCTGTCAGTAGCAAAGCTGAACCTTTGCATGCCACGGGTTCGTCCTTTATTACGTAACCCGACTGTATGTATGAATACCTAGGTTCTCACAGTGAGTTGGGAGATTCCATACTCCTTGGTAGTTGGGTCTGGGTTATTGAATCTTGGTTAACTGTACCCGACCCGCCCCTATATACGCTACTTAGCTTCGGCTAGGGAACATAGCAACAGATGGCAACAGCTTTTTATTGATAAACTGTTGTTTACTTTCTCTTGTGTGTTCTTGTCTTGATGTGAGTAGGAAGTCCCCAGGCTCTTCCTGACGACTGCTACATCACTTACGCATCACGTAAAGCAATTACGCATTGAGGATGTTTTAAAAAAGATAGAAGGCCCGCCCCTCACACAGTGAGATAGCAGGCGTGTGTGTGTACGCGTTGAGTGCACCTGTTACACATCACGCGTGACGGTCCTCACGGTGCACCACTATAAGCGGCCGGCATACAACCCACGCTCATCCCAGCTGAGAATTAAATCCGCCAGCCCTGCTCTGCGCATGCCTATGGGCGTCGTAGGCGGGGCTTACACTTTAGGATTAGTTAAGAGAGCTTAATTGGTTTATATAAGCTTCAACCACACTACACCCCTTAAAGGGGGTGTTCCACTGGCCCGACGGTAGCCGATTCTGTAGCCAGACAATCGCCGATCATTATCGGATGCCCTAGAATTTCTCAAATATTTGAAAATGGTTATTTATTAAACTATTATTATCAGAATTAAATAAATTACAATACGTGAGCTTCCTCTACAGGGCCCAGGAACAATTGATCGGGTGAGAAATCGGCCTAGTGGAGCACATCCTTTATACAGCTACACTGCTTTACCCAGCATTTACATTAGATGATTAAAGGTGACGATTCTTGAATTTTGCACCACCTGACGACTCTCAGCCATAGCAAGCTAGAAACCGTCTAGTTTAAATGCAAACTACAGATCATCAGACTACAAAACTTTGCACCACCTGGCATTTACGTAGACCACTTGGCGGCCAATGACTATTTCAAGCTGGCTTGAATTAGGGGCCTAGACAGCTGGCGAATCTGTAAAATATGAATTGCTGACCACCTCTCGTTTTGGCTAAAAATCTGCCTTCTGTGTCGTCGACCATAACGTTTTACTTACCTGCGATTTCTTAATGGAAAATTAATATATTCATCTGTAGTTTAAAGAGGGTTTCACTTCAAGAATCGTTGCCTATAACCGTCTATGGTAAACGTCTGCTTTAGTGGAAACCAGGAAGTAAAATGTTCCTCATTTGATTCAACATAAATCATCTAGTCTAAACTCCTAATGCGCTGCTTGGGTCGGCAAGTATTGCGGCCGATATTGCGTAATCGAGCACCACCTGACGACTACAGGCTAGACGGTCTATAGTCGTCACGGTTTTAGTCCTCTATTGTAAAAGCCGTGTAAGGCAACCACTCTCACAGACTGACCGGCACAAGTCAAACTGCGACCGGTGGGAATGCATACAGTGATCCATAATCGCCGCCCTCTCCACACCCTGCCCACCCTGCCACGCCCTATCCACGCCCCCTCTTTCTGCTCCAACCCCTTCCCTGTCACCCTCAACCCTCCTGGGCTCTTCCTCACCCCTACCACCATTCCCGGCTCTCTACAATCATTCCGTCCCCACGTGATTTTTCACGCTCGGGTCGGCGACGTCATTGCAGGCAGATAAATCAACTCGCTGAAAGCTGGCCAGTCCGTGTGTGTATTGTGAGGATGGCAAGTCCGTGGGAGGAAGCGTTTACACTAGACGACATGATGATACTCGATCCGTTGGGTAGAATACGTGAAGTGCTGCTCCCCGAAGGAATATTGGTATCTATATTCGTTGCTCCAAGAAGTCCTTCAAGTGTTTACACATACGAGTTATAGCTGTTGTTTTAGTCAAGTAGTCTTGAATTTTATTTTATTTGATAAAATTTCACGACCTAGCCATTCGCCTGACCCCATCAGTCAGCAAGCAAACTCATCGTTTGCAAATGCTTCAAATATACTTCCTGCGTCGACGATTATTGGTGTCGATATCTTAGGGAGCACCACCTCAGGATTCTACTCATCCTGATAAGATATCGTTGCGTTTTCAGTCGTCTGGTGTACATTCCAGTTACCCCTGATCTGCAGGGATCGAGAATGTAGTGGGGTTTATATAGAAAGGGCTTGGGGTGACAGGAGAAGAGTAGGGGGTACTATACTCCGCGGTCCCTTTTGTTGTACCCTACGAATGCCTCCTTTTCAACGCCACCAAGCGGCAAATGCGACATGGAAGGGCCCCCTGTGTAGGGCCAAGACGAAGCTGCGGGGCCACTTCCGACAGCAAAAAGAAGCCTCTTCGCTAAGCGGCGTCGCGGTGAATGGTTCCCCCGGAGAGTGTTTGTCTTAGCGTTGTGGACCTGTCGTCTACTGACAAAAGACCTCACAGCTTCCTGAACAACTCCCCACAGCCGCGATGCGTGGGCATACTCCACCTCTCACCGCCAGGACAAACAGTCGGACGGGCAGCTCCCTTTCGGTATCAGCCTAGACTGTTAATATCGCCACCAGGTTTCACCGCGCATGCGCATATGTGTGTCTAGAACATCCGGTGATGCTCTGTGAAATGTCAATGGAAACCGGCCACCAGTACTAATAACAACGGAGGTGGTATTGACGCTAGATCGTGGTGCAGACATTCGATAGACAACTACGTGCACTTGAGACAGTGACTGTGACACAATGACAGCTAATCTCAGCATCAAATGCAGGTTATGACGGCTGAGATACCAGATGACACCAGCAGGTGATCAACTGCCAATGGCATACAACAAAAGGCCGGGGAAGTCCTATCCTTGAATTTGTGGGGGTTGGATAGAATCTTGAGTATAGTACTTGTGCTGCAATGAAAAAGAAACCAACCTATAACAGGTTAATTGGAGTAGGCATGTGATTACTTTATTGCAACTCGTCAATATAAATATTTAAACCACTAAAGGTATACAATGGAAGAAAACTTCCGTGAAACATCTACGTGAACATGACTTATTCACTTGGTATTTGGAGACTACGCTACATTGCTATAGCCAGGCTGCTACTGTTCCGACACACTACGAAATGTTCTACGATATGACTATCATAAGAAATTTTCGAGTCGTAGAGCTATCGGAAGGGCTATGTCGGAGAGTGTCACAGAAATTAATTGATCACAAAAGTATATGTAATAATTTTAAAATCAGTATTTGTCAGTAAATATGTAGTAAATAGTCTCCTCCAATACAGTCACTAATGACACTCCACCGCTCCATTGTACATAATAATCACACTTGCGCAGTCAGCACTTCCAGGTTATCCACTTCCAGCACGTGAATAGCGTGTCAAGTCGCTTTGACGTCAAATTTAAGTAAGTTTTCACTATTTAAGATCGAACAGTGATGGTGCCAATACGGGCTATATTTAAAAGTTGTCCGAGACATCTCATAAATCTAGCCCGTATTAGCACTATCACTATGGTTTCACATTCATACTGTACCGAACTCCCCCTTGTGGGATCTATCCTATTATAAGAGATAACGTTTACTAATGGGGCCCGACACACCACAGTTTGCGATTGGTTGAAATAAAGAGATTTTTTTTTCATAGAAAAGCCACGTCACACTTTCCCATAGTGTCTCCCACTCCCTTCCCTGCCGGTCTTCAGCTCAAGGGACCGGTTTCAGGATTTAGGAGTAGCCTTGTCTGTATTCTTCTACTCATACATTCTCGTTGTGATATGATCCTGGCTCTGGCGTAAAACATCAGGAACCAACTAACAGATCTTTCTCTTTTGACAAATCTGTATAGTTTGTCGCCGTTCAATACTTGGTGGACAATAACACCAGAAAAGGGCATTTAAATCTGACAGCTCCCTGACAGCTAACAATAATAACATATCCCGTATACAAGCATTACGAGAATTGAGTCAGTACAGCACCATTAGCGACGCTTACACTAGACGATCGAGACGTGACGATAATTGATCTGGAACCGAAAAATGGGCACCAAGAATCGTAGGCCCCAGAAGTGCATTAAGTGTTTACACTTGATGACTGATTGAAGAACATAGATAATTATTTCTGTTAAACTACCGACTGATGGTCTAAATACCCGTGGCGTGTATCCATAATTACTTCAAGTCGCCTTGAAATAATCTTGGGTGCAAATAATCGTGAAGTGGTGCTTTTTTGCATAGTATCGTAGAGAGAAATCGTGGCCTTTCATTCAAAATGTTTCTTTTTACACTTCGTGATTCTTAACGGCGAACCTCAAATAATCGTGAGATGGTGCCAAATCCAATAATTCTGGCCAATGCTCATTTTGTATTAACGCCGGGATTCTCTCCACTGCTTGCTTTCTCCATCCAGCTACCCTCCTCCACAAACAAGCAGCTGGCCTCTCTCCCTGTTGCTAGCACCACACCGTAAACATGAAAATACATACCGATTTCCGCTGCTTAGCTGTAAGGAATATGAGTTGAACTGGGCTTTCGTGCGAGAGAAGGAGCATCTGTCCATCTTGATCACAGGGTCTAGGGTTCGATTACCGCTAACTCTCATCCATTGTGGCTGCTTTGATGTCTGGGCTTGTGTTGGCCAAGGTCGAAGGCTTTGGCAGGGACTACAGCCGGTGTCCGATTCAGAGTAACTGTTGTTTGGCGAGTATTTCCGTCTGGAATAGAAGTGGTACACATAGGTTAGTGAAGTGAAAATAGTTCCCTTTTCTTCAGTGTGTGCCTGTGTATTGTATATATCAAATAGGCTTCTCAGGGCAGGAAGGGGCTGGCGAAGGCTTAGCGGCCGCATCTATATGAGATCTCTGATAGCGACGGGGGAAATGATATTTTTCAATGCTACCCTGCTTTTGCCAGTTCCAAGGAAAATGGTAAATTGGATTCACATGGAAGGGCACACTTGATACATAGTTTCAAACAAAGTCCATCTGAACACTTACCCTGGGACCCAAGTTCCCTTGAGGTGAGGGGTGTGTGTGAAAAGACATGTGATCCTGATTGCTGGCGTCCAACTGGCTAAGTGGGGTACTTATTCGGCGACTCGCAGTGGGTACGTTTGTCTCGCTAAAATGCCCCTATAAATTTTAAACCTTAAATCTGACCTTAATTCACGTGGCCTAGTTTGGCCTTGGTTTCTGTTAGCATTCGGTTAAAGTCTGTCTAAGGTATTCATATCTTTTAAGTTCATTGAGGAGATGGATGAATGATTACAGACACTCTGGAGCCAGATTGAAATAGGGCATTCAGTAGCTTGCTCTTACCTCCAGCCATAAATAAAATTTACAAATACATATAATTTTGTTATGTGGTTGGCACTGCGGGTGGCACATTTAGAGTTTATATAGGTCACTAACCTTAACCGATTTGGTCATGCACACTTATAGTCCAGGCGAGTTATTGTCCATTAGGGACTCCCTCCCTCCCTCGCACACGCACCATCAACACTGAAGCCAAATTTAATTTCAATAGTTTCGAAAGTTTTAATATTATGCCTTTATTGAAATGTAAATATTGGTATTGTTAAATGCACCTGACACCCGGTGTTCTTTAAGCAGTTGGGGCAAGATGACTGCCTCCATAATACTATGGAGAAACCAAACAAGAGTTAGTCATGTTGTTGTTTATCGCACGACGGCAAGATCGCGATATTACTGCGCGAGGCGAAGCCGAGAGCAGTAATACGCGATCTTGCCGGAGTGCGATGAACAATAACATGACTAACTCGAGTTTGGTTTAGAATTTATCCTACCCCGCCCATCTAAATTACCTCTACATTAACAAATGACGTCATTTGTCAAGTGTATCCCACTAGAGCGATATTTTTCATTTTTCTGAACTCCAGACCGAATACAGTGACCCAATGTTAAGCCTATGGTGTTTTTTATTAGGGGTAGGATAAAATAGCTATCTGCCCTATAGGTGGCTCACCTTAACCGATTGGGCATCACTCCCTCATGAACTCTCAACACTGGTGCCAGATGGGTATAAGCACATCTGAGAATCTATTCTAACCTTCAGGCGAAATAAAAGTAAATCCCAGCCCCCACCTACGCCGATAGCCTACGACATACTTCCCGATGACTACGATTTGAATTGCCTAAATTGCAGCCTATCGGGAGGTCCCCGATAGTTTATAATCGCAGATATGGTTTGAAATCGTAGAGCTTAGACACACCTTGGTAGGCCAAAAATAAACTCTGGTCACGATTCAATCTATATGTATCAATGGAGATCTCAGGCTGAGTTTTAATATTGAAATATATTATAACTTTGGAAATATGGAATGAATCTCAATAATCTTTTAGAGGTATTTACAACATATCATGATGCTATTTTTCAGATACTTATACAATCCAATTGAAAAATATAACTATGATAGAATCATGATTATGATATGAAACTATCATTTTCAAACTTTTAAACTTAATCAAATAATATGATATTTACACCGATCGTATATCTGTACGTGGTCTACCGAAGTCCAGAGTTTTATAGTTATCCACTAAGTATTTCACCTGGAAGAGATATTTTTCCATTAAATCAGCTATAAGAGGCTATGATGGGCTACAAAATTTTCAACATGTTGGATTTTATCGGGAGCTCTCCAATTGACATTTCCAATCATAGCCTATCATGAGGTATCGTAGAGTCAACCACAGAAACCTGTTCCACCTACCACGATTTTTGCCGACCTCACGATAGAATCGGTATGGTGTCAGAAAGGCAATCGTAAGGTCTATGGGGACCAGAAACGTGGTAGGTGGGGGCAGGCCATTAAAGCCGGGTTCCCACTGTCCCGACACACTACAAAATGTTCTACGATTTGGCTTCGATAAGAAATGTTCGAATCATAGAGCTATAGGGAGGCCCTGTCGCAGTGTGTCGCAGTGTGTTACGACACGGCCGACAAGCATTAGAGGGTGCGTCCACCAACCACGACAGTGCTGCGATATCGGCTTTCCAACAAGGTCCACGACAGCTCTTCGATTGGAAGGCGTGTCGTAGCCTTGTCGTGGTTGGTGGACCCTAGTTCCTGACAAGAGGCTACGACAAGGCCCCGACAGGCTGCGACACAAAGCTTGTCGGGAGGTTGTCGGAGGCCCTCCGACAAGGCCACTACAATATCGAACATGTTCGATTTTTGCT
The DNA here is from genome assembly GCA_950022655.1 of Alentia gelatinosa. Classification (NCBI taxonomy): domain Eukaryota; kingdom Metazoa; phylum Annelida; class Polychaeta; order Phyllodocida; family Polynoidae; genus Alentia; species Alentia gelatinosa. Next base: position 61,381,895 of record OX465582.1, read on the forward strand.
ACGACTGGACCTTTGTCGTGGAGTGTTGCGGTTTCCTTGATATCACTGTCGTAGTGTGTCGGAACCATGGGCGCCTTTTTTACGGAAACCGGCAACGTCTACAACACGCCCTGTCACCGATGTCCCGACAATGCTCTTCTCATGACAAGGCTGCGACAAGGCTGCGATTGGAACTTTCATGTCGGCACTTGTCATAGCCTTGTCGTGGTTGGTGGACGCACCCTCTTACGGCACACTCTGACACAGAATTTCTGATTGGAACTTTCTTGTCGGCGCTTGTTGTAGCCCTGTCGTGGTTGTTGGACGCTTGCCTATATACATATACTATATTCTGGTAAAGTTTGAAGAAGGTGACATGGGTTTTACTGATTGAAATTAAACTTTTTAGAATTCCTACATATTCTATTATCAAATATTTTAAAACTCTTCGAATGTGGAAAGAACACATCCTGATTAGTATGTAATTAAAATTTTGTCAACATTTTTAAAGTATTAACGGAGATATAGATAAAAATGTGAATGCCATTTACTTACCATTGCATCCATAGGCGCCTTTGTTAAAGCCGGCCCCCACCTACTTCGATGGTCTACGACATACTTCCCGATAGCTACGATTTGAAATGGCCAAACCGTTACCTATCGGGAGGTCCCCGATAGTTAAAAACCGTGGACATGGTTTGAAATCGTACAGCGTAGAAATGCCTTTGGAGGACCAAAAACATAAACCATGGTCACGATTGCCTCACGATTCAATCGGTGTACCAATTTAGATCTCAGGCAGAGTTTTAATATTGAAATATATTATAATTTTAGAAATATTTAATGAATCTGAATATTCTTTTAGAGGTATTTACAACATATTATGATATTATTTTCCAGACACTAAAACAATCAAATTGAAGAATAAAACTGTGATAGAATCATAATTCTGTTATGAAACTATTATTTTCAGACACTTAGACTTCCTCAAATAATATCATATTTACAGCGACTATACATCAATATGCGCCCTACCTATTTCCAGAATTTCATAATTTTCCGTTAAGTTTTTCACCCAAAAGAGATATTTTTCCGATAAATCACACACAATACCCTATGACAAGCTACGAAAATTCCAACATGTTGGATTTAACCGGCACCTCTACGATTGACGTTTTCTATCGCAGCCTATCGTGAGGTATCGCAGACGGCATCGCAGAAACCTGTTCCACCTACCACGATTTTTGCTTACCTCACAATAGAATCGGTATGGTGTCGGGAAGGCAGTCGTAAGGCCTATCAGGACCAGAATCGTGGTAGGTGGGGGTCCCCTCTTAATATCACGTGGAATCGTAGACTCGAAATGGTGTCGTAGCACTTGTCGGAAGCCTGCTTCCACTAGTGCAGAATGCTACAATAGCGTTCCGACACAGCCTGACACGCTCCGACACGCCGTGACATGTCCGAAGCCTCCTGACACACTCCGACAAGTCGGAAGCCGAGGTCCACTACTGCGATAACTCCCACGCTTCCGACACAACGTTCAATTCTGTGTCAGAAGGCCTATCGGGGCGTATCGGAAGCAAAATCGTAACTAGTGGGAGTGGGGCCTAACGATTGACTTTCCAACAAGAAACTGATTCTATCGTGAGGTCAGAAAAAATCGTGCCAGTGGACTAGGTTTCTGCGTTCAACTATACGATACCTCATGACTGCACACTGATAGGCAGCTATTAATATCATAATATATTGTAAATACCTCTAAAAGATTATTCAGATTCATTCAATATTTTCAAAATTTTAGAATATTTCAATATCAAAACTCTGCCTGAGATCTGAATTGATATACGGATTGATTTGTGAGCCAATCGTGACCATGGTTTATGTTTTTGGTCCTCCAAGGCCGTTGCAGATTAGCTTCTCTCCAGGCGAGAGGCTCACTAAAGTCCCGAGGGACTGGCCCTGACCTCTGATGTATTAAGTAAGGGGCGTGAGTCGGCATATAAAAGATTTAACTCCTTTCACCGCCGCAGAGTCCAGCACATAAGCCCGTCTCTCCGGAGCCAAATAAAATATCCTTTGTTTGGACTGATGTCTAGGTCATGGGTCAGTTCTCCAGGGACTGTCAGCTGTGCTGGCCATCACCTCCTAGCATTGAAGAATCAGTCTTCTCGAGAGGGGATTTCAATATGCTGAGGTTGCCCACAATATTAGTCAGTATATTAAAGTTGTTAATTCAAAGAAGAAGAAAAAGAAAAGAAAAATGAATGAAAAGAGTTAGAAAAAAGTCCAAATACCCAACGATACTCTAAACTTTTATCATTTGAATCAGAATTAGAAGTCATAAAACGAAACTGGTCCTCACGATAGAATCCGTTTCTTGTTGGAAAGTCAATCGTTAGGCCCCGCACCCACTAGTTACGTCTTAAAACAAATCGAGCGAGATTATCTGAATCCATAAGTTGTAAGTATTATACTTCATGGGAGTATTAGACATTAACACTTCTTTTTCTTTGATATGATTGGTTTGCGTAACACATAGAGGTTAATTTGACATTATACCTTTTCTTATTGTGTTGTGCAGGTATGAATAGGCTATTAGAATATAGAAGACATTTGCATAGTGTCCGGGATGTCTGTAATACATGATCATACCTTGTCGTTCATTAACGATAATTAGACTATCCTACTCTTAAGTCCAGTAATATTGAGAGTGATGATGATATATGACACTTAAGTCTTTATCTGGATAAAATGAATAGATAGGTATTCTAACACACAAACTAAAGACAATATCATCATTTGACCAACTAACAATCAAGTAGACCCAGAATTGTGCTAATTAACGATGTTGTCTCATCAGGTCATTAACAGTGTAGTGGCGGCTAGTGTTCCAAGATGATTTCAGTTAACCGTTGTAGAAGTGAACTGTTTGGTTTCTGCCATGTGTCGAAATTATACCTTTAGCTAGGCATGTCTGTCCTTATTTCTTCTGTAAATTTCCCATTCATCACTTATAACGAAGGACTATGAACGTGTACTATCACGGTTCATATTTTCTGTATGTACTTGATATTATCACACATAATTGTGAGCAACTCACTGACTGCTTGGAACAGGCTGTTCTGTTATAGGACAAAGAGCACTTACCTGATTTTCACATCAAACCATTTAATATTTCATTGACTGACAGATGCTACCATGAATACAAATATATAAATCGCACTAAACAAACCAAATATACTTTTTCTTTGCAGGCCACCAGCCGTATTCTTCTGTTGCTCACGATATTCCAAGTGTCGGCCGAAGGTATGCATAGTTTTATTCTCTATGATAAGTTTTTGTACACCAGGAAAGACACAAAGGACCAGAATATTCCAGTGATCGTCGATTTCGAATCATAATCCAGTTCCAGAAACCTCTACCTATTACTAGATTTCTTTGAAACAACTGATTTCCTGATGTGAGCTCACAACAATCTGTATCACTAAGGGTGATTCAGGTTATTGCATTTCTAAAGACTCTGACCATATGCTTTTAGATTGTTGCAGCTACTGCCTTCCTGCGTTAGTGCTGCCATAGCACACCCCCACTTGAATACCAGACATGTTCACGATTGTTATGATCCAATATCAGAGCCAATGTGGGTCTTCATGATCGTTCTGATTTTCCCAGAAAAAGGGGTCGGTTTCGAGGCTATTAATGGTCTGCGAATACGAAAAGATGGTGTTTTCATGACGAAGGAATTCCCTTGTGCCGGATACATAATTCAACTTCAGCTTGTCGAATATTGAAAAGGGAGTCATGTGGAACGAAATTGCTTGAAATATTGAAAGAAGTGATTTTGGAAAAGCCAGGTTTTCCGCGTTTAATGTGTAAAAGACGTGTCACGAACCCTTGAAAAGAGTGCGTTTGCCTATTTTTAGAACTTTCCTGTGCACCTTTTTTTTTATACAAGTGAAAACCCCAAAACAGCAGTTTAATCCAGTTAATAGTTGAAGAATTTGCAACTGAAGATCTATTACCGCTGAAATGAGTACCGATTATTCAATATCTAAAGGTGCCAAATTGTTGCAGGTATTCACGAAAGGTGCCTATAGCTGCAACTGAATGTGTACATACATTGTAGTACAGAACAATGATAACAGTCCAATAGTCACAGTTTATTCACGGTAGCTCCTCTACCGGCATGCAGTTACCAATGCACACCGTGTATCAATTGAATAGCCGCAATAAGGAGCATTACCACAACTCTAATAAGACACTCAGGTCTAATCCTAGGCCTCAGACCCACTCTAGGACAGCTGGGACCTGTTTCACTAGATCCAAGACATATAGGCCTTGACAGACATAAACAACGGCAGCAACAGTGCAAGCAGTTCTCAGTGCAAGAACGTTTGTCACGTTTAAAAACACATGTCCCAGTTAAGCTAACTCGGAAGGGCCCGATTGGGTCTATGTCAAACTAACGCCATCTCACAGTACACTGCAGTGCTCCGGTTCATGATCGATCGAGCGCGGCAGTGTGATTTGGGACAGGCAGATGGGGACAGGCAGTCTGTTATTGATTAATTATCCCAATGTTTCAAATTCAAACAAGAATATCGGCGGATCAGAGCAGCCAATCTTCTTCATATTCGGTGTGACTATAGGTTATATCAGTCCCTAAATTGTGTTCAAGTTTTATGACTTGATTCATAAGGGAGACGAGTGAAATTACCCGCACGAGTGCGGCCGGAGTGCTTCTGACGGAGCACTGTGACGACAGATGCGAGAGGGTATACCCTCTCGCGAATACTGACATAACAGAGGCAGTAACAGTGAAAGGTTGTCGGGTTCTGAAACGTGACATATTATGATATACGAAGGTGTTGTCCTTACTGTTGCAAACTGTGATGTCACAGAACTAGTGAAACGCGACCTTCCCTTATTGTGTCACGGACGCCAACAAGGGTTCTCACGGTAATAGTGAAACGGGTCCAGGAGGGTGGTCAACACCCTCCAGGGGACCACAGGGAGCCGACTGTTAGTGGTTCGACCTCAGTCTAAAGACGGACTGTCATCAACAGGTATACAGAGACTATTATAGCTAGCTGTCCGGACACCCTTTGATGTCACCACGGATTTGGGGTCCGTGATGTCACTTTCGAGACCCGGGCGCCACCTGGTGAGCTCACGGAGTGTCATTGAAGTGACACTCCAGAGGCCCCTAAAACCCTCAGGACCCTCCAGTTCCTCCGGATGTCCGGAGGTGTCTCCAGCATGCTAGAATTACTGCCCCCCCCCCCCCGGGACAGCTTACCAAAGTAGGCCTAGATACATGTTCCCCACAGGGAAGAATAGGGTTTGGAAGGAAATTGTGGTCGTTGAGCCAGAACCCACTCTTTCTGCAAAAAACAATCATGGTTTTGCCTTCAAAGTCGCTTGAAATAGTCGTTAAAGCAAAGTTATCTGACCAAAAGTGCAGTGAAACTAAATTGCATTAAAGGGACAAAGAAAATTATGGATATTTAGCTATTTACTCCTGACAATATTTCAACAGGATGGCCTAACAATCGTCAAGAGGTGCACAATTCTGTAATCGTGGACAGAAATCGTCCGGTGTAAATACCCGGATATTTTCCGGATAGTTTGCCTTTCCCAATTGCCTTTTCCCAATACTGTATAAATCCTCACTGTATTTTGTGTTATTCTGTATATATCTCCGTATTTGCATATGCTTTTGCGTGTTTATACCGTTATCGGTGCGAAGCGAGGGTGACGGCGGCCATTTTGTTTGTGAATTTTTGCTTCTCTACTTGTCAACAAGTCACCTGGTACGGTGGGTAATATTTTCAATTTTTACACCACGGTGTGGTCAAACGGAATCTATACTCCTAGTGCATATAAGTGAGACATTCGTTGTCCAGTATATAGTGATACAGCATTCTTACATGGCTCATACACAGCATGAAAAGTTGGCGTTGTATGCCTCCCTAGGTTTCACTACACGCTTGTCTGAGATTATGTTACATTTCTTAAAGTTTGTGAGACAGGCAATAAGGGTGTGAACTAATACATGAGTACAAAGCAACAGACTGTTAGCAGGAGGTGGCTCCTAGAGCGATCGCCTGTATAAGGAAGTGAATGGTCACATGACTTGCTGATCTAAGCAGCTGAGGAGTACACCTCTGCTGCCGCTGTAGAGAAACAGCACTTTGGTACCAGGGATAACATCTGGAAGGGCTGAGCAAACCTGCTCCCGCTGGAGTAAGGTTTGGGATTAGGCACCGGAGGCTTCACCCTGTCCGGAGTGAAGCTGCCTACTATGAACATTCACTGTGAGAGCCATCCTCTCTGTGAGTTTCTTACAGACCGATGTGTGAGTAACTAACTCTCAGTGGAGAGTACACAGAGCAGATGATCAGGACTTATAAGAACTAAACATGGAACATCTAGCACAATAAACTGAAACAGAAAAGAGTAATAGGAACTATGAGTGAACCACTAAGCTTGTGAACGAATATTGCTTGAATTTATTATTAGATATTCATGGACACCTACTTTGAAGTCTACATTACGGGTTTGTACCATCATATCTGTAGCAACTGCTACATCGCATTGATTACTGTACCACATGATATTGTAACTCACAGATTGCTCTCAGGAGATTAAAACTAATAACTTTATTTGCATTGTTCATCTTTCCTCCTCTCCAGTCACAGGCATGTGAGGTCACCGTGTCCCTGTGACTATGCCAATCAAGTAGTTCTACCTTGAAACAATACACAACTAAGGATGATAGTTTAGAATCTAAGATAATGAACTAGCGCCCTACAAGACTAATTAAGGGACCTAATGTAAACCCCCACTACAGTGCAATGTGTGTAGATACTAATCCCATGCTAGGCCAATTTGAGTTATATTTGCACAAATTTACGACACTACATATATTTCTGCACCTAAGGGACACTACTGTATTTTTTCTTTTATTTTCCCTTAATCATCCTAATGCGTGGTATGTGGGAAATCCAATCTTTTATCCTACCTGTTATCATCAAACCTTTCTAAAACCTGATTATTGATTCTTTAGTTTCTATTAAGTTTTGTTCACTAGTTCTTACCTTCAAAATACCGTTGGTCAGTGTGGGGATGGTGGGTGGGCTGGTGTAAGGGGTGTGTTATCTGTGTAAAAGGGACTGTGGGTAAACCTGGGGGGTGTTGCATGAACCGGGAACGAAAAAACATGTCAATTTAGGTACGCAGCAAGGGGGGGGGGGGGTGGGTGGGGGGTTAGACCAAGTGCGTACAAAAGCGTACAAGGGGGGAGGGGGATTGAAAGCTGGATTTTCCATACGCATGCATACGCACTTTCCATGAAAATAACCTGTATGGGTGTGTATGTGTGTGTTTAGGTGTGTCCCTCAACCTTACTGGTCCTCCACATTACTGCCCCTGAATCAAATTGCATCAAATTGCACCATAGTACCCCTATGAGGAATGTATGGATTGGGTCAGTATAGTTGAGGGGCAGTAATGTGAGGGCCAGTATGGTTTAGGGCCAGTATAGTTGAGGGCAGTGAAGTTGAGGGGCAGTATGATTTAAGGGCAGTATGGATTAGGGGCAGGATGGTTGAGAGGCAGTATTACTGAGGGACAGTATGGTGATTGAGGGAAAGCATGGGTGAGGGGCAGTACGGTTGAGAGGCAGTATGGTAGAGCAGCAGTATGGAGTAAGGGTAGAATGGTTGAGAGGCAATATGGTAGATGAGCAGTATGGATTAAGGGCAGTAAGGTTTAGAGGCAGTACGGTAGAGAAGCAGTATGGTGTAAGGGAAGTAAGGTTTAGAGACTGAGGTTAATGGTTGAGCGAAAGTATGGCAGTATGATGGAGGGACAGTATGGTAGAGGGGCAGTATGGTAGAGGGGCAGTATTGTAGAGGGGCAGTATGGTGGAGGGATGGTTAGACCAAGTGCGTACAAAAGCGTACAAGGGGGGAGGGGGATTGAAAGCTGGATTTTCCATACGCATGCATACGCACTTTCCATGAAAATAACCTGTATGGGTGTGTATGTGTGTGTTTAGGTGTGTCCCTCAACCTTACTGGTCCTCCACATTACTGCCCCTGAATCAAATTGCATCAAATTGCACCATAGTACCCCTATGAGGAATGTATGGATTGGGTCAGTATAGTTGAGGGGCAGTAATGTGAGGGCCAGTATGGTTTAGGGCCAGTATAGTTGAGGGCAGTGAAGTTGAGGGGCAGTATGATTTAAGGGCAGTATGGATTAGGGGCAGGATGGTTGAGAGGCAGTATTACTGAGGGACAGTATGGTGATTGAGGGAAAGCATGGGTGAGGGGCAGTACGGTTGAGAGGCAGTATGGTAGAGCAGCAGTATGGAGTAAGGGTAGAATGGTTGAGAGGCAATATGGTAGATGAGCAGTATGGATTAAGGGCAGTAAGGTTTAGCAGTATCGTGCAGTGGCAGTATGTGGTGGGGCAGTATGGTTGAGGGGCAGTATGGTGGGGGCAATATGATTTAGGAGCAATTTTGGTGAGGGGTTGAGTGGTTAAGGGGCAGTCGGGTCGAGGAGTGAAAGTGTACTTGAGGGAATGTTTGAGTGAGGGGCGGTATAGTTTAGGAGCAGTATGGTTGTGAGACTGTTGTGAGACTGTTGTGAGATTGGGATTGAGGTACACCTGGTCTGACTGGTTGGGACTTAAGGGTGATAGGGGTAATTGTCCCAACAAATTCCATTCCCAAATTACAGAATCTCATGAGATTTTGAATTCAGGCATGTTTTAAATTCATAGGGGCATTTTGGTGAGCCAGATGTACAATATTTCAAAAAACCCAAAGTTAGATTTCTGTACTGAAATTTGTCAGAGACTGAGGAAAAGGTGTGAAGAAAACCTGTCTAGGTACAGTATACCTGCTTCAGGGACCATGGAGTTGTCCCATTACACTAAGTCCATATAAGGAATAAAGTAGACCGAGTAGCCAATGACTGCATTCGCAGCAAACCCCGACCTTCCCCCTGACCTCCTCACATGATATTTTCTCGCGCCTTGGGACGGCTCTTCAGTCGAGAGTTGACCCACAATCTAATGGGCCAGAACCACCCACCAGGAGTTGGAAGGGGGGTCCAGAAAATGTACATACGCAATAAGGGGGGTCCATGAGAAGCGTATGCTGTGCAACAGGGGGGGGTGGGGGGGGGGGTCAATTTTCCAGGATAATCTGCGTACATACTTTATGGATGGCCCCTTGGTCAGTTGATCAGTCTATCGGTCAGTGGGTCCATTGGTAGGTGGGTCGATCGGTTGGTGGGTAAATCAGTCAGTGGGTCAATTGATTGGTGTGTTAATTGGTCAGTGAGGTGATTGGTCAGTTGGTCAATCAGTCAATGAGTTGATTGATTGTTTTTAGGGTAAGTCGGTTGGTCAATTGGATGATCGGTCAATGGGATGATCGGTCAATGGGATGATCGGTCAATGGGATGATCGGTCAATGGCACGATCGGTCAATGGCACGATCGGTCAATGGGACGATCAGTCAATGGGACGATCAGTCAGTCAGTCCATCCATCGATTATTGGTTGGGTCAGTGGGTCACACATTTGTAACTCTACTACCATTTACAAAATACCATGTCAATACATTTGGGTATTGTAATAGATATCGGTTGACGGAAAAAATATCAAACATGGTTTGATATTGGATCCGTCCGTCGGAATTTAAAATTTGTGGGTAATAAAGAAACTGATAACTGTTTGGTCTGTGTCCCTGTATGCAATCGAGGCGATAGTCGATTTAATATTTTGAAGTGCTTCAAACAAGGACAGCTCATGACTTGTCCGAGCTTATCGTTCGTTGTTGACACTTTTCATCACTTACGAGAGGTTCAAAATGTTTAAATGCAACACTATTTGTCCTACAAATTTCCTAATTAACGAACGATAAATCATTTCAGGGTCAGTCTGTCCTTATGCAACGCGACATTACGAAAGATGATGAACGAAACCACAACGCATGATAAATTAACCTTGAAGGTTTTTTATGCACCGAGATTTTTGGGGGTTTAAAAATTAATGTTCGTTGTTGCTACTTTGCATTCCAATTCGTTCTTTATGCAAAACTAACGTTCGTTGTACACTTTCGTTATGGTTTTATCTATCGTTCCCGGTTTATGCAACACCCCCTGGTTCACTTTTAATTTATACTCTCGTGTATATAGCGCATATAAACATGTATTCCTACATCAAAGACAGCCATTACAAGAGCATATTATATGAATATATGTATATACATATGTATGTACATATACAAATATGCATGTCAAATACGTTCTATACGCTGTCTACACCGGCGTCCAATACAGGCTTATTTATATGAAAACATTATATGAGCATCCCACAGCTACTGCCTCTCTCCATCATAACACAAAAATAACACAAGAGGCTGAGAGACAGGCAGAAGAAATCAAATTATACCTTGATGTAAAGCACTACGACTGTAGCCCACATGAAATAGTGCGTGACAAGAGCGCCTCCTGCCTGTAGGTGCATTGCGTCGTAGACCGTTTCTTTTATTGGTCTGACGCATTGACACGCCAGGATCTCGCGTGATTAGATTAAAGGTAGGCAACAGCCACTGAGGGCCCACAAAGAACCGTTAGTTTCTACTTCTGAACATAAAAAGGCAAATAAATTGATCATGTTAAAATTTTTCTTGATGCAGGGAAGTACGCTTTCATGGATCTGCAGATCACATGATTACAATTTCATATCCCACAAGTAATTAATATAAAGTTCCATTATTCAGATACATTCAATATTTCCAAAATTATAATATATCTTAAAACTCTGCCTGAGATCTGAATTGACACAGATTGAATCGTGAGCCAATCGTGACCATGGCTTATGTATTTGGTCCTCCAAAGCCGTTCTAACAGTTTGCGATTTACACCCATGTCCACAATTTAAATTTTCGGGGACCTCCCGATAGGCTACGATTTGGCCATTTCCAATCGTACAGCCTATCGGGAGGTTTTATTGTAGACCATTGGTCGTGCAAGCCTTTAGGACGTTTCCTAAAGGCGGGCGTCCACCAACCACGACAAAGCTATGACAATGGCTTTCCGACAAGGTCCAGGACAGGCCTACAATTGGAAGGCTTGTTGTAGCCTCGTCGTGGTTGGTGGACCCCATGTGCGGTCCATAACTATCAAAAATGTCCATAACTATCAAAAATGACTTGGTTTGAGACTTATGGACATTCGTCATGTCCATAACTATCAAAATGTCCATAAGTATAAAAAAATGTCCATAACTATCAAAACCTGCTTAAACAAATGCGTTACCCATTTGCGTTACATTGAGTCACTCAAACCACATTACGCTACCTAAGAAAACGTTACTGATCTGGTATCATTACAGTTACCGCGTTACCGTCACGATTCTAACCCCGTTATCATGTTACCGTTACTGCATTACTGTTCTAACCAGGTTACTATTCTAACCCCATAACAGCATACCGTTAGCATTCTAACCCAGTTACCGCGTTGGCGTTATGCGTTACCGTTCTAACCGCGCTACCATACTAACCGCGTTATGCGTTACCGTTCTAACCGCGTTACATACTAACCGCGTTACGCGTTACCGTTCTAACCGCGTTACATTCTAACCGCGTTACGCGTTACCGTTCTAACCGCATTACATACTAACCGCGTTACGCGTTACCGTTCTAACCGCCTTACATTCTAACCGCGTTATGCGCTACCGTTCTGAACGCGTTACATACTAACCCCTTTACGCGTTACCGTGCTAATCATAGAAACGTGGTCAACTGCAATGGTACCAGAGACGGACGATTACTAAGTTAATAATGGTCGTAGAAACACGAAATAAAAAACAGAGGATAGGTTTCAACCCCCCACATACATCTGAGATTTTTTAATTTTTAATTTTTCAAGATTTCAATTTTTTAACTATACATAATATACCGGTACGGTATAGACTTGTATAGGCCTACATATTACACTTGTACACATATTACATATTCAATACCTACCAGCTCATAACCCTTCTCATAACTTATCGATGTCAATATAAGGAACAATAATAACTACAAATCACACTTACAACTATGATTAAAAATGATTCAATTATATTTGTTGGAATTTCCTCCACCATACTGCCCATCTACCATACTTTCAATCAACCATACTGCCCCTCCACCATACTGCCCCTCCACTATACTGCCCCTCCACCATACTTGAGTTGGCCCTCTCCCATACTGCCCCTCTACTACACTGCCCCTCCACCATACTGCCCCTCTCCCATACTGCCCCTCTACTACACTGCCCCTCCACCATACTGCCCCTCCACCATACTGTCCCTCCACCATACTGCCCATCTCCCATACTGCCCCTCTACTACACTGCCCCTCCACCATACTGCCCCTCCACCATACTGTCCCTCCACCATACTGCCCCTCTCCAATACTGCCCCTCTACTACACTGCCCCTCCACCATACTGTCCCTCAACCATACTACCTCTTTCCCACACTGCCCCTCCACCATACTGCCCCTCGACTATACTGTCCCTCCACCATACTGCCTCTCCACCATACTGCCCTTCTACTACACTGCCCCTCCACAATACTGCCCCTCTATTATACTGCCCCTCCACCATGCTGCCCCTCTCCCATACTGCCCCTCTACTATACTTAGCAAATTGACTAAGTTATCAAGTTATCGTTACCGCTGTGCGGCCCAATCGCCACCTATGCTGTCCCTCAACAATACTGTCCCTCAACCATACTGCCCCTCCACCATACTGCCCCTCCACCATACTGTCCCTCCACCATACTGTCCCTCCGCCATACTGCCCCTCTACTATATTGCCCCTCCACCATACTGTCCCTCCACCATGCTGCCCCTCCACCATACTGCCCCTCCACCAAGCTGCCCCTCCACCATGCTGCCCCTCCATCATACTGCCCCTCTATCATACTGTCCCTCCACCATAGAAAGGGATGTAGGATGTCGGGATGTAGGCATGTAGGGATGTGGGGATGTAAGCATGTAGGGATGTGGGAAAGTAGGATGTAGGGATGTAGGAAACATGGATGTGGAGATGTGGGAATGTAGGATGTAGGGATGTAGGATGTACGGATGTGGAGATGTAGGATGTAGGGAAGTATAGTGGAGGGGCAGTATGGTAGAGGGGCAGTATGTCGGAGGGGCAGTATAGTGGAGGGGCAGTCTAGTAGAGGGTCAGTATGGTGGAGGGGCAGTGTGGGAAAGGGGTAGTATAGTGGAGGGGCAGCATGGTGAAAGGGCACCGATATGGTCTACGATTCACCTCCTTATAGAAATAAAAAATTGACCACGTTTCTATGATTAGCACGGTAACACGTAACGGGGTTAGTATGTAACGCGGTTAGAACGGTAACGCGTAACGCGGTTAGAATGTAACGCGGTTAGAACGGTAACGCGTAACGCGGTTAGAATGTAACGCTGTTAGAACGGTAACGCATAACGCGGTTAGAACGGTAACGCGTAACGCGGTTAGTATGGTAACGCGGTTAGAACGGTAACGCGTAACACGGTTAGTATGGTAACGCGGTTAGAACGGTAACGCGTAACGCGGTTAGAACGGTAACGCGTAACGCGGTTAGTATGGTAACGCGGTTAGAACGGTAACGCGTAACACGGTTAGTACGGTAACGCGGCTAGAACGGTAACGCATAACGGGGTTAGTATGGTAACGCGTAACAGGGTTAGTATGGTAATGCGGTAACTGTGATGCAGTAACAGGGTTAGGATGCTAACACGGTTAGAAGTGTAATACTGTAACGAGGTTAGATTGGTAATGCAGTAACGGTAACGTGATAACGATAACGCGATAACGGGGTTAGGATGTAATGTGGTCATAAATATAACGCATTCTCAGGTAGCGTAACGCAATTAGAATGTAACGCGATTTGATCGGTAATGTTTTCTTAGGTAGCGTAACGCGGTTGAATGGTAACGGGAAGTAACGCTATGTAACGCAAATGCGGTAACACATTTTTTAACCAGGTTTTGATAGTTATGGACATTTTGATAGTTATGGACATGACGAATGTCCATAAGTCTCAAACCAAGTCATTTTTTATAGTTATGGACATTTTTGATAGTTATGGACCGCACACCCCAGTTCCTGACAAGAGTCTATGAGAAGGCCACGACAGTCTGCAACTGGAAGCTTGTCGGCAGCCTTCCGACAAGGTTACGACAAAATCGAACATGTTCGATTTTTTCCTACGACTGGACCTTTGTCGTGGAGTGTCATGATGTGTCGGGAGCGTGTCACAGAGGTCTATGATAGTAAATTTTGGGCACTTCCCGACACCCTCAGAAAACGCTGTCGTAAAGCCCCCCTTCTTCCAACAAGGTCGCGACAAGCAGCGATTGGAACTTTCTTGTCGCCGCTTGTCGTAGCCTTGTCGTGGTTGGTGGACGCCCCCTTTAGGCCCAGCCCGCACCTACGGCGATCGTCTACGACATACTTCTCATTAAATCACACACAATACCCTATGACAGGCTATGAAAATTCCAACATGTTTGATTTCATCTGCAGCTCTAGGATTGGCGTTTTCTATCTCAGCCTATCGTGGGGTATCGTAGACGGCATGGCAGAAACCTGTTCTACCTACCACAATTTTTCTGACCTCACGATAGAATTGGTATGGTGTGGGGAAGGCAATCTTGGGGCCTATCGGAACCAGAATCGTTATAGGTGGGGGCTGGCTTTAAAGCCGGGTCCCCACCTACCACGATGGGCTACGACATGCTTCCCAATGGCTACGATTTGAAATACCCAAATCGTGCCCTTTTGGAGGTCCCCGATAGTTTCAAATCGTAGACATGGTTTGAAATCGTAGAGCGTAGAAACGCCTTTGGAGGACCAAAAACATAAACCATGGTCACGATTGCCTCAATCAGTGTATCAATTTAGATATCAGGCCGAATTTTAATATTGAAATATACTATAATTTTAGAAATAACTAATGAATCTAAATAATCTCTTATTACGATATTAGTTTTCAGACACTAAAACAATCAAATTGAAAAAATTACTATGGTAGAATCATCATTCTGTTATAAAACTATTATTTTCAGACCAATAGACCTAACTAATTAATACCATATTTTACAGCAAACATCCTTATACGCTCTACCTAATTTCAGAATTTTTTCACCAGCTAGAGATATTTTCCCGATAAATCACATACAATACCATACGACAGGCTACGAAAATTCCAACATGTTGGATTTTATCGGGACCTCTACGATTGGTGATTTCAATCGCAGCCTATCGTGAACTGTCATAGAAGGAATCGCAGAAACCTGTTCCACCTACCACGATTCTGGCTGACCTCACGATAGAATCGGAATGGTGTCGGGAAGGCCGTCGTAAGTCCAATCGGGACCAGAATCGGCGTAGGTGGGGACCCGGCTTTATGGTATTATGATTTCACGTTTCTTTCCGACACGAAATCATTTTTCATTGGGAACCGCTATGATACTTTCCCGGAAGGATACCCTCGTTATCAGTGGCTCTTCAGGAAGATGAAACATTTACACCCTTCGATATTTCTTCGCCAGCCGTCTTTTTATATAAAAAAACGTTCAGTCCACGATTATTTTAACCCGCTTTGATTTCATCAGCGTCTGTTAAAGGTTTTAGGTGGTGCCAGATTGCGTACCTTTTAGGGAGAAAAATGATATGCCTTCCTTGTAATTTTGTTGCAAAAAGTTTTTATTTTCGTCTCTGATTACACATCCTTGGAGTTTTGTTGTTTACAATGTTACCAAGCGATATTAAATAATCTGTTGGCGGTGCTATTTAATGCAACAATCGTGGGCAAAAATCGGCATGTTGAAATGCCACCTGAGGCAGGGACTGCGAGGTATGACAGTAAATCGTGGTCACGTTCTGCTCAACAAACAGGAGTCAAGAGGAGGTCCGGTCTTAGCCCTGGGCGTCCAGCCGCTCTTAAAGACTATAGCTAAGTTATCCAGGCGCTCCACAACAACGTGCTGAGCTGCTCTGTGAAGGGTTGAATTAACAAAGCACATACATCAACACATACTCAAACGAAACTAGCTAACTCACAGCTATGCCTTATGTATCCTTTCTATATGTAAAGCAGTTTATTACGTATTCAATATATATCAAGTTTTCTTATGTTATTCTTTAGCGGCTTCTCTTGGATTTGACTCTAAATACATATAAACGCGAAAAATATGATATTATTTGAGTAGGTCTAATGGTCTGAAAAAATGGATTAATATCGGAATTATGATTCTATCACAGTTATATTTCTCAATTTGTTTGTTTTAATGCCTGTAAGATAATAACATAATTTGTAGTAAATACATCTGAAAAATTATTCACATCCATTCAATATTTCCAAAATTATAGTATATCCTGATATCAAAAATGAGCCGGAGATGTACATTGATACACTGATTGAATCGTGAGCCAATCGTGACTGTCGTTTAAATTTCTTGTACCTCCAAAGGCGTTCTAACCGCCTACAATAGATACCCATCACAGCGCGAAACTTGTCATTTACGATTGTTTCCGCTGTCCATGAACACAATCTCGATTTGGCGTCTACAACCCCATGATTTATGTACTTCGTATTAAGTTTCCGCGTACTGGTGTTTTAACAACGATAAGTACAATATTTTCTTCCGTTTACGTCGTTGCTTAAATGCATTTAGTATATGAAACAAGTTTAATATCACATATTAACAATTTCGTTTGTGCACGTTGTCAAGCGTTTATCTCTCTCTCTCTCTCTCTCTCTCTCTCTCTCTCTCTCTCTCTCTCTCTCTCTCTCTCTTCTCTCTCTCTCTTTCTCTCTCTCTCTCTCTCTCTCTGGTGGCCTAAGGCTTCATTTCCAGGAGAGCAAAAGATGAACTTATCTATTTATATTATTGCTGTTTATGGGTTTTGAAATTAATTTGAAATAACTTTCAACTCCTTCACAGATCACAAAATATCTAGGCGTAATCATGAACAGTAAAAAGAAAATTTTATCTTTACCGGAAGATCATTATCTCATTGATCGACAATTTAGTTTCTAAGAACTAAATTGATTGATGTTGAAGGGTCAGCGGGCCTGGGACCTGTTTCACTAGTTTCGTGACATATCTAGATGGCGTCTAGATGGTGTGTCCGGTTTCATAAGAACTAGACATTAGACTTCGTTTTGTCCGTTCTTGCTTGCACTGTTGGTGCCGCTTTTCAAGTCTGTCTAACACTTTTGTCACAAAACTAGTGAAACAGGTCCATGATGTGTAGATTTGTCTAATTCTTATGTTTGGGGTCTGTCTTTTCCTAAGGGCAGCTACTTGTGTTGTCACGAAACTAGACAACCCCAATGTCTGTATGGTGTCACAGATATGTCACGAAACTAGTGAAATAGGTCCCTGGTCTACTCGCTCACTGCGCAACACTGATCGTTTGAATATAATAGTTACCAAGGAAAGTTATACATGTACAATAGGTCAGGTCAAATCAACCACTATACAATAAATCACTATACAATAATTCAGAACTCTGCACCTACGGGACAGCACTCATTTGCTATTAGTCATTAAGTCTGTGGTATATGGAAAATCCAATGTTATGTTATAAATTTTGGATTATAAATCGTTCTAAAACCCAAATAAGTGTCATTTAATTGATAACATATAATAAACGCAGGATTCTCTTGTCTTTTTTACCATTTTTGTACTTTCGAAACACCATGTCTGGTTTCAGATAAATGTTTATATAAAGCATGCTGTATAAGAGTATGTTTATAGACTTGGGTTGCAGTCACGGTCGGGATCACAGACACCTCCGATACATACACAATATTGACTGGTTTCAGATACAAGCGGCCGTATGCTCCGAGGAGGTGACGCGTAGTAATATCCGAGCGTATACATGCAAGTCAACTCCGAGGAGCATACAACCGCTTTTATCTGAAACCAGTCTATATTGTATCTATTATCCACCTTTTCTGGACAAGTGGCAGGTCGATATCAGTTCATACTATACTCTAGCCCTTGTAAACACTGACGACTATATATGAGTTTTCACAGAATCGCCGTCTGTGTAGAAGACTAATTCAAGTCCACTTGGAAAGTGACTAAGTAGTGCAGTTACTGCAGTTCTTGGTTCAGATAGTATAGTGGTTCTCACAAAGTAGTTGACCACTTGAGAAACATGAAAATCGGGATGTGGGTGAAAGATACATATGGAATTGTTCAGAACATGTTTTTCTTTAATTCGATAAGTTACAATATGTTTTAAGATGGTTGTTTTGATCAATGCGAGAGGGTATACCCTCTCATGAACAGTGGCAGTAACAGTGGCAGTAACAGCAGCAGGAGATTTAGTTATGAAACGGTTACTGCCACTGTTGGTGCCACTCACACTGAAAGAGCCATTCACTGTTGCCTCCACCAAGTATTGAAACGGGAACTGCCACTGTGGTGCCACTGAGACCAACAGCAGAGGATTTTCAACTATTGAAACAGGTCCCAGAACGCATTATATTATACTTATTAGACGTGACCACAGTGTAGGACTATTTTGGAGCATGATCACATTTGATATATTTCGTTTCATTTGCTTCAAGCTTCGAGCTTCGAGTGCCCATTCATACACATCCAATTTTGTTTTTCATCAGGAATGCACTTGATACCTTGTACACACGGACTTCTGATTTCAGCATTTGACATCATTTGACATCATTCGATTATTTCTGCTCAGGTCTTTTATTGATACAGTTGATAGCTGCCATCTCTTCCATACCATGAAGTTGTGAAGAACTTTCCATCATTTTCATTATTGACTTGTGGTGACTAAAATTGAATTCTGTCTCTGTTTATATTATCAAGGGGAGTGAAATGGCACTTAAACACTGGTTTAAAACATAGTTTTGTATTTATCAAATATAATAAAAATGCCTCTCTACCATGCCTAAAATATAATTGACCAAAAATATGTGTAGTAGGAGTAACATGAAATCAATTGATTTGGCTAAAATGTGCTTCTGCCTCTGTGTACACACATATTTGACAATATTTCCACAAGATCTGGTTATATAATTAGAAAAAGATATAATACGAGTAGGATATGACCACATCTGTCCATGTGTGACATTAAATCAAAATCCCCACACACTATCGAGTTATATTGCTAAATAATGTACAGGGAGGCAGAATCTGCTTCTCTGTACATAGGTTTATCACTGTTTTCAAACCGAAAATCAGCCTGCTATGGGTCTTAGTGTTGATAGGTGTTGCTGTGGGTGTTGGTTAATAGGTGTAGGTGTTGATTGGTGTTGATGTTGATGGGTATTGCTGCTGGTGGCATGATAAGGGTGAAAATGTGCTGCTGCCTTCGTGCTCAAACATAATTGTCAATATTTCCATAGAATCTGCTATTATAATTTGAAAAAGATACAATATGAGTAGGATAGGACTACATCTGTTCATATGTGAAATTGAACTAAAATCCCCCTACATCCTATGGGGTTATACTGCTAAATAATGTACATGGAGGCAGATTCTGCCTCCGTGTACACAGTTCTGTCTCTGTGTACATAGGTTTTTCTCTTTGCATAACATAAATAGGTCTTTAGAATGAAAGGGAGACTTTAGAAATCATGGAGCAGTACACAAGCATCATACCTGATAAAATAATCTATAGAAGGAAAATAATTTTGGGGGTCAAACATTAAGAACAAAAAGAATGACTAGAAAGAGTCATTTTAGGTTTAAAATTGCTTTGAAATAGTTTATAAATGAACTACACCCATAATGCCTAATATGTTCTAGCTGATATATCGTTTAAATAACCAATTAGGAGGGGAACAGATCAGGTTAAAAGATTTTCTTACTGTCTATTTGTGCACTTCTGCTTCTGTGTACGACGTTTCAATATTTTATAGCTCTCCACTGTATGGTACCTGATTCTTGAGATTAACCAAAGTTGTATGGAACATGTTCATGAACATGTACATATTCTTTTTCAAAATTGTTATGGCATTTAAAAAAGATCGCAGCTTTTATGGATAAATCATTAGCAACAATTTCAAAACCTTCAAATACACCATCTAGCTAGAACGTCTTGTCTAGCAAATCATCGTCCAATTTAATTCAATGGTAAAAATGATACACATGGTTTTAGCTGAAGTCTGCATCTGGATAAATACTGATTCCGGGAACAAGGCCTAATACAAGGCCTGACATATTCAGATATACCTACATGATAAATGTTTCTGCCATCTTCTGTTGAAGATGCAAAACTCCTATCTGCTACATTATACCACCGACCCCAGAAAGAGCCCCCGGAGAAGGACAAGTACACTGTTTTTCCAGGTGTGGGTCATCCTCCCTGTGGGAAACAGCAAAAACACAATTACCAAAAGGAACACTTGAAGATGCTGCCACAGCACTATCTAAATCAGATGACATATCCGGAACCGGGAATCTTGTACATGAGTCAACACCTGGAAAACACTGGAGGAGAACGTCAGACCAGTGCGCCTGACATCGGCCCTCCGGCCAAAAACAATCAATATCCCGGCCCTGACTACCTAGACCATCTGCAGCAGAAACAATTTGATATGTTGGCAAAACCCTGCTGTTTGGACCCACCTGCTAGCCATAGCAGAGCACATACTATTGTTAGCAGATAACACGTGATCCACTGTCATGTAACTAGATGTTTTTTGAAGGGTAAATGCAGCACAAGGTCAAAGACCACACACTAACACTTTTTATTCTTTTCCTCTGAGTGACAGCAGCTAGCTCCAGAACCTGACTGGGCTGTCCAGTCAAGTATTTCTGGCCTTAAAACCGGAGAGCCCCTTTAGACTCCTCTCCTACCTCCTTCTGAGAAGCTGACCTTTCCAAAGACTGCAAGCTAGGTGGCCACCTAAGGCTGCCTTTACCTACCTTATGCGTGGGATACACCAATAGTGAGGTAGGGCCGGACGAACACCATGTGGCGGAATTGTGGACGTCGGCCGCCCAAATCGTTCGTGGGCTCAGATCGGCTTGGACAATCTGCTTGGTGGATCAGTAAATCGGACGGAATCGGTGAATAATTGGTGAATTGTCTGTAAATTAATTGTTAATCTACATCAATTGTTTTTGACGGGTGTTTAGTCTGGGTGTTTGTATATTTCCGCCAAACCAATTCACTTGTTTGTTGTTTATTGGTATTACCTATTTATGATAACCGCAAGCCGTAACTTATGTACCATTATGATAATAATTTAATTTCGGCCAGGTTATCTGTTACAAGTATCCATTTAGCAATAGTATAGTCATGCTACTCACTACCATCAAATTGGTAACCGTTTGTAACCGTAACATGTATCGGTTACGTCATCTATTCTAAACGGTAGCGCCATTTGCTGACTCAGACACATTTTTCATAGTGTGAAAAACTTTAATCTTTACTTGATAAAATCTGGGTGTTTGTATATTTCCGCCAAACCAATCCACTTGTTTGTTGTTTTTTGGTATTACCTATTCATAATGACCGCAGGCCGTATCTTATAGATATAGATACACGGGACTTGGGTTACACGGCTCCAAGTATATATACATTACGATATATATATATATATATATATATATATATATATATATATATATATATATATATATATATATATGTATATATATATATATATATATATGTATATATATATATATTTTATGTCTTTTTATCTGTTTTATATTTACGCGGGATGTCCGCTTACTACTTTATATACTGTATAATATATATATATATATATATATATATATATATATATATATATATATATATATAATTGCCAGTGGCTTTGGGCAATAACCTTCAAACTAAATGCATGAAACAAATGAAACTGGGTCAAATACATGAGAAGCGCAATCAGTGTGTAATGTTAAGCTATTACGCCTTTCTAAAGGAACCATGACAACAGGAATGGATAACAATATCATATTCTAGCCCAAACAATTGAAACTCACCATGAAAACAGTCTGCCAGTCATCTGGTTTCACTGGGAGGGCAGTTGTTCATGTCCTATGCAAAAGCGGTAGATGAGGTTTCTATAAATAGCACCGTTGCCTTGGGCAACAGTTGTTTGCCTTAAAATTGAAAAAAAGAATAACAAATAAGAGCTCGTGGAAGGAAATTGTCCATTAGTTGATATTGATATTGTCTAATAGAAGTACGGTCCAGAGACAGTAGGTTCTTGTTATTACACACACAGCAATTAGACCTCGTTACAGGAACTAGACAGACAACATTAGAACTATAGAGGGATCTCCCACCTGTCTCTGTGTTCTTGAGCGCAGTTCTGCTCTCAGATATGTTACAATAGTGATGTAGTAGGAGTGAGGTTAACGCTTTATAACAAACTTCGCAATCTGCCCCCCTTTGCTATCTATGTGCCAACCCCTATAATAAAAGAAGAAGCGCAGGAGCCGAGTTTGAAAGTATGAACGTATACTTCTTGACCATCTTGTAAGACAGTGCTATTGTTGAAGACTGATCATTTTGAAAGCCACAACCCCACAAACGCAAGCATAAATAATTAATCATTTATCGCTTTTTCTTTTAAAATCTCATCGGGTATCTATAAATGTTGACAATTATCATTTGAAACTGGCTCCTTTTGACTTTTAGTTCCCAGTGACCCAGTTTAATCAAAAGAGCTAAAAATAGGTTGAGGGTGTCAGAAAAAAATGTATCAAAACTAAAGGACGGCCAATAGAAATCAAACATCTACGGCTCCTTATGGTGCCCAGGATAAGAGTGTAAAGTAGAGTGGGTGTAAAGGAGTGGTATGGGGTATGGCGATAGGGCGTTGTATAAAAAGTAGGGTAGGGTGTGAGCCGTGGGGAGGGGTTTAAGCCATTTGCAACTGATCAACAAAGCAGGAAGGTGATTGGTGTTTACTGCTCATGTAGAGTAAGCAGGTCTGTCAGTGTGCAGCCCTTTCTGTAAGCACCCCTCCCCCTGCAACCCCTACACCCCTCCCCCCTCAACCCCTCACGGCACCGCCGGGCTACACACATTGATGGATCCATAACTCCGAGCTAATCACACAAACCAGTGTTTATGGCCCTCTATCGATTTGTCGACTTATGCTTGGCTGGGCCAGCGCCGAACCAGCAGGCGCAAAAAGCTAAAAGCTACAAAGTAGTTTCCTCCTAGTCCACCAAGCGGCGCTCCCAGCTGCGGGAGATAGGGGTGGGGAAAGGGGGGACTACATTGTTGAGTATGAGTGCGGATAACGTCGGTAATGTGGCATGAAACTGGGCAGAAAAATACCAACCGACGATGTCCATTTTTCCAAAGTTGATTTTAAAGGCATTTTCTACCATCCACACTGGCGCCAGCCAGTGATTTTCAAATATTGACAGTAATCACTTGGAACTAGTTCCTTGTGATTTATCTAAATGCATATAGAGGACTGTACTGGGGAATATAGTCTTCATCAATTCTTTCAAAAACAAGGATGGTGACATTTGGTTTGTAGTAAATAAATGCATATTATAGAGAAACAGGGTTACCGCTTATTGAGTGTAAATTACGCTGTAAAATCAGCGATCAGATGAACCGGTGCTGCATCTGATCGATGATTTTACCATTTCATTCATAAGAATGGATTTACATTGTGCCTAACATGGTTGGGACTAATGCGGTATCGGGAGAGAGTGGCCGTCGTTAAGGACGCCTTCACCTGACTTCGGACTCTGCTCCTGAAACACTCCTCCTGAGAGTGACATGACCACGCGCAACTCACCCCTCACGCCAAACCCTCAACTGGCTCGTTCAGTTGAAAGAGGATGTGATTTTCCCATCCCTCACAGCCACCCAGGAATGCTGGAGAATAGTAACAACACTGAAGATAGCAAAAAGTCTTCCAGAGAGGAATAGAGTGACCAGGAACACAGCACATAACTATATAGGCCTTCATTGTGCTGGATACTGGCCTGGCGGCGGTGAGGAGAGATAGTTCTTCTTAGGCCTGACAAATGTC
Organism: Alentia gelatinosa; assembly: GCA_950022655.1. Classification (NCBI taxonomy): domain Eukaryota; kingdom Metazoa; phylum Annelida; class Polychaeta; order Phyllodocida; family Polynoidae; genus Alentia; species Alentia gelatinosa. Next base: position 61,405,959 of record OX465582.1, read on the forward strand.
CTCCACAGGAACATGAAGATAGAGGACAAGACTTGTGCCATGGTTGTAAGCACAGGCAGCAGCATTGTGGATGAAGATGCAGTGCTTGACAGTTGACAAGGCCATGCGTTTTGCTCTTTCCCATGACCAGCCTCAAAGTACAACCAAGTTGCTGTACAGTTGAAGAGCTCTGGTGATTAGCGATGACATTGAAACATGCACTGTTCTGGTCCTGTGATGTTGGGCCATCAGTCACATAATGAACACAAGAAACATTAGGACATACTTCAGAAATGACTTGGTTGATTACCTTCAAGAAAGAAAACATAGATGCAGCGTGAGTAATAACCCTTAAATGTAATAACATTTTAACCACATTTGTAATATACTCCCTTCAATGTAATAGCACCTCCCTTAAATGTAATAACCTTGTCAACCTTATTTGTAATAAATAGTCACCCTTAACTGTAATAGACTTTGTAACCACAAATGTAATTAACCTTAACCTTATTTGTAATAAAGACCAGTGACTAGTAAAAGAACAGTACATTTTCAAATTAAATAAAACTGTTTGTAGTTCCATTGGGGCAGCGGGGGGACCATGCGGTCTAAGGTACTTGGATGGACCGTTAACTGTGGGGTGGTGTGAGTTTGAGTCTCAAGACGTAAATTTACATATCTTATAGGTAGAAGTACGGTTGTTTCCTACCAAACGTGTCTCAAACATTGTACAGACGTGAAAGGAATACATATATTTTCAGATATAAATTATATATCTCTCAAAGGTGTCCCGAACATTCTAGATACGTACATTTTGAAAGGTAATTTTATGTAATTCTTTACATAAAAAATATTAAAAATGTAAAGGTTTACTTTTGTCTGTAGAACGTTTGGTAGCTTTAAATAATTTTACATAAATTCATGTAGTTTTAAGTAGATTTATCTTGATGAAATACATGTTTATATGTTTCTGGTAGGTGAATTCACATATTTTAGAAATGTAGATTCACATTGATATATGACCAAATCACATATTTTTACTGGTAGGTAAATTCACATATTTAACAAATGTAGAATTATGTAGATATAAGAGAAAATTACATAATAATCCATTCCTGGTAGGTGGATTCACATATTTTACAAATATACCTACCTAGATATGTGAGAAAATATGTATTTTCACGCTTGTGCACGAAAATATAATTGATACCATATCACATTTATTTACGTAAATTTATGTTCATGTGCATGGATTTACTAGATGGCATGGCAGTAGTTTCTCCTAACTTTTTTGTGGTTCTTGGGTGGGGTAATTCCTGTAAAGTTGATTTATTTACCAAATTTACCATACCAGTAGTTTCAATTATCATTAATCTCATTCAGGCTATGATTGGTTCATCTTTTTGTCACAGCATTTATTTTAATTTAGGTAATTTTGGCAGTTTGGTAGGACCACACCTTTCTTCAGGTGTGTGATTTTGACATTAATTTCAGTCCAGTTTTTTTCCAGCCTGGAAAAAACAATAGTGGTAGTGATACCTGCATGTTGTATACAGAATTAACTATACCTGAGTATAGCTGAGTATAATCCATGACTAATTATACTCACTTCTCTCCTGCTTGAGAAGTTCCCAAATAAACATGAATTCCCTTCCTATCTAAATAAACCTATCAGAGACATGAAAACATTTATACATTCATATAATTAGTTAGATTTCTGTTTCTAAAATAAAAACCTAAGTTACCTACCAAATACAATAAATTATGTATATTTCTGTCTATAAATTTACATTGACTTATGTAGTATAGAAATGCAAATATTCGTTCCTTAACTATGTGAATTGACTTAAATTTACGTAAAACTACCAAACATTCTACAGATGTAAGTAAATCTTAATATTTCTATGTTCTGTCTAAATAAAAATTTATGTAAATTCTACCAAATAAATACGTAAATCTACATTACTAGAACATATTTGTGTTGACTGGGTAGCTCTTTCTCATGCTCTGTCTATGCGGTGTGGTAAAAGATCCCTTGCTTCAGAAAATGTATCGAGGCAAGGTTTCTACCTTCCATATACATTTGATCAATATCCATTCCCTGAGTATGGCACAAAATCTGTTAAGTAGGGCATAAAGCAACCAATCAACCAATATTTCAATACTGTCTGATACCTTTTTTCTCTAATACCACCTGGAAACACAGAATCCTGAGGAAAATTCAGCAAATGGGTTTGAGAGGAAGATTGACAGGGTTCATTGAAAGATTCATAAGCAACAGAACAGTCAATGTTCACCTCAGAACTACATTCTTCCAGAGAGTCAACCAAGAAATTGGTGCCACCCAAGGCTATGTTCCCTCTGTCACCCTATTTGGTATAAAAATGACATCATGAAACAACTGAAGAAGGATATCAACTGCTGCCTCTATGCTTTGCCATCTGCTACAAGGGCAGATTCATGCATGAAGTAGAAAGAAAACTACAGTAAACTCTAGACAAACTTCATATCTGCAGTGACCAAAAAGGCTTCAGAACAAGGAACTGACAGTCCAAAATGCACTCAGTCAACTTGCCATATCTGCAACTGCTTATCTAGGATACAAACACAGCAAATACCAGTATGTTTTGAGGTATTTTGGTCTTGAGTGATTCATCATGGTCAGCTGGGCATGCCTTTAAGACCCTGAGACACTGGCTCTGTCTTCAATATCACAGTGAACAGCGTGCAGATAGTGAAGGGATAGCTTTCATGCAGAACCCTGAAAGTCAGTTTTGGACCACTCTAACCTCTAGGCGACATAAATGTGCAAACACGCTCTGAATACAAGTTAAAATTTTTAAGAAGCAAGCGTCTAGGTGGATATGCTCACAACCACCAGTACCACCAACTGACAGACGCCCCCGCATCTCTACAATATGAAACAAATGGTTTGGAGAGGTAAAGAGCAATTTCCTCCATGATATGGGCTCATATATAATACCTTACATTTCTTTCGGAGGTTCCCCCCGACTCTGCACCTTGGACCAGTTTGCTATGTCCACACAGAAGCCCCTGTGTCACAGTAAAGAAATGCATGTATAGGCACCAAACCTCCAACATTCATAGAAAACATGTATATGTAAACACTTGGACTGTTGCAACCTTCAAGAGAACCATAATTTTGATTCACAAACCCTGTTAATATGCTCACAACCACCAGGAACACCCATCAACAGATGCCCCACATATCTACTATATAAACAAATGGTTTTATAAAATTCCAAAATAGTTTGGCATGAACACCCGAGCCCCAAAAAAATCAGTTTCGGACATTCCATACAACATAGTGGTTCTTCCCCCTCACATTGCCCAATGCCTGTGAAAAGCAGAGTTGCATGTAGAGGCACATAACCTGTTACATTATTAAAAAACATTCATATACATGTACCTCTGCACATAGGTACCTAGCTTGGAAATGAAAAATTTGCATGAAAAACAGGATGCATCTTTGCAATGATAAAATTGAAAAACACAAATGTGTGTGATTTGTGGTGGTCAGAGTTCAAAATGGGCGCTCTGATCTTTCCTTATGGAGACTGGCTTGGGGACTGTACACAAGATGTCAGCAAGGGGCATATCAAGAATGTCTGGTGTTTTAGGCCACTTGAAGTTGTTCTGACATCTATCATCAGAACCAGGCTGAAGGAAGGAGATATCAATGCTGTTGGCATCACTGTTGAGGACTTCCCCAATGTACCATTTGCCATCATAAACAGCAGCAGTTCAAGACCCTGTAGATAGTGACACAACACTGCTGGCTGGCATGTCCTCTGTTGGTAAAACTGGCTCGTTCAGTTGAAAGAGGATGTGATTTTCCCATCCCTCACAGCCACCCAGGAATGCTGGAGAATAGTAACAACACTGAAGATAGCAAAAAGTCTTCCAGAGAGGAATAGAGTGACCAGGAACACAGCACATAACTATATAGGCCTTCATTGTGCTGGATACTGGCCTGGCGGCGGTGAGGAGAGATAGTTCTTCTTAGGCCTGACAAATGTCCTCCACAGGAACATGAAGATAGAGGACAAGACTTGTGCCATGGTTGTAAGCACAGGCAGCAGCATTGTGGATGAAGATGCAGTGCTTGACAGTTGACAAGGCCATCCGTTTTGCTCTTTCCCATGACCAGCCTCAAAGTACAACAAAGTTGCTGTACAGTTGAAGAGCTCTGGTGATTAGCGATGACATTGAAACACACACTGTTCTGGTCCTGTGATGTTGGGCCATCAGTCACATAATGAACACAAGAAACATTAGGACATACTTCAGAAATGACTTGGTTGATTACCTTCAAGAAAGAAAACATAGATGCAGCGTGATGCTTCCTCTCATCAGAGATGATAGCAAAAGACTTAACCTTGTGCAAAGTCACCTGTTCTGGCCTCTTGAGTCGACTATAGCCATCAATGCCATCTAGAAGGCAGCTAGATAGGACTTGTCACTCCATGGTGTGGACAGAGTCTTTTTGTCCAGCCCCATATCATGTGAGATTTGCAATTCCCCACTCACCGGGTGTAACTCCATATGTGACACAATTTTTGCTAAAACTCTACGGTGCTGTGTGTTTGGCAGAGCAGATGCAAGCTTTGTTGACCTTGTAGTGGAAGTGGTAGCGTTGGTTGTGTGGGCACATCAATGATTGGATGGGGAGCTGCTGGTATTGTAGGCACAGGTTCTTAGTTATGATGCACATCAGAGGCCACATCCTGCCCAGTCGCTCCAAGAGGCACAGGAATGCCACTGTGTCGTTGGCTCACTCACTTCTTAAGCCCATAAAGCTTCACCCTCAGCTTCACCTTTTCCTGCATTATGCTGTGCCAGAAGTAGAGGGATGACTTGGAGCCAATTGTAAATTGGCAATAATTTTGGGGCGGGTGATGTATGCCACGCCTTCTGACAGCTCCCAGGACAAATGACATACTGAGATCTCCCTTACCAGGGAGTGCCACCAGCGGTCAGCGCAACGCCCACTAAAATTTGTAGGCTTTTTCAGTAGTTCCTCGGAAAGACCCGATAAAGATGAGACTAGGAATGAAGAAAGACTCACAAGACCACAAAGACCGTAGGATCAAGACCTACACGAACTAGTTTGTGAGTGATAGCATGCAGAATGAGAGACGATTCATCGGCATTTCAACGACTGTGGACTCTGGTCGTCAAGCCCAGCCGTCGTCTCCGCCATTCAGCTATGCTGGACCCAGTGCCCGCTTCCAGCTACGCGATGTCGGAGTATGCGCTGCACACACAGGCGGCAGCTCCCGCAATCCAGGCACTCGGCGACGGCCGCCCAGGCACCGAATCATCGACAACAGTCACTCCGACAGCTACCGATGTCACTCACGACTGGAAATGCCACACTCGGTCATACCTCCTTGGATGGTGCAGGTATGTGATTTGTCTGTACATGCAATGCTTACATGATATAACTGACTGTATGCTCACGACATACAGAGATGACGTCATATCCTCTGGTTCCAAGATGAACCGCCAGATGGCGCTAGAACACGGGTTCCTCGTGGTGCCGTGAGAGGGGATGGCGGTTCCGCGGGTTGTACCCGCTTCAGTATACAAGGAAAACATACTTTTATAAGCCACATATGCCGGCGCGCAATATGGCGCATATAAATAAAACAGGGTAATGTACGTTATATAAAAATAATCAGTGGATATTTCTCTGCTATACTCGTTTCCATTCACAAATTAGGTTATGATTCCAAAATAGAGGTTATGAATATATATATATATATACATATATATATATATACATATATATATATATATATATATACATATATATATATATACATATATATATATATATATATATATATATATATATATATATATATATATATATATATGTATATATATATATATATATATATATATATATATATTAGATATCGGCAGACAGGCTGGCAAGAACACATCATTTATGTTATTCATCTCCAGCGCTTCTTTGCATAGAGTAGGAATTTTAATGAGGCCTGTGCCTTGCCCGTAGTAAAGCTATTCCACTACCCGAGTCCACGGCGCCGTAGGCTGGCTTTCGATCGATCACAATTAATGGTTATTTGGCTTGATGATGACCTATTGTCTCTGGATGGAAACCCGCTCTCGTGTTCCCAGCACTGGCTGCCAGTGAGCAGGGGGGGGGGGGGGGGGCATCTGCGACATTCTGCAGCAGAGGAGAATGGATTGGGTGGGTAGATCTATTTACAGCAAACTAAATTATATTCGTGACTAATTATATTTGTGAACGTCATGCAGAGTTAACCTCGGAAGTTTCAGATCATATTCTCTTTATATATGGTGACTTTTGCACATCCTAGGTGTATTCCCAGAATCTAAGTTCCCTGTCTGGTAGGGTGAAATATTCCTTTTACGTTCAAATCGCGAATATTAAACTGAAGATGACATGTTAAGGAAACCTGATTCTTTGCGAGTCCTATCGTTTACCAGCAACTTGTCCTCTGATTACACCCTCTCCACCACCAATAACCCCACGGAGCCTTATCTCATTCTCAAGCAACTCGTAAATCCATCGATAATTTTGGTGCTTTGGGTTAGATAGTTCTATCCCTGCAAAATCAAACACCTTAAAATGTCCTATCCCAAGTACTATCCACATGAACCGAACTATATAAATGGTATCGGACCTTGGCGTACTCTTGAAAGACACTGTGTTGGAAGTCTGGTGCAGATGGAATTTAATGCTTCTCTCTGGAAGTGCCTGAAGTGTTCCTGCATCTGAATCTTTTATTGTCAAATACAAACATGTAAATTGTCAAACACAGGCATTCCAAAACCGACATTATCAAATACAGACCTACCGAAACAAAGATAGTGTCAAACACAGGCAAACGAAAATAGACATAGTCAAACACAGTCATACCAAAACAAATATTGTCAAACAAAGGCATACCAAAACAACCATTAGCAAGCACAGGCGTACCAAAACAGACATTGTCAGACACATATATAGGCCTATAGTAAAACCTGCCATGGCAGAATACATTTTTCGAAGATTGTTTTTGCTATATAACAGAAAGGTTTCATAGAATCCTCCCTTATAAATACCCAGAGGCATCACGAAGGTATTTCTCTTGACGTATTCTGGAAAGACATGGGTTAAATAGCCAACCCCTCTGCTCTCTCCCCCCCCCCACGACAAACACCCACCCCCACCCCCACCCACACACACACACACACACACCTACACACACACCTACACCTACACCTACACCTACACCTACACCTACACACACACACACACACACACACCTACACACACACACACACACACACACACACACACACACACACACACACACACATACCTTCCTCCCTGATAGATGGGCGCAGTGCTCCATATTGTCCAGCTGACCACACTGCTGGACTTGGCAGACCAGGACGTCCACTCCAGTATGTCTGCCCTACATTCAGCTCCGGCGCATGCGCCGGCCGCTGCAATATGGGTAATTTTGTTTGTCCGTCGAGCCAATCGGCTGTAAACAGATGTATGTAGGCAGTGAGGGGGTTGGGGAAGGGTATGGAGGGTTATAAGGAGGCCTGGCAGAGGGTAGAGAGGAGTCAGAGACAGCCGACTGGAACTGCATGGAGTTGTCCCATTACACGCACTGCCATATAAGGAATAGAGTAGACCCAGTAGCCAATGACTGCATTCGCAGCAAACCCCGACCTTCACCCTGACCTCCTTACATGATATTTATAGCGCCTTGGGATCGTTCTAAAGTCGAGAGTTGACCTAGAATCTAGTGGGCCACAACCACCCTCTGTTTAAGGGGTGAAAAGGGGTTCTAGGCAGCACCTCGCTCCGTGCATACTCCGTACAACCGGCCTGGCACATTTATATTGGGATTCCATTAGCCGACAAAATCCCTATCAATTTCTGGGCCTTTACTGTAGTCCGTTATCAGTGCAGCCTGAAGAAGAGAGACACTGGAAATGGCACTTTTTATCATATATCTATGCACTAATCAGAGTAAATACGTACTTCTGCTAGGGATACAGTTATTGCAAGCAGATTGCACTGTGTACCGTGTAACCTTGTACAGGTGCCTTTGGATACTGACAGACTGCACGCTTTGAGCCTCACCAGCATGCTTTGGCTGACAGACTGCACGGTTTGAAAAAATGATACAATCTGATTGGCCGAGAGGCCGACAACAGAGGTCTGGGCGGAAGATTTAAAAATGGCAGCCGCTATCACTTCACGGGTTTCGAGGCATCTGACAAGCTAACCAGAACATGTCATCGTGTACATTTAGCAAATATCGAAGTATCAAACTTGGGACATTCGCATGGTACGGTTTAATCAATACAATAAATCGATAACAAGTCCACTCGTTGACGTAAATGACATTGGGATACTCAACTAGAAATCTAATGCACAGAATGTATGACATCACTCTCCTAATTATATTCTCTAGGGTCTGTTATGGATACTTGAGCAAAGGAGCTATGTGCTTGGAGAGTGAAAATGACTTGTTCAGTGGGAAATTATGTTGTTATCCATTTCCGTGATGTCTACCCCAATACCTGGCATCTTTGAGTGGCATGTCAAGTCACTACGACAACAAATTACAGTTTCTCACTATTTAAGAGCGAATCGGGATATATAATGATATGAAACCATAGTGATGGTGCCAATGCAGGCTAGATTTATCTATTGTCCTTGAGAAATTTGTTCAGAACTCGCTCTAAAGAGTTCGTTCTGAACGAATTTCTCCGAGACAACTCATGGATCTAGCCCGTATTGGCACCATAACTATGGTTTCACATAATATATAAGCAGCTTATATTTACTTGAGTATACTTTGAGCATATTATGTTCTGTATGGTTTTTGTAATTCAAGGTTAACATTTTCATAGACTGCTTATTGAATTGTATAGATTCCGGCGATGTGCAAGGCTACCCTATGAGATCCATATTGGTTGGTTTGGCATTACCCTATCCCCGGATGAAAGGAGAGAAGCAGTAGCTGGGAGAATAAAATTTTATTGAATTTTATGCCGTATCGCAGAAGTACCCGCCCTGCCACGCAAAACAGAGTAGGGGCCAGTCGAGGGGGTTGCACCGGAAGTTCCTATAAGCCCTGGAGATATCGATCGTACACATGAAACTCCCGGGACCCGAGGCCACCAGGTGGCCGACGAGGCTGTCAACGGTCGGGAAGCCATGCTCAATTTCTTCACCATACATGGGGATTTTGACGATGTAACCGCTGACACTGTTCTCCTTGGGGTACGTCATATCCGTGATGACGTGACGGTCAGTCGTACCCCTCTTCTCGCATGTCATTAGGGCCGACACGTGGCACCACGGTAGAAAAGGGGGGGGCCTCAAACGGCCCCATGAGGTTGGTGTACCCCTTTTCTTTCCTGATGAATTTGTCTATCTGGTCCGGGTATCCCATAGCACTGGGGTGGTTGGGTACACCACGGGTATCGCTGACCGGGCCGGCGTACCCCAGTGGGAACCCGAACCTGACGAAATCGATGAGCTCCTCCTTTCCGGGCTTTCCGGAAAGATAACGGATCCACGCCAGAATGTGAGGTCGGTGGGGATCTCTACACGGGCCCCGAGGGCGTTGGGTATACCCGTGCGCCTCACCTGATCGTAGATGTGGGCGTGTCCCGGCAGCCCGGGTGCTGAGAAGTGCGGCCAGTGGGCCCGCCTATGTCTGGCGAATGCTCCGGGATCAGTCCGGACTCCGGGGGAGGGGATTCCGGTTTCACAGAACATCCTGATGGCAGCGAAGTCGATTTGAAGAGAGTCTTCGCAGTCCTCCCGGGGTAATTGCCGAGGCAATTGCTCCTCTCCCCCGCTAACACGCTCATACACGGGAGTGTATTCCTCGGCGGGCGGGGTTTCCTTGTCAGCTGTTCCTCCCACGTGTGCGGCATGCGGTGTTGTGGTCATGTGGGGAGTGACATCATAAGTCGTGCACTCTGTGACCGCAGTCCCCTCGCCGAGTGCACTTGTACTGAGTGCAAGGGGTGCATCACGTGCCACGCTCACTCGCGGGACGCATCTGGTCCGTTTTTTGAAGCCGTGGGAGGTGTTGTTTCTGCGGTTGCAGCTCGATGGGGCGCACCGTGTGCCCGGCGTGCGGCATCCGGCTTGGGGCGGGTGCGGATGTTGGTGCAGCACCCTCATACCCGCCACTGTACATCAGTTTCCTGTTGCACGCGTGTATGGAGTGCGTGCACATCCGCCCCACAGAGTCACAAAACGAGCACACATGTATCCACTTGATAGGGCCGTCCTGGTGGCCGTTGCAAAGCCTGCACCCCCTCTCCGAGTTGTACCCCCGGCAGGGCAGCTCCAGTCCACCGTCCTTGCCGCCATCTTGGCCGTTGGGGCCTGTCGTGGTCGCCGTCATGGCCAGGCGTACATGCTCATCTTGGATGCGCACGTGGTCTGACCAATAAATCCTCCCGGCCTCGACCTGATCGAAGATGTAGTGTGACCAGCGCCTGACGCCCGCCCATGGGCGTGTCTGAGTGTCAACCGACACCTGTGTCGGTACATGTCCCGGCGGTCCTCCTCGGGTACGGCCCGGTCGTCCTCCATCATGAGCAGGTACGCGCTCACATACTCCATGGGTCCGAGCGAACCCCTGACCTCGAGCTTCTGTGATAGCATGTAGAGACCCTCACGCTCGACAAACATGTACGGTTTTGAAATTAACTTTGATACATGTAAATCAGAAGTCAACCTACAGGCCGTACGGTCGTGGCGAATTCCCTCACGGTCGATCTCTCGCTGTAGGTGGTCCTCGGTCAGGTAGCGGTCACGGAGCTGTCTCGGCGTGGGGAGGCGCGAGGCCGGCTCGTGGGCCCATTCCCTGGTCCTGTCTTCTGCGACTGACCGTGCCTCCCGTACTGTTGGCGGTTGAGATGCCCTGGTCGGCGACCATTGGTGGGACATCGCGATGATCGCCTCAAACATGCCGTCCATCTTTTGTCCGTTTTTCGACATGTTCATCTCGAGGGCGACTATCCTTGACGTCTTGACCATCGACCCATTGTCCGATACCGAATCTATGTTGTCGTTGGCCGCCTCGGCCGTTCCTTTCAGCATGGCCTCAGAGCCAGCGGTAGCCTCCGGTGTCTTCGATGTGCTGGGCACGGGGGTATTCCTCGTAGTTGGTCCCATTTTCTCCTATATCCCTGTATCGTACTTTTATCGTGTGTATGGGGTGCTGGCCTATACTCGGGGAGTATGAGGCTGCGAGCACATGGCCAAGAATAACGAAAAGTACTGGAATATGTGTGTACTGCAAGAGGGCTGGAGAAGAAGTGAGACCGGGACCCGGACCGGGGTGGCGCTTGTGACTGCGCAGTACGTGTTAAAGCCGCGAGGGGGCAGGAGGGGTGCCTGTGGTGTGCCATAGAGGGGGACACTGGGGGAGGCAATGACTATCCCTGAGCATAGCCCATGAGTATCCAATGTTCTCGGCATTAAAATGCTGAGACTGAAGTTTGGGAACAACAAACGTTTACTATTAGCAAGGCACACACAGCGCAGTATGAGAACATACACATACGATTTACATATGATTACATTAATACTGTAATTAAGCTTGTCTAGCACAGTATGAGAACATACATAGTTAACATATGATTACATAAATGCTGTAATTAAGCTTGTGATATACATGTTGTTCAGACAAAGGTAATTAGACGATGGCCTACGTATCTCCAAGAGTAATAAATTGCAGTGTTCTGCCATTGGGTGCAAAATAGCCTGGCTACTGGTTCCTGGGTGAGAATCTCAAGGTAGTGGATGTGGAGGTTACGGATCCCCAGACAATCCTTCCACTTTAGGTGGAACCACTGGCCCTCCTAAAAGCCCCCTGCTCCCGAGAGGCTAGCAGAGATGGTTATTTATGTGTATATACATGTCTCCGACAGAGGGTCTGAACCATTGAAAATGTCCATGAAATCAGACCACCATGTGAGATTGGTGCACATTGATGTGGTAATCCTCGTCTAGTGTGATGGGGCCTTTAGCACTTTCATCCTGTCCATGAGGTGTCTTGTGAATGAGCGGCATCCATAGATGATGCGGGAGGACAAGCTGAGTTTACCCACAAGGGACTCTGTTTGCTTCTTTGTGACTGCAGTCTTAGCTAGGACTTATGACACACATTCCTGAAGTTGTTTGACTTTCTCCCTGGGGAGTCTAAACATGTGAGCATTGGTGTCTATCTCCACCCTGAGGAAGTTGAGACATGTATTGGGAATTACTACCTTGCCATAATTAATGCTGAAACCCAGGTCCTGTACAATTACCATATTTAGGGCATCTAGACAGTCCTTCTTGGATTCGCCCCTGATGAGGAAATTGTCCAAGTATGCACAGACTTTAGGGTAGCCTCTGTCCTTCATGATTCTCCGGACACACTGCTTGAGGTGCTTAAAAATCAATGCACTCAACCTGGTACCAAACAAGCGTCCCCCTGCAAGCCGGCCAGGGAAACATCTGCCTCTTGTATACATACTTTCCTGTAGGTGCTGGATAAGTCTAGTTTGACAATATAGTCTCCCCTAACTGTGTGGTTTACTGCTTCTTCAAGAATTTGGTAGCAGAATGACTCATTGACCACAATTGAGTTCATTGATTCGCCTTCTGGCTGCTACGGCCAAAATCACACAAAGCTTGCTTCTAGAGACCCCATATCTAGCGTTCTCAAACTCCTCCTGTATCTGTTGTTGTACAGCGGCTCTGTATTGGGAGTCCAGGGCCGATTTGTGGGTTGGTTGCTCGGCTTCTGCCTCACTCATGTCCAAGTTCAATATTCTGAAGCTGTGTTTTACTCCTTTTAGTATATAGTTCTTCTCCTCGTCCTTGGCTGGAATCCAGTATTCCCGGGCCTCGAGTCATAATGCTCTGTCTCTGGCTGGGGCCTGAGAAGCTGCTCCCTATGCTGACTAATGGTGGTACCTGCACCTCTGCTCGTAGGGGCACTAGCCTGTGCTGGCATATATCCGGCTTATCCCCTCCGGGTCTTAGGTCCTGCCTGGCTTTTTACCTACATTCTATTAATGCTTCTTTGTTTTGGTGGCATTGCTAGAGGTGTGGTGTTGCTGTTTGCTGGGCTGGGAGTGGGCATGTTTAGGTGCAAGAGACAGAGCCTCGATGGATGACACCTTATCGACACAGCGGTGGCTGTTCTGAGCTTAGAGCTGTCGTTACCTGGTATCTGGCCCTTACACAAACTTCCCAGCCAACTCGAAGGTGTGTAGGGGACCTGTGCAAGTCTACTAAGGCTTGGCACATCTACTACGCCTTTCTAAGTATAGCCGCGGCCGGGACAGCCAAGCGAGCCGTTGGACAGGTCAATTAGACTTGTTTTCCATCGGTTTTGAAGAGGCTACCCACCACTGGCTATTACTGACACCGTGTTGGGACCAGTCCAGACTGGTTTCTCAGCTGTCAGGTTGAGAACCAGCAGTGAAGATTGATCCTGGGGAAGTGGGCAAGGAACTAGTGGAAACCACTGGGTTGCTAGTGACCAGGCTTACTCAGAATACCCCGTGGGGAACCAGCAAAGTTCTTGCACATACTCAGTGAGGACATGGGCTGTATATAAGCAGCCTGCTGTGGCTTACTGAGACACACTGGGGTATGGAGAGACTATTTGCAGTCTCTCTGCAGGGCTCTGTCTCTGTGCTCCACCGAAGGGAGCTAGCTCTCTGGACTAGCTGTTGACCGATTTGGGCTCCCTAGATGGTGGAGTCAGAGTATCCTGGTTCTCTAGGAGGAGAGGGTTGACCTTTGAGTCCCTTCTCTGGATAGAGTTCTGGGGTCCCGAGAGGAGAGCAAGGTGGTGGTGTCCACTGGCCAGCGGGAGGTAGAGGCTACTCCCTCCAGGAGGTGGCTCTTACCAGCCTTGTGATCCTCAAAGGCAGAGCTATGGTGCTGGGTGGTTGTGGTAAAACACAGCTGCGTGTTAGCGGGTGGGACCAGCACCAGATTTCCCAGAGCATAGGGAAACCCTGATAATGACGTCACACTGTTGCGTCTGTCGCCTGCTCGGCGAGTGGCCTATTGATTGCTCTCGCATATCTAAAGTGTATCATGTGAATCCTACACGTTTGCTACCTCGATGTTTGATAAATGTTCACACTAACTCATGTCCTGGGTTCTGTACGAGGCCTCAGACCTTGCTGAGTTTGTGCATAGGTATATAATAATAGTACATAATACCTCTGTGATTCAGTTCCTACTCCCTTTCTCTAAAGTGCGATTCACACTGTGGGATTTATGTACCTCACCAGATGTTTGTCTGAGACAAATCCTGCTCGGATTCTGTATTGGAACACAAAATCCTCATCTGAATTGAAGGGTTCTATTTCCCTGAGACAAGTATTTTCCTTGTATGCGACTAGGGGACACGTGCAAAGTACACTTGTCTTAGGTACATTAGTCTCTACATATGAATTCCGCTTCATGGTCTACACCTTGCCAGTCCAGGCCCCTTAACTTTACAATGTGATGCACTCCACGAAAACCACTATTTTACAAATATATATGCCATCGCAATAACGCATCTATTGGCTGAACATAGACTTGTTTTCATTTGTATACACCTCTTATCCGCGTCTGCGTTTCGGGCGTCTATGAGGTAGTTTCCATATGTAGACGCGCGCAACTTGGCTGTCTTTCACGCCTGGCGTATCCAAGATAAAACATGCTCTGTGCGATATATATACGCCAGGCGTATATATGATACCAAAAAAAAAAAAAAGCGACCCGCGGCCCGCCCCTTCCTGTGGGAGTTGGTAGAGGATGCACCAACACTGAACCGCCACCCGCGACCTCCCAACCCCACCCCCTACCGGCCCCCCGACACCCCACCACACTACACTCATTCTACCCACAGGGAAGCCCTAGTACACAACCCCCGCCTCCCTGCAGTGTGTGTGGACGGATTAGCGGCCGCTCGGCGTGTGTAAGATGCCCCCCCACCACCCCCCTTCACCCCCCACAACCCCCCCTCACCCCCCCGACTCCCCCCCACCACCCCACGCCACCCCCAGCCAGCCTCAGTGAGAAGCCCCCCGCTGCCCGCCGCCCACCGCTCACCGCCCGCCGCCAGCCACGTTTGTACAGGTTGACTCAGCGGGAAACCCTCCCCCGACCCCAACCGCCCGCCCATGCCTGCCGCTGCCCGCCGCCCGTCTTTATAGGTGTCTGTTTTACTGCCTGTTACTCGGCTGTGGTGTAGACTAAATGGTAAAGGGAATATATATGGGAATACCCAGAACAGTACAGAAGAGAAAAACAGTAAAAATCCCAAAGAATGCAGGGTTTATTATATGTAATTAATCAATTTATATTCAATTAGGTTTTATAAAGGTTTTATCAAATAAGATTGTATTTTTCATATAATACAGACTTGGATGGTTAATGGCAAATGAAATATGCTACCAGTAGTGTCCCCAAGTCGCAAAGATCGGAACTATTGGATGGTGGTGTATATACAACGGAATCAGGCGTATATATGACGTATATGAGACTGCACCATGGACATGTATATATGCCACTAGATAAGGCGTCTACGAGACGGATAACAGGTCTAACTTCTAGACGCAAAATCCTACTGTTAGAAGCGTTTCACATACATATGTAAAGCGGTAAGTTTCATGCAGTGATGGCTGAACTATAGCTGGCCAATATAATATGAACCCTCCGTAAAAAACTGGGGCAGATCGGGTGCATCTTGTCAACTTTTAAAATCTGATAGCCGTTGGTTTAAGAGCCGGTAAAAAACACCTTTACAAACAAATAGATGATGCGCATCACCAAAGGCCATTTGATCAGAAATTATTGAAATTTAAAAGAAATTAATGTAATCTAATTCTACTTCAGCAACTCACGTTTAATCAGTAATACAATATTACCATCATTTTACGAGGGACAAATAATGCAGGGAGACATGTAGAAGTTCTGTCATCAAATACACTGTGTCTCTTCTTTCACAGTTACATTGCCTGACAAAAGCAATAATGCATACACAATAAGGTCACGTACCATGGGGCTGTTTTAAATGCAGATACCTAAACTGAGGTTGCCATTGGCCAACATAAAGCTCATTGACTTCTGTTCTCTTCCTGTGGGAAGTCGGTCGCAGCTGCTCAGTCCATCTGCCGACCATGATAGTCAGTGGTCATGATCAGTTAACGCTAACAGGATTTAGACTTCCAGCCTGGCCTTTGCAGCAGTGACATATTGCCCCGACAAAACCCAATTTTACTTTGTCGGTGGAGTAGTTCTGGGCGTGGGCCACATCCTCATATACGCTGCCTATTTTGGGGAAAGGCATTTAAAATGATCTTACTGATCTTATCACACTTTTTATTAGAGAGTTGAGACAAAAGGTTATCACAGACAATGTGACGTGTATATTTTTGCATCAGAAGTTCAGGTTTCTGGAGAGGCTAGAAAAAGAGATTACTCCTTATGTGGGACAATCAATATTGAATCATGTGAAAAGGGAGGTACAATCTTCAGTAGTCATTAATTACAAATGCTCAGGACTGTGTTAGTCTAGTCTTGTCACTGTCTTGAAATATTGTCACAATATTGGTCACTGTCCTTATATTTTCTATTTCTATTGTCCTTGTCTTGTTTATTCCTTATTTTTTGTCACAACTCTCCTAGTAAAGTTTTGCATCTTCAGTACCTCTTATATTTGTATCGCCTGAAATATACTACCTAAAAGGACTTTTGAGCCTATTTTGATAGGTATCATTTTGTTTAATCATGGACTAAGAACACTAGAATGTACTCAGACTGAATAAGGAATAACAAAGATTGGATGACAACATCGAAATTAGTTGATCCCAGTCAGGATGTTTAAATAAGAATGGGTGTTAGCTATTGCGAATCTCTATAGTTTCATAACAATTAAAAAAAAAAGATTAGAGAGTATCACAAGCACCATCCCAGTAAACACAAATACGTGCTAGCTACGTAAATTAACCTCATTTTTTGGTAGGAATTACACATTGTTTTGCGTGGTACAAACGTGAAAATGTTAAGGTTTAGTTACGTCTGTAGCACGTATTGGTAGATTGGTTCAACGTAAATTTACGTATATTTACGTAAAGTCACGGAACTTTGAAACTAATTGAATTTATGTAAATATGCCATCAGAGAAATACATAATTTTATGTAAATTCACGTAGCTTATAACCGTAAATTTATGTAAATATACCAACAGAGAAATACATAATTTTATGTAAATGGTAGGTTATTTTTTGTGTTTTAAAAATGGAAATTTACATAATATATGAATATGGTAGCTTTATCTACAAAGGGAGAGAATGTTTATTTTGGGATTTCTCTATGAAGGAGGGAAGTGAGTATGATTAGGCTGAAGGTATAACCATGGGTTATACTCAGCTATACTCGGGTATAGTTAATTCTGTGTATTTTTTCTTTGTAATAGGCCCCAACACTTGCCTATAACTTTTTCTCATCTGAAAAAAAACTAGACTGCCAAATTTACCAAAATTAGGATAACTACAGTGACACAAAGATCAGCCAATCATAGCCTAAATGAGATTGATGATAATTGAAAGAGCTGGTATGATAAATTTGGCAAATAAACCAATATTACAGGCCATACCCTCCCCAAGAAGTACAGAAAATTGACAGAAACTACTGTCATGCCATCTAGGGAGTTCATACACATAAACAGGAATTCATGCACATAAACGTAAATTTACGTAAATAAATGCAATATCAATTATTGAATTTACGTAAAATTACCAAAAATTACCACACGTTCTTCAGACGTAAGTAAACCTTAACATTTGTACATTTCTTTTACGTAGGGAATCGATGTAGATTTACAGGTTGTGTTAACTTGGATGTATTATTAAATGTCTATGTGATACATTCGCAACGAAATTAACCCTTATTGAGGGTCGGGAAGTGATACTAAAGAATGCCTAAAATCGGAACATAGATCAGTTTTCGCCTTTATAGTTTTTGTTCCCAGTGGCAACTTTCTGAGGAGAACATTTAAAGATATGATGGAGGGAATGGGGTTGAAGTATCTATCGGGACCCAAAATCTTCAAGAGGAAACAGGACTTATGGCTGTCGTCATTGGTCCACTCTCGAATCTCATGCTTGGTAGGTAGTGGGACACATGGGAATCGACCAGAATGTAACCTTATCTTTACTGCCCCATGCAGTATTCAATCGGCTTACCTGACCTTGACCTATATCTATGTCAGTCGATACCAAATGTTGTAACATTATTGTTCTTGTTAGCAATCTTTCATTTGGAAGACGTACAACATCTGTTATTACAGATTTTCATAAAACTGTACAATACAATATGAATAAACATTGTATAATTGTTATGAAGCATTTCTATTATAACAGAATCAGACTAAGGTAGAAAAAGGGCAAAGCGTTGGGTGAGGAAGGGAGAGTGTCCACAGCTACGCCTCGTCAGCCTACTTAGGTAGAAAAAGGGCCTCCATTCATTTGCTGCACAAGCAAACCATTCGCACGCACTGGATCACATCCATGCACAAACCATGAAAATCCAGAACAATACAACCATAATTGAGAGCTGGTAATAAGTATGGGGATAAGCACATCATAGTCTATGATTTCAGGGCATGCACACCCATCTTGGCTTTCAAGTACAGAGG
Source organism: Alentia gelatinosa (assembly GCA_950022655.1). NCBI lineage: Eukaryota > Metazoa > Annelida > Polychaeta > Phyllodocida > Polynoidae > Alentia > Alentia gelatinosa. Next base: position 61,424,690 of record OX465582.1, read on the forward strand.
TACTGGGAGTCTTTGACAGTACATACACACCTAGGGCCTCCCTGAGGACATGACCACTGAGAGCTCTTGACCCTGACAGGGAACCTCATGAGCGGAAATGGTATTTGGGACAAGGACCTTAACATTGAAGTGTTTGTAACCTTGACATTGTAGTCTTAGTAGTCTTGACACTGTAATGTATTCAACCTTGAGGTCTCTTTTATAAGCTAGTAGCAACTACAACTCTAGTGCTTTTTGGCCTGGTTTGCTGAGAAGTGTGTGCTGTCTGTGGACCCAATAAAAGAAGCATAGAAGTACCTTTATTCCAGATCATATGTGTGAGGGGCTGACACTGCCAAGAAATTCTTTACCTTCTACAACCTACCTCACTTCAGCTACGGTATTCCAGTGATTGCCGGTAACCAACCTGTATCCAGTGGGTCTTCCAATGTGATACATCTAATGTGGATTATTCCAGCACATATTTTAACTGAAGCTAGCATCTTCCCAAAGTGCCACATAGGACACAGCACCACTGCAAACGTTCCTGTGGGTCAGTGTTGCGTCCTACACATTTATAGCACATACTCACATATGCAACTCTACATCATACAGTAAGCCAAGCCTAAGGTTGGCTTACTTCTCCAGCCGTTACTCTCTGTGGGCAGGCTTGTAGACTTAGAAAAGGTTCACAGATCAGGTGTCTAAAACCGTACATCCAATGCACTTCCGATACATGCCGATATGCTTCTCGATTAGAATAACAATTTTTATTTATTTTAGCCATAGTGTATCGGGAGGTCTATAGCTGTTCAACGGTGGTAGTGGCCGTACGGTTTTAGTGTCTAAGAAGAGTGTCCAGCTGACCATCACCATTCACTTCAGACCAAAGTACCCAATTTACCCACTGATGCTTCGTATATCTTGAATTTATGTACAAAAGCCAGTAGGAACTCCTGTGTTGGTTTTGTGCCAATTGGGTTGTACAGCAAAGACTGGACAACACCAAAATCGTTAAATTGTTCACGTTTGGAATTCCATGCGCATCTATAGAATATGAACATAACCTAGTCAGTTGTTCCTAGTCAGTTTATATGATAGAAATGAAAACAGGGAGTGCAGATCTAGAGATAGGCACGACACACAAACCAGTCTGAAGATAGTAATATTGATGTCTATGTTAATGTAAATACAATGGAGAGTGGAAATAACAACCGATGGATCCATGCTGTTTTTATGTCTGCTGCAACAACACACAACACGTCTCCAATACAAGATTCACAAAAATGTCCAGCATAGATTGAAGTTGGCAGTGGAGGCAATAATCTATAGCACAACTGTTAATTTTTAAGTCGATGTTCCACTACATTGCTGGTTTTACTTATTGAGTAGGGGGTCAACATCTGACAATTACTCTAATTACGATTAAACAGAGCATGCCTTGCTTCTTTTTAACCCCACTTCACGGCGTCCCCAGTAGTCCACAATGGACTGTAAATCAATATTCCCAGTCATGCAAATATTTAAAGACAATATCGATCACAGTCCCTTATTTATTGACACCCGCCGCTGTGGAAATCAAAGGTCATTGTTTGCCCGCGAACAACTGAGCACCAATCCTTTGTTATCCTTCGCCCTAATCTCTTGAGCTATTCTAATATTCATGTGTGTACGGTGGGTCCAAAAGTAGTGCTTAGCGGGGAGGTATTTGCCCGAAATGCAGTTCTCCCAGAATAGATTAAGTGGTGAGCTTGGTGGGGATTTCTATGCTTGGTTCTGTTACAGGCCCCTTTACTGGTTGCTGCTTATTCTTGAGAAGTCAGAAATACAATTTCTCACAGTCCTGACTCTCGTGATTCATTGAGATGGGCGTGTGAAGTACAAGGGATGGTGAGTAGACTATAATTTCAAGCCCGGCATCACTCGTGACGCCCTCTGTGACTCACGTCGAAGAACTTCCTACCGCCATGCCGACACGTGACCAGTCACGCCGTTGTCTTTCTTATGTGTCATTTACCTCCCACCATCCCTACAATTAAAAAAAGGAGTGTCATTTGATGAACTGTTTACATACTATTACCATAACTGTACATGTGTCTGTTTTTCTCGACAGTGACAAACTTGGCAGAAATTATTTTTCCGTCCACAGTCCTGAATCACGTGATTGATTACTGGAAGAACACCTTCAGGAATATAGAGAGAAATGGTTATTGTGACTGAATGGTATCTGTTCAGAGCTCTGTTTCTTCGAATTCGGGGATTATTTCCGACCGAAATATCAAGGAGCAGATGTAATTGAAGTACACTCACTATGTCTCTTTATCACTCTATACCAAGAAATCATTGAAAATGCCATCTTAGAACTCACTGTCTCATCGTCTCACCCTACAGTAAGGTACTTATGAATCCGAACATTCAACTTGATCGATAGTTCACGGGTGATCCGCTTAGTGGCGCCTCCGCGATGACGTCAGAACGTCATTATGGAGAGTGAAAGTGGGAGGTTAGCGCAGAGATTATGAAGCGCATGCACCAGAAAAGACTGCTAGGAGTGTGAGCGGTAGTAACAACGTCACACAGTAACTTTAGCTCCGAATTTATACGGGCGGGACGTTTTTCATCAGGTGATAATGTCCTTATTGGGTATGTATTTACAATGCTTACTTTTTGTTTATTTATTCTACGTTGATTTCAGCTGGGCGATCGTACTACATAAATATACTTCCGAATGGGAAAGCCATTTTGTTTAAAAAAAATATTTTCTGATCATGTCAATAGATCACGTGGTACGGAGGGTAGTAATATGTAAATATTACGCCACAATGCGGCCGAATGGGATATTTCTTTCTAGTGTGTAAAAGTGAAACATTCCTGCACCGGTATATAGTAATAACAAAACCTCAGCTACTTCCCAGTTATGGGGACATTTGGAATATCTATGGACCTGGAAAAGAACTTTTAGCCGGAGTGAAATGACACTGAAGGTATATTTAAGCCTTGATGAGTTTGTAGTATACAACGTGATTAGCATTTGCTTATTTCATTTATCCTACCCCTGTGACAGGCCGTGACATAAAGTGTTTTTTTATGCAATGAGAGTAATAAAAAGATTGACCAATCAGCGAGCAGATTGTGAGCTATTAAGAAAAAAGTTCTGGTTGCACTCAAAGCGCCCATTCAATGTTACACAATATTATTTAGAGTCATTTATGAAACCAGCCCACCCCAAACGTCATTCTGATATCAACAATGAATACACCCTCCAAGCAAATCCGTTGCTAAGCTACGAGTATTCTGACGTCGGCGGCAGAAACATGACATGTACACGACACTGATCAATGAGAAGTAACTAAAATGGCTATTTACTCATTCTTAGCTGGATTTTGATGAATGCATTTATCCTAATATCATAAAGTCATGGAGATAGGGTAGGATAAATACAAAACCAAACTCGAGTTAGACTTGTCATTGTTTATACCACTCCGATCAGGTGCAGACGCTTCTCGTGGTAATACGCCACCTGCCCGTCGTGGCATAAAGAATAACAAGTCTAACTCTCGTTTAGCTTCTACTAATTATTATATTGTGAATCTCGCTTAGGCCGAAAATCATGTCATCATTCAATTAGATATCATCAATGTGCGTGGTGTTATAATCAGTCTGAGAGCTACCTCCATACAAAGCTTCTGGGGCATTATCATTGTCTGCGAACGACGTATTACCAGCTCTCAGCGTATCAGTAATAGCGATGTAGTGGCTGGGTGTCGGGTCTGGTTTCAGAAGGCGGGATAGAGCAGCACCAGTCCAGCGGGAAGTTACAGCCGAAGCTGTCTTCTTCGCCTTTCCAGTCGCTGCGGCAGTCACCCTGGCATCAGCCGAAGCTTCCACTGGGGCTTTTCAACCCGTTTCTATCTCCTCCTGCTGCCCTCAGGTGCCAGACTCCAAAGGGAGTCAATACCCAGACTGGTGGAGCGAGCTCCATCCTCTGGGTCCTCCAGGGTATCAGCCAAAGCCGATTACACTGGCAGGTCTGGGGAATACTGAAGTTCCCCCCCCCCCCCACCTCTGAAGGAGGGCAGAAGCCCAACCTTCCCGGTCATGCTGGTGGTCACTTGGTCGATCTTGTTGACCCGGGACCTGCTGCAAGGCTTTGGGGGGCTCGGGACCTTTCCAACAGGGCAGTTCAGGTACTCAGCACCAGGTTTGCACCCAATGCCTGTCCGGTCCCAGAGCACCACCACGGTCTTGGTCCAGAATGCTATCTCGGTGCTGGTCCACCCTTGAACCCTAAGCTGTGTTTTACCACAGTTATCCAGCACCGTGGCTCTGCCTTCAAGGATCATAGGGAGAGCCCTGAAGACGTCAATCACTGATCTCATCTTGGGAGCCCAAAACTCTATACAGAAAGGGGACCTAATGGTCAACCCTCTCCTCCTAGAGAACCAGGACTCTCTGACTCCACCACCAGGGGACCCGAAGATTTAGCGCCTGGCAGAGAACAGAGATAGAGGCCTGTAGAGGGACCGCATGTAGTCCCTCCACATCCCAGTGTGTTCAGCTAAGCTTCAGCAGGCCTCTTATATAAACCGGCTGGTCTCACTGAGCATGTGCAGAACGCTGCTGGGTCCCCACTCGTGGTTTTATGTAAATCTGGTACCCAGCTGGCCAGTCAGTTCTGCTGGGACCTTCATTACTCTACAGAATCAGCCCTCTCTATGGGTACCTGCCAGGTGGCCAGATAACCTGTTTATACTGTTTCCAACACGGTTCCAGAAATAGCAAGCGGCTTGTGGCCTTTCAAAGTGGCTGGTAGCAGATCACTACAGAACCGCCACATGGCACCCACCCCACAAGGCTGCGGCTATACATATAACGGCCCAGTAGATGACCCCTGGTTCTCTACAGGGAGATCACCCCTGACATTAAGTTTACTGAGATCATCAAGACTAGGTCAGTCCTCAAAGTCTGCATTGTGAGGATATCTGTAAAATGATTTTATTTCTAAGGTAGTATTTTGGAAGTATCAAAACCGCGCTTTCACAAGTCATTTCGAACAGATTCAATGAAAACAGCAATCTAACTGAATATTAACATGGGCTATTACTAAAATGAGTCTATGCTTTATATTCAAATATTGTACCGTTGTTCAAATTTTTAAAAAACGCAATGACATGGCCCTTCTTGAACGGTAAATCAAGGAAGGTAATATGGTTTAAATGGTTGATTTCTAAATGACTACACTGTATGCAAACTATGGATTCTGCCATTTAGATATTATGGGCAGCGATGAATCTTCTGATTATATTCACATAGATAAAGCCCTTACTTACTAAATCCTCCAGTATCCACAACAGCATTATAGATGCCGCGACTCAGATATGTTCTTATGATATGTTGAACGTAAACCTAAACAGAACACGACACATAAATAAAGCCCGCTCATTAATATATGTGCAGTCCAGGTCAAGGAGTTAACTCAAAATACCGAGGACATAACTTCATTACAAAATCTTTCTTGATAGGTTTAATGGTCCACTCTTTCCCCTGTCAACATTTTTTGCGGACCATCGCCGCATCGTATGGGTTATACTTCCAAGCCGCGTTTTTCTTTTCCACGAGTTAGAGGCAGACAGGCATTGCCTTTGTTTTGGACTGTCAGAGATCTTGTGACAAATCATTGTGTTTTTATCTTTCACGCAGCACACAAAAACAGTTTAATTCAGGAAACGTGGTTTTTTTCTGCATAGAGCTGTATGAAATACAACATGGTAAAGGAGAGCTTTAAAATGTTTTTAACCAGAAGTGTCAAGAAGGTTTTTTCATTCAACTGAACTGCAGTAAGAGTAATGGAAATGAAATAAGTATTCGATTAAGGTCTCCGTAATGAAGGCGTTGGATGCTTACATCCATACCTTATCGTAGAACAGTCTCAGAACAGTATTATCAACATTAGTTATAGATGATTGGTCTTATTTGTAGAAACAACGAATAACTCACATCAGAGGGAAGCTGATTACGGGTGCAAGAATTGTCGAGTTTCAAGTCGAGGTTCACCAAATCTTAGATCATGAGGTTGTCAGGACTCTCACAATAAATCAGAAATTCTGCCATCCTTAATCCCCAATATCATATACCAATAAATAATAAAACATATTTCTCGCATACAAGGATTTCGATGTTTACAGCCATCACAGGCCTTACATTGTCTTCGCTTGTCTACGCTTCTCGCCATCTGATTGACCGTGAACTTCACGTGGCCAACCTTGGTATGGAACCTTGGTATGGAACTTGGTATGGAAGCCTTGTTATGAAACGTTCAGCCTTGGTGCAAATACTACAAATATCACATACTGAGCAGCGGTATGGAACTATGGAGTGTTCGGCTTTATTTATTCATCGGGATACTATTTTCGTAAATAATAGATTCCACTACTGTCGTAATAGACAAAAATTTGTATACTTTTTAATTTTTTTTATTCAAGGTTTATTTAACGACAAATCGATACATTCACTCGTTTCCGAGCGTTCTTCCATGCACGTGTCACATGTAGTGAAGACAAAGTACAAAATATACAGAGGTACAAGACAAGTTACATTTCATTCCACTCACACATTCATACTTTGGCCCAATTTGTCCCTTATGCATTTAAACTTAGTTGCCCTTATCATTAATAGTCATCATCTATTATTTTATGCACATATTCTTTTACTTGCATTTTAAAACTGTCAGCATTTTCAATTTTTTGGATACTTCCTTTTAATTTATCCCATAGCTGGTTGCCTACATATATCGGGGAGTGTCTATACTTTTCTAATCTAGGTTTTGCAATCTTGATTTTAATTTTTTCGTCTCCCCTCGTCCTATTTAATGATTCCTCAAAAATGTTGTTTTTATCTCGTGTCCACCACGAGATAAAAACAACATTTTTAAAGATCTTCCCTGTATTCTAGGGCAACAAAAAATAGTTCCGTAGTAAGTAGGAATAGTTAGTTAACCGAGGTACTTACCTAGTACTGAAGGGGAATTGATGTTCCTACGAGCCTATGGTGGTGCCCTAGTATAACATGGACCCACCTACCATTCCCAGTTATCTTCCACCTATATTGGATTACCTAAAAATATCCATAAAAACTATTAGTATTCAGTTTTTCTGTTGCTTTCCCATAAGATCTATTTGACCTGAGCGGTATTCTTTATCTAACCACTGACTTCTCACATAGTTCATCTTATGATATTATTTCATACTTTCGTCCTATATTCCATTTATATAAAGAAAAAAAAACCAAGTTTAACTATATACCAATTTGTGTTGTAGGAACAAACATTATATGCTGATATGAATAAGACAAACTTATATTGGGAATCGCTAATGCCAGACCTGACCTTTTGGTAGGGTCTGTCTTTTTTGTAGCTGTAGCGCTCCAGCGATTAAGTCAGCGATGAAAAGTGTCTAATTGTAATGGTCCTTGTCGCTAAATTTTGTCGTTTCGGATTTTTTCGTGATTGTCAGCAAGCGACTGTGATGACATGAAAATTCGTCGCTATACATGCAAATCGTAACCATCGGAATCGTTAAACTACACTTTCATAGATGTCAATATTTATGTAAAGGGTCCATGTTGACCCAATTTATGAGGTTGCTGACGATGTCTAGAAAATTCATATCGTGTAGCCAAGATCACTGGACGATAAGATCAAAGATTAACTTTGATGTACCGTTCAATTAATAGTGACCTATATCATCTATTTGATCCTTGGTTGTCGAAAAGGTTATTTCCATAAGGGACTTCTGGGAGTATTGTGGGATAGCCAATGACAAATACATATCCTGGTGGATTCACATAGATCTATGAAAATGGCACTTTGTTAAGGGATAGAATGAGGTTCAATCCCTTCTTACCACGATCAGTTGTTGGAAACATAAGAATGATTTCATAATGAAGGAATAGTAAAAAAATCTCCATGTGTTTATTATTCGGTGCTGCTACGAATGGTCAATCTACTCCCTCTGTCTCAACTGATTCAATCGGTGACTTTTCTGTAGGCAAAAAGAGTGATCCGTTTGGAGAAAGCTCCATTGGTATGTGAAATGCATTAAAAACAAGGCATACACTGCACCCTTACCGATTATTTGTTACCGATGTGCAGGCAGTGGCTACCATCGATAGAAAAAGTGCATATATTGAGGTATTATTTTCAATTTTAGATATACGATATATTATAATTCAAGAAATATTGCATGAATAATCTTTACCAGTACACATAGAACATCAATTTGATGTTCTCAAGCAATAAAAGCTCTGTTCCAAGTCAAACTAAGAAAGAATTGATTTGAGATCTTCAAAACTAATTTTAAAAAATCACGAAATTTATAGGGTATACGGGCCTATGTATCCTCTATATAATTCCAGATTTTCATAATTTTTTTATTAGAATATTCTACACGTAAGGGCAATTTTCCCTGCAAAATTCCTTGCGATGGTTCTGATTAGCCACCGGTATTTCAATATTTTGAAATGTCATAGACACCCTACGATACAGGTTTTTCATCAGTGTCAAATTATAGACGCCTGTTTTGCATCGCTGCCTCATCGTAGATAGGTGATCAACTACCTCGATTATAGTTATAATCAGGTATAGTATAATATAGGTATATCAGAATGGAGCTCAGTGGAGCTCAGTGTAGGCCGGGCCTTATCAAACCATTATAGAACAAAAAGAAATATGTACCTAGCAAAACCTTATCCTGCCTAGAAATTATTTTGCCTCTACAGAGTTTGTGACGAGCGATTTCTGATGGAAAATATGGTAAGATGTAACGGATCGTGGTCAAATAACCATTATTTCTTCCCAAACAAAAAAAACGCAATATATAAGAGATGTCTATGATTATATTATGTATGCTGGTGAGGCTCGGTCAGACCTTTAAGGGTTTTTAATGGTTTCGCCTATGTGGGGTCATAAATAATGGAGCTAGAAGGCTGAAACTGCTCCGAAAAGGGTGATATAATCCAAACACCATACTTGCAACTGTCAGAATTATTAGTAAAAAATATTAATGTTGACAATCATTGTTCTTACCTGAGCCCCCATAGATTAAGGATTTTCTTAGACCATTTACACATATTTGAGCAGGCTAGTATATTCGGTACATGGCAAAATGTACATGTGTAGTTTTAGTGTGGAAACGATTGACTCCAAAAGGGGGTGACCCTGCCAATATCTACATATAGTATAGAGGGGAATGAAATATATGTACCTATATATGATATTATGCCTAATTGTATATATATATATATATATATATATATATATATATATATATATATATATATATATATATAAATATAAGATAACAATTGACTCCCACCACACAGTAATAACTTACGTCTATGTTATATTCAACTCTTCTCCATTTTATATGAATACCACTTAATATCAAGATAACTTCACATGGTACCAGAATTCTGTCACTCCTACCCTATACATAGCCATGAACCCATTTCTGAGAATGTGGAGACGATTGACTCCCTGTGAAAACGATTGACCCCTTGGCAGAATTGTCATCAGGGATGCCAATGAAGCTTTAGAAATAACCAGAAATAGTTACACCCCTATCTAACATGAAGATCCTTTACTGTAGAGGATACCTTGGCATTAGATAGGATTGAATATATGCTATGTAGACATAACAAAGAGAGGGAGGTCAACAAAAAGCTAAACTTCTGAATTCACCACATTCTGATTTCTAAAAGCAATATATGATAATGAAACATCAATGAAGGAGTTTCAGATATACCTTGTACTATCATATATGTACTTGGGCATAGGCTTAGCAAAATACTTCAGGAGGGAGGGGACGTGTGCAGTAGGTTTATCCATAGGCTATGGGTACTGTTCCTGCCTGTGAGAGTGGTGCTGGGGAAGATGGGGGGGGGGGGGGAGTGAAGTCTTCTATTGCACACTTGACCCCTACTTTCATAGATTTAAATACCAAAACAGGCTCAGCATTGGTTATCAACCTCCTGTTATATGGAATAAACCTATAGATATAAGTAAAACCATTTTTGACCCTCAGATCTATCTCCAGGGGTAGCCCCCTCGGCTTCAGTATTGATATATAAAATGGTGACTTTTGCTTGTTGATATTGCTTTTGGGGATTCCAAATGGAATCCTTTTTAAAATATAGGGGGAAAAAATAGTTCATCGGAAACACTTACAGGAGGACACAGGGAATACCCAAAACGGTAACACAGTTAGAAATGGTAACGCAGTAACAGGATTAGAACTGTAACATTAACTGTAATGAAGTTTACAGGATTAATATAACGCATTTAGAACAGTAACGTGGTAACGCGGTTTGAATGGTAACGGAGTAACTGGGTTAGAACATGAGGTTACAGGATAAGGATGTAACGCTGTTAAAGCGCCAACGCGGTAAGAGGGTTAGAACGGTAACGCGGCAACCGGGTTAGGAATGTAATGGTATGCTGTTACAGGGTTAGAACGGTACCGTGGTTAGAACAGTAATATGGTAATGGTAGCCTAATGAGGGGGTTCAAATCATGACGGAAACGCGGTAACGGTAACAGATCAGTAACGTTTTCTTAGGTAGCATAACGCGGTTTGAGTGTAACGGGAAGTAACGCAATGTAATGCGAATGTCTTTAAGCAGGTTTTGATAGTTATGGACACTTTTTGATAGTTATGGACATTTTTATAATCATGGACATGAAATATGCCCATAAGTCTCAAACCAAGTCAATTTTGATAGATATGGACATTTTTGATAGTTGTGGACCGCACAGCACAGGTTTACTAGTGTCCCTCACACTAGAGCTCGGCGCTTCTATCTTGTATAAACATCGTTTAGGGAACACACCCCTCTTCTTCTCCAAAGTGTTTACAATGTTTACGCAGGGATGAAAGTCAGGACTGAAGAAAAAACTGGCGATTGGAAACCCTGCACATTTGTAACATTATCTTGGAACTTAATGGCCATGGATCTGTACATTTCCTTGATTATACTGGTGTTTTTTCTAGCTCTGCTTGTACTGTAAGTCATAGTAATACTATAATAACAAGATTACAGGCATTGACATGTATGCACAGGATATAAATAGACCTCACCAATTTTGTATTTCACTGATTGTCTGACAGTCAGAGCATGCAAACCATAGGCAAGTGGAATGTATATTTATATATGTGTGTGAGCAATATCGTGTAGACTGCGGCTGATTATGTCATATACGTACTAAATCTGTACTTCATTCCGAAATGTTTCAAAGCCCGCATTAATATCAGACAGTATGAATCAGACACTGGTCTCTAGTCACGCGACAACAGCATGCACGGGATGAATTAGACTTTATTACTGAATAAAAAAACCTCACCATGGTTTGTAGCACAATGCGGCGTTTTAATTTGTCTGTCTCGTGCCGCCTGAACATACGAAAAAAATAGAAATAGATACAATATAACAAATATCTATAAACCATGCAGGTCATACCAGGGGTTGATGGCTTCCAATCAATAGGTATTACTTTTAAATGGAGTCAGTCAACTGTAACTATTAAAGTGGCACAATGCCAGTACAACCCCCACCCCCTGCCATTCAACCCTCCAACCCCCGCTTTGAAGCTGTCACACTACATTGTTGTTCTACATTCACAGTTATCTAACATGGCAGAACGTCTCATAGCAACACCAACAAAAAGAGGCGAGCAGACTATCTATCAAGGGTCATGATGTTTCCATTAAGGCTTCTACCCTTGTTCATGAATAATAATAGCTATGGTTCAGTGGAAAGCAATTTATATGTCCCAGACACGCATTCACAACACTGATGTGATTGTTTTTACTTCCGTATTTTTCCTATCGCGTTGTATCACAATTTATTGTTTTACCTTGCATATATCAAACAACCTTATCTATGGTATCTGAATTCTTGGCATAGTATGCTGAGATGACAAATAAATACCCAGACAATCAGAAGTTGTACTGTGTTGAATTCTGCCGTTCCGGTACACTCTGAATGATGGCTGGCATGAGTCGTCCTCTTATTATTCATAAAAGGAACCTTCTAATATCGAAATAACCTGTGTTGATTCTCTTGACACATATAATTGAAAATCCTCAGGTAACATGTGTGCAACCCATCGTAGGACAATCATGGTCATAGTTCAATACACGTGTACAGATCCATCGTCGCTCAAAGTTTTACTTAGAAGTTAACTCTTTTCTAATTAAAAGAAAGGGGATATTCGTGAGCAATCTGTAATTTGGCCAGCTCAATATGAAACGTTTCGTTTTTTAAAAATCTTATGTTCAATCTCTCTCTGTATCCAACCCTCGACCATTGTACCTGCCCCTTCACATCATACCGTCGAGTTTTTTCCAATATATATATATATATATATATATATATATATATATATATATATATATATATATATATATATATATTTCTTTTTATTTCTCTCCATGCAGGACATATGATCTTCAACATTAAATGAATTAAGGAATTCTATTGATCACGTATATGGATCCATTACTCCTTTGAGAAAAAGAAGGTATCTACCCATGTAAACTTTTGTCAAGAGGTAAATCAAATTACCTAGTATCCAATTATTTCCTCGATCATTATTTTCTAGAAGTATGATCCCTTTGTCAAAGCACAGATTGATTTTAAGTACTCTCTTCACCCAGTTTTGTAAACTCTCCCAAAATCTTCTGAGCCTGCTACATTCAACGAAGAAGTAGACATTCGTATCCCCTGTATTACAGTGGTAGTAATTTGGGTCATTTGTTCTTTTTCTACTAAATAAGTATCTATTCATTGGAACTATTCTATTGCTATTTCTGAATTGCATGGTTTCGTATTTGGTAAGACCTGTACTATAGAAAGACATGGTTAGTGTGGCCGAATGGAATCTGTTCAGAGATATTTTGATCAAAAATACTCACCGAATTCGAAGAATGAGGTGAGTATTTTTGATCAAAATATCGAGGAACAGATGGAATTCAGACACACTCACTATGTCTTTTTATTACTATATGCCGAAATTCGATTAAAATGCCATTTATGTACTTAAGTTATCAACCTATTTCAACCTCCGAAATAAGCAAGGCAGGTATGAATCACCGAACATTCACCTTGATGGATAGTTCACGGGTGATCCGCTTAGTGGCGCCTCCGCGATGACGTCAGAACGTTGTTATGGAGAGTGATAGCGGGGGTTGTGGCAGAGATTAAAGTAAGCGCTAGCGCCACGAAAGATCTGCTGGGAGAGTGAGCGGTAGTAATGACGTCATATAGTAACTTTTGCTCTGAATTCAAGTGTACAGGCGGGGCGTTTTTTCATATATTCTAAGGTGATAATGTCCTTATTGGTTATGTACTTACGATGCTTACTATTTGTTTTTTTATTCTACTTGATTTCGGATAGGTGTGTAGCCACTGTAGGGCTGGGCGAGCTTACTATGCTTATATGGAACATTATCGATACGAATCGAGGGGAACGGCCGCCATTTTGTTTGTTTATTTTTTGTTCCGATGAAGTCAACAGATCACGTGGTACGGTGTGGCGTAAAAATATTTTACGCCACGGTGCGGCCGAACGGTATCTTTTCTGCTAGTGCGTAAAAGTGAGACATTCGTGCACCGGTATATAGTAATATTGAAAGCGCATCTTTATACTTTGTTGCAAGTAATGTTTGGTTCTTCTGGAGGTATGGTACTTAAGGAGAGTGTCCCATTCATTCTTCCTAGTAGGAGGCCATTCATTTTATCCATAGGGAACCGGTACATCATCTTGCTTTTTGCTTTCAGAATATAAAGAACATTTCCTTTAGCATCATGGATAATTAAGCACAATGGACTCAGTTTTAAGCTACATCATGTATCTCACCTTATTCATTCATCAAATCACGAACTGACTGTGTAACATGTACCTTTATCCTCAAAACTGGATGGTAGAACATCAGGGATTTAAAACACTCATAAAAGAATCATTTCAGATAACAAGGGTTACCAACAAATTTTAAACGGCCCGTGCAGATCTTTTGATCCAATGTTTACACTAACAACTGTAGGCGACGATTGTTGAATTTAGCACCACTTGATGACTTTATGTTTTATCTAGGCAAACCAAAATTCAATCCTTCTAGTACCGAATGATTAACTTAACCATTACGTGTAGCAAGTATCTAGAACAAAGGAAGATAATCGAATCCACGGAGTGCAACTTTTTGTTTTAAAGAAGACTCTCTGGTGCCCTTCTTTACAGAATGCCAGGCGGTTAGGGAATTCTGGAACTTTTTAAGAAATTGGATACATGAGATCTTGAAGGAGGATGTTTTCAGATTGAATAATATGTGAAACTATGGTTATGGTGACAATACAGGGTAGATTTATGAGTTGTTTCGGAGAAATTCGTTCTGAATGAGCCAGTTACGGCGAGTTCAGAACGAATTTCTCCGAAACAACGAGTCTAACCCGTACGAATCTAACCCGTATTGGCACCATCAATATGGTTTTATATTATTACATACCTTAATTCGGTCTTAATTTGCTAAAACTGACCGTAATTCGACGTCGAAGTCACTTTTTGCAACTCGCAAAGACAATGTGTATGCTGGACTGGTTCCCTGCCCTAATGAAATAAGGGACAGGTAACGGGTTCCTACGACCTTCAACTAGACTGCAGTACGTCCCGTTGTCGCTAGGGCCAGGGCACTAGTGGACTAGTGGTTTGGCTGGGTTCCGCATATATCTCTGCCGAGCCCCCTAGTGGATACCCCGGGAATCAGTGTATCTGGTGGTCTGCCAATCCCACAATGCAACAGAAAAATGGAGGCGTTACCAATAATGCACCACGAAACTGCAACCCGTTACCTGGCCTATAGTCTAACTAGGCCAGGCTGCCAGGCTATGTGTATGCTAGCAGACATGCCAGAAGTGGACAACTATGGTGTTCCGGGCTTTAGAATTTAATGCATTCTGATTGGCCAAGAGGCCCTGGATTCCCCAGAGCATAGGGAATTCCTGATAATGATGTCACAGTAGTGCAGCCGTTTGTTGCAGGTAAGGCTCAAAGCATGCATTTTGTCACTCAAAGCGTGCAATCTGTAGGAATCCAAAGGCACCAGTACATCGTTTCACGGCGTACAGTGCAATCTGTGTACGGTAACTGTACCCCTAGGAGCAGTACGTATTTACACTGAGTTAGTGCATAGGTATGTAATAATAAGGAGAAAATGTTAGGAAGACTCAAGTGCAAAGTTAAACGACAGGGACAAACTTGTAAAGCTTCTTGTTATTGCATGGTATATGGTTTGTCCACAGACAAAGACTATTCCATGCCAACAACCTCGATATCATCTTCTTTGTGAGTGAACTGCGACAGAGAATTGAGGAGAAAAAAGCAACATATAGGTACCTAGACCATAAACGTAGATTCAGATTCCTAGAGAGACTGGAAAGGTGAGAACCCGACATCTGGGATCTGTTTCACTAGTTTTGTGACATGTCCGTAACAACATACAGACATTGCCGTGGGTTGTCTAGTTTCGTGACAACACAAGTAGCTGCCCTTAGGAAAAGACCCCAAACATAAGAATTAGACAAATCTACATGTCATGGACCTGTTTCAGTAGTTTCGTGATAAAAGTGTTAAACAGACATGAAAAGTGGCACCAACAGTGCAAGCAAAAACGGACAAAACAAAGTCTAATGTCTAGTTCTTATGAAACCGGACACACCATCTAGACGCCATCTAAACATGTCACAAAGCTAGTGAAACAGGTCCCAGACCTCTGCAAATCTTGTCCTGTGTACACACTTCATCTATATTCTATTGTACTGTCTTGTATACTGTATTGTCACAATGTTATCCATCATTTTATTTTCATTCCTAGTGTCTCAATGGATGTTTGGATGTTACTGTTTTTGCACCCAGATTATAACTGACTACACCTGATAATGTTGTAAATGTAATAGAACTATTGGACTATCCTTAGAATATCAGTTATAGAATGGAACATTGATATTACTTTGAACTCTATGACCGAGTGCGATAAGAACAATGAAGTAAGGTAGCAACCTCAGAATCGGGGTTAGTCATGTTTCTTAGAAAATTAGACTTTTTTCTTTCATATACAGAAAAAGATTGAGAGCGATGGACCACATGATGATCGATTGCAAGCACCTAGCATACTTAAGAACTACAACCATCTATGGTTGTAATCATATGGATATGAATGGAAATAAACTTCTCTTCAAAAAACTTTTAAAATCGTTGAGGTTTTTGTTGGCCATTGTTTGTTTCTCGCTTAAGGATACAGGATGCATTGTGTCTTCCCAGAGCTTGAAGCCATAAACTATTGCAGATTTTTAAACAAAATGAAAAATGTTATTACGGATCACATCGAAATATTACAATTGGCCCTTGATTGCCCATGCCTTGGTGGCATATATTGATAGATAGTAGTATCGACCTCGAGCTTGCAACTCAGGTCCCAGGACGATAGGGTTAATATGCACTTCTCCCCCAGGTTTCCACCCCTCAGGTCGCCTCCCAACCCAGTAACTGCGTGTCCGACTCCATCTGCCAGCAGTCAATGGCTTTCAATTTGATCGTGTCCATTATTTATGGCCGGCCGCTATTTGCCAGTTGTCAGCACCAGGGGTCGGTGTGGTGGAACCAGGGGTAGGCGGGACAAGTGTGTGTTTCAGGCCACTGGGAGGAGGGGCAACAGACCCCGCCACGTGTCAATAAAGGCTAGGCTATATGGAATCAAGCCTTAATACCCACCAAGGTGATGTGCGTGACTACCCTCATTGGTCGAATCGAGGAAAAAGTTAAACAAAAAGAGACTAATAAAGATATGGGTGGGGTTCGATTCTTAATTACCCCGCCCCTCAATTTACCCATGCCTAGGACTCTAGTTCTGTTCTCCAACCACATATGGGTGCTTTTTTCAATTGCCAACAAAATGGTCGACGATTCTAGAAACCCCTCCTTCAAAAAGCAATCGACCCAATCCATTCCTGACAAAATCAACCCTTGTTGAATCCGTCGGTGTTGAATTTGTGGGCAAGTGGTGCCAAAATTCGGAAGATTTATCAATTTCCGAATTCTCTATATTGTGTGCTTCCACTTACGGATTTCTGATAAAGGTTTTGAAATCGATTGGTGGTACCCAACAAATTCATCGGAAGGCAAATGTCTTGAAGTGGAAGCAGGTCGCACCCGCCGATCGGTTTTTCCCAGGGTCAACAGATTCACCATCTAACAGTGGCAAACGGGAAGCATACTGCCCTCCCTGTTCCGTTACTAATCCATTCTTCCTTCGGTTTGTTTATACTGAATGTCTTGAGAGGAGAAATCCGATCAAGTACTTTTATCATTTTTTATACATACATTGCCAACCTACATTTGGATCATTCGATTCATATAATTCTTGCCAATCTAAATTTTCCAAATCATGTTTAAATTTATTTGTATTGTATCTTGTATGAGATCGGCCAATACATTTCAACGGAACTTTTTCTTGTCTTGTCTGACATGAGACCATATGTACACGAGATGATGATCACTTATATTTAATGATAATACTCCGGAATACCTGGTATGTCTAGCATTAGTAATAACATAATCAATCATGTTTGGGTATTATCAGTACACCTGGTATATGATTCAATAAGCTGTGTGAGACCTTTAGCTCTGAGCCAATTCCCCAAATCTTTCACTGCTTTATTTTGATTATCTAACCAATTTAGGTTGAATTCCCCTAAGATCATACATTCATATTTGTTGAGATTAATCTAATTGATATTTCCTTTTAATATCTCCAATGCATTATCAACAGAACCCTCCAAGGGTCGATATACCACAGATAATAAAACATCCTGCAGTCCAGTTCTAAAAATACGAATCCAGGTTTTCTCGATATCAATGGTTGGTTGTCGTCAAGCAGAACATTAAAGTCGTATTTGTTAGCAATATAGACGGCCAAGCCGCCACCACCTTTCAGATTCCCAGTATCTGGATTTATCCAATTACGATCCCATCTGACAAGGGAAAATCCATCGATTTCGACAAGAGAAGAGGGCATCTTATCATTTAGTTTGCTCTCTGAGATACATATCATGTGAAGCAATTGAGGCAACTGAAGCCTGATCAGTTCAATCTTACTATATAAACTCACAGTGTTTAGGTGGCATACCCTCAGGCCCCTCTCCGCCTCCAGTTCTTTAATCGAAATTCTTTATTTTCAGGGTATTAGACAGCTGACAGATGACCCTCGCTATCTTAGTAGATAGATATTACAGAGCTTTTCCACATTGCTCAGAAACCACACATCATTAGGAGATTGCACGTGACTGACACATATGATCGACTTAAGATGCGACTCGATCGCTCTCAGGAAAATCGGATGTAAGAGACAGACCCTTATCTGTTCCAGCAATGACAAATCCAGCATCTTCTTAATTTTTCAATATTCGCAAAGTAGGTGTACTTTATAGCCCAATACACATTAACCGATTTCCGAACATTTATTTTCCTTTGTCGGCGACAAACGGACGGTAATTGTTATGCTAGACATCCTAACAGAGTCCGCCCCAGTCGATAGATGTAGCACTGCTAGGCAAAGGTCATGCAACAATTAGTGAACCCCCTTCAGATGTTACTTTGTCGCCGACAAGTTGTGGTTTCTATGTTCCTAAATCGGTGGCCAGAAGTTTATCAACATGTTGATAAATCTAGTCGCAGACAACAGAATGATGGTTATTGGCACTCGATTGGGTGGCCGACACGGGCTGAGGTTTTACGCAATTCGCCTGGGACAAGTTGATCGACTGCTATACAACTTGGGAACTAATTGTTCAATCCTGAATTGGTAAATTTGTATTGGGCTTAAGGTGCTGTTCCATCGGGCTAACCATGAATCTGACACAAATTGGGCGTCTGCCGAACATGCCAGGAAATAGGCCATTATACAGCCCTGCAGCGGCCATTGTTACATGTGAGACATAATCCACTGCACCCATTATCATGTTGGTATATGGTGAATTCGATAGAGTGCAAGTCCTGTACTGCTTAATTCACTACCTCCGCGAGTTCGTTACCGGTGAGGTTTTTTTATTAAGAGCAGTTTATTTTCATTCACATTCATTGACTACAATCACAGATAGGCGTAATACTTAAGTAGGCTCAGTCCTTACAATGGATTACATCTTCATCTGTGGTCCAATGCTCTCTTTTTTGTTGTTGATTCGTTACCGGTGAGTTTGATACTGCCACGGTCCCAGACCCAACTACGCATATGGCGGCCAGGTCGGCCCGCCGTCCATCCAGTATATGTTTAAGCCAAATACACATCTATCGATTTTGGAACATTTATTTACCTTTGTCGGCAACAAGCGGACGGTAATTTGTCTCAGGCACGGTATCCTAACAGAGTCAGCCCCAGTCTTGCACAGCTAGGCAAGGGTCAGGCAACGACTAGTGAACCACCTGCCTCAGATGCTATTTTGTTGCCGACAAGTTGTGGTTTCTTTGTTCCAAAATCGGTGGCCAAAAGTTTATCAACATGTTGATAAATCCAGTCGGTGACAAATGAACAGGTGCCGGCAGAGTACCTACACTAATCGGTTAGTGATACTTGTAGGGGGGGGGGGGGGTGTGCCACGTACAGTTTGGGTGTTGATTGCGCTTTCCCAGCGGTTAATGGCCCATAGTGGTTCCTTTATCGGTGGCTTTCTGTCGCTCTTAATTGTATTTCAGTCGTTTGGTGTACATAATCGTATCTCTGTCGGTTAGTACCCTCCTCTCCCCCCCCCCCCCCCCTCTGTTATCCTGCTGTGATGGCCGCTGGGCGAAAAACGGGATACGTAATTTGCCTGAGACACCGATTTGGGAATGAATCGGTCAACCCAGAATCGGAAGATGTACATTCGACATTAGGGTTAGGTTAAGGTTAGGGATAGGGATAGGGTTCGGGTAAGGGTTAAGGTAAGGTTCGAACCAGGCAGGGTTAATTTAGGGTTAGGGTTAAAGTCAGGGGTAAGCCAGGGGTAAGTCAGGGGTAAGTCAGGTTTAAGCCAGGACCACAGGTGGCCGGCTGGGATTACGGGTTGCCGGCAGGGACCCCGGGCGGTATCAAATTTACCTGTTTTGCAGTGGCGAGCTCACCACCGTACCTGAACAGTCACGGTATTGAATTCACTGATATAGAGTGATATAGAGTATCGAATTCACTGATATATTCATCATAACCGCCTGACATGGTGGCCGTGCAACGGCCAAATGGTTCTTATTTTTGGGTGGCAGTCTTCCCAATTGTAGTCCCCCTTTACATGTGTCACAAAAATACAGGATATAACAGAAACATATCATTTACATCTATGCACTACACACATACATACTGGTTTTGTATTCTTCTTAATCCTGTCTCCCTTAAGACTCGTAGACATTGATATATGTTTTCTATATCAACATTTAAAATGCTCTCTTTCACCCAAGATGTTTCTCCCCTTTGTAGAGATAGTCGTTTGTTTTCAATTGGAAGAATTTCCTTTTAATATATAATGGCGAATAGGGGTATTTCTGTCACCTTTTGAAGTTTTCCCTTCAGTCCTATCGTATTTGGATTCCTCATATCATAAAGTTTGATAAACAGCTGCCTATGAGGTTGATCTCATGGGGACACCCAACAATATCATACCGCACTACGGAATAAACTCTAGTACAGTTCGATATCGCCAGGGCCAGGGCACACAGGCTCAAACTAAGACTGTTAGGGGGTGCCATTTTGAGACAGGAATTCCTGCCTCCGCTTGTATTATACTGCCCTGAGTGATTTGCCAGTAACCAGAGTATATCTTTTCAAACATAGGTCCTAAAATTAGACCAGCCAATCACAAAATTCCTTTCTCCCATCAGGCAGAGGGAACAGCCGTGCCTTGTTAGACCCTTCCTGACCGTAAGCCTTAGGTGGTGCGGTCTGTAAACGGACTAAATAAAGAAACACTTTGTATCACTCTCCAAGCACAGTGTCGCGTAATTTATCTAGGTCAAGATGGCGTTTCTTGGAGCGTTGACGTGTTTTTCCGTGTCCCTGGCCCGCCCACTCAACAACGAGAGTCGTCTATGGGAAGTAATGTTTATCGGTTTCCGGCCCAGGAGAGGTCTTTCCCTTCCCTCCCGGCGTTCATTTACAACTTCCGGTAGGGCATGCGCGATGCCAGTTCAGTGAGACGCTTCACGAGGTCGGGTTATTCGTTTGACCTTGTCAGCCTTGTTTTGGATCGGAGGCGAGTTCACAAACAAAGGGTGATACTGAGTCTATGACTATGATTACAATTTACATACAACTCACAAAGACCTTGTGAAGCCTATCCGATTGACATGGAGGACAACTCTTTGCCTAAGCTGCTATGATTATTAGAAACGTTATAAATATTCCTAGAACTAGAGTGTAAACACTTGCTCTTGAAGTACGAGGCCAATGAGACCTTTATATTAGCCATATACGAGGGTATTAGGTAGACTCAAATCCGAGGGGCATGTCCGCCCTTGCCCGCCCACGAAGATTACATCCAGCCAGTGACTGACAAATATCTATCCTATTGTGCATCTAGTATTCTCCCCTGTGCTCTCTTGTCATGTCCTTATCTTATTTACTGCCCTATTAAGATCTTACTCTCTGCTTATTTCTAGCCCATCAAATTTGCTCGGCGTACATGGTCTCTCCACTTCCGTCTGTGTTTTCTCCGTCCTTCCAAGTCTTGTATCATTACCAGCGACAAACGGCCATTTCCCTACTCTCACTACCCAGTAGCATCCGGACCTAATCCACGAGCCCCTAAAGTCGCGTGCCCTTTTTGCAGGCACTTTGCCCCGCTATCCATCCCCTTGAAATCCCCGAACTGTCTGATAATGATTCACCCCTCCTGCTCCCCTCCCCCTCCTCATGCCATCACACTTTAATGCTTGCTTATCGAATTCCCCGAATCAACTACGTGAATCTCTTGGTACCCTTTATACACCATTAAGAACCTTTTACCTATACACATTACCAAGCTTATATGATGCCAATGATTGTTTATATCATACACTTGAACGTTTAATCTGATGATTATTATGAACACCTGGATTTGCAAATACTTACGGTGACGCCGTCAAGGGGGATGAGCGTATTTACGAATCCGGGGTGAGTAACAATTATCGGTTCAATTGCCTGGTCTGTTTTGCCTTTATTTTACACCTTCAAATATCATAGATTGACACAAACATTTCCTGTAGTCGCCATTCGAAGTACAATTTTGGCACGCAGATTTGGGACGTGCAATATAGTACGGCACACGGTGCAGTACAGCGTATTTTCAATATAGGGAGCAGAGGTCATTAAGTATAAGAACAATGCGAATAGGTGTGTAATAAATTGCTTTATGGAATACGTTGAGCAATAGAACTAAACAAACTAAATCATCTAAAATTTCACAATTGCAAATGGTTACAACAGTCTATAAAGGGTATTTTTCACATATTTGGAATATCTTCCACATTGGTTGTAAGACATAGCGCTCGTAGCTCTCGGCTGTGCTCTCTTCTAGATGTTTACTTCCTTATTCATCCTCTCCACTGGTCTTTTTTTTCGCACAGTACTATATTTCGTGTATTTTTGTGTCCTTTATTCTGCTGGCATTGTAGTCGTCCATGACCTGTTTCCCTCAGCCCCCCCCCCCCCCCCCCCCCCCCAACACCCAACATCAGCCTTAGTTGCATTCACAAAATCTGACCTCTCTTCCACTGCCAAACAAACCTATCCGGCACTGTAGCTCGTGTAGGTCTTGATTTCCACATCACTCCACGGCACCCATCTACCGCCTCACAACGACTCAACCTTCCCGCGGCCCCGCCCAGCCTCCCGGAGGAAATTACCGATACTGAAACATCAAAGCCCCAAGAGACAGCTCTGAGCCTATATGCCTCATAAGCCCTCACGGTGACCCTACCCGATACTGCAAAGGCATCCAACCCCGATAAGATATATATAACAGTAGGGGATTGCGGGGATCCAGCGAGGCAGTCCCAGAAGACTACACGCTGACCAATACAACCAATCAGAATCGGGGCGGGCACCACTGGGGGCGACCATTTTTCTGTACGTCAATCCATCTTATGTGGGCCATAAACACTGAGTTCTTATTGAATGGGTTCAGCCTATCAATTGGCTCCCAGCGTGTTCATCTCGTCCATCATGGCTAGCTATATAGCCCTGTGCAGGAAGTCAAGGGATTTGTGTATTATTGCAGCATACATTTTCTTTTATAGCAAGGCAGTTTCAAATTTAAAGTTTTCAGAGTTGCCTAGTAACTTTTCTTGAAGTACCCAATCTGGGTTATTGATCATATTTAAAATGCTGGATTTGTTTGGGATTCCGAAACGTTTGTCATTGTAGAAACCATGGATGGAATTTGTGAAAGTGACTTTCACCGATTGACAGAAGCCAGATCCATTTTAATGGTATTTTATTGAGAAGCGAGGGAATTGAACAAAGATTGCCTTGACAAATGAGTCTCCAAACCATTTAAACGAGGCCGAGATGAATCACATGCATGCGATGGGAATACGCAAACAGCTTCACAATATTGACAGATTTGTATTGCTTGTGCAGAATTAAAAATGAATGTCCCTAGACAACTGTTTTAGAAACACGTTAAATTGGACTAAATGGAACACAGCCGCATAGACAAGATTAAAATCAATGATAATCGCCAACTTTATAACAGCAAGCGGTGATGTTGATAACAGGCACGCTGACAGGGCTTTCTTGATATTTTTATGGGATGTCCCTTACGAAGAAGTATTAAGCGCAAAATCAAGGTGTAGATGGAAATAGAACTCCTAAGAAAGCTGTATTGTGCAGAAAGGGTATTACAATATACCTACGGTCGTAACTAACATAAATACAACACGTTGCTCTATATATACGGTAACTATGACTTTCTGCACTGCTGTTTAATATCGCACGTTACGCCTAATGCCCCAGTCACACTGGCGTAAATTTCGGCGTTTCTTCTACGTATTTAAATTGGTGGGGAGTACGTATTAGCTACGGATTTGGAACGTATCTGTTGCGTTTCTTTAACGTTTTAGTACGCTTCTTAACGTCCATCAACGCTTCTTTACGCTTCTGTACGCATTGTGGCGTTTTCCGGCGCATTCCGACTTTCTTTTACGTATCTCCGCGTTTTGCGGCGCTTTACAACGCATTTGTAGATTTCAAAATGCGTAGAGACACGTAGAGGTGCGTACACGGGAAAACGGCGTTTTTTACGCCAGTGTGACTGGGGCATAAGGTCTTAGCGGATGGATAATGGCGGACAGAAAAAATCGACACGTCCATTCGAGAATCGGCATCGCGATATTTGTCATAATACAGTAAATGTACACAGAAGAATACATAGAATCCTAATCAAATACGTAAATACATCGAGCAATCAAATAAATAATGTAAATATTATTGGCAATCAATCTATGTAATCAAAGACTTTCAGTGAAGATAAGTGTTGACATTGACTTAGCAAACTTGAATAGTCAGAGCCCGAGTCACAACTACGAAGCCTTGTCTTAGATCTAGTTCTCCACAGTAATTGGCGTAGTGTATGGGGGTTTCACAAGGTGGTTCATATCAATAATCCAAACAGCCCACACAGGATTATTGTATTGAGTTCGACAAAATGATGTCTAATGTAGAAATCCAGACCTAAGATGTGCATGTTGATATGCTACTTGATGGCGAAGTAACAAACACTGGCAGCTTCATGTGGGTACAGTTTTGACGTCGAGACTTACAATTGCAGGGATGTGTCAAGCTGAATACCGCGGGTATCGATCACGTAATATCCGTAATATTAGGCATGGTCCTTCCAGTCATAGTACACTTATCAGATCAGTGTAATGATTTTAATTGAATAATCTCGCCACTCCTGACACGATCACGTTTACCGAAGCAATCCCCACATAAGTCGCGACGCTAGCGAGTATGACGTCAGATTTTGAATCCATTCTCCGAGTATAGATTCTGAGCCTCACCTCCTGTGCTGTTGTATCTCTGCACTAAGCTATCTTTTGTACGGGCAACTTCCAGTCACAGTAAGGTTATCACATCTGTGTGGCGGTTTAAATGGAATAATCCAGCATGTGTATAGCTCTGCCTAATTGTAGTCCAAGAGTTTGAAAGGTGGGGGCGTAATCTATGTTACGCTACTGCCGTTATTTGCCCAAATTGTATTACAAATGACTCCTATGGTTTAAATATGGTGAATATATTACTGTTTTTAAACCTCGTTCTAAAGAATTCGGTTGAAACCTCTGGTGAACTGTGTTCGGTAGCCGGAAGATTACTCCACAGGAATCCTGTTTATCTATTATTAGCTACTATTTATCTTGTACATAAATGATCTATGTCTTGGTATTGAAAACTGTTCGTGTATACAATACGCGGACGATCTAGTGATGTATTGTTCTGCTCTTAATAATAACTTGGCCTCCGTGAGGTTGCAAGACGGAATCAGTCAGGTAGCTAAATGGTGTGACGAAAACGGCATGACGTTAAATCTCAAAAAGACCATGACCTGTTGGTATGGCACCAAACCTAGATTGAAAAGGCTGGAAGATCTAAAAATAAATTGCAGAGGAGCAATTCTACCCCACTGTACCACGTATCGTTATCTTGGCGTACAAATAGACTCAGCCTTGAGTTTTCAGGAACACATGAAACAAGTGAGGAAAAACACTAATGCTAGATTGTTTAGACTTGCTAAGTTAAGGAATATGTTAACAATTAAGGCAGCCAGACTCGTTTATCTTAACACCATTCGCCCTGTCATGGAGTACGCTTGCTTCTTATTTGAGGGAGCCAACGATAGTGATTTAAACAAGCTACAGCGTCTGCAAAACAGAGGACTGCGATTAGTACTAAAGAAACACATGCGAGAAATGGATATTAATCAACTACATGAAGTGTCCAAAATTGAGAAGCTCAAGCCACGGAGAGACCGGCAGTTGTTAAATCTCATCTTTAAAAGATCTAAGGACGAGGAAAACTTAGATGTAACTCTGCGTGGAACACGTAGCGACAAAAAGGTCAGATTTAAGACTTTTCGTTTCAGAAACAATGGATTCAAGAAAAGCCCTAGTTTTAGAGGTGAATCGCTCTGGAATAAGTTATGCCCTGATACCCAGCTATCCCTGAACAAAGTCAGTTTCAAAAAGCTGATGGAAGCAGAACTTAATACCATGAGCTGATAAACTGGAACAAATCTAATATATGCGGGCAATACTAGATATTGACCACTATATCCTCATCACCATCAATATCACCAATTATCTAATCACTTTGTATTATTATTACTGATTTTGATGTATCATGTTCTCTTGTACTCTTCATGGAAGACCTGCCTCTGGCAGAATGAATAAAGCTTTTCGAAAAAAAAAAAAAAACCTGTCTGCAAATGTCACTCAAATAGGCCTACAACCCTCTCACGGGGGTGTAGTATTCGCCGACTACGGCCCACTGTGGTGCACTTTGTCGCACTGCAATGTTTTAAATTGCACAAATATGCGAAATTGAAACATTAAATGTTGTTATAGGCAAAAGGAAAAATAAATGAGATGCACATCATCACATTCATTTTCAGGAATAAAGTTCAGGCCAGGGCTTTGCATATTCCTAGTCAAAGGAATGTCTATCGAAAAACAATTGCAATTGGTAATTTAATTGTGAAAATAATCTCATCATTTCAGTATTCTATAACCTAAATTTATAGTATAATCTGCGACAGAACGTTTTCGCGGAGTTTGCCTACATGTGATTCTAAAGTGAAACAGCTCTACAAAATATCATTAAGAGACCTGATGTTTTCTTTTAATGATATGATACGAAAATGATATTTACTGATGAAGTGACGTCAAACAAAGGTGAAAAGGAGTGAGGTTGAGGGTGGGTGGGACGAGAAAGACTGGAGTACGTGTGTACTGCAGTAGAGCTGGAGAAGAAGTGAGACCGGGACCGATGGCGTGGCCGCGCTCGTGACTGCGCAGTACGTGTAAAAGCCGCTAGGGGGCAGGAGGGGCGCTCGTGTCGCGCGAGAGGGGGGAACACCAGGGGGAGCAATGACCACCCCTGACCAAAGGCCATGAGTAACCCATTACCCCTACCCTGGATAAAAGGAGAGAAGCAGGGGCTTGGGAACATAAAATTTTATTGAATTTTATATGGTAGTATATGGTAAAATTTTATGCCGACCTTATTGGACGACATATGAATATGATATTAATATGAGGATAAGTAATAAGGTAAAGGTAATTGACAAATAGAGTAACGGTCAATTATGATAAGAAAATATGATATACAATATAAATGTTAATTGTACGTGATACAATACATGGTAAATTGTATATGGTAAATAAAAAAGCCAAGGAGCCATTAATAAAGGAGAGGGTGGGAGGG
The DNA here is from genome assembly GCA_950022655.1 of Alentia gelatinosa. Classification (NCBI taxonomy): domain Eukaryota; kingdom Metazoa; phylum Annelida; class Polychaeta; order Phyllodocida; family Polynoidae; genus Alentia; species Alentia gelatinosa. The sequence continues at coordinate 61,452,196 of OX465582.1, forward strand.
AGTAATTAAGAGTTTTTGTTGAGTAAGGATTGGACCAATGCACGGTTGACTGAGTCGGCGTCATTGTTCTTTATGTATGTCCTATGAGCGTTGGATTTCCAGCCGCCATACCTTTGGATGGATAGTTCTGGCATACCGGCCTGGTATGCCTGTGTTGCTGCAGCCTTGCGAAGGCCATGCAGCGTAAAGGTATGCGGCTGGTGAACGGCTCGTAGGATGTCCTTCCATTCTTTAGTCAGGATTCTGGTCGTGACGGTCGCTCCGTGTTCGTGCTGGAGGAACAGGTCCTCGGGGTTGGCCGTAGGGGACACCACCAACATCTGACGTATAGCACGTACCGGACAGAACGGCGGTTCGGGTGATTCGTGCAGCGTGACCGTTTTCTCCTCCCCCACGTGCTGCATGTTTTTGGCGGCTTTGATACGAACGGTCACGCGTCGATGGCCGACCACCACATCCTGGCGCGATAGGTGTCGCGCCGCGTCGTACCTCGAGGCCGTTGGGGGCGCCACTTCGCTTTGTCTGAGTGCCGCGTAATAAATTATCAGGATGGCGGCCCGTAGTGCGAGGTGAGTTGGAGAATCCGTAAGGGCCGCGAGGACGGCCCGGATCACGGCCAACGGCACTGGTGGTTTCACGTTGGGCTGATAGTTTTTGTTTCGCCGCATCGCCTCGAGGGCCTGCTTGATCCGGAAGTCCTCCGTGGGTGCGACATCCCCTCCCGTCAGTCGCAGGTGCGACTGCACGTGTGAGAGGTGATTCGCGACCGTGGCCGGGGAGGGGGCGTGGTCCGCGACGTATTTGAGGTACGCCGTGGTAAAGCTCACCGTGGGCCTCTGCGGGTCCGCCCCCATCCGCCAGCAGAATGCGAGGTAGGTCGCGACGGCGCTCCGCTGGTTCGCGACCGTTCCGGGGGCACATGCCTCTGATTGTCGAGCAGATGCCCTCGTCTGGAGACAGCGTTGCGCCGGATCTGCATGTGAGACGTAGAACAGGAATAAATGCCGCGTGAGTACATGGCATAATTTCAGTGAGGGAATGGAATTTGGTGAACGTGGCCGCTTTGTCAAATTCCCTCGAGGTCAGGTGTGCACGGCTGAGGGCATCCGCGACGGTGTTGAGTGCCCCCGGTACGTGTGTGTAGATGAAGTCGATCTGCAATTTCGCCTGGACCATCCAGGCTTGCCGGGCACACTCCGCAAGGACTGAGTTCCTCGCCCGGCCAGATGTGAGTGCCTGGACGGTGCCTAGGTCATCGCAGAAGACTTCTACCCGCGTGCCTCGATCCCGGTCAGTGAGGAAAATGTTCATCGCGAATATGGTGTTAAGTGCCTCGAGCTCGGCGATACAGTCCATGGGGTCGTTGACAGGGCACACCTGCCCGGAGTACGAGTACTTCCCGTCTGTACCCCCGATGCCCGAGAGGCACTCGTCAATGATGATACACTTTGTAGGTGGGCCCCGAGGGATGAGGGCGTGGCCGTTCCAGCCCTCAGCAAAGCGGAGGAACCATTGCAAGTCTTGCAGCATCTTGGCGTTGATGTTGACGTAGAAGCCAGTCATCCTCCGGAGGGCCTCGAGCAATATACTCACGAAAGGCCGGGCCGGCCGTATACACTTCGACACGTGAAGTATCTTGCCGAGGACCGACTGGAGTTGGCGCTTCGTGAGTGACCGTTTTGCCGATACCGCCCTGACATGCGCCCTGACGTCCAGCAGCTTGTCCTCGGGGATGGTGAGGGACATCTCCGGGGCATTGATGACAATGCCCAGCCAGGTAACGACCGGCGCCGGGGTCTGGGCCTTGTCTCGTGCTTCCGGGAGGCCGAGTTCGTTGAAGAGCTCACGGGCGATGTTAAAGTCGACGGCCGCCTTGGCCCGGCTCGGGGACAAGATGATCAGGTCGTCCAGGTACATACATGCCTCGACCCCCTTCTGGCCGAGGATACCCACGATGCAGTCTGCCACGCACTGCATGTGGTACGAGGAGGCCCGGGCACCGAACAGCATGGCCGTATCACAGAAGTACCCGTCCTCCCATGCAAAGCATAACAACGGCCAGTCGAGGGGGTCGCACCTGAAGTTCTTATAGGCTCTGGCGATGTCGATGGTGGACATATAGCTACCGGGCCCGGCGGCCACCAAGCGGCCGACGAAGCTGTCGACGGTCGGGAGGCAGTGGTCGCGCTCCTGCCCGTAGACCGAGTTTTTGATGATGTACCCATTTACACTTTGCTCCTTTGGGTACGTCATATCCGTAATGACACGCCGGTCGTTGGAGGCTCGCTTTTCGCGTGTCATTAATGGCGACACGTGGCACCAGGGTGAGAACGGGGGTTCCTGGAATGGTCCCAGTAGGTTACTGTGCCCGCGTTCCTTCTTAATGAATTCTCTGATGTGCTCTGGGTACCCTGTGGCGCTGGGATGATTGGGTATGCCACGGGTGTCGCTGGTGGGCCTGATGTACCCCAGAGGGAAGCCGTAGCGCACGAAGTCCAATAGCTCCCTCCTCTCCGGTACCTCCCCGAGGTATCGTACCCAAGCCGGCACATTGAGGTCGGATGGGAGCTCGATCCGTGCCCCCCCGTGCGTTGGGCAGCCCTGTTTGCTGCACCTCCGAGTAAATGTATGCGTGTCCCGGCAGCCCGGGCCCGGCGAAGTCCGGCCAGTGGGCCCGCCTGTGGTCTGCAAACGCCCCGGGGTCCGTCCGGATGCCGGGGGAGGGGACACCAGTCTCACAGACCTCCCTAATGGCCGAGAAGTCTGGCGGAGCGGCTGTGTCCATTTCCCCCCGAGCAATTGCCGAGGCAATTGCTCGCTGTCCACGCTGTCACTGATAATACTGGGAGTGGATTCAGTGGGCGTGTCGTAAGCGTCCTTTGTGCTCGCCACGTGTCCTGCGGGAGGTGTTGTTGACACGTGGGGTGTTGCGTCACCCCTGGTGCACCCTTTGATCGTTGAGCCCCCCCGTCCGCTGTGGTGCGGACGTACTGGGCGGGGGGGGGGGGGAGCGACGCGCCTCGCTCACTCGCGGGGCGCGTCCGGTCCGTTTTTTTAACTCTCTTGTGGGAGCGCTTTGGTGTCGGCGGCGCGAACCAAGGGTCCGGCTTGGTGTGTCCGCCGTGGTGCGGGTGTCGGTGTAGGCAGAGTACTGTTGTACCCCACGCCGTACGATAGCTTGCGGTTACAGGCGTGGATGGAGTGTGTGCACATCCTGCCGACCGAATCGCAGAACGAGCACACGTGTAACCACTTGACTCCTCGCTCCTGGTGGCCGTTGCGCTGGTGACACCCCCTCTCCGAGTTGTAGGCCCGGCATGGCAGCTCGTGCCCTCCGGACTTGTCTCCTCCTTGACCTGAACCGTTCCTACCCGTAGGGGTCATGGCCAGACGAACCCGTTCGTCCTGGATTCGTACATGATCCGACCAATAAATACGTCCTGCCTCCACCTGGTCAAAAATGAAGTTAGACCAACGGCGGACGCCGGCCCACGGCCGTGACTGCGCGTCAACTGAGACCTGGTGGAGGTGCCGATACATATCCTTACGGTCGGCCTCGTGGGTAGCACGCTCGTCCTCCATGAGAGCCAGGAAAGCACTGATGTACTCGAGGGGGCCCAGCGTACCCCTGACCTCGAGTTTCTGACTGAGGGTATATATCCCCTCATGGTCCACGAACATGAACGGCTTTGAAATTAAACGTGAAGTTGTCAAATCTGAGGCCAACTTACCAGCCGTTCTGTCATGTCGCAGGGCCTCACGGTCGAGCTCCCTTTGTAGAAAGTCCTCTGGCATGAATCGTTCCTGCAGCTGCCTCGGTGGTTGTAGCCGTGTGGTCTGCTCATTCGCCCATTCCCTTGTTCGTTGGCGGGACATCCTGTTGATGGCCTCCATCATGGTATCCATCTTGTTTTCGAGCGTGGTCATCCTCGAGGACTTAACGGTCGAGCCGTTGTCGGAGACCGACGCCACGTGGTCCGTGCCCGTTTGTCTCGAGTCCGTGACCGTACCTTCTGTGTCTGGTCCTTGGGATGGTCCAGCGACGGGATTACTGCGTGTATTCGGTGGACCCATGTTGTTCTCTCCTCCTCACTCGTGATGCGTGTTCCTCGTGGTAGAATGGACGCGCCGGCCTTTACTCGTGGAGTGAAAGGCAGCGAGCACATGGCCAAAAAGACGAGAAAGACTGGAGTATGTGTGTACTGCAGTAGAGCTGGAGAAGAAGTGAGACCGGGACCGATGGCGTGGCCGCGCTCGTGACTGCGCAGTACGTGTGAAAGCCGCTAGGGGGCAGGAGGGGCGCTCGTGTCGCGCGAGAGGGGGGAACACCAGGGGGAGCAATGACCACCCCTGACCAAAGGCCATGAGTAACCAATCTGACACAGTTATAAGAAATAAAATGTAATCATCAAAGACTGTCTCCTGGGAAATATCCAAGGGACCTTCTACTTCTACCAACCTGAACCTAATATGACATTATATAACAGGGTTAATTAAAGAAGATATGTAACTTAAACAAACATAACATTTGAGGTTAATCTCATCATTGTATGGGGGTCTCTCAAGTCTCTCTCTACGCTCTCAGTGAAGAATCTGACTGCACCCCGAGCCTATAATCATATGCTTATACAGCCTGCATTGTAAACACATTCATACGGACCCAGACAAGGGGTTAAGAAAGTATGATCATAGAAAAACGGTAAAAAAGACAAGACAAGCGGGGTTTATTATATGCGATTAATAATGTTACAATAAAATGACACTTATTAGGGTTTTAGAACAATTTTATGATAAAAATTGATAATACAACATTGGATTTTCCAGATACCAAGGAATTAATGACTAATGGCAAATGAGGTATACTCCAGTGGTGTCCCCAAGTGGCAGAGATCAGAACTATTGGACAGTGGTGTAAATTCAACAGAATCAGGCGTATATATGAATCAGGCGTATATATGTATCAGGTGCATACAGATAAGGCATATACACACGGGGAATAGGACGACCTTGTATACGCAAAAGCATACCTATATGCCGGATGCATTCATATGTAAAACTGTGGTTCTCGTGCAGAGTTTAGAGAGCAAATATTTTGTTTCTCATCAAAATATGTGTTTACAAATAAGTTTGTGACACTAGGCTATCGATTGTTTGAGCAGACTAATATTGAAGTGGTACAGTATGTTTAATAGTATGTCTCAAATAGTTAGCTTGTTTAGTCTTTAAGGTATAACACACACCATAATAGATGCTGTCTGAAATGACTTTCTCATTGATGCTATATCCTGTAATCTTTATATCTAGATGTCTTACCTGGAAGATTATTATATGATAATTTAGTCATATTTTGATCAAATCCATTGTCAGATTTGTAAAATGATTCACTATAAACATAGTCAGAATACAGTTCTTCTTTGTACTCCTGATCAAAGATGTCCCCAATCAGGTACTTGTAGCCCATCAAACCTGATATAGCATGTAGAGCTGTCAAGGCAGAACATACCTTTAACTGAAGTTTTTCTGGAAGCCCTATGAAGTCAGTATATCTGTTTGTGCTGTTTGTTGAATGTGTCCATTCAAATATGAAAACTGGATAATGTTGCTGCATGCACTAGAACCACAGTCACAATATCTGTACCAATATCTTATGCATACTTTACCATTGATGAATATTGAGTTCATGTGCTTTAGATGCCAAATTAGACGAACATCTGCTTCAAGGTGATTGTATCTCAGTTCAGCAACTGTTGTTTTTGTGAAGTGACCATTCTGTAACTGGGATAGTTCTCACCTTGTCCAAAGACAGGTTTGTGTCCTGCTGTGATTTCAGAGTATTTATCTTTTCCCATTCCTGTCCAATAAATCCAAGAGTGATATTTCCAAACTCACATAGTTGAAGGCATTCTGATGCCTTGGCATTTTCTGGACCAGTAATAGAAAATGTACAGTCATGTGCATCATAAGAGTGTCTTTTTTAGATTTTGAAACATAAGTATCAGCCACAAAGTCCATATGATTTTCCAGGGCACACACTATCTGAGAATTGTACTTGTAAACCCACCAAATGTTTAAGGCATATTCACCTGGGTATGGAGCAGAAAGCTACAATGAGATCAACATCATTTTTTAATGTAAGGTAAAGCCATGTTACAACCAGATCTCTTTTTGCACTTTTTGAACATCTGCTAGGAAATTCTGCACCTTCCCTCTTGAAATTAGGTTTTCAAATCTGTTGCTTTCAGACAAGGACCCTTGTCTTAATTCTGTACACCACTCCTCACCGTTTTCTATGCATTGTAAGAGATTCTCCATTATTGAAGCTGATAAATCACTGCCAGTGCTTACATAGCAGAGGTTACCATCTTGTTAACTCTGAACAAATGGGTTCATAGTGGGCTTGGAAGCGTAGAAGAATCTTCTCTAGGTCTTCATTGTCTCATTTGGTTCTATTTGATTCTTGTTTGTTGACTCAATGCAGCATTGGTCCACATCAGCTTGTGATAGCAAATGACTAATGACAGCACTTTTGACGGTCTTTGTTACCATTCATCTTTTCCTTGCATATGTAGACTGTAAATGCATTTATCCCTGTGAATTCAGAGGCTGCACCCAGTAAACACAAATGGTCAATTCTCCCAGATCGTGATCGATGCCCACGGTGACCAATAATTCAAAGGATCGTTTTCTTATCTAAACATTGTTTTATAGTATCAGAAACGATATTAGAGTATATGTCAGGGGAACCCCACTTTCATGTACCTCTATCGTGAAAGAAAATTGATAAATCCCTAAAATAGGCATTTTTAGCTCAAAATTCATAGACAAAACCTCAATAACCAGATTTTGAAGACCTCTTATAAATTTGTGACTATAGATATTTATCAGTTCTGAATGTTTCATACCCACAAATGTGTTGTAGAACTTATAAAACCTAATAAATGTTTAAATGGGGAAATTTATATGTAATCTAGGTGTAAAAAATCTGTGGTGAAGGGTATGTCACCGTACATGGGCAGGCCACATAAAAAGGTACACAATTTATAGAAAACTACTTTTTGGGGTACTGTTTCATCCTCCAAATAAAGGAGGTATGTGTACAGGTTTCAAAAGTTCTAAAGTGTATAAAGTAATCCTTCCATCAAATATACCACAGCTAAATGAACATGGGTGGTGAACTTTATTTGGTCACCATACATGGGCAGAAATTATTAGGTTTTGCTTATGTAAGGAAGAAGATTTACAATATTATTGAATAATATTTTATACATAGATCGAGTATTATGGAACCATTAACACCTGCAATTTACAAATACTTCAGGCATGTTAATGCCAAGAAATATACATGTATTTTTAGGTATGTCACCGTACATGGGGCCGTCACCGTACGTGGGCATTATATTCTGAATAGTAATAATCAACTCTGATTTATTCAATATAATTAGAGTTTCATTTTCTGAAAATGAAAATCGGATTCTGCTAATGAATAACAATCAATATTTCCCCTAAGGCCTTGTTACACACACATGACCACGTACAGTGACATAGGGATTATAAGGTTAACTTCATTCAGCTAAAAAATAATTTCCAATAAAGATTAGTGTTGCCAACTTTTACCCCTGAAAGGTATTGTCTTATACTATATATTTTCCCTTCTTTTATCAAGATATAACTAGTTTGAATTTTTGGTCACCGTACGTGGGCATCGATCACGATCTGGGAGAACTGACCAAATATGTTCTAGCAACGTAAATTTATGTTATTATTTTTGAGAATTTATGTACATATATTCGTAGAAGAAACATGAAAATGTTAAGGTTTACTTATGTCTGTAGAATGTATGGTAATTCTAGATGATTTTACGTAAATTCACATAATTGTTATTACATACAGTAATGTATGTTAACTTTTTTTCCAGCTGAGAAAAAATGATGAAGCCTATGACAATAAAATGTATACAGAATGAACTATACTTGAGTATAGCTAAATATAGTCCATGGTGACACCTTCGGGCTAATTATACTCACTTCCTTACTTCATAGAGAAATTCCCAAATGAATATTCTCTTTCTATGTAGACAAAGCTACCAGACATACATATTCATATGATTATGTAGATTTCTGTTTCTAGAATACATAAGATATTTACATAAAATTATGTATTTCTCTATTTGTATATATTTACATAAATTCACTAGTTTAGTAAATTTACGTTTCTGAACTATGTGAATCGATGTAAATTTACGTATATATTCTGCAGACATAAGTAAACCTTAACATTTTTATGTTTCTTCTATGTATATATTTACGTAAATTCTCCAAAATGATAACATAAATTTACGTTGCTACTGCTTTGTCCTTTTTTTAAAGTAAGAAATCTACCTGTGAGCCACGCAGATTTACATCTTGTATTTACTGGGCATCTGCATATATATATAGTCTGCTTTAGAACCAGATCTACAGGTCTCCTAGAGATTCCTAGGTTGAAAAGACTTTTTCTTTAATGCTTTTGTTTTTGACTTGGAGGTCGGGTACTGCAAAAATGGATGGTGTCATGCAATGTTCACAGTCCAGAAAAGGTTTCGGTATTTTCATAATAGTTATTGCAAGCAGGACCTGCCACTTTGCATCAGCCATCAGGTTAGGAATCATTATCTGAAACTGAATCTGCTTAGTCTGTTTCTAGTTCTGCAAAATGTGATACCCAATTTGTTAGTTTTACATCCAATTTGTTCAGTGCTAAAATCATTGGTTTTATGTGATAAACAACATGCTTAACCTGTAACTCTGGTTCTTAACTCGGAGATTCTAAACTGCCTTTAAGCTGATCAACCTTGGTCATTGGCTTACTGTTCATTACCATAGTTTTTTTTATCTGTGCCAAGTTATTTAAGTGAATTCTTTTTCTGAGCTTTTCAATAATTCCAACTATTCTGTATTTCTAATTTTTCTCTGTAAGTTCCTACTTTATATATACATAGTGAGATAAGGGAATAAAGATTTGTATAATATTCTGGTAGGGACTCTTCGATTTTCCATGCATCTTTACATTTTAAGAATGACGAAGTTATAATATTGCTGAAAGGATAATAATTATCTGCTTCCTTACCCTTGATGGTGCAAATGGGAACTGCCGATTTCAATTTAAAAGCCTCATGCCTGTTACACAGATTGATGTCCACACTTTTTTATGACAAAAGAAAGTTTCATATATTATCTTAATATCACAGATTCTCATACCAGGGATGTAGCAGAAGTGAGGAAATCTTTTTTTCAGACATTTGTCAGTTATCATCACTAGTTTACCTGCACAAGTTAGCTATTTCTTGTATAATGGGTTAGGTAAAAATGTTCAAAGCAAAGGCACTGAAGTACAGTGACTTATGTTAGTTACGATTGTGGAACGGTTGCAGGCCCGGTGACTTACGCTAGAGAGAATAAGTTAAGATGAACTAAGGCTTGTTGCAGTAGAATGTGGCACCTGCCTCTGTTCATGCCTCGGTAGTCCCACTACAGTGTCCCGGCAGCTATAAAAGTGCACTCCATGAGGCTTCCTCAATCTCTCCGAGTCCGTTCATAAAGCAACACCTTTATTCGCAATGGTCACAAAAGTTGATACGATACTTGCATGTATACTGACAACACTCATTGCATCTCTTCCCCAATAGCAGCAGCACAGTTTCTAGCTCTACCAGTGCCTCACAGACCTGGCATCATCAAGGGACAGTGAAAGTCAGGGAGTGAGGCAGTGGAAAAAGAAACGCAGTGTTTGGGTGCACAATTGGTTGTGTGAGTCAACACACAGAACGTATGGTCAATTCGCCATTTAGCTGACTCTGGAGCTATGGTTGGGAGATGTACTCAGCTTCCAGAACTGCCTTTGAATGCCGCCTGACCTCTTCAATGAGATACTGGAGTGTATTAAGCTTGCCATCAAAAGAATGGACACCAGGTATCACTCTGCCTTGCCCACTGGTCTGAAATTGTCTCTCACTCTCAGGCATCTGGCTGCTAGCAAGAGGTTTGAGGAATGGTAGAACATTCCATTTGCTGTTGGCGACCTTGACGGTAGACATGTTGCTTAAATTAAACCACAAAACACTGGTTCATTGGTTTACAACTACAATGGATTTTTTAGCATATCAATTCTTGCCTTGGCTGATGCGCAGTATCGCTTCACATAGATTGAAGTTGATGGTATAGGGCAGATGTCTGATTTTCGATGACTTTGAACTAGCTGAAGTGATGGAGGAGGGGACAAAAGGCCTGCCACCTCCATATGTACTCTCTCCAATGATCTCCCTTCTTGTTGCGGGCGTTCTCATCACGCCGAGGATTGCTGCAAGGGCCGAAGGGTTTGTCTCTGTGCTTGGGACAGAATGGAGCAGGAGGTGGTGGCGGCTGACAGGCAATGTTCATCCCTAAGAACCGCTGCTGCACCCACCGCTGGTCCTGGTAGTGCCACATGCCTGGCCTGGAGGTCACCGGCGAGGGCCATTGTGAAAGAGGTGGTTGCCACTGATGTACTGGGTGCTGCTGCTGCTGATACTGCTACTGCTGCTGTTGCTGCATCTCGCTGGATCACGGCTGTGGTCATTGCAAATCAGGATTATCCACTGGGACCATCACTCTTGCCGCTGCGACTGCCGCCAACTCCTGGTTGTTTACTACCTGACACTCGTGTAGTACTGCCATCATATGCCACTCTGCCACATGACAGTTGTGTTCCTGCAGGCTGGTGAGCATACCAGCAATGTACCCAGATAACTCTCTGGTTAAGGAACTATTGACTGAGGCTTGATTGCTTCCCTCATGAATGTCTGGACCTGATCAGCCCTCATTCCCGACAGCATCACGGACAGCGATATGACTATCGTCAGATGTGGCAGTAGACAATGGCGGCCCCGGCACACTAGTACTGGAAGATGCAGCACAACTGGCACTGGCAATTGTAGGTGGTTTGAAGGGAACAACGGTGTGACTTGAAATCATGTTGATGTGTTCCAACAGGAATTGAGACACGTATCAGATCAATTACTCGGTTGCCACCAGCATGTCCGCAACCTGGCCTTACTTTGTCACAATTCTCTGAAGTTTGCCGAACTTTGTACCATGCTGTCATACCATGTCTTCAGCTCTTTTGGTGTCTGACCCATCAACCAAGCCTTTCTTTGTCCAAAGCCAGTCCTTCAGTGAGCAGTCTTTGAAACCGGATAGGCATTTCAGGTACAGTTGTGGATGCTGCTGCTGAGTCTTATTCTTCAGTTGAGATTGTGGTGACGTGGCAGCCAGGTGCCAACACGGCCAGGGAGGAACATCATCAGCTTCGGATGCTTGCTGCGCATCAACAGCAGCAGTAGTCTCTAGTGTATCTGGTGCATCCCATGGATCTGGTACAGGTGGTGCAACTGGTGCCTCAGACTATTGTACATGTGTTTCAGCAGTAGCAGTAGGTCGCTTGTATCTAGGTTTCTTTGGAGGTATTTTGTTGGAGACGGTTTGTAAGAGTTGTGGCGTTCATCCTTCTACTGCTCAAAGTTGAATGAAGGCCTGTCTGCCCACACATCTTATATAAACCCAGTGCAGACCGTAACTCAATGCCAATAAACCACTTTAACTCACCCTACCGGACCTCAAGTTGTGAACATCAAGTGTAAGTCGCCTTACGTCGCTAGGCTTCATTGAACTCCTGTTGCGCCCACTGCCATGGTCATCCTTGACAGGCCATAAGTCGCTGGGCTTCCTGCCACCACAGGCCTCAAGTCACTGCCCTCTGTGATAAGTCCCCGGCAAATCCAGGTGACTTAATGTCACCAAGTGTGGTCTCTAAAGGCCTGTTGAGGTGAGTTGAGGTCCGTAGCGGTGAAATAAGGCAAACCAGGTTCTCATTAGCCACCGGGGGTTGCCGTGGCTGCTGTCCTGGATTTTCTGACAGAACTAAACTTATCATGGCAGCTCACCGACAGCCAGGGTGACGTATGGTTAGCAAGTACGGAGACTTAAGGTGTTCTAGGGCAGACCAAGCAGAGTACAGTAGTGACCCATGGGGCTGCGGGACTGCCTGGGTGTTGGTATAAACCTAGCGTTGAAGGGTTAAGCCAGATTCCGTATAATCTGCATCAATTCTTAAAGCCTGTAATGCACTAGCATAAGCCATGCTACGTTGTACAGCTGCCCTGTAATCATTGTACACCTTGTCAATAAATACAGAAGGCCACGACGCCTGTACATGCGGTTGTCAAAGCATCCTGGTCCACGTGTCACCCAATAGGGGGCGCTATAATGGGTCTTTTGTCGTCGGTAGACCGTAGGCTGTCGTCAATGTTTGGTCAAACAGCTCTGAGCAGCTCCGAGCACTATGTCAGTATGTCCGCATATACAGACACTGCCAGTTGCATTGAGGCACCGAGCTGTGTTTATACAAGGCCACAGCAGTCTCCATGACCGTGTTGACACTGGTCCACTGCGCGGTGACTCAGCACACCCTGCATGGGCTGTGCAAACACAGGATCACAATAAGATCGTAACGACTGAACATCAGATACAAAGTGTGCTATACACTATATTTACTGACTGTGTTGTTTTTTGTGGGCGCATTTGGAACTAATGAGAATTCATTATACACGACAATTATAATATCGTCCATATACATGTCTGATATCTACAAAATGTGAACATAAAATAGTCAAAACAAGGTCTATAGGGCCTACTTTACACAGTGTTGAATTTGTCTGTGGCGAAATTATCGGGAAGTGGTGCCAAAAAGTACCCAAAATCTCGAGGGTGCCCAAAATCACAAAAGTGCCAACTTTATAACTATTTTCTGTTACAGATTTCTGGGAAACCAGTTTAAAAATTATTCAACTAATTTATCTGGAGGGATAATTCCGCAACTGGAAACAACAATTGGCAGATCTTTGTTTCGACTCAGGCAGGCAAAGTTAGATAAAGATATAAAAATGTATACATGTATATATATATATATTATCATATAACTGTTATTATATAAATATAAATTATCAACCAATACCTATCACGGGTTTATTCACTACAGTTTATCACTTGTTGTTTGGCGTCACAAATACTTTCCAGGTTACCCGGTTACCTGATGCGGTAACCGGAGGTTTCTTGGTGACACTTTTATGGTTTAAACAACATTCCGCTCTTAACTGCTCATCCGAGCAGTCCATTTTTAATCCCGGAGAGGTTAGAAGACCTTAAGCATGGGTCGATCGAGAAAGAAGGCGCCTTCTAAGAAGGCTAATGATGTTATCATAAAATTGTTTGTCTCCAGCCCTTAATGCTACATTCTACAAAAGTAGAAGTGCCTCACGAACGAGCGTTTAAACAAAATAAAATCTCTGCGGTCCTCCATCATTTCAACCACTTTAAGATAGCTGTGGATGGAATTAATCATAAAGTGTTGCTATATTGTTTAATATGACGATGAGAAGATTGGTACAAATATTGTTGTTTACACTTGACGAATTATATTCATGAATCTCTAATAATCCTGAAGTGTTGGTAAAATAGAGAATCGTATCCAATAATTGTCTAGTGCAAACACCGGCTTAGGCGGGCAATCAGTTTAATGCAGCTCAGTGGTGACTACCAGCATCGCATCATGATGGTAGCGGAATTGATACAATGATTCGGCAATGTATACACGGCCAAGCGATACGTTGTCACACGATCCTGAGTCCACAGAAATCCGAGGCTGAGTACACACACAAAGGCAATCGATTTGCCTCGGAATCCTGTGTATACACTTTATGTCTGCGTATGCAACAAAGCCATCGACTAGTTTAATGCAGGTAGATAGATTCCACAAGGGAGGGCAAAAAGGGAATTCGTCGATGTAAATATTGTCTATTAAAATTTTATAGTGAAACCTCACAAACATGGCAAACACCAGAACATATATTGAAAGTGATAGGGTCTTTTTACTTGCCGAGAAAATGATCGGCGAATTTTAGGCACCACTCCTCATGATATGCAAAAGAATGGTAGTGCAAATGAAGAGATCCGCACATAAATCGTTTTTTTTTCAATATCATTCTCTTCCACTTACCGACCAACTTCTATCACACTCAGTTAATGCACAGACAAATTGAAGAACTTCAGTGCGGACGACATAAAGAGACTTTGCACTATTGAATTCAATTTGTTGTTGAGGAAATCCGTCGGCAGGTAGGATGTTTTTGTCTAAAGGTACATAATAGGACAAACATCTACGAAATACACAAGAATTGCAGAATTAACCCATTGGAAGAACGGCGAGAAGCGCACATACTTAACCAAGCTTACAAAAGGAGTAGTAATGAAATGTACTGTAATAACCAAATTACACGACATACTAGAGTAAACAAAGCACCATTACTACTATAATTACCATTCTAGGAATAACCTTGGACATCCTAGAAAATGGCCACTGAAGAAAGGAGAAACAGGGAGAAAGTTTCAGCAGTAATAACCTTTTCCAACGGTGACGGAAACCCGTTCTTTTCACCCTGTATGAAAGTCGGTCGGTGGTGCTCCTTGATAAAATACTCCCGACAATTATCGTTGTCGGTGAAGGCAGGGCCCTGTTCTTCTCCAGAAATGGAAGTGGTTGCCAACCGATTAATGGGTTCAAATTTCATTCCCTCCACATTTTGTAGGTGGTCCTGCAGTGTTGGAGATAAATATCGTTTCCCCTGTTCGTTCTTTTTTCTTTTTTTTTTGTTCAGAATACTTTTATTGGAGCATAAATTTTTACAATTTCCGAACATCGCTTTCCAAATAGAGGTCATTCCAGTAAAAGTAAAACCATAGATACCTTCTCAGCTACAGCTTATAGCTTGCGCTGGTTTTCAGGAGGTATCCGAACATAGCATTATACAGTAATGTGTCAGTGTGATATACCTATATTTCTCTCGAGCACCTGACTAGTAGTTTAAGTCAACTTTTAGGAAAACCATACCATTTAGTTACCACACCTTTCTTAGTCCAAACATATTTGGATATATCAGTTGGATAACATCACTTTTGGATAACATAAACAACTATTTTGGGATTGATTCAAGAAGAAGTGTTTTAGAAAGTCTTTTAAATTCAGTATAGATTTCAATGTTTCTAACCGTTGGAGGTAGGGAATTCCAAAAGGTAGCACCATAATATTCAATACTATTGATATACTTTTGCATGTTTGGTTGTAGCATTTTAAGGACAGGGGCCATATAAAGCCTAGTATTTCCTCTTCTGGAATCAATGTATTTTTCGTTTTGGGATCTGAGGAACACAAAGTTTCGTAAATGTGCTTTCCTACGTTCAGACAAATAAGGAGTATTTGCCCGTCTGTGTATCTCTGCTTCCACTTGCCGATATATTCCTCACAATGGTACATAATCAATCGGTTGTCTGAAATTCTATAACCAGTGTCAATAACCGTCAAACGTCACTATAGACTGCCAAGAGATGGTATGAATTTCTTTCTATGAACCTTGTCCAAGGATCTCGTGGATAACGCTTAGATGCGAATAGATGAAAGTCATATTATCCATTTCCAAAGCGTACTTCCAGTATCGAAGGACTTTGTGTGTCCGATGACATTAAAAAGACCGTCTGCATCCAACTGCGGCGTTTCCACTTGTCAACAAAAAGGCTACCGATTATACGCACCCTATATAAAAGGCAGTCGGTGGTACTCCTTGAGAAATGATTGGTGTACATAATTTTTTCTTTTCTAAAAATGAAATGGAGTTAGTCACCAACTAAGTTTTGACGCCCAGGTTCATTTCATCGGTAGTACAAAAAATCAGTCGATGGTGCCATATTTCGTAATTTTGGAGATTAATCATTGACCCCTTTTGTTTCCAACCGACGGTTATTGGACCAAACGTTTCCATAATCAGCTGAGCGAACTAAAGGTGGAATTCAATTTACACGAATTTAGCGACGAGGTTACCGTGTGTGGCGCTCAAACAAGTGAACATGTCCTATATTTTAAATTCTAACTTAAATGCCATAATTGGTGGTCATAATCAGCCGACGGTGCTGAATGCCATGTTCGGTGGTCATAATCGGTTGGCGGTGTTAAATGCTATACTCGGTGATGATAATCGGCCACGTTATGCATCAAGGTGTTTCTGATTCAAGAGGGGACTACAATCCATCTCTTTATTCCTTAACAGACACGGGACAAGGCCTGCAATGCCGAACCCCGAGGCGGCTCTCTCAGCAAACAAGTAGACGTGGAAGACTATTGATAGAGCCGGCAGAGATGAAAGACCCAATTTGTCTTGTGGGGGCGACCCTCTACTGTGAATGACCCCGTCTTTATTGCCTCTACCCACATCAGGAAGCAGTACTCAAGGCCATTATCATAACTCATAGTTCCAACATCTATTTGAGATTCTTTTAAGATCAGTGCCACTAGAAAGAAGATTGAGCTTTTAAAGCCTTGCTGGGATAGGAAGCACAAGTTGTGTTTTTTACTTTCAAAATGGTTAGGGAAATTTTAGGAACCAATCGTTATAACTATATGCCAATCAGGTGAGGTAGGTTCGAGCGCTAAATATCTTGAGATTTTGAATATGTTTGCTCTGTTTGCACTTGCTGATCAATTTCTAATAGTACCTCCGACCCTATTCATTGCTAAGGCAAGGGCGGCGATTGGGGTTGAGATGGCAGGGGACCGGAGCGGGCGGCGGCGGGGGAGCCAGGGGCTGGGCGGCCAGGCGGCCGGCCACTGGACGTCTGAGTAAACCTTTTAAATTTTTTTATCTATACATATTTATATGCCAAAGTTTATGGAAAGAATACAACAACTCAAGGTATTCTAATATAAATATAGTAACGCCACCTTCTGGTATCGGACGTACAACGCCGTACTGGTGGCTACACCACATACAGGTGGGTACAACTCACCTAGCATCGGTCCCATTTACCTGTAGTTTTTTTACCGGTAAACATACACTAGCTTCAGCTATTCAGAATGCGCTCTTTGTGGTTTGCATTTCTGGTGTTTGTGGTGTGTGGCGTATGCCAATTCAAGTACGATGGGCGTACAACGAAGAGTTGCCCACAATGTCCGGGAGCAGCTCAGAGACTTGAAGACTTAAACCGGAGTTTTAAAGAATTGTCTGAAAGCCCGGACACCTTGTTGGACCGTGAAGAAGTAGGCGCAACCGGTGGCGGTAGCTCAGCGGAGCAACTGGCCGGGGCGACGCCGAGGCTATTGACTTGTTACGGGAAGAAAATCGAGGATATCACCTGGAAGTGGAGTCTTTACGGTCAGAAATATCGAATTTAACAAAAATGATTGCGGAAATTCGATTGATGATGGTAAAACAAGATATCGCGCATAATATATTTCTCCTTATATACGCTTTGCCGTATACAAGGAAAACCATATATCAAGAAAGAAACTGATGAGTGTTTGGTCTGTGTCCTCGTTCGCCATCGAGTTTGGAGTGCGCAGTAATATGAACGAGGCGATAGCCGAGTGAATATTCTGAAGCACTCCAAACGAAATGGTGAACAGGGACTCAGACCAAGCACGAATATGTTTCTGATTTTATTTTGTCAATATGCATTATATACACACGTTTATGGGATGGTATATATATATGAAATATCGGATTTTTTCACGCAGTGTTGAGGAACAAAAGTATCTTTCAAAGAGAGTGCCTGATCAAATCTAAGTTGGTCATAAGTTATCATAAATACTGTGCGAATACCACCATTTTGTATGGGGCGCCGTTCCGGACAAACCCATTTCGGCAATATTTTTATCATACGGTATATCTTTCGTTTTACGGAATGTATTTCGTCCACGAAATACACCACAAAACCTATATTTCATACCCAATGCTTTTCACCTAATATTGTAAGAAATATTTTATTTCCACGAAAAAAATGATGTCCTGAAATGATAATTTTGTTAACGAAAATTCACGAAATTACTTTCATCATTCACAAAATAAATGTAATTCACAAAAAAAATTGTGATTTACAAAAGTTATTTCGTCCACTTCCTTCTCCCTACTCCACGGGGCGACACTGTGCCGGTGCCGGCGCGATACTTATCCCAAATTAAATGCCTGTGACCTTCCGTTATATACTTATTAAGAATACCTTATCCATTCAATAATAAAAGGAATCCCTCTCATACATATAGAAATATCAAATTAAAAGTACACGGCTTATCGGGCAATATGTTAGTTACGAATGAACCCCCCAGCACCAGTCAGTATGGTGAGTGACTTTGTGCATAGGTATATAATTATAGATGGTTCTGATACTGAAAGAGGTGACAGTTCAACTCTCTTCTGTGACTGACTGTGATGTAGTGTCTACAGGCTTAGGAAATACTAGCATTTACCAATAATGACATGAAACCAGCTGTGGACGGAAAAATTTATTGAAATTGTTCAAATGTGAAAAATGTATATAGAGAATATACAATGGTATACAGAGTTAATAGTAAAGTATACAACGGTATACAATGGTAGTAATAGTTCATAGAAGATAATAAGTGCTATGAAGAAGTAGTCCATAAACCCCTATAATTGTGGGGTAGGTGGGAAGTAAAAAGGTTGTTTGAATGTTCAAACACGGGAGCGAAATGTCATGTGATCTGACATCACGGGAGATACGTTTAATAGTCCGAGTGCCCGTTGAATGTCTCTGGAAGTGCTCCCGTGCTTAATCTGACAGCTGATTCTGTCATTATACTTCACATGTTCGTGATAATGACACGAAACCAGCTGTGGACCGAAAAATTCATTGAAATATTTCAAATGTGAAAAATGTATATAGAGAGTATACAATGTTATACAGAGTTAATAGTAAAGTATACAACGGTATACAATGGTAGTAATAGTTCATAGAAGGCAAACGTCGAAGACAGAAACTATTATTTGAGGTAAATGTCCAAAGAGGGCCTCAAAACCAGGTGCCAAGTTTATGGATGTCTGAGAGGGGGCGCCCCTCCTGGACGAGATGCTGAGCCCCCCCCCCCCCCCCCCCCCCATGATGGCCAGAGAAGAGACCGGAGAAATAGTCTTAGACGATTGTATGGTGATGAAAATGACCCTGTCGACGACTTGAGCATCCCCTCGTGACACGTAAGGAGGGGAACGAGCGGGGCGAGACATATCCACAAAGAGATTTGAAGCCCTCCTTAGAGAATAGAAAGCCATCAAGGCAGCTGCCTTTACCACCAGACCGCATGACAGGTGAGCGGACTGGCGACAATTGGCATGAAGCATATCCAACGTGACCGGGGGGGGGGCCTGTCGAACCAGGTGACCAGACGACAATCATGACCCCTTGAGTACTGCTGCCACCTGAGGAGACGAGAAAGACGAGTAGTCGCCGCCGTGATCATTTATCCAGTGTCGTGCTCCAGATATGTAGTTTTTTATCGCTGCCGGCGACTTTGGACATATAAACTCGCCTCCAGGGTTGAAGGCCGGGCGACTGAGATCCTGTGGGCGACGGCGAACCGTAAGTACTTGAGCGCTTGTCAAGACCTATTCTTCGTTGTTGAGACCGCGGAAGCGGCCCTGAATGAAACCATCATGTGTGCTTGTAGATCACGGTCTGCATCTGTAATCAACCATAATTGGATAAGATGTCAGTCAATTCCGTGCATGTGATAGTTACACGTGAGGACCCAGAACTGCCTGTCACAACAATGTCCGCGGCCACCTCGTATTCCCCAAGGGCAGCAGCTAACCATATCCTCCTGGTGCAGGCTGCCATGAACCTGTCTTTGATCAAACCTTGGTGGAGTGGGGTGAATACTGCTGCGTGAGAGGCCGATACCAAGACCAAAGGGACGTTTTCAAGACACTTCACACATGCTATGACCATTGCCAGAGCGGCTAGCTTGTAAAAAAAAGTCCTGAGGTGAAAAGGTAGGATGGGCTATGCCCACTCTTTGTTGACGTCGCGAAATGTGACGCAGCCGCTCCGAATCGATACATTTATATGGAACGTCACCACAAGCAACGTTGTCGCGACCACCTGACGGCTGTTGGAATAAGTCGCACACTCACAGAACCATCGTATGTCCGCCCTAGACCATTGACCAAGAGTGACAACACCCTGAGAGCTGCGAACAATCTTGCCATAAACCTTTTCGCATGCCGGACACAACTGGGCACGTGAATCAACCTGCCCAGCAGAGACTGCATATGTCGAACCACCAGACACCAGACACCAGACACGTGGTACACTCTTCAAGCACTGCATCCAGTTTCTCCCGTGGTATGGATACCACCATAGCGACCGTGTCAACTGTGAATCCCAACCACGTGATGCGCTGTCTTGGCGCTTCACATTTTTCCCGTGCCAGGCTTAAACCTAACTTCTCAGTCAGGTCCCAAAAAGCGTGGTAGGCTCGCAAGGCATGTCCTCTGATTTCCCTATGCCTGCAAAAGCGTTCAGATAGGCATGCCAACATGTAAACCATGGGGTTGGAAGTGCATTGGCATGCCACTGAAGATGTCCGGCATCCAAACGGAGGGCACCGTTCCACGTAGAAATATCAATTAATGCTAAAGCACAGAAAGGGGGTGTCGCCCGGATCAATATGAAGTAGACAATAGGCCTTGCTCAAATCCGCCTGAGTAACACTCAGGGCCTAAATTTTCAACTACCGCCAAGAGGTCGCCTACCGTAGGCAAGGTGTAGGCCGAGCCCTAGCCGAGGTACATACTGCCAGGTATGCCATCATTCATGGCGCCACCCTCGGATAATGATAGATCCAAGATAACTCTCTGCTCTAGAGATTCCTTCTTAGGCATCATTAGTAATGGCAAAAGCTGTGTGGCCGCCCCAAACGGCAAGTCCACGAAAGGGCCCAAGAGTCCTCCTAAGCCTAGTTCTTTGTCGGTGAAATGTCCAATATCATTGGGGAAATTCCTAGCCGATGCATGATTCACATAAGTGGGAATGGGCCACTGGTCGCCTACAAAGCCTATAGGCCATCCAAATTCTAGAAAGTCGCATAAATCCACATCGTGATAAGAGCCTAAACGAGACCTCCACTCATCCACGAGGAGGTCGGATGACACCAGAATTTGTGTTGCCTGAAAATTGTAGACTCCCACACTAAAAATCCGATGATAATTATCTGCCGTCCTTGGATAACACTCCTTAAACTCCAAGGAGGGATAAGGGCGGAAAGGGAATCTGACCATGCACACTTCAACGTGAGACACATGGTTGGACAGGGAGTTGTCTGCCTCCCCGTCCTGGTCGAGCCAAGCGCTCATTAAAACATCAACACACTCCACTGTATTACACTCCGTGTGTAGCTCCATTAGTAGGACTGTAGGCAGGCACTGCAACTGCCCTTGCTCCAAAGGGTCGAGGACCTGTAGTCTGTGCCGCCGCTGCGTTTTCATGACGAACCTTGATTCGACAATCCCGGAAGGCGTGTGGGTGCTGGAGATTCAACACCTCAAAGCAAAAGTCACAGAAATGATCTACCATTCCCATTCACGTGAGGGGCCTGTAGCGTGCATCCCTTCGCAGAGTTAAAAGCCGTGCACGGGGCATGGTTGACGTTTGATTGACGGGCTTCAGCCTTATGCCTGCCCGCTCCTTGTGAGTCGTTGTCACGTGTAAGCCTGCCGCTCTCAGCGCGAGACATAGTGGGCCATAGGTGTTGTATCTCGCTGGTGGACTCCCAACCTCTCAAAAAACATCCTTCTGTGAGGCGAGAAAACACTTCCTCGCTCCACCATTGCACCTGAGCGAAGTCATAGTCCAACGAGTCCTCTATTACTTTTCGAAGGTGGTTCATGAGGGGGCGTTTACACATCTGAGGGGTGTTAGGATCATCTGACATTCTGAGTAAACCCCATAGATATTCTTGGATATTTAAAACCCCAGGTTTGCTCTTTCCCTTTTTGTTCCATGGAAAACGTAGTGTGCCGGGTGAGTCGCCTTACCCGCGTGAGGCCGTAGAACATGAGACATGCTTTGAAGTATCTGTTGGATCTGTATGTCCAAATCCTCGTCGTGGTAAGCCACACCCAGTGCGCGCCCGTCGCGAGGAATCCAAGGATGTGATGCCTGATTGGATGGTGACCCTGCACTTTCCGACTCGAGCGCCAAACTAGCACCCCTAGACGTTTGTTGGACCCTGGTAGCAATGGCGGACTCCGTATTCGCTGCAGCAGGAACTGTAAATCCTGTCCCCAAAATGAGAGGATCGCTTGTTCCCTCACTGTCTGTGTCGTGCCTGAGTGTGGACTGAGGATGCACAATAGTTTTGCAAGCCTCCACCAGGCCAGCTTCGCTCCCACGAGCTGGCCTGGCCGCGACAGACAATATGGCCTCTCTGAGGCTCTCTAGTTGGCCTTGGAAAAGATCCATTCTCTTCTCTCCATGAGCCGCCCTCCCCTCCGTCAGAGTGGAATTTTTCACCTCTCTTTTGGACACCGCCTTTGAACCTTTCTTGGGCGGCATTTTCAAGTCGTTCCAAGTCCTAAAAACGTAATCTGGGCGGAATAACGAGAGGGTAGATAAAAAGGTTGTTTGATCATGGGGCTTTGCTTGAAGTCGAGCTCTTTTCCCACCACGTAGCGACCACGGAATAGAGAGAAGCGGGAAGCGGGCCGCGGACGACGCCACGGCCTCATTAACATACCCGTTGCGGCGTTCTGATTGGTCGGCGCGTCACGTGATCGTCATGTGACCCGTGTTGTCGTTTGTACGGCCGGCTACGTTCAATGTTCGCACATCGCCCGTTCGTGTCGGCTTCACTTGGGGGTTACTACGTGTATTGCCACGCATTTCCTGTGGAGTTTTTCGATCTGAACAACTCTAAACATGGGGTTTGTGCAAACCCCACTGCCAAGTTCGTTCAGAACATGGAGGAAACCCAAGGTGAGTGTGATTCTTCTTGCCTTGCTGGGTGTTGCCAGCCCAGTGTTGTGTTTGACTTGAAAGTCTCACTGTTACGTCACGTCACTGTATGCCATATCTTGTTGAAGCTTCGTCAACCCGATACATAACACCGCGTGTTCACACGGTGTGGTAGGGGCGTTGCTATCTCTTGTTGAACCAGTCAACCCGAGTAGCTCGTCTGATGCTTTCGCCTCAGAAATACGCCGTAGCGAGTGCGATTACACTCAGTATTCTCTCGTGGTTTTGACTGTTAGCCAGTCTCATCAGGCTAAATGTAGTAGGTATTGTGAGTTTGTTGGTTGTAGTGGCTCGGTACTTCATTCTTGCTTGAGTTTCTTCTTATACAGTTCAGGTGTTCCCTTATTCTTTCCTTGATTTTTCGCTTGGTCTGTCCCACATACTGCATCTGGCATGTCTTGCACTCTATGCAGTATATCATGTTGGAGCTGTTGCACTTAGCGTTCCATTTGGTGACATGTTTTCTTCCTGTTGCTTTTGATTGTATCTCTCCACCCATGTTGATGAGATTGCAATACTTGCAGTTTAGTTTGCTACATCTGTTGTTGGTCTTCTCTTGTCTTGTCTCTTCTGATTGGCTGTTTTCTGGTTGTTTCCTTTTTTGCTTGTCCTCCGGGTTGTAGTCTGTCCTTGCTCTGACCAAAAAATCCTTGATGTTTTTTGGTTGTTTGTAACCTTTGATGACCTTCTTTTTGTGTAGAGTCTTGGTGGTAGTCGATCTTGCTAGTAGGTCCCAATTTTTGTTGATGATGTCACCCACTGCGTTGTCGCTGGAGTTGTAGGTAGTAACAAGTATTACCTTGTTGTCTTCTTTGGTCTCTTTTGGTTTCACTTTGTCAAGCAGGGTTTGTCATTCCAGTTGGTCTACTTGTCTTTTGCACTCCTTGATAAGTTCTTCCGGGTATCCTTTCTCAATGAAATCCTGGGTCTTTGTGTGGCAGTGAGTCTCGTAGTCTTCGTCTTTCTTGCAGATGCGTCGTAGTCTTAGAAATTGAGGGTACCGTAGACTTTGTTTCGTTGCAGGTGGATGAGCTGAGTCGTATCGTAGGTAGGTGTTGGCATCCGTTGGTTTTGTGTAGAGGTCCGTGTAAATGAGTCCCGTTCGCTTGTTGAGTTTGACTTGTGTATCTAGGAAAGGTATCGTCGTCGTTGAATGTTCCGCCGTGAATTTGATCATTGGATGTGAGTTGTTGAGTTCATCTAGCCAGGTATTGAAAGCTTCCTCACCATGTTCCCAAAAGAGAAAGATGTCGTCGATGTATCTCAGCCAAATCTTTGGGACCTTGTTTCCAATAGCGAGAAATTTCTTTTCCAAGTCTTCCATAAAAAGATTGGCGTATGATGGGGCTAGTCGGGTGCCCATTGCCGTGCTGCTGAATTGTTTGTAGTGTGTCCTGTTGAACTGGATGTTGTTATTCTTCAGTACTATTTCTAACAGGTTGACTATCGAGTCGTTGCTTGGGTTCAGTCGTTTGCTTCGGGTTTGGTCCAATTTCCTCCTTATCGCGTCGATACCATCGTCGTTGGGTATGTTTGTGTAGAGGGAGCTGACGTCTAATGTTGCCATTATGGTATTTTCCTTTAGCGCTCCTAGATTACCCAGTTTGTTGATGAAGACGTTGGTGTCTTTGACGTACAAGTCAATCTTTGAAAAAAAAATTCCGAACCACAGATTGCCGTCAGGTGATCCAACGGAATGAAAAAGTTACGCAAAAAAGTAGATAAAAAGGTTGTTTGAATGTTCAAACACGGGAGCAAAATGTCATGTGATCTGACATCACGGAAGATATGTTTAATAGTCCGAGTGCCCATTAGATGCTTGGATGCGCTCCCGCGCTTAATCTGACAGCTGATTCTGCCATTATACTTCACATGGTCGTGATAATGAATCTACATTATCATAACCGTTGTTGTCAATAAAAGCTTTCCATGTCTTTTGAGCAAGGGGGGTTGAGCAAATATCAAATAGTCCACAGTTCACAGTTCACAGATCATACAGTTTTGGGTTTGAAGTAAGTCCAAGAGTGAGTATTTATCATGAATTGTTATATATTTATTATTCCATACACTTCACCGTTCTGCAGTAAGACACGTTAAGTGCAATTCTTTTCCATAATCTAATTAGGTTTCGGTGAAACAATGACTGTAAAGTTATGCTTTGAAAGGTTAGGGTTTTTTCCAAGAAGAGGTGACAAAGTTTTCCCGCTCGTTGAACGATTCTGTTAAGACAAGAGTAAAAGGAAACAAGTCATTCAGAATTAATCTCTGTATCCATTTCAGGCGCGAGACCTGGCATACAATATTCAGTAACTTTAGGCCTCCTCTTTTAATGGTCTGACTTAGCATTTTATAACTGATTTTATTTACGTTACTGTTCCATATGAATATGTTAATCATTGCACGGAATTCCTCAAATACATTGGCTGAAGTGAAGGATGTAGATATTGGAGATAGAATTATTGGAACATATTTCATTGGTTCATTATTGCAACCGAGACCATTGTATCTGGTTTTAACTGCTGCCCACCACGACAGGACCGCTAACACGAAACGTGACCACCACCACTGTCACCGAACTGCTGACGTGCCTGTTCCCTATTCACAGGTCGCACTTGGCAACTAATTTACCCTTTTCTGTCTCCAATTTCCGCTCACTGCTTTGCTCACCTCCACTCCCTCACTAGACCCGGTCCAGTTATAGGATGGTAAGATGGGCATATGGCCAGGGGTGACATTTTAAAAGAAGGAACAATGAAAGTTGAACATATTGTGGTGTTTGTGTTCTTAATATTTAAAGGGTCGTTCTTTTTGGAAGTCAATCCTACAAGACGACTAGGATAGATCTTCATATATGCATTTGCTCCTGTTTTTAAATGTATGTCAAAATTAGTATGTGTTTCGGAACATACATACCACATTCATAGATACTAATTCCACTTTTGGATTGATCGACAAAAGAAGTTGTCCTCATTACAATCGGCCAAGCCCCGCACCCATTGCTAGTGATACCCAGGATAGACCTACCGATACACTACGATCAAAACTGGCAATAAACGTGGTGTCTCGGGAGGTTCCTGAAAATTTTAATCGTAGCCTATCGATGTGTATCATAGTGTGTAGTGTCTTTGGTGATCCAAATAAAAGGTGACTACAGTTACGACTAGGCTAACGATTCAATCAGTGTATCAATGCAGATCTCAGGTAGAATTTTGATATCGAGACGTTCTATAGAAATATTGCATGGATATTTAAACAAATATAACATTATTTTTCGGACCCTGGAACGATCAAATTGAAAAAATTACAACTGTGACTGCATCGTAATTCTGATCTGAGACCATTATATTCAATCGAATGAAGCTATGTTTTCAGTAACGATTTGACTTTAGGTGTCTTACATGTTGGATCTTAACGGGAGGTCTAAGATTCACGTTTTGAATCATGGCGTGTCGGGAGCCAATCGTGACGTATCGGTGTGCTTCGCAGAGTCAATCATAGAAGTGTGGTACACTGCTTCGATTTCGTCTGATCTTCCGATGAGATTTATAATTTCAATCAGATAGTCAATCGTAAGGCCTATCGTCGTGTATCGGGAGCACAGTGGATGCATTGCTTAACAAAATACAAGGAGATCTTTCCCAGTATCGCCCGTTGAAATCGCAATCGTAGTCGCTGATCCTGTATAGCTCTTTATTTCAAAAGACTTACCCATTTTCACTGCCTAATTTATGATCCCGATAAACGAATTTTCGTATTGGGGACCCTTCCCCCCCCCCCCGCCCATCTCCCACCCCATCGTTCTTCCATAGCCATTACATCCAGCATGCCACATACGCACACAACTATCGAACCGGATATTACAAGGCGTTCCCAGCCTGACCGGGTACCATGGTAACGACAACTATGGCAGTCGTCCGGCGTGGGGATGGTTACCGGAAGCTGGCAGCGCTCTCCAAGAATAGGCGAAATCTCATATCAGAGATAGGGGCAGACGGAGAGGTAGAAATGAGAGAGAGGGAGTCAGAAATATAATTTTAGAGAAGGACTTTATTATGGAGAGGATGGAAAATAGACCGTAAAAGAGAAAAGGGAGAGAGTGAGAAAATGTGAAAGCTGAGAAGGAAGAAAGGGAAGATTGAGAGAGAACTGTTAGAAGAGAGAATCAAAAGGAAAGTGAATAAGACGGCAAGGATCTGTTTGGAGATTATCAAAAAAGATAGGTATATAGAATAATAAATTGTCATTTGCGCAGTAATTTATTCTGTGAAATTACATCGTTATCAATATCGTACAAGAATGCTATAGCGTGTGTGTCCCCTATTTGACCTATGCTTACATCAATATATTATCTGAAGATATATTTCAATTTAAAAAAGCACTGTGAAACTGCGATATCATTGTCGTGCTTACTAGGTACCATTTGTCCTTATAATATATATATATATATAAACCGTGTACGTTCCAGAATGGGAGGGGAATGAGTATGATCATACGGGACTCTAGGTAAGACGTTAGTCCATACACCGATTAGAAAATCATTAGCAAAAGTTGCACCAAAACCTGAAAAAAACGAATCTGTTTGTACTTTTACCAAACCATGATGTTTAGGAATTAACAAGTGTTTACTACCATTAAAAATTTTTAAAAAACCTTTCCACCATTGCAAGTCCAATCTTAACCAATCTGGAATCTTGCAATGAACCAGTCTGTCTTTCATAAACGTGACGAAATTAATCACCCGCCTAGAAAAAGTTCTGCCACCCTTTACCACTGTGCTAGCATGAGCTAAATAGCCTGCTAACACAGCCATTTCATGATAAGACGCTGTGTCTTTAAACAGGTATACATCAATTAAATTTCTCAACTTAATTCACTTTTCCATAGGTAAACGAACCTGCATATCTACACTAGACAATTCAATTCCTAAAAATGTGATTTCTTGTGTAGGACTTACCACCTTGGGCCATGCTATACCGAATCCCAAAGACCTCAGGAAATTGATCAAAATCCTGAGTTTTTCTTGACACTCTATAAACGTGTTACCGATTATCAAAAAATCGTCAAGATAACCAAAAACTCTATCTACCCCTCGACGTTCCATTAATCTCACAATGAACTCGGTCAATTGGGTAAAAATATAAGGAGCACATTTGAGACCGAATACCAATCGGTTTGACTCAAAATACAAAGTTTTACCATCATTTGATTCCCATTGAAATCCCTGAAAACGCCGATGGTCAGGATTAACCGGAATACTACGATACGCGTCTTGAATGTCGAGAACTGCAAAATAACAACCTTTAGAAATGTTATTCATAACAGTATCCATGTGAAGATACTTGAATTTTGAACAAACTTCGTCCATAAAATTATTAATACTATCGTCCAGCGGCCTCTTACAATCTGTAATAGGTCTAAGTTTACCAGACGATTTTTTCACTGCTCCCAGCGAGTGAATACACTGGGGGGGATCTGAAACAATAGTAATTTTGTCTTCAATTAATTCTTGAGCAATGGTATCGTTCATTTGATTACGGAATTCACTAGAATAAATACTATTGTAATTATAAGAAAAATAGGAACCTTCGAAAGTTGAATCTACAATGGAAAAACCATCTCTGGTTCCCAGAAATATATAGTCTGCATTAATATCAAAAGTTTTTGAGTAACATTCATCATAAAAACAACAAATATTCAATTGGTTTCTTTTACCTGCAATAAAATGATTATTATCGCATCTCTCACCACAAGGGCGAACGAAGGGTCTAGACGTATCTACCCCAGGATCATTCTCTCTATCTAAAGCTGCAGTTCCCAATGAAGAAACAATATGTGTCGTTGTTTCATCCAATCCAGTCGTGCCGGCATCCAAAACAGTACCATTAGACAAATTAACCAAGTTTTCATGAGAAGAAAAATCTATCTGATCCTGTACGGCAGCAGGAAAAACCTCTGCGCAGGAAACAAGCGGCGGTCCACGCGAAGATAAGTCATCGCCCACCATCGAATTAGAATCAATACAAGCCGTGCTAACGTTATTTCCGTACACATCGAGATAATTATATTTCCCCTTATTTGCAATTCGTTCAGGGGAAAAAACCTTATCCTATTTAGGATCTATTTTGTCATTTGATTTATCCTTTGAGCCTTTTTTGCACGACTGGACCGGATGACCCAGGCCACAATAAGAACACTCATGTCGATAAAGACAGTTAGGGAAAATACAACCCTTGGAAGTATTAAACTTCCAGCAAATCCCCTTGTTCTTACCTTCTTGACGCTTAGTGGTTGATTTCTTTTCAACCTTGTCTTGGAATTCTTTTAACTTTTTCGAAAGATTGACGAAAGCGAAAGTTGTTTCATAATTAAGGAACTTTTCTGTTAAAAAGGAGTCACCATAGCCGAAACCTTCCATGCCCAAACTGTCTGCTTTTTCTCGCATTGCCAAATCATACTCAACGAGGGACTTCCCTGTATGTGTTGGCTTGCGGTCAATTAGATACGAAATATGATCCGCTAAACCTTCCGTATTTAAACCTTGTGAAGACAAAGTTCTCAATAACCCCATATTTGCGCTGAGGATTTGGTCGAAAGTCGGATTATCGCAACTGGGAGGTAGAAAAGGAGTAAGTGAAAAGAATTTTGACTTACATTTTACTTTCTCTGTACAGGCATGAGTGCCTGTGCAATTTGGTGCATTTCTTTGCACGTGCGGTGGAAGAAATATTCTTGCATTAGGATAAACAGGTCTTAAACTAGGGTTGGTTTGTAACCCCCGAGTTAATGAAGCTTGACCGACAATTTCATGGGTGAATGCGCTTGGCATTGCACTATCGCCACCACGTGGCACCCCTTCACACTGGCCGGCACCTTCCCCGGTACTATTTCTCAACTCAAAGTCTCAAAAACTGGAACATAAAACCTGTATATCAGACTTAATAGAGGAGACCTCCTTCTTTAGTTTGCTATGCTCTAACAAAAGGTTACTCACCCAAGGAGGCTTTTGCCACGGGGATCCGCCACCGCTTTCTGCCCGGTCTCCAACCGCTCCCAATTCCTCCTCTGTGCTTTGCCCTGACGTCTGTAACTCTTTGAATTTGCAGGTTGGACAGCCTTCTCTATGTGAACGACCATCGTAGTCCAAACCACAAGTGTCACACTTGCGCATGGTAACCAAAAGGTATACCAAAAACGGACAAAAGTCAATGAAAAGTCGACCAAAGTCGAGAAAAAAATCTGAAGCGTGGAGGGTAGGCGGTGACGGATCCCTGTTGAGTGAGGTCGATCCCTGGTCCTGCCCGTCCTTTTATGGTCTGGTATCAATGCCCTCTGGTGTCAGGTCTCGGAGTTGTTGGTCCCTGGTCCATGAGCGTCGGGGTCTCCTGGTGAGATTTTACTGGACTACTGTTTTATTTGTCCATAAAGTCTAGGCTTTATGATCCACATATATATATATATATATATATATATATATATATATATATATATATATATATATATATATATAAACTAGTTGTTGTTGTAACGGAAATTAATAGATAATATAATTATAACATGAATGAAATAGTAACATAAGAATATGAATAATACATGAAGATAACCAAAATTTGTTAGAGAAGTGGCGGTATAAGGTGATGCTACTAACACTGTGCGTGACCGGAGGTGGCGCTTGTAGCGCTAATTAGTTCCGTGGAGTCCGTTTGGTGGCGCCACTGTTTATAGTTAGATATAGTTGGCTGTATCTTAACAATATATATATATATATATATATATATATATATATATATATATGTATGTATATATATATAAAAGAACCCAAGGAATCTTATTAGGATATAGGCCGCCACACACTAGAGGGAGCCCGTGTAGGGGACCAGGGCAGATGAGGACCCTTATCGGACATTACTCGTAGCGTATAATAATAGGATAATATAATGTTACATACGAAGTATAGATATGGAGAATACATATATATATAGACAAATACAAGACTGTGCGGTTTGGGTGTAAGTGTATTTATTAATGACATCAAAAAACATGCCAAACACCCAAACCACAAACAAAACACAGTCAAGAAAGAAAAAGAAAACGTGAATAATCAAAACTTAGATAAAAATTAACCTAACAATTTCGATTCCAATGAACGATCAAGATACAAGAGTACGCACAAACTCTTCCAATCTCCAATTTTCTTGATTTCGGTGAGAGAGAAACCAGCTTCAAATTATGTGGTCCCTCCTCCCCTACGAAGAGAGTGAGTTGTATTTGATGGTATCGACAAATCCTGACAAACTTTTTTCAGTTTTGATAATAATCAAGAATAAGACCCTCTATTCAATAATGGGCCCTTCTAATATGAAATCAATTGAGACGACAGATTGGGATAATTAGTTTGTGCTTACAATAAAGAAACATAATGGTGAACATAAAATGGAGAACCTGGAATTCGAGAGAGGGATTGAAAAAACTCTCTCATTGTATTGTATCGTTTTTGATCTAACAATATAAATTTTGTGGGAATTCTTTCGTGTGGAAAATCGGGGCCCCGATTTTTCGTAAATCGGGTCCCGATAACAATATAAATTACCAAATAATCTGAAAAGATTTTAATATCAGCAACTTTGATACAATAATCCATTTCCACCAAATTAGATTTGCGGAGAAGTCCCCGAAAATCTAAAATGAGGGCTACCCAAAAACACAAATTTTCGTGGATTGATAAATCCAAAGATAGAAAAATGTTTTTCATATCTGATATAGACAGAGGCCTAGCCTGTGTTACAATATTACCAATTGACCTTTTGATACCTAATAAAAGACGTCTAATATCATGAGTCTCCGGAAAGGTATAACCATGTATCTCATGTAGGGATTTTATGGCAGATAAATAATTAACAATTGACACATATTTGAATTTATCTGCCATAAAGGTTATATATAATTAAACCGTTTTCTCAGAACTAGGCAAAGGCAAAAGATCCAAATTATTGCAAAATCTGAAGAAATGTGCCCATTGGCACTTGCGGGTCCGTGCTGAGTTCGATGAAAGCCAGGATTCCTGGTAAAAATTCATTTTCTCGGACAACTCAGCAACTGCAAACAACAAAAACCTTGTATAAATTCAACCGGTATATCGGATTTTCTCCTTTGGCTGAAAAATCTTGACAAGTAGTCTGGTACGATATTATCAATTGTATTGATATAAGAAGAAACAATATAAAAATTATATACAACAGAGATCCAAAAAAGTTCCCGTATTCAATTCATAGTAGCAATGGATCGGCTACGACCTGTATTGATCGCTATCACTACTTGGGTGTTATCAGATACAATACAATTTTTTTTCCAGACCATGAGTGGCCCCAGCGATAAGCTGTGCAAATTACTGGCCAGAGTTCTCTTACATTTATATCCATTGTATCCTCAAATTCCGTTGGTGCTGGACAAAAATGATGGTTTGTAAGGAAAACCGGAAAAACAATTGATTGATCTCAAGCACCTATCAACCAATCTCCGGAAAATACAGCACCAAAGCCAGACATGGATGAATCTGCCGAAAAAGAAATTTCTTCTCTTGGAATTATATTAACGTTACCGTTAAAAATATCACACAAATTTTTCCACCAATAGAAATCTGCTTTCATCCATTTTTTCCAAGAAATACCGAAACCAAAAGAACGAAGTAATTGAATTATCGCCAAAAGAGCGTTGTTACAGTCAGTTCTATCCCGACCCATCACCAAATATCATCCAAATAACCATAAATGTATCTAAAACCTTTCCGCTTTACACAACAAACAATAAAATCCGTTATCTGACTAAAAATAAAGGGGGCACATTTCAATCCAAATACCAGGGAATTCGATTCTAAAAAACAATCCAAACCAATTATTTCCCAGCGAAAACCTTGGAATGTGCGATGATGTGGATTAACGGGTATCGAACGGTAGGCATCTTTGATATCGACGATAGCAAAAAAACAGTTTTCTGTGATATCATTAGTGACCTCGTCTAATTTTAAGTAACTGAATCTGGAACAAGTGGTTGTCATATAGTTAGTAATACTAGCCTGTAAAGGGCGTTTACAATTAGTTATCGGCCTCAATGTATTTGAATCTTTCTTGATAACCG
Organism: Alentia gelatinosa; assembly: GCA_950022655.1. Taxonomy (NCBI): domain Eukaryota; kingdom Metazoa; phylum Annelida; class Polychaeta; order Phyllodocida; family Polynoidae; genus Alentia; species Alentia gelatinosa. Next base: position 61,485,249 of record OX465582.1, read on the forward strand.
CCCCGATAGCATGTATGCAATGTGGTTTATCGCTAACGACTGTAACCTTGCCTTCTTTCAACTCTCTCTCGATAATACCATTCATCTGAGACTTGAACACTGGATCAAGAAAACTGTTATAATTAACAGCATCATAATTTCCAGAAAATTCGTCATCTACAATAGAAAATCTGTTCAAGACACCCTTATAAATATAGTCAGCATTAACATCTGTATAACCTTGACCATAACAATAGTTCCAAAATACACATGGATTTAAAGTATTTTGTCGACCTACTAATGTATGACTACCAGAGCAATTAGCAGGACGTGGGCGACAGAACTCTTTGACACATTGACCCATAGCGGATCCATCAGGAGTGCCCTTAATAGGAATCACATTATCAGCGCTAACACTCGATAAATTACCAAGAGAATTGCCATGGATGTCGGGGGACATTTCTGCACCATTGCTAACAACAGTCAATCCAGTATCAAGTGTATCAAATACCTCAACAAGTACCTTAGGTGTTACAATTTCCTTATTGACCTTTCGACCAGTATCAAGGCCCTTAGCGGCAACAGACACATTATATGAATCAACCAACATTGGAATACAACCACCCGTACACAAAGGTTCTTGTTATTTATATTATCCACCAATTCGTATTGATATTATCCACCAATTCGTTATCAAATAACAAAACATCATCAGAAAACGAATCATTAATACCCTTTAGTCATTTAGACTCCGGCCTACCTTTCTTTTGACATTTACACGCCGGGTGGTTACCTGTACATTCCGAGCATTTGTGTTTGTATTTACAATCGCTAGAAGTACAACTGTCCTTTTCATTGAATCTCCAACATAGGCCAAAAGGCCTATTGTCTCTGCTCTTGCAAGTTTTAGAGCGAATCTTAGGTTCTGAGAGTTTTTCAAAGGCAATGCATTTCTCCACATTCAAATACTTCGTTGTCAGGTAGGCATCACCATATGAAAAGCTATTTGCACCCAAAAGTTCGGCCTTTACCCAACATGCCTGGTCGTAATCAATAAGTGCCTGAGGAGTAATGAATGGCCGTCGATCAGACAGGAAAGATAAGTGATCAGCATAGTTAGATACATTGATACCTTGAGATACCATTGACCTCAAGAGAGACATACTAGCACTCAAATTCTCATCTAAAGAAGGCTTAGACACATCACACGGTAAATGTTCTTCCAAGGAAAAAACCACACACTTAGGGCGTTTCTCCGTTTTTCCGGAACAGGTATGAGCAATTTCCTCGGTAATGCCTTGAATACCCGTCCATGAAGCTGTCGGTGAACTGTACACTGGGTGGAAGCGTGTGCCCGTCTTTGGTATGGTACCTTGTGCCCGTTGCTGCTCAAGTGTAGGCCCCTCTAACGAAGGCACGGGGGCTGACCGCTGCCTTGGTCCGGGGGTCGACTGCATGGCTGTAGGTAGAGGAAAGGTCGTTGGTTGTACTTGGGTCGATACTCAGGGCATCGTAGCCGTAGGGGACGTCTGGGTCGCCGGTGATCCGTCAGACGCCATCTTGCCTTGTCCACGATCCTGTCGCAGGAGTAGAAGACGCATCTCTGCCATCATCTGAGTTAGGAGGCCAACCTCTGATCGTAACGAGTTTACTTCCGATCGAGACCATCCGAGCAATTGCCCCATGAGGCAATTGGTCCTTTTCCTTCTCACTGTCGCCCTTCCCGTTTCCCGCGTCGCCGAAGGCACCATTGTACTCGTCATGGCGCACCGCTTCAGTCTCATTCGCTCCGGACTCCAAAATGCGTAGACTCTGATTTAACTCCTGGATTTTTTCGGCATTCCAGCATTTTGGGCATTCCTTAGAAGTATGCCCATTGTACTTGAACATACATAACTGGCATACGCCTGCTAAAAGCAGAAAAAAAGTCCAGCTTTGCATTGTACGTGTGCTCCAGCAAAAATCGTAGAGCCAAATGGGACTGAGTAACGCATTGGTTGCTTTACCTGTCCTGTGGTGGTGCCACTAATGACTAATTAGTTCCGCGACCTGCCGTTGACATCGTGGCAGTATCTATATAGAGATACAAGTGTATCTCTTTACATAAACCTTCGCTGTCTGGATATAAGAACAACAAAGTAAGAAATCTTTGGTTTGGCGTATAGTGATATATATTTTTCATTATATGGGAACATATCCTCCGATATATAAAAAAAACAACTCCGAAGTCCGGACAGCGTGTAGGAGCGACCTGGTAGAGCTGTGGTGGTGAACCGAGTGTCCCGGGTGCGCTCGTCAGGTATGGTGCATGCTGGTGGCGCTGCCTCTCCCCTGGTGTGCCTGCGAGGCACCAACCACTGACCAGAATGCCCTCTGGTGCTCCGCTTTATACTGGAATAGACTCTGGTTCTATTCCTCCCATAAACCGTTCGCTGTTGGGATATATGAACAACAAAGTAAGACATCTTTGGTTTGGTGTAAGAAGAAAGCAAGGTTAACAATTGTAGTGTTTTTGCTAAACTTTCAGAATTTTCTTCGACCTGAGTAAGAAGTCCATCTGTTCTTTCCTCTGTTTTACAGAGTCTCTCCTCCCACTCCTGGTCCACACTTTCCTCATCCACCTTAGCTCCTGCCTTCAAATATTCTTTGCTATCAGCTTGCATAACCTACAAATCTATGAAGGACAAGTAACTCTCGACTTTCGCTCCCTTTTCCTTACACTTTACACGAGCTGCTTCAGCAAACTTACACGGACTAGGTCCCCTGGGTCTGTGGGTGAACCCACATTCCGAACAACAAACTAACCTGACCATGATAGGATAGAAGTGTCAACCGGAAAAATTTTTGAAGTCCGGACAGCATGTAGGAGCGACCTGGTTAAGCTGTGGTGTTGAACCGAGTGAGGCTTGAATTCCTGTCCCGAGTGCGCTCGTCAGGTATGGGGCATGCTGATGGCGCTGCCTCTCCCCTGGTGTGCCCGCGAGGCACCACGCCCTGACCGGAATGCCCTATGGTGCACCGCCAGAGGAGGTGTGAAGCGCAGCGCCCACTATAGTGACTTGGTTCATATATACGATCACGGCTGCCTTACAGCGCCACTTTCAAACATGCCAGCAAGAGGGAAGGAGCTCTGAGAAGAGCCCACACCAAAACATGCAAAATGCAAATAGCTCTTGTGTCATGAATAATAGGCCGATTTTGATAAACAAAACATTGTTAGAAACCTAAGACATGGCCCTATTCAGTGATACACATATCATATACCTGTGCTATGGTTAAGGTTTCCTGTCGTAGGTTGAACATTGGGATTTGTGAGAAATAAGGCTGTATTCCACAACACAAAACAACCATAAAATGTGGAGCTCTATTGAGCTCTATTGTGGTTTGGAATAAATCAGATGCCACTCTATCAATATCTGAAAAGTTTTTTGATAGAGCTCTAACAGATTGTATGTAGTAGCTGTTCTTAATTAGCCCATTTTTGCTATATTTTCGTATAGGAGTCTACATCACCTGTCAAGTCAGTGCAGGATGATTTGCATAATTTGTAAATAATGTCACATCAAAACAAGCAATGGAGCAACAAAACAAAGTATTATGGACCTTTTGGTATCGCATCTATCCCTGAAAACGCTTTAAAACATCTGTAGAAGAGATTCTCTGTGAGTTGTATAGCAGCCTGTCAGAGCATTTGTGGTGCTTTGTTTTGGTTCTTTAATATCGCTCAAGAAGAAAGGGGGCGCTACGCTTCACACCTCCTCTAGTGCACCGCTTTATACTGGAATAGACTACGTTTATATTTCTCCGATATATATAGTCATATCGCCTACGGATATCAGATGCGGCTCCTCATGCTGTTTTGGTGGTCTACGTCACCATGTAGGGCACGCATGGGGTACAGTCATGTAATTAACATCCATTGGATGTAAAACGTGGCATTCTAAGGTATTCGTAACATGGAAACAGGTTTGTTGATATTGTTGATCAAATATATTTTGCAAAAGGCAGCCAGATAATCTGATTGACCATATTACTAGGTATTTCTGACATATATACACACTATTGACTGGTTTCAGGTACAAGCGGCCGTATGCTCTGAGGAGTTGACGCATAGTAATATCCGAGCGTATGCGAGGATATTGCGGAGAGTCAACTCCAAGGAGCATACAACCGCATGTATCTGAAACCAGTCTTTATTGTATTTATCATCCACCTTTTCTGGACAAGTGGCATGTCAATATCAGTTTGTTTTAGTTATGCACTATTTTTCCATACGCACTATATTAATCCTACTAAACATACTTTCCCATTAATACTGAGCCTTTCCTGTATAATACAATGATTCATGCAGAAACCTCACTGCTGTGATTTGTCTGTCAATGAAGGACATATGGAGGAATAGATAAAGATATGTCTGATATGCTAGATATATCTTTGTCTGTCCTCTATGTGTGACTATATAATGATTGCGACCATGGCCAAAGATGTAATAGAAACCGACGAGAAAGGTAACTGGTCAGGGCAGGTCATCCTAATATAAGAGTACGGGAGGAGCTATATCGTACTCAGAGAGACGATTCAGAAGAACTACATTCCTGGTAGGTTTTCGCGATATTGTGGTCTTTGTCAGTAGGTGCATAACGAGACGAATAAGATGTATTTCCTTGCTGATTACAAATACCATTCTAAATAAAGTTAACAATATCTATAGGACTAATATTGCTGTCAAGGCTTCTACTTGGTATATTTTAGTGGTCAAGACGTACAGGTTTTATTCTCCCATTATATTTCTTTTCATCAAAGGTGTTATGGAAGCTAACAGTCAAACATATTTACTAAAATAAGAGAGACAAGGATGGCAATGCAGCCAGCAATCTCCCGAGGTAAAATATATATACATATATGAGCTTCTCCCAGTTCATTGTAATTGGTCATGTACTGTATTTATCTTTCTCTCCTGTCCACTTAACACACACACACACAATGTGCTCTGTATTTGAGCCGGTTCGATATAGCGTTGTCCGGGTGTCAGAGGAGAGGCTGCCCGTGCCGACGGCCCATATTACAGAATGTACTCTGCCACCACAATCTATAAACACTGCCTCGGGCTATTGGCTTGGCTGGAGTGGGAGGCGTTCAGGGGTGTCCATCTCTCTACTATATGCCCCTGGCCAAATATCGATTATTTTCAATGCTGTCAGAGAACGCATGTTTTATTGTATTGTTTTAACAGGCGGAATGCCTCCGAATGGTCATTCAAAGCACACTCTGCTAAATATGCTATAAGAGGGATGTCCACTTGGCGTCAAAATGATCGGCAACTTTAAGGATCTACTCGTTATAATATGTAAATAAGGGCTGGGTAGTGTGGACGCCAAAAATCCGCACAACAGATCGGCGATTTAAGGCCTGGCGTCCACCTACTATGATAGGAATTTAGACCTCCCTATATGGCACTGATACAATTTTGGTTTATTGGTTGGTTGGTTTGATTTAACGTCCAGTTAACCATTGGAGGTTCTCACCAGACTTACTCAAGGTTCTTTTACACCACATGGTTGGTGATCGAATCTATGTAATGAATTCAGATAGAAATCTCAACCCTACACATTTACCGAGGTGAGAGTTCTTTTAGTTCCCACACCACATAGACATGGTATGAGAACGATTGGCCTTTGATATAGCAGTAAATCTACCACTGCTGGGGATGAAAGAGAAGAGTGGCGGCATTGACACTTGAACCCACAAAGTCCTACAACCTTGGGATTACAAGTCCAGGCACCGATACAAAAAGCAAATATCGGAGACATATCGGGAAGGGGCAATATCGTAGACATATGTCTAGTCATGCCACTTCACCCGTAAAAAAGGGGATCATGGTCCCCATATGCCCTACGATATTACAAGGCCTAAAGTGCACATCTTGAGGTGTTATCTTCATTTATCGATATATGATACACTACAATTCAGGAAATATCGCATCGATAATGTTTCCCAGGGCATATAGAACAATAATGTATATTTTTCAAGCACTAAAGGCTTTGTTTCAAGTTAAACTAAGAAGGTATTGATTTTATACACTTAAACCTTATCGAAAATCAACCAATTTCAGCGGCAGAGCATATGGGCATATTACGCTTCTCTAATTCCAAAATCACATAATTTTCTGACCAGTATCTCACACATGTGACCAATTTCTCTGGCAGAATACTCTGCAATGCTCCCAATTAGGCACCGCAATTTTAACATGTTTAAATGTCGTAGACACCCTACAATACGGGGTTTTCATCGGCACAAAATCATAAACCACCATTTTGTATCGGTGTCTAATCGCAGAGACTTGGACAGCTGCCCTGATATTAGGTGACCTTCCGGCGCGATTTTTATTTTGTATCGGGAGGTCCATCGTATACTATATCGGTGCCATATCGTAGTAAGGGGACGCCAGGCCCAAATATCATTGCTTTGTTCCACTTGCCAACTAATTTTCTATATCACCTCGGACCCAATTATGCTGCAGCGTCCAGGTAATTGCTCTTAAAAATGATAATGACTGGCGACAAGCGCATGGTTAATATTATTACCATACACCTATGGGCGAATGTCTATGAAATACTAACCGCTGCTAGGCATATAGTATAAATAACGTTCGGGCCCGCCGTGTAGTAGGACGTAGTGATTTGCATAGTCTTTATAATGTAAAAACATACGGCCCGCTGCTAGACACTACGTCGCACTAACGTAAAATATCGCGATACAACGTGAGCAGTGACTGTGTCAAAAACAAACAAACAAAATTGGGATTCTCTCCCATTCATAACTTCAGAGACATGCCCTGACATCCACATAAAAACTAGATGTGGGCAATGGCTAATTATTGAGGTAAATAACGTGTAGCTTTCACATAAGACAGCTTAAATGGCTTAAATCTGCGAGATTGATTGATATCAACAAATACGATCGCCTCCCGTTACGCCGCTCTGCGTTGTCGACGTCATAATTACGTTGGCTACTAGAGTTCCAGTATCACTGGCACCATACAATTCAGAGACCGCATTACCTTAGTTAAGCGGAGAATCCCGGCGAGTGAGATGGGAAACTTTGCGGAAGATTAGAACAGAGCAGTAGTATCAAAAACCAACAAAATGACGGTTCTCCTACCCCAGTTACAGCATCACTGGCACCACACCTTTCAGAGACCGCTCCACGTCGGCAGTTGCCGGGTTTTCCCGCTAGCGGGCCGTAGTGAATGGCAGTGGTATTGTTCGGGAACTGGGGGTTGAATCCTAGACCAGGAAAGTTGATAAGACAGCATTTTAAACGAGTAGAACGTGTATAGTAATAAGAAAGCGTAGTGACTGAACCTGCATGGTATCCGTTCTCGGTCATTTGATGAAAAAATACGGCCCGACGCCGTAGGCGGGAGGGCCGTATTTTTTATAACGATAATTAGCGTTATTTACTCATCCACCATCAAACCTGAAGCCAGATCCAAACTTATCGAGTAACTTGACACTTTATGTTTACTCCCCACTGCGCTTTTCATATGAATTTTGTAAGAGACAATCTGATTGGTCTAAATGTCAACCTTGGGTAATATATGGCAACCTTGGGTAGTATACGGCAACCTTGGGTAGTATCCATAAGTTACTCCACCCCCCAGAACGTGGTGTAAGCATAGAGTGTACAGCCATAGGTATATAGGAATATACAATACAATAGGACCATGCATTACAGGTGTGCATGGTAAAGGGTTTTGTTTCTACACCTCATAACTGATTTGACTAGAACATCTCTGGCTAGCAACATGAGAATTTGCATAAATAGCGTTTGTTTGCCAAATGTTATTTTTCTATTTATGCTCTTCTGAAAACAAACTGAAATCCTTTAAATGATACTGATGCAATCATTGGCTCCTTGTGTTACTTTGTGCGGAACTCTGCACATACATGTACTTTATTGAGGTGGCTTCTATGGATTTGTGTTAACAAACTCATATACATTGAGCTTGGTACTATCAATCTATCGCAGACTAGGACAAGACCTCTGGAAACATGGAGTTCATCACAGACATTCCAAAATGGTCTGATCTTTGACAGTACTGAGCCTTAGCAATCTGGCCAACCCTGATTGACAGTTCTTTTCACTTTTGTTTCAGCAACATGATCTTCGAGTGATCATAATCTAAGATGTTATTAAGACTTGAGAACTGCTCTTAAGTGAATCGTACACAGATCTTATATTGTCATTGCAATTTTGTTAATCTCGTTGTAACTCGTAACTATATAGTAGATCAGCTTGCTGCGAACTATCTGAGACCTGAGGTACTGAGGACAAACAATAAAAATCTTGTTGACCCATTTAATTAGCAGAAATTCATTCTGTAAGTTCAGTATCTAATTCAATAACTCTGTTTAGCATAAACCTTTTCAATAATATACCTTTACAATATGAATTTCGTTCCGAGTTTGTTTCTTTCACATTTTATGTTGAAAACCGACATTCCAGTAAATGATTCCCAACACACACCAAATTCCTAACAGTCAATTGCTTCAACACTTATCCATAAACCGTCACTCAACTAAAACACATCCATCGCTTCATCGCTTCATCGTTAGAATCAGTCCTGTGTTTACCTACCATATATAAAAAGGCATGATTTAGACAGGATCCGCTTGGAGTTGCGCCCCCATATAGATTAAGAGAGAACCACACCTGTCCATGGACATTGAACTACCACAAGTGTGAGATTCTCGTGTGCATAAAAACGCAAACCAGTTGTTCCTTTTTGTATTCCTCTACTCCGATGGGCTTCTTCTCTTATGATTTATTTCTAGCCATGAAACAGAATTTAATATTGTGTTTTTAGATCTCCTTACCCTGAGACAAGCCTCTGACAGCCTCCGTCAATTGAAGAAGGCGCAATTTGTCCTGGTTTCCTAAATCACGCTTGAATTTCTCGTTGAATTGGCGATGATGATATCAGCACTACCACTGTCCTTATGAACATTCAACCTAGCGGTTGCTCTGGTGACGTCATTATCAGGATTCCCCTGTTATCACGGGGGTTTTTTGGGTGCCAAAGGTGGGTTGGGTTGGTTTACCTATCAGTATCACGTATAAAACGTTAATATATGAAGTTAGCAGACAGCGCGATGTTGTTATCGAACCATTTATTTTCACCCGATTGTTCGTTCATATGCTTTACCGACGAAGTCGCTAGTATTGGTCTACAAATCCAATAATCGTTCACAACTTCATCGTAATCATGATCCAAACTGATGTAAGTCTGTTTTCCAGTCACACAGTATTAGGAGTTCAGGTCTCTTTACTCCGTGCTCTCTCGCAGTGAGCTCTCTGAATGTCGGTTTTCAAGTCACTCACGGAGCAAAGCTGAATTCACGCGATCTCAGACAAAGCAAGGTGACTTCACTCCAGGTAGACTGAGGTCTCCGGCGCCGACTGAGCGGCCTTATCCCTGTGTACCAAGAAGGCTCCAGGAGATGTGTGATGTTTTGTTTTCAAGGCTTCCTACAGGCCATCACCACCAGCTTCCAGGGAGATCAGGCAATGGGGATACTTATAACGATACCGATGGACCAGGGAACCAGCGTATGACGTATGGGTTCAGGCAGAGATGAGCAAGCGGTAATACCGCGAAGGATCTGGGAGGAGAGTGACACTGAACATGCATGCGCCCGCTGTGTCTCATCTACGCGAAAATTATTCAAACAATAACCAATAGGTTCGTCCTGTGTAGTGGGTGCAATGACCACCCTTGACAATAGGCCATAAATAACCAATAGTCTTTTGAGTTGAAATATGGAAGTGAAGTCAATGTGTTATAAAAACCATATGATCATGGAATAGTATCTAGTTATGGTAAAATGTTATTTTGTAGTACTTCAAATTATTGGGTCCGTAAACGAAGGTTTTACAAATACTTTGCTAAAGGCACGCACACTACATACACCCGTACATCCGTACACACGTACACAACTCATGCAGTCCGTCTGTGATAAATGTGGGAAGCTCGTCACTTGACATTTGCTCCGTTCTATTTGAGTTCTGCAGCGTCTCTAACGATTCCAGAAACGTAATCACTATGAAGGTTAACATGGGATAGAGGTCACGTGACTTCATGACCAACTCTCCTGACGCTCTTCAAGAAAAGTCTGGTGAATCGGCCGCGCAACATATTCCGTTCATAACTGGTTCATAAACACCAAAGCAGGCTATCTTACTTGAAATTCAACAGATACTCTAGATAATTTCCGGATCCCTACTTATGGATTAGATTTATCCTGGTGGTGAGACTAAGCTACCCTATGTGGTTTTGTACATAGTCTGGTTTCAATCTTACCCAGTTTGTAACTAGTCTTCGGATGACTCTCACAGATCCCTGCTAACACAGACTCTGGATCTTAGGTAAACCCTCTTTTATTGATATCTTTCTATACAGTCGCTTGGCACTGGAATCCCAAGTAAAGCCGAGGCAGCAAGTCCACAAGCCAAATCAAGTTCTCTAACTCAACGACCGAGAGGGTTTGAAAAACCTGCGACCACTGTTGTGAGGCTCCAAACGGTATGCTCTACACAGAGGAACACACGGAGTAACCTGTGGACCTGCTGCGGACCCAAGTCTTATATACAGATCAAGTTCGTAATCCGGCCAAACCAGTAGCACTTCCTTACACGGGCCCAGCACATAGCAAGGATCGGCACCCACATTCTCTAGCGTAAATCGAACACACCACCACTCGACTGACCCGACCCCTACAATTATATACCATAGCCAATCTCAGCCACTAAGTTTAATTTCTTCCAGTGGGGCCTGATTCTCGTAAAACTTTTTTTCAGGGATTCACACTCTTTATATGTTGGGGTATTTTTCGCAATGGCAGAGAAGAAGTTAAGAAAAATCCTCCAAAGTACGCTAAGCACCTGATAGGGTGGTGAATGAACATCACAGGGACAGTTGCTTATCTTGTATATCATGCCATATTGTCGAGTAATTCAAGTAATTCTTGATCGTGCTTACATAAAGTTGGACACGTAGTGTAATAAAGGTATATCGGCAAGGCAGTGGATTTCACCTAGATTTGACCTTGAATCGGCCCTTAGGCAGATCCTCAGGCATTTTTTTCAGTTGTCTGCAATTATTAAAAGGGAAATTCTAAATGTAATTCTAATGAACTTTTGCTGGATATGACGGCAATAGCTTAGTGATGGATCTAAAACAATAACCCAAATATACTCATTACCGGTTCTTCATTTACGGTCAAAAATACGTCACGAGTTAACCTTGTGCATCTCTGGGATGAACCAAATAACATGAACTTAGTTTTACTAGTGTTCATACTTAATTAGTTTTGGTCTCACCAGAGGGAAAAAAATCCTTTAAGTATGCTGTTAAAAATCTCTGAAGGTGCACCTACCATTGCTTGTGTTATACTTATGTGGCCTCATTGACTAGGTATCTAACTCACCTTAATGATGTATTACAATTCCGCTGTCTAAATTCGCAGATGTATGTATTCATTATCATTCTATCTTGTTGTATGTTTAACTAAGGTTTCTGATTATGGATATTTTTTCCCTATTCATGGAAAAACTGTCTATATAGACAGAATGAATTTTGCTGAATAAAAAAAAAAAAAAAAAAAAAGGGTTTTCGTCCCAGGCTGACCACGTGATTTTTATGGCCAATATGATTGGCTAACCCACTGTGTTAAAAATGGCCATACCCCTCCTTCTTATTGACGCACCCCCATGGCAGAAGATAATCGAAATGAATGGAATTTGATATGCAAATGATCAATATCTATATCCGTATATTTAAAGAAATACACCAAAGAAAAATGATAAATAAACGAAGTTGAAAAACAACAGAGACAACATCTGGAAGTGGAAAGAGGGTTTATGTATACCCCAACAATCCAGATATAGTGTATACATGCCTGTACGGCGATAGATGTCATGTAGTGAACAGAGAGGGGTGGTGACAAATCCTATTCTGCAGGCAGATAAAGCCCCTGACAACCAATAAAGCCACATCTGACGCCTGTCGCATGCAGCCCTGTGAAAGCCCCATCTAGATGCAGGACATGGAATAAAGCAAATCCCAACACGGCTACTGACATGCGCACAACCGTCCCTGCTGTTGGCCATCTGTCATAGCTCAAAGCATCTACGACGTACGCCTGATTTCCATATGCCAGGCCGCCGCCTTTTTGGTGTTCAGTCAATGGAATTCGATCCCAAGACGTGACATGTATGTCAGTGTTCATGACTATTTCTGCACATAGAGAACACAAGTATAGTATTTCTTTTCATTTGCCATTACTCATCAAAGTAGTAGTATGTGGAAAATCCAAACTTACATTACCAATTTCTATAATAAAACCTTTCTAAAACGTGATCGGTTATTGTTTGAATAATTATATAAAATAACACTACCTTGTTTTGTGATCGTTTACAGTCTTATTTTATTTTCAAAACATCATTGTCCTGTGGGTGTTGGCCTAACCGTGTTTATGAAGCACAAGCTCTCATTGGATTGTATCAGGATACTGATAGGCACGGTGTTGAAGACCTACATTACCCTCAGAGATTCTTCGTTCCCATAAGTGTGAAGTCAGCAGTGGTACGGAAACGTGTGTAGGTGTGAAATCGCCGCCAGACTCTAAACCGCACGTGCACTGTTTTCTGATTGTTCGCCAACTATCGTTGGACTCACTTCATCAATAAGCCAGAACCATATTTTTTCAGTAACAAATGATAGGTGAGGGTGAAGTGTATACCTTGTTCCTCCTATGTACAACTGCATTTCATTAAACCATCTAAGGATCACCATTGTTCTCAAAGAATTTTGATTCTGTACGTCACTGAAAAATTCGGTCGGTATAGGACTACATGTTTCATTTCCATTAACTGATTTGGCTTCGGTACAGCCAAATTGTCTGTCAGTAGCTCTGGACTGTAGATTATAGTGACCTATAATCGGCCAATGGAAAATTTCCCTTAGTCTACGGTCTACGGAGGTTGACGCAGCCATTTCAGGTGACATGTTTCGCATGTTCTACTGGCCATTCTCAGATGCCTGTCGGTCTGCCCGGAATACTGAGCACGGCCCACCATTTACTATTAATGACTCTGTACTCATTCATTATTCATAACGGCTGAAAGTGTAAACCTTAAGAATTAAACATTCAGTGACCACCTCTTTTCACCCTCATACTCTTAAAGTGAATTTATTGAATAAAAATAAATACCAACCACCCCTTTCGATCTGTAATAGCTGCTCCATTGTAAAGAGTTTAAAGTGGTAGGTTCTACCCCTCCATTTGTGTGATTGCTTTTGGAAAGGCCCTGAAAAGAAATAGAAATGAAGATAAGTAGGTGGCATGTTCTTCCATCTTGTAGCAGTAAAACCAATCGGTAATACTTACAGCCGAGCCCTTGGGACTCACACGAGATTTCTACATGGATAAGCGGGGCCCGGAACATGGATAAGCTAGTGGCGCGTCTCTTCAGCCATGTCCTTTTCCAGACCTGTCAGCCTGCATGTCACATTCTGGGTGCTATGAAGACTAACAACTCTTCATGAACACATTTCTGAAAGATCATTTAATTACTTCACCTCCTTCGCGTCATTCAAATATTGAGCAATGTATCGAGACAGGGTTAGGCAGGCTGAATGAAATCTGGGGGGAGTTTTATTTTCTACACCAACGAGAGTATAAGATCCGAGGAGCGCTCGTAAGAGGGTTCTGGTTTTATTATTCCATGTATCGTGGGGAGTTGTAGCTGACGATCCGCGAGCTCTCCTCCATGCACGTTTTTTTATGTATCGTCGGGCCAGGAGACCTCGTCCATAGTCTCCTTCATCTATCCTCGCGGGCGCCAATCCCTAGGGTGTCGTGAGTGAATCAAATTTGAAGTGTTCGAGTGAGATTTGTAATATTTACTCGGATTCATATACACTTATAAGTAATGAAATTTGTTCCAAAAAGATTGTGTGGCAGCACTTACATTAATACAAACCCTTGTTCATGGCTCCTCTAAACTGTCTTTCAGACGGATATTGTCCTCGAAGTCCCCAGAATGAGACTACGAAAGATGATTTCTCTCCCTATGAACAATATGGGTAGTCAATCGCGTTTTACTTTTACTTTATTTATAAGTGTATATGAATCCGACTAAATATTACAAATCTCACTTGATTGTATCGTCTGTGGAGGTCTCCTTCGCCGGGACTCTCCTCCCCAACGAGAGTTCTATACGGGTGTCCACTGACCGCCATTTGATAATACTCAGTGTGTGACATGCTCTTCTGAATTCTACACTGTGTATCATACGTTTCTCAAGAAGCTCTTGGGTATGAATTTTGCAAGGATTTCATATTTTTAAGCAACATCTCAAGGCATGGTTAAAATTTGATTTATCGATTTCTTCAGATAAGCCGTAAAGTTCCATTGAACAAAGTCGGAATACTCGATAACCGAGAGTAATATCTGCTTTGCCAGTTTTAGACTTTGTTCAAAATTGATTAAATAACGATTTTTTTTCTAGATTTGAAGAGTTGAAACCTAAATTCATTAATCATTTCATCAAAGTGTCCTTTAAAACTGAGGTGCCTGTCTATTATAACTCCCAGGTATCCCAGGAAAATCATAAAACTTTGCTCTTTTTGTAATTGAGTGTCAATCAATTATTCTGATCCATGAACTAAAATTGAATAGGTCTTCATCTATATTGTCTTTGATTGATAAATTGGTTCTAGCTTTAGAGTATAGGACCATAGCGTCCGCATATAAAATAATTTTGGAATCAAATCTAATATCCTTAAGAGTATTAGGCAAAAAAAAGAGTTGTGTTTCTGGTCCCCCCCCCCTACCTCCTAAAACCTTACCCTACCTAGAATTTCTTTGCTTCTACAGAGTTTGCGAAGCGCGATTTCTGAGGGAAAATACACAAAACTACATAAGGACAAACATACAGCAAAATATGGACTATAAAAATTCATAAAGAATGTTTACACAGAAAACAACTAATTTTCTTACAATTTTAGAGAGATGATAATTCTATGTTGCTGTTTCAGTCACATACTAGAATAAATGTGGATAATCTGTGCTAAATGCGAATATCATATACTGTCTTTTTGTGACAACAAACTTTGGAGAGGCAGAAATGGCAGCTTCCACTGGAGTGCTAAGACATTAATAGTGCCATCATGCTCCATCTCTGTAGCCTCAGATTATGAAAGCATCATTAAAATACTTGGGGTTTTTGAGGTGTAAATCTCTCTATTGAGGTGATGGATCATTAAGTATTAATGACATAGACCTACACATAGGATCAGAATGTGTACCAGTATAGAACTCATATAAACAAGCAGAAAGTTTCATGTCTAATCTAAACCTCCCCCTTCAAGATGTTGCCAGAGGAAAACTTTGACACAGATGTTTCACTGAAAATGTGCAACTCGATGACAGCTCATTCAAAGTGAACCTGATGTCAAAGAGGAATGAACACACTCCATGGTTGACAAGGAAGAAACTGAAAAGTTAATTTGAGCATTTCCTTCTTTAATCAACATTCTATGAAAGTATAGATGAGGTGAAAGAGACTGTTTTGACCCAATCTCCGAGAATTGACATAAAGGAATGGGAGAGGAATGATACCAGTAAGATGGCTGGACAAGTAAAATATCCAACACTGGTACCTGCTCCAAATTCAAAAATATGATGACCTGACATGCTGGTCAATATACTGCTCAAATCATCTTATTCTTCCCTCAACATGAGTATCAGAGGAACATATTAACAAGGTCCATTGAGCCTGATGTCACTGAACCTATCCTTTAAACTGCAGATAGTAGTAAAGTAAATTTGGTGAGTCTAGCTTAACAAATACAGCATGAAGCCTTCACAGAATGTAAGTGTAGGGTGCTGGGCGATCTAGCGATTCCTCGAAAGATGGCACAGAGAGTCAATCCCCACTGCGTAGTGGTTCCAGGTAACACCGCACATGAGAGTGGCGTGGCGGGACCTGGGGTTACGTAACTCGGCTTATAAATGTGCCGGGTTTGCAGTGGGTCAACAGACTGTCCTCACGCATCTCTCTCAGGTGTAGACCATTGGATCCTTGTGGTTAGTAGTGTCTGGAACCTCAGTTCCCAGATTAGCCTCTCCAGCGTTACCTGTCATGCAGTGTCAGGGTACTGTACTTTGGGAGTGATCTGACCGTGATCACTCCAGGAAAGTAATTATAAAGAGCCTGTTGTTTATTCAAGTTGTGGAGTTGTGTTTTGTGTGACTAGGTTAGCTCATACTTTCCGAAAATCGAACCAACCTACGTAATTGTGCGTAGGGTGGGATATCGCCGGGAACTACACTTTTCATAGGTAGACCTGCCACGCTACTAGAGCTGGCAACAACCACATTGGTGCTTGGACCAGGATGTCTGTTCCAGCACTCAGCATCATAGGACTGAGGTGTATGATGCTCCCGTGGTGTCATGGCTTTAGCTGTTCTGCAGGGATACAGGACTCGGGTCCCATGTATATGTGTCACATACCCAGACGTTGCTCTAATGGATCCCCATAAAAAAGTGAACGTCTCCGAACGTCGACCTGGGCAGTAAACGTCAACCTGGGCAGTAAATGTCAACCTAGGCAGTGAACGTCAACCTGGGCAGTTAACAAAAGTTATTCCACCCCTAGCAGCGTTAGCTAATCATAGGTTGTTTGGTCATCGGTATATAGGAATAACGTATATCACAAATAGTATGGGCCCCAGGATAAAGCCGTGGGGAACTTCATGGGTAACAGTCCTTTAATTCGAATTACCAGATCAACCTTTTTTTACTCTGTTGTCTATCAGTTAAATAGTTTCTCAACAAATTTACTAGTGTAAGGTCAAGCTTAAGATCTATTAATTTATTTATCAAGATTACGTGGTCGACACAGTCAAAGGCTTTTTTTCATATCACAAAAGATTGCTATGGCATTATCATTATCGTCAATGGCCTCATGAACAAATTTAGTCAAACAGAAAATAGACTGTTGGGTAGATCTACCCGGTATTAATCCGAATAGTTGTCTTGAAATAACATCCTTTTTCTTTAAAAGGAAATTAATAATCCATGGTGAATTACCTTTTTAACGATTTTAGAAATGAAAAGGAGTACTGTAATGGGTCTCCAGTTCGAAGCATGATCTAGTGGTCCTTCTTTATGAATCGGAGTTACAAGTCCAATCTTCTAGCTTTCGGAAAAGGATGAGCTAACGAGGATTTTATTAATAATTTCAACTAATATGGCAACATTTAATTATAATATTCTTTTAAGGTAAGTTGTATTCAAACATAAAATTCCTGTATTTTTACAATTATCCATACTTAATATATACTTAATAACCTCTTTTTTGACATATCGGAATAAAGTTTATTTTTTATTCATATATTTTTTTGAATTGCAAAGGTGGCAACGTGATCTGAAATATAATGATTAACAGTCCCAGACGAATGTATAAAAGGACAGTTAGTATAAATGTGATCTACAGTACTTTTTCCTTTGGGGTGTAAGAAGGTCTCGTTCGTGTGTAAAATATTAAGGTTATTTCTTACTAGGAAACTCTTTTAATCTAATTTCTCGTAAAGGGATATATTGAAATCTCCCGCTATAAGTACCGGAATGTTTGACCATCTAGATAAGTATCTAAAAATGCTATCAACGGTCTCCACCTGATCCTGCTCGTGATTTCGTGTTGGGGCATACAAGTTAAAAAGTACCATCCAATATCAGTCTTATTACATCAAATCTTCCTTGCAAGTCAACGATGGTTCTTTTCAACCGTAAAGGTAATTTTCGTGGTTAGGTTTGTCTCCCCATTCACCTTCCCACAGCCAAATTAGTTCTTCTATCACCATTATTTTTGTTAGACAAATACCATCAGTCTCCTTGATTTTGTTTTAAAGCACTTTCCCCCTGACGCTGTTACCCATCCCGTTGACATTTTTTGAACCCATTTTTAGATTTGGTGTTTGGTTTTATACATACACTAACCAATTTAGGTTTTTCATTATTGTTCGCAAATAATCCAGGACACTACATAAATATGCACAGTGGAACTTAGAAGTCTCACTTCGACTTTCAGCACCTCAGAAACCCTCCCAAGAAACATTTTCTTGTTTTACCATGTTCTTCTCTAGTTCCCTCAAACGGCTTTCTTTCCTCCAGCCGTTTTGATGAGTCTATAATAGGTTCTTACATCTCATTCAACTCTTTAGTTGAGACATTGTTTTCAGCTTTCAGTTCACTCACCTCTCTCTGGAGTAACGTCTTGTCTTTTTAGAGCGTGCTTTCACGAGCTACATACATTGCCTAGAGAGGTTAGAGTGTTCACATAAAGACTTCCAGCATACTGGATGACAACCATCCATTCACCATCTGCGTAATATTCACTGTAGTATTGATATAGGACCAGGGTGCCAGTGTCTCGGGGTCTTAGAGGTGTGCCCATCTGACCATGACCAATCACCCAGACCATAATATCCGATTGACCCATTGGTGCTTTATATGTTTAGATCCTAGACTCAGGGAGAAATTGGCAAGTTGAATGAGTGCAAGTAGGTTACAGAAAACTATCCACAGACTGAATGTAACCAACACTTTTTAATTGTTATTCATTTACAATTGCACGCTTATCCAGCAATGATGAACAAACTATTTGCTCCTAGTTTCCAAGTGTATCTAATATATTTTTGGTGATCCTGGTGTATACATAATATATCTAGAAACCCTGCATTGCTATGAAAAATATTTTCAACTGGCATCTCATCTTTGTGACACCATAAAAAACGTAGTTGCTGTGTTTGAGGTGATACCATTCTCAGTCCTTTCTCTTGTACATATGGCCCTCTGCCTCTGGCATTGGTTCGTATCTACTTGACCGAATAACACGAATGAACATCGCTCGAGGCACAGTAATTACATTCCCTCCTATAAGGATAGTCACATACATAGATTTGCTAATCTGGCCATGGGTATATTGGTGTAGATTTGTCATACGTATTTGTTTATATGGCTATAGGTATTTATTGTCTTACATATTTGTTGATATGATATTACGATCTGTAGTTTTTTATATGGCCAAAGGTATAGTACGATCTGTCATAAGTATTTATGTTTGTCTCGTTACAGATAACTCGGTCGAGGCGGGCGGGGAGACATCCCCCCAGCTGTGTCTACGTAACGAGGACTGTCACACGGCGGCCGGCGAGGTCTGCTGGTGGTACTTTGCTGGTTGCCCGCGAGGACAGTGTATGTGTGACCCCAGAGGGCGCTTCCGGGATGCGCACGGACGCTGCCGAACCAGTAAGCCATCCCAGTATAATCAGCACATTGCCTACATGAGGCGGGGGGAAGGGGGATGCTGATTTTGTTTGTTCTCTGCTTGTCGTATAGAAAGGTTTTAGCCTCATCTCACAATTACCAATGCATTTGCGCGGTTGTGGCCTGGCTACAGTGGTGCTATCTCACCATTTCCTGTAGACTCTGTAGTCTTTGATTATGAATAGTCATTAAATGATTGCAGAAAATCAGAATAAAGTTGATTATAATATGTATCCCTTCCCTGACTGGCCCATGAATCATCCCAGCGAGGAGGGGTATACAAAGGATGTTGGGACAGGAGCCAGTCTACCATTCCTGGAAAGCAATTACTTTCTGCCCTATACACCGAATAGCCTACCCTGTTTTCATAGTAATTTGCATGATCGCATGTATTTCAGGTGTGACCCATGAAAATGACACAACTCATCTAGGGCCTTTACCTGTTACATTCCATTCTGTGTCGTCGGATTACTATTTTAATGCTTTATTTATACTCGATTGTACATTGGCATATAGCGTTATAAGCACAAATCTCAGGATAGGGGATTCACATTGTTTTAACTTTCATTAAATAATTCTTTGGTTGGTAGGTCATAATATGTAACATGTTCTAATCATGGCCACCTCAGACCCTATGACGGCGCATGATTATCTATCAAATCACTGTGATAAACTTATGATGCAACATTCCAGTATCCAAATTAAGTAGCAAAAGACTATAATAATAATGTACATGATTTATTAGTGAGCGGCACTCTAAAAGATGCTAAATGTTTGTGCAAACCTGCCTGATACAATCATGTCACTTCACTTCTCCATATGTGATTAGAAAAAGGTGAACCTGTCCTCCCACACCGGAACTAAAGTAGGACCGCACGCACGGCGTCACTCAGTGCGAAAAACAACAAATCTCTCATTTATTGTCCTTTAAATGGTTCTCCACAAGCACCCGTTCCTCATATCTAAGATCAAACTTCTGAAAGCTTAGATTCAGGGCTTTCCTGTGAATATATATATAATATATATATATAGGAATAGTGGAGGAATAATTCATTTAGATTTTTTACTTGTTTTCAAAGGAATTGGCCTGGGCCTACACGCTGGTCCATGGCACCTGCTCTGTCAGACACAGTGGTTATATTGCTTTACATGCCATTTCTCGATTTTCATTTTAAAATGGATCACGTAAAGATGCAAAAGATTGTCTTTTTTATCTTACATGTCATAACTAGTAATAACAAAAAATGAACAAGTAAAGTGAAATTCGATATATTCCCCCTGACCTCAACCTATGACAGCCTCACCCTCAATCACATTTTATTGATCACATTTAAGATTCTCACAAAGTAGTTGACCACTAGAGAATTATGAGAATCGAGATATGGG
Source organism: Alentia gelatinosa (assembly GCA_950022655.1). NCBI lineage: Eukaryota > Metazoa > Annelida > Polychaeta > Phyllodocida > Polynoidae > Alentia > Alentia gelatinosa. The sequence goes on from OX465582.1 coordinate 61,506,012, forward strand.
TAAAAGATACATAATTTATGCATCATTATTACAGATTTTCCTATTAATATGCAAATTAAGTATGACATCATCAATACATATGAAAATCTCCATTGGATTCAGCATGTGAATATACCCCTGTATGCTAAATATCATGTCCCTATCATCAATATCTAGAGAGTTATCTTATAAATCTGTGCTAATCAGTATGTGGTGCCATGTCCTTCTACTATTTTCTATATATAGAAAACAGTAGTCAAAAATCTAATCAAATTAAGATTGAATTTGAGGAACTCTAGTATATATACTTGAGTTCCTCAAATTCAATCTTAATTTGATTAGATTTTCCTCCATAATTCTTGAACTACATGACCGATTTTAAAAATTCAAGTATCTTTGTAACTCTCTCTTTCCAGGCTATCTTTCTCATATATTATTCTAGTTATAGATATGAAATTCAATTTTTCATTCGCGTAGCTAGTGTCACACTGAAAGTGCCGTTCACTGTTGCGTCCACCGAGTATTGAAACGGGAACTGCCACTGTGGTGCCACTGAGACCAACAGCGAGAGGATTTTCAACTATTGAAACTGGTCCCAGGTCCCAGGTGTATTTATAACACAAGCTATGCTGACCTTGTTTACATTATGTTACACCCCAACGTATATATAACAACAACATGGACATGTATACGTCTATAGATAAAGCGTATAAACGATGGAAAATAGGACTAACTTATTTACGCAAAATCATACCTATAGATATATGCTCGGTGTATACATATGTAAAATAGGGTTTCTCGCGCAGTGTGAATATCGACCATACATTTAAACAAAATACAAAATTCATAGAGTTGGGTCTACCCAATGTAGTTAACGTGAACTAAACCGCTCGAGGGCACAACATTATTCTCCTAGCGCCATTAATGTTCATCAATTCTCCACAATGTCTAATTGTATATTCATCGCTATATTCATATATGTTCAGTACTATATGGCATTCAAGGCACACAATAGAGTTCACCTGCATCATAGGCGACATTATATAGCATGCCTCACTCAAGGGGCATTTTATACTGGAGCCTATTGACTTTTAAGAGGTCAAGTTCGTATTAGGGGGTGTAATAAAAGCACCATTTTGGCCACGGGGCTGGTTTTGGCGAGGCAGTTACGAGATGGACCCTAACCCTGTGAAATTAAAACTATAAAGCAGGACTCCACTGGTTCCCATAGTGGCACACAAGGTCCCTTACCGACTTGTGTGAATCATCGTCGGGAAGCAGCTCAGGGACGCTGGGCATGCACATAGAGCACTAGAAGGACGTGTTGCGCATGCGTAGAAGGGGTTCAGGTGTGACGTTTGTCGCTCGTTAAATTCTCGTTAAGGTAAAGAGTGTTAAAATGACGGTCGTAAAGAGAGAGTTCTGAAGGAGCGTAGTCAAATAGCGATCGTAAAGAGGACGTTGGCAAGCTACGTGCATCGGTACTTGGAATAGAGCACAGGGGAAAGGGTGTGGTCTGGCACCAATAGGGTGGTCCCTTTGGTTAAAGTCTGTCTAGAGCATCATTGTCTTCTCCAAATCTGTAAAGAAATGCGGAAACAACACCCGAAAAGCTACCTTAACCTCCAGTCAAAATGAATTGGTGACTACGAGACGAAATTCTGCAGGCAGAAAAAAATTGGAGGGAAGAATAAAAGATGGTAAATGGCATCGATCTTCAGGACACGAGAAGGTCACATTTATGAATTAAAGGCATATCCTACAATTCACAGTGGCGCCACATGGACGATTCTTAAATATTAGGAACTGCTATGTACTCGTGTGCAATTCTGAGGCACTTGTTGCAATTCTTTAAGCTACAGTAGGCAACACCATGTATCGCAACAACTAGGAATAAATAGTATGTTCATCATTGATGGTTGAGCATCCATGGAATTATGAAAACAAATATAAATTCAAGGCTGGGTTAATCATATAGTCTGTAGGTCATTCGCTGAAACCAACGCGGCAATCAGTTACTTTTTTGGGACACTAAGATACTGGTTATCTGCACCCTGACAATATGAAGGCGTGGACGCACAGATAGGGTAAGGATAGTATTTGCAGCATGCTGAAAGTCTTATTACGCTCTCCCAAACTCAGGCATCGTATATGAGCGTGTCCCACACTCAGTGATAAGGCAGCACCACAAGCCTTCCACAGTTGTCATGGGGCCTGGTAAAGGAGCGGGTAAGAAGATATCTCGTTCATGGAACATCGATATCAGAATGAACCAATTAGCATATTCATAGATGAGGCACTGGTGGATAGCGAATAGAACCGGGATATACATATAAATGACCAAACCTATAAACAATAAAAAAAATCTGTCAGAGGGAATTGGAGCCCTTTATTCGACGTTTACGTACTGATGTTATATCGTGTGCAGGGAGGTGCTCACAGAGAAAATATCTATGCAAGTAATTGGTGACCTTTCAAATAGTTCAGGTATTTAAACTGACGGTTCGTGATAGCCAACAGATTGTTGTTTGTAAAATACATACTAACTAATCCCACACTGGACATTTGAGAGGCTTTACCTGAATGCATAATTTATCTTGTAGAGAAATCGTTGGCTATCCTGGGATTCTTTTTTATACTTGAAATACGACACGAATTTTCAGGAACTCCCTGATACACCACGATTTTGCCATTTCTAATCGTCGTGTTCCAGGAGGTGTATCATGGTGCATACGGGCTTAACACTTTGTTCTTGCTTCAGACCTTTTAAAAGTAACACAGTTCTCATACAAAGTCTGATGTTTCATACCAAGGCTGACGTTTTCATACCTAGGTAGGCGATTTCATACCAAGGTTGATCACTTGATAAAAGCTTTAAATGGTAAATTGTGGTCGAAGCCCATGTAAGATGACCAGAAATTCAAACTAGTTTGTTTTCTTTAAGCTATATTTACACCATCCCATAGCAGTCCGGCTATGGAATTTAGCACAATCCTAACTCCACTTGGTACTTTTATCGCATTTTTATGTTAACTCTTTCCCTGCAGCACGCAGTTCCCCTACTTAGCATTACACAGCAGACATTGCCTGCTTAAACGACCCTGCTACAGTAGGTGCATTTCTTTGGGAAAATAGTAATGTCACATGATGTGTCATGTGATTTGAGTAATTTACCTTGGTAGCTGATGATATTTTGTTATACCAAATCAAAGGTCAATATGGTGTTTTTACTAGGTCAAAATTTCTTTCAGCTCAAACAATTGTTTTTTTTATTTATTGAAATTTGTATATAAGTATCAATGATGCCTCTATGATGCCTGGAGGCATCATGCTGCAGTAGCCAGGGAAAAGCCTGAAGTCATCATGCTGCTGTAGCCAGGGGAATTCCTTTTCACCCTCTCAGTCCATATTCTCTCCTTCTCTGCTCCGTCCCTGGAGCCTGGCAGCAATGTGCCGATGGTATGATGCTGGAACTCTTGTGGTTGAGAAAAATCCATCTCAAACTCCATTGACATGGCCTCCACCAAGGACTTGTGCTCTTCCCTGTGTGCTGCTTCCTGTGTGCTGCTTCCTGGTCTTCTGATTGACAATAATGCAGACTTTCTCTTCTCTTCAGTGTGTACTGTTTCCTGGTCTTCTTAGCAACAGTCATGCAGGCAAGAAATGAATGCATATGTAAAAAAATGCAGACTTGTGCTCTTCAGCCTGTGCTCCTGCCTGGTCATAAGCCACAGTCATGCAGGCATGAAATGAATGCATGTGTAAAAAAAAATGGTCTAAAAAAAGTATGATTTCTTAATGAAATTAATGCGATTATTATTTATTATATTTGACTTCTTTTTACCTCCAACGTATCAGAGAGTCTGGTATATTAGAATATATTAGAATATTATTCTTTGCATTTTGCCTGTCTTGGGACTGCCACACCCTGGGCAGGGAGGTTACATTAGATGGCCACTGTGATGGAGGTTGCTGCCACTAATGTGTCAACTGCTGCTGCATTCCCCCGATGAACTGCCCTGCTGTCGGTGGGCCCACATTATCTCCCAATCTGTGAAGCCTCGCTGCTGCCAACTTATGGTTGTTCTTGACCTGACATCCTTGGAGAACTGTGATGATATGCCGGTCCGCCTCAAACCGGTGGTGTTCTTGTAGTTTGTTTAGTACATTTTCTATGTACACTGTCAAGCCAGAACTCTGATCGTAAACTACCAGCTTAGGCTTCACAACTTCCTTTAGCACTCACTGAAGCATATTCACAAGTTTGTCTTCACTAGCCTCCATCCCTGCCTCCGCAGCACGTGGCATAACTGGTGGAAAAGTCATTGTCTGAAAGGTGTCGTCCTAAGGTGCAGAGGGTGAGGGAGCTGGAGCACTGGCACCAGATGACTGAATACTACCGAAACTGTCAATTTGCTTGAAAGGTGGTACAGTGCAACTTCTAAGCGCGGTGATGTGTGGAACCAGGAATTGAAATCTCTCCCATATCTAGGCCTCAGTTACTGTGAGGGTATCCAGACCCTGGCCGGATTTGGTCACCATTTTACAGAGTTTGCCAAGCTTTGTCATCATTAGCCTCCATCCCTGCCTCCGCAGCACATGGCATAACTGGTGGAAAAGTCATTGTCTGAAAGGTGTCGTCCTAAGGTGCAGAGGGTGAGGGAGCTGGAGCACTGGCACCAGATGACTGGATACTACCAAAACTGTCAGTTTGCTTGAAAGGTGGTACAGTGCAACTTCTAAGCGCGGTGATGTGTGGAACCAGGAATTGAAATCTCTCCCATATCCAGGCCTCAGTTACTGTGAGGGTATCCAGACCCTGGCCGGATTTGGTCACCATTTTACAGAGTTTGCCAAGCTTTGTCATCCATCCCTGCCTCTCTATCATACCAGGTCTTCAGTTCTTGAATTACCCTTTGTTGTTCGGTTGGGATGTGGATTTGGTTGGGTGAATGCCTCATCTCCCTCATCGGCCTCCGATGACTCTTCCTCTGCAGGCAGTACCCATGCCTGGACTTCTGATTCACAATCATGCAGGGACGCAGCAGACTCCAAAGCAGCATCAGTGAATGGTGTATCTGTTGGACCATCTGGAATGTCTGATGCCTCAGCAGGTGTACCCTGCGTCTCAGCAGAAGCAGCAAGTCTACTTTTAGTAGTAGCACCCCTTCTTCGCTTCTGCTTCTTCAGTGGCATCTTCTTAGATGAGGTAGAGAGTGGTTAGATGTGTAGTTGATGGCTGCTTGTAGTGGATTGAAAATCTCTCTGCCATGCCGTCTTATATATACCAAACGCAGACGCAAGTCGAAACGAAACGGATCGTAACCCTGTAGTAAGTCTACGTATTGGGGCTTAGGTGGACATAGGGGGGCTCAGGTGGATGTGATCATCCACCGAAAGCCGTCATAAGTCGTTGGGCTCCATAAACCCCCTGCTGCATGCATGTGGTTTTCGACAAGGCTTATCTGATTCAGCTACATTCTCCCACCACTTGCGACCTGCTGCATGCATGGCCAGTGACAAACCTGGCAGGGCCTAACTTGTCGGCCTTTGTGTCTAGACTGGACTCAACTCAGCGGCTTCTGTGCGAAGTCTGCGACCGGACCCGGCTGAGTTACGACCATCGAGCCCGTCCACTTACACCCGGCCCAGTTACACCCAACCCCAACAGTCATAAACCACAGGGGGTTGCCGGGACTGCCGTGGCAGATTTTTTGACAGTCAGAAGTTTGTCCCGGCAAAGCCCGGTCGAGTTAGAACTCACTTTGCGGATGAGTTAGGACCAAATCCGAAGTACAAGTCAAGATACGTTTGTGGCAATTAGTGGTTGTCGGGACTGCCGGGGAGATGGTCTAAACCTAGTATTAGAAAAAACAGACAGTTCTTTCAGATGAAAGATCTTCCACTGCTGAGGCAGGTTCCCAGCACGAATTGTACATGTTGATATCTTGTGTTGATCATCCTGACAATAAAAAGCTAATTTAAATTCTTGAAAATTTGCAAATAGACTCCATATATTGCAATGAGAGATTTTAAAACCATTGGTTGGCTTATGAGGGTGAGTGTGATGAGTTTCGGTTTGGGTGGGTAGCATCCCAGCCTTGCTCAGAGGATAATGCGATGTCAAGTCAGAACCACACAATCACAAAAAGAAACAGTTAAAGTAAAAAGTAAAACCGAAATTATAGGTAATCTGGACTATACTAGGGGGAGGAGAGAGAAGAGAGGGAAACTTGTACAATTCAGTTGAGTTTTTTCATTAGACCAGAGAAGGAGGAACCATACTAGACAGGTTAGTCCAATAGTATGATAATATGATTATCGACTTATGAGCATCAATACGCAACAACAAGATAGCCAGTGAAATGAGATAAAGAAACATAATTGAAAAAAGAGATAAATTGTAAATTGTGAACACATAAGACATCTTGCAGCCATCTTATTCCTGTGAATCGCGTACATAATGATTACTGAAATTACAATAAATCACTGATGATATCACAATATTGGGGTTAAATACTATCATATCAAGGCACCTTCACATTGGGACTAATTGCAAATTGGACAATAATTATTGAGGTCAATTGGTGGCTCCACCATGCGGTGCCGCGACTAGCCACGCCAATGTTCTAGCCACACAACAGAGGGCGCCACCAGTGGTCTCCACGCCATGTTCAACTTCGGAAGCTGATTTCTAGGGGTCTACAAAAACCTACACAAAAATGGGAAAAAAACACGCCAAAACAAAAGACGAAAGACCAGACAAAGGCCGCCGAAGACCAGGAATCAGCTGAGATGGATTAAAACGACTGCTTCGCTATATTTGAAAGACGATTCAGCGTGCTGGAGTCTGCCCTTGTGGACATAGCGGCCAGGCTTCCATCTACTGCTAATGGCGCCCAACAAGATCCAGGCACCCCAGCAAGCATGGCAGCCACTACACCTCAGAGACAGGGTTCAACGGTCGGGACGTCGGAATATCAGGCCCCACAGGCATCTACAGCAGGTCAGGATATTATTTTCATTGAAAAATTGACTTCTGTGGCTCCTACATCCAACATGACCGTTCCTGTGGCCCTGGCAAACTACGCGGGAATCTCGGCACCTACGCGGGGCACCACAGCATCCACCAACATGCCAGCAGGGATCACACAAGAGGCAGGTACCGCCAGAGAGCGCTGTTGGATTAGAGGAAGGCAGCCGCCTCGGCCCCGCCTATGATGGTGAGGCCTGCAAGAGTGGACGACGAGGTCGAGGACCAAGTACAAAAAATCCTCAAGACCATGACCTCAGATGCAGGTAAAAACAGTTTTTACCCCCACAACTATGTCTTTAGAGGTCCGGAAAGACTAAAGACCGGCCTTAATGTCCCTAGCCGAGTATGTGTGGGCTATTCTATGGATTATTGAGGATACAGATTTCCCCCCAGTACGTTTCTCCCCTAGTGGCTCATGAGCATAGGGGAGGTGGGGGCCCATCTCCACACCGGCTTTTACACCCCCCCTGGCTGTGGAAGGCTGATATGGCCCGCGCTTATTGTCAGCTGCGCGTGGACCCCCTGGACCTCCCCCTCCAAGTCACTACCTTGGGGGATTCGTACTATATCGACCCCTGCTGCCCGTTCAGGGCCCGTCTCTCGGCCTCAGCGTGTCAACGAGTGACCCGGACCACCGGGGTCACTAAGCTCTCTCCTATATTGACGACTTCGTGGGCGCCGAGGCCACGCAGCAGGAGGCAGCAGAAGCATATCGAGACTTCATGGGCCTCGCCCGGGCCCTGGGACTCGTCCTTGCGGCAGACAAGTGCAGCCCTCCCGCTAAGCGCATGGAGTGGCTCGGGATAGATGTGGACATGGCCGCGTTGACTCTACGCATCCCGGCAGACCGCCTGGCCGATATAGTCAAGGAGTGCAGGGCCTGGAGGGCGCGTAGGGGCATCACCCTCGCTCAGCTTCAGTCCATCGTCAGTCGCCTCATATACATGGCCTGCTGCATCTCACAAATGCGGAAGTTTGTTGGGCGTGCCCTCGCCTTCCTCCCCCACGTCCCGGGAACAGGGGTAGCTACAAATCCGGCTGGCGTTAAAGGCAATTTCCAGTGGTTTGCACGCTATGCCACGCCGCCAACGGGGTGGTCCTGGTTGCCCCTCACAGGGAATCGTTTGACATCTATGTCTCCAGCGCGGGTGCCATGATCATGGCTGTCGCCCTGGGCACACGAGTCCACCAGGAGGCTCAGGAGGTCGCCGACGCCCTCGGTTCGGTGGCCCGCTTCCATGCCGTCGCCCTCCTCCAGGGAATAGCCACTCTCGGCCGTGGGGCCCCCCCCCCCCCGGTGTGGCCGTTGTCGTCAACATGGATAATATGGACCCTGTTGCTGCAATAGCCTCGGGCAGGACTACCGATGCAGTCTTCTCAGCCATCGCCCATGAGGTCTGGCTGGTGGCGGCCCTCTGGGATGTTGACGTTAATTTTGTATACACAGTCGCCACGGATGCCATTGCTCCCTGTGACCGTGCGGTTGTAAATATGGACCCTGTTTTTGATATCTATGTTTTCACTTCTCTGCCCATTTAGGCACCGGCACCACCCTGCACGCCCAGATGATAGTATCCCTGATGTCGGCTGAGGCCGCTTCTACATGTCAGAACCACTTCCTTCAGGTGCAGGCATAAATGCGCTTCACAGTATCTACAGGTTTCGACCCCCTACAGCCGACCGTCGCCCACAGAGCCCTCTTCACCCAGGCCTTAGCCAATTCTTTTTGATCCCCGGTTACAGCAGCTAACTATTTGTCCGGGGCACGGACCTGGATTTGTCGCCATGGCGGGGACCCCGCCCCTCTCCTCCAGACGCCTCTTGTCCCATACACCATCACCAGTCCCTGCAGTTCGCTTTCAAGAGCTCCGGCACGTGATAGCATATTTATCCAGGGCCGGGCCCTCGGCCCTCGTCCTCCGGCTCCTAGGGTTCCATGTGAGATCGACTAAGACACGGCACAGGGCAGCCCCCCTCACATGGTCGACCTCCCGTGCTTGGCAGATCTGGCAGTTTGCCCAGTCGCGGCATACCATCAAGGAAGGAAATCATAAACGACGGACATTGTGAACAATCGTAAACGGCAAGTTTCGTGCTGTGATGCAAGTCATTGCTGCCATATCTCTATGTTGTACTTTACTGCGCTGTAAGCATGTCCCGCACACCAGCCAGCCATTTACCAAAGGTGTTCTTGCCTCTAATGCATTGTTGTAGCTTATACCTGCCTCCCAAATAGATTACCGGTAGTCTCAATTAGGGTAGTCTGACCTGTTGCAACCAGATTCAGCTCACTGTTCTGGCTAAATTTGTCAATGGCAAGCTTCCTCAACCAGTCTTGGCTTACCTAATCCCACTTGGCTTACCTAATCTAACTCCTTGCCAGTGACTCTCTCCCCGATCCTTTTGCATTCAAAAGAGTCAGTGGATTCGAAAATATTCCCCTCTAGCTCATGATTTTCACAGAATAATGCTTTGACAAGCTCTGTTCTACAGACGTAAATGTGAAAGACCTATCAACACTACTAACGGTTTTACTTGGCTCTCAAACTCGCAATTGTACATACTGCTTAAGAACACTGAGCTGCCTGCGAAAAAGATTCCTAGTTGGGTCTCACAGATTATCTCACCCTCATATTCCTTACGCACCAATGGGACAAAAGGCTGCTTTACAGCCTCCTTATCACCCTCCATCTCACTCTGCTCTGGTTCAGAATCAACATCGTTTATATCAAGTACTTCACTTGACAGGATCAGGATGTTCAAATTACGATCCACTCCCTGTCTGGGTCCCCTACGTGCAATGATGTCGTTAGGTAGAAATTTGTCTTGTATTTCGACAGCCTCATCTATACTGAAAACTTGATCTCTTAGGAACAAGCAGTCTCCTTCAATTCTGGCAACCACATACTGACGCCTCTGATAACCTCAACCCATTTTGAGTAGGCCTTGTTTTCTTCACGTTTCGATAAGTTCATCGGTTGCGAAAGCTACATAGGCTAGATGCGACCTGTGGGAGGCGAGATGTAGAGGCTCCGTAGGACTTTTTTAGTCTTTCAATTCCTAAGACATCAGGTTTGGGAACTGTTACGCCCGTTAGGTTACAGATTTCATGCATCAATAGATGTAAATCCTCATTTTCTTTCCCTAAGACCCCAAGGACCACAATATTTCTATTTTTGGCGTGAAATAGTAATAAGTAGTCGTCGGGCTCCCCACCTTTGCATAGGATGACCTAGACTCACCGCCCGTTGTCAACTTCAATTTGCATTCAGTGTCATCAAGATTTTGATTTATCAGAGCTATATTACTCTCAATCGATGTAACTCTCATATCAAGCCTCACATTTACGACCTCTAACACCACATTGTTCTCAGCTTTGAACCATACCAATTCTTCTTTAATAGACTGGATTTGGGTATTAGTCTCAATTTGGGATTGAGTAAACCTGTCATTGAGGTAACTAGGGGTTGGTAGGTCAGCGATCATGAATCGCAAAAACATTTGCTAAGGGAGCGTTCATTAATCATCTTCCGGGGGGCACAGTTTTCCTAACAACGATCGGTAAAAAAAATTTGGACCCCCCATGGGAATACCAAAAAAAGAAATGGCTCCCCCTTGGAATGCCCCCCAAAAAAGTCCTCCAGCCCCCATCAGAATAGGTTAAAAGCACAGAGGAGGCTAAACCGATGTGGCATTTATCCATAAGGCTTTCCTTCTTTGCTTTAGAACAAACCCAGCTACATTCAGTCATTTGTCAAAATTTTGACTTATCTCGGTGGCTAAATGGTAGGGGTTTTCACCTCAAGAATAGTAGGTAACGGGTTCAAACTCCAGTCGGGTTTTACCAATTACTTACACAAAAACAGTACCCACTGCTCATTTGGCTTAACACCTGCCATTAGAATGGAGAACAGGGGCTTAGGGCCAGAGGGGAAGAATGGCTGTACTGCAAAATTTGATTATTTTGTGCACACAATATTCACTTCATAAAAATTGCTTAAAAATGAAAATAGAAGAAACAAGTAGAAAATAAATATCTGTTGTTGATGGAACAGCACAGATGCAAAAAAAGATGGGGGAGTCTGGAGCAGGAATGAAACACACAATGTGGAAGCCAGTTTCAATGTCAGTCAATGCCATCTGGAGTCTCTGTTGGAGAGGTGCTCGCAGTTGTACCACTGGCAACCAATAGCAGATAATGTCAGCTCTTAGATATTCCTTGGCCAGTTTTACATGAGAGTCCTTGGAGAGCCTATTTATGAGAGGTTCCTGTGTCCTGCTTTTAACATATGAATTTTAATCATATACCTGATTTGAATTGTAAGATTCTGTAAGAATCATATATATGATTTGAATTGTAAGATTCTGATGTTCTAACCCCAAATCAGTGATGCAATCTCTGCCAAATCGAGGCTGTAGTTGGCAGCTAGCAGTCTTGCTGGAAGCCCCCATCTCTCCTGTACCCATATAATCAATCATAAAGCTTGACTACCTAGAACCTAATTCTCAATGAAGTCACTTATTGAGACTTGCTTGTTCACATTCAAATATCCAGCAGCAACTGCTTTCTTGATTTGTACCATCAGTTGGTAGTCATCAGGCTCCCTTGCAGAATCTTAACCCTTTAAGGGCGGGTACCTATGGCAATAGTATGTGGTAAAGGGTGGGTACTAGGGCTAATGTATACTGCCTGGCGGCGGGAAGTATCAGGCCTATTGTGATAGTTCAAGAGTTTAGGACATGATAAAATATGCAATCATTAACCTTATTGTCCATTTCACCCAGAATCATTACCTGGGAGTTGCAACCTAATTCTGTGAAAATTTCATGACTATATATCCAATATTTCCTATTTTATTCCACAAAAACGAAATTCTGCAAATTTAGGAAAATGATGCCTTATGGCATTACCCGCCCCAGCACAGATGATGCCATATGGCATCATCCCGCCCTAGCATGGTTGATGCCATATGGCATCACCCGCCGCGAATGGGTTAAAAGACCTTCAGTGTTTCTTCTAGCAGTATCATTGACAAGCAAATACGGATGGGCTGGCAATTTGTTATAGTCTGGTATGGTGTGAGGGATCTTTGGAATGAGTGGATCAACCTATGGTGTGGCACTACAGAAGGAAGTCCCATTTTCTTGCATGCAGAACCCCTTTAAGTACTCAATGTAGAGTTCTTAATAAAACGTTCTCTTTGCTCATAGCACTCTTCCATAAATATGGTAATCTTATTCAAATAAGCAGCAATAGGAGCATTTTGTAGCACTTGATGTTGTATTAAATGCTCCTAATTCATCAATGTTGATTCTGGGACAAATGTTAATGTTCGTCCATTGTTGTCTCCCTCCACACAAGTCTGTCAGCCTGAGGGAGGGTGCACACCCATCTAAAATTGGCAAACAGGACCGTGCTGTCATCAGTACCATCCATTTTTGCTTTTTCAAACTCTCAAGGTTAAGACTAGGATCACCTTTAACCTTTTATGAAAATTTGTCCTTAGTACAGCTAATTTGCTCACTGAGGAGTTCTGCAGGCTTAGTGAACTTGAACATTACCTTTTCCTAGCTGTACTACCTGCACTCAGCATTGTTTCCAAGACTGGGCGACAATAGGGGTATTACAGCTGCTATAAGCGTTGTTCAAAAGAAAAATCCAATGATATCAACAAGTAGCTTCAACGATCCATATTCAAAGTCAACGTAAGGATGAGTTCTCTACTAACAGTTTGCCTGGGTTTTGACACGATTTACCCTTTTTCTCACTACGTTTAGGTCCACTCTCTTCTCTCCACGGCCTCAGACTTCCGCTCAGCACACCACCATGATATCGAATATACCGTGAAAATTACTGCTCAAAGCGTCAGCCGCGGGCAGTAATTTTTCCGGTCCTCACCTCGTAACTTTGACTTTCTCTCACCGGAACATAGTTTCCCTCTTTCTCATAATCGGCAAAGGTGATGCGTGTTCTGTCACACAGCTCCCTCCACCCCCGTGATTTTGCGGCTGCGTTACACTTTTCAATCTACACCCCCAAAGTGTAACATAATGTATGGACGGCCCTATCGGTAGGCCTACCAATATTTCCTCAGGCACCACCATCTCTGACCGACAAAGCTCTCCCTGATTATTAGTGTATTTTCCGTCGTCAGATGTAAACTCTGCCTATGTTACTAATGTTCTGAATGCACCAACATTTATAATGTAATCAATATACAAGTACATGCCAGTCGGTTGTTACCGACAAAAGTCATCAGAGGCAAACGTTGTACAATGCAAACCTGCCTACGGTGTATCGAGGCTTTGTGTAATAGTTTACTGTACTGTGTTATACCTTCCTCTCCATAGAGGCCAAATAATTCACAAAACTGTTTTGTTAGTGGAAACTGGTCTGCTACCAGTCACTAACCCACCACACATCCATCCATCATATAGACTACTCCGCCCCCATACCCAGCCTCCCCTCGCTGTCTCCCATCTGGGGTCCCCAGTTGGTTGACTACATGCATAGCCCATTGTTATTGCTGGCTGGGTGCTCATCCATTTCTGACCCTGCCCCTGGCTAGACACCCATATCCCCACCAGTAGTCTCCGTAGTGGTCCTTTTCTATTTGCCGACAGAATCGGTATTTTCAGGAACAGTTAGTTCTGATAAGCAAATATGGGGAGTCTGGTGCAACCGTTTAAACAACATAGAGAGGTCGGGGGATTTTGAATATCACTTACCATTCGGCAGCCAAAAATCCAATAATTAAAAGAAGCCATATCTTGTTTCCACTTTCAGATTTTTGACTCCCGATGAATTTGTCGCCCACCATTGGCAAGATTTTGATATTTTCACTACAAAATCTGCAGATGGATACAAGAAACAAGATAAACCTCATCCTATCTATCATTTGCCTCAGTCTTAACACCTTTGCGACAAACCATAGCTGTGTGGCTATTGCCACACTGGGAGCATTCATGCTGTTAAGCACAATTCTGGTAGGAACATCCCTCATTAGAATTAGACTTCCAGCAAACGCCGTTAGGCCTATCTTTCCACTCAGATTTGCGACTATTTCACTTCTCCTTATCCATTAGATCTTTTAACTTGTTTGTTCAAAGTTCAAAAACGTTTCCATGAGAAAGCTTTCGCCATACCTAAATCCTTGCGGCCCCCTTCTGTCACATTTTTCCTAACTGCCTGATCGTATTCAGTTAAAGCCCTAAAAGCCTTCCCCCATCTACCACGATTCTGGTCCCGATAGGCTTTAGGACTGCCTTCCCGACACCATACCAATTCTATCGTGAGGTCAGCAAAAATTGTGGTAGATGGGACAGGTTTCTGCGATTTTGTCTACGATACCTCACGATAGGCTGCAATAAAAAAAACGCCAATCGTAGAGCTGGCAATGATATCTAACATGTTGGAATTTTTGTAGCCTGTCGGAGGGTATTGTAGTGGATTTGATGGGAAAATATCTCTTGGGGGTGAAATACTAAGTGGAAAATTATGAAATTCCGGAATTAGGTAGACCGCATACAGATATATAATTAGTGAAAATGTGATATTATCTGATTAAGGTCTGAAAATGATAGTTTCAGATCAGAATCATGATTCTATCACATTTATATTTTTCAATCTGACTGTATTAATGTCTGAAAAATAACTTCAAATATGTTGTAAATACCTCTAAAAGATTTATTATTTCCAAAATTATAAGATATTTCAATATTAAATCTCATCTACATTGAAACACACATTGAATCGTGGCCATGGTTAGTTGTTGGTCCTCCAAAGGCGTTTATATGGTCTACGATTTCCACCCATATCCACGATTTGGAACTATCTGGGCCCTCCTGATAGGCAACGATTTGGGCACTTAAAATCCTAGCCATCTGGAAGTATGTCGTAGACTAGTGCACTGGACCTGAGGCAAGCACAAATAATGAAACCATAAGAAAGGTATAAGAAATGCATAAGTAAAACTGTGAGCTCTTGTATAGCAGAAGTATAGGCATATATCCCATATGGAATGCCCTGAGAGCTGAATCTATGCCAGTGTGTCAGCACACAAGCACCCAAGGTGAAGGCCAGTAGGATGGAGCATTAGGGCAGTGGGTCAGTGCCAGCACACCCACTGTCCCACTTAGCAAAGATGGATCATTTGGGCCAGTAGGTCAGCGCCTGCCCACCTACTGTCCCACTTAGCCTGGGTCAGTAGGACAGGTCATTTGGGCTAGCAGGACAGAGTGTTGAGAGTGAGCATTAGGGACAACGACCTTGACACTGTAATGCATGCAACCTCAATACTAGCTATATAAGCCAGCTGCACCCATCATTCTGGGTTCTTAGTCTGGCATGTGAGGAACCTGTTACTACCCTGTCGATTATAATAAAGAAGCATGTCAATTACCTCTTTGAGCAGATCTTATTTGTGAAGGGCTTACCCAGCCAAAAAGAAGTCTTCCACCCACTACAACCTTCACGTACTTAAACTACATTATTCCAGTGATAAGTTACTTCAATGTTTGTGACATATTCTAGGACTATACCAGCTACAGTCCACATACACCACAGCTCTCCCCATCTACATACACCAGTATTTACCACATACTTCTCACCTACTTTTAACCTCACATCACATCACTGTAGACCAGTGCTGCATGCTGGTCTACAGTTCAGCCCCCTATCGTGGGAGGTGGGGGTCGGCCTTAAGGATTGCATTTCCCTTCTTTTACGAAGAGGCTTCCCTTGTATTCCAACTATGCCCTTAAAGTTTACCTGATATGAAAGAAATGTGTTGTATTTTGATCTTCAATATTGAAATATTCAAGGCTTCAATTCAGATTCAATAACCTTTCAAATAACTGAAAATAGGTCTTCTAGGATGCTACTATATTAGCACCGTTCGTGCAGAAATATTAGATGTGGAAATAGCAGTCATCAATTTCCAATTTGCGACGTCACCTTTGTAGAATTGGCGGCGTCATTATGGTAATTACTGCATCGTCGGGTGAGGCGCCGCTAATTAACAGCAGAAAACAAAGCTCTAATGACGGCAAATCTAAAGCAATCAAGAAAATAGTCGCGAGAGTAGTTGGAAGTGCATCGTATGAGAAACTAATTAATTGGCCTGGTCTACAAATAGATAACAATATCGCTTATGATTGGTCATCGTTCCGTTCCATATAACGATTTATCACGTATTTCCTACCTTTATCTTTTCGCATATTTCTTATTGATTATATTTTTGTTAGTATTTCATATCAATAAGCATTGGGCTCACAATTTATTCATTTAGTCCTGCGGGGTCTGCCGTCGGTAAACTATGATTACTGGTTTCGATTGGCTTCCTTGTGTAGTGTGGCTCTTGAGCCGGACTCGCACGTAGGGACTAATACATCTGTGCACCTTTTCCCGAGACAATGCTCTGGTACAAAAGTCTCATCTCAACGTGCCATTTTCTACTTCTCATAGTCTCAATGAAAAATAGCGGAATGGATTCACATGGAGTGACTCCCCTAGTACATAGCCAGAGTCCTTGAACACTCACCTATAGGATTTGAGTATTCTTGAGACTCAAGTACCTTCCGGAAAACAGGTGCCTTGAGTGCAGGGTGTCTAAAATATTTGATGCTGCTAGCTCGTGTTTTACACCCTTAAATGTAATAACTCCGAGAAAAGTAGTAACCCTCAAATGTAATAAAATTTCAACCACATTTGTCGTTAACTCCCTTAAATGCAATAGCACCTCTGTTGCACCCTTAAAAGTACTAAAAACCCACATATGTAACAACCCTTAAATGTGATAAAATTTCAACCACATATGTTATAAACTCCCTTAAATGTAAAAACACCTCCCTTAAATGTAATAACCTTGTTAACCTTATTTGTGATACAAAGTTGCCCTTAAATGTAATAAACTTTGTAACCACAAATGTAATAAACTTCTCCCTTATTTGTAATAAAGATAAATGTCATGTAAAATATAGTACATTTTCAAATATAATAAAACTGTTTATACTGCTATTGGGGCAGCAGGGTGATTTCTATTCTGAAAAAGAATCAAATTTGTTTAATGGTGGATACAAACATCATTTAATCATAGTGGGAAATATAGCATACATTCTAACTGTTATATAAGAATCATATGTCATCATAATACAAAACCAAATGTCCATAATTTCTTAGTCAATGTAAATTTATCAAGGGCTTCTGTATTTCTTATATCTCTTATATCATAAATATAGATTATTCAACTTGATAGGTCCATAGTAAAAAGTCTAGGAAGTTTTCTTTTGATCCCTATATTGAGCAGGGACCCAACCAGCAGTACTTTGAGTGTAGCATATATTATGTGCTGCACTTGGAGGGGGCAGTCCACACCATCTGCTGGGCTATCACCTCTGATACACACCCATACACTTTGATTAATTTCTACTACTTTGCAAATTCTAAAATTGGAACTGTCTTGAATGTTTCTGTTGTTTCATAATATGATAAAGTGTAATTTTGGGAACAAAAGTCCTTGTATCCTGATAGTAGGTCACTTTGTGTTACTGTCTGACAATCAATAGTGCATTTGTACTATTGACTCTTCCTATGTCATAGCCATGTTGTATTCAAAATGAGACTGTGTGAATATACCCCTGAACATTGACACTACACTGGCACTAGTTGAGGTAGCTTTCTGTTTCGAAAAATAATTGTCACAAACAATTAATCATCAAAAATGACAAAACACTGGCTTTATGTGGAAGAGAAATACAAAATTCTCAGTTGTGAATATGGCTATATTTGATTCCATTTCATCATATTAACAATCGGAATTGGGTGGCAGTCACTCTGTATTATTATTGAAGCTGGGAGACATTGGTGTCACTGAATGGCAGCTCTATACAAATGTGTCACATGGTTGAGATAATCATTTAAGAGTGTTAGGAAAATATGAATTTGGGTTCGTTATACATACGGTATACTTTCTATGAATATAGAGAGGAAATAACAGAGAGGAGAGAGCTGGGATAGGAGGGAGCTGCATAGAGTTGGTGATAAGAGGAGGCCTTAATCAGTATCTAATATAATGCATTTTCCGTATAATCATAATGAATTGTAATATTTAGTATAATACATTTTAATACATTCGTAATAAAATGTAGTATTTAATGTAACACATTCTTCAATGTATTAAGAATGAAATGTTATATCTATTTGCTTCAGAGTTTGATTGATATGACCTGGGATCTTGAATTGCAAAGTTTTTATTTAATTTTATTTGAAAATGTACTGGGTTTTTTTCCCAGACACTGATCTTTATTACAAATAAGGGAGAGTTTATTACATTTGTGATCACAAAGTTTATTACATTTAAGGGTGAGTTTGTATCACAAACAAGGTGGACAATGTTATTACATTTAAGAGAGGTGTTATTACATTTAAGGGAGTTTATAACAAATGTGGTTGAAATTTTGTTACATTTAAGGGTTGTTACATATGTGGGTTTTTAGTACATTTAAGGGTGTAACACACCTCCCTTATACGTAATCACCTTGTCAACCTTATCTGTAATAAAAATTCACCCTGAAATGTAATAAGCTTTGCAACCACAAATGTAAAAAACTTCAACTTTATTTGTAATAAAGAGCATCGACTTGTAAAAAACCAGTACATTTTTAAATAATATGAAACTGTTTATAGTGACAGTGGAGCAGAAAGGTGGCCAAGGAGCCATCTGATAATAAATGCACATACAGGAAGAGCCTTTCTTTACCTCATACAATGTTTATCATTTAGTAATATCTAAGTTTGTTCACTTGGATAGACCATTTACTGTGCTGATGGTGGTGTGAGTTCAAGTCTCGGTGCCGGCAGCTCATCAATATTGTCTCCTAGCTCTATAGTCTAATAGCTCAACAAGGTCAAGTCTTTCTCATGCTCTGTCTATGCAGTGTGGTAAATTAAAAAAAAAACCTATTTGGAAAATGTGTAGCGGCAAGGGACCAGTGTCTGACATATTACTCTCCTGCAAACCACATGTCGAGTATCTGAGGAGAAAGTGTGAGAAAGCCATAAATCACCTGAAGGTCCTTAGTCATCTCGACTGGGGAACTCTTTACAAGATGTAAATCCAATCAAGACTGTACTGCGGATCATTTGTGAATGAATGAGCAAAATTTTACCTGGACAGATTAAAACCAGGCCAGTGTGAAGGCTTATGTCTCTGCCTAGGAGCATTTAGAACCACACCTGCTACACACCCAGAAGCAGAAATCCCTCCTATTCATGTGCGGTGGGAGAGACTGTCTTAAAAACGCTCCATGAGAGTACAGGCCAATCCAAAAAACTCAGCCTACAAAAGAGAAGCCAAATGCCAAATGCCAAATGCCCTAAATATTTCATTCTGGGACTGCTGATGCATCTAATTGGATTCAACATGCTTTAATGTACGAGGATAAATACTTACATCAAATTTCAATCTTCAGTGGCTAGAAATTCATAGCAATTTATTTAGATGACAGTTAAGGTTGGTTACTTCAATGAATGATTTATGCTGCATTGATTGCCATGGCAAGAAAATTCTAAGGACTTGGAAATAACAATCCCCCTTTATACCCCGAATGTATGTTTAAAAAAATGCAAATGTTACCTCATTAGCAGATGCTTCGCCGTTTTTCCTACACTTGCTATTCATATGTATAGGGAAATAATGGTTTCTGAGTACATTATCATGCATTTATGTTGTCATGGAAACAGAAGTGATGCTCCATTCTTTTGGCCAAAAGAGAGTCATAATCCCCATGTAATAATTGACAAACATGCCACGTTTCATGCAGTAAACTCTCAAAGTACCAGAATTAAGTCTCTATCTTCAATGACTATAAAGGCATAGCAGTTAGTTTCACAGACATTCAGAGTTGCTTCCTGCAGTGGAGGTTTTGGGCTGCATTGGTGCTATTTTTATTTAACATCAATTATCATAAAGTACCATAAGAAAAATAAAAATAAATTGGAATGTTACCATGGCAACAATACTTCCATGAAAATGGAAAATGGTATATTTTCGTAGTGTATACTTTTGACAAAAGAATCAATGATTTTTTTTACGTAAAGATACATTTCTTTTCCTTTCTATATCAAAGTATTTAACATACATAAGTACTTATTAAAATATGTTTCCTTCTGTTACCATAGAAATAAGCATGATGCTAAATTTTGTTGAAGAGATTCCTGAGGTCATAATTGACCAACATGGCAAGTTTCAGTCAGAAGACTCTCGGGTGTCATTCTGACCCATTTTTCAGTTCATTTGCTCCCCTACTATTCAGGTTGTGCTACGATAGGGGGGGAAATTATTAGGTATGGTTGCAACATTTTGTCACAACCTATAATGTCTCCTCAGGCTGTTTTTAATATAGTGATACTATCTGACAGTGCTTTGGAAATTGATGTCAACCATATTGTACATTCACAAAAAACTAAAATCATGGAATTATTTTAGGAAATGATAACGAAGCTGATTCCATACAACATCCAGATTTACATGGAAGCCTGTTTATATCAGCTTAAATTTTAAACAGGTTCCTCAAAGGAAGGCCTTAGAGAAATCCTTTAAAAGCTAAATCCGCTACTAATATTGATGTAACTTTCATAAAGAATTACATCTCCTTCCATTAAGATTTTGCCAATGGATTAGGAACGACAATAATGGAGTTTCTATGCTAGCTATCTGTTCTAGTTTGATGCCAATAAGATTGGTAGAAACCGCACCTGCAATCGCCTTAAGATTACCAATCCATGTTGAATTAGTGTAAAACAGCCTGGGGCAACCCCTTAAAGCTGCCATAATGTTTTTTTACGTGTCATTATAGGCCAGGTAATGACGCCCTTGGCTATCTTCTGCCTGCGGTGCAACCTTTGAAAAATAAATACATATTCCTAGGTCTGTGGGTATTCTATTAGACTGTATGATCAACTCGCATGGACAGGCCAAATTCAAAACAACCAACAATCATAGATAAGGTTTGATAGGCTTATACAGTCAAACGCGGGATGCGAAGTTGCCACTTTGGAGAACTTTAAATTTGCTGGTGTGCTATCTATAGAAAAGGCATTGACATTATTAATCATCACCCTGGGAATATTCTACAAGCCCCCCTGATTCTGCCCATGTGTCCTTTACATTTATCTCACTCCTGGTACAAGTTTAGCCATAGGAATAACATTAGAAAAATATACTCAACGATCATCCTGGTAAAGTGACAATAGTACCCCATGGCCGTGGCGTAGTGAATTTGCTAAGTATATTCTGATCATTCTGAAGTTGTGATGATATTCAATGTCATAGAAAGGGGTAAGATAAATCCAGAATCGCACTCGAATCATAAATAAGACAATACTCCACTCGTTTGGCTGTGCCATGAT
This sequence comes from Alentia gelatinosa, assembly GCA_950022655.1. Classification (NCBI taxonomy): domain Eukaryota; kingdom Metazoa; phylum Annelida; class Polychaeta; order Phyllodocida; family Polynoidae; genus Alentia; species Alentia gelatinosa. The sequence continues at coordinate 61,527,437 of OX465582.1, forward strand.
CGTCACTCGGCTTCGCCTCGATGACGATTGCGGCCCATCCAAACTCGTGGAGTATTGTCTATTTATACGATTCTCGATGCAGTTCTATATAAGTATGTTATATGTAGACTGCGAATAATAGAAGAAGAAAGATATTTACCCATGAGGTTAACCTGTCAACCATCTACTCATTGTTGTGACACTGGAGCTGCTACTACGAATGGCGAGTTGTTTAGCCATCCTCATTCAGACTAGTTTCGCAATTTAGAGCTATCCTAAGTGCCTTACTTTGTAAGACTTGTAACTTTTGTAAAGTTTTTTGTGTGGAGTTGTGAATCAACACATTGCCATATTCTGCGTAAGGGAGTACTTATGTCTTGTATAAGAGGATAGCTTGTTTTTTATTGAGTAGACTTCTTATCTTTGCAAATAAGTAGATCTTGTTTCCTAGCTTTCTGGCAAGTTCCTTTTTGAACGATTCGAAGTTTAGCTTATCATCGAAGCGGACTCCTAAATAGTCATAATGGTTAACATGATCGATTTTTTTCTCCATTTAATAGGGTATAAAAGTGTCCTATACCTCGCCTTAATTGTGTTTTGGACGAGAATGTCATTGTTTTTGTCTTCTTTTCATTTATAGTCAATTTGTTCCTTCTTGCCCATTCGGCGATTTTGTCTAAATCGTTTTGTACTTTTCTTTTTGCGATGGCAATGTCTTGATCAGTAGCATAAATCATGGTATTATCTGCATAGAGTTTAGTTTTCGATGTAGATAAGGCATTTTTAAGATCATTAACGTAGATTAGAAATAGTAACGGCCCCAATATTGAGACTTGGGGCACTCCGCAAACCACGTCTCTCACATTCGATACCGCTCCGTTTACTTTGGTCTTATGCATTCGGTTTTGTAGATAGTTTTCTAGCCAAAGGACGCTATTATTTTGTATGCCATAAATTTTGCTTTTTTTTAATAGAATATTGTGTGAGACGGTATCGAATGCCTTCGATGGATCTATGAATGTGGCAATGGTATGTTCCTTATTGTTTAGGCCTGTGAAGATATCCGTGAAGGAGGAGACAGCGGATATAGTTGAATGCCCTTTTCTAAATCCGCCTTGATTGTCATCTAAGATGTTGTTATTTTCAAGAAAGTTGCTTATTTGTTGGTGTCATGTTATCGATGTGGGGAAAGAAATTAACGTGAATGACTATAGATGAGGCGGATACACGACAGAAAATAGTACTACCTTACGCAAAATCATACCTATATACGCCGGGCGTATACATATATATTAAATAGGCGTTTTCGCGCAGTCTTAGGTCTGTTCCTGAGTATGTTCAAAAGACCATGGGTTATATAAAAACAATTGAGGTATAAGGAATAAAAGCCTATATATATATGTTTATATATATATGTAAATATATATATATATATATATATATACATATATATATTATACTATATTATATAATTGACAATGACAGGCAATGCTTTAGTTGAAAAAAAATACACCCAACATTTATTTATGTAAAGTTTAAAATTTACAAGGTATACAGGTGCATATATCATGACATTGTAATGTAATGGTTTATAATGATATAATAGTATCATATATAAAAGAATTCTCGGTGATCGTTGACAGGTGTAGTGTGGATGTACCTGGAATGTGCGCTCGCAGGCGCTGGTGGTGGTAGTAGTACAAAGTGTTGGGGACAGGTGGTGCCTGTGTCCGTCCTTTATAAATACATATACCCCTGTTTTATATGTATACTATAAACACCTATATATGGTCAATTCTCCCAGATCGTGATCAATGCCCATGTACGATGACCAAAAATTCAAACTAGTTATATCTTCATGAAAATGTAGGAATATATGGTAGAAGACGATACCTTATATTTGTGAAAGTTGGGAACACTAATCTTTATGGGAAATTATTTTTTTAGCTGAATTATTTAACCTTATAACCTATATGTCAACGTACGTGGTCAAGTGGGTTCAATGAGGTTTTAGGGTAAATATTGGTTCTTACTTTTTAGCAGAATCAGATTTTCATTATCAGAAAATGAATCTTTAATCATATTGAGAAAATCAAAGTTGATTAATATTATTCAGAACATAATGCCCACGTACGGTGACATAAATGAAAACACATGTATGTTTCTTGGCATGAACATGCCTGAAGTCCTTGCAAATTGCAGATGTTAATGGTTCCATAATACTCTATTTATGTATAGAATATCATTCACTAATAATGTAAATCTTTTTCCTTACATAAGCAACACCTAATAATTTCTGCCCATGTACGGTGACCAAATAAATTTCACCACCCATGTTCATTTGGCTCTGGTATATTTGAGGGGAGAATTAATTTATACACTACAGACGTTATGAAATCTGTTAACATACCTCTTTTACTTGGAGGGTTAAAAAGTACCCAAAAAAGTACTTTTCTATAATTTTTGTACCTTTTAATATGGCTTGCCCAAGTACGGTGACATACCCTTCACCACTGATTTTTTACACCTAGACTACATACAAATTTCGCTTATTAAACATTTATTATGTTTTATAAGTTCTGCAACACATTTGTGGGTATGGAATATTCAGACCAGATAAACATTTCTAGTTACAACTGTATAAGAGGTCTTCCAAATATAGATATACAGGTTTTGTCTATGAATTTTGAGCTAAAAATGCCTTTTTTAGGGATTTATGAATTTTCTTTCAAGATATAGGTACATGAAAGTAGGGTTCCCCTGACAGATTTCTCAATTCTACATACTCTAAAAGCGCTTCTGATATCATAAAACTAATTTTAGATAGTAAAACGACCCTTTGGATTATTGGTCACCGTATGCGGGCATCGATCACAATCTGGGAGAATTGACCATATATAGGCATTATGAACACAATATTAACTGGTTTCAGATACAAGCGGCGGTAATCTCCGAGGACAAGGCGCGTAGTAATCGATAGTGAGGTGAAGAGTCTAGTCCGAGGAGATTGCAGTTGCTTTTATCTGAAACCAGTTTATATTGTATTTATTAACCACCATTCATTGCCATTCCTCAAAACCATTATTGTTTTTAAATATCATCGCATGTTCCAACTTCCATTTCCGATGTCAGTGTCACTGTCAGAGACAACAGCAGACGATGTTGCATCACATCAGAAACAACAGAACTACAGTTCAAGTTTGGTGAATTCATCTGTGGTAGTGTCTCCTAAACTCCATAATCTATCAGACTACAGTTGTCTGAGATATCTCACCTTGTCTGGTCCTGTATTTCAGTATAAATCCATCCTCAGAGGAACATGTAAACCGTATCGACTCCATCGTGTTTTCCCGCGATGTTCGCCTATTTCGCGATAGGTGGCATGCATGGTAATAGTTCGCGTTGCACTCGCTAGGCGCCCGATGTTGTTTGGGGAACTATTTCCAGTAATCTCCTGCAGGAGTTTACGGGCCTCAGTAATCTCCTGGTAGCTAAATACTCAGACCCAATGCTATTCCTATGGACGCTCCGTATTAGGTGGTTAATAAATAGCAATATCGCCCCCTTATATCAGAAGGAAATCATGAAGCCTCTACGATAAATCGATCATGATTGATTTTGTTGGAAGGCCTGTGACACGGCCATTCATTCGAAAGTGAGTCAGGGTATGTCAAAAACCAATGCAGGTCGAAGGCCAATCGCGGTAGTGGGAGCCCAGCTTTAAGGGAGATGGAGCCAACGACGATTCCTTCCGATTCTGGCATCGGGAGCGCATCGTAGTGGTTCCCGATGAAAAATGTCATTGTGTCGGAAAAGAAACGAAATTGTAGTAATGAATCAAATATTCCTGATGGTGTCGACAATGGACTTCGATCCATATGATAAAAAGGGATCGTATGGTCTCTGCAATTTTCAAACATTTTCGAAAATCGCAGAGACCCTACGGGTATGAATCGTAAAACCTTTAAGGATTTATTAGGTATTTAGATACATGATCTTTGGAAATATGGTATTATCTGAACAGGTCCAATGGTCTCAAACTAATAGTTTCATATATTTTCAAAATTGATTGTTTTAGTGTCTGAAAGATAATTTGATGATATTTTGTATATACCTGTAAACAAGTATTCATATTCTATGGGTAATCTGCACATTGAGAGTTATAATTTTCTATTGTAGTAGGTGGATACCCCGCTTTATTTCTTACATCCCGAGTTATATACTCATTTATACTGTGTCATCACCCTACAATTCCTTTATTATTCTATGATTAACAGCACAGTTTCTATATTTCATGCAATTCATTACATAACTATTGATTCAAAAAAGTCGTCAGCTCCCTTCAAGAGAAAGCTTTGTCTGCTGATTGTCTGCACACCTTCTCAGCGAAATGTCTGTCTTCTACTTTTTTCCGTGAAATTGTCATCTGCTATTTTTCAATTAAACTGTCGTCTGCTATTTTCTAGAAAGAAGTAACGTCTTTTCTTTTCAAAGAAAATTGTCGTCTGCTTATTTTTAGTGAAAATCGGAAACGAGCCATGTACTCAGTACGACAAGTGCCCGGACGGAATGCTATGCGCTAGGGGTCGCTGTCAGTGCAACTGGGGCACGATGACAAAGGACCACGCCTTCTGTCTCAAGTTCAACGAGCGACTGCTCGGCGAAACCTGCAACCCGAAGGGCGATGTGTGCTACCAAACCTCAGGTAGGTTGGTCTTCTTAAGGCAATTGAGGTACCTAAATTAACTTTACCCTCCCATCTAACCAACAGATTCCGTTGATAGATCAATGGAATGTGGACCTTCACTTTCACATGGTTTCTACGTCATTATATGGTAGTATATTATCGATTTCGAAACCCTCAATGTCAATGTATACTGGAACCCCCTTTTCTCTGTGCTATATCCAACTCTCTTTATCCGTATCCCTGTTGTATCTCGTTTCCCTATACCATGCCTTTTTCTCTGTACCCAACCCCCTCCCTTATCAGCACTCTATACAACTAATTTTGCCCTGTACCCCACAACTTCTCATTTTCTCTGAACTTTATACCATCCCTATGTACCTCTATTACATTCCTTGTTGTGCCCCTGTAGGACCGACTTTTCCCCTAGTCTACTCCAACCCATTTTCTCTGTAACCTGTAGAAATCCCTTTTCTCATTAAGCTGTTCCACCTAATTTTCCCACATTTACCCATCCACTATAACTGCACCTTTAAGAAAGAGATACCATTGAAGACGGTGGAATCAATACTGTCTAGCGACGAAGTGTAAGAACGATAATTACATCAGTAAACGCACGCTGAGCAATTAACAAATCCATGCAGAGTAGATTTAAGTGAAGTTACTAATTCTCACATATCCTCACGCCACTGGAAATTTAAAAACACACATCAATTAGGAGACAGAGGAGAGGACATAGAAGGGTGAGCGACTGGTAAATCACATTCATTGATCGAGGAAGGCTTAGTTCTTAATTAACACTGATTGAACACGACTATGAGCGTGCTTCCTGGTGTAGATTCTCAAGGAATCCCATGACTTCGGTTGGACTTCATTTGTCAATGAGGATAGTATTGGGTTTTATATGTGTTAGTAATAGGTTCGCGATACTGTCGCATATTCAGTGAAATGATAGAGGGAAACTGATGATTTCGAGTGGCTGAATTCCAGAGTTTCCATAAGGGTCCCAAAACTTTATTTTAGAAGGCTATATCGGAGCCATATCGGTAAGTCGAAATTTGTATCGTAGTAGGTGAACGCCAGGCTTAGGTGTGTGAGGTTATATAACAGTGCACTTCTGATCCCACGCAGCTAGAGCGTAATTCTAAATGAATACTCTACGATAATAAGCAACTGAAGTCAATAGATCCTTGTCCTTAAAAGGGAAAATCTGTATTGTCAATTCCTTGCTTATTCCCATTCTTCTGTTTCCTTGTTCAAGCATCCACACTCCACCTAAAGTTGCGAAAATGTTTAAGGACATAGTTACATCATTCATATGGAATGGTAGAACATCGAAGATTGCATATAATACATTGATATTAGATATCCAAGATGGTGGTTTAAAACTTCTAGACTTAAGTTTGATGATAGAATTGGCAATGACACAATGGGTTAAACGATTAATCAATCAAGAAGGTCGCAATTGGACGTTCCTGCTCAAAAGGGACCTTAAGCTAGATACATCCTTCTTCATTTTTTTTTTACAGAAGAATAAAAAAGCTAAACTGGAAATGAAAAATAGGTTTCACAAGCAACTGCTTATGAGTTGGGACTGTCAATACAATATACAACCCAGAGAAGACTCATAATTTGTGAATGAATCCATATGGAATAACATGTTTATACCCATTAGACTGTCCAAACCTGTCAAAGCTCATATGCAGAAGGCGGGGATATGGCAAGTGCAACATTTTTTTAAAAAGGGTGAAATGTTGACATATGTAGAGATGAATGAAAAATATGGTACTCAGTTGACTTTTCTTGATGTTCTGGGTCTCAGGGCATCCTTACCCTGGCTGAGGTTGTTAGAACCAGAGGAAAAAGATTTGGAAGGTGGGAAAAAATTGATCTATCAAATTCCAGGAAAAGAACCTGTGGATATTATGAGGTTAACCAGTAGAAGAATTTATATGATTGTAAGGGACAGGATAGCTAGAATCCCGAGCTGTATGGGTAGGTGGAAAAGGGTTTTTCAAGATCTCGAAATCAACTCCAAGGAGTGGGAGACTATATATCAAATACCATTTTCCTCTTCTAGGGACACAAGATTGCAATCGTTACAGTACCGGGTTTTAAATGGTACTATTACATGCAATAAATATTTAGCTCAGAGAAAGGTTGTTGATTCCCCAGAATGTAACTATTGTACAGAAAGGGATGACTTAATGCACTTCTTGGTAGAATGTCCAGAGTTTTTCTTGGAAGCCATAACAAGATGGCTGAAAAATGTCCTTAGTGACAACTTCTTAAAGATTACTAAAAAAGAGGTTATATTTGGAAGATATGGTGTTGCCTCCTCAACCAGGATGGTCAATTATGTAATTTTACAAGCTAAATCCTTTGTGCGTCGGCAGAAATTATTTTATGCAAATGACTTGGATATTATGGCTTTCATGGTGGAACTGAAGAGGAAATTAGAGACAGAAAAATATGTATATATGATTGAAGGTCGCATGCATAAATTTAAGTATTTAGCTCAACTGTGGGAGACAATCCAATAGGGGGGAGTGTGGACCTTTGGGGGTGGGCAGTACTAACTGAAAATACTGTTTTGATGTGTCTGTCATATTGTCTTGTTGTGTTTTGTCCTGTATGAAAATGAAAAAATAAAAAAATGGGGAGAAGAAATAATATTTCATGGTCGAGATGTGACACATGTATTTCGAAAATCTGTAGAAACAGGGTAGATTAATTTACCAGTGCATGACCACCCTATATCATTTAGAAATGTATCTGTTTCTTTATGGCTGCTAGAATAGTTGTGTGTATATATCCTGTACAAGTTGAAAATAAAATATTCTGCACAATAAAAAAAACAAAAAACAACTGAAGCTTCCATAATAGGAAGTACACAAATCAAGAATATGGAGCAGCATTATTAGCTTATAGAGATAATCAATATCAGCTAGTTTCTTCTCCAACGATTTATGCAGACGTCCGGAGTATCATATACGATCACTGAATCATTAAGTAATGCGCTATTTTCTTCCCCATACGGATATAGGTTTATAGGTTGGTAGACATACAACAAAAATAGAACGTCCAGACGCGGCTATATATGTGCTATATAATTGACCGCCGCTACCTGGCTCCGGAAATCAGTTTGGACGCAATTTGGAGTTAATCTTCGAATAGGGGCTTAAAAAGTATATATAGTATTAACCGAAATTTAAAGGTTAAGACTCTACCATGCCTGAAGCCGATTTGAACTCTGGGTGGTACTGTGACTGGTAATAGTTGACATCGGCCTATCCCCTTTTACCTACCATATATATAAAAGAACTATAATTTTGTCGTATCTACTAGGAGTTTCTCCAGCACATAGGGATAGAGACTTGGAGACAGAAGGATCACGAAAGACTTTGGAGGAGACTTGAATGATGTCTCGTAATCACTCTCTTCCTATTGGCTAGATTCACGTGTTTACTTGTCTCTTATTGGTTACTAATGACTCTTTCCGTTAGTCAGCCCTGTGGTGACACATAGTGGTATTTTTGGGAACTTATTTCATCATTTATGAATGTATGTAAATCTAAGTAAATAGCAGAGTAATTCTCGATCTGAGACCTCCAGTTTTTATCAAAATCATAATAAATATATTTCCGATAGCTCTAAGGAATTGAATAGCTTTTATTTGTTATTTGGAATCACCCACGATACCCCTTGAGGTGTCGGCCGCCAGGAGAACTGAACGAGGTCTCCCGGCCCGACGATAAAAAGATAAAACGCAAATGGACGAGAGGTTGTAGATCATCGGCTACAACTCTCCTTCCCCACGAGACTTTTGAAAATCAAACCCAAACTCTCCTTGGGTATGTAAACTCTCGTCGCACAAAAAATAAAACGGGGCCATGGTTGATCTCACAAAACAGTGTACTCCGTGGAGCAGTCGGATGGGAATTTGCCTATCAAACTAAAATTTGGGCATTCGAGCCTCAGACCCATAACATTTCTCTCTTCGAACTTTTTAATTTTAGGGTGGATCCAAGCGGCCTTGTCATATTCTGCTCTTGTTTTGGAAATAGCGCCACAGCTGATGGTTATGAACATACCACCACATACCTTTATGAATTATTAAAGTACCTTAGGATTGACTCTTCTGGACAACACCAAAGATCCGTACGACCAAGAAGTGCAACTTTATGGGACTACCGGATATCGGACTCACAGTAGTTTGCTTGTTTGAATTATGATTTTAGGATGCTTAAGGATACAAAACATTCTGAACATGATGAATATCAAACACTGCACGATACCTACCACTTTATTTATACATGCGCACGTATCGGCTGTATAGTGCTTTGTTTTCATTTGTATACGCCTCTAATCGGCACCTGCGTTTGAGGCGTATACAAGACCGCTTCCTTTTAAATTAGATGCGCCTTGGCTGTATTTCACACCAGGGAAATATCCTCTGGCCGACATGTAAAGGCCGGGCGTATGTGTACTGATAGAAAGAAAAAAAAGGTGAAGCCCTGTCCCCTGGGAATTGAAATATGCTACCAGTGGTGTACCCAAGTGGCAGAGATCGGAACTGATGGATAGTGGTGTAAATAAAACATTTCAACTTTCTTTTGTTATTCCCAACTGGGGTGGAGTAGATTTCTTTTTTGGGGGGATGGGGGTGGGAAAGGGGTATTTCCATGAGGGGTATATTTGGTATTTCTGTAGGAGGTGGGGGGGGGGGGGGGGAGGGAGGAAGGGAGGGAGAGAGAAGGGATCTTTCTTTGGGGCTGCATTTTTGAGTATTTCCAAGCAGGGCAAACTTTTAGGGGATATTCCATGGGGGGTACCTTTTCTAATGGCAGAGGTTGTCATTATTTCGATGGACAGCCTACCAATATTAGTAGGGGGAGGGGCTTTCTTTCAAAGTTTCCATGGGGGACTCAAATTCTTTTCTTGGGGTGGGGGGGGGGGGGTGGGGGTCCAGGTTTTTGTGGGTGGAGGGGGGCAGCGTTTTTCAGTATTTCGAAAAAAATCCATCCTTTTGGGGTGGGGGGCAACTTTCATGTGGTATTTCCATGGGGTCCCAACGTTTTTGTTGAGTGAGGGGGAATAAGGATTTCTTTTGGGAGGGGAGAGGCTTTCTTTGGTTTTCTTACTTTTTACAGTAAGGAAAACCTTCATCTTGCTTCGTCGTACTGCAAGATTCTAACGTGCATGTAGCCTAGTCTGTGCTATTCGATAGGCGTGCATAATAAACGGCATCGCGACCAAAAACAACATGGCGAACGACGTCGAAGCGCGACTTTAACCTCGTGATACACGCCCCCCGTATCATCTAGAAGTGCGTATTGACCATTCCTCGAGGTAGCCAATGTTTGGCTCTCACCTAACACAGTTTAAATGGCTCAAATATGCGAAATTCATCGATAACAACAACACGATCCGCAATGGGGGACGCACAGACAACTTACGCTGGTTCCTGGCATATCCGCCTCCACACACGCCTAACACTCTCCAATCGTATCTTCTGCTAACCACACGCATACCAAATAGCAGCCAAACATCCGCTCGGCGAGTGACGGTATTATCGCGCATGCGCAATGCACAGATCCTGCGCAACTTCCGGTTCGGTTCGGTTTCGGTTACCTGTGGTGGACGTTCGCCCCTCCGCCTACGGCGTCGGGGCGAACGTCCACCACAGGTGACCTCAAACTAAGACATAGTTCGGCCACAGTTAGGGCGTTTTCTCCTAGTCCTCACGCAAGGCTAATAAATCCAGCCTTGTACCTGTATATACCTCTATCAAACCATAGGCTTGAGCAGATTTGTCCTTACCATGTGTTCTACTCCAGAAAGTTGAACGAGGGTTCAACTTAACTAACTGATCATAGTATTAAGAGCCGACTTTCATCAGCTTATCCTATCCAGCCTTACCTGAACGGAGGTAAGCACAAAATGCAGCTTCTCTAGGTCCATTTTGTAATGCTCTCTTGGGGTACGGCAGTGTGTTGGCCTTATTCCAGCCATTCCACTCCATGTCCTGTCAGAACCCAGCAAACCAGTGTTCCCACATCATTCTGTTCCCAAAAGGTTTCAGAATGACTGCGTTCCTTCTTGCTGCATCTCTAAGGACCAGAACCTCCCGAGCCTGAGACATAGAAAAGTTGAAAACCTGATCCGCATTACTCTACGAGTCCACAGGATTCAGTTCTCGCTTGATAGTAGCTGAACTCTTGTTGCTCTGCAGATCCATGGGTGAAGCAAGTTAAATCTTACAAAAGGCGTTCTCCCATCCTGGGGTTACATCCCTCCTAGGTGTCGGACCTAGAACAGATGCTGATCCCGGAGGGGAATACACACTGTTACTGGTCACACCCTGCCACCCTACCTTGGCCTTAGTGTACATTGGTCGGTCTCAATGGTGCTGCCTGAGGACTACCCTCTTCAGGTTCAATCTGACTGAACCCTTCCTGGTCTTTCAAGACAGAGGCTTATGGGGCACCATGGAAGATGATGGTTGAGCTCAATTGCCAAGGTGCTGACATCTTCTGCTAGTGCTTCTTGCCCTAATCCTGTTTCGTCCGTACATCCCGATTAGGGGCTACCCCTTCCTCCACCACTTGTTCACAATTAAAGGCCTGTGCCCTGGTTTCTATGCAAGGTGGATCAGCCATCTCACAACCTTACCGAGGATCCTCAGCTGTGCAGTGCAACCAAACATTCTGGTCAGGGCACCAATGTAGCGGTTCGGCGGTTTAAGTCTTTCCCAGATCCCTACCCATGGATTAGATTATCTGTATCACAGTGGTGAGACTATGCTACCCTATGTGGAGTAGCATAGGCTGGTTCGGATGTTGCCCGGTTTGTAATCAGTCTTTGGATAACTTCTACAGGTCCCATTTAATTCAAAACCAGACTCTTGATCTTGGGTAAACATTTTTTATAGAAACCTTTCTGTACAGTACCTTGGCAACAGAATGCCAGGTAAATCCAACAGAATAAGTCATAAGCCGAAGCAAATTCCCTTACTCAACTACCAAGAGGGTTTGGAAAAATCTACCACCACTTTTGTGAGGCTCCAAAGGGTTCAATCTACACGGAGGAAGACACAGAGTAACCTGTGAACCCAATGCTGACTTGGCCTTATAAACAGACCAAGTTACTGGCGAACCTGTAGCACACTTCCTTGTATGAGCCCACTAGAATCACTACACATCAGGGGCTGGCACCTGCATCCTCTTGCATAAACCGAACGCACTACCGCTGGACTGACAAGACCCCTATATAGTTATATGTGTATCGTTTTCTATCATATATTGATAGAAGGAGAATGTCCGAATATTAACCCTGCCTAAGCTGAGGCTTAATATATATATTTTCCAATACACAATAGGAGGGTGCAGAAAGGGTCATGATAAAAATCGTTTGCAGTGATGTGCGCACCCTGTTTCACTGAACAGTTGAGGTGCTTGCTGATTGCTGGTCGTGCCATATTATGCAATTTTTGGTGGAGAAAGTGTTGACCAGGTCTGCATTTCATCTGTTTACATTTACCAATATTTTTTTCTGAAATGCATGAGGATAGGTCGGCGGTGCTAGATTCTTGAATTCTTAGACAAAATCGGTAGGTGTAAATACGGTGGCCACCACTGTTTTGAGGGAAACTCAAATAATCGGTGCCATTTTCATCGGCCTATGGAAATATGCCTTAGAGCATGACAAAATAGTATAGGAGAAGCGGAATGATATCACATTGACGTAAAGGGCCATCAGACCCGGACTGCTTTCTGTGTTCATGTCGCACGTGAGAGGTGCGTGACTCGTCTCGGCGTAATAATACATGGCTGTGGTACGAAGAGGAGAGTCTGGGCCTAGTTTCCTCTCTCAGGTTGAGGGTAGCATGCATAGCCGCCATTTAGCCGTGTTCGTGTGACTGGTGCTGGCAAGGCCAGCCATAAGTCGTATACCATAGCCTTTCAGTGATGACAAAACAAGAACTCAATTTTCTGTAGTGGATGTCTATATTTTAAAGTTCTTCATTTTTCAGGTGGTCAGTTTCAAAAACATGCAATCAGTAAACGTGAGACATTTGCCTTCAGGTATGCTAATATACTTTTGTTCACCGGTGATAGGATCAGGAACTGCCAACTAATTATTACATTCCCGATAAAATATTGGTTATAGTGTAGACTGCATAAATTCTAAACCCGCTCAACAATTTCTCAACCCAGACATGCGTAATCTGGCAGCATCAACCGGTTTTTAGCCCACCGACGAAATCAAACAAGGTTGAATTAGTTTTGGATGGAATGCAGCTTCAGATAAATTCTCTGACGGTGCAGTTCTCTAGAACAGATAACATGACATGTGCCTGACATCCAGATCTCGGGTAACGTAAGTTAGTGGGAGGACGGATCATCCCCCTCCAGTCACAAGGACAATGCGGACGAGCGAATCGCGTTTTATAACGAATACGACCAAACACCGCCCCTCATGTCAACCCCCCCCCCCCCCCCCTCACCCCAACCCACCTCTCACTGACTCCCATCTTCTCACGTGCTACCGGAACGCACGCACACGCGCATGCGCGTGCTTTTGTTTCTTTTACGACAGGAGCCTGCTGAGCTGCTCCGGTGAAGGCTTATCTCAGAACGCTAAATGGTCGCCCTGAGTCGCTCTGCACGCAGTGGGTAGTGGTAGTGGTGGCGGTGGTGGGGTGGTGAATAACATCGTCAGATCGTATATTCTCGCCTTCAATAATCTGAAAGATCAGGGTTTTCCAATCACAATCACCTAAGAAATGGGAGAAATTGTTTGATTCCATAATAATAGTAGTCCAAAGGGTCGGTATACTGATAAAAAAATAAAAAAAGGTTCGCCACCCGACCGCCCTGCCCCCGCCACCCAGTCTTACCCCCTTCAATTTCTGACCACTGACCAGTTAGTAGAGACACTCCCCCCCCCCCAGCTCCCCACTGCCTCCCCCAGTGTGTCTGGACGAAGACCCCAAGTCATCTGCCTGCACACTTTATCAGAGTGGGCTGAACTGTAGACCAGCATGCAGCACTGGTCTACCGTGAAACGATGGTGGTGGTAAAATATGGGAAGTATGTGGTAAATACTGGTGTATGTATGTAGATAGGGAGAGCTGTGTAGTGTATGTAGACTGTAGTTGGTAAAGTCCTAGAATATGTCACAAACACTGGAGTAACTTATCACTAGAATACTGTAACTTAAGTCCATGGGGATGTAGTGGGTGGAGAACTTCTTCTTGGCTGAGTCAGCACTTCACAGATAAGATCTGCTCAAAGAGGTACTTGAAATGCTCCTTTTATTGGTATTCCACACAGGTACAGGTTCCTCACACGCCAGACTAAGAACCCAGAATGATGGGTGTAGCTGGCTTATATAGCTAGTATTGAGGTTGCATTAAAATGTCAAGGTCGTTGTCCCAAATGCTCACTCTCAGCCTTCTGTCCTACTAACCCAAATGACCTGTCCTACTGACCCAGGCTAAGTGGTACAGTAGGTGTGCAGGCGCTGACCTACAGGCCCAAATGATCCATCCCTGCTTAGTGGGACAGTGGGTGTGCTGGCGCTGACCCACTGGCCCTAATGCTCCATCCTACTGGCCTTCACCTTGGGTGCTTGTGTGCTGACACACTGGCCTAGAAAGATTTATAATCAAAATTGATAATATAACATTGGATCTTTTATATACAACAGACTTTTTTGACTAATGGCAAATGAAATAAAACAACAGTGGTGTCCCTTAGATGCAGAAATCGGAATTATCGAACAGTGGTGTAAATGTAACAGAATCAGGCGTATATATGATATATATGTGACTGCAACATGGGCACATGTATACATCTAGTGATTCAGCGTATACACAATTTGCAAGAAGGACTTACTTATTTCCGTAAAATGATATATATATATACGCCTAACCTATCCATATGTGAATCATAGGTTTTCACGCTGTGTCGTCGCTGTAAAAAAGGTTTATTGCATGCAGAGTAGCGTGTGAGAAGATCAGCTGCTATTTTTTTCTTTCCTTTTATTTTCATATTTGGAATGCTGAATGATGAGAATAACATTATCATAATATTGATCTGCATGGTCATATATATTCTTCTCGGAGTTAACACTATGCAATATCTTCGCTTTCGCTTGGAAATAACTAAAGCGTCAACTGCATGGAGAATACAATCATGCAGATCAAAGTCATGATTATATTGTCTATACGTCAGATTATACTCTGGTCACGTCTAATATGTAAAATCTGGTTACGTATAATCTGGGCACGCTTATAATCTAACATGAGTGTCATGTGTGTTGTTACAGCGCGTGGGTACTCGCCGACTGAGGTCACGTGCACGGAGTACGGTACATGCAGCTGTCGTGAGGGTTACAAGGAGACGGGCAACAGCTGCGTCCGATGTGAGTACCAATAAGTCGCCTTAACCCTCTTTGAATGGATGTGTTACTAGTCACCTGAAACACTACCGTTACAATAAGTCGCATTGCCCTTCTCTGTACGGCTGTGTAACTAATCATCTGAGACAGAACCTTTTTTTTCATTATTCAACAATGAGGGTTAAAGACAGCAATATATTTGCTCTCATAAGTGATATCCCATACACTGCGTGAAAATTGCATACATATATTTTCTTCATACACCAACACGTAAACACATGGGTTACTCATGGGATATGCTCAGGGGTAGTCATTGCCCCCTTTGGTGTCCCCCTCTAGTCGCGCCTCTCGGGCGCCCCTCCTGCCACCTCGCAGCTTTCACACTCACCATGCATCGAAGTGTGTGCGCTCAGCACTCGCTTCTATCTCACTTCTACTCTTCACTCCATACAGTACGCACATACTACACTTTTCGTCCTTTTTGGTCTCCACATGCTCGCACCTCTTACATACCCACCCAGGGTATACGGCCGGCACGTTGCCAATAATACGGAAGGTAGTGAGATTATGGGAGAAGTAGAGAATATGCCTCCTACAACGAGGAAAACGGGTCCGAGCACCTTGAAAACTGACGATGCGGCATCGGAGTCCACAGTCAAAGTCACGGACAAAGGTACGGACCATGTGGATTCAGTATCGGACCACGGGTCTAGCGTCAAGACCTCGCGGATTGTCGCCCTAGAGTCCGGGCTGGGAGACGTGGAGACAAACGTGATCAATATCAGCAAAAAGGTAGACGGCATCCTAGATACGATTCTCAAGATGTCCCGACAACAGAGCGACCCCCGAGGCCGGCCAGCGCCCGTTCGGAAGCCGAGGACTGGACATGGGAGTGGGCCAACGAACAAGCTGCTCGGGCCATGTCCCTCTGTGCCAACTACGGGAACGATACGCCGCAGACGACTACATCCAACGGGAGATGGACCGTGAGGCCATCCGTCATGACCGCACAGCCGGTAAGCTTGCCTCTGATCTCACTGTTACTAAACTTATTTCCAAACCATATATGTTTATTGAACGTGAGGGCACCTACACCATCGCCCAGAAGTTGGAGGTGAGAGGCAGCCTCGGGCCCCTAGAGTATATAAGTGCTTTTCTGGGGCTGCTGCAGGATGACCGAGCCGTGGACCCGTTGGACTGTGAGGACATGTATCGTCACTTGCACCAGGTGTCTGTCGATGCCCAGTCGAGACCGTAGGCCGGGGTGCGCCGTTGGTCAAACCACGTGTTTGACCAGGTGGAGGCAGGCCGCCTCAACTGGGGAGACTATACACGGATACAGGACGAACGGGTACGGCTAGCGATGACAACCATGACAGTAGCTAGCGGATCAGACAGTGGCAAGGCCGGCGGGAAGGAGGTCCCCTGCCGTGCCTATAACTCCACGCCTGTAACAGGAAGTTGTCCTGGGGGGTAGGGTACGACAGCAATCAACCTACCCCGACCCCGGCACCTCGCAGGACACCACAGGCCAGGCACGCGGTGCGTTCAATTGATCTGCAAACACAGGGTTAAAAAAATGGACCGGACGCGCCCCGCGAGTAGGCGAGGCGCATGGAGAGCACCCCACGTCCAGTACACGTGCACCGGCAGGCACGGAGTCGAGCCGGCCCCCACCTACCATGATTCTGCTCCCTATTGGCCTTACAACAGCGTTCCCAACACCATTCCGATTCTATCGCGAGTTAAGCTTAAATCATGGTAGGTGGAACAGGTTTCTGCGATTCACTCTACGATACCCCACGATAGGCTGCGATAGAAAACGCCAATCGTAGAGGTCACGATAACTTCCAAAATGTTGGAAATTTTGTGGGCTGTCGTAGCCTATTGGAAGTAATTTTACAGGAAAATATCTCTTGTGGAGAGAATAATTGGTGAAAAATTATGTAATTCTGGAAATAGGTAGGGCGCATGTAGATGTATAATCGCTATAATTATGATATTATTTGATGAAGTCTAAGTGTCTGAAAATAATAGTTTTATATCGGAATTATTATTCTACCACAGTTATATTGTTCAATTTGATTGGTTTAGTGTTTGAAAATAATGTCATAATATATCATAGGTAGCTGTAGAAAATTATTAGGATTCATTCAATATTTCCAAAATCATAGTATATATCAATATTAAAATCATGCATGAGATCTACAGTGAATCACTGATTGAATCGTGAGCCAATCTTGACCATGGTTTATGTTTTTGGTCCTCCCATGACGTTTTTACTCTCTACGATTTCAAACCATGTCCACGATTTGAAACTATTGGAGACCTTCCGACAGATCGCGATTTGGGTATTTCAAATCGTAGCTATCGGGAAGTATGTCGTAGACCATCGTGGTAGGTGGGGGCCGGCTCTAAGTGTTAGTGCGTCTGGTCTTCACCCTACCGCCCAGGCCGAGACTAACACTCCCAATTTGCCTACAATTAGGGAAATGTGCGAGACCGGAATCCCGGCCCCCGGGCTCCGGACCGACCCAGAGGCATTCGCCGACCACCGCCAGGAGGCGTGGCCTCGCTTCACCAGGCCCGGTCCCCCGGGCCACGCTTATATATGGTCAATTCTCCCAGATTGTAATCGATGCCCACGTACAGTGACCAATAATTCAAAGGGTCGTTTTCTTATCTAAACATTGTTTTTTAGTATCAGAAACGATATAAGAGTATGGAGAAATGAAAGATCTGTCAGGGGAACCCCACTTTCATGTACCTCTATCGTGAAAGAAAATTGATAAATCCCTAAAATAGGCATTTTTAGCTCAAAATTCATAGACAAAACCTCAATAACCAGATTTTGAAGACCTCTTATAAATTTGTGACTATAGATATTTATCAGTTCTCAATGTTTCATACCCACAAATGTGTTGTAGAACTTATAAAACCTAATAAATGTTCAAAGGGGGAAATTTATATGTAATCTAGGTGTAAAAAATCAGTGGTGAAGGGTATGTCACCGTACATGGGCAAGCCACATTAAACGGTACACAATTTATAGAAAACTACTTTTTGGCGTACTTTTTCATCCTCCAAATAAAGGAGGTATGTGTACAGGTTTCATAAGATCTAGAGTGTATAAAGTAATCCTTCCATCAAATATACCACAGTTAAATGAACATGGGTGGTGAACTTTATTTGGTCACCGTACATGGGCAGAAATTATTAGGTTTTGCTTATGTAAGGAAAAAGATTTACAATACTATTGAATAGTATTTTATACATAGATAGAGTATTATGGAACCATTAACACCTGCAATTTACAAATACTTCAGGCATGTTAATGCCAAGAAATATACATGTATTTTTAGGTATGTCACCGTACATGGGACCGTCACCATACGTGTGCATTATATTCTGAATAGTAATAATCAACTCTGATTTATTTAATATAACTAGAGTTTCATTTTCTGAAAATGAAAATCCGATTCTGCTAATAAATAACAATCAATATTTCCCCTAAGGCCTTGTTACACACACATGACCACGTACGGTGACATAGGGATTATAAGGTTAACTTCATTCAGCTAAAAAATAATTTCCAATAAAGATTAGTGTTCCCAACTTTTACCCCTGAAAGGTATTGTCTTATACTATATATTTTCCCTTCTTTTATCAAGATATAACTAGTTTGAATTTTTGGTCACTGTACATGGGCATTGATCACGATCTGGGAGAACTGACCATATACGAGGAAGTCAGGCGCACGGGTTTACCAAACGCGCTCGGGGCCAGGATTCAGCTCAATACGGATCTAAACCAGATTCAAAGTAAAAATCGTGCCTGGAAAAAAGCACAGAAATCAGGTAAACAAATCGATTGGCAACAAGCAAAGAAACTTAGAAATAATACCAAGAAAATTATCCATAATGCAAAGAAAGAATACATAACTTCATGTACTACTAAAGACAGTAAAAAATTTTGGGATAGTATGGAATCACTAATGCGCACTAAAAAGAAATCAACTAAAATTCAACTGATTAACCCAGTGGATAACAGTGACTTGAATGAGAATGCTATAGCTCATCACATTAACCAATTCTTCTCTACCATTGGAGTCAAATTAGCCAGTAAATTTAACACGCCATGGTACGATGACACTGAGGAAACTAAAGCCATGATGTATGATTTTGAAATTACAGAAGAAGAAGTAATTGAGGTCATTAAAGAAATAGATGTAAACAAATCCTCTAGCATAAAATTTATGTCATCTGAGATACTTAAGGATGGATTTATTGTTCTTTACCAGCAGTTACGCCATATATTCCAATGCTCCTTAGACATGGACATTTTTCCAACCGACTGGAAATTCGCAACAGTAGTACCTCTAAAAAAGCCAGGCTTCAAAAACGATGTGTGTAATCTTAGACCTGTCTCTCAATTACCGTTACCGGGAAAACTCTTAGAGAAACTCGTACACTCTAAAATTTCAATGTTCTTGGAAAATTTTGACTTACTCAATGAAAAACAGGGAGGGTTCAGAAAAAATCACTCAACAGCCACTACAATAGCGGACCTTACTGACCAAATACTAACCAACATGAATAAGGGAGAAATTACCCTCACTACGTTTTTAGACCTAACAAAAGCATTCGACACCGTAAATCACGAAATATTGCTGTTCAAAATGGAAAAATTAGGAATTTCTAATAAATTGGTAACTTGGAGCAGGGATTACCTAACTGGTAGGTCACAAAGCACAATAGCCAATAACATCACCTCGCAGCCAGAAAAAATAACATGTGGGGTACCTCAAGGTTCCATCCTTGGACCTCTATATTTTTTAATCTTCATAAATAACATTGACAGATCGCTTGCACATTGTTCCTTTAACCTATACGCAGACGACGCTGTAATAATAACATCGGGCAAAAATATCGATTTACTTATAAATGAAATGGAACAAGATATATAAAATATTAATGCCTGGTGCGACAATAATAGGCTAACAATAAATCCAAAAAAATCAAAGAGCATGTTATTTGGCACAAACCAAAGGCTAAAAGGGCTCCAAGCTTTGAAAATCAAATCAAAGCAAGATACACTGGAGGAAGTCAATAGTTTTGACTATCTAGGAGTTTTACTGGACAGGGGTCTAACTTACACCAAACACTTAACGAAAACAATTCAAAGAGTGTCACATAAACTACATGTCCTTGCATATCTACGAAAGTATTTGACGAAAGAACAAGCGACACTTATCTATAAATCAAGAGTCCTGCCTTATTTAGAATATGCGGACATTATGTATCACGACACTAATGCTGCCCTATTAAACAAGTTACAACGATGTCAAAACAGGGGTTTGAGAATATGTTGCAAGGCTGCCCCAGAGGCATGAACAAATGACTTACACAAAAGATGCAATATCAACAAATTAATTGATAGACGAGAGGCACATTTGCTCAACAGAGCATATTTAAGGACCAAAAAGCAATCAAGACTTCAAGAAATGAACCGAAACACTAGATTGCACGAGGCACCGGTTTTAAAAATCAATAATAACATCAAATTAAACAAGTACAAAGACTCAGTTGAGTTCAAAACCGCCAAATATTGGATTGCGCTAAACAAGGAGGAAAGAAACATTGTTGACAGCGACAGTTTTAAGCGACGCACTAAAATAAGACTTAAGTCAAGACTTCAAATTGATGCCCAATAATCGTTAATATTGTTCTTTAGGTATAAAGTTATGGAATTAAGGTCTTTCCCATGAATGCTTGTACAGGCCATTTCTACCTGTAAAATGGGATATAAACTTTACTCATATTTTACCTTTTCAATGCGAGTAAATTGAATTGATCACCAGATGAAATAGTGTTGTATAATACTTGTATGTACTTAAATGATTTCTTTCATGTGTCTATAGATACTTAGTGATAAATGTTTTTGTATAGTATCTCTAAATGGTATTGACACCTGTTTCAATGAGCCATGTAAGTCCATAATCTGGACGTCAGGCAATTCAAGGATGTTTTTTTCTGACTGGAGCCAGCGGAAGATTTTTATTGCCTAGCTGTTTTTACTCCAGTATAAACAAAAACCTTAAAAAAACAACTAAAAAAACCTGAATGCTTGGCTTTGTTACATGTCTGCCCTCCCGGGGAAGTCGGAATTACTGGATTTCATTTTTTTCGGATTCCCCCTCGGGTACCTCGGTCCCGTCACCGACATGCAGGGTATCCCCAACCATCCCAGCGCCACGGGATACCTGGCCGAGGTAGATAGATTTATCAAGAAGGAGAGACTACATTCAAATATGCTGGGACCATTCAACCATGCCCCCTTTCACCGTGGTGTCACGTGTCGCCGTTGATGACATGTGAGAAGCGGGGCACGTCTGAACTCAGAGTCATAACGGACATGACTTATCCATGGGATAAAAGCATGAACTCGTACATTATCAAGAACTCTGTGTACGGGGAGGAACGCGAGCACGGGCTACCGACTGTTGATGGCTTTGTGGCACGCCTCGTGGCCTCGGGGCCCAGTAGCTACATGTCCAGCATAGACATTTCACGGGCCTATAAGAATTTCAGGTGTGATCCATTGGACTGGCCGTTGCTCTGCTTTGAGTGGGAGGAGGGGTACTTCTGCGATACCGCGATGCCTTTTGGTGGCCGGGCCTCCTCCTACCACATGCAGTGTATCGCCAAGACCATAGTACAGATCCTCGAATTCAAAGGCGTGGAAGCGGCCATGTACCTGGACGACCTGATAATCCTCTCACCAGACCCGATAAAGGCGGCCTCGGATTTCAGCATCGCGCGCAAGCTCTTCAGGGAACTTGGCCTCCCCGAGGCCAGAGACAAGGCCCAGGTACCAAGCCAAACCGTCACGTGGCTCGGGATTAACATCAATGCTGCTCAGATGATGCTCTCCGTCCCAGAGGACAAGCTGCAGGATGTCAGGGACCACGTGAGGACTGTCTCCCAGAAGCGGTCCCTCACAAAGAGACAACTGCAGTCGGTCCTCGGGAAGGTGCTACACGTCTCCAAGTGCATACGGCCGGCCCGACCGTTCGTCAGTTAGTTGCTGGAGGCACTGCAGGGAATGAAGGGCTACTATATCAACGTGTCCTCGGATATGAGGCAGGACCTCGCTTGGTTCCTCCAATTCGCCGAGGGGTGGAATGGACATGCCCTCATTCCCCGCGGACCACCGACGAAGTGCCTCATCGTCGATGCCTGCCTCACAGGGATCGGAGGCACTGATGGCAGGCTCGCATACGTGGGGTAGGTCCATGATCCCATCCATGATCCCGTATCGTGTATCGCCGAGCTGAAGGCGCTCAACACTATTCACGCGATGCACACTTTCTTCACAGACCGGGACCGCGGGACCCGTGTGGAAATATTTTGTGCCAATATGGGGACCGTCCAGGCACTCACC
The DNA here is from genome assembly GCA_950022655.1 of Alentia gelatinosa. Lineage (NCBI taxonomy): Eukaryota > Metazoa > Annelida > Polychaeta > Phyllodocida > Polynoidae > Alentia > Alentia gelatinosa. Next base: position 61,549,950 of record OX465582.1, read on the forward strand.
ACCGGCCGCGCACACAACTCCGTCCTCGTTGAGTGTGCCCGGCAAGCCTGGATGGTGCAGGCAAAACTGCAAGTCGAGTTCTTGAACACGCATGTCCCCGGGGTCCTCAACACGGTGGCCGATGCCCTCAGCAGAGCCCACCTGACCTCGAGGGACTATGATAAAGCATCTTATTTTATGTACTTTCATACCCTGGTTGAAGTCTTCCCCTGCACACATGCTTCATTCGTGCCTGTTCTCCGTCTCTCCTGTAGATCCGGCGCTTCTCTCACTCCAGACGAGGGCATCTGCACAAGCAGTCCGAGGCATGTGCCCCAGGAACGGTCGCCAACCAGAGGTTGGCCGTCTCCACGTACCTCACGTTCTGGCGCCGGATGGGGATGGATCTGCAGGCACCCACAGTGAGCTTTATCACGGCGTACCTCGAGTATGTTGCGGACCACGCCCCCTCGCCAGCGACCTGGCCAACCACATCTCACACGTAAGGAAAGCCCTCGAGGCTACGGGCCATGCACCTGGAAAATACACCCTTCACAGCCGGAAGGCAGCCGCCACTCAGGCATTCCAGGCGGGTGAGATCTCAATCCAGCAGTACGGGGGCTGGAGATCGAATGCCCACCGCACATACATCAAGGCCACCGACTCCAAGGCCATCAACATGGCCTTGATCCACTCTATAAACAAAAACTGAACTTATTTATCAACCCTCCCACCCTCACCAATTCTATGGTTTTTGGGTGTACTCATATTATCATATCATATTCATAACAATATTCTATTGTTATCAACATAATTGACCAAATATTCTTATTGTCAATTATCACTTTATATTATATATTATTGTACTCATATTCATAACCTTATTTCATATATCGTCCAATGAGGTCGACATAAACATTTTACTACTTTTACAATGTATAAAATTAAATAAAATTTTATTCTCCCAGCTACTGCTTCTCTCCTTTCATCCAGAGTTAGGGTAATGTTTACAACTGATACACGTCCGCATAATGGCTGTATTTTCCGCAATGCGTATTTGAATAGAAATACATTACGCACGATATGTATATGTTAGTTGTATACATGTAACTCACATGAGGCGTATATATATGTATATAGATAAGAAAAAAGAAATGATAACCCACTCCCCTCACAACCACACCGAATGTCCGCCTTGGTGCCGCCTGGCCCTACGCCTATGGCACCGCCTCTGGCACCGCTGCCGAAACCGCCGCCGACACCATTCCGCCCTCCCCTCCCATCTGCTTCTCAGTCGCTCCATAGACTAGCTGCCTGTGTGGCTGGCCTGGTGCCACCCCGCCGCCCAGACGCCTGGCCGCCCAGCCGCTGCCTCCCTGTGTTCCCAGCCACTACCACTGCCACCACCATCTCCTGGGACCTGTTTCGGTAGTTTCATGACATGTCTAAATGGCGTCTGTGACACCATACGGACAGTTCACAAGACTGCAATCTATGACACACGGAATTTCACTCACTTCCCGAAGGAACTAAGCGATGAAACTTTAACACGAGTAGGAGATACATATAACCTATAATCGTCCCATATATGAAGAAGATTGGTCGCTCCGACCCACTGATATTTGCTAGACTTTTTTTGCTGTTGCTTGCACTGTTGGTGCCGCTGTTGATGTCTGTCTAGGCCTAATGTCACGAAACTACTGAAACAGGTCCCTGGCAGATCTGCTTGTCTCTCCCTACACTCCTTGTGAGCCTACACCAACACAGAAACCCTCTCTCCTGATTCTGATTCAGCCCCCGACCCTGACCTCCATCCCGAGTCCGACCCCAAGGCCAAGCCTGACCCCTACCTGATGCCTATCACCACAGTCTCCTGATACTGTCAACTTGTGCCTTCTAAACAAACCTATCCTGAACTATACAGACTAATGGTGTTTTAAAAATAAAATCTATTAAAAAAACCGGTAAAAACCACAAGCATCATTCTGATTGACCTGAGCTGGGTTTCCCTCGGCCAGCGTTGTCACAAATTATTTCATTGCTAACCATCAACCAATTTTATGCGACTTTTGATTAAATCTTGACGATTAGACACACTGACCTTGATGATTAGCACCACTGTTCGTTGAATAAATTGACAGTTTTAATGTTGTGTACACCACAGAGGGGTATATATATATATAAATGTATTTATATATTTATATACATAAATATATTCATATATGTATATATATAAATATATTCATATGATATTATATATATTATATATACTGTATTCAAGAATGATCCGTTTCTACCCCCCCCTCCCCACACACACATAATTTAATCACATTTTGTTACTCACAGCGAAGTTATTTTGGAAAAAGAATCATTGGCTCTGAAGAACACCTGGATATATTGCCATTTAAATGAGACGTCATTGGAGGAATAAGTTTATTACACTACAAAGGCGCGCTCTGCACAAGTTGTTATAATTAGGAACAACTACTTATAAATTGGTTAAACAATGAGATTATATAACCTGGTAAGTGCTTGATGCATTTAACATGATCATTTAATGAGGTTATGTAACCTGATCCACGCATGTCAAATTTTTAATGCTAGACAAACATTACGTAATCAAAAATAAACATGATCAGGTTGAATAAGTACTTGGTCAAAGTAATTGAGGTTAATTAGAGTTATAAAACATAACTAACACAAATAAGGTAATTAGTCCATATGAAGCATAATCCATGGCTCTGTTCAACTGTGTGAAATCTCCCAATCTCCCCATGTGGGAAGTAGTATTAGCGTAGTCACAACAGAAACTGCCTGGAAGTGGGCAAGGCCTCTGCCATATGTGTGGTTAGCTGACCCAGCACCAGCAGGGGTGATATGGTGTAAAGGGTCGAGGTGTTGGACGCCCAATCGCCCAGGTCCCAAATGTGCGCTTCCGTACCCCTGCCCCCACAGGAAACTGGCTCCCCCTCTCCTGAAGCTGTGGTAGCTGAGGGGGTAGGTATCTACACCGCTCCCATGGACCGCTACAAAAACGCAGTCATAAAGGCGGTTGCCGTGAGAAGGGCAGGGGGTTGCGCCTCGTTAATGACCAACGCCGGGCCATCTGGAGGGGCATCTGGTGTAAGGTAGAGAGAGTTAAGATAAGCCTTAGTGGGGCACAGGCGGTGGTTACTGATAACTGGAAGCGGCAGAACATGTGTCCTTGTCTGGAACTGGTCTGTCTTGGATCACCTGATGGTGATGGATAGGCCACTTGGTGTCAAACGCACATTGTAATTTGTGGGCCAGGTCAAATGACCTATCTGATGTTGGGAGCACATTTGAGTCTCAGGAGGCCAAAGAACATCATTAAGGCCGCTGCCCAGATGGCCGCCATCCTAGTTGATGTGATATCCAGGCTATCTAATAGGGTTAATAGCAAGTCCTATGTCATCGGCTCTTTGCGGCACACCATATCTCCAATCGTCCTCTTGGCCCCCCTTCAGTATGAGGTTAAGTTGATAATTGTCTTTGAGGGGTTGCGTAACAGTCTCTCTTTGTGCAAGTGAGAGATTGCCCCCAAATACTGTCTTAGGGAGGAGAACTTCAGGCACGTTGAGAGATAAGCCACATACCTAATTAGAGTTTGATTAGATTCCAGGAAAGGTTTGAGAGAAAATACTCTGCAGAAGTCTAGGTACTTTTTCCTGTGGGATGCATAGGCCTTTTTGGTATTGTGGGCAAAGGCATTGTCCACTAGGGTCTTTGCTCTGCTGTCTAACTGGTTAATATCCATTTATACTAACGCACTAGCCAACGCTGTGTAAAGCAGCTTTAGTCCATCTTCCTGGATGCGGCTGGCTGCATCCGCTAAGATATTGTAGCGTCCCAGGTAGTAACTGGCCTTCAGCACAGTTTTACGTGATCAGGCACATAGTCTGAGACAGGCCTCAATGGTTATGGGGGTGTAAACGTGCTTCTCCAATAGCAGGACCTGGTCTTTAGACATGACCAGGAAATTTGACCACCACTTGAGGTTGGCATGCATAGATGCAGTAATCCTTGCCACCACCCTGTCCATGAGTCGTCTTGTGAACGACCTGCCTCCATAAACAGTGCGCGAGGCCCAGTTCAGCCTCCCCACCATGGACTTTAACGCCTTGCGGGAAACTGTTCTGGCACTGACCATATCATTTACTCTGATTTGTAGAGCCTACACTTTCTCCTTAGGGAGCCTAAACACATGCTTAAGAAGGTGAGGGACGTGGTAGGCATGACCACTTTATTATAGTTCACTGCGAAGCCTAGCTTTCTTAGCAGTTTGTGGAGCTATTGAGCGAGACATTCCTCCTTGGTGTTGCCCCTCATCTAAATAAGTGCACACATCCTGGTAGCCCAGCGACTGCATAATCTGACGAACACATTGGGTCAAGCGATTGAATATGGATGCACTCAGGGTGCCCCAAACATTAGGCATGTATCATAAAGATAAGTTGGCCTACTGTCTCCAAAATCCCATTGCAGCCCTGATAAAGGGAAGTCATCTGGATGAATTTTAATGCTGCAGTATGCATTAGACAGGTCTATTTTTGCCAGAAAGTCCCCTTGTGAAATAAAGCCTGCTGCATCTTTTAGCGATTGATTTCAGAATCCTTCATTAACAGTATAGGTGTTGAGTGAAGAGCCTATAGGCCTACTCCTATCGTGAATGAGCCTAATACCTCCACCAGGCTTTGGGCAGAAACAATAAGCGGCTTACTCTGGCAGGTCACATACCGTCCATTGTCCATTTCAACTTTGATTTGCCTCTGGACTAGTCCCTTTGTCTCCTATTGTGTTGCCGATCTGTGGTTAGATTGTTCCGCTCACACGTCGGTCTGAGTTGTGACAGGGTTGCTTCTGTGGCACCAGGGCCAGGGCTTCAATGGAGGACACTTTGTACCCCCACCTGTACCCATTCTGCGTGTATTGAGCCCTAGCACTGATGTCCGCTTGAATTCACATTCTAGCTCAAAAATATACACTGTGTATGCCAGGTAGTCCTCCAGGTTGGCCCTGGCCAGGTCAGCATCCTTCATCAGATGGTACATCACCCTAATATTAGCCGCGCCCCACTCCGCTATGGTGATGTAGACCAGCGTTGTTTCATCCGGGCTTAGCACCATTCTCTGTTTCGGTAAATCTGACGGTGTCTTTCTTCTATTTGCTATGTGCAGTTTTTACGTGCTCCTGCCAGGATATGTCCAGTCTCCCCTGGCTAGTGGTGTGCGGTAAAGGGGGGGTTGACTGCCGAGGGTTGACCGCTGCACCCTCTCCCATCTTTCATTTAAATCTTTATATATACTATATACCTCCGTATTGCCATGTAGGGCCTGAAGATGCCTCAAATAATTACTAAGGATTAGAGCAAAACTATGTCCTGGTGAAAGAAGGTCAAAGTTATGAGGTAAGGCTTGGAAAAATTGCTGCCCAAGGCCTTCGCCGCTGGGAGTATTTTTTCCAAGCCTTACTGATTAACTTTGACTTTCTTTCACCGGTACTTGGTTTCTCTATTCCTATATACCTTCAAATATTGATAGAAATGGTGATTTCTTTATCTACCATAGTGTAAAAAGCCATGGCCAAACTCTTCGTGTAACTCCAAAGTGTATGTTTTCTCCCCGCCCATTTTACGCCCATTTCAAAGCAACGGTGCAGGTTGCTATGCAGGTTGCTATGTGACAACGTCACTGTGACATCATAGCCCAATCGACATTTTGCAGGCTCCGAAATCATGCAGATCGCGCTCTCCTCGATTATTCCCAATCTTTAAACTTTTTGCATTATTCTCCAACATGAAATGAACATGATATAGGGCTTGGTATGGCTAGCTAGGTGGACGCACGCATAGAGGCAGCTCCGGGACTTACCTGTATATTTGATTGATTCCTTACGCCCTGACACACAAAATACGAAGACAAGTTCTATCAACGGTCAGTGCACCCTATAACGTAGAAAAGGAGAAAGAACAAACAGGTAAAGCCTACTTAAATTGATATTTTCTTCTACTGTGTTGATAATCGCGCATACCAAATATCGCTCAGTCAATCTTGTGTGGAATATGGCAACCTTGTGTAGTATACCGCAACCTTGGGTAGTAATTTGTATGTTACTCCACCCCTAGAATGTGGTGTAAGCATAGAGTGTACAGCCATAGGTATATAGGAATTGAACTCATTATGTGAGTGTGATAACATAAGGAACTATGAAAGAATTAAGACAAGATGATAGGAGAGTGGCTGGTCATGTGATGTTCTGACAACTGAGAAGGAGGATGTTGGTTTGAGTATATTTGAGTGCTGCCCGCACTGAACGGGGGTAGTAGGAAGGTAACATCTGGACAATAAACAGGTGAGCACTGCTCAATGCTTCATGGCAATCAGTCTGCTAAGTGGTCGCCAGAGGCCTCAGTCTACCTTGAGTGAGGTCGCCTCGAGTGAGGGTGATTGTGTGTGTCTCATGGGGAGTATTTAGGAGAATTTGTGGTGTGAGAGTTGGAACAATGGATTCATTTAAAAGGACATGAAGGACGTTGAGAAGATAGCACGATGGAACGATGTGAATTGTGTTATAGTGTAATTAGAACTAAGGAGCGATGAAACGATAAACTGATATGAAAAGTGGTAGCTGATATTGGATTTGGGATTATTTGGATGATAATGAGGGATATTAACCATGGATTGTAAAAGAGAATGTGAGAAGTTCATTAATGGACATTATTAATAATAACGAAATTCACAATGATGATATTAGCTAGACCACTCCCTGAAACCGTTATGGATGCTTTTGCCAGACAACAATAAATCTGCATCTATTGACTAATATAGACAAATAAAAGCCAACAACTGGGAATACTATTAAGAGTACCCATAAAAGTAACTATTTGATTAAAGGAACCACCAACGGTACATCCCTAAGTATCTATAAGGTTGTGGACCAGGTTGCATGCAGTGCCAATAATCGCCGACTCAAGAAGAGTCTCAAGGATTTACACGTAACGATCTCATTAAAAAGATGGGGGTCTTGCTTGTGCTGCCTGTTACGTTCATTTAAATAAGGCTTTCGATTCTGTTCCGCACCCACTATCAATTGCTAAATTTAAAAAGAATTGCCTGTATGTCCTCACAATTAACAAAATGGTTAAAGAATTATTCAAGCAATAGGACCCAATGGGTCACAATAAATGCACTGCACGAAAACCACCATTTTATTTCTATATATACGCCATCGCGGAAGTGTATGTATCGGCTAAATATTTACATGTTTCCATATATATACGCCCGTATTTCACGCCAGCGTATGAGGTGTATACAAGACTGTTTCCTTTTAAATACGGACAGGTCTTGGCTGTATTTCACACCTGGAATATATACGAGAGGGAGGGAGCATATGGGTGTCAAAGCGGTGGGTGTCTAAGCAGTGGGTGTCAAAGCGGCGTCAACAGCAGATGTGTAGCGGCACTTGGGGGGGGGGGGGGGGTAGGTATTGTGTAGACCTTGTGTTATATATACAGCACCCAAAGTATGACTTCAGAAGAGTGGTGTTTTGAAAAACGTAAAAAACTTTAAAAAATCAAAAAACGCTTGGTTTATTATATGTATCAAATGAAAAGATGATAAATAGGGTTTTAGAACAATTTCATAATCAAAATTGAAACTATAGAATTGGATTTTCCATATACAAAGGTCTTAATGACTAATAGAAAATGAAATATGCTACCAGTGGTGTCCCCAAGTGGCAGAGATCGGAACTATTCGATAGTGGCATAAAAACAACAGAATCAGGCGTCTATATGACGTATTATGACTGCACCATGGACACTTGTATACGCCAATAGATAAGGTGTTTACACACGGGAAATAGGACGACCTTGTATATACGCAAAAGCATGCCTGTATACGCCGTTCGCATATATATGTAAAGTGGTTAGTTTCGTGCAGTGATGGTAAGATGTCTGAACCCAGGAAAGTTAACTTTGGTGTGCCCCAGGGCTAAGTCGAGGAGCCTCTTCTGCTTATTATTTTCATCAACAATATGTGTGATAATCTAGATGGTTGTCAATATTTACAATATGCAGATGACTTAGTTTTTTATACAGCCAGTCCAAATCTGAACACCACGTGCATAGCGATGCAAGCCTCACCAGATAAGGTTGTAGAATGGTGTGATACCAACGGCATGACAGTTAACACATCCAAAACAAAAACTGCATGGTATACCTCACAAAGAAAAAAAACATATTCATCTGAGCTTGCTCTCATGTGTGGAAATCAGAAGTTAATGGAGGTACACAAATTTAAATATCTAGGTGTAGTTTTCAACTGTGATTTGTGCTTTAATGACCATATTGAATTAGTGATAAAGAATGTTCATGGCAGACGTTTTAAACTACACAAGCTAAGACTGAGTATCACCAAAGACGTTGCACGTAGAATATATTTAATAGTTATTTGCCCCATGTTTGATAACTGCGGTTTCCAACTTGATGGAGCCGCTATGAGTGATAGTTCGAAACTGTAGAAGGCACAAAAGAGAGGATTAAGGATTTCCAGGGTTATCAGAAGCCTCGTCAAAGTATCAATGATTTGCATCAAAATATGCAAGTCAAATCTATTGACAGTCTTCGTAACATTCAACTATTAACAGTAATGCATAGACTGAGCAAGAGTGAATCCCTCATTGATAGCCGGATACGAGTAACTCAAAGGTGAAATTCAAGATGAGAAGAGTCAAAACGAGTAAATATTAACGATCTCTTTTTTATAGAGGGGCCCAACTCCGGAATAGCCTTGATGGGCAGACTCAAAAACTGACTAATGAAAGCAAGTATAAGGTAAAAACACGACTGTCCATATATGAATGGAGATAATTACACTATGCAAGTCCATCAGATTATTTGATACAACCAACTAAAATTGCCTGAAGAAGTCCCATGAATAGGGACGAAACGTCACACAATAATATAACCCCCCCCCCCCTATCACGATGTCAAACGAAATCCCGCAATAAGCTTTTATACCCGAATCAACTTGTCTGTTTTTTTATGGACTTGAGTATTTGATACATTACCTGTATAACTATTGTGTTCTAATCTACCTTCCTAAAGAGTTCGGGATCTGGTATGCCGTTAACTTTAAATACTTCACTGTTTTGTCTTTTAGACAATGGATGATAATACCCAATGTTTCGATGTATATATTGCTTAACCCTTTCAGGACGGATAATGCCTTGAGGCATTCCCCGGCTTAGACCGGATAATGCCTTGAGGCATTCCCCCGCGGAGACCGGATAATGCCTTGAGGCATTATTTATGAAATTTAGTAATATTTTCCATTTCATTGTTTTATGAAGAAATAATTGATCAATATATCTGAAACTTTCAGAAAATATACCTATGATATAGTATTTGATATTATTTGGTAAACCAAATAATATGAATAAGAATGATGTGTCATATCACGTGATCAAATAATGGAATATGGGTTTAGACAAAATTTGGCCCGTCCCCTGGAGTTATGCCAATCCAAAGTACCCGCCCACACCAACAAGGCTCTGCCTTAGACCCCCGTCTTTAAAGGGTTAACGAACCTCTGGTGAAAGAACTACCCATTGTGGTAGAACCGGTGGGAATAAACAAAAAAAGAATTCCTCATAGTCATAATAGTCAAATGCTGCAAAATTCTAAAATCGTGCCAATAATCGTGTAGTGTAGCCTAAATGCTAGGTAAGCTCAGTCACAGGGGATATAAGTAGTCACCAGGCCTTGATGGGGTGACCTGTAATGGACATAACGGCTGTTAACCGTTTCCAACACCCTCCTAACACGCCAATATTCATGCCTGAGCATGTTTCCAGCTTGTCCCCCCAGGCCACACACCTCCCTTTTGGATCATTATCCTCAGCGTGTCGAGTTATTAACATCGCTCTCGGGGATCGCAATTTCATTTTACGTCCTACTTTGGCGTGATATTAGTTCCTGCTCTCAGAGGCTGCAGGACTAAAACGAACAAGACATCCGTGGTTATGTCTACAGTAATTTCAACCAAATCTGGGAATGCTTCTAGAAGGGGACGCCAATAAGAATGACAGCTTTACTGCTGAAAGGAGCGGCGGCATTTGTAATCACGAACCGCCTCACGCAACGCGAGACCTCACGAGATTCCGTGTTCACAGAGCTTGTTACGGTGATACTCCGTGATGTGTATGAGATCTGCGCCAAATTGACAACATCCTACATTGTGATGTATATTTTCTTGTTACGCGCACCAGACTAATAAGAACTATAGTCAAGGAAAATGGGAGACGGAATCTTGCAGACAATATTTGTTTAATTTTGCGATTTGAAGCACATAATTCATTCTAGGAAGTGAATATCAGGATATTATAAATTCATATATACCTCTAAAATATTCCCTCTTAAATGAGAAAGAGGGTTTTTTAAATGGCAGAATAAAGAGACGTAGAAGTACTCCAATGATGCTAATACCACATGATAAAGATCCAATAACCCAACTGACCCAGTTTCTGTGCCTGTCGCCTCTTATCTCCACTATCAGCAGCCAACACCCTCTTCCCCTTGTAGAATGGTATCGATTGCTGCTGCACTGGCGTTTAAGATGGCGTTTACACCTGCCGACTGAGAGCATCGCGATAGTGTATCGTGTATAGGAAAATGGCGAGATGAAGCTCCCCGAAAAAATATAGATACTGATAAAGGTGGTTTTCAATTTACAGGATTTTTGCCTCGATCAGTTGTTATTGCGGTGTTTGCGGCACCATCTCCGCATATTCTCCTCGGTCGTTACACCCCTTAAAGGTGATGAAAATCCACAGATGTAACAACCCCTAAATGTAATAAAATTTCAACCATATTTGTTATAAACTCCCTTAAATGTAATAACACCTTCCTTAAATGTAATAACCTTGTCAACCTTATTGTGATACAAAGTCACCCTTAATTGTGATAAACTTTGTAACCACAAATGTGATAAACTCCTTGCTTATTTGTAATAGAGATCAGTGTCTGGTAGAAAAACAGTACATTTCCAAATAAAATGAAATAAAAACTATCCCATAAGCCTGACCCATTACTAAACTTAAAATAACACCTTCTCAACTCAAGATTCCAGGTCATATAAAAAATCTGAGGCAAATAGATATAACATTTCATTCTTAATATAGTGAAGAATGTGTTACATTAAATACTACATTTTATTATGAATGTATTGAAAATGGCATGTTTAGTCTGTCGAAGGTCTAGAACCTATCCCCTCCTATCACCGACTCCAAAGGTTCCCACCCAAACCAGCTCTTTTGTTCTCTGTTATTTCATCTCTGTATTTATAGAAAGTATTCCCTATGTATAACAGACCTAAATACATATCTTCCTAAAATGATACTCTAAATTATTATCTCCACCATGAGACACATTTGTATAGAACTACAATTCAGTGACACCAATGTCTCCCAGCTTCAATACTAAAAGAGAGTGACTGCCATCCAATTTTGATTGTTAATATGCTGAAACTAAATCAAATATAATCATATTCACAATGAAGAACTCTGTATGTCTCTTCCACATAAATCCATAAAATAATTTTTCATGATTATTGTTTGTGACAATTATTTTTCTAAACAGAAAGCTACCTCAACTAGTGCTAGTGTAGTGTCAATGTGCAGTTGTATGCTCACACAGCCTCGTTTTGAATACAACATGGCCATGCCTTAGGAGAAGTCAATAGTACAAATACACTATTGATTGTCAGACAGTATCACGAAATGACCTACTTTCAGGATACAAGAACTTTTGTTGCCAAAATTACACTTTATCATGTCATGAAACAACATAAACATTCAAAACATTTTCAATTTTAGAATTTGCGAAGTAGTAGAAATTCATTCAAAGTGGATGGGTGTTTATCAGAGGTGATAGCCCAGCAGCTGGTGTAGACTGCCCCCTCCAAGTGCAGCACATGTACTGTAAGCTACACTCAAGGTACACCTGGTTGGGTCCCTGCTCAATGTAGGGATCTAAAGAAAACTTGGAGTAATTTTGGACTTTTTACTATGGAGCTATCAAGTTGAAAAATCTATATCATGATATATGAAAAACAGAAGCCCTTAATTAATTTACACTAACTCAGACATTATGGATATTGAATTTTGTATTATGATAACCTATGATTCTTATATAACAGTTAGAATGAATGCTATATTTTCCGCTATGATTATATGATGTTTGCATCCACCATTAGAAGCATTTGATTCTCTTTCAGAATAAAAATTACCCTGCTGCCCCAATGGCAGTATAAACAGTTTCTTTTTATTTGAATATGTACTGTATTTTGCATGGCACTGATCTTAATTACAAATAAGGGAGAAGTTTATTACATTTGTGGTTACAAAGTTTATTACATTTAAGGGTGACTTCGTATTACAAATAAGGTTGACAAGGTTATTACATTTAAGGGAGGTGTTTTTACATTTAAGGGAGTTTATAACATATGTGGTTGAAATTATATTATATTTAAGGGTTGTTACATATGTGGGTTTTTGGTACATTTAAGGGTGTAACATCGGTCATGGTCGGTGGAAAAGCAGTGGAGTATAGACACATATACTATACCCTGCATAAAGCCGGGCTCCCACTGTGCTTCCAACACACTATGACAGGTGTCCCGACCCGACATGGTTCCGACACAGACTCACGTTTCCTGCATCAGTGTTTCGATATGGTTTCTGGCACACTCCGACACACATGGATCAGACAGAATGGCCATGTCACAGGGATTTCTTACAAAATCGATCATGATTGTTGGGATTAGACTGTGTCGGAGTGTGTCAGAAGCATTATCTACTATGTATAAGGGGCCGCGCCCACTTACTACGATTTCATGTGCCAGTGGACATCGGCTTGCGACAAGGACTGTGACACGCCCCGACATGGCCTGTGACACGCTCCAACATGGTTCCTGTGTCGCAGGCCTCCCGACATGCTTACGACAATTCCAGGATGTCAGAGTGTGTTGGGGCGTGTCCGAAGGCTAGCATGCTGCACTAATGAAGGCGAGCTTCCGACAAAGGTTACGACACCGTTCCGACAAGTGTTGCCAATTTTAGGTGAGATATTGTAAAGATATGAAGTTATCTTAATATATTTCAGAAAATTCTCTCAACACGAACACCCCCAAATTGTTTTAGATGATTATTGCTATGATAAGATTATGATAGAATATATAGAAAGCAGTAAAAAGGTTAATTTCACATATCTAGTCTTTAAAAATCATAGGTCTCCCTCCTCGTCTTTGAAATAATTGTGGAAAACTGTATTCTGTCATAGCCCATGTCGTAGACCACGTCGGTTCCATGGTCTCCTTTTTTCCGGCAAAAAACCGTTACGACACACTCCGATAAGAGTACTGCTATGACAGAGAAATTCTCTGTTGGAATGTGTTGTAACACTTGTTGTAGAATGCCGTAACTAGTGGGTATGGGGCCTTAGCCATGCACCCCCCTCCCGACACACATACACCTTCATATATCATTTGCATTTGTGCATATCTTATGTCGTGGGATGCATCAGTGCAGTGGTCACCTTCATCTACATCTCCATCTCTACAAAACCCGTTCTGACATACTACGAAATACTGTGTTAGAGCCCTTCCGACAGGGCTACCACTTCTGTTTTCGGGGGTAAAAAAATATCATGACCAACAATCGTTGACCCAAGAAGGGGTTAAAACATTTGCACCGAAAGAATTTTAATCGGTATAATGATTAATTATCTAGCACGGGCCCAAACTTCCTGTTCTTCACCTATGATAGTGCTGAATCTACATAGTCATTCCATTAGAGCCAAGCAGAGAGGTTGATGGTAATGTGAAACAGAAGAGTGGGCAGAAACTAAGGACGCCACCAGTCACGTGGGCCGCACCGATCACGTGGGGATGCGAATTCAAACCGTCCCCCCCCCCGCCCACAGTCGTCGACTCTCGCAGACCACCAGCGACTTCGGATACCACCCTCCCACCCTACAAGAAACTCTGAATTCACTTTATCATATTCTACTGGAAATTCGAAGGTGGAAGAGGGTTAAATGAATAGTCGTGGTCGTTGATGCATAACACACATTTTTGGCCAGAGAGCGAGGTGGTTGAAGACTGAACTTGGTCTCTAGACGATTGATTTAGGCCGCTTTGAATGTCATTGGTGTATAGTATTCAGCTTAATCGACAGGTGGTGCCATATAACATAATCTGACGATCTATAATCTTCACTCATTCGGCGTTTTTAGTAGAGGATTTACAGCCAGTGGTGGTGCTAAATTCGAGAACCATCGCTTATAATCGACTACTGAGGACACCGACTTACTAACACAAACGTTGCGCGGCCTGGATTTCACATCGTCATTTATGTGCTGTAAATGGTTATAGTGTACCAACCCATAGCATAGAACGACAAATAATATGGGATAACTATGTTATTATACCTGTATGGAATGATTACCGACTTTTAGATGTGTGTAAATACACACCGACGTTGGAGACGGAGGTGTGTATTTACACCCATCTAAAAGTCGGTAATCATGGAATACAGGTATAATCACGTTGTTCTCCTATTATTATATACCTCAAACTGTCCGTAAATATTCAAATTATACCCTTAATAGCCATTAATGACACTACCACTCTGTTCAGTTTACAACCAAAGGCGCCCTGTACAAGAAATTATCAACCGGGAGCAACTCCAATGCTCTCCAAGCAGAGGTTAGGTTCACTGAACTTTGTAAATGTGTCATAGGAGCACATCTAAGCTATCTAAATTGTATTACATGAACGACCCACGTTAGATACACCTATCTATTAAATAAAAAGAGGGCATCATGTAATACAGATATGGTCACATTGTTCTCCTTCAATCATATACATTGTAATTGCCATTTGGTCGACATAAGCAGTTGGTGGTGTAGTGGTTAGGGCGCTCTTTTTTAATCTAAAGGTCTGGGGTTCGATCCCCGGCCGCGGCTATAGTTTTTTAGGTTTTCCTTTTTAGATAAAAAGGAAAACCGCCAGTGCAGTACAAAATATATAAACAAATTTAAAATCTATGCTGGATTATATTAGTTTAAAGTGTAAACAATGTGTCCTTTGCTGTTTGTTTACATTTTTATGCTTTGTTTATAGCCAGTGTACCCAGCCCTGTCCCTGTACAGGGCTGGGTTTTTACTACATGTAGCTCTCCCACGCTTTTCCGTTCCCGTGTGTTTGCTACTGGCCGCCTACTGCCATGTATGAAAAAAGTGTGAATGAATAAATATATACCAATTTGTGTTTGCCAACCTTTAAAATAGGTGTCTGTTGCTTTAAAACTGTGTATTCAGCAGTAGTTTTCCAGTGGAGGTTCCCTTCTTCTAAGTTCAGCCATATTTGTCACTGGTCATCTCACTGCACACTATGACACACCAGTCACCAGTTCTGTACAGGAAGTCATGTTATCCGTTTACTTCCTGTTTGCTGAGAGTATCTCCACTTCTTCAGGTCGAAATTAAAGCCATGCTTCCCCCTCAATGAAATGTAAACTTCTCTTATTTTGAACTCCATGGCTGTGGTAGTAACGCTAGAGTGCCACGTTGTGACAGGGAAGGGTTTGAAAACAATGTATGCTCCCTTCCTGTGACCTTCACCTTGACAGGAAGTAGCCACACTTGATAAAAAATGGCTGAAGCTGTGTGAGTGGCCTCACATGGGAGTAAAATCACGGGAAATATACCATTATATTGGAATGCCAACACTTGCAGACAATGAATCTGATATTCATTAGTTCTTCAACTTAGGAACCAAATATTTGACTCAATTGGCCATTATTAAGGTAAGTTTGGTGAAGTTAGAAAAACCGACTCTGTTTACATAGCACAGCTGTCCACCCCTAAATGGAGAGAACGAACAGATTAGGGGTGGATACTTTACCTACTTTGTTTACATTTTGCAGGCTTGCTCCCACTGCGTAAGGTAATAAAGGCACTGAGACTTAGTGTCCATAAGACCAGTTGTAATGTTTTTTATGATGATTCCTTTTGTATTTCGGAGTAATTCCATAATTCATCTTGGGATTCTGTATTTCA
Organism: Alentia gelatinosa; assembly: GCA_950022655.1. Taxonomy (NCBI): domain Eukaryota; kingdom Metazoa; phylum Annelida; class Polychaeta; order Phyllodocida; family Polynoidae; genus Alentia; species Alentia gelatinosa. Next base: position 61,566,070 of record OX465582.1, read on the forward strand.
ATGTCCTACATGCTGTAGTTCATGATAACTGACCACTAAATATTGCCGTATTCGAAGCGATGTCATACTTCCGCCATTTTTAAATTTCCCGCTGACCCTTTTCTGTCAAATTCTCGTCCAATCAGATTGCGTTATTTCACGCTGAAAGCACTCCGTACGGCCTAATCAAAGGCGAGCTGTATAAGGAATTATTGAGTAACTCGCCCATATGATATATATATATTATACCCATAGCAGCAGTCCGTATTCGTAGTGAGTTCGTGTATAGGTATATAATAATGCCAACAGACGTCATGCGATCGATGATTGCAGGAATCCGACAATATTTAATTTATTTCATTTCAAAAAGTTAAGTTGGTAGTATTCTTTTGAGTTTAAATGATAACAACAGCTAGATCTAAATTCAGCTAGCTTGTAGAAATATGTCCTATCTTTCTAAGACTGAATATATGTAAGAAATAAATGCGGACTATTTTCTGTACAAGGAATAATGCAAAATGACAACTACAATAGAGTGTGTGGTGAGGTCCCGCGTGAATACTGTGGGTGATTCCCACTCGAATTTTGGAACGTGTAATAATCGGTAGGCTTGCCAGATTCTATAATCGTGGCTACTGATAGTCTAGTGTAAACTGGGCAATATTCACCCCGTGCCTTATCGTTTGCAGGGAATATCGAAGAACGTGGCTGTCTCAAAAACTACCACTGTCAGGGCGGAGCGCTATGTATTGACAGTTACTGCAGGTGTCCCACAGGCTACGAGCCAGGCGCCGGCAACTCCAAGTGCGTCCGCCAAGGGGGTGAGTACACATTTCTCGATTTGTTTCTAATTTATTTTGTTCTGGTTAACATAAGATTAAACTATTTCCTGACAGACAACCAAGAGAGAAGGTGATATTGGGTGACTAAAATTTGATAAAAATGATAATGTGAAATGGAAGGTATATATCCCAGGTCATAAAGTATTCAACAAATAGATTCTCAAGTGCATGATGGGTATTCCATCATTTCCAGCTACCAACGATAACCCGACCGACTATGTGTGCCCTGTATAAAAGTTGGTTGGTGGTTTTCCTTGAGAAAATATCAATGCCTTATAATCAGTGACCCAAAAGCACACACATCATTTCCAATCTTGAGTTCATTGGTTTTGAATCTTATACCCGTTATCACTTGTCGATATTTTGGCCAAGATGGCAAATAACTAGCTGGCAGTGCAAAATTCAATTACCCTGAAGGAGAATCACCGACCGACTTTTGTACAGGGCTTGTATATACGGTTTTTGCCAGCAGGTGGACACTGGAATAGACGATTTAGTAGAAAACACACTGTACAATTTCGTTTCCACGGATTAACTCCCATCATCGTAAGCTAGTCTTAGCGTATCTCAGGCGGATTTATACAGGGCCTCAACCATCACCAGAAAGGGGATGGTAGAGGGTAATTCTAAGGAATTCTGTCCACACTGTGCGATGGAATTACAGGTTTCTACCCCATCGCCTGTGTCGTTGATAAATTTGGGGGCACTAAACTGCAAGGGACAGCATTTGACCACTTATCTGTGTCTGGCACCCCTAATAACTCCTCACTCAGTGAATAAGTACATGTATGCTAATTACGGGCCGATATCGGTAAACACCATGGGGAGTATTTCTGAGACTCCCCGACAACGGGAAGGAACAGGCACTTATTTTCAAAAATGTCTTTATTGAAATCCATTTTATACAAAATTATTTCCGAAGTGTACAGTTATCTCTATATAAAGAGCCATTAGACCTCTTCGTCCTGCCGAGCATAGTTAGATAATACAATTTCTTATTTCAGTGGAGCCATGAAACAACATTTAAACTATAGTAATAATAAGTATACCAGTACAATATTTCACTACACATTATAATAAGGTTTAAAAGGTCCCTAAGGTTATAATTTCCAGATTTCCTCATTCATGATGGTTTTGGGGAGTACTTATAAAGTTTTGATATCCCCAGTAGATCCTACTAAGGTGCATTTGATAGTTCCAGGTCGTACCTCTGTGATAATGGATTGAGTTCATAAACAAGTTTGAGTTCGGTCTCGCCACATATAGGACAGGTCCCTCAAACATTCTTGGTGGTCTTGTAGAGTTAACTAGGTTTTCGACCTTTTGAGCACGCTTAAATATAAAATTCCGACAATGTGCTCTTCGTCTGTATTTAAGTAGTGGTAATACTGCTAATCGGTGAATAGTTGAAACTTAGGTCCTAAATGGGACCTTCAAACACAACCGTAAACACTTTTTTTGCCGAACTTGCATTTCATCTAAATATTTTTTTTGCAGAATTATCAAAAAACCCTCCCCATAATCAAAGTGAGGGGTTACTGCTGTTTTAAAAATAGTTAGAGTAGCCCTTTTCAACATATATCTAGACATGTTTTCTAACTGGTAAGTGCGATATGAGACGCTTTCCTTTATTGATTGAAATTGAAATTTATATTCTAAATGTTCATCCAAAATTATACCTAAGTATTTATACAATACTGACTTAAGCAATTGAGGGTTCCCCAGACACAGTGTATACTCATTCATGTTTTTTTCTACTTTTTAGCTGGGAAAAGTATATTTTTTCGTGTTCACAATGAGCTTATTGTTCTGGAGTTTCAAGACCTGCCTGTTTTTCCTTATATAACGACTCAATATCACTCCCATGTCTGTACAAGACTGTTGTCTGCAAATAACAATAAATGTGATTTGGGGATTATTGCCGTTAAATCATTAACATATAGTTAAGACAAAAGGGGGCCAAGTATCAAGCCCTGCAGGACACCATTTACAATGTTTTCGGGTAAGGATAAGTATGAGTTGCCTTCGACCCTCTGGGTACTTTCCAGTAAATAATTACTAAACCATCTTAAGCTTTTATCTTTGAATCCATACGTTTCTAATTTAGATAATGATATTGAGTGATTTACGGTATCAAATACTTTCATAAGGTCTATATAGATGGCGACTGTGTCTTTACCAAAGTTTTTATTTAAAAGAATATCATCTGTTAGTGTGGCTATTGCATCTATTGTGGAGCTACCCTTTCTAAATCTATATTGCTTGTTTGATAGTATATCATTAGCCTCGATAAATTTTAATGTATTATGCTGGACAATTCTTTCCATTAACTTACTTATAATGGGCAAGAGCGAAAGAGGGTGAAGTTGCTAACTTGGTACGAGTCTCCACCATTGGGGATTGGGATCACCGTTGATGCTTTCCATTCTTTGGGGATATTAGCTGTAGTAAAAATGTTATTAAATACATCAGCATAAATTTTCGGGATACTTTGCACTTAATCAATACAGATTTTTGAGGTGATTCCATATAACATTTGGTTTCTTTGTTTGATTCCTTCGACAGTTTAATAATTTCGTTTTCAGTTGTTACTAGTTCTATTAGACTATTTTGATTTGATTTATCATAGGATTGCCATTGAATGTACATATTTGCTGCTAATGTATCACCAATATTGATAACAAAAACTGTTGATATATTCCGGTGTTGAATTATCATCTACATTTTCGTTGTTTTCATTTTTTAGTTTAATTTCATCCGGAGCCGAGTTTTAACTTTTTTGTTCCTGGTAGTATTTGATTTGCTTTCCTCCAGAATCTTTTGGTGTCAGATTTTTTTCTCTAAAGACAATTCGATATATAAGTTTGTCGAGCAGACTTAACTATCTTATTTGTATTATTACAAGATTTTCTTGCTTTTTTTTATTTTATTTTTTTATTCAGTTTAAGGACATACAAATTCACCAAAATTAGGGCGTTCTTCCATTGTAGTCAACAGACAGGGACAGACACAAACAAGTAGGTACAAGACACACAGGACAAAACAGGTTGCTTTATGGCATGGTCAGTCACGCAGTATGTGATTAGTTTAGGAGACCAGGCATTCCTAGGAGAAGGTTTTTTATGTGTAGTTTGAAATAAGAGACATCTTTTGTTTGTTGTATTTCTTTGGTTGTTTTGTCCCATATTGGAGCTCCAATATAGAGTGGTGATTTCCTATATTTTTCTGTCTTGGGCTTATCAACCTTAAGTACTATTTTCTGTTGTCTTCTAGTTACGATATTGCTGGTCTCTATATGGGCCAGGTCATTTGACCACCAGTACACCATCATTAATAAGTGGACCAGACGTCTATACTTTAGCAGGCGTAGTTTGCAGTTATTGTATAAATCGTGTATCGAGATTTCTCTGATTCGTCTCGTGCCTAAGGCAGCTCGCATGCTATGGTGAAATGCAACATCCAGACGGTGGCAGTCTGTCTGAGTGGCACTCAGATATAGATAGTCCACATAGTCAAATATGGGTAGGATACACTGCATTATATTTTTATTCTGATATCAGTGGGCAGTAGATACTTCAAAAGAAGCAACCTGTGTGTTTTTAGACGAGATTCTGACACAATTTTATTTATTTGGTTTTTAAATGTTAGTCTACTATCTATAATTATACCCAGATAATTAAATTGGTTTACTCGTTGTAGGTTATTGGTATCCACCACATTTGTCCCTAGTTCTTTATGATTCAGATTGTTTCCCACCCACATCTGGACAGTCTTTTTAGTATTCACAAGTAGTTTATTATCGCTCATCCATTTTTGTATATTATTGAGGTCTTCTTGGGTTTCTGATACTGAGTCATTTATGTTCTTGCTTTTCGAGATTAGGACCAAATCATCAGCGTACATTAGAGCTGTGCTGTTTTTAATTACTTGGAATAGGTCATTCACAAACATGATGAAAAGCGTGGGGCCCAGAACTGAGCCTTGTGGGACTCCACAGGTAATTGGAAATTTCTTTGACATAGTACCACCCATTTTTATTGATTGTGTGCGATTTTCTAAATATGATTTAATTAGTCTCCTATAATCGCTGGTTAGGCCAAAACTCTGCAATTTTCGAAATAGTATTGTATGACACACGCTGTCGAATGCCTTTCGCAGGTCGATGAAAGTGCATAGGCTGGCAGTTCTTGTATTCATGGCATTATTAAGGATTGTGACCAGTTGAAAAATTGCTTGGCTGGTTGATCGTCCTGGCATAAAGCCAAATTGGTTTCTGCAGATTAGGTCATTTTTAACTAAGTGGGTAATTATCTGTGTTTGAATAGCCTTTTCAATTATTTTAGACATAGTGGGTACAACGGTGATGGGTCGCCAGTTAGAGAATTCCTGTAAGTTTCCCGATTTAGGGAGAGGGGTTATAGTTCCGTGTAAGAGCGATTTTGGAAAGATGCAGCTTATAAGCACTGAGTTTATTAACTTTGTTATTATGCCGGGGTTACTTAACAGAATCTGCTTTAGTTGTCCAGAGTTAAGGCAGGTCATGCCGGTTGCCTTATTAGAATCCATGTTCTTTATTATTTGTAGTACATCATTGTTTGATACTTCCTTAGGAGGTAAGACGTTTGGTTGTATTTCGTAATATGTAGTGCTAGCGACGTCTTCTTCTCTACCAAGTAAGGTCAAAATGCTAGGGCCTATGTTAGCAAAATAGCTGTTCATGCGGTCAGCAGTGTCAGTTAAATTTCGGTCCCCCTCAATTGAGCATTGTTTGTACTGACCATCACTATTTGTAGGGACTGGTTCCCATATTTCACTAAGAGTCCTCCAGAGTCTTTTTGGTTTTTTTTTGTTTGCTTCCAGTTTTTGATTCACTTCTTTTGCTCTGTGGTCTCTGATTTGCTTATTTATAGTTTTTCGTAACCTTCGTATCTCTCGTAGGGAATTGAAATCCGTATGTCTATTCTTAGTTAATTCTTTGAGTAAGGTTGCTCTGTGTTCAATCAAGTCTATTATCGATTTGGGCAGCTCTAGACCTCCTTTGGTAATAATAGTGTAATTACGGATAGGGCATACAGAGTCCAGCAATGTATAGATGTGGGTTTCCAGATCTGTGTTTAAATCTCGTTCATCATTAGGGCTTACATAAGTTCTCATATGGTCTGATATGACTTTTTCACTTAATTTGTTTCTACCCTTTACAGTCTCTTTGACCAATTTAGCCCTTGCATGTTTTCGCTGTGCAAATATAGCAACATGGTCTGAGAAGTAGTGATTTACATTCCCAGATTTCATCACTTGCCTGCTATTTGTATAGAAATAGTCGATCTTGCTTTTACCATTATCAAATATATAAGTGTCTTGGGTATCCAGATGTTTTAGGTTGTTCCTGATCAAGAATGCTTTTAGAACACGATACTTTGGGCTCATCCTGGTATTAGCATTAATATTTTAGTCCCCTTGGATCCAAATTTCATAGTTATTAAACTCATTGTCTGACAGTATTGTGTTCAGGTAGTCGTAACAGGCTCTAACGTTTTTGTGTGGAGGGCGGTAGACAGAGATTATTAATAATTTCATTTTGTGTGGTTCTGTAACCGTACAGGTAAGTATTTCATATTTCGGGGTCGAGGCACAGTGTCTATCTATTTTTGTGAAATAGGGTAAAATATTATTTTTTGCATATAATGCAACACCTCCTCCAACCTTTTCTTCTTCATAATTTCTGTCTAACCTTGTTAAAAATAGACCATCAATTTGAAGGAGGTTCGGCGTGTGATACTCTTTCAACCAGGTCTCTGTAATGGTGATATAACTACAACACTGGAAGATTTCATATAACTGATCGAGTTTGGTGTATAAGGTATGTATGTTAACATTTAAAAAGATGTCTCCCCTTAATTTTTTTAACTCATTTGGTAGTATGTAAGCCATGATGAGCAACACATGTAGGTATTTCTATATTTATTTCATGATCCTTTTCAAAGACAATATGCAATTCTGACCAGCCAAACACAACGTCAGTTCCATCTTCATGGTGCTGGCATAGCTCCATTGGTTTGTGAGCCAGGAGCATAGTTACTAGTGCTATCAATATTGAATATAAGAATAGTCGGAGATTATCAATGACAGCGAGTTTAGTTTAGTAATTGTCTCTTGCCATTGGGTTCGCAGTCCGTGGTAATTATACAAGGTTGTTAGGTTCATTGAGAGTTCTATATATTTCTAATTCTTTGTTGGTATTTATACTTTATCAGATTAAAACGGTGGAAGGTATCAGGAGTAGTTTTTTATGGTCATTTCTAGTAATTAAGTATTTCATAGAGAGAGAAATTATTAATATAGAATGTAATAGAATAAAATAGTAAAGAAGCATAACTTAATATAAAGTTCATCAACACGTGGTGATTTAGTATTATGTAGTAGTCCTTTTATGTATTATGATGACGGTATTTCTTCTGCTTCAGGGATTTCTTCAGGATGTTCAGCTTTCTTACGGTCATTTGACCTGTTTCACTCTTGTTTAGTTACGTAGCGGGTCATTTGACCTCAACACCCGGTGGTCATATGACCAGCCGGGTTTTGGTTTTACATGGTCATTTGACCCAGATGTAAGTTCAAGTATAATATATATATAAATTAATACTGGTCATTTGACCCAGCAGTATAAACAAAGACAGTTTTTTAGGGGTGCAGACAGTGCTTTAGTGCTTGATTCAAACAACTTAGGTTCCAGGAGAGTAGTGGTCATGTGACCAAACATAGTCCAACTTATTTATATAGGCATCACTTAATGCACACATTGTTATGGGGTCGTTTGACCAAAAATTATTTACAGTTGGGTCATTTGACCATGTAGTTCATCAAAGTCGGTATCAGTGTAGACAAATAACATATAAACAGGATGTGCAGGTTGCCGAGAAGTCAGTGGAGTGGTCATTTGACCTAGCACAAATATTTGTTATCTGGTCATTTGACCCCAGGGCATATCAACCGATATACATATGTTTACCTCGAGTGTTCTACATCTAACCAAACCGTAAGATATGGACACCATCATGAATGTTCTTGGAGATGCAGAACGATATTAGACGGGCCATTCTTCTTTGTGTTGCATAGTCAGGATGTATACCATCGTGCAGGTAGTAGTATCTGTGTATCGTCTCTCGATGTGGGCGATTACGATGTATGTCCCGGGCAATGTATGCGGTATGTACTCCTTCTTCGTCGTTCAATTGGCCAATACCCTCATTTAGTAGACGGATTTGCGTGTTTAAGTTGCGTTGCTCAGCTATGATCAAGCGTGTGCGATTAGCTCGGTTTAAGGATACTCCGTAGACAGTTCCAAAAACTACAGGGGTTCCCGATGATATGGCGTGTATAGCTAGACGCGCATCCTCCAGGAGTTCCCAGATGTTATTAGCGGCTATCCTATCATCAAGTGTGTCCCTTAGCATTATTTCACCAGTTTCATGTGACTTTTGGGTAATATTGTTTATTCCACCAAACATGTAGACTGCTTCAAATCGTTGGTGAGCGTCTCGTTTTGCACGTGGGGCCTCAACGGTGTGCCGGGTCAATCTTTGGATTGTTGCTCCAGGGTGAAACGACACGACAAAATCTGTGTTTCTCCAGAAACTTAAATGGGTGCTCATATGTCGCAACCTTGAGTCTCCCACCAGTAAGTAGCGTGCATTCGCCATGGTGTCGGAAATCAAACTGATCGCGGATTTGTTCATGTGTGCGTGTACAACAACATGTTATCAACACCTAGCTATACTAGCTAATTGTTTTTCGCACTTACCGGTAGGTCTCGGCGTAGTTCTTGTCGGAGGTCCATTAGGATTAAATTTTATGTCGGTAGTGTAGAAATTACTGAAAATCGACATTGGACCTTTAAACACTAGACCTGATTTGGTCAACCTTTGACCATTTTGTGTGACGCGTATCTCATTTGGGTCATTTCTTGTATCCTCTATTACAAGAGCAGGGAACGCGGAGTCGCCAATTGCACCGGGCGAGATAATGACTATATCTGTTTTCGCAGGTGGTGCGGGTGTACTATCATCTCGTTGTTTCGGTAGCCCGACATCCGAGGACTCCGGGTTCGCATTGTGTGTGTCCATTGCTACTTCGTCGTTTGGGTCTACGGCTGTTGTCCAGTCAAAGCTGGTACTTTGTCGAGGTGCATTGTTATTGGGTTGTTGATTCATGCGTGTTGTAACTCTGGTCCAGTCATTGCTCGTGCCTTGACCTATGAGCGGGGGGGTTTATTTCACGGTTTTCCGTGCCCGACACCTGGATTGTACCAGAGGGGCCAGTATTTGTCGCACCTGTGGGATTGTTATCCACGTTCCAATTACTGGGAATATATTGTTGTGGGACTTTATCCATATTTCTGGAGTTAAACCAGACGTTGCCAATCTCGAAATCTTCCCCTCTCAGTTGTGTTTTCAAGCCCTGTTTTTTTACAGAAGGCAACTATTAGGCGTGATCGTCTTCTGGCTTTCCTGGTTTCTGGATTTTCATCAGCGTTGATGTAGACCCTTTCGAAACCTTCAACGTGCCTTAGTTGTCTTTTACTTTTCAATATTAAGTCTCGGGTTCTGACTGTGGTCAGGCACACCAGGATTGGGGGATTTGGTCTTGGGTTACTCTTTTTTCTGATTCGTTGGGTGTAATTTATATCTCTTGTCTCGATCGATGGTACTATTTTTTTCAGGATATTCACTACTGTTAGATAGAGATCATCGTCTTTTCCATCACGGTAACCTTCAATATAGACATTCATTCGTCGTGGGGATAGAAATCTATCCGGGTCATGTGATTGGGTGTTTTTGTGATATGATTTGTGTACTGGTTGTTCGAATTTTTTTTCAAGTGCGCTTAACTGATTACGAATAGCAATGTTTTCGTTTGTCATTTCCTGTTGTAAGGTGTTTTGCTTTTCATTTAGGTCCTTTAAGCCCCTTTCGTGATCCTTTTCTACGCGATCTAGCTTTCCCTCTAGGTCTGTGATTTTGGAACTAATATTGTCTACTTTTGTGTCCAACAATTCTCGCATTTCCTTGCGCTCATTACTGGATTGATCAAAGTTCTTTTTTATTTCAGTAGCGAGTGATTGTATTTGTGTCGACATGACATTACTCAGCATATCAAGTGCTGATGCATCGAGAGTCACTACATTCGGTACCGTTGGTGCTTTACTCGTTGTTGTATGCATATTGTCGACGGGAATGTTTGAGGATTGACTGCGTGTTTTATTTTTCATGTTTTCTGTTACTACTTTCTTTACTGGTTGTGTGGTGGGGGATGTATTCGGGGTTTGTCGGTTTGCGGTTGTCTGCACGTTTTCATCGCTAGCAGGGCGAGCTCGTTTACCACCACGTTTACTTCGTTGTTTACCTCTCTGGCTTTTAGATTTTACTGCTTGTTGAATAGGCTCAAGTTCATATGACTGGAAAACTTCATCAGTTATCGGATCCCTGACTTGTATACCATTACTACTACTACTCACCAGGTGCGTATCATCGATTATTATACTGTCATTACTTACTTGTTGTCCAGACATGTCCCGGTCTCACCTGGCTCGCATGAGCGTTGACCTAGATACACCTGCATGTATGCACAGTCCCCTAGTAGCAGTTGTCCACGTTTTCCGCGAAATATGTCGATATTACAGATGATATAGTCTTCTTGAACTCATACACACTTTCCTGATACCTTCCTACAGGTGTTTGTTAAGTTACAACATTGACTTCATTCTGCTTCACATATAGAACCATGAAAAACTACGAGCCCGTTCGTAACACGTCAGCTAGTCATCGCGCGTCCCTCTTGGGTATCTTGCTAAAACCTAATCAGCCTCCTTACCAGATCTCTTTGTCTTTTTGAGTAGGTTTTCCTTATCTTGAATCAAACCTAATAAATCTGCTGTGATCCATGGTTGATTAGGCTCTTTACAGAGAAATATCTAAATTTACAATATATATCAAGATAGGTTACAATAGCTTTTTTCAATAAAATCCATTTATGCTCACTATCATTAGCTTCCAAGAATTTGTCCAGTCATAGTTGATAAGATACTCCTTAAATTTAATTGGATCATATTTATTTTTTATAAAATCTTCCATATATCTGTTTGTGATTCGATTTAGGTTGTACAGATTTTTTAACAGCAAAGATCATCTGATGATCGCTTAGGGCTTGTTGTAAAACAACTAGTTTTATTCGGTAATCTTGACTGGTTGTGGAAATCAAATCTATAACTGAGTATCTGGTAAAATCTTGTATGTGTTGCTTAAAGCCCATTTGTTCCATACTAGTTATTAGTTCAATACATTCAGGTGAGGCGACATTTGTATATTGACATTGAAATCACCCGGAACAATAAGAAGAGCAATATTTTCTTCTTGTAAAACCAGGGAGCTGTTTCAAAACCATAGACTTAAACCCACGTTTTGAAACAGCTCCCTGGATTGTTTCAGGCAATTGCCTAATAAGTTCTAGAATAGTAGCCTTGTTTGGCCTGTATATATTGATTATGGCCATCCTTTTAACATGTGGTCTTTCATTTAAAATAACTTGTATTTCTATAGATTTGCTACTGGCATTCAAGTATTTGTATTTGATACTGTCATGCGTTTTTCCTTGTATGCATGCACTGCACGAAACCTAATGCTTTACATATGTATCCGAAACGCATCTAACAGTAGGATTTTGCGAAGTTTGACCTGTTATCCGTCTCGTAGACGCCTTTTCTAGTGGCGTATATATACATGTCCATGGTGCGGTCTTATATACGTCATATATACGCCGTATATACACCACCATCCAATAGTTCCGATTTTTGCAACTTGGGGACACTACTGGTAGCATATTTCATTTGCCATTAACCATCCAAGTCTGTATTATATGAAAGTTGAAATCTTATATTACCAATTTATTTTATAAAAACCTAATTAAGTATAAATTGATTAATTACACACAGTAAACCTGGCATTATGTTGTTCTTTTAATTGTTTTTCTAATAGATCCTACTTTAAAACACATTTCAATGTGTGGACAGTCTTGGGCTAGCATATAAGGACCCTCTTCAAGGTTACCTATAGCTGACCACTGAAATCATCTTACCCCCGTGTGAATGCGGCTGCACACGTGTGAAAGCGGCCGCACATGTGTGAATGCGGCTGCACATGTGTACCCGGCCCCCAGTGGGGGAGGGTTTCCCACTGAATCAACCTGTACAAACGCGGCTGGCGGCGGGTGGTGGGCGGTGGGCAGCGGGCAGTGGGGGGCTTCTCACTGAGGTGGGGTGGTGGGGGGGAGTCGGGGGGTGGCGGGGGGTGGCAGGAGATGGGGGTCAGCAGGTCTAAAAACAACAACGGGCATGGTAGAGGTAGCAGACTTCTTTCATTTTCGGTACACATACACATACACATACGCCTGGCGTATATATATCGCGCAGAGCATGTTTTATCTTGGATACGCCAGGCATGAATTACAGCCAAGTCGCGCGCGTCTACATATGGAAACTGTCTTGTAGACGCCCGAAACGCAGACGCGGATAAGAGGCGTATATAAATGAAAATAAGTCAATATTCAGCCGATATGTGCGTTATCGCGATGGCGTATATATATGTAACATGGTGGTTTTTGTACAGTGACGTCTACGTTCTTCTACGCATTTTGAAATTTACAAATGCACGGCAATGCGTGAGAAAACGCGGAGATATGTAAAGGAAAGTCGGAATGCGCCGAAAAACGCCACAATACGTACAAAAGCGTAAAGAAATGTTGATGAACGTAAACCAGAAAGATACGTTCCAAATCCCTAGCTAATACGTACTCCCCACCAATTTAAATACGTAGAAGAAACGCCAAAAGTTACGCCAGTGTGACTGGGGCATAACAGCTTTCGACCTTAATATACCATATATACCCAGCTTCTAGCGGTATTGACTGGTAACTATTACTCACTCAGATGAAAATTGTTTCTGTTGGCAGTTGAAAATTGCATAGTCTCTCTGAGTTCCGCTAAATATCTATCGGTGGTGGTCACCGACTCCACGTCAGTGATACATAATCTATGAGGGTGCAGTGGATACAGTTTTTTCAATGTGTTTCACATGTGCATTCTGAACCCTCGCAGACTTAGAGCCTTGATAGATTCAATGGGTAGTGGTGTTATTGCGTAATTCTCACCAAATTAGTTGGTCACCATTTCGAATGCCTGGCCGTTTCTATTTACCGATCTAGCTTCGGTGGTTCCTTACTGCAGATCGTTGCACAATAATCGGCCAAGAGAAATGGGCTTATAGCTGATTAGGTTAGGCGGGGTTATAAAGACTTTCCGCATGCTGCAAACAGTTAATTACCCACCCAATACGGAGTCTCCATACTAAGCCTATGGAGCCTCCAGATCACTACTGAGTAGAATACGGAAAGCAGTATTCTCCTGGAGAATACCGCTTGTTCGGCTACCTGACGGCCATTAAAGGTACCATTTTATATAAACAATGCACGGTGATTCTGGCGAATTTCTAATTATTTACAAGATTTTTCCCTAATAATTAGTCAAAAGGTTAGTAATAAATACATCATTACCATGATTTTGACCTATGTGGCCGAATTCTCCTTGTAGTTGACACGAAACAATACTCTTCACTATCGCTAAGAGCTTTACTACGCGTCAGCTACGCGGAGAATAATAATACGACCGCCCAAATTGAAATCATGGTAATATTGTCTATATCTCTTCATTATCTATCTATATGCCAACTCTGTGGCACTGGTAAGGTGAGTGTCTCAGAGGAGTGCCCAGCTGACAATGACAAATCACTTCAAATCAAAATACCTCATTGACCCACTGATGCTTGGTCAAACAAAGGCTGCTTGCCATCTGGGCTGGAGCAAATGACCCGCAGAATGAATAAAACCCAAACCTTTCCGTTGTTTATTTGTGCAGCAAATGACCCGCAGAATGAATAAAACCGAAATTTGTCCATTGTTTATTTTGTTTATGACTCCACTCTCATTCATCAATGCTGAACAGACGCAGGTTAACGAATTAGAAAAAAGGTGTTCTACTATCTTTAAACCGTGCACCCACTGCCGCCGATTCACCACGATAGACCTCCAAATATACTACGATGAGAAATACCTATTACTATGGCCAATCAATGAAATTATTTATTTGTATCAGGAAGTCAATCTTATTGCCCGCTATTCCCTGACACACTCCAACGTGACTACCGCAAAGCTTCGTATCAAAATACCACTCTCCTAGCAGAGATCCGGCACTCGACTTCCTGTGGTTGCTTGTATCTCTGCACAGACCTGCCTGTTTGGGACAAAATCTGTCCCATCCGCCAGTCTTTCAAATATCCTAAATTTTGAACGGTTTGGGGGTAATTCGCATTCCACTTTTAAATAGAGATGAACATACATCTATGGGAAATAATATACACTCATATCTATTATTATTTCTTTCAAACAAGACATAGTCTTAGGGATTACTTTCTTCAGTAGTAAGCACCTCATGTGTTGAAGGGTTTTGCTTGTCCATATAAATATCTTTAGTGGACACCCTTGGAGCCAATGTATGACGTCAGTGGGTCAAGGCAGAGATTAGTTAGCGCTAGCGCCACGAAAGATCTGCTGGGAAAGTGATCCAAATGCACGGATGGTAGTAGTGTCAGAAGCATAAAATGTTTGGTGTCATAGTTTGTCAGAATACGCCACTAAATTCATATATAATAGTCATGTTGAAATGTTCTGTGTTGTAGTATGTCTGAACACTTGTCGTAGTGTGTTCGGAGCTGAGAGGGTTCAGGCCTTTAAGCCAATCTCACGCTGTGCTTCCTACACACTACAACAAGTATTCTGACATGGTTCTGATACAGATGTGTATTTGTAAATCTTCTTCGCCGCGTTCCCCATGTTCCCCATCTCTCATAGTCATGATAATCTTAGGGTCATGTGATTGAAAATGTCTTGCAAACTGTCTTAGACCTAAGACATCTATGGACATGTCGTACAGAATGAATTAGCGATGAAATTTTAACATGAGTAAGGTATATATATAACCTGTAATCGTACTAAATATGAAGAAAATCCGCCGCACCGTTCCGATGATATCGGCGTTTGAATTTCGTCATAGGAATCGTCTGCTCTGGTGGCCAGTGTAACCCTACCATCACGTGACCCTAATTTATGCAGTGACCTCGACATTCACTGCGCACCGGGAGGTGGGAGGGTGCACTGGCCACCAGAGCAGACGATTGCTATGACGAAATTCAAACGCCGATATCTTCGGAGATATGCAGCTGATTTTCTCCATATTTGGTACGATTATAGGTCATATGTACACCTTACTAAAATTTCATTGTTTAATTCTTACAGGAAGCACAGAAAATCCTCTATATATGCATAGTGAGGATTTATAGAACCGAAGACAATTCTATACTTGAGACACTTTTAGTGGCGATCTCACGTGGCGCACTACGATACTGTCTATAGTACACCGGCCATCTTTTGTCTTAGAAAATGTCTTACAATCGCTGAGATATCTCAGCTTCTAAGACTAAACTTATGTGGTGACTGAAAAACAGGGCCCTGGTCACTTAGCTCTAAGACACCTCTAAGACACCTCTACGACACCTCCAACCCTATCTAAGGTTGAGACCGTTTTGGAGCCCATTTGAGCTAAGATACCTTAAGATATCTTAATATGATCTTGACCAAAAAGCATCTCTAACACCCCTAAGTTGTCTCAGCCTAAGATATATCCAAGATAGTCTAGATATCTTGTCTATAGCACACTTTTGTCTTACGACGGTCTTAGCCTAAGATAATCTTGACTAAAAAACAAGGCCCTGTTGTTTCCGACAGAAATGTTTATTCTGTATCAGAATTCATGCATGTAGAGAGGCTTATCGTAGTCAAATTGCAGTAATGGGAGCGCGGCTTAATGCTGTCCTGGTTTTCTATAATAGGTATATAGGGCCCTGGGTGCAATAATCAGTCAGTAAGTTCTGATACATTTCATTGAAAACAGGGGTTCTTCCTCATGCATCGATTTCCTTCTTTTTTTTTAGTTGGGGGGGGGGGGGGGGGGGAGGACACCACCGACTGATTTCTTAAGATAAGCAGACATTGGGAGGTTTACGTCAGTCAATGGAAACCTAATATATTGTGATTCCACCCTTTGATCATTATCTTTATATCGAACTCTGGAGTATATTGCTACAAGGATCCTATATTGCAGTTTAACGAAAACCTGCTTTTTAATTTCTTTCAATTTTCCATTTATTAATGTCTGTAATGAGACTGTACACTTCTTCAAATATTTATAATTCATATACATCGTAATACACGACTGACTTTCATGATAAGAGTTGATGTGACTTAATGAAATTGATGACCCCAGCAAGAGGCCGAACGTGCGCTGACTGATCAATCAATTATATATATTTTACTATAAACAGGTATTTCATCACCAGGCAACCACACCTGCCACGAGTGTCATCCTGTAAGTAATAAGACTATGGGTCTGGTAATGATTTAAGTGCTTCCCTCGAAGTACGTATGTCCCTAATGGATCCGTCTCAATTAGACTTCCTAGCCCATTAACAAGATTAATGATAAATCTTTTTGAATTACAAAATAAGCTCCAGATGATTATAGATATGTTTTCCATGTTTTCTCAGTCTCTCTGGGGCAGGAAATCCTCGATGAAAATATATCTGACTAAACTTGACATCTCTCATTGTTACTGGTAAAATTGTAGGTAACAATAAGATGCCATTTTACGACTTAAAGTTAATTGAACAGGTGATTATATTTCAGTAATATTTTGGTAACCTCAAGATGCTTAAAAAGTGAAAACATCTTCTTATCATATGTGCTTACAATCATTAGGCACCAGACTTGCTACCTGAATTCATATCCACACATAAAGCAAGCATGACATACCCAAGCCAAATAGCAAATGAACATATCTGTACTTGAGGAGCTTTAAGAGGTCGAAACTGCACACACGCAAATCCACGTGAAGTGCAAAGTAGCTATCAAAGGTCCCTCATTGAACTGAACACAATATGAGTGTCAGCCGAGACCTATATGCACTCTATGTCCAATCAGACGTTAGACGTTGTTGCGTGCCCCAGTGGTTTGACACTAAAGTCCGGCAACCGTGGGGGTTGACCCTGACTTCTTCGATATAGTTTTTTTCTCTTCTGATTATTTATCTATGGGATACATATAATGAGATCTAGGGTGGTGTGGAGCTCTCACCTTTGAGCAATTTGAATTATTCAAGACGGGGTCCTCATGATAGTCTAAAATTCTAAAAGTCCCTTTATTTGTCAATATTTATTGCCACAGACCAATGAACTTTGGATAATATATACGTTTTGGAGTCCGATCATCTTGATAAACAGGGTTTGAGTAATATTGGATTTGTTGTTGCTATAGTAATTAGCTATTTTTCTACTTTTAACTGATAAAGTGGGTAAAAAGTGATAAAATGTACATATCATTAAAGATAATATCAAAAAAACATTATTCATATTTCCTAGGCATGTAAAATGGATTACAAGTATTTCAATAATATGAATAATGTGTTTGTGTGTTTATGTTGATATGGAAACAACCTGAAATAGCTTCCAAAAAAAATGCTTCTACAGCCTAGTTATCATTACAACAAAGATAAGCAACATAAGACAGCAAAATTTATTCCTGGATACTCTCACTTGAGGATTGTATCAGATAACTACAGGATATATTTAGAAATAAACCTCATGGATTAAAAAAATATCAAAAATAAAACTACATCAAGAATGTCTTAGATTTTAAGTAGGTGACAACTGCTAATCAAAGAAGTTACCACAGCACATATGTATGTTCATGATAAAAAACAATGATCAACAGACGGTTCAAGATTGGCTTGCAGGTATTTCAGTTTAAGTGTCACAACACTATTGTACTAACACAATGGGTCTTTGGGCATTTACAGATATGGATACATCTATGGCATGAATTGAGAGGCATCTGATCACTTTTGCCATCGGCATCTGGCTGTAGAGCCTGCTTTGTCTTCCCATTAAAACAACCCTGGATACCCAGACAGAAAAATGACCATACAAGGTTTCCACTGTTGCAACCACATCTTTGTGTCTTGTTTTAGATTTCACTACAGCAAGAACATCTGACAAGTTGAGCATAGGCAACATTTTCCTTGAATGCCTCATTTGTTGGTGGAAAGGAAGCCAGTTTTCGTACACTAGCCACAGTTTAATCAGGCAATCTACCCAAAGCTGGGATGTTCTAGTTCTTAAAGAAACAGTTGTCAATATGCTATCAATCTTTTGAAAACTGTTCTCCTGAAAGAGAGCTTAAGAGAATTTCAAGGTTATTTTACCACCATCCTAAGAGCTCTTACATTTTGTTGAAACTGCTTCCCCCTGAGCAATTTTAGTACACCATTTAGCTCAGTCACATCACTCAGTATCTCTATAATGCCAGAGTTGGCTATAATTGTACCAATGCAACTGTTAAGATTCATCAACAAGTGCACACCATCAAATCTCAGATAGAAGTTCTTGGACCTGGTTTCATTCTCCCAGAAAATATACAATGCAACGCAGTATAGTTGCTGATCTAGATTAAGAATTGTGTATTTCTGCACAACAGCCTCTAACATCTGATTTGCCTTGTTGCTGCATTTGAAGGAGGCGTATTGTCTAGTGGAAAATCTTTATCCTGGATGCCAATGAATGACCTTGCTCTTGACACATCATTATGTTATACCCATTAATTTCTGGACATTCATCATTGGGGGTAATATCCTGAATAAGTGTAAAGCCATTATCAGTTTTGCCACTTTTTACCCCCATTATCAGCTTAATCTATTTCTCGTTGTTTCAGCCATCTTTGATCTGGTGCTAACCACGTGTGACGAGATCAACGAGAACAGGTACTGCGCCAAGGATTACGTGTGTCACCGATGTGCGGGCCGGCAGAACTACACCTGTGTTAAATGTAGGTGCACATTGAGTTTACTTAACCTTTTAACCACAGCATGACACCTACAGACACTCCCAGCTGAACCACATCGTGATCCAACGAGGCATTCAAATGCGAACCATAGTATGATGCCTCAAGACATTCCTAGGCAGACCACAGCATGATGTCTCGAGCCATCATTGATCAAAATGTATACAAAATCCAATAAATAGAGAAATAGTTGTTCTTAGAGACAGAACAAGGGGCATACGGGTTATGTATCTAGAATCTCTACATTTTTCCATGCGGGTGCCAATTGCGTTTGATCTGTGGTTACTCAGCGTATTCGACCAAACACCTTCAAACCGATGTATTCTTTAGATAACTGACTGTGTGGACGTAATACGTTTTGATGCCCATTAAATTATCTTCAGAGAAGGTTCATCGATTGACTTTTATTTACCGGTGTGGAGACGTGGCGTTTGCAAGACTTTTATTTACCACCTAATAAGGAGTCTCCATAGGAATATCACTGGGTGTGAGTATTTGGCTACCAGGAAATTACTGAGGCCCGTAACCTCCTGCTTCTGAAATCAGGAGATTACTGTAAATAGTTCTCAAAACGTCATCGGGCCCCTAGCGAGCGTTGTTTTGAGTTTGACACAATATGACAGCAGCAGATAATATTACGATCACAAGATCGCAATCAACAGTGTTACCACTGCTCGAAAACCACCAGTTTATTCCTATATACGCCATCGCGGAAGTGTATGTATTGGCAATAAATAGACTTGTTTTCATATATATATATACGTCCATAATTCATTTGATGGTATGAGGCGCAAACAAGACTGTTTCCTTTTAAATACGGACGCGTCTTGGCTGTATTTCACACCTGGCGTATACAAGAGGAAACATCCTTTGCGCGCTATATATACGCCGGGCGTATATGTGTACCGATAGAAAATAAAAAAGGCTCTCCCTACACTCTCAGTGAAGCCCTGTTCCCCCTCCACCCCCAGGCTGAAACCATATATTAGCTCCCTACACACGTGTGAATGCGAGCGCCCGGTCCCCGGCCGTCGCCCGCTCCAACCTCTACCAACACCCACGAGTGCCGCGGCGGGCTGTGAGGGTAGCTGTGAGGGTGGAATAGGAGGAGGACTTCCGGCACAGAGAGTACCCGCTGACCCATGGGGGAGGCGGCTGGTCAGTTGAGCCAGTGAACAGGGCCAGTAAATACTGGACCCAGACAGCCTACACATGAGATGGTGTTTTAAAGTAAAACCTATTAGAAAAACCGTAAAAAAAACAACCTAGCATAATTCAGGGTTTATTATGTATAATTAATCAATTTATACTCAATCAGGTTTTATAAAGGTTTTATAAAATAAATTGGTAATATGAGATTGCCTTTTTCATATAATACAGACTTATTGACTAATGGTAAATGAGATATGATACAGTGGTGTCCCCTATGTGCAGAGATCGGGATCATTGTATAGTCACTCACAGAATTGGGCGTATACATGATACACACTACGCTGACCTATATAAGCTAATAGATGAGGCGTATACACACGGGGAATAGGACGACCTACTTTTGTCAACAAGTTCTTACCTTGTTTTGCCTGTATTTGAGTATAATCCATCCTCCGATGACAACATGAAACCAACATGGCGAAGGGATACAAACTAGCTGCCACCTCTCGGGCAATTCAGGAACTACAGCTCTATATTTTCATTAACAATAGGCGGCGCATAGATCAAGTTTCAAATCGCTTATATTGGATATGTACGGATGACACAACAATCAGATGGGATTTGAAAGGTGATAAAGAACACCCCCATTTATTAAGTAGTGAAAAGAAAAGCAAAAAAAGAAAAAATTAAAAAGAATTAATCTACCAAAGCTGTTTGTGGTACAATGGCTTTGGCGGGAATGAAGTCCGAGAAGGCGGAAGTGAGGTAGGAAGGCGTGAAACACAGGCGCCCCCTGGTGTGATACCTTGGTACAAATATAAGACTGTAAACCTATCGGGCTACAGTGCCCATATTGGATACGTACGGATGACACAACAATCAGATGGGATTTGAAAGGTGATAAAGAACACCCCAAATCCAAAGAAAACTAACATATTTTATCTAGTTCTTTTGATACATAAAAATCCTTATCAACTTTGTTATCCATTGTATCAGACAAGTATAAGAGTACACTCAGAGACTGCCAGTCTCCAATACGTTGAATTTTGTGTAGAGGAATTCCAATTGAGGCTAGAAAAGATGCCCCACTCCACCTAAGGCTATGTGGAGTATATTTCCCCTTGAGACCAGCCTTGGCACATTCAAACTTAAACCTTTTTAGAAACCAATCATATTTTACAGGTGATGGATTACCTTTAAGAGAATTTGGTATCAGTGGATCCCTTGGAAGTCCTACGTATAATTTCTGTAATCTCCGAAGTGACGATACAGGACATAATGGGGATAATGATTCAACCACTGGTATTTGTAATACTCTTTCTGAGAATTGGATTGTTTTGGAGGAAACAATTTTAAGTACCATTCCGAATTTTTTAAATTCCACATCTTTAACTTTTAAGGTGTGGTCAGAAAAAGTGAAATGAGATTTGCGTAAGAGACAACGAAAGGAAAGACATATGCAAACCCAGAAAATCAAGTCTTGATTGCAAGATAATGTTAAGTTTGAATAAATTAACAATAATTGGTTAGGAGTCAGTAGTTCCAACCTTTGAGGATTGTCACCTAAAAGTCGGCGAGCACCCCTCAGGGTCATTCTAATACAAAATGATGATTTATCTACACAATTGAAACCCATATAATTATGGAGTGACCACAATGAACTAAGATAATTTGTGATCGAGGAAAAACACAAAAAATAAGACAAATGTGTGATATATAATGGTGATTGTAGCAGGCAATGGTTGAAAGTCAAATTTGCTACAAAATTGAAAATAAATTTTCCATTGACTCTTTTTCGCTTGCCAAGTATTTGGGGCCCAACCAGAAATTTGTAAGTTGGAGCATCGTAGCGTTAATTCCTCCATGGTTTCTGGAAAAAACAACAATTACCATGAGAGTGTATAAATGCATGAGCTGTGTCACGACAATGTTGTGTATTGAGACGAGATAATGCGTCTGCTACGGTATTATCACCAGAAGTCACATAATGTGGGATAATACGAAAATTGAATATGGCCGATAACCAGAAGATTTCACGAATCCAGAACATGGCTGAAGTGGTACTACTACGACCGGTTACTATCATTGATTCTACCTGGGTATTGTCAGTGTAAAGGTGTAACATAGTGTCGCGGTAATCTTCTAGGTTACGGGAGATACCTTTAACTACTGGCCATAGCTCCATTACCGATATAATTGGATGGTAATTATCTGATATTGGCGCTTTCTGAACGTGTGAACAGTCACCTAGATTTTCATCATCTGTCCAGGCACCGAAAAAAGTAATCTTGGCCAGAATAACCACCAAAACCATAAGACGAAGCATCAGTACAAAGGAAAGATGTTTGATGATTTTTTACAATTTTCCTTTTACCATTGAAAGTTGAGATAAAGGATCTCCACCATAAGAAATCGTCTATAATTTCTTGAGTCAATTTCACTCTCCGAAAACCTCGAGAGTCATTGAGAAATTTGTACAAACGTTGCATATATGTTCTGCCACCAAATACAATAATAGCACAATGTGCCAAATAACCGGTTAACTTTTCAAGACGTTTAAAGTTAACCCATTTCGAGTTGTACATTTCATTAATCAGGTGCGTTGCTTGGTTGACTTTCTCTTTGGGTAGTGATAATTCCATAGTTGTAGTGTCTATGGTAATACCAAGGAATGTCACATGTTTCGAGAGTTTCACTAGTTTCTTCATGTTAACTTGGAAACCTAGATAATCCAGTGTGTCTATTAAACAACATTGTTTTTCATCACATTCTTTTGCAGAGGAGGCACAAACAAAAAAGTCGTCCAAATAATTAATACATGTGCCAAAACCTTTGTTATGAAGTATTTCGGTAATAAAGTCAGAACATGATGAGAAAATAAACGGGCTACTACGGGCCCCAAAACACAATCTGTGATCTTCATAAATCACTTCGTCTTCTTTCTCAAAAGCCCAACGAAATCCTTGAAATCGTCTATGTGTTGGGTTTATGTGAACGCTGCGATATGCTTGTTTTATGTCCGTTATCGCACAGAATCCGTGTTCACTAATTAGATCTGACGCCATATCCACATTCTTGAAATGAAAAGTTGGAGAAACGTCATTTATATTAGTGTTCACACTAATACCCAGAGGGCTTCAACAGTCCGTAATAGGTCTAAGAGATCCGTCCTTTTTTTCTACTGCTCCTAGAGCGTGGATACATGTTGGGTATTCACTAGCAATTGTGATTTTCCCTTCAACCAATTCATTCTTTACCGTTTCACACATTTCTTGATAAAATGGTTCTGATAGAATTGAACAATAGTTTTTACAATCGTAAGGAATCTGATCAACATTGTCGATTATATCGAAACCTCTACATATTCCAGTTAGAACAAAAAGTGCATTTTTACTGGGAACTTCCAGTGACATATAAGCTGCAGCAAACCTACACGGTCTTAATTGTATTTTGGAATCATTTAGTGTATATTCACACGTACAGCGGCCTTCACGACACTCAGAAAATACCGGAATATGTGCCACAGGGGCTACATCAATACAATACAGGTATTGCGGTACATTAGATATACTACTACAGTTTGCCTTCGTACAGGAGAATTCAATTGATACTGTACCGGGCCATTCGTTGCAGTCTATACCTGTCGAGAGCGTTAAATCCACCTTGGTTATGTCACCTTTTGTGTTAACATCAACCCTCGAATACTGACCTACTGTAGGTTCAACCTGGCAGTTAAGTGTGCCAAAGCTATTAACTGTGCCGATACTGTTTGTCACACTGTTGTGTACCTCTGCCCCTTCAATTACACATTCTTTAACCATTGAGTTACCTACTCCTATTGGATACTGTGGAGCATTTAAAACAACGTGAACTCCATAATCATTTTCTAATGGTGATACATCAACATTTTCACCAGTAAGATTATTTTCAATATCCAAACCAATACCAACCACAGGAGTACTCAGAATGGAATTGGGGCTTACATTTAGTGTAGAACATGTATCCTATTTCGATTGTTTAATCTTTTTGAGAAGATCACATTCACTTTTTGGATGTTCCTGGTCGCAGACCCATCATTTGTGGTCGAATCTGCAACGTGGGAGGGTACAGCGTCCATCTTGGAATAGGATACAGTATTTCCCCCCTTCCCTCGGTTTGGTTTTTATGACAACTTTCTGATTAACCCCTTTTGCGCGTTTGGCGACTTCTCTAGTAGCTTCGGCTCTGAGGTACCTAGTCGCTAGACTTTGATCGCCCGGGCCAAAACATTTAGAACAATTTTTACAACTTTCCTACGTACCTCTTGGTCGTATTTAATCAGAGAAGATGTAGTAAAGGCTCTAGTATCCGCTTTCTCTGCTAAGAATCCTTTATGTTCTATCAAGCCTTTTACACTCTTACCTTCATCGCATCGTTCTATGGCAAGGTTACACAAAAGGTGAATCAAAGATTCGAAAGACAATGTCTTTTTACGATCTTCCTTAGGTAGGAGTCTGTTGAGGTCGGACTTACATTCTCTTTTCCTTTGGATCCTCTTATTGGTGCTTCGTCGTGATGCTGAACTTTTTTGACGACGGTGATGACCGGAGGATGAACTTGTGGTGGATGAAGATCTGGATGAAGAATCCGACGAGAAACCAGACTTTCTGGTACGATTTTTACGGCGTAGCGGCTTGCATCTAGGGGTATCCGTCTCTGACCATTCCTCCTCTGAGTTGATGCTGGAAGAACTGCCGAGTGTAGATTTCCCTGAAGGGGTCGAGTGTCGAGTAGACGTAGTAGCTGCTGGTCCGCTTGCGGTCGCCCCCGTAGTAGTTGATTTGGCCCCGAGAGTGTCTTCACCCTGTCGCGATGTCGAGTCGACCGCTTCCTGGCCGTCTTTCAATGTGGAGAATTCAACTTTCGTTCTCTTCCCTGCGCCTTTACCTTTCGTTTGTTGGACAAGGAGAGATACAGATTCGCGTAAATCTGCAACTTGTCGCGACACATTGTCGTATACCTCTCGCATTTCATCGCGGAGAATGGACGTCTCGAGTTCTTCTTTCGGTTTTTCTTCCCGGAATTTCCCGGATTTTCTAGGCGAACTTTCTTCTACCTTCCACGGACATTTTGCTCCTGTGGGTTTGTGGTGTCTTGTATTACATTTACCACAAAACCTGAGTCGCGATGCCATAGCGTTGTGGAGATATTCCCGGATATTAAAAAGAATTAATCTACCAAAGCTGTTTGTGGTACAATGGCTTTGGCGGGAATGAAGTCCGAGAAGGCGGAAGTGAGGTAGGAAGGCGTGAAACACAGGCGCCCCCTGGTGTGATACCTTGGTACAAATATAAGACTGTAAATTTATCGGGCTACAGTGCTTGTAAATTGAAGAGCACCGAATTTATTAGTGAGTAAAGGTGGTTAATAAATACAATATAAACTGGTTTCAGATAAAAGCGGCTGCAATCTCCTCGGACTACACTCTACGTAATCACTTTACTATCGTTCGGAGATTAATACGTGTCTTGTCCTCGGAGAATACGGCCGCTTGTATCTGAAACCAGTTAATATTGTGTATGTATTCTATGGTATTCCCGCTCCAGTGTGTTGGGCCAAACATGCATATAGCCTCAGTGATACTTCAGATATGCATTAGATATATAGGAACACAGTACAATGTTGCACAATAACAAATAGGCAGGCCTGGCCAGCAGATTGCCGATCTTGCAAATACATTGTAATAACAGCTTTGTGATCTCACCCATTGTCCATACTCTAGATATGAAAGCATTGGATAACATACGTGTGAGGCTAAACTGAGGCAGTAGTTACCCGATTAGCAGCGTAACTAAACGATGCACCGCTAGGCATTGCTGAGTGGCAGCACACGTACTGTATCATGATATTACTATCATAGCAAACTCTAGATCAAAAACAAAATATTAGAATTCTACACCAAATGACATTGGCTTTGGTTTACAAGGTTATTCGTCCGATCATGCTTGAAGGTTGCACATCTGGTGGTCTGAAGGTAGTTTTAGAACTAACAAAAATCAGTGAACGTCAGTCCAGGGTAGTAAGAGCCAAACATTGATCCCTGCCTCGAACTAACTGCCTCGCCAACACTTGATTGCTGCTTAAAATTTTACCAGACTCTCCGTTTTTCGGTGTTGGGATCTAATTGGTTCCGGATTAAAACTGGCCTCACAAAGAGTAGGCTCCGTTACCAGACAGAATGTGAGTTTTTAAGGTCTACCCACGTATTCTCTAGTCCAGGTTTTGATGTGCGAATCAACCGTCCGGGCACTACAAAGAAACAAAGACAACCAAAGGGAATAACATTAGTAAACACATTTTGCTAAACACGCGAAAATACACGAGGACAATGATGATTTGGAGAAAATAACATTTAGTCGCGATTCTGATAAATCTTTATTTTTAGTACATATTGTGATGGTGATTATAAAAACGATAAAAGATA
This sequence comes from Alentia gelatinosa, assembly GCA_950022655.1. NCBI lineage: Eukaryota > Metazoa > Annelida > Polychaeta > Phyllodocida > Polynoidae > Alentia > Alentia gelatinosa. The sequence goes on from OX465582.1 coordinate 61,592,560, forward strand.
TAAAAATGAATGAGTTCAAAATAGGCGTGGGAGGGTGGGTCTATTTGAAATTCTGTGAAGCCAATAAGATGAAGGGTGTAGTGTAGGGGATGTCTGGGTGCGAACTCCGGCGCTTCTCAACCGAGCAGAGGCAAACACTCCGGTGAACCTACTTGAAGACTGCATCATCCTACAAATCATACAAACAAGGGTCCATGTGTGGAGATATCGCCTATTCTAACGTGATATGTCATGATGGTGATATGAGAACTGTTTAATTTGATATGATGTCAAATCAGGTTGATATACACTTATGTGATATCTGGAAATACCAGAAGGGCATGTTTACCTAGATTTTATTAAGATAACTGGAGTGCGATCTGGTTCACAGTATTTAGATCCAGTGACGTCACATTAACGAAGTTCTAAGAAAACCTAATAGTATCTCGCCACGAGCCTCGCCTTTGATGTTGCATATTTCTTTTTCAATGAAAAATCATCCATCTATATGTACAGATATCTGTATTTCAACCCAATTATCAAGCATGAATTCAGTGATTCGTGGTAGAAACCAATTTACAAATTAGGTTAATGAAATCTATACAGAAATGTTTAACAAGGTGATGCCGGATATCCTGATTCCTCATCCATCGAATACAAAGTCCCCAGTATAATGATGTATCAGTAAACTACTACCCATTATTACTATGACGTCTGAGACCATACACTGTAAAAAATTCCCCGTAAATTTTACGGTATTTCCCAGGCAACTGGGGTGCCAGGGAAATACCGTAAATTGTATGGGTGACCGTAATATATTTTTGACCGTAAATTATAACTGTCCTAGACTGTACTTTCCTAACAGTTTAAACCTGTAATATATTTCAGACCATGAATTTTCACTGTAATAAACTGTATTTTGAAAACGGTTCAGACCTGTAAATACAGAGGAGCAAAGCTGTATGATATATACTAAATGCGCAGCCCTTCATTATACATATACCAGAAATCTTGTTTTTGAGGTTCTTGAGAATTGTTATATGTAGAGGGACACCTATAGAGTATGTATACAGAATTTCTGAAATTTCAAGCCTCCAACCCCTCCTGCCAAACTTTTATGCAAATGATCAAAGAAAGAGCATATGCAGAATTTCCTAAATCCTTGGCCCTCCATCCCCCCCCCCCCCCTCTCAGTGCACATGGCATTTTAGGAATGGCGCTTAGAAATTATGAATATAAAAGTGAATATTTTGTATTGGCTACCATTATACATATTCTCTATTGGCCTATTGGCTTATCAGTATCATTAATAATTATTATCAATGATATTTCAACATTTAAGTTTTTCAACTCTAATGTTATTAGTTCAAACTATTTTACAGGAATACTCATCAGAATCTGACAGTACAAGGCTGCATTTGATATAGTAGGATGAAGTCAATCCTACATATCTTTTAGAAATGTCCTATGAAAGTGGTGTCTAATCCCCTTTATGATATTGATGTCATGACAACTTGAGAATAAATGTGCTCTAAATGGCAGGAACTTCACAGGAGATCGGTGAATATCTATTACACATTTTGATGAAGTTAACTCTTGCATTTTATTCTCCACTTTGATTTGTTGCTGATATTGGAGTTAATCTAAGTGTATCTAATATGTCCATATTTACAGATTTATACTGTAAACTGACCGTAGATTGGGTGGATTACAGTCCTGAATATTTTTACAGTTAAATACTTTTTTTGTATCAAATATACGGTATAGAACTGTGGATAAGATTACAGTGATAAGGCCTGTTTACGGTAGTATCCTGGGTGCTGTTTAAGAAGTTACGAGGGAGAATTGGTCTGGACGATAGGAGAACAGCCGCGAGGGAGGACATTGGGGAGGATCCGGTGTGAATATCGTTTAATAAGGGAGGTCCTGCGTGGACTCTCCTCTCCTTGCTGTAAATTCTCCTAACTTTGACCCAGATCGTCTGTGGAAGGAGATCAGCATCGGACACGACAGGGCACCAGTGTATTCAGTTCTGCGCCTACTTCCGTGGATAGTTCTGTGATACGTTGGAGAATATAAAATCAAGATTTATTAATATCTATAGTATATTTTCATAATAGAATTATCTTTTAAAGGTAGTTCAATATATTAGACCTTTCCTGAATAGTTGTCACATCTAAAATATAATGTTTTAATCAAAATACATAATTGAATCGACCATCTCCCTGGTTATCGCTCACTCTTGTCATTGAACTCAATGTCAGACACAGTGTCACTATAGTAAACCACAGTGTCACTATAGTAAACCACAGTGTCACATTCTTGTGGTGAGGGAATCATCGTATCGGATCAGTGCGACATCTGGTGAACATTGTTTTGTTTTATACCCCTCCCTTTATATCATATTATATAACATTGTTCAAGTATTTAGCAGGTAACTGTATGTAGATATATATGAAGAAATCAAAATATATTGGTAATGTATCTCCAGTCTATCAACTTATAAATTCATTTATTAGAGTTTATATTTTTCGCATTTAACTTTAAGACACTTTCAAGTAATTGACATATCACAAAATATCTATGCATATTCATAGACATTAGAAAGATGGGTTAATCTTTATCAGAAAAAAAGTTTTAAAAACTATCTACTTAATCCACTAATTAATTTCTAAGAATAAAACTAAATCAATTTATAATGAAAGGATGGCAGTTCTACGCGCTCAGTGTGAACTATGTTGCAATATAAAACCTATAAGACACCGACGACTGTGCCCGATTCTACCTTACCCCGATGGATCCGTCGGGTCTGTGACAATCTGCGTCTATCGGGTCGGTGTACGCACTTCACTGACCCGAATTATTGATTTTCCCGACGCATCGGGCATTACTACCATGTTAGATATGACCGACTATCCCCGACCTTAAGATTACGGTGTACGCACTTTCACCGATTGTTACCGATTCTGAGTTGGCCATTTGAATAGTGATGCTACCTATCCCCTAGTCCGAACTAGAAGTTTTTTATACCGATTTGTAGGGGAGACAGAAGCGATTATAAACCTGAAACCTGGAAAGGTGTGATCGGGAAGCATTGCAAAGGGTATAAGACAGCGACATTCATGTTCCCGATTATAATCGGTGATCAGATCGGTGAGAATCTGTGGAAAATGTCGCTATCTTATAGGCTTTAGACACCGAAATTTTATTCCCGACTCTCACTGAGTCGATGGTCGGGATGAATCGGGAACAAATTTCGGTGTCTTATAGGCTTTATAGATACCAAGGAAAAATTATACAATAAGTCAGATAAAATCGACAAATCTTGTCGAAAATTTTACACTGAGTAGAACAGAAATCTGATTCTCTATATGCTTGTGCCAACGCAATGACAGTATCTTTATCTAATCTAAAACGTTTTATAAACGTTTTTGGATGATACTCCTTGTTAGGCTTTTTGCGTCCTTGAAAAAACCTGGGAGCAGGAGGTATATGAAGGATATTTGCTGCCATTGTGTAAATAAACTGCTGATACCCATCATTATATATTATATCTTACCAGGGACAGAGGTACAAGCTCCCTGTACGACACCCCCTGTAGGTGTCGTTTAATTGTCCGTTTTTGGACGACGTAGGACCATGTGGAGGACAATCGTCCACTGGGAGATAAATTTGTTAAACGATATTTCATGCCTCACTATTGATCCTCTCCCTAGTTTGTCCTTCGGGAATTCTCCTAGCCCTTACTAAACGATATCGGGCCAAGGAGAATCGAACGACCATTTATTTTCTCCCTCGTAAGTTCTTAAACAGTACCCTGTATATTTTACGGAAATGTTTTACAGTGAACGGACTGAAAGCAATTGAGAGAGCAAAAGCAAAAGTATCATTATTGCAACGATATTCCGGTAATATATCAACTCCAGGATTTGATTTATTCGAGAAGATCGATAATGCACGTTGGTGTTATGGGCGGCTCTGATAGAATTCGTAACACACTCGCTAACTCCCGTCTATTAAAGCCCGGCGTCCACCTACTACGATAGAAATTTAGACCTACCGATATGGCTCCGATACAAAAAGTCAATGTCGGAGACTTATCGGAAAGGTCAAAAATCGTTTACATATGACTATACATGCCAATTTACCACGCATTGAATGGGATTTCTATCGGTGTCTACTCGCACAAACGTTGTTAACTGCCCCGATATTAGGTGACCTTCCGACGCGATTTTTTTTTTTTTATCGGGAGGTGCATCGTAGACCGTATCGGAGCCATATCGTAGAAGGTGGACGCCAGGCCTAATACGCGTTACTCTATACGGCTCCCTGTCCACAAAACTGTCGATTATTGTCTATATCCAAGGACGGCAAATCACATTTTGTACCTCCAGAAGGCCCTATGCAGATTAAACCGGGTGGCTTTAATGATATCTAATACCAATACTATAAGGCCAGTTCTATATAAGCCCGTTTCCACTGGTGGACTATTTGGCACCGATCTGCAGTTGGCAACCATCGACAAGGCCTTTTTCCATTGGCCAACAAAAACGGTGTAGATTTTCTGTTTTCTCCTAATAGCCTATTTACATTTTGCGTCAGCAGCGGAAAAGGTCCATCGGTGGTTCCTGACTTTGTATGGGTGATGGCCAATGGTAATAGGCTATTAGGAAAACACAAAAAAATCTACACCGTTTTCGTCGGCCTATAAAAATGGGCCTATAGAGCCTTTGGGTACACCAGATCGGCTAATGGAAACGAGACCCGCAGAGAATGCCCACCTATTAATTTCGCATAGATGATGAAACAATGCCAATTGATTCGGTGTATACCCGGAAAATAGAGTAGAAAAAGTGCATACAATACACCCTCACTGATACATTTATACCGATTTATAGTCGAGTGCATGTATTTCAAAATGTTCTCGTGTGGGCGCCCTACGCGTTCCCGGTGTGGGTTTCGGTAGTGCTTGTTGGGAAAAAAAGTGCAGCTCCAACAGTATTTCAGGGTTATTAAAAATATCTTCGCCGTTTTCGTTAGTTATGCGAGGTTATAGGCATAGAGTGTACCCAAGTTCCCTACTCATCCAATAGAGGAGTTTCAGTCCCCCATCAGATCCTATGTACATCCCAGGAGCTGTGAACAACTCGCAGGAGCTGGGATCAACTCACAGGAACAGACAGTAATTCACAGGAGCTTGAAGTAACTCCCAAGAGCTGAACATTCTGTAAGGAAAGATGAACGAGCGCAGAGCATATCAGGCGATGACTAATCACCCTTACTGCCGCTTTGTCCCGCTGCCGTGTCACTCCTGCAAATTGCTTTCAAATACACCCATCTTCCTATTGGCGACGCGGCGCCACATCCAAATGAGGAAGCCATCGAGATGAATAGCTGCAGAGGCTGGCTTCCAATTAGAAGCCTTGGGAGGGGGGGGGGGGTAATCCATTGCGGGGGGAGGGGGGAGCCCGTCCTGTAAACAGCTCAGCCGGCTTTCAATTTTGTATCGTCGCTCCAGGTTACAGTGGTTAGAGATGATGAGTAGGTTGGCTGATGGGGATGTTAGGGTTACTGGTAGTTATGCCCCAGTCACACTGGCGTAAAAAACGGCGTTTTCCCGCGTACGCACGTCTACGTTCTTCTACGCATTTTGAAATTTACAAATGCGCGGCTATGCGCGGTGAAACGCGGAGATGCGTAAATGAAGGTGGGAATGCGCCGAAAAACGCCACAATGCGTACAGAAGCGTAAATAAGCGTTGATAAACTTTGAGAAGCATACGAAAACGTAATGCCCCAGTCACACTGGCGTAAAAAACGGCGTTTTTCCGTGTACGCATCTCTACGTACTTCTACGCATTTTGAAATCTAAAAATGCGCAGCAATGCGCAGAAAAACGCGGAGATGCGTAAATGAAAGTCGGAATGCGTCGAAAAACGCCACAATGCGTAGAGAAGCGTAAAGAAGCGTTGATGAACGTTGAGAAGCGTTCTAAAGCGTTAAAGCAAAGCAAACAATACGTTCTAAATCTGTTCTAAATCCGTAGCTAATACGTGGTCCCCATCAATTCAAATACGTAGAAGAAACGCCAAATTTTACGCCAGTGTGACTGGGGCATCATCAGCAAAGCAAACAATACGTTCCAAATCCGTTCCAAATCCGTAGCTAATACGTGGTCCCCACCAATTCAAATACGTAGAAGAAACGCCGTTTTTTACGCCAGTGTGACTGGGGCATAAGGAATGCAGGATGGAGGATTGTATTGTAGAGAACGTTAGTGTTGCAAAGTTCTAGACTGTGTCAATTACTTATGTAATTAACATGATATACCTAAATTGCAGGTCTAAATCACTGTTTACGAACAGTTACAGAGAGAATCATCACAGAGTACTGCATCTGTCTATACATTGGTGGAAAAATAATAGAGAAAATATAACAGAGCAAGACACAAATAGAACTGGAATAAATATAAAGATAGTGTTAAGAACGAAAATAGTGTTAAGAACGAAATGACCTAGGACGGAGCACTATAGAGATATTCACCTTTATAGGGGGATGTTGTTGTGTATCTTGCAGACTTATGACATACAACGACTTGTTAAACAAAGTTATAGCTTTAAAAAGGTTTATGTTAATGAATCATATTAACAATCAAGAACCTGTTCAATTTCTCCTGAGTCAAACGGGGTTCAAGTGTAACTATCATTGAGCTGAGGTTAATTGGTATACATTGTCTATGTCTCTGCGTCTGTCTATGTGTTTGCTTCTATGTTTGAAGTTTTACTATGTCTCGATTTTTTCCTTTGTATTATTATTTTCTTCAAACTCGTTCCTGCAATGCAGAAAATCTACGTCATAGAGAACGTCGGTATGCATCGGGAGATTTGAATTCTTCGTCGTGTTCCAGGCCGCCTTAAAGGCCGAAACCACTGGTCTTCCGATGCACACCGACGAGCCTTACGACGTGCTCTATGACGCACAATTGTGTTGAATTGAATGGGCGTCAGGGTGCATAGGAAGGTCTTAATTCTATGTTGCCCTTGATGGGTTCTAGGCTAAATCACTCTGTGTTCACGTTCACAATGAGTTATTGTGGATCGCACAGTATCCAAATGTGAAGAGGAATCCTCCTATCCCAACCCCTCTTCCCCTACGGCTGGCACCAGTTGGCAGAAGCTTGTTGAGCTCCACCAGTATTAAGGAGTATCCTTTTGCTTCCCTAAAGAGCCTGTTCCATCTAGCCGACAGCACTTTCGTAATCGTCGGCCTGGGCCTGGCAGAATCGGCAACAAACTTTTGCTGATTATAGGTGACAACAGGCCTTATAATTTCACCCTGTCAGTATCTGGTATCATCTGTTTCGTTTTTTGCCACCTAGCCGATAGTACCCGAAAATTTTAGAAATCTCTGACTTCCCCCGATCGCAATCCCACCACAAGTCAGTAGTTCCGGTCCTGTAGACTGTAATATGACATGTTTACATTTAGAATTCAGTTATTTCTCAAAATGATCACTATAGACAATGTTAATTTACCTCAAAAACACCCCTTACCTTCAAACAGACATTCTTAGTAAACATTCCAGGGGTCAAGGTCGCAGCTCTTAGTTCCTACTTCAGACACCAGAAGACACCAACAGTAAAAAAAATCTAGCAGAGAACAGGTGTACTAGGATTGGCATGGTTCTGGTGTATGGAATCACGTTCCTGACGACTCCAGACTATCTGATGCCCTCCAATTAGTATGTTTGGTGCTCTTCCATTACCCCGATAATAAATCAGACACTGTCAAAATTATATTTCGGCTGAGAACTCGTCCAGATGTAACAGCCCCTTAAAATGGGGTTTCCATTTGCCGATTAAAAATCAAACGATTATTTGCACTGTGTACAAAACTCAGTCATTTTTATTTGTAAATGAGTTTAGCTCTACTATTTTATTTTCAGAATGTACACACTGTAAATCGTTCGATTACATCATGATCTACTTATCCCGATCCAGTAACGTATTGTCTTGTTCAAAAACAGTAACTGGATCAATGAGTTCCTTCTGCCACCGATCATTTAACCAGGGAAATTTCGGGGACCAGTCAAAGTACCAACGAGAGTCAAAGTTACACCTGAATCGAAGTCAAAGTACCCACCTTGTGGTTCACGTTAATGAGTGCAGTTATCAGCTATTTCCATTACTTATTGATTATAAAAAGCGTGTTTAAACCTATTTTTATTTCATAAAACCTGTGAAGGTAAATTGTCCATATATGCCTTTAATCGAGCATATAGATACTACTGAGACAAATGATAGGCACTTCAGTGACACCAGGGGCCTAACACGCGTATCAAAAACCACTGGAACGTGCATAGACCATGCCATAACTAATTGTGAACATATAAAGAAATCAGGAACAATGGTAACAAACTTGAGTGACCACAATATCATTTACATAGTTCAAAAAGTATCAGTGAAAAAGCTCAATTCAGGGGGAGGTCATATAGGAACTTTAATCTTGAGAATTTCCAGCAGAGTTTGGTAGATCACGATTGAAATGATTTTGACATGGCTGACAATGCAAACAGTGCATGGGAGGCCATGCTTGGAATTTTCCTGGAACACCTAGACCAGATGTGTCCTATAAAAACCTTTAATATAAAACAAGTTAAAGCTCCTTGGGTAACCAATGAAATCCTCGAGTTACTCAGGGACAAAGACCAAGCACTAGAACCAAATCAGATGATGATTGGGTTAGAGCTTGGGCTTTAAGGAACAGGGCCAAAAAATCACTATGAAAGCTTAGGCTGATTATATCAAAGACAACCCAGATACCTGTAGTGGAGACTTCACAACTCGAAGATGAAACCTCAGAGTGACAAATAGACAGGAATCCACCTGTGACTACATAAACAACTTTTTTTTGTTAATGTACGACCAAAACTCTCAGCAGGTCTTAATAAAGAATGGAAGTACTATAGTAAAGATGTCAACACAGAACTGACAGAAGTAAACATTGATGAACAAGAGGTTATCAAATCAATTGATGAAATAGATGTGTGGAAGTCCTCATTACTATTGGAGATATCTAGCCGTTCCTTAAAGCCTGCTCTACAAGCAGTTCACGATAAACTAATTTGGTTATTCAGGTTGTCTCTGTATTTTCCCGGACAGGTGGAAACAGGCCTTAGTAGTACCTTTTAAAAAAAGATGGTCTTTAACCTGAGTCCACTATCACTTTTACCTGTTCCTGGAAAACCCCTTGAAAAGACCGTACAACATAATATGATGGACTGTTTGTTGTAACACTCATTCATTGTTATCAGAGAGCCAAGTGGCTTCCAACCCCGCCACTCAACAACCGCTACTGCTGTAAATTTATTCGATGACATAAATATGGGTATGAACGACTAAGAAGTGACTATTGCTATGTTTATCAACCAAGCTAAAGGATTCGACATGGTAGACCATTCCATTCTGAAACAGAAATTAGGATGCTGAGTTACTTGTTTGGCAGGGACCAGCAGACAATTCCAAACAGTTTTAAATCTGACAGGAGGGGGGTCTTTGTGGGGTTCCACAATGGTTCATACTTTTGTCCCCCTCTTCTTCCTAGTGTATATCAATGACACATGTGTCTCTGCTAGACCCTGTTAGAGCATGTTATATGCAGATGAAACTGTGGTCTATTGTACTGGTCACACTTTACAAATGGTCACAAAGAAAATTGACGAAAGTCTAAGGAATGTTTCATAATGGTGCAGGCAAAATAAGTTAATCAGAAAATAACTAAATATATAATCTTTGGCATAAGACAAACAAATCATTGTACCCCAAAATTAGATGGATCGCCGGTAGAACAATGAACTCACTTTAAATATCTAGGCATAACATTAGACCAAAACCTATTTATGAAAAAGCACCTAGATAATACAATTTAATTGTCTACACACACTATACTTGCTTACTAAAATAAGAAAGTTCATTGACCAGAAAAGTGCCATACAGTTATATAAGCAAATGATATTGCTGTATCTTGACCACTGTGATATCATCTTTAATAACCAGAACAGTGTAACCGCAAATAAGTTCCAGCGCATCCAAAATTGTTGCTCAAGAAACTGTATATAGGGGGGAACCTGGGGCTGCCGACGATTAACTTACATCAAATAGCTAAAACACCAAACTTGAAGGCTGGCACAGCTAAGAAATATTTCTGTACACAAAGAAAACAAATGAAAACTTATTGGCCAACCAACCTGAAACATAACAAGACAGTAAGACGGTCCTATTTTCAGGTTCGTGAAACCTAATATAGAAAAAATTAACTCCCTATACAGACAATTATACAAAGCTTTTAAGTCACACCAGAAAAGGCGGGCACTGGCAACAAACATCATCAATTACAGACTCGCTTCTCGTTTGTATAGGATAAGTATTTTATGTCTATAATATTTATTGCTACTCTCTTTGTTTCTCGAGTTGATTTCTTATTGCAACCGACTACAACCACTATAGGTTATTAGATATGAGACAACATGTAAGTACATATGAAGGCACCATGAACATTATTTATAAACTTCAAAGCAGAGACACACCTGCTAATGAGTATGACCTACTGTGATATAGTTAATTCACAACTCAGGGTAATTATATATATATCTAAAATAAACACTTGTTTCCTAAGGAATCGGAGTTGTATAGCAAATAATGATAAATTCGACTTATACCTTTTCTTCAAGAAAAGATTCCTCTTTGTTTTTCTATATGTATCCATGAAAGATTGTGCATGAACTGTTGGAATGAGCACTCATACCGGCTAACCGCCAAAGCATATTTCAGTTGAAACAAACGAATTTAACAACAAGAAATTACCCATATCCGGAGGAGACTTGAACGAGGGTTTTGAAAGGCTGCAAGTGGTGCCACATAATGGTATTATTTTGAACTAATTTCATCAATGGTAAATATATATGAATCTGACTAAATATTTCAGATATTTTTCCCTCCAACACTACAAGTTTGTATTCTAGTCATTGTGGCCAACTTGTTGGCTGTAATTCAGCCCTTCCTTCCCCCCTCTCCAAGACTACCGACTCATATTCCATTCTAGTTATCGTCCAAAGACACCAACTTCCGCAAATTAAGATTGTTTGGTTATTCATCTCTCGCGATGGAGCTTACTGAATGAGGATACATGAGGCTTTGCCTTCTTGACTCATGTAGGCGTAACACTCACCTCACCTCCCTGTCCTCTACTCTGTCCTCACCATGTCCGCCTTTCTATCAAATTCAATGGAGATAGACCTAGGTAAATAACCATTCCTCCCAGAGCCCCGAGATGTAAATCTATATCAACTACATTAAACACAGCATATGTAGCATCAACAGCCTCCATTAACCAACTCATGGTAGAGGATGCGGTTAAGGATATGATTAATTGAGAATTAAATGATTAAAATGAAGCATAATCATAATCAACCCAAGAAACATAGGGATCATAGGGTGTTTGGGCTTAGAAGCTCGTCACAGGTGGTGTATAATCAGGATAAGTCATCGCTCAAGAACAATCCATTATAAAAAAAAACTGGGTCAGGTATGGCATTTTAATTAGTGACGGGGAGGGCCAAGACACCCAGTGACCTCAAGGTTTCGTGGGTTGATTATAATTAAACTTCGTTTTAATTGTTTAATTTTCAATCAAACCCACATGACCTTCAGAGGCCACGATGGTGTTGGGGCTATTCTAACTCACCTTATAATGGATTGGTTCTTATCAAAGTAGATCCAATATTGGTATTATTAAGCCTATTATCCCTATTTAAATCTTTTAAAACAAGTTTGAGATTTTGAACAGCCTTTCTTACTGTTAGGTTTACCCGGAGTTACATAATTGAAATCAATGAAGACTCATATATCCAAATTGATAACTCTTTATTCTTGTTTAATCACTCTGGCCGAAGTGGCGTCCTAGACGTCACTAGAGTGCGTTTGGCCTCAGCACGGCTGAGCAGTCAGGAAGCGTTTCTGAGACTGTTTCGGGGGAATCCACAGTCCCACAGGTAACCTCGGCTTCGGCAGAGGACCAGGCAGCCCCAGAGAGCAGAGCCCACTCTGCTGGTCTGGGGAGTGATTCCCTCAGGGAATCACAGTCTGATGACTCCACTGGTCTGAACTCTGGACCGGTTATGGGCAGAAGACTCGGGCTCAGGCTGTAAGTTTGGCTCAAAAGCCCAAGACAACCCACCTGCCTAAACCGGTGAAGCCGGCTTAGGAGACCTAAAGTTAAGTGGTGATCACTCCCATGAGGAAACCAAGCGGTAGATTGACCACCGTTGGCCTCTTCTGCAGGAAGCCGATGGACCAATGGGGACAGAAGACTCCTGGTTACGCCCTGTTCACCCCGTTGGTGGAGTGGGAGAAGGAGCTATTAAGGCCTTGATTGGGAAGAAGATCCTTTGTATGGAGGACCTCCGAGTCAGAGATCATCACTGGTTGCCAGTCCCGTCGGAAGACGATGAGGTGTCAGACAATGAAGAGTGGCTGCAGGACAATGGCTCACCTAAGGTTTGCTAGACCAACCATTCTTACCAGAAGTACAGCCTTCTCCAGCATCAGTAGATTGCATATGCCTGGAAGCGTTACTTGTGAGGAGGTGCCACGGAGGAGGATGTGAAGACTTCCCTCACATGAAGTTTTGTATGCGCGGCATCTCTTGGAGGTGCATCTCGCGCTGTTTCCTTGGATCCATTGTATGGGCAAGGCCGGGTTTGTATGCCTATATTTCACAAAGTTTAGTAACCTGGCTTCTGAGTCAATAAGTGCAGGGACGGGGCCGGCGTGCAGGGCTTTTGACGGGAAGTATGTGATCAGCTGGAAACGGAATACCAACTATGATGTTACTCTGAATCTATCAGATAGACAGTTCACCCGCATGAACCCTGAGAACTGTTGAAAGCAGGATCTCAGCAAGGAAGTCGGTTAAGAGCTCCTCCAAGTCTAGCGACTCGGAAGATGACTGCCCCCAGAAGTCTCCCCTGAATCAAAAGGTCTTAAGGGTCACACAGTAGCATTACATTAGGATTACCCTTCTCTACCCACTCCGGCAAGCTTGTCACAGAAGCAGTACCTAAGCAAAAAGGACAACGGCCTTTTGGTTGCCCCTGCCTAAGCCGGATGAACTATCACATTCAACTAACCATTGATTGTGTAAGCTTGTCACCGGACTAATATTTTAACTAACTCAGTTCTTGTATGGGGATCACCCACATCTGAAATCAGTTTTGGATGGCGAAGGTGACCCCCTGCAATGCTGGATTCACTTCCCATGGAGGAAGACGGCTGGAAGCCAGGCACCCACCGGCTGAGGGCTGGACTGAGTAGGTCCAAAGCTGGCGGTACTGCTGGGCTCAATGCCTCCAACGTTACAGGAGGATGGACAGAGACGGAGTGTTTGTCAGTCCTAGCTGAACCATATGACCAGGTGAAAGTACAAAGTTTTATACTTTTGTATTCCGAGGGTGATGGCAATGTACATTTCAACTTTTTATGTCTTTCCTTCAGCTATTTACCTAGTACATTTTTATGACTCCATCATTCCACACTTTTTACAATACTGGTATAATTGAATTCTTTGTAAACACTGGAAAGTAGGAGAGTGAACCAAAAACTGCTCCACTGGTAGTGTCGTTTTTCCAGGAAGTCCCACAGCAGCACAATGGCTGCCAGCTCCCCCTTGTAAAATCTGGGTAATGTAGGGGTTGGGTTAGTTGAGCAATCTTTAGTTTGGTTTACGCTGTGTACTGCAGCGTGGTAAGCCTGGCGAGCCCAAGGGTGCAAACGCTACGGTTTCGCCCCAATAACATATCTCAGTCAGTATATATAGACTGAGTCCGCAGCAGGTCGACAGGTTACTTGTGCGTTCATCCGCGTCAGGCAAACAACTTGTAGCCTCACAGACTGGATAGGTTTCTCCAGAGCCTTTCAGCGGTTGGTTGAACAGACTCACCCACCTGGCATTACTTAACACACTCCATGTTAAGGTACTGTGTACAAACTGAAAGAACAGGTATCATAAAGACCCTATACCTTTTGTGTTAGTAGGCTTGGTAGTAGATGGTAGTAGATCTCGCATCTCCTTATACTTACCGAAAACATCCCGAACCAACCTATGCAGTAGACCCATAGGGTAGCACTGTCTCACTCTACTGCAACAGACTAATAATCTAGTTCTTTGGAAGTGTCGAGCATAACAGAGAACTGGCAGATCGCTTCACATGTAAACCACCAGAGAAGGTTAACAACTGTAAACTATTGTGAACATGTAAGTTTGATGAGTGTTTAAATTTTTTTTTAAAAGAACCCTATCCACTTCTGTTTTGCAACAGTGGATTACGGGAAGGTGTACAAGTAAATTTTATATGGGATGTCTCCGGGGAAAATGACGAAGTTGGCCGTAATTTCCTACGACACCAGGACCCTACCGGGACTGCCGCAATTCACCACAATTCACCCTAAATCAACGGGAAACCGGGCTAACAACGTAAGTTGTCGTGGCCATACCGTACCCATATTGCCCCGTGCCGTACGGCGACCTGCGGCAACCTTAAGTCACCTCAAGTCGACGGCCTATTTTAGGCCGAGCAGACAAAAACCATTAAAAACATCCCATAAAACGTTTACTTATGATTTGCGAAAAATTTAATGCCGAGACTGTCGGGGTCATGGTGTAAACCTAGCATCAAGGATTGACATCGTCTGATGGCGAGTGCAGATGTCCTGGTAGTGATAGCACCTCAAGAGGTGTACTTTAGATAATCATATTTTCGTGGCGTTTATCTCAATTTCATAGAAACGTAAGAATATTACACTTTGTAATGCTGGTCGTTAAGGCTTTGTGGTCACCTCTACCGAGATGGCGGCACATCGGTTCATACTATTTCCCCCTTTTATCGCTCTCCTTTCTCAGCTAGTTGCCCATATGAGGGTAGTCTGCTGGAAACATCGGTAGGTAAATGGCTAAACGTCTATACTTATATGTTTGTGCAGGTGTTTTCCGCATGGAGAAAGATTTAGAACTTAGTTTTTGAAGTACATGTCGTACAACCATAAGGTGGGACTTCCATTTAGCCATTTAGATGATATTTTGTCAGCCACCACCGACCGATTTCAAACGGGCTTTTTTTTTTCTTTTACTAAATCTAAGTGAGAACAAAAGATGCAAATGTTAGCGATCGATAAGTGTTTTGTTCATGAGTTCTCGACACATTTGTCACTGACAAAAATTAAATGGGGTTGCTCTTGTCATGAATGAATTGGGCTTAGTGTACAAAAGAAGTCCACCGATTTTCAAAATCACAGATTTCTAGTGCCCACTACATACCTTCCAGCTATTTGGATATCCGACGAGTGGCTCCTAAAATTCGCAGATTTATGTTGTTGATAAGTGGAAAAGCACCTACATGTATATACTTACTGACAAAGACCTCAATGATTTTGTTCACTTTTGTTCCTTTAAAAGGAGTCAGTCCATTGTGGGCCTGATACTAGAAATAATGTTTCGTCAATACTTACCTGTTGTAGTGATATTATTATATACCTGTGGTAGTATATCCTACACATACGGCCCGCTCCTACCCATGAGTACGGTGTCCCGCAAGGATCCGTTTTGGGTCCCGTTTTATTTATTGTATTTGTGAATAGACTGTTTGGATTAGTTAAACACTCCGAAATAACGATGTATGCCGATGACCTGGTCGTTATAGCACACGGGCAAAACCCTGCTGTAATACAATATGAACTACAAAACGATCTTCATCGGCTGCAGAGTTGGTTCAAGGAACAATGCTTAACAGTTAATACAGAAAAAAGCTTAATAATGTGGGTGAGTGCTAAGAACAAAGCTAATCCAAGATTAAGTTGCGAGATGAATAACTCAATATTAAGTATCGTTGATCAATACAACTACTTAGGAGTTACGATAGACTCCCATTTAACCTTTAAATCCCAGATTGCAAAAGTTATAAATGATACGCGCCTAAAAACTTTTAAACTTAAAAAGCTAAGAACATTTCTCACTGAAAATGCAGCCTGTAGTATTGCCAAGCAAATGATTGTCCCGAAATTGGAATATGTTGACTTTGTTATGTATTTGGCAAGAAAAGGTGACAGAAAGAGACTTCAAGTGCAGCTGAATAATTGTCTACGCTCCGTGATTGGATGTGTTCGGGCAAGAGACTTGGATACCAAATCTCTACATGAAAAGTGTAATATTCGTCCACTATTCTATAGACACAGTGTACATCTACTTATGATGCTATATTGGTGGGGCACCTACCGAGAGAATCTAGTAACCGAAACCAACAGAGCCACCAGACAAAGTAGTAAAGTAACAATAAGGCGCCAGAGGCCGCTTTTAGAAAAGTATAGACATAGCCCACTGTACCAGGGCGTCAATCTATGGAACTTACTCCCTTCGGAAGTACAACGCCTACCTAACGGGCAAAACTTTAAAACCGCTATCAAAGCCTTCTTACTACAACCAGATATCTATAACACCTTAATTGAGTAGTTAGCTCCCCATCAGCTTCGCGTCAAATGACCGAACTGACTGTTGTACTATGCAAAATAAAATCAAATTAGCTATGTTCATGCTTCGTTCCTGCCAAACTAGCCAAATGCACTCACTATATACACATTGGCCTGTCAACTAACTTTATCACATTGATCTAGGTGTGACCTCTTTGTAAAATTGACAAAACACATTTTTACCGCTCGTGTACATGTGTCCTATTGTTTGTCTGTTTTTGTCCGATGTCAACTTGTACCATATTGTATTGTGTTTGTTTACTATTGTTCACTATGTTAATTGATAATGCAATCAACTTGTGATAGCGTCGACTGTGCTAAGAATGAACCGTCTGTATCTTCCCTGAGACGTGCTAAATGCAAAGACTATATGAACTACTCTCCGTCTGAAGCACGACACCAATAAGAACGACATGAACATTCTTGAAGCGGAACTACTTATGATTGTATTAATCGTTTATTGCTTAATTATACATGGAAGAACGCCATTTGAGGTGAATGTGTAATTTACTCTTTATCAACCTGAATAAAAAAATTAAAAAAAAAAAAAAAATGTCGTATTTATATGCGTACGCCACCTAGGTGACGTACGGGGTATGTATGTGTCGTACGGGGCATGTACGGCGGCAAAATCCAAAAACTCTCCCAGAAGCAAGGTTAAAAATTGGATATTTTAAGGTATATAATAATAGAGAAACCGGCAGAGGTTCATCTGATCGCCGATTTTACCAAGTATTTTATCCGTACGGAGACAGTCAGCCTGTTTCTCTATAGTACCCGTGGTATAGGATATCTGCTGGGAGAATGACCAGCATCTCAACCTCGTGCACCTGCCTTAAATCTCCGCGTAAGGGGCGTGGAATTATTCATGCGGCGCTTGTACCACTTGTAGCCGGGCGTTGCTCCGGTCACCCGTCAAGCTCGCTGTATTTACACCTTAACAACCCACGAGCATGCGTACAACTACACATGTGTGCACACTACCAAGGGCTGAGGCTGACAGGCATCCCCCTGGACGCTTCGAGTAAATAGTAGTTACTATTTCAAAGATAGTATTTCTTTATTTGTTTTCCCGTATGGTTTCCACCATAATGTAGAGAAATTGTTCACAGAAACATCGTCATGGAGTTAAATGTACTGTGACTCAAAATGTGAAAAAGATAGCTCATAGCTTTACATTGTAACGA
This sequence comes from Alentia gelatinosa, assembly GCA_950022655.1. Taxonomy (NCBI): domain Eukaryota; kingdom Metazoa; phylum Annelida; class Polychaeta; order Phyllodocida; family Polynoidae; genus Alentia; species Alentia gelatinosa. The sequence continues at coordinate 61,610,298 of OX465582.1, forward strand.
AAGAAGACACACACTAATTATGCCAACAGCTGCATAACAATTAAATAATTTAAGATTGATAAGAGCAAAGATCTAAAATATAATTTTGAATAAAGGGAAATGAAAACAGAACATCTCCAAAATTACAGCTCTTAATTTGCATCCTGGGATATCTATTGTTATCTAAACGAGACATTTCCATTTCGCTCACTGTCTCACATTCACAAAGAGGCAGACTTGTATCAGTCTATAGCAGTGCGGCAGAATAGACAATGTACGGTAGATCTAATCTCCTATGAAACATTACAATGAGAGCTGCCTTCCCTCTAGAGGATTACTGTTGCTGTTATTACTGGGAGGGAGAGTTGCTCCTTGAGGCAACATTCGTAAGACACATCGTCCGCAGGAGTTGCCATGACTGGTGACGAATGACGCTCGCTACATGACGTCACATGCGTCATTCCTTACCTCCCTGACGTGAGTAATTGGTGCCCTCCCTGACCCCTGTTCCAGAAAAAAACCCGCCTACCTTTGCCTTGTGTAACTCTCCCTACACATCATTGCTTTTTTTGCCTCCAGTCGGAGCCCATTGTCCGTGCTCTCCACCCACATCTTTGGTTCAAGATGAAAAACTGTTTACTGCTTGGTCATCAAAGACCACGCCGGAATTATGAGATGGCCGCCCTAGTCTTATGGGATAGCCTTGACATTATGTGATGGCAGCTTGGTATTAGGGGATACCTTGGGTATTATAGGATGGAAGCCTCTGCGCCTGTGGACCAACCAGCGCACCCCGAACCACAACTCACCGATCCCCTTCTCCCTCTCTGCATCACGGAGTGATTACCAGTCATTATCGCGCAATTTCCCGGGTAAATGAGACTGTTGAACCTCAATTACCTTTTTACTTTCACTCATTTTATCTTGATGAAGCCGATTCTATTTATTCATTGGAACTTTGAATTTGACCTCATATAAATTACTCTTCCTGGACTGTGGACTGAAAAAAATGTCCATGAAAATAGTCTTCACATTGTATTTTCATATTTCTAGAAAGGGTTCGCTATTTCAATCTGAAGCACGTGAATGGGTAGAATACTTTTATTACGACGGTATACAATATTGGAATTGTAAATTTGATGTAAAATTGATTCTCACCGAATGAAACTGCCAGTTTCATATTGCAGAGAGATTCAATATATAAAATGAGGTTAAAGAAGTATGCATGGGTAATAATTATGGTCAGAGTTTTCTCCTATGCATATTTACCAGGTCATCCCTCGTCTTTTTGGTAATAACATTCCCAAATCCTATAATTCCCGGCGGAACCTGGTGGTTTTTAAATATGCATCATCAGTATAATTTGGATCCTTCTGTGTTGTCCTAACCCATGCTAATAGGTAAAATATGGAATACGTTAGATGCTGACCTTCAGAGATCTTTCTTAGGTTTTTTCATTTATCCTGGAGGGGTCACCTAGGACAACATTAGCTCCTATCTTCCGGTGGCTCCATCCAAGCCTGTAGCTAGTTCTAAAGATGAATTACACCAATTGAGCCCAGTTAATGAATCCAAAAGACTAAGCTCCGCCCATGACGCCCGTGAGCATGCGCAGAGTACAGCTAGCAGGTACATATCTGAACTGGGAGTAGCTTGGGGCATGCAGACAGCCACTCACTGCAGTGTGTAAGTCTACACTGGAGTTTGGGGCAGTGGTCGCCTATGAGAGTTCTGCTTAAATGGTAATGTATGGGCAGGTGTCAGGGCATCACTATATGCGGTGGGTACCAGACTTGGGGTATAAAGCAGACATTTGGTGAGCTCTGGCCAGTCAGACACGCATGGCACTGAGCAGTGCACACACAGTCATGATTACCATTTCAGACAACAACCAGCAGTACAATGATTACAAGAATCTATCTGTATCTGTGTACCTGTGTGTCTGTATCTGTAGTTGGACAGAATGATCTTATTGTAGTTTGCATGTTCTCTAATCAATTTACAAGGCCAGGTAAGAGAAAGGTAGCAGAGAAGTGAGCCATGTATCTTTGCCTGTCTGTGCCTCTCTTTGTGTTAGTGTATGTATCTGTATGTATGTGACTGTCAGTGTGTGATTGTGTGTCTGTATACATATGTCTGTCTATCTATGTATCTGCACCACTTTCTATATATGTATCTATGTATAGGTGATAAATATGATACATGATAAGTGGAAAAATACTCCTAATATAACTGCGTTTAGTGAGAATTCATGTTATAAGAGTTAACTTCCAAGACCCCCCCCCCCCCCCAAGTTTGAAATATGTTCTACACTTCATTGAGATCATCATATTGAACTTTGCGGAAATTACATCCATTTCCAAGGTAAATCCTCCGTGAGTAGTGAGCGTTAAACAACAAATCATAATTCTATAAAACAATAGTAGGCAAACCTGTGGGACAACGATAGGTATCTGATACAGAACCCTCAATTTGAACAGGTTCCAGAAAAAAGTATGGTAAAATGGAGAATTTATTTTATTCCCCTCCCTTATCTTTGTTCAAAGCGTTACAACATCTAATTGATGCCATGATAATATATCATAGATCTATCCATAAGAAAAGATTACATATGTTCGTGGTCAAATAACCATAACTGAGATCAAATATTTCAATCCTCACTCCATCATATCTAGACAAGAGGAGAGAGGAGTGGGGGGGGGGGAGGTTATATTTAAGAGTGGACAAAGCTACTGTAGAAAAAAAGGCAACACATAAGAGCTCCCCTATGATTGGACTGAATTATGAAAGACGGGGGATCTAACCTGTAGGTTACAGGTCTCTCTGCCCATTCACCCCACACGATGAAACGAATGACCTCTAGCTCAGAGATATAAAGTTGAGGCAGGGTGGTCGTTCATCAGCAGCCTACCAGAGAGCTATCACACAACCCAGTGGCCACGTTCCTCTCAAATGTGATATATTTACAGACAGAAGCAGGCAGGGTTTTCTATTATAATCCCGAATTCTCACCAAACGATATTTACTCATGATTGTTGATTTTTTAAGCATTTCACATTTGTTATTGAGAAAATATTGTCAGGTGTAAAAAGAAAAATTCACCCACTTTATCCACGATACTTTTTCTCACCGATATTATGCAACATGATGGTGGCGCCACTTCAAGATTAGCTCGACTCACATTTTCTGAACGTCAGTCGGCAAGCAAAAACGGCAGGTGTGAAAGCTTCAACTACTTCTTGGGTCGATGAGTATTGGTGCCTACGTTTTATCAGGGAGCACCATCTCGCAAACATTTCCATCCCCATAAAATATTGGTGCATTCTTAGTCGGCCGGTGTACATTACGGGTAAGAAGGAGGGAGGATTATTTCTGGGTCCACGTTTACACCTGCCGATGGAAAATAGGATCATTTCAACCCGGTTTGATTTTATCAGTGGCCCTAAAGATGGGTTGGTTGTGCCAGGCTGCATAGTTCCGGGCGCATAAACTGTTGGCAATTTATGAAACTTTCCTGTAATAGTCAGTAAAATAGTCTGGTATTACCTCTACCAGAGAGGAAGGCCCTTACTGACAGTGAATAATGGGCAGGGATATTTTATCAAGGAGAACATACGACTGGCATTTATTCAGGGTGCAAATAATCGCCGACATTTTCTTTCGGTAGTTGTAAATTGCGCGTATAGTACAGATGCCTCGATAGAAGAAGGATATTCCTTATTCAGATCATTGTCAGGAATCTCCAATAATGCTATAGAAGAAACCAATGACAGTGGTTAGGGCTGAGGACCAGGCCATGAGTTTGATTGTAAAGTCATTTCACCAGGCCAAGCCGAGAGAAATGACGGAGCGATCACACAAATGGCATAGTCAACCCTGACCTCTTGAAATTGGCTTAAGATTTTATTCCATCCCTAATCCCCAATCTCTAATAAAAAATGGCATTAATATGAAAAGAGAAGATCATCAACCGATTACAAGTGTTGGGTATGAGTCTCCTATGTTAGGTCTATGGAGAAATATACAAGGGTATAAAAGTAAAGAAACTCGTAAGTTAGACACTCCATGCATTTCTAAGTCCTTTCTTCTCTATTGAGTGAAGACTAATAGGAAAATATTTCAAAGCAATGGCATATATATCTTCTATGGAATAAAGAGAAAACCATTCAAAATACAGGACTATAGATATTTCAGGCTGTGTAGGGCAATACCCAGAGGGCATTCCCCTCTACATCTAGTCCCTAAAATCACCCTGCCCCTCCCCCTCTTTCCCAGCCACCTGGGGCAGTGGGGTCGGGCTGGCCAGTGCCTTTGGTCTCATGCGCTACTCAAAGCCTGCGAATCAGTGGCCGTTGATCCAATATATCTAACGGGCGGCCCGAGGCAATTTCATGGTGAAAAGATGATAGGAGAGGGATAAGACTGCCTTGTCATCCGCATAAAGGCTGGGTCCGGCGCCACCAATCGGCCACAACCAGTACCGTTCCCTCAACGCCATTGATCTATTATGACCGATATCCCCCCTGCGACTCGCCCCCACAGAAGTCTGTATTTAATACGCAATATTCCCAATGGATTACCTCTGTAGCCTTATGTGGTGTATCCACCAAGCGATTGTGACCACCGATTGTACCATTTAGCACTGCCGACTGATTATACTAGATTTTGGTGTAATGATCGTCAGGTGTAAACTAAAATGGTAAAGGATTTTTATCTCCAATGTTACATTATCAGGCACAACTAATAGGTTTTTTTTACCACCGACAAAATTTCTCTGTGTTTAATTTCATCACAAACTACCACAGTTTCTCCAGAAGGCAGCTTTTTCGCTGACTGTCCACGATTTTGTGCACCGATAACTTCTCAAATAGAACAACCAACCGACTTTTGTACAGAGTGCACACAATCAGTCGGATTTTCGTAGACAGGTGAAATGGCCCTATTTATATCATTTGTGTAAATTCTGTTTTACCGACCTCTAACATCAATGGATTCATTTTGTTGCGTTGTGCTTTCCTTTATTATATTCCCATACGGTATATTTGATAATTATGTATTGCTGCTTCCCATGCAGTATATTATAAATTGTATACTGCACCGTTGTATGGGTCTTAATTAGGGCTGATTAGACTTGGGAGTAGCTAACTTCTTACTTCTATTATCGTGTCATCTTGAAGATCGTAGAAGGACGGTAATTTTCCGGTACCTCACATCTTTCTCCAGAGGTTTAAAACTCGTTCTGATGAACTCGTTTTAAACCTCCGGCAAAACATGTTGGGAAACAGGAAAATTACTCCACAGGAATACCGTTTCCATATAGTATTGGAGGCATAAACTTGTATCCCCATTTCCTCCTGGCGATTATTCAACCATGGGTGCCAATCAATCGGTTGGTGGTGCTCAGTGTCATTATCGTCACAGACCTTTTTCATTTTTCCATCACTTTACATATACAGTAAAACCCCGCGTAAGCGGATACCCTCCGTTCCGGGCCAAAGTGTCCGTTTACGCGGGGTGTCCACTTACACGGGGTTTTCAAGGTTCCTCCGGACCAATATGCAAGTGTAAAATACCGATATGTAGAGGAGAGAGAGGAGATTGTAGATCTGAGATCCTTTTTCCAATACCCTAGTTGTTATTAAACTTTGAATTACAAAATGTATTTTCTATGAATATACTCACACACTCTCATAAAAACCACAGATTTATCCATTTTAGTCGGGTGAACGCTCACACGGGGTTTTAGGCCTTTTTGTACCGAAATAACCGACCGCTTACGCGGGGTGTCCACTTACGTAAGGTGGCCGCTTACGCGGGGTTAAAATAAACATCTAATAGAGGGAAAAATTTCCGTTCCGAGCAAAAGTGTCCGCTTACGCCAGGTGTCCGCTTACGTGGGGTGTCTGTTAGGCGGGTTCTACTGTATACACCAAACGTATATAACATGTATGTATACGACCGGCGTATATATCGCACAGTATATTTCTCTTTATATACGCTCTCCGGCAAATACAGCCATTATGCTTCCGTATATACGGAAAAACACATTTGTAAACGTCAGATATACGTTTGCGTGAAATATGGACGTATACATATAAAAAATGAATGTATATTAGATACATGCATTTACACGGTGGCGTATATATGAAATTTCTGGGGGTTTTCGTGTAGTACGGTGGCCGAAATTGCTTGGAAAATCCACACAAGAAAGCGAAGGATAGGTGTATCCCGAAGTTCTATCCATCCTCTGCTGACAATTGTCCGTGTTGGACATTATGGGGCTTGATATACGGCCACTATTTGTCACCGTACAACTATGTCTGTAATAACCGCGAGGCCCACGTTCATTATTTAACACCCAGCACCCCATTTATTCCCAATACCTCACGTGATGTATCCTCTAGACCCTGGGCCACCGACAGTATTCTCTCCACATCTATCTAGACGCCATCCAAATGAAAGTGATTCGTGGGAAATTGATGGTTTTCATCAATGAGTAAATGATAGAGGACTCAGAGGCGTGACCGGACAAATGCAGGAAGCCTTGGTGTGAGAACAATTTTGTCAGGTGAGTGGCAAAACAAAAAATGGTGAAATTGAAGCCCGACCTAGTGATACGAAAATGTTTATGTATAGGGTGTGTGGGAGGCAAAGCTCAAACGTGTTGAAGATGACAGGAGTGGAGGTCGTGCTGTCACTGTCGCGAGCGGAGACCGGTAGGTGCCATGGCGATCCCTCGACCATGGGACCTCTAGTGAGCGACAAGTGGCAGCAACGTCGAGTCTTATCAAGTTCCCATCAAAACTGCTTCCCCACGTTTTGTCTCAATGGCCAGACAAATGCATGAAAGCTGTTAAATGACAGTCATTTAACTCCTAGGTGTGAGATAAGATTTGTCAGGTCAGAGTTAAAACATACAATGATGAAATTAACGGGAAACTGGACCAGTGGTCTATAAGGTGGTCTGTCTATGCTGAGATGGTGGACAGCTTGTCGGTGGTTTTCAGTGGAACCTGTCGTGTGGCGTGACCTGATTGAACGACAGTGTCTTTTAAGATTGTGGTCGCGTTAGGAGAAGGCGGCGGCATCTCCTGCATGAACCAAGAGCCATGCCTTCGCGCCTGAGACATTTCACTGCCCCCAGTAGAGAAAGAGAATCAGCCAGAGACTGGATATAGAGGCAGACCACTACCACTTTGGGGCACAGGAGGTCACAGACGTGATGCACAGCGAGGATAGCATAGCATGAGGCCTGGGCGGGCTTGTTCCTGTGAGTGGACAGAGCAAATGAGGTGTTAAATGAGCCACACATCCTGGTGTTGAGGGACCTAGGTGTACCTTCAATTAGAAAATTGAAACTTGGCTGCATCAGGTAGGAGCTCGATGTGATGTGGTGGTGCGACAGATGGATTATATTTAATGGGGCCGAGAAGCATGTTGCAATCTCGCACCGAAGCGAGGTACCAAACCTTTAGCGTGCAGGCGACGACAATATACCGTTGGATGAGCGGATGAGCAAGAACACTTGTGTTTGAGATATGGACCAGAAGGATGTGTCCTGGCGTGACGAGGTGCATGAAGAGGTAACAACTAGAGCATAATCAGCCCGCAGGGCTTGTGCTTTGGGGACGTCCTCCTGTGCCAGTAGTCATGTCCACTGAATAGTGACTTTGCCAATGGTGGCAGATGCTCCATCTGCCGTGAGGATGACGGGCATGTCAGCCATGTTCAGAACCTCCCTGAAGAAATGAACCAGGCGAGAGCAGCCTGTGTGGTGTGGCTGACGGCAATGACTCCTGCCCCCTGGACAGCTCTAAGTACAGCAGACAGTCACACCATGAAGCGCCATATGAAGTGCCAGTTGTTTATATGGACAGGTTTGCCTCGAAGAGACTGGATTCGCGACTTCATGGCATGCGACATGGGATCCCAGACCTAGCAAAGCTTGACTACCTCCAGTAACATGTATCGCGGGATTGCCATAGTCATAGGGGTGAATTCCACTTTCGTGGCTAACCTTTATAAACACCTTAGAGGTAACTGGGGCTGAATTCTTCATTACTACGCTTGCTCTGGCGTCCACCGACTACGATAGAAATTTAGACCTACCGATTAGGCGCCGATACAAAAAGTAATTATCGGAGACATATCGGGAAGGTGCAAAATCGTAGACATATGTCTAGACATGCCAATCCACCACGCATTGTATGGGGTTTTTATCTGTGTCTAATCGCAGAAACGTGGTCAATTGCCCCGATATTAGGTGATCTCCCGACCCGATTTTGATTTTTTATCGGAAGGTGCATCGTAGACCATATCGGAGCCATATCGTAGTAGGTGGACGCCGGGCCTAAGCAAGTAATAATTCTCTGTCAATCAATGGCAGGGAATACAGGAGAGTAGGGACATATATATGGGTAAGTGGCCTATTTTTGTGTCTTTGCCGGTGACATCATGGGTTCGCTCTCCAGTAGTAGTCTTTATGAAACACTCGGTTGTTCTTCAACATTGCATGAACCAAACATCGGTTTAGAGAGTGGACATGCCGCATTGTCTTCGTTTGGCAACTCCCAGTCAGTTTGTGTGTCCACCGCTGTAGATCTCAGCACCTGATCTTATTCACTGCACGAAAACCCCTTTTTAATTTTTTTGTTATACATGTATACACCCGGCATATATAGGTATGATTTTGCGTATACAAGGTAGTCCTATTTTCCATTGTGTATACACTTCACTATAGGCGTATTTAAGTACCCATGTTACAGTCATATACATGTCGTATATATACGCCTGATTCTGTTGTATTTACACCACTATCCAATAATTCTGATCTCTGCACCTAGGGGACACCACTGTTGTTTTTATTTCAATTGCCATTAGTTATCAACGTCTATGGTATATAAAACAAACAATGTTACATTATCAATTTTGATTATAAAACCTTTCTAAAACCCTAATAAGTATAATTTCATTAATTACATATAACAAACCCAACATTCTCTTCTTTTTTTTACCATTTTCTTATGATTATACTTTCAAGACACCATCATTCTGTATGGTTTTGGATGACTGTGTACATAAGGCATGCTTATAGACTTGAGTCGCAGCCTGGGTTGTGATCACAGCTACTGCCAATGCAAACGCTGGTGCTGCAGCTGCCACCAACACTTCAGCTGCCAATGCTGCTTTCACACCTGCCGCTTTCACACCTGTCTTTACACCCATGCCCGTGCACGCATCTGGCCACCAATGGACAATACTCTAATAAATTGTGCAGGTAGCGGATTTGGGGTCATCCGGATGGTCCACACACACTGGGGGAAGGCAGTAGTGAGCCCGGGGGATGGAGGAGGGGGGTTTCTCTACCAAGTGGTCAGTGGTCAAAAATTTAAGGGGAGGTAGACAGGATGGTGGGGGCAGGGCTTTTTATCAGTATACATGCATTTATATACGCCAAACATATATAACATGTATATTATTACATAGCCAAACATCAGTTAAATACGACCCTCTCACCGGGGTGTAGTATATCACGACTCGAGCCCACTATGGTGCACTTCATCGTACTGCAAGATTTTAACGTGTATGTAACTCACCCGCCGCAACGCGCTAGGCGTGCGTATTCGACGTCATCGCGACCATTGTCAACATGTCGGAGGACCTCGAATCGTGACTTGAAACTCGCTATAGAGGCCCCCCGAAACAACTAGAAGTGCGTCTTTGTAAAATATCTAGGCATACGACAGGTGACAACAAGATAGAACAGTTTAACCTTTGTAGATATGTTGAAATCATCGATAATAACAACACACCATTCAACTTGGTCTGCAACGGGGGACGCACAGACACGCTTACGCTGGTTCCTGGCTTTGTCAATGTCATAATTACGTTGGCTACCGGAGTTCCAGTATCACTGGCGCCACACTTTTCATAGTCCGCTCCACGTCGACAGTTGCCAGGTTTTCTCTCTAGCGGGCCGCACTGCGTGTGCGTATAAGGATGGGAAGACACTGGCAGTATCACGACAGGGAGGGGTTGCGGGAGACTGGGAAACTTAACAAAATGTTGTTTTATGATAGAATTAAGGTATGTAATAATAAGAAAATGCCCTGACTGTGGCCAGAACAATGTCTTAGTTCGAGGTCACCTGTGGTGGACGTTCGGCCCGACGCCGTAGGTGACCTCGAACTAAGACATAGCTCGGCCACAGTTTCTCATATTATCTCACCCCAGATATTTTTTCTCCATTGACTTAACATTGGAAACTCGTATCTAACACCCATTAGATATTTAGGAAAAATATCCAATGGGGGATAATGTCACAAATGTTAGCCCATTAGTCAATATCAAGGGTGAGATAAATTCAGAAACCCATTCAAGTTAAGGGTCAGAGCTCAATCCCATCTCATTTGAATCACATAGCAATTCACGCGGCTTCGCCTTGTGAATTACTACGTGATTCAAACTCGATGGGATACGAGCTCAGACCCTAAACTTTCATGGGTTTCCTCTATATTACTATATACCTACTGTCGTAACTAACGTAATTACTAACCGTTGCTATATATACAGTAACTACGGTTTCGGCACTGCCGAGGAGTAATGCACGTTATGCCTAAGGTCTTAGCGGATGGATAATGGCGGCCGGAAAAAATCGGCACATCGATTCGCCAATCGGCACCGCGATATATATCATAATACAGTAGATATACACAGATGAATACATATAATCCTAATCAAATACGCAAATACATGGAGATATCAAAGAAATAGCATAAATATTATCAGCAATCAATAAATGTACTCACAGACTTCCAGCTTTTAATCTTGTTGACGTTGACACTGACACAGTGACAGCTTTGTTAGATACTGAAATCCCCCCAGGTTGACTTGCATTTCAAATCTATTTGATGTTGTATTCCTTCTGGACAGTGTATTGAGTGATCAGTGTTTTGAGGGATCAGTGTTTTGAGTGATCAGTGTATTGAGTTACACCTTGTTGTTCTTAATATATGAATCTGAACGTAATGCGTTTGTGTTGATATCCTAGCCACCGTGATTTGCGACATCCAAATTGCGAAGTTGGCAATGATGACGTCAGACTTTGAAGGTACTCTCCAGACATAGATTCTGAGCTTTTTTCCTGGCCTGCTTGTATCTCGGCAGCAACATGCTTTTTGTTCCAACCCGAAATGCCATTGTTATATCAATCAAACATGGTCGCTCTCTATATCTAATGAAGAGAAGTGATCATAGTAACGCCTCTATCGAGACCTGGGTTAGTGTGGCCGACTTCCACTACGTAATTGGGTTGGAGCAGAGATTAGTAGGCACAAGTGCCACATAAATTCTGCTGGGAGAGTGCTTTGAAGCATGAAAACGCCATCTGGTGAGAAATGACTGTACTACAAGCTGTACTTGAAGGTGAGGGTGTAATCCATGTTACGCTAGGAGCGTTGTGTGCCCAAATCAGATTACAAATGACTGCCATGGCTTAAATAAGGTAAATATCGTATTGTTTTGAGGTATATAGTAGTAAAGAAACAGTATGCCTGTGTCTATAAGTTTCCGATTACTCACTCATTTCTCCGGAGGTTTAAACCTCCGGCGAAACGAGTTCGTAAGTTTCCGAATTACGAACTCGTTTCGCCGGAGGTTTAAACACAGGAATCCTGTTTCTATATATTACTGGTGTATATATATTGCACCCAGTATATTTCTCCTCATATACACTTGTCGGCAAATACAGCCTTTATCCTTCCGTATAGACACATGAATTGTACTGTATAGGCCACATACGCTGGCGTGTAATGTTGGTGTACACATATATGAAACCATGCCGATGTATATCCGATAAATGCATGTTCACGGTGGCGTAAATATGAAATAAGTGAGGGTTTTCGTGTAGTGATTGTAATAGATGAATTTACTATTACTTTGAGTTACTGCACCATATTATTGCCTAGAAGAATGATTGTAAAATCGAAAGCGATAAAGATTATTTTAAAAAAGTTGTAAAGTATCTAAACTATTAAAACTGTTCTATGTTTTGTCCCATTTTAACTACCTCTAAACTTAGCCGTTACACACTCTTTACCTCTACGAGCAGTTTTTAAGATGTTTCGGCCGCTAGTTTTGGGTTCAAAGCATGCTGTATGGGGTTCAGGCACGCAGTATGTATTTGGGTACAAAGATACCTGGCATAGTATAGCATTATGGCTACACTGACCTAATACCCTAGGAGGGTTGTTTTTGCTTGTATTTTTTTAGAGATCATCGCTCTCTTTATTATAAAATAACAGTCTATAGGTTCTTACATGTGATCGTCCAATAGCAAAAACATTTGCTTTTTATTATATTCCGTACAATATTTACGCATATTTTTTATCATATGAGTTGGAGTTATCATAGGAATACTGTAGTTGTGTTTGCTGTTCTTTTCTTGTGTATGATGGATAGTCCGATTTTGATCCTTGATTAACGGTATAGTTATATGGTTTCTGAATCTCACAAGTTGATGGCACATAATTTGAGTTGATTTACATTTACAAGGATACTTCTATACTTTCACCAGGGGGCCGTTGAACAATAATTCTACGACTAGAAAAAGAGTCGTACAAGTCTCGTTATTGCCAAAATGTAGCATGAAAATATGTATCGTAGGTGAACGAGCTTTTGGCGATACGAAAAACTGAAATGTCGTTGCTGGTGTGGCATAAAAAATCATTCATTGTGAATATGTCGTCCATTTTGTCGTCCATTTTTCATGACAGAAGACACCTCTAGAGGTGTTGTAGCCCATGTCAAACTCGTTTTCCATGCACTAAATCCCATTTATATCAAAATATATTTTGGACAGAATTCTATGTGTATGTGATACTTGTGTACCAAATTTCATCACTTGTTAATGATCAAATTCTTTGTGAGAAACATTTTATAATTCAAACAGGGACTGCACTTCTCAGCCTGCTTTTCTCAGAAATAACACTGAATCGCTCGATGTGTATCGCCGTTTATATAGAAAATGTACTGAACGATAATGCTGATGCCAACGACTAGTTTTATGCTACCCTGAATAGATAGGTCGTCCAGTATATCGTTAATCGTTCGATATGTCGTATCGTCCAGCCTCACGGACGACAAAGTACTATTCAACGGCCCCATGGTTACTACACTTGACGCACTCCAGGTTTAACAGATCAGATGAACTATTCACAGAAAAAGGTGGGTGAAAACCCGCCCGTCGGTATATCTGAGAATTGGTGAGGGTACTATATGCCTTTCTTCTGCAGCATTAAAGAGGTCCATACCAACGGAACTGTCCTCCAAACACAATGACCATCACCGACGATTTCAAGCCCCTTTGATTTTGTCGGTCGCTGACCAAGTCAGTTGGTGATACCGAGCTCATTGCATGATCCGCTCATTGCATAATCCACGCAATGTACTTCTATGCATGTCTATTCCCTTCACCGATCTGGCATCAATGGTTTCCGACTTCAGATTGGTGGCGATAGTCGGTCAGCAGAAAATGACCCAAGGAGAACTCAATTAATCGATGACGCTTACGTCGGCCAGTGGAAAATGACTTTTAGACCCCGCACCCACCGACGCGAGCCGACGCGAGCCGATACAAAATTACCATATCGTAGCGCGTCGGGAGGCATATCGTAGCGTATCGGTTCGCGTCGGCTCGCGTCGGTGCGCGTCGTAACGTATTGGGAGGGTGCATGAAAAAGGTGCCATGGTCCCAATACACCCCAATATAGCTCACGATGCAACCAGTGTAATCAACCATATTTCCTCATAATAATATCTAATGAAAAAAACCAGTTCCAAGTTAAAGTATAAAATGATCGTTTAGAGACCCTTATCTACTATCAAATTTCACAATCTTTGCAGAGCCGCATCAGCATATTATATATTCTAGAGATTCTGAAAATTTCATAATTTTCTATTGATTATTTCATATGATTTCCCGTTTAAAGAATCATCTATACACTGCGACGCACACCGACGCGGCCCGACGCGCCACGACAATCGATACATGATGGATTGTCGTAGACCCTCTACGATATGGTTTTTTTATCGGTTCACGTCGGTTCGCGTCGATGTGTGTCGGGCCGTGTCGGTATCGTTATCGTAGAAACCTGACTAACTGCCCCGATAAGCTCTACGATTTTGCTACGATATGAATTTTGCATCGGAAGGGCTATATCGGGGCACGTCGGTTCGCGTCGGGAGCCCGGTGGACACCCCCCTAAGTCACAACATTGCTGCCACCCCACCTGGTGACAATCTACAACCTTTTCATACCACAGCTCCACATACACAATCAACCTCATATTTTACCCATACATTCACGTTCCACCTTCTTCTTCACTTCTCCAACCCCTACACACCCGTCCCTTTCTTATATTCTTTCGCATCCACCCACTTCCATTTAATTTTCAAACTTCTCATTCATCCTTCTCATTTCCTTTTATCATATTTCATATAAGCTGATATAATTTCATTTAATTCAATTAAACAATTTATCAATAAAATGTCTTATTTAATCATGTATAAATTGCATTTCCTCGAACATATTTCTCACTTTGTTATTATTTATGTCACCGTGGGGGTGGACGTTTAATAATGATGATTTTATTTACTTTTTTATTTACAGTTAAGGAGACGCAGCTGCGGCGTTACGTGTCGGCGGGCAGCGGACAGCGCACTGATAACAGTTTACAACTGTTCACCGTCTTTCACGTTTTGATAGCAGTCTCAGTGTGCATCTGGAAGAACAGGTGATAAGGTGAGCCTCGTCCAGTAACCTAATCTCTACACTGATGAGAGTGGTTTGATACTACAAACTGTAGTTAGAGTAAAAAACCTCTTTTTCTGTTTGGTGCCTATACCAACTGAAAATAGGAAAAATATTCGTTCCAAAATAACTAAATCTAACTGAGCTGAATCGGTCGTAGGTGTATTTTTTCGCCAGTGTTGCCTTACTTCCCAATTATCGGTGCCGAAATCATTTGTCTTGTCTATGGTTTTTCACTTTCCATCGATTGATATTTTGTAAGTTACTATGAAATCGGCTGGTAGTTTCCAACAAAGCTACCTTAACCAAAAATCAGCCATTGGTCCACTGTTATTGCTAGATCGACGGGAAAGGTTATTCATAACTGGAGAGCGTACATGCTTTTCAATTATCGACAAAATGATCGGCAGGCTTTATAAAAATAGGGATCACTCATTCAGATATGCAAATAGTTGGAAGGTGGGTGTGAGAAAATCCTTACAGAAACCTTCTTTTGAACCCTAAGACAGTTTTGCACCGACCGACGGAAAATGCACTGACTATTCTTTTGTGAAAATAAAAATCGGTCGGTGATGCACGTCGATAAAATATCGGTATCCCCGATAAACCTTCGGTGAGGATTATTGGTTACACTCCAAGGTATTGAATCATTTACATCTGACGACCAATCAGTGGTTTATTCAGTGAAACAGTCTTACACCAGACGACCGACCGCTGGTTATATGAGGAACAATATAGAGAATGAAAAGGTCTGAATATTAACCCTGCCTAAACTACAGCTGAATGTATATATTTCCCATACGTGTAGACTAAAGGTCTATCCATTAGTCGGGTATATTCTCAGAGTACCGCTAGAGGGGGTGAGGGTAGACTTCAACCTACCCAAAGCGACACCACCCGTCGACTTACAACACCTACCCTGTTTCACCGTCTACCCCACACCGAAATAGACGTCTTTCATCCTTGAAAATTTTTTATCGGTATTCATCAACGTACACGAGACGATAATGGCGTTGAGATTACGGTATTGCAATGCTTGTAATACAAGCCATTACAAACCGACAGGAGCGAATTGCGGGAGACTTTGGCAAGATGATGATTCGGTCCAAGAAAAGAAGAAAATTCCTAAAGTGAAAGGACCCAGCGAGGCGTCAGGGTTGAAGGACGAAATCCAGCAGGTATACCACAACTTGGCATCACGTATGATGTCGTTGGAAGAATCAATCTCCCATATCGCAAAAGGAAGCCCTAAAGGTACAGGAGTCGGGAAAAAATCTGGAAAAGAGGTAAAAATTGACCAACAACGAAGGAAGGACCACGATAAAAAAGGTCCCCAGCCAGGTGGATCTAAACAGGACCGGGAAGGCGAGACGGCATCGTCGCGCATCAGTAGCGATACAAGTGGAGGCGCCAAGCGGTCAGTCAACCGAGACAGAGAGGGAAAACATCAACAAACGCACGTGGACGGGTCGGACTCCGAGGGATTATCAACCGGGCATCGTGAAAAGCGTCGCATCAAAAAGAAACGGATAAAGAAACGCCGACAGAGAGATATCTCATCAAATACTTCTTCTTCTGGATCATCTAGTGATACTTCGTCTACTGATTCTGTATCGTCATCGAAAAGAACCTCACATAGGAGACAGAAATCTACAATAACAAGCAAGTCAAGAAATGCTCGTCAGAGATTGAAAGCTCGTAAACGTAAGTTTAGCATCAGAAGATTCTTACCTAAGGAAGACAAATCTAAAGTTTTGTCGTTTGAAGGACTGATTTACTTGTTATGTTGTCTGGTTATCGAGCTTTGTGAGGACGATAGAGATGTCAAAGGTGTAGTTCAACATATGGCATTTATTTCAGAAAAGGCAGAATCTAAGACCTTCACGACAAGTGCGATAGTCAGGTATGACTCAGAGGTTAGATCTAAAGTAGCTAAAGAAGGGTTTCATTGTTTTACCAATGGCGACCAAGGGTTAGCCACCCGTTTTCTAGGGGCTGAGGCAACACGGGAAATTTCGAAAAAGAAAAATGTCCAACTTGTTAAAAAATCTGGAGGAAAAATCCGAAACAAGGAAGGTCAATTGATGACGTGTATTAGTTATCAAGATAATGCTTGCTCCTTCAGAAACTGTAAATATGAGCATAGATGTAATGTATGTGAAGGTGATCACCCTAAGATCGAATGCGATATGCTCAAAAAGGTTAAAGGTAGTAAATAGGATACGAGTGTCGAATCTATAAACGATTCTACTTTATGTAACATTGTTAACACTTTGGCTATTGATATATATCCAAACTTTGCTTCAGGCTCCCCGTTGGAGATTGATAATGTAGAATTACCTATTGTGAGTAGCACAAGAAATGACAATTTGAACCAGGTGGATTTAGACATTGGAGTTGAACCATTAAAAGTTGATAATGGATACGATGGTGGTAAAGATACTCTCAATTCTATTGATGTTCTAAATGTCGACGATATAGTCAGGGTTTCTGTAATATTACTTCGAGAAATTGGTTGTGATTGGCCTGAAGTCTGTTATAATTTTACCTGTACGACCAATTCATGTAAAAGTGTTATTGATACAGAAAATTATCTGTATTGTTTGGATATCGGTAACAACCTCCATGTACCAATTTTTCAACAATGTAGAGAAGGTGCCTGTAACTGTGAATATGTATTGAACGGAACTCATGTTCAATTGAGACCATGTAGATTTGCTAATATGTATAGAAAGCTGGAATCGCCTTCAAAAAATGCATATTTTGTCCTTTGTGGAATCTGTCATGGTTTTGATATTGTGGACAGTGATATACAAAATTCATATGTCTGTGACAATTACACATCCATCAGGACTGAACCATTTTTCTCGGAAATGTGCGAGAAAATAACAAAGGAACTCAAGGAGGAAAAGATATCAATACCAATCTAGAATCCAATGTGTCGCCATGCCATGGGAGCAATATCAAAAAGGGATGGATCACTCCGCCCTATAACTGACTGCAAAAGGCCGATAGGCCTCAGCATTAACAATGATATGGTAAATGTATCCCCGCCTTTTAGGTATAACCATATGGACATGGCTGCAGAGTTATTACCGGAAAATGGATATTCATGTATCACCGATATCAGCAATGCCTATCGGGCAGTACATATCAGTCCAGACCACAGAAAGTTTCAAGGTTTTGAATGGTTAGATCAAGAAAATCATTCAGAAATATATGTGGACAATCATTTATGTTTTGGAGCAAGGAGCAGTCCATATATTTTTACTTGTTGCTCAAACTTTGTAGTTGAATGTGTCAATTTCTCAGGTTGTTTAAATTGTATCAACTATTTGGATGATTTTTTTATATGTGATTCAACAAAAGACAGTTGCAGCAAAGCCCAGCAGACGTTGATAAATATCCTTACCTATCTAGGTTTCGAGATAAACAAGAAAAAGATTGTGTCCCCGGCGCAAGTGGTAATTTTCCTAGGTATCCAGTTGGATAGTACAACAATGGAGTTATCACTACCTATTGAAAAGGTAAAAAGAGTCAATGATGATTTAAAAGTTCTCCTTTCAAAATCTTGGCTTACCTACAAAGCGATAGAAAAGGTAATAGGTTATCTTGCGCACTGCGCTATCGTGGTTTATGGTGGAAGGACCTATTTACAAGCTGGTTATGAGTTTCTAAGACTACACAAAGGTGTTCGTAAGCTTAAACTAGATAAGGCCATCGAGGATGTTTTTTGATGGTGGCTGAATTTTACGGCAATTTTTAATGGCAAATGTAAAATTCTCAAGCACAAAGATTGTGACTACTTGGTTACGGATTCATAAAATTTTGGTTTCGGAGGTTTTGTATCAGATGATTTTTTCTTTGGTGCCTGGACAAACCAATTTCCTGTGTGCCATCACCTGGAGATGGGGCCAGTAAGTGATACGTATGACCGCATCATGGCCGTTATGGAATTGTGGCCAGTACTTAGAGGTATCGTTAGATGGGTCCATCGTTTTTCTAACAGAGTTGTCCATGTCTACAGTGACAACACTCAGGTCTGTGCTATGCTAGACAGGGAAAAGCAAAAATGAGTCTGCCATGTTCTGGCTTAGAGAACTTTTTTGGGTTTTAGCCATTCACAACATCAGGGTAGTACCTCATTATATCCCCACAGCGGAAAATATTTTCGCTGATGCACTGTCTAGGTTGAACAGTCATAGCCATGTCCATACAGCTATCGCTTGTATAAATAAAACAACTCCGCCATGTTGTTGTTTCAGAGAAAAATGATGACCTTCAAGATAGGTGCAGAAACCTACAAGTATCTGACTGGGCAGATACTACCTGGAAGACTAAGAAGTCTCAATGGACAAGATTTTTTAATTTCTGTAGTGAATTTGATTTATCTCCACTACCGGCGTCAATTGACACCATCTGCTTATACATAACATTTTTGACAACAACACTCGTATACTCTTCAATTTGTAATTATTTAAGCGCAGTGTGGTCCCTACACAATTTTCTGGACATACCACATGTAGATAAAACGGCGTTTAAAATTAAAATGACGCTCAGAGGAGCAAAACGATTATTGGGAGATAATCCGATAAGGTCAAAAGTAATTTTACCAAAAGATTTGGTAAGAATTTATCATAATCTCAACATGGCAGATCCTGATGATTTATGTTTCTGGTTTGCGTTATCACTTTCTTTTCGTTGCCTTCTGAGAAAAGGCCATATTACTGGCTCTTGCCATACACTGTCTAGGTCAAGTCTAAAAACCACGTGGTTTATGGTTTTAAACTCATCATTAAATCGTCTAAGACGATTCAATATAATGAAAGGACGCTGGAAATCCCAGTTGTACAGTCCAAATCTTGTTTGTGTCCGGTTAGATTATGGACATTGTTATCTTCAATCTATAAAGGTAAGGAGGAGGATCCGCTGATTCCTCACTCCTTGTACGCTAAGACCTTTAAACCGTATTCTTATGGAAAATTCCGTATCCGGTTAAAAAAGGAATGTGAAAGAGTAGGCCTTCATGGGAAGTACACTCCCCACAGCCTCAGACAAAGCGGTGCAAGTTTCTTGGCCAGTATTGGTATTCCGATACATCAGATTAAGCGTATAGGGGACTGGAAGTCCTGGAGTGTGCTACTATATCTGTCAGTGACATTGGATAGCAAGCTATCACTAGACCGTACTATTGCAAATTGTTTAGATGTTTTTAAGTAGTTAGTTTGGCTTGCCGCAGTCATCACTCAATTTGGCTGGCGTGTTTTGGGCAAACTACACTCGTGTCTCTTATAATATGTGTAGACTAAAGGTCTATCCATTAGTCGGGTATATTCTCAGAGTACCGCTAGAGGGGGTTAGGGTAGACTTCAACCTACCCAAAGCGACACCACCCGTCGACTTACAACACCTACCCTGTTTCACCGTCTACCCCACACCGAACTAGACGTCTTTCATCCTGGAAAATTTTTTGTTACTCATTAAGTTGTTATGTACTCAATAAATTACCGCAGTCATCACTCAATTTGGCTGGCGTGTTTTGGGCAAACTACACTCGTGTCTCTTATAATATACAATACCAGGGCTCCTCTGCGTGAAGAAAGAGTTATGATAAAAATCGTTGTCAATGATGTGAAGATCCTGTTTTCACTGAAAGGTTCAGGTGCTTGCCTTGCTCAACGAATATCAGAAAATATATGTAGACTCACCGAAATCCCAATTAAAAAATGGTCAGAACCTGAGGTGACACTCCCAAAGCAACCGTTAACATCGCATTGTCGAAGCCGGTCGGCGAAATAAAACGAGGACAGGCTGAGATCCTGCTGGGAAGGCTTGTGGTTCAAATCAAAACCAGATTTGTTTTAATCTTGGCTCCCGGTATGCGACGCCTGGAGTTTGGCGTAGTGATTTCACGAGATGGAGCCGAGTGAAATCCCTACGCCAAACTCTAATCATCCAGTTTTACGAAAAGACCCCGGAAATCTGCGAGAGTCTAGAAATAAATCATGGGTGCTCATCAGCCAACTACGCCAAACTCCAGTCGTCCAGTTTCACGATAGGACCCTGGAAAACTGCGAGTGGAAACAGGGCATATGCCTTTCCTCTATAATGAAGGTTTGCATCGCTGACAAATCCCCTTACTGATGATCGTCCTAAGTCTAGAAATAAATCATGGCTGCTAATCAGTCATTGCTCTCCACACTTGCTCACCAATTCTGCCCTCCTTACAATTCACCACCACCACCACGCCCCCTGGCGACAACCAGCCAGCCCTCATCCATCATTTCTGGATTCTAAGCTCCCTGTCTGTTGGTAGTGGCCTTCCTTATGGTCTGGTAGGATAGTTAATTAACTTAATTCGTTATATTCATGGAGTTTACACCACTAGGTGATGTCACGAAAATGTATAAGAACGAAATTATCAACATATTCAATTTGACTATTCTTCACCTTCTCTTTCTTCCTACAGTCCTTCTCTCTCCCTCTCCTGGTACGTTTACACCAAAGAGTTTCTCTGATCCCCATCTTTCTCTCGCTATTTCGATTTCCTTACCCTTGGGAAGCTCTGTGGTTCTTGCTCTTTTTACATGCTTGGGATGTATATCTCTCACTGCTCTGTGCTAGGAGTCAGTAAAGGATTCATATTTAAGTATGTGTTGATAATTTGGGTAAATATAGAACGACGTGACCATGCTGTACAAACAATGAAATGAGATGATGATTTAAGGTTTGTACAGAACGGTGCATTTACAACGAGTTCTTTATAAACCGTAAATCATCATCGAGTTTTGCAGCTTGTACAAGCATGGTAGGTGGTTATATACTTACTATACACCTGAAATTGATAGAATAGTTAAATCAATTTGGCCCAACAACTAATGTACCAGTGGTCCGCAATTTGCTGTACTGAACACCGTTTTGTATAGTATTTTTACGATATATGGCAAAACGATGCATATTTACAGTATATACAGCATGGGTATATAGTGATAAACCTTTCCTTAGATCCTTAAACAAAAAATGCAATGATTAAGCTCATCTCCCTGAAGTATTCCTGCACTTTTTCCTATTACTTCATGTTTCTTGTCAAAACCTAATCAAAGGGGGGACCTTCATTTGATCAAAAGAAAAGGCTTATGACTCCGATATGTTCTAGTACCTAAAGGCAGATTTAATATTAGTAGTATGATCTTTTGAGCTCGTTCTCTGTTCGCTACAGTCACCATTATTACTTTTATCCCCTAACCTTTCCCTCCCAATTCTTCCCACCTTTTTGTTTTATTCTCAAAGAGGTAGCAGCCCAACCTCCAGTAAAACAAAGCCCCATCGCATCCCAGCTTCGTGCACCACCCTCCATAGCCTTAACCCGTACTAAATACCATGACATAGGAAGATTAATCTTTACTGCTGTGATCAGGACAGGTAGTCCCTTATGTACTGGGCCTGGCTGAGTTATTAATGAAAGGCCCTCCCTCCATCCATACATCAAAGGTACGGGCTTACTTACTACCCAGACCCTGCCTATTTATCCCTGTTTTTGTTCTGTAGCTCATGGATTCTCCTTTGTTGAATGACTGTACCTCGCATCGCTATATCCCGAGGCTATGAACACCGCTCAATCTCAATTAAACGGGGCTTATTTGGTTCAATTTGTCAATGATTATAGCTTACAGAAATTTACTTGTCGATCATTTTTGTAAAGGCAAGGCCCTGTATTTTTGACATTGAAAATGGAAGTGGTCACCGACCGACTGTTGGTTTAAAATTTCATTCCACCAAAGATATAATCATCTCAGACATATTTTGTCAGTGGGCCTAAAAGTCGTTCGGTGGCGCTGAATTGCGTAACGTTGCAGGAAAAATCGTGGGGCTTTATCTTGTTGTCCCCTTTCTCACTTGCTGATGATTTCCCCAAAAGTGGCAAACGTTGACTCAATAACCGATGACAATAGTCTGTAGGTAGGATCGCCACAATCTATGTACAGATTCGTTCCTTATCAGATTATCAGTATTCATTCTTTGCTTAATGGTGCCCTAGCGCTCCCTCATACGGGGTGAAATCAAACATCTAGTAATGGAAACGTTCCTAGCATGGGTGGCCCATTACATGAGGTATCCCTTACAAGGGGTGCACCCTTGCACCGGGTATTCCCTTACAAGGAGTGCCCCTCACACGAGATGCACCCTTACACCGTGTGCACCCTAACACCGGGCATTCCTTACACGTGAATACCCCTACACGGGGTTGCCATTACATGGGGTTTACCTTAGACTGTGTTTACCCTTACTCGGAGTATCCCTTATTCGGAGTGTCCCTTACACGGCGTGCGCCCTCACACGAGTTGTCCCTGAAGCAGGGGTGAAGTATTCACATGATAACTCGCCTACCTTCCTCCGCACCATTACTGATCCTTGCATTGTCTTTTCTTTCCAGGTCTCAGTATCCGGGCTTCATCGTCCAGGATTCACATAACCCTTAGGTCTTTAACCAGTCCATCCAGAATGAGGGAACCAAGATGTACAGAGAATACGGCCCCGACACCACATCCACCACTAGTCCCGACCAGGCCCTCCCGCACCCAGCATTACCTCCCCCACACCAGAGACCAACACTGCCCCAAAAAGGGCTGCGTACCTGGGAATATGTGCAGGTCAATGCTCAGCATGGAAGTTGTTGTCAACACCAAGTCGACAGGGGTATTCTCAATTTATGGATGACAAGGAGTTCCTCTACTGCAATGCTTCTTGGTCGCGTCTAAATCATATTATGCTAAATATTCATTATATCCTATCACTTCCACCGGATGAAAATACAAATATATTGAACTATAAGATATGCACTATAAATGCAAATCAAGTATGAAAGTACCAAACACCAAGATATAATTACCATTGGCAATAGTGTGGACGAATGTGCTTATATGTGAAGAATCTTAGCACGGATGATGCAAGTATAACAACAGTATATCAATGTGATTTGAAAAGAACATACGATATTTTGTGACTATTCGCATGACTTTGAACAATATTTTAACAACCGGGATTGCGGTGGTACGTTCAGCCATGCGGATGTAAAGGGTTAAAGGTGTGACAAAGGTTTAATCAATGTTTGTCTCAGGCGGAGTTTATACCTATTGCTAACTACCACCGATTATACAATCTAGAACCATTAACCGACTATTAGATGTTTCCGATGAATATCGGTTGTGTAAACAGCAACAGCTCAAATTCGGTCAATGATTTCTTGACCCCGAATTGCATAATGCGGCACCACCATTTTGTCATTAAGTATAGGTAGTATAATCGGTCATCATGTATGAACGCCTCAATGATCTGCAGCGTCACCAATTATCGGTACTGATATTTTCTCAGGGACCACCACCGACCGACGCTTCTCTTCCCTGTTTTGATATCGGTGCGTCGGCAGGTGTGAACGCGGCCTAAGACGGAGACGTCTACAGGCACAGTGGTGCATGAAAGACTTCGACGCCAGCGATGAAGCCTGTTGGTGCAAGCCCCTCGGGTCAAACCCCACGCTCGTTGGTCACGTGGTAGTGGTGCGAGATACCCAGAAGTCAATGCATTGACCTAGTTATAAACAAATGTATGCACAAATGGCCATCAAATGACGACTATCTCGTGAAAGTGAATGAATGATATAAGTCTGCTCAATGGTTTTCAATGTTGATGGAATTTTGAATTATTTGATGTATATAACCGAGACGCAATTTGAAATGGTATCATTATATATGCGAGCACCACGCATGGTGAGCATGATACTTGGTATCTGCATTTGTATTAATGCCTTGAAACTATTTGATATCTTTGAGGAAAGTGGGGTTAAAATTACAAGAAAATGAAAACTTGACCCCTGGAAGATTTCTGTGGGTCAGAAAGTCCTTAAAGGATTCAATGAAATGTCTTTAAGACAATGCCAACAACGTCCGTGAGGTGACTGAATACACAGCCCGTATAGTAAATGACTATGATGATGCTGAGATTTCCGGACACTTGCCATAAGGATCGTGAGTCGGTGACACATCATGACGTATCCTCCCATGGTCAGGTCAATGTTGTGCACAATAGATTTAACACTGGAAATGTGGAACATGCTACAAATATTGATTAAACACTCTGTACACTTCATGTTTTTTCTCCAAATGACTCAGGCAAAAAAGGAGCATCACTTACAGGTTGATATAGCATGATTTGGTAGGGTGGAAACTGAGCCATTATTAGGGACTACCAAGGCAGAATCGGTCAATGGAAAAGAGCAGAGATACTTGTGGCCATAATCCTACTTCTTCACTGAATGACAATACGTAAATAGTTTGAAAGGCCATACAAGTAACAATCGGTCGGTTCACACCCAATCAGGAAGTGGAAACCTTCCAGGAACCACTACCTTTAAGTGGCTACTGCTAACATGTGCTCAGTGGCCACCACCTACCGCCTTCTAACCAACTCACATAACCAGTGAGTTATTTCTCGGCCAATGGAAACACACTAATCAACTGTGATATCGGGTATAATATGGCGCTTCCACCTGCCGGTTATCACCACCGATTATCAAATTTCACCCAATTTGAACCCAATAATTGGTTGGCAAGCTCCTCCATATCCCATGATAAACAGGACCTTTCTTTCATTGAACACGATTATTGGAAGGGATATTTTCGCAAGGAGAACCACTGAATGACTTCTCTACAGGATGCAAATAATCGGTGGCCTTTTCGTCAGTAGGTGGAAACGCAACATCTGCTTCTCTCCATCCGGAAAAGTTTCAGTTTATTGAAAGACGTATCATCGCCTCAGATATGGAAGCCCTATTATAGACAGAAAGTTCCTCTTGGTAGGTGGTTCAAAGTAACAGAGTATCGACATGAAGTAATCTAACGCTTCATACCCTGGCTCAAATGTGGATCCAGGTCAATAATGATATACTGATGTCGTAATGCTCATAGAGAAGGGGTTTCCCATTGCCATACGCGACTTTAGCGAGCGAACGTGAGAGGGAGATTCATATTGTAGCAGTTGTTAAAATGCTGAGCGTTTGTACATGATTATGCATGAGTGAGTGGCTGTTATATAAACATGGATGGTTTTCATTAATGAAAATGATGGCCTATACTTTAGGTGATTGATGTCAGAATTTCTTGATTTTTTCCAACATTCTTTCCCAAATGCAGTCGCCTAGATGACCAAAATATCGACCAGAATATCCTTATGTAAGCACCTAAACTCCAGTCACACTGGCGTATAAGCTGACATATATACGTATTCGTTTATTTGTGTTTTATAAAAAGTAAAGAATAGTGGCAAAACGTAAGTGGCAAATTGCAAACTTGAAATAATTAATAAGAATTTTCTTGGGACATTTTATAGATTATATAAATGAAGGTGGCATTAAGTTATAAAACATAACATTAGTGCACCTTGATAAACGTAATAGAGGGCTAAGCTGAGTAATACACAGCTTTTACGTGGTGCCTACCTTTCCCTAATATTTGGAAATATGTAAACATTTAACTCCAGCCTAACTGGATTAAAAACTAAACGGTAAATATACTAAGTTACGTGGCTCATTGCGTGGTGCCCATATTTGTCAGATACATAGCAAGTCTTACGCCATTGTGACTGTAGCATTATATAGTATGCTTAAGGGCACCACTATCCCTGAAAGGGTTCAGTGAAAATTTGCGGGTTTGCAGGCTTTCTAATACACCGTATAACCTGCTTTGTGGACACTACCGGTGTGTGTGAAAGAACGGTTTTACACATTGTGCACATCGACAAATCCCACTCTCAACTACCAAGACTCGGGTTTCTACAGTGGATGTTAACTCGATCTTTATATAGTGTTGGTATATATATGCAATACTATTCCTGCTTAAACCACCCAGACGGTGGTGATTTAAAGGATATCACTGTACATACACATTTATCATATAAAACTGGTACGTTTATGGGAATATGCATCTCTACAATACCCTGGAACATCAATAGTTTGGGCCGAACTATCCGGGGCCACTTGTCTACACTGGAGATGGTGATAAACCTGTAACAATGGACATCTGCTGATTCTCCTTCTTTTCTGTGGGTCTTTGGTTCATTTTCCTCTTGTATCATAATACTTCAAACTGATGTGGTTTGTTTCTATTACGAACGTTTAAGATATGCTTTAAATGTATTTGTAATAAAATATTATAATATCTTATTGTACTTTGTTACTTTCTTTTCAAAGATTTACACCCCAATCCATCTTTGCTTTATAGCCTAGCGAATCGTGGCAAATGACGTTAGTGTCCTGTATTCTGGTTATGGAAAGTACATTATACTCTAGTGGAAATACATATATCTTGATTTTTTTAATAAGCCTGTTTCCATTTGCGGATCTTTGGCTGCCGAAAAATTTGTTGGACTTTTTAAAACTTATTTCTTGGCAATATGCTGGCCACATTTATAGAAAAAAATAGGGCCCTTTAAAGACACGGCTGCTCCTCGAATGAAAAGCTCCGTAACTAACTTAAAAGGGGTTTGTTTCGTGATGTTTAGGTATGTAATCGAGGGAGTGTAATAACTTGTGTTAATCTATTTCGTTCTTGGTCTTTAGATCGCTATCCTTGGTCGAAACAAAATAATCAAAAGACCATGAACAAGACATATTTTCCCAAGGAAAATACATATATATATATATATATATATATATATATATATATATATATATATATATATAAGAAATATAAACCTCCACAAGGTTTATATGAGTATAGACGGAAAAGGGGTTAACTCATCTGGGAGTCGCCGTGAGGTGGTGCTGAGGTCCAACCAAGTCTGTTGAGAATGCTGAGGTCAAGACATGTGAGGGAGTCGACGTGCAGACCCTAGAAGAGTCTCAACCCCTCTCTTCACCTCACACCCTCGACAAAATAGATGCATACAACTCAGCAGAAAAAATTTCTGGCACGACAGGTTGGTCGTTCTGGTTACCCTGTTCTTGTTTATTAGATAGCAATATTATTGTTATTGCTATTGTTGAACTATATTGCTGTAATGCGTAGGTGTGAAAATTGTCATTGGGAGTTAGACGCTTGTTCTCACCGGGATGGGTGCCCTTTCTGCCTGGTGGACGAAATTGAGCAAGAACTGGAAGAGGGTTATCAAGATAGTGAGGTTGAGGAGGATGGAATGAGAACAATTAGAATAAAACAAAAGGTTTCGGCAGCTCCAGGTTGGCTACAACCGGTGTCAGAAGACAATGAAGGTTTGAGATGGGAGGTGAAAGAGTTACGAGACGAGGTTAGCTCACTAGTTCATTTGATAAAAGGAATCAATTTACCAGATGAAGGAAACTCGTTCTACTCACATGTCTGACCAAATTAGGTTAGAGGAAAATGCTTCACTACTTCCAAAAGGTGGTTTCAAACCGGTTTAACCGGCAGCTGAGGCACTTTTTGTGCTCTGGATATTCAGGGGGCAGAAGAACAACCAGAGTTTGTCCACAACGGCAACTTTAAAACGAAACGTCAATGTAGGTTTTTTCCATCCAACCATTTCTATCCCCTGGGGTAGATACTCCTACTTATGATCAAATGCTTAGTGCCTTGTTAGGTTTACTGGGGTCCATTAACAAACAGAATCTGGATAGTTCCACCTACTCGGATCATGTGGCCTATTTGGAGGACAGACGTGCCAGCCACACAGGCAAAGGTTTGGTTGATTACGATAAAGCTGTTCATTTAAAGTGTGACAAACTAGGATTAGAGTATTTTTCCTATGGCGACAGTTTCTTGTCAGAAAAATATTTGAACTTTGAGACAACATTTTCATATGTTTTGCTAAATAAGAAACTCAAGGAATTGGGAGAACGAGAGACAAAAGGGAATCATAGTACATCTACTTCCACTGATGATGGTATCGCTAGACCGAAGGGAGTTTGTTGGAAATACAACTCTAAGGAGGGGTGTACATACACAAGTTGTTTGTATTGCCATGAGTGCACTCAATGTGGTGCGAATCACACCATTTTGTCGTGCAAAAAGACTTTGGGTGAAACAAAAATGCGCTAAATGAAATAGGGTTGGCCGGAGGGATCGCTTTCAGCGTCACGGTCATTTGGATCTCGATATGTATGCTAATAGTCAGGAAAAACAATGTATTTAATCTAATTCTCTTTTGGGCGGGCCAATAGGCTTGTTGGGACCCTGGCTTTTTCCGGCGCAGAGGTTGTTCCGGACAAATGCCCGGGTTCTTTCATATCTATTATTAACGACTCTGGTACTAACAACTCTGTTAGAGAAGCGTTAGATAATACTTGTTGTTTCATCCATGTTGAGTCTATACATAGCGGCAGCTAAGTGATCGAACCTGATCCGCTGGTTAACTCTTTTAACGAGAACCAAGAATCTGTTGGGAGAGTATCGTTGGTTGATGAAACTTGTTCCCCACAGGTGTTTCTGAGTTGTGTAGTCAATTCCTTTCAAGAATCCGCTTGAAGAGTATGTCATTTCCAAGATGGCGGTTCTCACAAGGTAGTTTGCCCGCTGCAAGGTTGTAGCGAGCCCGGTACAGGTAATTCTGATGAATTAAACATGAGTTTGATAACTTTATCAAATTTGTCTTTATCAAATGATAATACAATAAAATGTATCAAATTCTGCCGTCGGATGCGTCTCCGAGCCTCAGCTAGTTGATAGCGTGTTGGTACGGCCTCAGACCGTCGGAAAAATTGTACTGTAAACTGACGGATGAGAACACATATCTCAGATAGGATTCAGCTCATCCGGCTTCACAACGGAACAGCATTCCCTACTCCCAACTACTGAGAGTAAAGTGGATCTGCTCCAAAACCACAGACTATGACACACACGCCGACACAAAGGTGAAAGATTTCATAGAAAGAGGATATCCGCCAAGACTACTAATAGACTGTAGAGAGCGGGTAGACAAAACAAGCCGGACAAGTGCTCTACAAAAAAGCACAAAGCAAAAAGACGATGAAGAAAAGATCTTCCTCATCAGCACATTCAGACAGGGACACAAAACCCTGCCTGATATGGTACAAAAGAATTGGGAACTACTCGGAAAATCGAGCACCACCAAAAACATGTACCACTCCAGACTAGCAAGGGGATACAAACACCCTAAGAACCTTAGGGATCACCTAGTGAAGGCAAGAACAGTCTTCCATCCGGGTGAAAACACCGAGAAGGAACAATGGGACAACAAATGCAGAAAAGTAAACTGCAAATATTGCCCAAAAATCAGAAAAACCAAGACCATCAAATCAAAAACCAAAGACACCAAACACCAGTGCAAAGATAACATATCGTGCAACAGCTCGAATATCATCTATTGCATTGAGTGCAAGCGTTGCGGCATACAATATGTAGGCCAAACAAAACGCAAACTCAAAGAGAGACTCTCAGAACATCTGAGAAGCATATGCAAACATAGCAGGATAAGCGATGTCCCAAAACACTTCAACATGAAAGACCATGATGGAGTGGAGGATGTTCAAATATATGTACTGGACTACATGTATCAACATCCCCAGAGCAAACATGCGAGCCGCCTAAGAGACAAAATTGAATACAACTGGATTCATTGTCTCGGGTGCCAGGCACCAAGGGGGCTCAATACGATGGATAGCAAATATGGATGAGAACAACCAAATGCCACGTCAAAAATATTTCCAATGGACTGAGGCCATACCAACACGCTATCAACTAGCTGAGGCTCGGAGACGCATCCGACAGCAGAATTTGATACATTGATTCTCTTACGTTCATCATCCATAGCGACACAACAAGTGACAGTGTCAAAACATCACCCGATAAACTGAAACACTCACCTTGAGTTTGTACTCAGTGCTGTCAATAACGGAATCACACACTTTCGCATGACAGCAACAGACCACAAGGATACAATATACGCCTGATGTGACATATTCTGTCAAAACTAACGAGTAAGAGAGAGAATCCCACCTTTGGGACCTTTCTATACTGATAAACTACATATAAGTGAGCCCACCACGCCCCTAGAGGACAGGCGAACTCACAGGGAAAGTCTAAACGATCAGTTCTAAGCATTACCATCAGCTGTCAGCACTGTCAAATCCTCAGGACCGCATTGCTACACTGTACACGGGTAAAGAACCAGCTAAGACCCCATATTGATTTATATAGCGTCCGTAACAATGACGAATCCGCATGGCGAATTCCAGTCACATGACGGCATGCTCCAATCACGGTCGAGATATGTAGGACACGGGTGAATGCGAAACGGCGGGAACGTCTTGCCCGCGGTTCGACTCTGTCACTGGCTCGTTAGTCGCGTTGTAGCCTCGTCGACCTCCGATAATACAATAAAAGTTTCAAGTGCTTCAAGTGTCGATGGCCGTGACACGGAAGAAATTCTGTATTATCGCCCATGTGGCGATGTTTGTTTTGGTAGCCATACAGTAGGTGGTCGTAGGAATCAGCTCAATCCATTTGTATTTTTTTATGAATGTTTTTCCAATGTTACAGGCCAGTATGAAAATGTGAGTTATATTTTTTCTGAAATTAATTCAGGTTTTCGTATTGTAGATTAAGAATTTTCCGGTATGTATTCATCAGAAAATTATGACAGTATTTACATTCCAGAGTTTAGGGAAAAAATGGATAATACACTAAAGGAAGAGTTGTACTGGGAAAAAGTTTCCCCTTGTGATTGCCCACCGGATTGTATTCAGGCGATGGGGGCGGTCCGGAAAAAGTCAGGAAAGTTGCGCCCTATCACGGATTGCAAACGCCCTTTGTTTACTAGCATCAACAATTATATGTCTACTACTTGTCAAAAATTTTCGTATTTATCACTAGATGATCACTGGATAAAGTATCACCTAATAAATATTTTACAGTGGTCGATATTAAAGATGCGTATCATATGATTCCGGTGGCTCCGGATCAAAGAAAGTACCAAGGCTTCGTTTGGAATGTGGATCAGGAAAAGATTTTTTATTTAATCGTTTGGTATTTGGGTTGAAATGTGCACCCTATATTTTCACCCAATTCACTGAGTTCATTGTCCGGTTGATGCACCGGAGGGGTATTTTTTCAATTTTTGGATACCTTGACGATTTCGTTATAATAGGAAACTCAAAAAAAGGAGTATGCTGATTGTTTACAAATCTTGATTGAATTTTTGCTTACATTGGGTTTTGAAGTAAATGAGAAAAAACTTGTAAATCCAACCAAGAAGGTGGTATATCTAGGTTTTCAGATAGACAGTGATAAAATGCAGGTTTCTTCACTGCAGAATTCGCTACTGACCTTAGATGGTGGAAGTGTTTTTTGGTTTTGTTCAATGGAACCGGAAAAATAATGGTCCAGAAAATTGTTTTTATTTTTTCCCTAGAGACAGACGCCTCCTTGTCGGGATTTGGTGCTATGTGCGGACCAGATTGGATGTTTGTACTGTGGGACGTGGAGGCAACGCGTCCGGAATTTCATGATGTTATCAGTCATCATTGGGCATTAAGTCCTACGGAGTTTGTTGACAAAAACATAAACCTGTTGGAACTGTGGCCGATTGTTGTTGCAGCCAAAAGATAGTGCGAGGAGTGGCGAGATCATCATGTTGTCATTAGAAGCGACAACACTCAAGTAGTATTCGCTATAAACAATGGCAGAAGCCGGAATCTCCAGACAATGCAATGGCTGAGAGAACTTTTTTAGATATCTTCTGTTTTTAACTTTGTTATCACTGCAGAATACATTCCGGGTGAGAAGAATCTAATTCCGGATTATTTGTCAAGGGTTTATGATGCAAGAATAGTGAATCATTATCCCTGCACCCTAATAACAGGATCTTGTTGTTTCTAGGTTTATCTCCGGTTTTGTTCGGAATTCCGGCAGACACCCCTGCCTGCTACCATTCATACAATTTGTTTCTGTGTATCATATATGGCAAGAGAATTCAAATATTCGTCTATTTTAAATTACCTATCGGCGGTTTGGGTTTTTCATAAATTAACGATGTGAAACATGTTGATATTGATGACTTTTTGATCAAGCAAACGTTGTTAGGGATTAAACACACTATTGGTGCAACCGTTAATCAGGCTAGGCCAATTTCAAAAATCAAGATGAAAATGTTGTTTTATTTTTTTATATCAAAGAAACTGAAGAATTATGTTTTTGGTGTTGTTGTCTGTTGGGCTTCTATGCTTTGTTGAGGAAGTCCAACCTTCTATTTTTTTTTAGATCATTTTATTTATCCTGAACAAAATAAGGCAAAATAATGCCTGTTTTCAATTCCGCCCAGCAGATTATACTTGGGTTGACTAGTGTTACAACAATTTTGCATGCACATCTGGCTAACTGACTAACTTTTCCTACATATGATGGATGTTATATACAATGAAGTCTCTCACAGTGCATCGCATGGTCAGATACAGTTCATAGCATCGCTGTTTCATACTGTATTCCTCTGTGGCTCATAGTGGTCATACATGTTACACTTTATTTTCATTTTACACAATGGAAACAGTTTGTATGATATACACACGATACAAGGCATACAGTAATTGAGATATGTGTGACAGGACATTGCTTCCACTAACCAAGGCTTTGTCTGATTGCAATCTAGGTTTAGTTGTATTTTTAATAGTTTTGACGGCTGTTTGACAAGAAAGGTTTTTCCTTGTATTTGAATTGGGCATAGGTCGGGATTGATCTGTAGTCGGGCAGGAGATTATTCCAGTGAGATGCACATTTGTAAAGCATGATCCTCTTGAAACTTTCATTATTTATTTTATGGTTAGTGAGGACTGCCGCATCTAGAAGATTCTAGAAGATGGTTACCCCTTATTATTAAACAATGTTTGTTGGATCAACAATTATTTTATTGTTACGGTTTTCAAATAAAAAAACATCCAGTTCTTTGAAAGAGATGTTATGATTCCATTCAAAAGGATTCCAGGATCTCCTTTTTGCTTATTTACGCATATTCTTATTAAGAAATCTCGAATTAAGTCCATGTACATCACTTTTTTTTTGTTCAAGTGGTTTTATTGGGCAATATTTGTATATCATATTCATGTTTACAGTTTTGTCTTTCAGTAATACACTCAATAAAACCTGTTTAAGGGAGCCTTATCAGCACATCAGTGTCGGCTGGTTTTCATAAGGCAACCTCTCGGACATTAATGTTTATGCAAAAGTAACCAATATTTGTCTTGACTCTACTACAGTAGTATATATTAGCTATACTGATTTGTCTCCAAATTGAGTAATATCAGTTTACATCATATAACATCAAATAACTTCAAATTACATCAAATTGGGATTGAACTTAGCATTGTCATCTTGGTAATTTTCTTGAACTCTTTATATGTTGGGGTCTGCCTCAACAATACTGGTAGTCGGTTCCATAGAGTTGAACCCGTATATTCAACACTGTTCACATACGATTGAATATTGGGTTGGACAGTTTTTAACATTCTTTCCGGCGTAGTGGTGCTTAGGCACTTTCTCAGGCCGGTATCCTACTAGGAGATATCAAAGAGTTAGGAGATTGGGCCAGTTGGTCAGTTCTTCTCTACCTAACCAGATCGGTGGAGAGAAAGAAAGATCTGGATCGTTCCATAATTTCTAATCTATAATTTTGAGTGTCAGTTTGGGCAATTTTTGGAGGTTTATCTCAATTGCCTCATAGATCTGATAAATAAATCATTAGCCAAACTCAGACACTCGTTAATTCATTATTATACTCGTTGTTATCCTACCATCTTATAATTCCAGTTTATAAGAAATATAAACCTCACACCCTCGACCAGAATGGATGCATACAACTCGGCGGAAAATTGTTCTTTTTTTCTTATATATAGGAGGTTTATCTCAATTGCCTCGTAGATTCGATAAATAAATCATTAGCCAAACTCAGACACTTGTTAATTCATTATTTTACTCATTTGTCAGAAGAAATAAACATGTTTTAATAAAAGCAATAGAAATTGCGCTTACAAGGATACAGATTAATATGATAGACTTTCGACGCAATCAGTGTGAAGTCAGAGCGGCGATTCAACTGGTAAAAAGGAGGGAGCTGAATTTTATCTATATCAAACAGTAACATATTTTGAAGTAATTCTAGAGAAATGTAAAACTCCTCATTCGATTAATATTGTCAGAGAAATAACATGATTTCATTAATAATTTTAGATGTGAAATATCATGCAAAATATTGGATTCCGAAAACCTCATGCGACCTTCATTTAGTTAATGTATCGTACTAATGCGTCTGACAGCAGCCGTTACGTGATTACAGAACTTATTGCGCAGCGTCTCCCAGTTTGGGGACCGATACAGACATTTCTATGATTAGGATTTCAATTTACAATGCAGCCAATTACTCAGACAAGCCCGATGTAGGCAAATGGAGACATCTCAATTTGCTCACTGTGTAACAATCTTTTTTCAAGGAGCAGCTGGGGAGTAATTCGTCGGACATGACCATCTCTTACATCAAAGCTGACCCGGAGAAGCCAATCAGCTAAACACAGCAGGATGCCACTAGGGACGCAAGCAACGCTGGTATTTAGGTCATTACCTAAATCGTTGCAAAAGTATGGTTATTTTGAACTGAAGAGAATGGACTCATGTTCTATTGTTCGGGATGCGAATTGCGGGCATTTGTTATATTGGTTGATTTGTGAGATGTAACAATTTGTTTTCAGAAAGGAAACGATCCATTTTACCAAAAGAATGATGTACAGTGCACTAGCATGCAATAGTTTTAGTATACCTCTGTAGCGGTGGCGGGGTTCTTCAAGCTCTAGATCGTATAGTAAATTAGAGCTGGCTTTGCCGCCCTGCGGGTTAGTTACACCAACGGGTTGATTAGACTACGTTTGCACTGATTTGTTTCTAACATCACAAACGGGAAAAGGCAGTCATTTCAATGAGCCAGGTTTATCAAAACGACATTCAGCACCAATATCAAATTCTGTTCAATGAAGGGATAGCGGAAGCTACTCCCGCTAGATGAATTCTCAGGTCTGTGAAACAGCCACTTGTAGGGCCTAGTCAGTTTTCCATGTGGGAATTGTCCCAGCGATAAGAGGTCTGTTCTCATGTTAATATGGAAATACATAGTATATATAAAGGTTTACATGAAAAACAGGAGAGGGCGCAGCGGTCAACCTTCTGTGGTCAGCCCCCTCCCTTGCCCTGGTGACACGGAAGTAGTCCGTGCCACAGTCCAGACCAATGCCTGCAGTGAGGAATACCAGCAAGCCACACAGGAAGGGAGAGTAAGAGGGACTGGCCAAACAGGAGAAAGGTCATGATCCCAAAGAGGTGTGCTGACTCTTTACAAACAGCGGTAAGTGCCCATATGGAGACAAATGCAAATTCAAACACAAGTCTAC
This sequence comes from Alentia gelatinosa, assembly GCA_950022655.1. Lineage (NCBI taxonomy): Eukaryota > Metazoa > Annelida > Polychaeta > Phyllodocida > Polynoidae > Alentia > Alentia gelatinosa. The sequence goes on from OX465582.1 coordinate 61,646,501, forward strand.
CTAGGATTGTGATGCCCAGGCTGGTAAAAAAAGACAGAGCACTGATACCAGGGGCCTGGGAGCAACTAGTACCAGGCAGAGATAGCGACAGACTTTATCATGACAGGTGTTAAGCATGGATTTAGACTATCTAACTTATGCACAAAAGAGACAGAGCAACCTAACCACAGTTCGGCAACACAACGGGAGACAAAAGGATTAGTCCAGAGGCAGATCAAAATTAAGATGGACAATGGCTGGTATGTGACCTGCCGGGATATGCTGCTTATTCTTTGGGCCCTGGCTGCTATCCCAAAGCCTGGTGGCAGTATTAGGCTCATTCATGATGGGAGCAGACCTATAGGCTCTGCACTAAACAACTATGCTGTTAACCCATTCACAGCGGGTGATACCATATGGCATCAACTGTGCTGGGGCGGGTGATGCCATATGGCAACAATCGTGCTGGGGCGGAAATATTGGATTTATAATCATGAAATTTTCACAGAATATAGATGCAATACACAGCTAATAATTCTGGGTGAAATAGATCATAAGATTAATGATCGCATATTTCATCATATCCTAAACTAGAGAACTATTACAATAGGCCTGAGACCTCCCGCCCTCTGGCGGTTTACATTATCACTAGTACCCACCCTTTACCACATACTCATGCCACAGATACCCGCCCTTAAAGGGTTAAGGTAGGCTTCTGATATCAGTCACTAAAAGATGTGGTGGGCTTTATTTCTCAAGAGGACTATTCGGCAAAACTGGACCAGTCAAATGCATACTGCAGCATGAAAATTCATCCAGATGACTTCCCCTTAGCATGACTGCAATTGGATTTTAGAGAAGGCAAACCAACTTATCTCTATCATACATGCCTCATGTTTGGGGGATGCTTGAGTGCATCCATATCCAATCACTTGACCCGATGTGTTTGTCAGATTATGCAAGCGCTGGGCTACCCAGATGTGTGCACTTATTTTGATAATTTTTTGGTAAGGGGCAAGACCAAGGAGGAATGTCTCGATGCACTCAATATGCTCCACAAGCTCCTAAGGAAGTTAGGTTTTGCAATGGACTATAACAAAGTTGTGATGCCTACCACATGCCTCACCTTCTTAGGAGTGGAGTTGGACACCATAAAGCATGTGTATAGGCTCTCGAGGAGAAAGTGCAGGCTAAACAAATTAGTGTCAACAATATGCTCAATAACAGATCGGTTTCCCGCAGCCATTTGAGTCCCTGGTGGGGAAACTGGGCTTCTCGCATTGTTTTTAGGGGCAGTTCATGAGATGACTGATGGAGAGGGTGGTGGCATTAGAGCCCCCTCCCACCACACATGGATTACTGCGTCTATGCGGGCCGACCTCAAGTGGTGGTCAGATTTTCTGCTTGTCTGCAGTTTATAACTTCCGGCTGAAGGCCAGTTATTACCCGGGACGCTACAATATCTTAGCTGACGCAGCCAGCCACATCCAGGAAGATGGACTAGAGCCACTTTACACAGCCATGGCAAGTGCCTTTTTATAAATGGATATCAAACAGACTGTAGGGGAAGGACCCTAGTGGAGAATGCCTTTGCCCACAATACCAACAGAGCCTATGCGTCACACAGGAAAAAATACCTAGACTTTTGCAGAGTCTATGCTCTTGTGCCTTTCCCAGCGACTAATCAAACTTCAATTTAGGTATGTGGCTTATTTGTCGAGGTACCTAAAGTTCTTCTTCCTAAAATAGTACTTTTTGGGTCATCTCCCACTTATACAAAGAGAGGCTGTTGCCTGGATAGCACATGACCAAGGTGCGGAACAACGTGTTTTTTTTAGTTTTTTTTTTAAATCATTTCTTTATTGGCACAAGAGATATACATGAATTACATTCCATTGGGATTTACAGAGTTTCGTTGCCAATAAAGGGGCCGATGGCATCAGCTGTTTTACAAGTCAGCTGGTTTTCTTTGCCTGGCCGAACTTATTACATAGATTCAGGACATCTTTATTGACTAACCTTGTTGTATACTTTCTCCGTTATTACTGATTACACTCGTACAGCAAGTTACGCTGCTAATACATAGAGGTTCCTTGAATATCCTGAATATATTGTCTACTACCGGGGAAAATCATAGATTTAGTTTTGATTTTATTTACCGTTAGTTTGTTTTGAAGGCACAAAAGATTAACACAATAAATATCCTCTTGAAGAGACTTATGTACCTCCTGTTGATTGTTTCCAGATAAATAAAGAACCGTATCGTCAGCGTAAAGCCACGCTTTTGTCTTTTTTATTATGTATGTTAAGTCGTTGATGTACAAAAGAAAAAGAAGCGTGCCCAAAATCGAGCCCTGCGGGACTCCACAGGATACCAGTCTAGGCCTAGAAGATATTTCATTTGCTTTCGTAATTTGAAATCTATCGTTCAGATGACTTTTAAACCAATAATAATTATTTCCTCTCACACCATAAAAGAATAATTTATTAAGTAGTATATCGTGGTTTACTGTGTCGAAAGCTTTTTTCAGATCCAGGTAGATAACTTCAGTACTATTTCCAATGTTTCTTTCAGTTAAAATGTCATCGGTTAATAATGCCATTGACTGGATACTCGATTTGCCTTTTCTAAATCCGCACTGTGATTTGGATAGGATATCATTTAATTCTATAAACTCGGTAATTCTGTTGTGAACTATTTTTTCAATCATCTTGGCAGCAATCGGTAGCAATGAAATTGGTCGGTAGTTACTAGTTATGTTGGGGTTGCCGTTCTTAAAAATGGGAACTATCGTTGAGGCTTTCCAAGCTTTTGGCATTTCTCTTTTTCGAAGAGTATTGTTAAATAATTCAGCAAATCTATTTGGTATGGCTAGCATAGCATCCCTAAAGATGCGCGATGATATCCCTACCACAAGCCTGGGACCTAACTGGAAATAAGGAGACAAGTGCAGAGGCAGATCCAAAGTGAGACAAAGAAAGGTATGTGACCTGTAATGATAAGCCTCTCATTGTGTCGACCCTTGCTGCATCCCTAAACCCTGCAGGAGCATTAGACTCATTCATCATGGCAGCAGTCTGATGGGATCTGCTCTCAATTCCGCATGGAGGAAGAAGGGCTAGAGCCAGTATACACTGCCTTGGTGGGTGCTGCATATGCTGGCCATGGATAACAACCAACTAGACCTGAGGGCGAAAACCCTAACAGACAATGCTTTTGCTACCAATACCAACAGAGCCTACAAATCACATCGTATGACACTTACTCAAAGAGAGGCCTATGAGTGACCCACTTAAAGACTTTTATCAACTTAACCTCATACTGAGACGTGCAGGAATAATGATGGGAGATACGTTGTGCTGACAGAGCTGATGATACCAGACTTGCTGTTAACATTATTAAATGCCCTGGATATTACATGTATAGCCAAGGCTGGTGGTCATCTAGGTGGCAGCCCTAATTATGTGCTATGGCCTTCAAGGAAGTCAAATGTGCTTCCAACATGAGAGAAATTAGTTGACCCGTCTCGCAGGTCTGTGCAGATGGGACATAGTGATAACACCAGAAGGACTATCAATCACAATTAGGTGGTCTAAGCTGACTAAGGCTTATTAGAACGCCCTATTCCTCTAAGACAACGGTCTTCTCTGGAACAGGGTCGACATGTTAGCCCTCAGCACTCACAGCTTCAGGAGGGGGTTAGCTTTCTAAAGGGGGCAAGAGTTCTGGATCTCACTCGCATCAGGGACCTGGGTAACTGGGCTTCCAACGCCTTCACGCTCAACACCATCAGCCCTTGCCAGCGCTGGCCAAACTAACCACAAAGATGATGGTTGTCATGCCCGCTTCAAAGCAGTTTATGTTGTGACTATACACTACTACTACCTGGATGGGACTATTGGGAGACTCCACACAGTGTTAACAGCGCGATAGCTTATGCTTAATATGGACTACTTTAACATATCAGGGTTAGTTATGCACATTTAGGTGCTATAATAACCCTGTAACACGACCTTACATGTCGTCCTTGACCCATTCACAGCGGGTGATGCCTGAAGGTATTACCAGTCCAGACCTTGTGATGCCTGGAGGCAACAACATTCCAGATTTGGTGATGCCTAGAGGCATCATTTTTTAGAAATGTACGAAAACCTATAGATACAGAAATAGTGGAAGAACAAACATGAAATCTTTACAGAATGTAGGGATGACATGGTTGTTAATAAATATGTATTGAAAATGATACAAAAAAATGGTCATATGACCTTTCAATCAAATAGATCAACGAGGCGGAATCGTCACTCCGACCCGCCAACATTGAGGGTTCTGACTGTAAGCGTACGATATTCTAACTAATTTCCTATTATCTACACATCCAAACTGAATAGAGTATATACAGGTATGAACCCCAGAGTTTTGGGAATGTTCCCGTATAAGTCACTGCTCATGTATTGAATGTTAAAACTTTGTCAGATATGATTTTCTAACTCGCCAAGATCTGCTTGTCATGATCAGTGTCTCCCTGCCCCATTCAGTGTAGTGCGCGGTTCGATGACAATTTGAATAACAAAAATATTGTCCATGCACTGCAGCGAAGGGAGTTGCTGAATTTGAAAGTCATGAAGACACACGCGATGCCGGGGTGAAGCCACATATGTAACTCCTTGGTAAAATCGGCTCGTACAGATCCAACACAGAATATAATCATGTTGATATCACAGAGGGAAGATTCAGCAAGCTTTGTAGTTTCTTGCAGTTTAATCCAATAGCAATGTCATAACGTCTTGAAGTGGTAAATCGACCAAAGCCCTAGTGAGATGATGGTTAAACAACTCCGCTTTAATAGTATTGGCTGCATTCACACAACATTGAGTAAAATGTTCTGCGCGTAGGTAAATATCCATTTTCTTCTGTTATCTGGCGTCTATATGAATAATCCAGACACTGTCAGAATCGTGGAGACTTGTAGAATATCCACAGGGTGATGATTGATAATGGCAATGTATATGTAAAGATAGCACACCAGCAAAGTTAGATCACTTCAAAACAGCAATTTCGCAGCCTGGCGTTGCCAATATAAACTACACTGAGAGTTTTTTCTCTGATCGTTCTCTCAACTTCGGTCTGTCCATATGCGTTGATCTGCCAGTTGTTTCTCCATAAAAAAACCTCCCAGACGTAGGGAATATATAAATATTATGTTTTTCTTTGGCTGGTAGACTGATATTAGAATAATCCGATACATAAACCCAGGTTCTAAGATATAGGATACTCGCCAGCGTCTCCAGACTTGAGGCTGCCTTTTTTTTAATATTTTCCAGTTACCTAGATTTGTTTCTGGATTTTCTCAATTATATGCTTATTATATATAGAGTTACAACTAAAAAGGGAGCCACAAATGGTTGAGTCACACTAATTGTCAGACATTCAATGTCATTGGAAACGACACTATGCCTATCTACCATTTCACAGTGGCGTGCCAATGAATCCTTAACGTAACAAGCAATACCCCCCCCCCCCTATTTTATAGTCTCGGTCTAGCCTATATAGTTTTCGGCCCTTCCAGTTTACCATAATGTATAGTTTGAATTATACCACGTTTCGCTAAAGGTTGCAATATCCGAACGTGACAAGGCATAAAACACCTCCTTCATCTTATTGCATAAGCTTTGGCAATTTAGATGTGATATGCATAGTCCTTTACAAGTATTATATTCCTCAATAGATACGTCATGAATAGTGAGTGATAAGGTGATATGAAATGTAAATAACAAAAACGTTGTAATATGTACAGTGAAGAGAAAAGAAGTGGCCCAGTAGTGCAAAAGTAGCAGAGACAGGGTGAAAAATGTTGCAGAAGTTATGTCACTATCTCAACAGTGCATAGAGTCTGCAACAAATTTGAGAGAGTCGTGATATAACCCTCCAATTGATATAAGAGAATATAGTTCAATATTGTCCGTAGATGAAAAAAGCGAGTAGGATAAAGGTCCGCAGGTCTCATACAATAATTATCCACTAATAAGATAGAGTTAATGTATACATTGTGTAGTACTGGTATATAATCAATGTCAAATTTGTATATGCTGTGGCATATGCTGTATGCTGTGGCTTGGTACGAATGTAGGTTGAAAATGTAAGGTTCTGTATTTTATATACGTGATTCTTCTGAAGTGTACTAGTTGTGAGGAGAACAGTTGTTTTGCCAGAAAACCTCAAATTAAGGTATGGGGCAAGCGGTACTGTGAACTCAGCAACAGGGCACTACTTGATCTAACTGCATTTCAACATTTTCATAAATGAATTATTAACATGAATATAAATAAAGTAAAGAGTGTATAGTTCAAGACATACTTCTGTCAATATATATTAAAGTTTTCTACTCACAGATGTTGTAGATTTGTCAATACTGGCTCGGCGACCGGTGAGCCTGTAATACAACAGGGTCAGGAATTGGGACCATCAGTATTATAGAGAAACAGGCTTACTGTCTCCGTACGGATAAAATACGCGGTAAAATCGGCGATCAGATGAACCGATGCCGGAGGCAGAGGTTCATCTGATCGCCGATTTTACCAAGGATTTTATCTGTACGGAGACAGTCAGCCTGTTTCTCTATTATTATATACCTTAAAATATCGAATTTTTAACTTTGCTACTGGGGGAATATTTGGATTTTGCCGCCGTACATGCCCCGTACGCCACATACATACCCCGTACGTCACCTAGGTGTCGTACGGGTATAAATACGACATGGGTAGGAGCAGGCAGTATGTGTAGGATATACTACCACAGGTATATAATAATAGTTCGGCCACCATACAGGTTATTTGGTGATGTTGATATTGCTGAGGCATTGTCAGATGACTCAGAGAGGCATGATCATTGCTTGTCACAGGATATAGATCCTCCTCCTCTTGAGCGTACAGTTCATGTGAATACCCCGGATGTTATAGCTTCGCCAGGGTACGCTTTGTTCATTGTGAAGGCACATGTAGTTGCCGTTGTGATGGGTCCCAGCATAGCCCATATTTGGCTTCGGTGGTCGTCTACGGAGATTGTCATATCTCCATCACCGAAGTGTTTGAAAAAGGGTTATGTTTGTGCAAATTGGTTATCGATGATGTCCCTATTTGCCTAAGGGAGCGTTCAATAATTATGGCCCAGGGGGGGCACAGTTTTTAGGGGGGGGCCAACTTTTTTTTTGGTATTCCAAGGGGGGGGGGCCAACTTTTTGGGGGGTATTCCAAGGGGGGGGGGGAACTTTTTTTTGGTATTTCCAGGGGGGTGGGCAAATTTTTTCACTAATTCTGTCGCTGGGTCAATGTTGGTGGCCAACTCCCATATTTGTGTTCAATGACAAGAATTGATGATATGAAATGCATTTATATCATATCACATGAAATCATCTTTGTTGTACAACTATAATAATGATTAATGCACAAGGTAGCTATAGTTGTCTCACTCCCTGGAGTTAAGTGTCTATGGTCACAATCCTGTTCGCCAATTCGAGATGGGTGTGCATCCTCCCTCAGTCTGACAGACTTATGTGGAGGGAGACAACAATGGAGGAACACTATCATTTATCCCAGAATCAATGCAGTCTCACAAGATCATTAGTTTTTTCTTAAACATCAATGAATTAGGAGCATTAACTACAACATCAGGTGCTACAAATGCCCCTGTTGCTGCTTATTTCAATAAGATTACCATATTTATGAAAGAGCACTATGAGCAAATGACTCTTTATGAGAACTCTACATTGAGTACTTAAAGGGGTTCAGCATGCAAGAAAATGGGACTTTGTCTTCCTTTTGTAGTGCCACACCATAGATTGATCCACTCACTCCAAGGATTCCTCACACCATGCCAGACAAATTGCCAGAACATCTGTATTGCATGTCACTGATACTGCTACAAAAACAGTAAAGGTCCTTTGAGATTCTGCAAGGGAGCCTAACGACTACCAACTGATGGCACAACATGCTTATTACACATATCAGTATGTAGCATCAGAAATGTGACCACTACCATATACTTTTTACAGCGACAATTTAAAAATTGTTGCTTTCAGTTGCAACATAAATTCATCATTCAAATCATGTATATGATTCAAATTCATATGTTAAAAGCAGGACATAGAAACCTCTGATATATAGCCTCTCCAAGGACTCTCCTGCAAAACTGGGCAAGGAATATGTAATGGCTGACATTTTCCACTGTTGGTTGCCAGTGGTGCAACTGCAAGCACCTCTCCAACAGAGGTGACTCCAGATGGCAATGACTGACATTGAAACTGGCCTCCAAATGGTGTGTGTTTCAGTCCTGCTCCAGACCTCCCCATCTTTTTTGCATCAGTGCTATTCTGTCAACAACAGGTGTTTATTTGTTACTTGTTTCTTTTATTTTCATTTTTAAGTAATTTTTATGAAGGGAATATTCTGTGTACCATCACCAAATTTGGTGGTATAGCCATTCTTCCACTGGGGCCCTAGCCCGCTACTCCTCATTCTAATGGCAGGTGTCAAGCCGAATGAGCAGTGGGTACTATTTTTGTGTAAGTAATTGGTATAACACGACTTGGGTTTGAACCAATGACCTACCATGCTTGAGGTGAACACCCCTACCACTTAGCCACTGAGATTGGTCAAAATTTTGACAAATGACTGAATGTAACTAGGTTTGTTCCAAATAAAAAAGGAAAGCCTTATGGAAAAAGGCCACATCAGTTTAGCCTCCCCTGTGCTTTTACCCTATTCCGATGAGGGGGGGGGACTTTTTTTTGGGCATTCCAAGGGGGGGGGGGCCAACTTTTTTTTGGGTATTCCAAGGGGGGGGCCAACTTTTTTTTGACTGATCGGTGTCCCAAAAACCGTGCCCCCCCCCACGGGCGATAATTAATGAACGCTCCCTAAAAGCTTGTAGTTTGCTGCTCTTGTTTATCAGTGTAATAATTATCTTTATGAAGCTATGTTCATCTTTACTGGAATATGCAGGGGGTTTAGGATTGTGGATGTTGACACTGACTTGGATTATCGACAACCTAACTACAAATCGATTACGGAGCCCTTAGCAAAATCCAAGATGGACATCATTATAACATCAGAATTATCTGACAAATTTTCGATTGTGGAACATCGCCCCAAATGTGTGCATTCTTTGGGGGCGATTTGGCAGGATGAAGATTGTATATACATGCCCTATTACAGACTGTTCACGTCCGAGTGAGTCTATAAACGACCATATGTCTCAATCAGCTCAGAAATTCAGGTTTAAGTCCATTGGTGATGGCAAGCCTTTAATCAAGCCAGACTGTTTCTCCGCGGTTGTAGACATCGCCAATGCACACAGGAATGTGCATATTTTCCCCCACCATCGACAGTTTATGGGGAATCCAGTGGTGATTAGAAGATAAACCTGTTTATTTGACTGATGACATGCTATGTTTTGGGATCAAGTCCGCCCCCTTTATTTTTAACACGATCAGTGATTTCATCATAAAGTATCTGAAACTGTTTTTCAAGGTGACTCCCTATTTGGATGATTTTTTTGTCACTGGCGATGATTATAGTCAGTGCACAGATCATCAACATCGCCTGATCCATTTGTTGCGTTTCTTAGGATTTGCCATAAACTTTAAGAAAGTCACAGTTCCATGTAAACAAAATTCCTGTGAATTATATGGTCTTTCCCTGGCAACTGGGGTGCCAGGGAAATACTGTAAATTTTATGGGCAACCGTAATATTTTTCTGAACTTATTTCCGAACGGTAATAAACAATATTTTGACTACAGCTGTAACCCGTAATCATAAAATTGCAAAACAGTATAGATATACTAAACAAATGACCCATTAATATGCATACTCCACAAACCTTCTTACTGTGTGTCTCTAGAACCTTTTTATGTAAAATTTGTCTGGTATCTCAATATAGTAGTGATTGGCATAATATCATTGATCATTGCAATCATTACAGTACTGAATACATTTACGGTACAATACCGTTTTCTGCTATCAAATATATGGTATGAAACTGTCACGGTGATATACTGTCCATGTTTAGGGTAATATCCTATAGGTCATGATAATTTTTGCTAAACCATAACATTTAATAAGCTGAAACAATGACAAAGTTTGAAATTCAATTCATCCCCTGTGATTTTCCTTAAAACACTATCTGAAGGGAGGTATTGATGCATTTCCAAATAACATTTCTTTATTACGGTGCCCCTTGCCAATTAAGATAATTGAGTTGAAGATTCATATGAGATCATGGATACAAGAGTACTTTTACAAGCCACTTTTAAATACTGATTGAAAATGTAATGTGATAGCCTTCACTAGATATAAAAAATAAGCATTGGAACCAAAATACATCTGGAAAGGCCTATTATCAAAACAAAAAGATTAACAACTGCCAATGTAATTTCAGAATTAGATGACCTGTTAAGCATGTTTAACTTATATTATAAGATAGTGCACCTGAAAATAGTGTTGAGTTATCTTTGTGACATGTCAAGATAAATTAGATTAGTGGGTTCCCCAACATTATCGCGCGGGGAGCCTGCGGCACAAACCAGGGACCTGTTTCACTAGTTTCGTGACATGTCTGTTACATCATACAGACATTGGGGTTGTCTAGTTTCGTGACAACACAAGTAGCTGCCGTTAGGAATAGACAGACTCCAAACATAAGAATTAGACAATTCTACACATCACGGATCTGTTTCACTAGTTTTGTGACAAAAGCCTTAGACAGATATGAAAAGCAGCACCAACAGTGCAAGCAAGAACGGACAAAACGAAGTCTAATGTCTAGTTCTTATGAAACTAGACACACCACCTAGACGCCATCTAGACATGTCACAAAACTAGTGAAACAGGTCCCTGAGCCCGAATCTGAGTCCTAGTGTCAGTACACTGTTATGGGAAGAGCTTTCATAAGCCGATCATGATAATTTGGTTACTCGGGCAAAAAGAATACCCCTGTTTCCATTTGCATTCTGTGGTGCTTATCGGCTTTGTTTTGGAGCCATTACCGATTTCAACAATGCTGAAGTTAACCCAGTTGGATTTTGTGTCGTTCAGCAGTGCCATATTTCAGATTCAATGGTATTGAAGTTGGTCAGCGAAAAATGGGGAAAGGAGGGAGTGTTTTGGAGGGTATAAGAAGGATAAATGCCAGGGACCTGTTTCACTAGTTTCGTCACATGTCTAGATGGCGTCTGTGACACCGTACAGACATATTGGGGTTGACTGTTTCGTGACAACACTGGCAGTAGCACTGCCACATGTTCACTGTTCGCAACACCGACATTATGACAAAACATGCGACAATAGATGTGACATGCGTTATGAAACGTGACTTCATTTTGTCCATTCTTGCTTGCAATAATGGTGCTGCTTTCTAATACTTTTGTCACAAAACTAGTGAAACAGGTCCCATGATGTACGAAGATGAGGTTGTGTATAAAGGGGGTGATCCGCAGGACAGTCGGTTGTCGAGTGGTAGCCAAACAATCGCGATCTGTATTGGACGCTCTACCTAGAGTTACTCATGATCAAGTCTTTGGTTATGATCATTTATTGAATAATAACTCAGCTGTAAAGGTTAGATTTCATAGTTAATTTCAAGTCTCCGTCCTTTTCAGTGTCTATTGACAGGACAATCCATTTTTATTAAACGTGGACCGTTCTATGATAGTCCTTGTAAAGCCAAATGTACTGATAGCAATCGCACTGTCCATAAAAGAACAGAAATGAATTTTCTCAGGGAAACTAGGGATATCCACCTTGCTAACTACATGTACAAGCAGCAGTGTAATGGTGAAATACTAGAGACCTGAACCAGAAATACCAGACAAGCCCAAGGCAATTATTCAAGACTACAAGACCCAATATTGAAAAATTCAAAACTATTGTCTTCTATAGAGGAGCACTGGTTTGGAAAAGTTTAGGCTCGACTACTTGAAACATTACCACCTATTCATTTTTCAAAAGTACTCTTAAGAAAATGAAAAGAATAGATCTAATGGTTGTAACTGGATAACTGTAAAGGTCCAACTGCGCTTTGATATGGCTAATATTTAATAATGTATCCTTGATATGGGCACAAAATGTATGATACCTGATCGATTTGTATATCATTTTTATATTTAAGGAAGGAGGATTATGTACCCATAGAAATTAGTAAAGGTCTAACAACTATTTTACTATGAATATAGAAAATTGGCTGATGGACTATTCTCTATGACAAGCGATATTCTATATTAATATATTAGGTGTGTTCACCGAACTGATAAAATATAAACATGATGTATATTTTTTGGTATTTGTACTAGCTCAATTGCTTTGCTATTGACATATACAAGATTGCAACGGATGAGTACCCGTGAAAACACTGTAAGGCCCGGCGTCTACCTACTACGATAGAATCGTAGACCTCACGATATGGTACCGATACAAAATGTCAAAATCGGTGCCATATCGGGAAGGTGCAAAATTGTAGACATATGTCTAGACAAGCCAATCCACCATGCGTTGTAAGGGGTTTTTATCGGTGTCTAATCGCAGAAACGTGGTCAACTGCTCCGATATCAGGTAACCTTCCGACGCGATTTTTATTTTTTATCGGGAGGTGCATCGTAGACCATATCGGTGCCATATCGTAGTAGGTGGACGCCGGGCCTTAGGGTAGCACATACCGGCCCGAGTGCCTGATTACCTTTGCAGTTCAAATGAATAAATAAATTAAAAAAATATATATATGACAAGTCTGAGGAGAATCCTTCCAGATTTTGAACGGCGCTCTGAACATGATGTTGAGTGAGGTTGGGTGCGACCATGTCGAGTAATACATACAGTACATTATTCTTGTGTACACTTTACTTCGCGATTAGCTTTTTGTAAGCCACAGGAAAATAACAACTAAAACAAAGTGTCATAATGGGGAACTCGGGGGGGGGGGGGGGTAGAAAGGAGCCGTAGAGGGGGCGAGGGTCACTGGGGAGAGGGAGGGGAGTGGCAGGGGGCATATATCAGTGGAAGAGCCCCTACCGATCTACATAATACGCTGCAAGATGCAGAGGCTTTGATTTGCATGCGGCGAGTGTGTTCTGCCGAGGTTTTGTCCAGAATCCCAGTCCACATTGGCAAGGCGGGGATGCACTGGCGCGCCCCCTAGTAACAGAATCAGTCCTCTTAGGCCCGATCTCGTATCGCCACGCGGACCGCGAGACTTCCACTCGCCTGTGGCTAATCTCGTCCTGTTCGGGAGTTGGGGACGAGAATGCCCAATCCATTAGCGTCTCGCGAGACGTGACGAGACTTGTGAATGGACGCCATTTTGTTTTCTTGTGTCTTTTTACGCCTCCTTTCTTTTCCATTCTTCTTTATCCGGGCTTTCCTTGCCGCGCTGTGATGGGGGACGCAAGCGAGGCTCGCAATAGGGGAGAGGGTTTAGGATGATAGGGGCGAATGAGGTGGTGTGTGAGTATGGTGGTCGTTGGAAACACGAACAAAGAAAGGATTTGCTGTCCCATTGCTCATCTTCAGCGAGAGAAAGAAATCAAAAGAGTATCACAGTGAAAAAATCGTATTGCTCATCAAATCTACCGCCGTTTCGGTAAACAATCGCTGAAAAGAGAAAACGAAAAGGGGATTTGCTGGTCAATAACCATTGTCCAATGTCTGCGGCCCGAACTCAATGGCAACGTGATCATATTTATGAGCCAATCAGATTGAAGCAACCACTTAAATGCATACGCTCCCTCCCAGTTATCGCAATAGCTTTACAGCTTCTTTTACTTTTTCTTTTCTCTCGGAAAGCAGAAGCTATACTATGTTCTACAGAGTGATGGATGCTTTGTTATGGAGCTTAGCAAAGTAAACAGACTAAAGATGCGTGAACAAAAAGGAAAAAGAAGAGAATTGAGGGTGAAACCGTTGATTGGAGTGAAATGGTCAGACACCTTGGCCAAGAGTGTGAAGGATTTCCATTGGCCTTCATCTCTGCTCTGCACTCACGAGATATAAATGGAGATTGCCGTTTGTATTGATAAACCAACTCCAGAAAAGAAATGCTATAATAAAACGATATTCATGTAAACGTGACACCGGATGTTAACAGCGAGGCGTTTACATCGAGCTGTGAAAGTCTGTTGTCATTAATAAGGGGTACGCCCTTATACATTTCAAGATACATGTAGATGTTAATATATTCCACATGTATGCATACACGAACTTGAATCACCCTCTGACCCTTTCAAAATATGTAGACAGTCACAGTTATCAAGAGGTGACATAACAGTGGAGGTGTGCGTTACCCGTGAGAAGAGGCCGACTATCTCCAACCATAGGAACTATGGTTTATCTATATTCATACCCAGATTTACAAATTATATGTTAATAGGATATTGACTCCCTTTATCTCCTGGATATTGTACAAGATTCATAATGATGTATAATTAAATTGCAGGTGCTCTAGCCCGTCTAACCCGCACACACACACCACAGTGACGCACACGAGATGGGAGAGGGCAGTTCATGGGCAGATTGGTCTGACTTCTGAAATCTACCAGTTTTACTACGAATGGTTCGCTTTGTTGTTGTCATGGCCGAGGAGTGAATGGTGGGTAAAAAGTGAATTATTTTCCTATCTTAACACAGGGTTAGTAGAAGGAGGGCACACTTATAGAAAATAGAGTCCCCCTTCTTCGCTAAATCTACATGTTTTTCCCCATCAACCCCTTGGATACCCCAGTACGGTGTGCCCTCAGAGTGCCACAAGTCTTAAATGAAGCAAGTTTCTACAGCAAAGGAATACCTTTACAAAAATTATTAAAATAAATATGATGACCACAGTTCAACAACCCGACTTTGGTTAGGAGATTGACAACAATTGTTTCAGTGGTAGCCCTGCCTGTTCCAACATCTAGCCTGAAGTAAGGAGCTTCCTGTAGGACAAAACCAGTGACAGACTCGGCCAAAACCCTACATTTCAGCACCCCCATTTCGATGGTTTATTCGGGATATATTGCTGGTGCCGAGTTCTGCCCCTGTATTTTATAATCGTTTTGTCTACATATAGCTCCTTCTTCGGGGAATAAAAAGAATCTGTGACATTGTTCAAATGACGAATACATTGGGGCAGAGTTTTGGGATAAGTTAAATACAGAAACACAATTACTTGAAGGAGAAAACTTTAAGATGAAAGTAAAGGAGGAAATCCGAAATATATCAATTTCGGTCGTAAACACCAGAATAAAGTTCAGAGGACTAGAAAGATTCGTATATATATTTATTTCAATGTAATACAAAGTATAAGGGTAACTGAGTGAGAAAAAGATTGTTCTGTCCTGTATAGTCCTGTGAATTGTAAATATTATGTTATGTGTCGACCCCAGCATGGAAGATCATCTGGAAACGAATGAATGTTTGTACCGTCTTTAAAAAAAATTGAATAAAACAAAAATAAGATAAAATAAGATAAAATAAACCAGGAAATCATCGGCCAGGGATCATGACGGCGGGATCTCGCACTGGGCCCACCGGAAGTAGCTCAGCTGGTGCCACGTCCGTATCTGCGACGCCCCAAAAGTGGAGAAAACTGCAAAAGAAAAAAACACTCAAACTTTTCTAAATTTCAAGTATCAATAGAACACATCATATTTAAAAACCAGAATGAATTTGACATGAAATTTCAACATATAAGCGATTCTAACCGCAATCAACTGCAGGGCCTCTATTTGGCATCCCTATGTTTACATTTTGCAAAGGCGGCATCAGCTGAAAACAATATGAGGAGTATGAGTTTAATCTTACCGTAAAATGGTTTTGAAGCGAGTTCTCATCATCGGATCACAAATTCCAGGTGTAGCGAGGGCTTTCATTGTTCACCAATAGTGTTCTGGGGACGGCTTTCAGACGATTCCCATAACTAGGAGCACATGTTATTTCCATTTATAATGGAAGAGCGCGGTATACCTAATCATTCGATCAAATAAAAGTAAGAGAATATCATATGAAATCTTTGATCAGAAAGCCATTTGTGGATCTAAGTTTCTTTTAAGTTATCATGTGATTTCTTTTTTACTTTATCAATACATAAGCCTATTTCTTTTGAAGTGTTTGTCATTTGTTGGCTAACGTTTTCAATTTTGACTTGTTCCTGGTCTAGCATACCACGGATCCCATTCAACTTGTCCTGGTTGTGACTGAATTTTTCATTGAGGGTCTTGGTCAACTGCCCTAGTTCTCTGGCTAATAGGTCAGCTATGCCACTCAGTTAGCTCTCTGATAGCCCCTTAGCGCTTGATGCACTCATGTTTGTTTAGCTTGAGGGTGCTTCATTTGGAGTACTATTAGTGCTCTTGATAGTCCTCTTACTAACATATTTGTCATCTCTTTTCCCTCTACTTCTAAGAGTTCTTTTGACATCTTCAGATCGGAGTATCTTCTGGAACATCCATATATTCTGCACTTTTATCATGGTGCATTGAGATAATTTCTTCAGGTTGACTCTCAGTTAACATGTGATTTCTGTTGATTTCCTACACCGCACTGCACACACATCCACACGTCACCCAGCCTTGAAAGTTCTATTTAAAGGATCCAAGTCAGTAGTGGGGCAGGGACATGGTCAGACTGGGATACTGGACCCCTGCTCATTTACCCAGGCCTTTATAGTTGGGACATTGATAGCGAAGTGTTAGATTCTCTGCAGTAAGCTGAAAGCCTGTGTGAGCATTCTAACCTCTCTAGATGACGTATATGAGCGCGATTTCCCGCGCTCAATAAACGTCAGGGCGAGGAAATACAACATCTCTGGAGCCGTCACTGAATGCCAGGCAGCCATCTTCTTGGGTTTCCCCTGTGGTTCGTTCTTTTCTGCATTCTGTGATTCATGAAGTCACACAGCTTAGAAATAAAGTCCAGAGACAAAAAAATACAAAAGTAATCTTCAGGCTTGTCTTGGTTTTCAGGTATATGCACCCAGCCCTGCCCACCTTCTGTCAGCGGCAGCACTTTCGTAGGGTGATCGTCTTCACTTTCCTTCTCTCCAGAAATTGACAAATGGAATTCCCACTCTTCAAATAACTCTTACCAAGTTCGTTCCGCATGATTAATCCTCACATGATTGTCTTCTTCCCATCCAGAATCTGACATCTTGCAATTTTCGGCAAGTCATTTTGCTCAAGTCAATAGAGAGTCAATCAAGTGAAGCCACAACCACTTGAAAAAAATTCGCATTTAATAAACAACGCTAAAAAAATGTCATATGACATTGCGCGGCCATATCTATGGGAATGCCCTATGGCATTGCGCGGGCGTAACTACGGGAGTACCATTTAGCATTGCGGAGTCATATTTGTGGGAATGCTATATGGCATTGGGCAGCCTGAAATGGTTGAGATTAGTACCTGAAATAAAGTAGTTTTGTAGTACCTTTTTTTTAACTGTATTTTGTCTGGTGAAGGATCTAAGTGTCCATCGAAAATAAGCAGAACAATTTCCATCATTGTATTACTGTTTATTGTTTGAACTTGTATGTGGTAGGTGTTATTAATTGTTCTTCTTTTATCATTTTGCTGAAATGTTATCATGATATCTCATTGTAATTGGATTTTCTTTATGTCAATAAATGCTGCTATTTTGAAAAACCATATGTGGAGCCATCTGACGGGGCCGTCGTCATGGTTGCTCAATTGGTGGCATCCTTTAACCCTATAATCATGATATTGGAGTTTATAACAACCACAGCCCCAGTTGTGACCAGTGGTGTCGACGGCACTGGAGGAACTTACACATTCACCTTGAATGTCAACACCGTCCGCCCATGTATAGCGGGCCTTTTCTAATGAGTCAAACACATATTGGCTCCAACGGCGAACTGCGGGGAATATGAACGGGAAATCATCAATGGACACAGCACTGACCAAAAATATGGTATTTTTTCATACTTTCGACCTACATTTCAATAACTTTAAGAAATAAGAGGTTTAACTATGTACCAGTTTGTGTTGTAGGAACAAACATTATAGGCTGTTATGAAAAAAAGAGTCTCTAATTGGGAATCGATAATACCCTACCGTTTGTTAGGGTCTGATTTTTTTTAGGTGTGGCCCTCCAGCGCTGAAGTCAGCGATGAAAAATGTCGTTTTGTAATGGTCCTGGGGCCCGTTTTATAATCTAGGATCGTACATGAAGACCCTTTTCTGTAACTGATACAAGGGTTATCGTTTCATGATATTTAAGTTCGTTCGCTGAGACAGTATTAGCCGTCCATAAGGTCGTTCATAAGTGTTAGATATAGTTTACCCACATTGTCCCTAAGTTTCTATGGCATAAAGAAAAGGGCCAACAAGTGCGAGCCTAGATTATTAAACGGACCCCTGGTCGCTAAATTCTGTCGCTGTGGATTCTTTTTGTGGTTACCAACAAACGACTGTGATGACATGAAAATTCGTCGCTAAACATACTTTTTGTAACCATCCTTTTTGAATCCCTAAACTACACTTTCATGGCTGCCAATATTTATGTAAAGGGTCAATCTGCTGTCACACAGGCACTCGCGGTCCAGCTGGCGGTCTATAAGTAGGTCAAGCTTTTGGTTGATGTGGAGGCATTTTCCAAGTTTGCGCTCATAACGCCCAGCCACCCGGCTGGCCTGCTTCAATGTGCATGGTCACAAGTCAGTGGAACAGCTTCAAAGTGGGCTCTTGGCCCTGGCCGGCGGTCGGTGATAACCAACAGGGCAGCCAGCACTTGCCGGCGACTTGGTTTTGGAGGCACAGTGATCGGTGGTCTGTGGGAAGTAGTTTGACATTATGAACTGTTCCACCAAGCAGAATATTGCTGCTGGGGCGGGATCTGGGCCGGCATCTGATGCCGCCGACCACAAGGCACCTGGCCGGGGCTTGCACTGTGTTGGTGGAATAGCCGCTTTATATACAACCAGAACTTGTATGTAGTCTATAGACTATAGAGCAGTCTCACTGCCATAATGTAAAACCGCCTGCGAATTATGTGTCCCAACATAAAAGGAAGTGGTGTGATTGAGGTAGTGTGTTCACTCCTCACCAGATGACATGGGAAGTTAGTTCCTGCTGCGTGGTGATTCAGGGGAGCCAGTGCATGCAAGTGCTGCGGGTTCGCCCAGATTATGTATCTCTGCCTGTATATAAGATCGAGTCCGCAGCAGGTCGGCAGATCTTCTCTATGCATTCTCTCTGTAAGGAGTGGGGTCCTGGCAGCCGGGTGGCCGGGTGGCTGCTCCGCACACCCGTCCGCACACCCGTCCGCACATCCGGACGACGCCGGGGAGACAGGGAAGCAGCGGCAGGGCGGCCAGGCTGCTGGCCAGCCGGGCGGCCGGGTGGCGTCAGGGTGGGCAGGTGGGTGTGTTTGTAAGGGGAGCGGGGTAAACCTTTTTAAAAATCTTGTTAACTATCATTCATGTATACGCCAAACATATATAAAATGTATGTGACCCGCAAATATCGCGCAAAGGATATTTCCTTTCATATACGCTTTGCGCCAAATACAGCCATTATGCTGACATATACAAGGAAAAACACAGTTTTGTTCACTGTATATAACTGCATACAATATAGGCGTATAGATAAATAAACATGGCAATATACATTGTAGACAAGTATTTACGCGGTAGTGTATAGATGAAATATATGCCATTTTCATGCAGTGATGCTAGACTGTTAAACTCTGTACCAGTTAACACCCTGGGGGTGTTTTTTCTGTCAAGACAATCATTGATAATTAGGAGAAACCGAACGAGAGTGAACCTTGTCCGACGAGATTACTACGCGAGGCGAAGCCGAGCGTGGTAATCTTGGATGACGAGCCGGAGTGAGATAAAGTTTGACAAGGTTCACTCGAGTTCGGTCTCCTATTTATCCTACCACTGGCGTCAGTGTCCTATAGAAGTATGATTATAGAGGATCGGCCTACGATGGTTGGGCTACGACACATAGGGTGTTATAGTAGTGACAATCCTAGGGTATCTTATGTGAAATAAATCTGAACCGGATGGAGATATAGACTCCTACATAGAGTGGCCTGTGCCTACTGTGTTCTTAAAGATGATAAAAAGCAAATATGCTCAGTTAATGAATGCAAAAGAGAAGGCCCCGCCCAGCATGAATCTGAGCATGCGTGTAGCGGGGCAATCATGTACAAATATCACCAGGGAGCAGAGTGGAGCTGTGTGTACGGGCCGCCTACATAACCCTTATAACGCTGGCGACCTTTGCGACCTTGTGTCGTGTATGAGTACCATGTGTAACTCTACAGACCCAGCAGGCATGCCTCAAACTCGGGGCGTCCTCAGCACCCTGAGCTCCACCATATAAGGCCAGAGCCTCTGCAGGGTGATCCACTCTACCCAGACAGGTGGGAGAGTGAAGACACCTCTACCTGTATACACACAGGCGTGATTACAAAACAATGACAGGCAATACCAGCAGAGCAATGACCACAGCAAGAAAACATGGTAACTAATAAAATATATCAATATCTATGTATATCTGTGTACCTGTATCTGTGTATCTGTATTTATACAGGATTGTCATACTGCGTTGTATATGTATTCTAATGAATTTACAAGGCCAGGTGAGAGAAAAGGTCCAGGCAGTGAGCCATAACTGGTGGGTCAAGGTTGTACTGGTCCTCTACAGGTTATTTGTATGTAGAGGGGGTGGTGGGTGGGAGGATGTATGTATAGATCCTGTGTATCATGTTACTTTACATGTATCTGTATGGGTATCTGTGTATCTGTATCTGTCTGTGTATCTCTCTGTCAGTGATGTATCTCTGTGTATGTGAGTGTCTGTCAGTGTATGACTCTGTGTGTCTGTATGTATTTCTGTCAGTGACTGTTTATCTATGTATCTATGTAATGGTGATATTATTTATATAAATATATATATATATATATATATATATATATATATATATATATATTGTATATTATATTCATGTTATATAAGATTTACCTTCCATGGCCCACCTGTAGGTTCCAGGGTCCCACACTCTGAACTGACCACCATTGCCTGGCTGGCTGGCTCCTATATACCCCACAGAGCGCCGACTGCGACATGGGTACGGGGCGAGCGGCGGCGGTCAGGTGCACACTACCGCACACAGGCCGCCCTCTGACCGTGTGAGAGGGCGGCGCTATATTTTTAAAAATTATTATTAGGAGTAGTTCCCGTATTTCAGCTTTAAACAAACTTGTTACAAGGACGATTGTGTAGTCAAACTGATTGTAATAGAATTGGAACTACATATCATGGATTTAGTATTTTGTTTCATAGAAGGGAGGCCAAGTGATGAAAATAAGCTTGCATGAATAACTGACACTACACGAAACTAACCACTTTACATATATGCAAACGGCGTATATAGGTATGCTTTTGCGTATACGAGGTCGTCCTATCACCCGTGTGTATACGCCTTATCTATTAGCGTATATATAGGCCAGCATAGTTTGTATCATGTATACGCCCAATTCCGTGAGCGACTATACAATAATTCCGATCTCTGCACATAGGGGACACCACTGTATCATATCTCATTTACCATTAGTCATTAAGTCTATATTATATGAAAAAAGCAATCTTATATTACCAATTTATTTTATAAAACCTTTATAAAACCTCATTGAGTATAAATTGATTAATTATACATAATAAACCTTGCATTATGGTTTTTTCACCGTTTTTCTAATAGATTTGACTGTAAAACACCATACCTATGTGTTGTCAGTCTTGGCCTAGCATATAAGGGCCCTTTACCCTGTCTGAATGCGGCTGCACACATGTGAATGCGGCCACCCGCCGCCGCCGCCGCGCCTTTACCCCTACGCTGCCCCCACAGCTTTCAACATAGAAGTCCTCTACCACTACCAACACAGACCAACAAGGCTTCACTGAGAGTGTAGGGATACTATGGAGAAACCAAACAAGAGTTAGTCGTGTTCTTGTTTATCGCACGAAGGCAAGATCGCATATTACTGCACGAGGCAAAGCCGAGAGCAGTAATGCGCGATCTTGCCAGAGTGCGATGAACAATAACACTACTAACTCGAGTTTCGTTTAGAATTTATCCTACTCTGCCCGTCTAAATTACTTCTCAAGTGTATCTCACTAGAGCGATATTTTTCATTTTTCTGAACTCCAGACCAAATACAGTGACCCAGTGTTAAGCCTATGGAGTTTTTTTATTAGGGATAGGATAAAGACTCCTACCACTCGCACCACCGGGGGTAAGCCTTTTTTATTTTCTATCGCGACATGTATGCGCCCGGCGTATATATATTGCACAGAGGATGTTTTATCCCAGATACGCCAGGTGTGAAATACAGCCAAGTCATGCGCATCTGGGTGGGATTTTTAAAACCTGCTAAATTACTGAAAACAGGGTTATTTAAAGCTAATGTTGTATAAACGTAACTCATCGATTTAAAAATGGCATTTTTTGGTGCATCTTTAGATGGTCTTTCAGTCCAACATAGGGTTTTGTATAGCTCTGAGGAATTTTTCCTTCCGAAAATCAACAAAAACTGTGATTTTCTAGTGTTTTCATTGTTTTTCAAAATCTTGGAGGCACAATGTTGAGCCAATTGTTTCTATCAACTTGTTTAAAGCATATGTCATGAGAAGTGTAGACTATATAGTTTTGAAAATTGGTTAAAGTTTGAAAAAATATCATAATGGTCAAAACTATCCAGGACCTTTAAATTTTCCAACTGAGAGCCCCATAGAGCATGTTGTCCGACACCCCAATTTTGAGAGGATTGTACTAATGAGATATACAATGAGAAATTAATTTTTCTTTATTGTAAAATGTTGACCAATATCCTGACTGTGAGACCTGAAAGTTTCAACACAATCAGATTATCCATTCTGATATTAAAACATTGTGATTCCATGATGATATTTTTTCCAAAAAATGGAGTGTTGGACAACACCCCTGTTAAAAGATGTCTAGAAGAAATAATAATCATAATAGAATAACAAATACCCCTGTATATGTTAAATATTCCTACCATTTAAATACCCAGTTTACTTTCTTCCTGAATAAAAAATGTACTTCTTGTGATTCAAAAACTGAAAACGTGTTGTCCGACACCCCGGGGTGTCGGACAACACGCTCTGATATAAATCCTGATTTTGGGGTTGTTTCTTATCAGTAATTGAGTGATTTGCTTTGAAAAACATAGCTTTCTATCATTTCATTAAGAATAAAAAGGATTATAGTTACTGATATTATTTTATTCATTGTTCTGAGCAGTTTTAAAAATGTGTTGTCCGACACCCCGTGTGTTGTCCGACACCCCTGCCTGTCCCAAACCCAAATATGGCTCAGAGCTTTTGTTTCAAATCTGATATATGATAGAGGTGTTTTGGGTCAAATATGACATATGTCACCATATAATATTAGTTTTTCTCAAATTATAAGCTATTATAACATTTCTTGAAATTTCAAATATTTTAGGGGGGGTGGACAACATGCAGTATTATACACAACTACAAAAGGCTCTCAAATCTGAACCATTTGTCTCATTTTGTTGGAATAATGTTTTTCTGGAAGGTATGCTGTAGGAGACTAATATGAAATGTAAAAATAAGTAGTATTCTAAAATTATTTTTTGAGTGTCTGACCCCAGGAAGAAAGCGTAATTTAGCAGGTTTCAAAAATCCGACCCATCTACATAAGGAAACAATCTTGGATACGCCTCATACGCAGGTGCGGATAAGAGGCGTATCCAAATGGAAACAAGTCAATATTCAGACGATACATGTATGCGTTGCCGCAATGGCGTATATATGGATAGAGTGGTAAGTTTCGTGCAGTGTGACACTGCCGGCCACAAGAAATATAAAAAAGTGGTATGCCTACATTATCTTAATTGATCCATTAGTTCTCTGTGAAAAAACAATGTTGGACATTTTTGAGAAATAATGCCTTGCTCGAGGCATTATTCGGTCTGGACCGGCTGATGCCTGAAGGGATCATTCAGCTTGGTCCGATTCTAAAGCGCTGTGCTATGAGTTACTCAATTTACTCTTTTAATATGTCTTTTTCAAATTGCATTATCTTTTTTGTTTATAATTTGCAAACGATTCATGTTTCTTTCAGACGGCATAGTTATAGATGTAGGTTATTCTCAGAGTGCCAAGCCATTCAGTGAGATTGAAATAGAACAGGGACTGGAATTGTAATCAAGAAACCCATTAGAGAAACAAAACATTAAATATTTACTCATCTCCATGACTTAAGCCGCGATGTTGGCGTTGCATTTAGGGTATCAAGGCCGAAACACAATGACGACACCACTTCCAATTTCACGTCGGAAATCAGAATATTGTCATTGGATATTGTCATTTTAAATCAAAGTGGGACATTGCGAGGTCTGGCTAAACAGTCCTCTTCAACTCCAAGCCTGGTTAAATTTACTTTAGTGGATACCCATTGTCACGAGCTCGAATTCAAGTGCATCTCTTAGTTTTTTGCCAGTATTGCCGTAATTGAGCTCGGCTCTGGGACTTTGGGTGCTATTCCTCCTAGCACTTTCTATTTTTCTCCTGTAACATTCTTCCCCTAAACCTTATGCGGCGTTTCCACCTGACGATTATGACAACTGATTCTGGTTTTAGACACAACCGACCGGTTGGTAGAGTAACCCAGGATTAATATGGATTTGGCTGGCAGTGCCTCACCACCAGCTGAAGATAAGGCGGACAGCATTAGCTTGAAGATAGCGAGGCGAACTGCAGGAGCCTAACCATATGCGCGTGTTTTTCAGTGCCCTTGATTGAACGTGTGACGAGATACGATGAGAGTGAAGAGTCATTGCTGCCCACCGCTTTGATTAGGGTATGGGTATTGCCAAAATTTGCACAAAGAGAGATAAGTACAGAGGGGTTAGGGTTTATAAATAGAGTTCATTTAGTAATGCGGCTTTCCCTGCCATGGCCATGTCTTGGGATGCACGTGAGAGGGTGTCTGCAGGCACGAGAGTGGAGCCTGCTTGTGAAAAAGCAGATCTCAATCTCATGGAGAGCCTCCAGGAAACCAACTCCCTTGAACATGCAACCAACATGAGGTCCCTTGTTTTCTCCTTTCCAACTGGCAAACCTGACACCCATGTTATCAGTGATGATCACAACACGGTGTCCCCTCGTGTTGTCAAGGAGGGACTTGATTACTAAGACTCAATTAATTGAATCAATCTGGGATATGTGGTTTGCTTCCCTGAAGTTCGCTGGCAATGGTATGCTGTAGTAAGTTCAATCAGTTCCACATGCTGCGCCCAAACCTTGTGACATGCAATACACTCGATGCTTATGGCTGGTCTGTCTTGAATCATTAAGCGCCTTCCATTGGCTTCAGTGGCGAAATTTATGAACCATTGTGTGTCAAGACTGCAGTGCTCATCAATGGGGACAGCTCTGTGTGCTTCTGCATGTTTGTCGGAGGAGACATGTACCTCCTAATCACACCGACTTATGTGATTAAGTCCCCCGCAGAGAGACTGCCTTGTTTCGGCCCTTCTACCCATCCAGGCTTTACA
Source organism: Alentia gelatinosa (assembly GCA_950022655.1). NCBI lineage: Eukaryota > Metazoa > Annelida > Polychaeta > Phyllodocida > Polynoidae > Alentia > Alentia gelatinosa. The sequence goes on from OX465582.1 coordinate 61,672,075, forward strand.
ATCTTCTATAACTGCTTCCAGCTGTTGTGCAGGTATAGTATTTTCCATACTGATCGTATCAATATGGAAATCTAACCACTCAATCTGTGTTGTTGGGTTTAATGGTTTTGTCATATTCGCCCTGATCTCCTGGTACATCTCCTCGAAGCCTGCAAATGTTTGTGTTGCATGGGTGAAATCAGCGTGAACGCCAACAAAATCGTCAACATAGGCCAGTACGTTTGCTCCGTGACAAGTAGCCATCAACCGTGCAAGAGCGTTAGAGGCTCTTGGTTGGGCACTGCTTGTGAAACGGCATTCAAAGTGTCCGTCGTGCATGAGGGGGTAGTCCAATAGGTCCAGTCTTGGTTGGCGATAGGTCCTCCTAAAATCTGTTTTCCAAACCAAGGCTCCCCTGCCCTCTCTTAGAACAATGGTTTCCAGGTCTGAGATTGTGAGAAGGGTGTATACCTGCACAAAATTCTTCCCTATTCCGTCGTTGACACTGCTGCTGGTCGGGTAACTTAGGTACATTATGACCCGCCTCTCCAATGAGTTGGGTTTTGGGCATGTCAAGAGGGGAATTGTCTGTGTCCGGCGGTGGAAGGGAGATGTAGGCAATGGTCCAAGCATCGCCTGCATGTCCGTCTACTTTATAAGAAAATTTGTCACAGCTTCAGGGAAATCTCAGGCTGACTTGTGGTTGTCGTGCGTAGGTACTGGAAGCATGTTTGCCGTGTACAATGATGGGCAACCAAACCTCAGGAAGTAAACCACCAAAGAACCATGGAAGTCCTCCAGGGCGTGCTGCCAGATGTCGCAAAACATCTGCGAGGGCTCATGGATGCATGCTATATGGTAGTTTGGAAGGCCGGTCTGTTTAACATGTTGGTGAATTACCATGTGTGTTGCTGTTCTGTCCCAGCCATCCAAAGTTGGAGTTAGCCAGGCCCTGACAATCATTTCCCTATACTTCCTTGGGCCAATGCGGTGGGCGTTGGCCCCGCCCTCCATGGGAGTGCCTACTTGAGTATCTGTCAGATCAAGTATACTTAAGGTTTGATGTGACCTGGCAGGATATTGTGACAAATGAAGGGAGCCAATGTCCCTCCAAGTTGGTGGTTTCTGCTCCTCCAGGTTGTCAGTAGTGTTAGCCGTGTACTGACGCATGTCCGGGTTCAGCCTCCAATGGCCGTGGGTGCCATTAACACTCACGGCCGCAAGCATCAGAGAAGAGCTCCCGGGGTTGTTGGTCAGCATTCGTCGCCAAGTTATCACATGCATCACATTCTTCACAAACATCAGATTTATTAAAAATACTAGAATCAGAAAGGAGTTCACAGTAATATTTACCTACATCACAGGCTAGATCCGATCGATCGTCACCTTCAACGTCAGCCTCAACGTTTTGCAAGCTGCGTGTCTCCCGAGTGTTGTTTGTTTATATCCAGGTTTCCACGGTTTGTCAACATTGGCACATGGTCCCGCACTTCCATGTGTGCATGCTTGCTACTCAGATGATGCATAGAGTCTGATTTTAAAAGAGGAAAAGCAGTGTTCAGTTTGGTATTACAGGTACTGTTGTTTACTTGAGCCTAGGCAGGGGCGTCAGAACATTATGACAGTTGGGGGTGGGGGGTGGGTGGGGGTGAACTAAAACATTGCTGACTTTTTTCTTGGTATGAAGTCAGACTTTGACATATCCCTGTCCAACTGGATTTACCGTGAACCTGCGAAAAGTCTGTGAAAAATCAGGTCATAGACTCCATTGCTCACTAATGAGTCAAACTTTGACATTTTCTCCACTGAAAAGTCAGGGCTTAGCCATCACCGCATGCTAAATGTCGGATTTTGATATTTTTCCAGATTGAAAGGTCAGGGCTTAGCCATAATTTCACACTAAAAAAAACTTTGCCCCTTTTACACGGTGAAAAGTCAGGGTATAGCCATCATGGTACACTAAAATCTCAAACTTTGACACTTTTCTACAGTTAAAGTCAGGGCTTACCCATCATTGCATGCTAAAAAGTCAGACTTTGACACTTTTCCAAACATACTCTGCGCAATATATATATATGCCAGGCGTATATATGATACCCCCCCCCCCCCCCCCCCAAAAAAAAAAATTGCGACCCACGGCCCGCCCTATCCTGTTGGTGTTGGTAGAGGATGCACCAACACTGACCTGCCCACCGCGACCTGCCAACACCACCCCAACCGCCCCCCCGACACCCCACCACCATACACTCACTCTACCCACAGGGAAGCCCTAGTACAAGACCCCCGCCTCCCTGCAGTGTGTGTAGACGGATAAGCGGCCGCTCGGCTTGTGAAAGATGATTTCAGTCCTGAGGGCGGGCGGCTGAGCAGGTGGCTGTGAGGGTGGCGGCCGCATTCACACTACTTCTAACAAGGCGGGGGTGGAGTCAGAGTCGGAGTCAGGAGGAGGACTTCAGGCGCACAGAGACACTGGGGTGAGGTGATTATATAGTAAGCATGACTGTCCACACATTGAAATGGTGTTTTAAAGTTTTAAAAAATATCAGAAAAACGGTAAAAAAACAACTTAATGCATGGTTTATTATGTGTAATTAATCAATTTATACTCAATCAGTTTTTATAAAGGTTTTATAAAATAAATTGGTAATATAAGATTGCATTTTTCATATAAAACAGACTTGGATGGTTAATGGCAAATGAAATATGCTACCACTGATGTCCCCAAGTGGCAGAGGTCGGAATTATTGGATAGTGGCATAAATAAACAGAATCAGGCGTATATATGACGTATATAAGACCGCACCATGGACACGTATATACGCCACTAGATAAGGCATCTGCGAGACGTCTAATAGGTCGAACTTGTAGACGCAAAATTGTACTGATAGACGCGTTTCGCAAACATATGTAAAGTGGTAAGTTTCGTGCAGTACTTGAGACAGACTGGCAGGAGTGAGTGGGTCACATGGTGATGCCGTGAGTCCTGATGGGTGGTGGGTGTCCCTAGTTGAGGTTGAAGATGGCATTAAAGTGTCAGAATTAGCAAGAACGAACAGCCTTAATAGGAAAAGCAAATAACGGAAAGGAGTGATAAATTCAGACAGACCACAACGGGTTATTATTCTTGGCGGTATAGGGAGCCTGGCCGCAGGTTGCGCCCAGGTGCCCTAGCTTTGCACCTCCTCAGGGAAACACCACTCCTTAAGAGGTCCTCCTCCCTGTCCCCGCCTGAATGAGTGCACAGAGAACCATTTGGCAAGCAGTCAGTGGCTCACCTGGTCGCAAGAGGAGCACAGGGGCCGGGCCACTATATAAGACACCCACGCCTGAAGATGAAGATGTCTCTGGGCGTTAGAGCATGTGGAATTGTAGTTTGTGGAGACGCGGAGTGAGTCGGTTGGAGTCCTGCAGGAGCAATAAGAAAGCATTTTTAACGTCTGGACTGAGGAGAAGACCGATGGTGAGATGATCTGCCCAGCATTAGATAAGGCGCACAAATCTGGCGGACACAATGGCCTAGGTGGATATGCCGCCCCAGTAGGAACTGCAGCTGATATTTTGGCGTGTGCGTCCTACCCGCCCATTCATGACAGGTCTCGACAACATTGCTTAGTTTTCCTGTCAGGATTATAAGGGTCATTGTCTTGGTGCATGTCAAGGTGCATGTACGAAGTTAGCGACAAGGTGTAATAAATAAAGAAAGCTTGCAATGCGAAGGTGGAAAAGCAGTGTTATGTATACGGAATGGTTATATCTTGTGATGTAAAAGCAACTTGCCTATTGGTAGACGGTGGTGTATATAAGAAGGTAGTGCGCACAGCACTAGACAGTAAGAAGGCACCATCTGGCTGATACCAGCTGTGTGAGCGATAATGACAATTAACGAATTCATGTGAGTTGGAGAGTATATATGTCAACTGAATAAATCGAGAATGAATATTATATGTTTATCAGAATCTGTTTGTTGCCAGGCTAATGATAAGGAGTTCCAGATGGAAATACCTATGTAGGGGGGCGAATTTCGGAACTTTTCTGGGTCTTGATAAATTATTTTCTAATTTATGGTTTGCCTTTGTTATACTACCTGAAGATTGGATCTTCAGTGTCAGTTGTCTACTTTTTTACTAGTATCAGTATTTAGATATTTCTGTAACTTACTAAATATCGCTATTTTGTCATTCATCTTCTTAACAATGTAGTCAGTAGGTTTGTCGTAGGTTAGATTCAAGTCTATTATGGCTCCGATGTAGTTCATTTCCTCACTGTTTGTTATTTCTTCGCCATTAAGGAATAGCTTTCCTTTGACAATTTTCTTTAGTGCCCGCATACTACCGTGGTGTACAACTCTACGTTTCATTGTATTAATTGTTAGTAAGTTAATGCGGGTATATACAAAGGAAACAGCAGAACCTCAATCATACATTGTCATCGACTTCAAACAGTCAGCACTAGATTGTTTGCGTGTGAGAAAAAAGCTCCAACCAAGCCAGGTGTTTTCATACCAGTGTGAAAAAAATGGGAAAAAACAAGGAGTCACTCTTCTTAAGACGTATCTACCCGTGTTGAAACTCCTTTCTCAGTGTCCAAAGGGCAATGGTCAACATTTAAAGAAAGGTTTGAATAACGAGGTAGTTTGGGTGATGAGTCAAATCTGCGTGAATGTGATGAATAAAGACATACCCATACTCAGCGACGAAGCAGTGAAGCGGTTTTCGACTTAAAAGAAGGAACTTTTTTTTTTTTTTTTTTTTTTTAAATGTCTTTATTGCTCTCGACATAATACATCGTTCTTCCTTGCAAATATGACAAAAGGAACCACCACCAACTTAACACAATGGTATATACAATGAAATGAAGATACATGAATAGTTTTTATCAATTACATTTCTTATTTACATATGTATTCAGCAACTTACCATTTCGATAAGAAGTACATTATTTACATATACAATGTGCCTATTACCATTTTGCCTTTATCATCTTATTCTAACAATCTGTTCAGTAATACCTTTTTAAATTGATTCTTAGACATTGTTTCTTGAGCTTCTCTGAATAATGCGTTCCAGATACCGATACCCTTATAGACACTAGATTTCCTGAATTTTTCCTTTTTCGGCCTTGATAAATAAATAAATTTTTTAATTGATTCCCTTGTCTGTGGTCTTTCATTTTCATTGTTTTTAAGCTGTAGACCTCCTAATTTATACAATCCTCTTATTATGCCCAACAATAACATTTTCCTTCGAACATCTGGGTGTATAACTTTGCATTTCGCTAACAAATCTTCTGTTCTTATGTATTTTTCTCCTGAGTATGCCTCTTTCCCTAATGCTATTCTTAAACCCCTATAGATACCCTTATTTAATTTTTTTTTAATTCCTATATTCGCACCTTCTAATAAAAACGACCCATGATCTGCTATTGGTAACAAGCATGTACGCAGTACATTCAGCGCCGTGTTTTTCTTAAGGAACCTTCGTAATCGTCTAAAAATATTACATTTTTGTTGTAGAAGTTTCAACAATTTTTCACAATGTTTATTCAAACTTAAATCGCTCTCAATTATTACTCCTAAGTAGTTCATATGATCTCTGACTTCTATAGTGATTCCTTCAATTTCTAATACCCCTCTTAGTTCTTGTTTAATCTTTACCTTAGGTCCATGATATACCATCTTGGTTTTGTTTAAGTTCATTGTTAGCCGATTGGCCGTATACCAATTATACAATTTTGCTAAAGTAGTTTGAACATTGTTTTCAGCTTCCAAAATAGTTTTCCCCCTGCACACTACTACTAAATCATCAGCATATAAAACATTAAAGGTATCAGGAATACAATATGGTAGATCATTTATATATACCAGGAATAGCAAAGGGCCCAGTATGGAACCCTGTTGTACCCCTAGTGTGACATTCTCCTTGCTTGAGTATAGTCCATCATATCTAGTATAGCAAGATCTGTTACTCAAATAACTTCCAAACCATTTTAATAACAGTGGACCTACCCCGGCATCTGATAATTTCTGAAGTAAAATAGAATAATTTACGCAATCAAAGGCTTTCTTGATGTCGATATACAGGGCTATTGATATGTATCCATTGTTTTCCCCCTCCAATAAATTTTGAACTAGTTTAAAGATGGCCCCCCCTGTACTTCTATTTTTTCTAAATCCGTATTGATTGTCATTGAAATAATTTATGTTTTCCAAAAAGCCGTATAATCGAGTATGGACTATACGCTCAAGAATTTTACCCACCACTGACAAAACACAGACCGGCCTCCAATTGTTGATCAACGCTAAATTGCCCTGCTTTGGCAAAGGCGATATCCTACCATTTTTCCATTTTTCGGGGAATATATTGCTTGATATACATTTTTTTAGTAGTTGTATTAGATAAATTATACTTCTATAGAGATGATCTTTTAATATTTCACATTTAGTGTTTTCCATACCTGATGACTTTTCGATGTCTATGCTTCTAACTATTTTACCTACATTATTCAGATCAATATTTTGGACATTTATTTCAAAACCTTGGTCGTTGTATCTTATGACTGATCTTCTCATTATTTCTGATTTCAGACTTTCGTTCAGATTATTACCTATATTACAAAAAAAGTTATTAATATATGAAGCACTAACATCCTTTTCTACTATATTTCCATTTTCGTCCCTAAAAGTTATAACTGGCTTATTACTATCTGGTTTTATTAGACTGTTAACTTCTTTCCAATATTTCTTTGGGTTTCCCTTACATGTTTCTAATTTTTCTGCAATTTTATCTTTTTTAAATTTGGTTAATTTGGATTTTATCCTCCTTTTTAGTACAATCATATTATTTACAATTCTATCATGTTCTTCCTGTCTCATGGTCTTCTTTCTTCTTGTCAGTTTTCTGCACAGTCTGCGTTTTGATCTCAGGTCGTTTTCAATGTCTGGCGGGAGTTTTGGTGCATCAGGTTTTGTTCTGCATCTTTTAGACTTGATAGGTGCTTTCTCGTCCAAATATATCTTTAGTTCTTCATGCCATAGGTTCCATAGATCATTGGCTGTAAAATCTTCTTTACATTTCTCTCCTACTGTTTTATCGATGTGGTAATCTAATTCTTCTGGTTTGATTTTAGAATAATTCCGAGTATTTTCTTCTTGGATCTCGTATTTAATTTTCTTTTTCTTTTTTAGTGCAAACACAATCAAATGGTCACTGAAATACAAGTCAAGTGTTCCTGATTTCTGAATAAATAAAGCATTAGTGAATATTGCATCAATACTTGTGCTATTACCAATATTTGGGTGAGTTATTGTTGTTATTAACCTTTTTAAATTATGTTTCCTTAGTATACTCATTAAATCTTTGTTCCTACAATCCCCTCGGTTTCTTGCATCTAGATTAATGTCCCCCATTATCCATATTTCGGTTTTCTTGAACTTATCGCTATTACAAATGCTGTTTATGTAGTTTTTAAATACGTCAATGTTATAGCCTGGTAATCTATGCATGTTTACAATTGTCATTACTCTATGCCCTGGTCGCATAATCTTTAAAACCATCGATTCTAATTTTTTACTCATAGTATCAAACTCATCAACACGTTCTGTGTACTTTGCCCATCTGTCGTTTATATATACTCCTATCCCACCCCCTTTCCCTATTTCGCGATCTTGTCTAAAAAATTAAAAATTTGGTATGTCAATATGACTATTACTAATATGTTTTTTCAAGAGACTCTCTGAGATGCCAATTATATCAAAATCTTTTAAATTATTCTCGATAACTTTAACCTTAGTGAATAAGCTACAGACATTCCAATGACATATTTTCAATCCTTTTGTTTTACTTATTAAATCTGTTTTATGTGTCATTTAATTTACCTCTAGTATTTATGTTGTCAACATTATACAAGACTGGTACAATAATAGGCAGCTTACATGTTTTTAAATACAATGTGGATTTTATGATTTGTATATATGCAACACACCCCTGGACAATTTGGTCAATGGATGTAGAAGATAGTCGTTCATTTGATGTTATTATATTTTTGACCATCCTTATCCATCACCAGACAAAACACATCTAAGCTAAAAAGCGGAATAGATTCAAGCAAAAAGGATGGATTTGTAGGTAGACCTATGGAGAAACCTATGGTGATACATGCCCTACATCACCCATACGAGGAAGTGACATCACACCACCATGCGGCTATTATCACACCGCAACACACCCCTGGAGGGTAACAAAGATAAAACGGTTCTTCAGTGGTATAAGCTAGAAGTAAAACAGTTGTATCAACTGAGAGCAGACAGATGGGCAGGTTACATCAACTGGAGCAGAGAGGGTGAAGTGGTTGTAGGTGGCTATTAAAGGAAGGGATATTGTATCCCTCCTCACAGAAGCTGCTCAGGTTAAAACTTAGAAAAAACACCTGTGGGATACCTCATGTTCATGGGCTTAAAAGAGTAAACCTGGAAATGTCAGAAGCAAAAGAGCCTTGCACACCACGCATCTTAAGCAACAATCAAGCCACAGACTTCACACAGAAAGGTGACGGTGGTGGTGTTGCTGATGGTGTCCCTAACATACGATGGTCCACACATCTGTGAAAAATCCTAGAGGCACCAACCCTAGAGACCCTAGAAACTATCTGAACAGCAGCATAAAACATGAAGCTCCCGAGGTTGTGATGGGACTACACCTGGTTCATTCTCCCCAAATCACCAAATCAGTGCAAATGGCCTTACCCTGATATATTATTAGTTGAATATTAAAACTGTGGCCACCATGGTTCACAGAACATACGTATATTGGAAAGTGCTTATGCTAAAAAAAAGAATTCTATGTTTTTAAATGGTTGATATCAAGTATCAAATAATTGAGGGTCTTTCAAAGCCGTAAATCACTATTCTAACTTTCTTAAAGTTTCCTTAAGACCTCCAAAAGTTTGAACGAACTCATGTACCTATGCAGCACGATTTTGGGTCACTCAGAAAGTGTCACTCAGAAAGTGTCACTAAGTATGTGTTACTCAGAAAGGGTTTCTGTGTGACAGATACTTAGTAACCCTTCCTGAGTGATACATACTGAGTGACCCTTTCTCAGTGACCTTTCAGACTAACCCATACTGAATGACCTTTTCTGAATGCCCCTTTCTGAGTGATACATAATAAGTGACCCCGTCTGGATGAACCTTCTGAGTGACACATATTAAGTGACCCTTTCTGAGTGACACATACGTAGTTGAGGCATAGTAATATCCAAGCAGTATCCCATAGCTCTGTGGATGGATCATACAGGTAATAAACGAGTGATGGTATGAACAACGGTATCATACGACAACATGAAAATTTCAGAAAAGGTGACCAACCCCCCCCCCCCCCCTGGCAAGACGTCGGTGTCCCTGAGGGCGGCGGTGAGCCAGACTTGCCTTGAGCAGGCAGCAACATAGCTGGCCTTGATGAGCCCCGGCATGAGGGGGGCGAGAACGCCCTGGTGAGAGGCGTGAACCCGGATGGCGTGTCCCGGGGGGGCGAAGGGGGCGAGGAAATGCAGAGCCGCCACCAACGCCAGAGCAGAGCGAGACTGGTCGCCCAAAGGAGCGTCGCAGTCGCCGTCGCCCCAGCCCCAGATGAGTGAGGTATCGCCCAGGCAGACTGTCACCCAGCCCTCGGCCAGGAGGATGTAGAGGTCGACAGCCGCCGGGGGGGGCCCGAAGTAGTGGCGACCGTCCGAGGTCATGGCGTAGGCGCGAAACCAGTTTATGTCCGCTTGCATCTCCCGGCTGGCAGTGACCACCGTGGTGTCTTGAGCCGTGCGTAGAGCCGCAAAGAGCCGCGCAATGAAGCGGCGAGCGTAGCGAACACAATGGCCTATGTGCACCAGGCGACCCAGTAGAGACTGCAGTTGATGTCAAGATGCGTGGGAGCGCCCCCCCCCCCCCACTCGCGGCACACCTCCAGGACCTCCGCTAGCTTGCCGGCCAGAATCGAGACCGTGGAGGCGTCGATGTCTAGGACGAAGCCGAGCCATGTGATACAATGCGTGGGGGGCTGGCAACCTGGCGGCCAGACCAAGACCCAGATGATCTGTGAGGGATAAGAAGTGGTCATAGGCTTCCTGAGCGAAATCGTCCAGGTACGGCAGGCAATGGAGTGAACGTGACCGCATCATGTACAAGATGCCGTTGGATGTGCGTTGACAAGCGATGGACGAAGTGCGGCAACCGAAGGGGGGGCACCGCTCAACATAGAACGCCCCCCCACTTGGAGGCACAGGAGGGGGGCGTCGATGGGTTCTATCCGGAGCTGGCGATACGCCTTGGAAAGGTCTGCCGACCAGAGGTAGGCCGAGGGGCCCACAGGGTATAGACCACCGGGGAGCCGAGGTAATAGCCGGGGGCAATAGCGTCTTTGACTGCGCGATCCTTAGGAAATGACAAATCCAGTATGACATGATAACCCTCCCCCCCTTTCTTAGGGCGTGTGAGGAGGGGGGAGACCTGAGTCCACTCTCACCTTTCGGTAGTTGAGCGAGGGGGCCTGTCAGACCCCCGAGACGTACCTCTTTGGCGGCAAAAGCACTAAGCACGGCACCATGGGAGCGACCTGAAGCGTGGTTATCAAAAGTAGACAACGGCCATTTCTCCTGGTTGAAACTTATAGGCCAGCCAAAGCGAAGAAAACCACACAATTCTGAGTCGTGATAATCCACGAGGAGGGCGGCCCAACGGTCGACCCGTAGATCCGAAGGGACCTCACAAAGGGCGGCCAGATAGTTGTAATCCCCCCCTGCGAGAACGGACAAGTAGTGAGTGGCCTCCAAAGGGAAGCAAGCGCGAAACTCGTCAGAGGGGGGGGGCACCAGAGCCCGACGGTCGAGATGACGGCTGGGCGTGCAGGGTGGGGGTTGTCCGCCCCACCTCCCGCGATGACCTCCTCCATGGAGGCCGGACTAAGCTGTAGTATTACTTGTGGCAGGCCGATCTCCTGCCTGGCCGCGAAAGGGCGACGCTTCCGCTGTGTTGTCGCCCGCAGCATCGTGACGAGCACGGATCCGGTAAACCACGTGACTGTGGGCGTGATGAGCATTGAAGTTGTCATAACAATACGAGCAACAGTGGGCCAGAGTGCCCCCACTTGCCGCGTGGGGGGGGTTAACAGCACAACCCCCGTCCCCGTTGAAGGCCTTGCAGGGGGGGGGGTGAGCGGGGGTGGCCCCCATGGTCTTGGATTTTTTCTTTGCCGCCAATTGCTCCATCTGGCGGCAAACCCTCGAAGCTTCTGAGCGAGACATCGATGTACGGAGGTGTTGGATCTGGTCGTGATCTTCCCAGCCCCGAGGGAAACGCCCCTCTGCGACTCTAACGAACACTTCCTCGCTCCAACGGCAAACGGCCGAGAACTCATAGTCTAAACAATCCTCAACTACTTCATGGAGATGAGCTAGTATGTGAGGTTTGACGACAGGGGGCACTGAGGCATCGTCAACAATACGCAAAATGCCCCAAATGTGCTCCTGGATATTTATGGTGCCGAGATTCATGTGATCTTTACGGCTAGGGAGCATAACATAATGGCAAGGTATCACAAATTTACCGTTGTTAGGGCGGAGAACATGAGCCGTTGACTGAAGTAGTTTTCGAACCTGCTCGTCCAATCCCTGGTCGTGGTATGGCATCCCGAGATTTGGAACGTCCCTGGGGATCCAGGGATGCGCTAGGATGGCTGTGTCCATTTTCACAGACTTGTTATCGCCGGAAGACGATTTTTGGCCGTTGTTGCTTTCTTATAAGGCATGTTTGACGACCGAAAAGTAGTTTACACCGTACTTGAAACGGTAAATGACCGGAGCCCGTAAAAATGATCAAAGACCCTTTGAAGTGCGGACTCGATGACGTCACAACAGTCGCAAGCCGCTAGATGGCGCTAGTTCCGGCAAGCGCTTGGTGTCTCTGTGAAGCGCCAGAGGGCGCCAAACGTTGTCCTCGTGATGTCCATTAAACCTCCACCGGTCGGTCACAATTATATACGCCTATGGATGAAGCGTATGTACACGATAAAAAATAGGACTAACTTATTTACGCAAAATCATAGCTATATATGGGTCATTCCACCAGAAAATGTACTTTTGGTGAAAATCATTCTTTTTGGGGGTTAATGGGCTGTAATTTCATTATAAATGAATTTTTTTAATTCATTTTTTTCTGTGCAAAGAAAACACCCTGTCCTTTCAGAAAATCATTACTTTTATTGGTCTATCTGCATTTTTTTCTAATCTGTGGACTTTCAAAGTGAGAAATTAGCAAAAAAGTGCATGTCCTTTTGATATTTCTAAAGTTTAGCACTATTTCTTTTGTGGAAACTATTAATATATATTCCCTAATTGATTTATTTCCTGAAGTTATGTAAATTGGCTGTTGTTTAGTAGTATTTTCCCTTATTTCTAAGGCTCTGCAAAATTTTTAGGTGTATTTCAATGAAAAGTGTGCTTTTTCAGCAAATGCTATAGGTTATATTTGGCATAGCCTGATGACAATATATTTTAATGGTATACTTCCCAAACATGCACTTAAAACTCTGGACATACATCAATTTTTCATAATATATATGTATATGATTTTAGGCCAACTGCAGCAGGGTTTTTTTTCCAGCCGAATTATGAAAAAAAAATCGATTTTACACAATTGATATCACGGATGTGATGAGTTGCATTTAGCACTCTCCACTTCCCATATTGGTGCTAACTTGGTACAAAAATTATTGAATAATGTGGCCATAGGGTCTGTAGTGTAAGAGTAATAAAATGCTTCCAAAGTGCCTTCACTATCCAAGAACAGGGAAAGTAATTTTGAAGGAATCACGTCCGTGATATTTATCACGTCCGAGAGATCAATCGAAGGCAAGAAAGCTGATCACAAGAACCAGATGTTATCCCTTTTAACTGTGCATGCGCCTCCACTACGGTGGTTCAGCGGCTGGAGGAGACATCCAGCTCATGTGAGTAGTCCAGATTTCTTCGATGCTAGCATTGTTTTTACATCCTGGACATGATTTTCTGTGTTAATAGTGATAACTTGGAGTTTGTGATTCTGTAGAATCCATTTTCTTGAAAAGTTGACAAGTATTTACCGAAAGTTTGTGGTTTGAATAAAAGAGTTGATTGATGAGTTCCCAACATGGCCACTACTGGAAAGGTTGGGGGTATTTTCAATGTCTTAGTGAATTTTTCAAAAAGATTTGTTTAGCCATATCACGTCCGACATGGAAATTCTTCTTTCGATTGATCTATGAGAAAATGTGCAAAGAGGTGCAGAATATATATATATTACGATATATTCCCAATGACAAAATGTATGTTTAAAAGACTGTGTAGTATCTAGACTCAGGTTGTACACCTATCATCTGGTAATAGCTATCACAGACGTGATATGGGTGAAGTATTTTGACCGAATTGACTAGGAACTATGTTTGAATGAGATTAAATTACAAGAATACAGTAACAAAAGTTGTTCATTATGTGCACCAAGTGCCATTTCATAAGTCTAGGGAGAAAAAGTGAAGAAAGTCCACATGTAAATATATTTTTTTCATGCATTTTTGTAGCTGCCGTCACGTCCAATATATATATGTCGGACGTGACGCCCAGTTTGGTTTCATCTCATAACAAGTATGAAAATGAGGGTTAGGATCATCTGTTTTCATTTTTCTTAATGTTTGCCTATTGTACTCCATATCTAATCGAAAATTGAAATGATTATGAGATTGAGCTACTACCTAAAGTGGTTTATTTTCATGTCGGATGTGATGCATGATTTTTCAAAACCATACCTGAACTATAAGACTTGGACAAACCTTGGATAAAATCACCTGGAATACTGAAGACGGTTATATTCTATGGTGTGATGAAAAAAATAAATCATTTTGAGGAAATCTTTTTTTGACATTTTTGGCAAAAATCTGATTTTGGTCATATTTTTGTTCTTACAGCCATCATATTAAGTTTGTGGGCAAAATATCTATTCTAAATATAAGTCTGAACAATAGTCATACAAAGAACACAATTTTTGAAAACAAATGTACCTTTTGAATGTTATTTAATAGGTAGTTTGCTAATTTTTTTGCTTTCTCTTTTTTCAGTTTTAGGGCTATCCATAAAGTATGTACACACAATATCTCAAATTTTCGACCCTACCAACCCCCTCCTACCTTATTTTTTTTCACAATAAAACACAGAAGTAGCCTATGCACAAAATATTGACCACCCTATCCCCACTACCCCCCCCCCCCCAGTGCATACATACTTTATGGATGGCCCCCTACATATGAGCCATACGTTGAAAGCATGGGGTGTAAACCCTTACCTCCGGATGAGAGGAAACCTCCAAAGGACTCATCTAAGGACTGGAGGAACAAGGAGATGAGAAAAAGATAAAATTAAAAAGATAGAGAAAAGGTTTGCAGATGGTTCTTAGCACAAAATGTAAATGAAAAATGTACTCTTGTGTATTCTGAGTGGTATCAGAAGCAAGAGTTTGATATTCTTTGCAGTTTTTCCCCAAAAACCAGGTCATTGGCATTTAAGGTACTCTTGTATGTGGCTGAATTGAAGCTGATGTATATATTTGCAAAACCAAAGAAGATTTTCTCAGCAGTTTGTACATCTTTCATGTTTGTGATCAAGAAAGTGGAAGTTACTGGTCTGTCGCGTCCGTTATTAAAAATATCACGTCCAAAGGAATTTATGATGTACACACAAAATGTGGCATTTGGATGAATATTAAGGTTAAAGTTAGCGCTTTTGGCATTTAAAAGCATAGAGAAAACATTTACAGACGTTTTCGTAGCACAAAATGTAAGTGAAAAATGTACTCTTCTTTATTGTGAGTGGCATCAGAAGTAAGAGTTTCATATTCTTTGCAGTTTTTCCAGAAAAAAAACAGGTCATTGGCATTTAAGATACTCTTATAGGTCGTTGAATTGAAAATCATGTATATATTAGCAAAAACAAACAAAAGTTTTTCAGATTTTGGTCCATATTTCGTGTTTGTGGAAGTGGAAGTTACTGGTCTGTCACGTCCGTTATCAAGAATATCATGTCCAAGAGATTTATGATGTCTACACAAAATGTGGTATTTCAATGAATATTAAGGTTAAAGTTAGCATTTTTTGCATTTAAGACCAAAGAAAAAAGGTTTCTAGACGGTTTTTAGCACAAAATGTAAGAGAAAAATGTACTTTACTTTATTCTGAGTGTGATCAGAAAGAAAGAGTAAGACATTCTTTGTAGTTTTTCAAGAAAAAAAACCAGGTCATTGGCATTTAAGATGCTCTTATATGTGGTTGAATTGAAGATAATGTATGTATTTTCAAAAGGAAACATGAACTTTTAATAATTTGGGACATATTTCGGATTTCTCATCAAGAAAGTGGAATTTACTGTTCCATCACGTCCATTATTAAAAATATCACGTCCGAGAGATTTTTAAACCTTTTTCCCAGAAGCTATTAGCTCAAGAAATAATGCATGGAACATCTTCTAATTTGACATAGATCATGTATATAACCTATAAAAGTAATTCTTTGATTTAAAAACGTGAAACTTTTGTATTTAGATAGTGACAGAAAAAACAAAATTCATTTTGTAATCCCTTGGAGAACACCTTCTGTATGTGCATCTTTGAGGCAGCACAGAAAAAGATTGCATAAGTAGTTCATTATTTCCACTTGTCTATAATATCAGACTATGCCTGACATACTGGGTACAAACTTGATGTCTTACAAAAAATAAAATATATTTCTCTATCATCAACTTTTGTTTGAGTGTTTTTTTATATGTCGGACGTGACGGCAATAATATTTACAATTTTTGCAGCCTCACAAAAACTGACCCCCCACCTAAAACTTGAAAGTGTATATTTTGCACACAAGTAAAACAAACCAAATTTCTTTTTTTTACCCCTTTTTTACCAAAAATACATTTTCTGGTGGAATGACCCATATATGCCGGACGTCTATATGTAAATTAGGGTTTTTCGCTCCGTGTTTGCTACTGTGCCAAAACTGTGAAACAGTTCCCAAACTGGTTCATGTTTTGAATTACCGTTTCAATATATTTTGACAAAAGTGAATCTAACCTCCTCATAGCTGATAGTACACAGGCATCAATTCACGTGTACATTGATATCCGTGAACTACAAGGTTGATACGCCGACTAGTATCAAACTAACATTAAAACTTATATGCCACCACATCTTATGTGTCCCCGGCTTTTAATAATGGTGGACAGAATGTATTTTACAGACAAAGATCAGTAGAAATCATCAGGTCTAAATACTTTACCTACTTGAAGTTTCATTGATAATTGATACTGACATTTTCTCAGTGAATACAATCTACATATTTTTATCTGTACCAGGTACAAGATGGAACATTTTCCATCGGCTCATGTACATGCTTTTATCTCTTTCTCCTGCCCTCATTATTACACCCTTCTTCCATCATTCCCTATTGAGCCCCTCCTTCTCATTTCCCAGCGCTCCCTAACTTTGTCCGCCGCCCTCACTGGTTAAATGGTGAGAGAGATTTGCTTCGATTGCACTTGGCTGAGCGTTACAATTGGAGGCACACGCTGCAAGACTGCTGCGGCAGGCTGACCAGGATTCACTTTACTGAGGAATATGCCTGGAGACACGTATTGATGCAGACAGCTCGCTCAATCGCCGGTGTGACGTACATTGTAGGGCGCTATGTCTAAGCACACTGGTCTCCATTGGTGAGTTTTTAAGAGAAAGCGCGATGAAAGAAATTTTATCGTGGCTTTGATGGTGTTCTATCGGGAGGCATATCACAGTGCATTGGTGTGCATCGGTATGCGTCGTAACATGTTGGGATGGTGCATTAAAAGGTTCCATGGTCCCGGTACAGCCCAATTCAGCTAACGACACACACCAGCATAATCAACAATATTTCCTTTAAAATTCCGGAAATAAAGCATTTCATAATTGATATTTACCTGCAGATAAAGACATTAGCATATGATATTTCATGATAATATTTAATTAAAAACTCAGTTTCAATTTAAAGTATGAAATATTCGATTTCAGACTTTACCTATTATCAAATTTCACCATATTAGCAGAGTGGCATTATCATTATATATTGTAGATATTCTGAAATTTTCCTAATTTTCTTTTGATTATTTCGTATGATTTCCCTTTGTAATGCTTCGCTGATACCCTCAACAATACGCTACGGCAGTCGATATATAATCGATTGTTGTAGATCCTCTACGATACAGGTCTTTTATCAGTGTGTATCGGTGTGTATCACTAGCGTTGTCGTAGAAACCTGACCAACTGCCCCGATACGCACTATGAAATCGCTATGATTTTAATGTTGTATCAGGAGGTCAATATCTGCATGTATCAGTGTGTATCGGGAGCCACTATATATTATTAATATATAAATATAAATATCGAATGACAGCATATTCATTATTCACCTCGGATCTCTACCTTGCTTCCATTGTGGAGTTGGTTGACATGATTAATGCACTCTCCATGGTTACGGTTCTAAATCCAGGTGGTCCGAGCTGCTCTAACCGTTAATCGCACTTCTTCTCCAGCTTCTGACCAACTCACTTGAGTAATTTGTTGTTGTTGAAAAAGCTCTTGGTGGATTTTGGATGGTTCCAGATCGAAATGGGTTGGAAGCCTTAAACCAAATCGACCTCCCGTGGGTCTAAAGCACTAGTTATCACCAGGGTTAAAAGGATCTATATGTATATAACATGGGGTAGAAGGGTGGAGAGTATCCTATAGTTCGGATCATCTGTTGTGTGCCCAAATGGGTCTAGAAACGGCTTCTACGGCTTAATTATTGACATTATTGTAATTATTTCGAGGTATATAATAATGAGAAAACCGTATACCTGTGTTTCAATTTTTGTTACCTCACCCCTGTGCCCTGACATTTTAACCTCAGTTAAAATGTCCGGCCACATGGCTTCAGTAAAGGTACAGTTTTCTAATATTATTCCCTAAATGCAGCTGCTGATTTCCTAAAAGGTATGGAATACATGAGATTGGTAGATTTGAAATCTGCTTATAGAACCGTAAATACTTCTGAGGAAAATATTCAATTTCAAGGTATTAAACTGGATCTTGGAGATGGAGAAAAATATTATGTGGACAATAGGCTGTGTTTTGGTCACAGATGTGCCCCGTATATATTTAATCATATCAGATTTCCTAGTGAATGCTGCAAGACAGGAAGGTATACATGGTATCATTAATTATCTGGATGATATTTCGATCATTGCTGATTCACATTAGGCTTTTCTAAATAATCGTGATAGATTTATCAATCTGGTTTGTTCAATGGGATTTGAAAACTCAAGTCATAAAGTAACAGATCCCGGTACAAGTTGTATTTTTCTTGGTATCACGATCGACAGAATAGATATGTCACTCACCTTACCGGAAAGAAAAGTAGAAAAAATGAAAATGCAACAGCCAAGATAAATGCGTTTCCATCACAGCACGAAAATGGTTGTTTCCGACTGTTGACGCCAGACCTTAAACACAATTGATGACTATGTTTAACATCGTTTTCTTACAGATATATGCACTTGGCATCTATGGAGTCTATACCGATAAACTTCTGTTTACGGAAGTCGTTTTGGCTGTAAATACGACCAGCATCGGTCAAGGTGTAAACATACCATATCTTATCTATTTTCGACTGTTGATGCCACCATAAACACACCAAGTATATGATGCTTAAATGTTTGTTTTCAGTGGTAAACAGTTACGCACGCACACGTTTGTTTGTGACTATGAAGAGTATTATTATAAAAAGACATACAGCTGTTTGCATAAGAGTTTTACAGGCATAAACAGTTAGGTGCACGTGCGCGTTTATATGCGTAATCAATGCTATTTAGATGCACACTTACAGACATTTTCTGTTTTTGTCAGAAATGTTTATTCAGACAAAAAATAACATGGCTGCCCCCCGCCTACCTCCCACCTATACCTCGCCTACCCCCGGCCTATCCTCCATTGTCTGTTGACGGATGACTCCAAGTCCGGGGCCTACACCTTTCGTCAGAGTATTGTTTATGGGTGGGCGGGCGCATGGCTGTGTGCAGACAGGTGTGAAAGCGCAGAGTGTCAAAGCCAAGCCAGCAGCAGATGTCTTGGTGGCGGCGGCTAGTGGCGGCCGGCAGCGTTGGCGGCAGTCATGATTCCGACCCCGAGTGCACCTCAGGTTTATATAACCTTAACATAGGCATTTTGATGGTAGTTCTCTTCCACAGCTGTTCTCATGGTAATCCGACCACTTGCCAGAGCGATAACAAGTGGAAATTTTAACTAGAAGGGTGGATCTACAAGATAAAACAAGAAAACAAATGTTTCCAGGGGGCAGGAAAAATGAAAATTTGGCGTCTTGGCCCAGGGACTACAGGGCCTACATGTGGCTTCGCTCTCATTGTTTATATTTTGCGAAGGCAGCATATTCTTCAGGGAAAGGCGAAGGGAGCTGGGAAAAAAGTACAGACAAGCCCATGATTGGAAACCAGGGACCAGTTTCAATAGTAGTTAATATTCTCGTAGTTTGTCTCACAAACAAAATAGTGGCACTTCGCGTTTCAATAGGAGAGGATGGCAACAGCAAACGGCACTTTGAATCAAAGTGGCACCAAAAGTGGTAGTAACCGTTTCAATAATGGTGAGCTCTGGCTGTTACTGCCACTGTTACTGCTACTGTTTACGAGAGGTTCTATCCTCTCGCATTAATAAAAAAAAACATTTTAGAATATATTTTATCAGATATTATAACATATTTAGGTAAAGAAAAACATGCTCTGATCAATTTCATAAATATCTTTTACCCATATCTCGATTTTCATAATTCTCTAGTGGTCAACAAGTTTGTGAGAACCACTAAACTATTCGAACCAAGAACTACAGTCACTGCACTACTTAGTCGGTTTCCTACTGTACTACTCGACCCTAGGCTATCACTTCCATGTCTTATAAGTAAGAGCTGCAGGGTTGGGTATTGTCATTCTGTAGACACATGCATGCAGAGACATCAAATGAAAACTGATATGTGGAGTGAAACACGAGGAATAATATGGAATTATCAAATCATTCATTAGATATTGATTTCTTAAATATTCCGTTCACTATGCCGGCATAGCGAAAGGCAGGGGTATCTCAACAGCGATGCCACTTATGAAACGAGACCTTATACTTCCCACTTTTAGTGTCGCTGATTGCTCTCGCTATTGTGGTGGTTATTCCCTTTTACTCCAAAAACTAGAAGTGAAACGGGTCCCAGATCCTATAAGTGCCAGCTTTTAGCATTGGCAAAAACTGGGGTAATGACTTACACAACGCGGGAGTGGCTGAAAAATTTGAGACATTTATTCAGTCATTCTGAAGATGTTGAACGACTGTAAACATTTGTGAGCAGTAGGTGAGATAACAAACGCCAAACTCGAGAGAGTCTCAGCTACTGCTTACAGGGTCTTGGGAGACACGTGAACAAACGTCACAGGGGACGTGAATACGTCACAGGGGACGTGAAGGTGTCACAGGGGACGTGAAGGCGTAAATGTCAGGTGGTAAACAAGTGTAAAGGAAGTGAACAGATGAGTAGATGAGATAGAAGAGCCAAGCTCGTGAGAGTTGAAGATCAGCCACTTAAGGGGGGACGGTGTTGGGGCACAACCCTAGGAACCACCAACCCCTCCAAACACTTCGGTGCTGGTGAGAGGCGTGGAATGTGCCGCACAGGACATGGAAAGTACCGCTTGAGAGCGGCGCCCAGGGCCCGGAGGGCGGCGGCCGGGGCCCGAAGGCCCGGGAGGCCCGGGAGGCCCGGGAGAGTTTTGGAATGTTCCAGTCTTCTATGTACACATCATTTACAATTACCAGATAAAAACTGTACCTAGCGCTTACCAGTTACTCATAAGCTCGGCAACAGCGCTTGAAATGAGTCCCGTACATGAATCTGATGAACCAGCCTGTCATTAGGCCTGAGGCTTGTAGGGGAGGCCTGCAGCTTGTTGGCGGGTCTTGCAGGCCTGGTCCGCGGTCGCCTTGAAACGTGAGGCCTGGGCAGCCGCATACGCAGCTGGCATACGGTGGCCAAGATTAAAACTCATCCAGTTTTATGATAGTTCCTTCTACAGTAGAGGATGTCACATGCCAGTCCCTGCTGTGTGATGATATGGATAGGCCTGTGCATGTTCGCTACATGTTCGCCCCTATTATGTAACCCAACTTATAACAATCCGAGTCATCAGCAGGTCACCAGGGAGCTGTTACAAAAGTCAGGAGGGTGCTAGGCGAGAGAGAGCTAAACAACTGCACTTGAAGTGTCGCTGTCGAGGTGGAGGTGCCGCTCGCTATTGGGTATTGGTAGCGGTTTTGCTGCCGCTTTGATTCAATGTGCCCCTCGCTGTTGTCGGCCGCTCGCTTTGAAAATGCGACGTGCTGCTGGCGAGACCTCACTCGACTTTTGAAACAGCTCCCTGGTCACATGTTGCATTCCTTCTGTGCAGAAGTGACTTCTTGGGCTCTGACTTATGGTGCAATCATTCGTACCCTTTCGTTGGCTGAGTTAAGGCTATTTAACATCACCTAACTACTACTTAGCACCCGGCGCTAGGGTACATATATGTTTGCCAGGATTGAGCTTCAGCTCGTCCGTGGTTTCAGACTTGTAAATAGAAAAAGAACCTGTTTTATTAAAGTTGTCATGTATGTTTTTTTTGTGATTAAGGGTTACTGGATCACTAGGCCTTCATGCGAAAAGGAACCAACCTGTGGGTTTACATGCACATTCACAGGATAGCACACATAATCGCCGGATATATATATATATTATCAACAGAGATTAGAATAGATTAACCCGGTGACAGCTATAGCTGTATCAGCTGTATATACTGCCCGTTCCTAACCATGGTACATTCATACCCATACTGTGATGTATGAGGTATATGATCATGTGACTGGCTACGCATCGCTAGCACCCGCGCCACAATCACCCGGTCACATTCTCCCCCCTTGAAGCTTGGCGGCCTATACCCGTCCACGGGCGGCATGCGGGAGGTGTCAATGGCCCGTGTGAAAGCCGGGTAGTGAGTGCAGCAGGGTGCGGCCCTGGTCGGCCCATGCTTCGATGCTGAGTGTAATGTATATTGTGTAAAAAGGAATGTGATAAATTGAATGTGATTTATATTTTTACTGTGATATATATTGTTCAAAATAAAAATTACATCTTCAACAAATGTAGAATCTGTTTTGTATTTGAGCAAGTATTAAAGATAATTTTCCAAACGTATTATTTTTTTTCTTCTAATTTTCACTGAAACTTTACAAAGACATTCTGCCAGGTGGCAGGTTTTATGTGTCTTATAATACCAGTTCGATAATTGATTTAACATACAAAACAATCTTAGCCATTAGTAGAAAATATGGTGACTAATGGAGGAAGTTAATGAGATGAGATGAATTGACCTTCATATTTGCCTAGTTCATTTCATGGTCTGTCCATACTCTTGATTTTAACAAGCTTTTTATAATAAGAGGTATTTTCATTCAAATATTCATTCATATTATGGAATTTTCATTCATAATATAGATAGTACACTATTAATACAATTCAGTTATGATTTATACCATCTCTGAACTTGTACTGGATTCTTTAAAAAGGTTTAACCCGGCCGTGTGTGTGGGGGTAAAACCGGGCAAAAAAAGATGCCCAAAGTCGGTGTACCGGGCTGCGCGCGGCCGCTTGTGTGTGGGTACAAGCGGGCGAAAAAAGATGCCCAGAGTCAGTGTCGCGCCGAGGGGAGAATGTGACCGGGTTATTGTGGCGCGGGTGTTAGTGACCTGTATTCATGTGACTAGGTCAAGTGAGTCTAGAGGTGGTTCTTTTGCTCTTTGAAAGAGGGCGCGGGAGTCGGTCCCCGCTGTGTAGTGATTCCAGGGAAGCCGCACATGAGAGTGGCTTGGGAGACCATGGGGTTAAGTAACTCAGTATTTATATAGGTCAGGTTCACAGTGGGTCGGCAGCCATTCTTGTGCGTTCTCTCTGAGAAGAGTGAATCCTTGGGTCCTCATATTGGAAGGGTTTATTCCAAACCCTCTCGGTGGTTAGGTGAGTCCAGTACTCCGGTATCTGGATCAGTCTCCCCTGCTTTACTTGGCACACTGTGCCAAGGTACTGTACTTTGGGAGTGATCTAACCAGGATCACTTCAGGAAGTTGTAATAAACTTCTGCTGTTTACTAGACTTGTGGAGTATGGTTTTGTGTGTTTAGGTTTGTTCATACTCACCAAAAATGCTGAACCGACCTATGTTTTTGCGCAAAGGGTGGCATATCGCTGGGAAGGGAATATGCAATCTTTCCGAGGATCGAGTCCTCCACACGGTCAAAGCCGGCGACTACTACATAATCATAGACACTCGAGACATTACTGAACTCACTATTATTACCCTGGGTAAGTAAAGGTTCCGCTCCCGACTGGCTGGCCACCCATAACTACGTGAACTACAGTTTTCCGATTTATAATTTGAGAAACTGCATATGATTTCGGATTTACATGTGGAAATAGCTGATATTTCCATTTCTGGCATTGGATTTCCAATTTGAAGATTTATGTAAACTGTTAAACTGCAATGATAGAAGGTTATAGGTCAGGGGTCTATCTTCATATAACGATGACAACCAGTGAACACCAAGGGGCCATTTTTCAGTCGAGATGATCTCAACCTGAGATCCGCCAACATGGATCAGAGATCCTGAGACCGAATTTGAGATCAATGGCGGAAAGTCTTTTTCAGATGTGATCTCAAGTCTACACAGTGGATCTCAGCTTAAACGAACTCAACTTGAGATCATTTCCTGCCAGGTACAAAATTCTGCAATCAGAAATTATTGATTTGAGACACTTATACTTATTCAAATTAGACCATATTTACACTGGATAATTGTCCATGCCCATTTGATCCAATCCTTTTTCCGTTGAGTATCCAATAAGTGAGGCATGTTTTACTTTTTGAATGGGTGTTGTTAATTACAAATATGGAGTGACCTTGACTTCACCCTACTCAAATGAAATCGAACATCGAAGTAGGCTACCTGAGTGATGCATTGCCTGCATTTTTCAGATTTTAGACAAATTTTTATCACAGTCTTAATGACCACAGGAAAACTATGAAATTTGGGATATAGGTATGTTAGATTATTAGTACCTTTCACTCTAAATATTTTCTAATTTGAATAAGTTTTAGCACCTGAACAAAAGGTTATGACAAGTATCAACTGGTCTCAGGTTGAGACCGTTTTTGAGATCATTTCAGTTGAGATCCCCTGAGATCCCTTGAGATTGTCTCAACTGAAAAACACCCAAACCACCCCAAACGGTCACATCTCAGTCTGATCGTCTCAACTGAAATACACTTTGCCCCTCAAACACTCTCAACTTAAGATCATCACGACTGAAAAACACCCCCCAGATCCGGTAAACAGACTGAATTATAGGATACCTCAATAGGGTCTATAGGAAAATAGGCTGACTGTTGGCGTACGTTACTTGTTATGTTTATTGTATGCACATGTTTTTCACCCTGGATTGCTATATGTATCGAGACAATTTGTAGAAAGACCTAGAAAAGCTATAAGTGATGATATACGATACAGAAAAAATCAAACAGGAGAAAGGTTTTAAAATATGCCATTGTAATGTTCACAGTCTTTTCTTAACAAAAGATCTAATTTATAATGATTTAAATGATTTTGATGTCATAGGAGTGAGCGAATCCTTATTAAAACCACAAATACCGACACAATTTATAGACATGAGCGGATACACATTTATAAGGCCATGGGGAAAAGGAGGAGGAATAGGGTTATACATTAATAGCGAATACTTGTAGAGGAGCTGAGGGGTTTTAGGGTAATGGAGGATAAATTAGAAGCGCAGGTAATTAAAATAGCTAAACCAAACCATAAAATCATGATAATAGCTAATATCTATAGACCACCTGGATACAATATTGACCGATTAATCAGTTTTATAGAAGACTTATACATTGAAATCAATACAACAAAAATAGAAATATGGATCTTAGGAGACATAAACCTCAACGCATGCGTAAGAAACGATCCTAGGAATAAAAAGCTTATGGAAATATTGAAAAATTACAGCTTAAAAAGAATAATAACCGATATTACACAACCAGGAATGGGAAAGGGTAGCAGCACAGATAGTATCTTTACGAACGCTCAGTTTATAAAAACAAGGGGGGTGTTGGATTTTTCTCCAAGCGATCATCTGACAATATTTGCTATTAAAAAGAAGGAAAGGAATAAACACAGGAAAAACTTACAGGTAGAACTTACCAAGATTTCAGTCAAAGAGAAATAGACAAAAGAATACGCAATGGCACCAACACAATATTACCAATGGGTAAAGAGGGTAATTTCTTATGGCAAGTATGGAACTTGAATACTCAGGAGTATCTAAACGAAGTAGCACCTTTTAAAAATAAGTGTATACAATTTTTAGATACACCATGGATGTCTGATATACTCAAAAGGAAGATTAGTGTTAAAAAACAAAATATAAGAAAGTATATAAAATATAAGGAATCTATGAATGTTCAAGAGTTGGAAATATGCAGAAATGGTATAAGACAGGCACATAAAGATATTAATAGATTACTTATTAGCGTTAAGAAAGAGTATATTAATAGGAAACTGATATATTTTTCGAATGACCCACGGAAATATTGGAAGGAGATTAATCAAATAATCAAACCCAGAGGAGAGAAAGCAGATATTTGTTTTAGGGATTAGAATAATGAAACTCTAAAAATTAGTAATTGCGCAGATTTTGTGAATAATTATTTTTGCAACGTGGGTGACAAGCTTAATAAGGCTTTGGACGACACGACAGTGATACAAGGAGCTATAAGACATAATCGGAACGGGTTACAGGTAACAGATATCACTGAGAAAGAGGTTATAAAATGTATTATGGCAATAAAAGAGTATAAATCCTCTGGACTCTACGGTATAAAATGTTCAGTCTTAAAGACGTCAATGTTACACACTAGTATGATCATAACTAACATCATGAGGTGGTTAATCGCGAATTCTTGTTTCCCCCAACAATGGAAGGAGGGTCGAATCTCCCCGCTGCCAAAAAGCGGTGACTTGCAACAAATAAGTAATTGGAGGCCTGTGAATATTCTACTGATTCCTGGGAAAAATTTAGAACGTTTAATACATACTAGATTATATGAGTTTCTGGAGTCTACAAATTTCTTTAATCAGAATCAATTTGGTTTTCGGAAAAAAAGAAGTACGGGTCTAGCGGTATTGAAATTAGTAAAATTTTTAGGGGAAACAATAGACGACAATGATATATAGCAATAGCACTTTATGTGGATATAAAAAAAGCTTTTGACTGCGTAGATCATCGAATATTGCTGTGGAAATTGGCGGAAGCTGGAATCGGCGAAGACTTGTTAAAATGGTTTGATTCATTTCTTAGGAATAGAAAATGTTACACGAATTACGGTGGAGAATCATCATGGTCACAAAATGTAAACTATGGGATACCGCAGGGTTCCATACTGGGCCCGCTTTTATTCCTGGTATACATTAATGACTTGAGTATCGAAGTTGAAAATACCTGCTTTATAATGTACGCAGATGATCTGGTTGTGGTTAGTAGGAATACTCTAGCACAAGGTGCAGAAGATATTATGCAAAATATAATCGGAATATTAGAAAACTGGTATAGCTCTAATCGGCTAACTATTAATGTAAAAAAAACGAAGGTGGTTTATCATGGTTCTGCTAGAAAATTAAGGCTAAGTAAAAGGGGCTCTCTTATTATGGGGGGACAGCGAATAGAAATAGCGACGGAGATGAATTATTTGGGGGCAGTGGTAGACAAATCATTATCGTTTAAAAAACATACAGAGAACATTATAAAGAAAACCAATGATAAGATTGCAATATTTAGAAAGACCAGGAAATTTTTTAACAAAGAAACTGCTAAAAAGATAGCAAAATCGTGTTTATTACCAATCTCAGATCACTGTTTATTTCTATTAGAAGGAACAGTGGCAAAAAATCAACGTACTTTGGATACTTGTATTTTCAGGGGGTTACGAATAGTAATAGGAAAAGACGCCTTTATTGATGGCAAATTTATTAGTACAAATAACTTACTTTCACTATGTAATGTCGAAACACCTAGAGTGAGGAGACTGAAGATACTGATGGGTTTAATTAAGAGTATGTACATGATTAATGAATTTGAAAGACCAGAAAGGCCCAAACATGATATGAGAACCACAAGAACGATGGAAAAAGAAAACATTGTTATCCGAAAACCAAACACCGAAAGATTTCGAAAATCATCGGTACATGTTGGCATGCGTATCTGGAATACATTGGAAAGTAATACACAAGTTCAGTGTACAAACAACTTGTATAGAAAAGATGTATTAGGTAAGATAAAGCGGTATATTGATCAAGAGAGTTAACGAATTTGAAAAGGCAGAAAAAGCAAGGTACCATCAGCGACATACATCAAACAATCCAGTTATGTAAATAATCGTATAATTATTATAAAACAAAAGTACTTAGCTTTTGTTGGCTGCTTTCTACCGATTTGTTAGTGTATATACTATGTATTGTCGAATGCTTTGTGAACTAAATAAAAAAAATTTAAAAAAATACTTGATAAAATCATTGATCAGATATATTCCTCTGACTATGGCATCGGGATATATCTGATGAATTCTTTCCCCACGTTTTTTGGCATATGAAGTCAGTAAGCCAGTCCCAAAATAATAAGAACTTACGATGACCGTAAACCTTCAGAGAACGTGGAAATCACTTGTATATGTTCTGAAAAAGTTTTGAATTTCCAAGTAAACCATATTCTTTACTGAGATCAAATGATTTTTATACGACGAAGTTAAGATAGAAATGGAAATTGCCTATTTTCTTCAAACCTGTTTCAGACATTCTTGCCAATTTTTCCACTCGAGAACCTTTTTCAGTACCGCCTTACAGGAGAATTACATTACCATAGAGTGGCCATAAATATGCCTTCCGCAATGAGGCCAGTTTTTATGCTCAGCAGTTTAAAGATTAGCCATACTTTTATTTACACAGAGTGACGCTCTGTCTACGTTGACCCATGTTTATAGCAGTCACCACCATTGAGAAATTAATGTCTGTGACTGCCACCAGGATCGCTGCACTAGTATCGGCGGCTATTAATACGGTCGCTTGTATTCCAAAGACATTAATGCTAACCAACGCTCGTAATGCACCAGCGTCGCCGCCATTTTGATCATCATCAATATTCATCAGGTGGCCCCCCTGCGAGATCTCGCCTGACAACATGTCACGTGACTGATAAGAACCAATCAGAACGGCGGAAGCAGTAGATTTAAGGCCTCGCTTGAGAGGGCCGTTGAGAGGGGTGTGTATTGATGAAATGGGTGTCCTTGAACTTTCCCTCTTGCTGGGAACAAAAGGCACTTTCTTTGGGGAAGTCTTGATTTAATAACCCCCCTCTGATGAACATCTGATCGAGACTCAATTCCGTTTTCGTCATTGTTTGATCTTTCCACATTCAATATCTTGATTAGCAAAATTAATTAAATTCATTGTTCTAGGCGTTCATTATTTTACGAGAAAGGGAGGCCCCAAGCAGACGACACTTTATTGCCTACGTTCGTTAGACTAATCAAAATATTGTCATGAAGTTTGAAAGTCTATTAAGCATTCACCATGAGCCCGTTCCTTTCTCCTTGATCATGACAATCCCAAGCAAGCATTCTGTGCCACTGAAAATGGATTCTCTAAATCTAACGGCGCCTTTCGATAAGTAATAATTTATTCTACAAAGTAAATCTTTGTCCCTCAAGGATAATAATACTTTACTTAAATAGAAAACATGGGTGGCCAGGCAGACAATTTCAGAAGTGAATGTAAAGGCGGTGCTCCAATGCACCGATCCACGATCTCCCTCCGTCCTCCCTGCTTTCTCCACCAAATCGTATCGTTTTGTCCTTACCTCTGTCTCACCATAATCGCTGCTCCATTAGCTTTCCACTCCAGCAAGAATGATTTCCTGTCAATCTAACCACGATCAGCACTGGGTCAGAGCACCTGCTCCACTGGACTCCATTGACGCGATCGTGTCTGGTGGACGTTGGCTACATTACGTGCAATAGATGGGTTCCCCGTTCAATCGACATTAATCGGGGCAGTGAGAGGGATTTAAGGTTTCCCAGAATCCTTTGTGCGCAGCCAGGCCTCGGTGTAAACAAGGCCGCTGAACTGTGCCCTGCCACTGCTACAGGGTGGCGGGAACAGTATACAACTAGATTTCGGACGGACGAAGAAATCAACGAAGGACATTTTCTTGGGGGTGTACATTTTGAACAAAAGCATCACTTCTAGACAAAAGAAAAGGAACTTCTTCGACCATTTTATACTTTTCCTGCCAAAGTTATAGTACCCTGTCATCTTATCACAGAAGTCAACAACCCCCATGAATCTACAATATGAATGAACTGATTCCTGTCTTCTCAAATTTACCCGCTTTATCACGAATGGTTCGCTTTGTTCTGGACATAGCCAAAGAGTGAATAGTGGACAAAATTGAATTAATCTCTAACAGGGTTAGTAGGAGGAGGCCATTTAAAAATTAAACTTCATTACTGTGGATGTTTTTTTCCCATCAAACCCCTTGGGTACCCCAGTCCGGTTCGCTTGCAGAGTGCCACAAGCAAAAGTCTTAAACAAAGCGAGTTTCTCCAGCAAAGGAATACCTGTATGAAAATGATCAAAATGAATATGGTGACCGCAGTTCACTGCCTTCGTCAACAAATTGATAACAGTATTTTCAGTGGTGGTCCTGGCTGTGCGATCATCTTGCCCGAAGTAAGGAGCAATGTGTAAGACAAACGCAGTGACAGACTCGGCCATAACCCAACATTTCAACCCCCATTTACATGGTTTATTCGGCATGTATTGCCTGGGCCAGATCCTGCCCTTGTGTTTTATGATCGTTTCGTCTACAGATAGCTCCTTCTTCAGGGAACAAAGTAAATTTGTGACATTGTTCAAATGACAAATAAACCAAGAAATTATCGTCCATGAATCAAGACAGCAGGAACTCGCACCACCAAAAGTCGCTTGCGCTGGTGCCGCGTCTGTCTCATCGTCGCCTCCAAAGTGTAGAAAACTGAAAAAAAATCCAAACTTGTCTAAATTTAAAGTATCGATAGAATGCATCATATTTAAAAGGCATAAAGAATTTGACACAAAATTTCAAGATATAAGCATTTCTAACAGCGATCCACTGCAGGGCCTCTATGTGGCTTCCCTCAGCTTACATTTTGCGAAAGCGACTTCAGGTGAAAACAAAACAACGTCAAGAGTGCAAGTTAAAGAGTTCTGGTCATCGTTTTGCAAATTACTAGGATGGCGATCTCTTTCAGTGTGGACCAGTAGTGTACCAAGGCTGGCTTTAGTACAATTCCCATCACGAACATCAACGACAGAAAGCAGATCATCTCAGTAGGTGTAACAGATTGCCGGGCGGCCATTTTCTTTGGTTTACCCTCAGTTTTGCTCTGGTCATGGAGGGTAAAAATGCACAACTTCGATGCAAACTCCTGTGAGAAGAATAGGCGAAAGAAATCGTAAACTCTAATGAGTTTTGTCCAATCGATTGCCAGCTTTAACCGTGCAGGCAGCATATCTTTGTACAAGGTGGGCGTGTCTGTTCCTGAAGTTCGTTCCCACTCCCTACCTCCTTCTGTGGACAGTGTTGATGCTGGTTGGTGAATTTCTTTGTCTTTATCGGAACTCGATAGTCGTAACTCACATTCCTCAAGCAGATCTCTTCCAATTTCTTCAGGCATGTCATCCTGCCATTCTGTGTCCGACATTTTAGCCACTTCGCAGAAAATTGCTCTGTTGCTTTGGTAGACTGAGGCCTCCGACACCTACTGAGCAGTCTGTCCCTTGCGATGCAGTAAAAAACGCTCACCTACACCTTGTCCAGATCTTAAATTCTTACTCACTGCTGCTCAGTGCAGACAGCGCAGAGGTATAAACCTCTGTTTCAATATCAAAGTATTACATGATCAGTCAATCTCCTCATAAAGAACACCTGTGCTACGAATACCTTGCCACCACTATAGCATACTTTTGTAGTGACTTGCTTCGTTCCTACCTTTCTAAGTGATTAAACCACACATATATGTAATTCCCTGCCTGCGGAAGTGCAGAAATTACCCAGCAAAGCTTTTTTCAAGCATGCTGTTGCCAAGCTTGATATACTCTAATTTGCAAAATATCATAATATCATATATAACATCAACATCCCATCTCATCCATCCTGTTTATATTTGTAAATCACTAGAAGACCTCTCTACAGATATATTGTTATACCATTCTACAGGTATGAAGTCTTCTATAGTAACATAATTGTAAAATACTAGACACTGTTATGCCTTACATCTATTTGTAACTTATTGCATGATTCTGGAAAATCTTTACTTGTATGCACCCGGACCGTTGTTCGCTGTAATGGAAGACCACCTATCCTAGGTGAATTACTTGCTAATAAAAAAAAAATATATATTAGC
This sequence comes from Alentia gelatinosa, assembly GCA_950022655.1. Lineage (NCBI taxonomy): Eukaryota > Metazoa > Annelida > Polychaeta > Phyllodocida > Polynoidae > Alentia > Alentia gelatinosa. The sequence goes on from OX465582.1 coordinate 61,703,765, forward strand.
TAATACAAGTAATTTTCGTACAAGCACGTAGTGCGCAGTCAAACCTTATTTTGACTGGACTATCTTTATTATCCACCTAATACACAATTAGTAGAAACAGAATGAGAATTCGACTTGACAATGTTTACGCCATGACAAGAAGGTCATGGATTCCTATGCGAGGCGTAGCTGAGCATATGAAGGGACATACCTGACTGGAGGGGCATGAACATTGTTTAGTCGAACTCGAGTTCAGTTTTGTATTTATCCTACCCCGTCTCTATGACTTTATAATATTAGGAAATATGAATTAAATTCACAATCACTGCATGAGAATCACCATTTTACATATATATGCGCCTGGAGTATATGGGTATGCTTTTGCGTATACAAGGTCATCCTATTCCCTGTGTGTATACTCCTTATCTATCAGTGTATATAGGCCAGCTTAGTTTTTGTTGTTGTTTTTTTTTAAATTTTATTTCATTTTGTTATTACAGATCTTCCATGAAACATGAACACAAGTGATACACCGACATAGTAGCGCACAATTTATATACAGTGTTGAGTGAGTGTTATGAAGAATGCGTGAGCATATGAAACAGATACAACACCACAATCACAAAAACTAAAAACTATGAGATCTATGCACATCATAAGTTCATTACTAATAAGTCTTTCTTTACCATGGTCTTAAATTCTGCTTTAGACATTGCTCACTGGGTGCTCTCTGGTAGTTTATCCCATACTAATTTACCCCTATAGGCAGGACTGTTCTTATATCCATTCGTTTTGAATCTATATGCCACAAATCTTACTTTGGCATCACTTTTTGTACCATTAAGCCATCGAGACTACATTATTAACTTGCTTGGACCTTTTATAGTAGATACTCATTAACTGGCGAGTTCTGCGCAATTTTAGCTTCTCGATGTTACATATTTGGTGTAATTCATCAACTCCAATAGCCTGAACACTAACATTTCTGATTATCCTTAATGCACGATTTTGCAGACATAGTTTTACTAGCTGGGCATTGCAACCCCCGTCAAACAAGAAACACGAATACTCAAGTACTGGCCTTATCGTAATTATCTAGATCTGTTTTGCAACGTCTGTAGTCAACCTATTTGTGTCATGTATACGCTATATTTTGTGAGCCACTATTCAATAATTCTGATCTCTGCACATAGGGGACACCACTGTATCATATTTCATCTACCATTAGTCATTAAGTCTGTATTATATGAAAAAGGCAATCATATATTACCAATTCATTTTATAAAACCTTTATAAAATGTGATTGACTATAAATTGATTAATTACGCATAATAAACCCTGCATTCTTAGGTATTTTAAACAGTTTTTAATAGATTTTACCTTCAAACACCACGCTTCTGTAGGGTTCTGGATGTAAGCCTTTATAAGCGTTTAAGAAGTTCACACGTGTGAATGCAGCCGCACAGTCAACTCTATTGGTATATTTTGAGACAAGTTGACCTGGCTCTGGCTTGAGACGTGGTAGTTAATAGTTACATCAACATTTCCAGCTATTGTTTGTCCCAAAAAACATCCCAGAAACAACTTTTTCTGGTGGTAGTGAAGCCGGAATATTACAGGCAAGACCTTCAATCTCCACATCAACGCTGTGAGGATTTTTTCTTTTTCAGTAAGTGTTTATTCTGGAGAAATCTCTACTTAGGGTGTAAAAGTAAGTAGGCTCCAGGGCCACTCACAGTGATTTCTCTTTTTTTTTTTAGCTTTTTGTAAAGTCTTAGCATTTATACAGTAAGTATAGTCCATTGCTAGTAATTGGGTTGCAGACTAAAGTTAAGATAGCTTTTGTGGTGAGCGTATATGGTATATATAATGAGGTACATCATATAACGCTTTCAAACTTCTAGTGTGGGTAGACCGGTATACGGAGATCCTTTTTGTTGCCTATCCTTATTGGTTTAGTATATATTTATGGGTTAATAATACTCAAGCCTGGCCTTTAGGTTCACTTGAACTTTGTCTTTGAACTCAGATTCATCAGCCTCAGATTCATCATTCATTTTGCCTTTGTGCTACATGAAGATTATTCCATATTGTGCTTGTTTTGTAACTAATGCATTAAACATATACATTTAAAAGGTATACATTTAGGTATATCTTTAATGCCTTATTCTGTATAATCTGTAGTTTGTTGGTCAGGGTTTTGTTACCAAGATGAGTGAATACGTCACCATACTCGAAGATGGGTAAGACTTCTGTTTTGTAGATTTTGATTGCGAAGAATGTGCTGAAAAACTTTTTTATTTGAGCATGTAGGTCTAATTACCTGCCTTCTTCAGCTGATTTCTTATGTGGTGGTCAAAAGTTAGCCCTGGATCTAGTTTGATCCCTAGGTAATTAAAGGTTTTCACTTTCTCTAGTTCTCTATGTTGGAATTTTAGTGTTTTACTGTTCAGCTTCTTAGGTATGGGGGTGACCTTTCCATTTTCCCAGCTTTTTGGGTATTTTCCGTTCTTATTATCAGCTTATACAGATGTGTTAGTTGTGGGGTTAGAAGTGTGAGTCCGTCCTTTAGTACTCTAGTGGACAGGTAGTTTATGGCTGATGATTTATGTACGTTTATATCCTTAACTATCCTTGTTACTTCTTCCTCGTTAATATCAACCACCCCATCAAGCATTGGTCATTTTAGAACCTCATCTATCCATTCACCTTCTTAGCTTAACTTATACCCCTCCTCAGGGGACTCTAGGTCGTAGAATTCTTCCCATGATCTCCCGAATAACTGCTCTTGTAGGTAATGTTTGTCATAGTTTCTATATGATCTACCGATGGTCTGTTTTTGTATGCATCTTTCTTTAGGTTTTTTCTTGGTTATGTAGATCCCTTTGTGTTCACTAAGGTTGTAGGGTAAGGTGCCACTCCCAAAAACAAGATGCCCACCACCATTCTGGATTTTTTTAAATTGTTTTTTTACATTGGAATTCCTGACGGGGCTGTGTGAGCGAACCAACACCTATGCAGCGACCAGGATGAGTCAGACGAAAGGTCAACCAAAGAAGACAGTTGTGTGGATTCCTGTATCAGTGCGTGAAATGACCAAGTTCATAGCAATAACTTTCCTGATGAGACTAATATGCAAACCAGACCTCGACCACTACTGATCCACAATCCCCGTATATGCCACAGCAGGAATACACAACCTGATGACCCGATCAATATTCAAAGCCATACTCCGGTAAGCCTATGTTTTGTTTATATTTCAGCTGTCAGTGTCAAATGTCAACAAATCCAAAGCGAGGCCAGTGTCTTTTTCATTGGGCGTCAGAATATTACTGCTATCGATCGCTTTGCTTCATAGTTTAACCTGAAATTCACTCTGTATTTATATTGTGCTATGTTCTGTCAGCTTTTAAATTCTCAAAATATTCTGTGGACTTTCTCCGCAATCTACACTTTGGTGGAGCCTCTACGGATGCTGCCCAGCAGCCTGGTGCTTCCGGTTTAGGTGACGGCCCAGCTCTCCCGCCCAGACGAGACCCAATGTCATTGATCCATTATTTTCTTTCGCATTTCAATACTCTAACGAAAGCCATATATCACCCCAGGAAAGAGATTTGTGTAGATGAGACAATTGTTAAGCACAAAGGCAAGACTCGTCACCGCCAATACATGCCCAGCAAACCATGCAAGTGGGATTTGAAATGTTGGGTTTTGGCGGAGGTGATTTCTGGCTTTGTGCTTCAAATCAACCCCTTCTTCGGATGTGACGCTCGCAGAGGAAAAACTTCTAGCGAATCAGTCGTTGATCTCATTACTGGTGCCCAACTAAAGAAGGGCCATCATGTGTATTTCGACAACTTTTTTACAGGTGTCAGGTTATTAGAATGCTTGTTTCAGATGAAGACATATGCTTGTGGTACTCTGCGGACGAACCATGTCGAGGTGCCTAAAAGATTGATGACAAAAAAACATCCAGGTCTAAAATCAAAGGGCGATTGTGTATTTTCTAAGTGTTGTAATATTCTATTGACGTTTATGGGTTGATCGGTAAATCATTAGGATTCACTCTTCTGCTATGTCTACTGCAAAATGAACCATTCGCAATTCTGTCACTGGAAAATTTGAAAAAAAACATCCCATGTCCGGAAGTGGTTCGTCCCTATTGCCAATACATGGGGGGTGTCGATTTGTGCGGCCAGATGTGTGGTTACTATAATTTTGGGCGAAAGAGTCACTTCTTTTTCATTTTGGAAGCAATGAAGTTAAACTCGCAAATTCTCTTCAAACTTTCAGCCCCCAAAAAGATTGACTTTACTCTATCATTAATTTGCCAGATGCTTGAGGAAGCGAACCAAGATCTACAGCTAACTCAGTCTGTTCCCTCCATGGCCAGCAGCTGTTTAACCCTTTAAGGACGGCTGCCTGTGGCCGAGGTACGCCCTAAAGGACGGATGCTGATGGCACTTTATACCGCTAGGGGACAAGCACTTAGTCGTTAAAACCCATAATTTGAGTGTTTAATCATGTGATACAATATATAATCTTAAATATTTAATTGTTTCTGAATACAAATAATATTGATGATGTAAGACCTACGTTCTGTGAAAATTTGATTAATATTGCTCCATTATTTCCTTGTTAAAAACTTATTTGTATATTTTTGAGAAATGATGCCTCAAGGCATCATTCGCCCTGGGCTGGATGATGCCTCAAGGCATCATTCGCCCTTAAATGGTTAACAAGCTGTTGTTTTCCCGAAGATTTGCAACGTAAAAGTTATTGCCGTGTCTGCTACCACAGGCACAAAAATGGACTGGAATCTTCGAGAAAACAATCAAAGTATGGCTGCAAGTCGTGTGGGGTTCATCTTTGTCTTTTTCCTTGCTTTAAAATCTTCCACACTATCTCCAACTACCTGATGATAATTACGGCACATGGTGGCCAAGAAGTGAAGTACATAAGCAACTTAATTAACTTAGAACTGTAGTGTCGATACCTAGCGGTGAACGTCATTAAAACGGGCATGGATTCGCCTCTTACGTTTGGGGATAATCAACCAACAAATGTCTGCAACTCAATCATTAATTAATTGCGTTCATTTGTGAATCGTATCTAATTAACTGAGTACGTAATTGTGACAGAGATGGATATTATGCCTATCTCCATAGTTCACGCTAACCTTATGAAGTCAAACGTATTCTTAATTAATATTGATTAATTAAGTTATGATATAATTATTGTAATTAATATACTATTTCGTTACGTAACGTTGTGGGGAAAGTAGGAGCAACTCTAAGGCTGTGTGTACGCAAGGCTACCAGACTCTGCAACCCCTTGCGGACAGCGAGGATACTTTAATGAGATCTTAAGGTGATGAAGGTCTAATATCATTATTAAATGAATCCCAGATACTATAAGATTCGTGTCATGACTATCATGGATGAGGACAAGATTGAAGTATGTTTGATAATCTTTAATGAAGAGACAAACGTTTCACAATTGTATAAATACAAGGCATAGGCAGAATAGCATATCATAAGTTCAGTATTGCGACATTAGCAGACAGCAGAAGATACGGACACCAAAGTCATAATGTAGTTAGACTTGATAGGGTGTCAGATGAAAACCATGTAATCAGTGGATATGACCTTAAGTCAGTGTTCGTGTTCTTCTTGAACAATGTTCGTTGTCTTGTCTAAGAGTAGCAGAGCTTATACTCAGAGTTGATATCAAGGATTAAATCATACTAATAATCACTCAAAGCAATACAAGGTATATGCAGCATAACTCACCAGATAAATGAATGTCCGAAGTGAACTCACGAGATTCCAATATTCACTAATAAACACAGATCCAATTTGAAGTAAAGTTGGAGGAAATATTAATGAAGTCCTATCACTAGTTAAGTGATAATGTTCAAGACTGAACGTTGCTAGTTTAGAATATTCCTATATAAGTCCTTTTCAGAAGTCGTGTCCTTGGAGAGTCCCAATCCAAGTCACTTTCTACAATCCAAGGCCGCAAAGCAAGTTGCCTTAGCTGTTCCTATACGATAGAATTATACTACTGAATTCGCGCACTTCTGCCGGTATCCGGAGCTGACAGAACGCGTCTTGACAGCAGGTGATGGTGGTGGAGACTGACGATACGGTCAGCTCGGGAGCAGATCGAGTTATAGCACAATCATTCGAGTTCATCCTTTCCATGTTCCCATACGAAGAAGATGTCGTTGATGTATCTCCACCATACTAGCGGTTTTAGGTGATACTTTTCCAACGTTTCTTCTTCTAAGGATTCCATGAATAGGTTGGCATAAGAGGGAGCCAGCTTGGTTCCCATTGCCGTGCCACCTATCTGTATGTAGTTTTCTCCGTTGAACTGCACATTGGTCTTTTTTAGAACCATTTCGAGGAGGTCTACTATCATTTCGTTCCTTGGCATCTCCGATGTTCACCTGGTGTGGTTGAGTTTTTACCTTACCACTTTCAGGCCCTCGTCATTCGGGATGTTTGTGTAGAGAGCGCTGACGTATATATATATTGATGCGAACAAATTAGCTAGAGTAGTATGTACGGGCTGGGATAGGAAGATGCCATGAATGGTTATTTGTTTCATTGGTGCTTATTTTGGGCCAACTTCGGTTCAAGTTTACACATATCCGAGATTTGATTTTATTGAAAAAATACATATACACACAAAGCTACAGGTCTTCTCCTTGTAGTAATGGTCATCTTTTATTCATAAATCATCAATTTCTGGAGAAAATGGTGAAATTCTACCACTACCACCTTCAAAACAAGGGACGTGCACCGGACACGACAAAAGAGGCCTGTAGTTGAAACGTCCATATTGAAATCTCCTGCTGCCATAGTATGGGTGAATGTCGTTAGTGGCGCTGCCGTAGGATTGCCGCCCCGGGTGAGGCATGCGGCCGGTAAAGGGCAATGACTTGAACATTGATGTGACACGTTGCTGACTTTATTAATGAACTTTATATGACGTAAGACTATAAATGAATACTGCCAAGGTGCTTGATTATATAATTATTATACTCATGATGCCATGCTGAACTTTATGTAACCATCTGTGTGACGTTTTGAATTATCATTATCAAAGTTTGTTGAAAAGTATTCACTCTCTGACCTCATCCTTGACAGAAAACCTTAAGTCATTAATTAACAATTATTCAACATTTCATTTGATACCTAAAAGAGTATCTCATTGTTGGTTGGAAGTAATTAGATTCTGGCCAAACACACAGCATGGAGTTGCTCTTCCTCCCCACGAATATCAGTACAAGTTACAAATTGATTAACAAAATATATTCATAATATATTCATACTTATGATTCCCTATTAATTCCCTACTTATTCACGGATACTAAGAAAATACATATAACTGAACTTTATTCAATAGTTTAGGTATCTTCCACCAGGTTTATGTATCCGATAAAATGTTATCCAAGAGTTCAGGAATTATTCACAGGGTTTCTTTAACCCTATCGCGCCGGGTACCCACGGCATGGGTACAGTCATGGGGCCGGGTACTAGTGCCAGTGAATGCCGCTAGAGGCCAGGTATATAGGCCTATTATGGAGATTTTGATATTTGCATCACGTGACCCGACACCTGATATTTAAATTTATTATCTATTTCACCTGAAATATCAAATATCATATTATATCTACATTCTGTGAAAGTTTTGTGTTTATTCACCCATTATTTCCAATTTTATTTAAGAAAACTTTTTTTTTGTAAATGATGTCTTTAGGCATCACCCGGCCAGCCCTGGATGATGCCTTAAGGCATCCCCGGCCAGCCCTGGTTGATGCCTCAAGGCATCACCCGGCGTGAAAGGGTTAACCGCAATATGGTTACTTAATAGTTTAGGAATTCCCTCCAGGTTTCCTTAGCACTGCAAAAAAACCACCATTTCATTTATATATATATAAGCCATCGCGGAAGTGCATTTATTGGCTGAATTTTGACTTGTTTTCATATATATACGCCCAGGGTTTATATACGGATGCGTCTTGGCTGTATTTCACACCCGGCATATATGAGAGGAAATATCCTCTCCCCCCGCCACCTCCCGCCTGTTTGTGTTGGTATAAGTATAGGTGTCCTCAGTGTGAAACCCTCAATGGGAAACCCCACCCCCTGCCACCTCCTCCCGCCCGCTCAGTGAAGCCCTGTTCACTGGATGATTACATACGCCTTCAGATGAGGCGTATATACACGGGGAATAGGACGACCTTGTATACGCAAAAGCTTACGTATATACGTCGGGCGTATCCATATGTAAAATTGTGGTGTTCGGGCAGTTTGGTCAACTATACTTTATTCAACAGTTTAAGTGTTATCCACTAGATGTCCTCAACCGACTGTACTTCATTAAATACTTATAGAACGTCAATGTGAATCCCTGATAGCATTATTATTAAGTTTATTATAATAATATACCACTACCAGAACAAAATAGTTATGTAGTCATCTCCATGGAAACACTGATAGACAACTTTGAATATGGAGGAACAAAATAAATTTTCTCAACAGTTATGATATAGGCCTGCACCACAGTGATGGTCCTGTATCAGGCATGCTGCATTCAAAAACGTACACCTGCGACCAGTTCCTGTAAGGAAAGGGTTAAGTCTATGGAGATTTATATGAGGGTTAGGATAAAACGATCTCACAAGTCTCTCACAACGGAAGTGATGATCCTGATCTGCGACCTGAGGGGAAATTATTACAAGCACCTCGTTATTGCCAATAGGAGAGCCACACACATTGCTGCAGGGCAGCGTTCACCACAAGTCCCCGGATGTGACAATCAGACGCGCCGCCATCTTTATCATCATCCGGGACTTGAGGTTTGGCAGACGATAATTTGCGGTTTAGCGCTGGTAACCGGCGTGATTTCCCACCTTTTTCGCGGTCCCGAAACACAGCGTTGTGATTTTAGTTTCTCCTTCTTTCTAATTTGTACTGGCCTTATTCCCATCTCCCATCTCAGACGCGTAGGCAGCAAGCTGGGCGAGGAAGGCTTCCTGTGTTTTCTCCCTCCTTTTCATGATTTCCCCCCGTGACGTTGTTATCTGTGGACGCCTCAGGCTACGTCACTGAACACGTCACTAAGGAAGCGCCGGTGTGACGTCGGCAAGTGTGGGCTGATTTAGGGCACGCCTCACGGCGAGTCGGTATAATTTACTGCTCGCTTTAATATTGCCCACCTCCGCTATGCTCGCCGAAGCGGTTCCCGTGTCTCTCCTCACCAACCACCTTCCCGCCTATTAATTACTCCAATAAAGAGCAGATATTTTCTCCTCAGCCCCGACGATTCGTCATTCTGAAATCACGTTGACGTATTCACGATGGCGAAAGTTTATATTCAGAATTACTGCTCTATAGCCTGTTTCCACTTACAGATTCTAATAAATTTACAGAGGAAAGTAAGGTTTTTGAACAGCTGTATTGAGGTTAAGTAGGACCGGACAACCATTAGTTTATTAAATGTATGCTAGTTTTCGTATATGGCTGCCACCTTGGGTGTCCTCCATGGGTGAATGAGTGAATGAGCGTGATACGTTTATAATACCAATGTATATTATTTTCAGAGAAATTGCAGCAGCTGCATCGTATTCTACGGTATTCCAGCTCCAATTTGGTGAGTCATAAATGGATATCACCTCAATTATACTTAATATATACATTAGATAACAAAGGAAAACTGAAACTGAATAGACAATAATACATTGGCAAGCCTAGTTACATAATGTCGGAAAACCAAAGTTTTATTCTTGGCCCCAGTATGACTGGAGTTTGGTTTAGTGATCTCACGAGGCGGAGCCAAGTGAAATCCAGGGCCAAAAATCCAGGAGTAGCATGCGGAGCCAAGATTAAAATTAATAAGGTTTTGATTTTACCCTACTCCGTCTCAACGCTCATCTAGGTCACTAATCTGTCTATAGTCCAGCAAAATCGTGCGAGATGACGTAATTTTGGTATAGAAGCATAAAACTTAGCACGATGGTAGAACTTTATTTCGCATCTTTTAGCTATTCATAGGGTAGATCTGCACGTTCTTTGTGTAGTAATCCATCACCAAAATCATACATGTGTTACTGGCATCAGACTCTTCGATACCCAAGATGATATCTAGAGCGATTCTGGCAAACCTGACTCCAAAGAGTTTCTGCTGGAGGGGCCGGGTTTGACTTTGCCACAGGTGGCATAGGTCCGGATCAGCCTCCATCGCATCTCGGATCTGTTCTAACATCCACTGATAGAACCTGGGGTCTGGCTTCTTTAGCCAGAATAAAACCGCCATTATAGCCTCATTCTCCACAGTCTACACAGTCTGTACTGAAGAATGGTCTGTGCATAGCATAAAATCTCCACCCAACAGTTTTGTAAAAGTTCCTTTTGCTTTTGCTAAGGCCATTACCAACAAAGGCTATCGGAATCTCCACACTGTCCTGTATCTGAGACAAAGCCGCCCCCATACTCTCATTGGTATCAAGAATGAAGTGACCCTTAGGCAATGGGTATCAGAGGACTGGAGTCTCCGTGAACCTTTTCTTTGGTTTCTCATATTGTTTTATATTCCAGGGTTGTGACCAGGTAGGCATTACCTCTAGCTTAGAAGTGTCAGCTAAGATTCCTTCACCAGAGGCTATCCTCCCTAATGCTATGTTTACACCATCACCCTGACAGTCCTGGCAGCCAATTTTGCTTAAACCGTAACTACTGCATCTCCTGTGGCAAACATGTTGTGAAAAACGCCTTTGCTATCCTTGCCAAACGGTTCTACTGTTTCCTTGGGACATTATACAGTGGAACCATATACCGTGCAGGATATGAGGCTGCTGTTGTTTTCCACAACCTTCTGCATATCCTTTACCTGATAATGCATGCCGACAAAGGTCAACAATGAAGATATGGTCAACAATCCTGTTCCCGCCCATTAGAGACGAAAGGAGCGTTGGCAAGAAGTTGTACAACCTCTAGCCAGGCACAACACAGCCACTTTTAATGGCAAGCAACAGCGTGTGTACCTTGAAAGGTATTCCAACTCACTGGCAGGTGCAGTGGAATGGCAGGAGCAAAAGATCTTACCTATTGTTATGATTGTCATTAAATATGTAAGATATTGGGATATATTCTATCTTATCTGTGTGCTGTAGTTATATATAGAAACAGGATTCCTGTGTAGTAAGTTTCCAGATTACGAACTCGTTTCGCCGGAGGTATAAACCGAGGTCTTTAGACAATATTTACCTTATTTAAGCTATGGCAGTCATTTGTAATCCGATTTGGGCACACAACGCTCATAGTGTAACGTAGATTACACCTCCAACTGTAGTTCAGTCAGCTCTCACCAGATGGCGTTTTCATAATTCAAAACATTTTCCCAGCAGAACCTACATATCACCAGCGCTTACTAGTCTCAGAATCGCCATCATCGCCAACGTCGCAATGTAAATGTCGCGATTCACGGCAGCTAGGAAAACAACATGCATGCATTGCTCGACAAGGTCAGCGAAGATATTATTTGCGATTTATCCTTGATTACTCAATGTATTTTGGTAATTCAGTAGGATTACCAATGGTTAGATGTGTATATTTACTGTATTTTGCTGTAAATCACGATGTCAACAGTCGAGCCGAGGTGCTGGTCATATCTGTCCGCCATTATCCATCCGCTAAGACCTTAGGCGTAACGTGCGTTACTACTCGGCAGTGCCGAAACCGTAGTTACCGTATACATAGCAACGTGCGGTATTTACGTTAGTTACGGCAGTAGGTATATAGTAATATATCTCCAGGCTTTGTCCGCTTTTAATAGTACTTCATTACACGTGTGGTACTCCTTTACACTTGCTATATATATACACTGCTGTTTAGTAATGTTTGGTAATAAAACTGTGAAAATACTATAAGTCCCCGCGTCTGCCCTCATAATTATTTGCCTAGTTCAGTTTACTATAAATTAATTCAATAATTGTTTCATAAGATATTAAGTTAAGAATTTGATTCATTACCAAGTTTGATTCTAAGTTAATTTATTAAATTCGAAGTTTAATTCAAATAGTAAGAGATAAGTATTGAGTAGTCAATAATTTTAGTTACTTAGGTCTCGAAAATAGTTTTTCTATGCTAACTTCTATGAGGGAAAACAATCAGAGTGAATTTCAGTTTATAAATTTATTAACAAAATCATACTAGCATCAGCACCAATGAAATGGCAATAAATAATAATACCATGTGTAAGAGTCATGTTTAGAGTCATTTGTCAGTTGGGGGTGTGACAAGGCTTGTCAATGTGCTTGGGATACCGCTTGAACCAAACAGTGATGAGAATGATGATGATCCAACCAACTGGGTGTAAAATATATCTTCCAATGACAGCTGCCTGCAGATTGGTTGAGGGAGACTGCTGTTGTGTGGATGTGGATGTGGAAGGCAGGCAGAATGTGGGAGCAGCTGTGGCGGTGGACAGGCAATGTTCATCCTGAGGAACTACTGCTGCACCTACTGCCTGTCTGGGATGTGCCACACGCCAGGCTGGGATGTGACCTATGGGGCAATTGTGATGGAGGTGGTTGCCACCGACATATAGGGTCCTGTTGCTGCTGAGACTGCTGCTGCTGAAACTGCTGCTGCTGCCAAGACTGCTGCTGCTGATGCTGCTTTCCCCTGAACCACAATTGCAGTTGTCAAGAATCCACATTGTCGACTGTGCCCACCAGTGTTGTTGCTGCCAACTCCTGGTTGTTGTTTGACTGACATTGACGTAGCACCTCCATGATACGCCGCTCCGCCTCAAGCTGGTGGTGTTCTTGGAGGCTGCTGAGCATACCAGCTATGTACCCAGTGAATCCAATAGTAGGACCAGGAGCTAGCAGCTTGGGCTTTGTTGGTTCCTTCATGAATGTTTGGAGAGGAAAAATGAGGATGGCCAGTCAGCCCCCAAAGCAAATGGTGCCACTGATGGTGATGTGGCTATCGGAAGGTTGTCGTCCGATGCAGCAGTAAATGATGGCAGACCCAGAACACTGGCACTGGACGATGGCATACCACTGGCACTGCCTGACAGATTGAAGGGTGCTACAATCTGACTTGCCAGCACAGTGATGTGTTTCACCAGGAATTGGAAGCGGTACAAGATCCACTTTTCCATTACTATCAAGTTGTCCACATCCTGGCCTGACTTTGAGCATGAGCAAGTAGAGCTTCATCACTTCCTTAATGAATGACGACCCTTACCTTTTGGGATTTCTCCAGAGACCTGACTTTCATCCTCATATCCGGATTTGGGGCGAAGAGGTCGCCCCCCCGCCTTGCCATCCTTCTTGGCGGCTTGGGATCTGGGCCCTATTTTTCAGTCACGAAATGATCTTAGTCTTGTAAGCTGAGATATCCCAGCGATTGTAAGACATTTTGCTAGACAAAAGATGGCCGGTGTGATATAGACAGTATCGTAGTGCACCATGTGAGATTGCCGCTAAAAGTGTCTCAAGTATAGAATTGTCTTAGGTTCTATCACAGAACAAGGGACCCGTTTTGGTAATATCGGTGGATTGGAAAGGTCAATCTTCTTCATATTTAATACGATTATAGGTTATATATTCCCCAAACTTGTGTGAAAATTGATAACCCTTTGCCAGATATCTCTCTCATAGACCTCTATAGTCTAACTGACTGAGGTTCACACTGCCTCGCTCGATCTACCTACGGGAAACTTTTGTGGAGCAGCACAGTGTATCGCCGCTGTTGACACCTGAACTCTGGTACACTGGCCACCAGAGCAGACGTTTGCTATAACAAAATTCAAACGTGAATACCAGTCGAATGGTGTGGCCGATCTTCTTTATATTTGGTACGATTATAGGTCATATATTCCAAGACATTTTCAACCACGTGACCTTAAAATTATCATGACTATAGCACACCTCAGACCGCCCTAAGTGTCTTAGACCTAAAATCTTAGGCAGATCAGCTAAGATATCACGTCTATAGGACATTGACACCTGTGAGATGTCGCTCAGAATGGTTGTTGTGACTGAAAAACAGGGCCCTGGTTTCTACACCAGGCCAATCTATCCCAACCTACCGAGGATCCTCAGTTGTGCAAGCAACCAAAGATGCTAGTCACGGCATTAATATAGTGTTTTCTGGATGTAGATGTTATGTTGCTACCCTAAGAGAACTCACATAGGTCGGTTTGGATATGTTCGGTATATAGGTCAGATAACTATATATGCCTAATCACAGAAAACCAGGCTAAGGTAAAAAGTATTTATTGAAATGCCTTTCAACAAACTGAGTTCGTTACAGTACCTTGACACCGGAATCTCAAGTCAAGCTGAGGGAATAAGTCTGCCAGCCGGAGCACCTACATACATTGTTGGATACATTTGTTGCGTTATCACAGAGAAGAACGAAATGGATACAGAATAAAATATAAACAAAAAGAAATCAATAAAATGTTTTGCTAATGAAAACAACGAAAATACGACATTATCATCGTGACATTGAATGACAGAACGCTTCTGTCTTAAAAAAATAGATATGCTCGGTTCAATAAAAAGACATCTACAGTTTCCTCAAGCACTTGTTGGATAGAAAGCCTTGATACAAATTACTCACAGTGCACTTTTCCACAGAGGTTATCCTCAATCCCCAGAGACCGGTAGATATAGGATATATCCCTCAGCGTAATCAATACAGGAGCCTGGCCCGGTTCTGCTATTTAGCCCCGATGAACTCTATGGTCTCGCCCATGTCTGTCCACTCCCGTGTCCCATTCTACCCCAACGCTCTCTACAAATACCCCCTATAGCTCACCCCGCCTGCTTGCCAGTCAGCGGAGGAAGCAATTTGGTCAGATTGTGCTTAGACGAACATGCTCTTGGACCACGCCCACCCTGCTACCCTCGATACCCCCTTCTGCCCCAACCTGCCCCTTTACCCTGCCCTCTCACCCCTTAGCAGTAATTCTACTTCGGCATGGTCCTCCCCAACCCCAATTTTATCATCAAAGGAAGTCTATTTTCTCCACATCTGCAGCATTTCATGATGCTTTCTTGCAATTCGTATCTTCTTTCAAGATACAAGATACAAGTATTTCCCCAAAAAGGACGTTAACAACAATAGTGATTTCTGGAAGAACAGAAACAAAAATGAAGTTACAAATAGTCATACACACCTTCAGCTTAGCTTCATGGAGAAACAAATGGAATCTGTAAAGCTTACTCATAAATGTAAGACATGTTTGCACAGGTAGATAAGAATAAACTAGGTACATAAACGGCCCACTCAGAAGTAGACACACCTAGGTCTGTTTAAGTCACTCTATCTGTCTCTTCACCACGCCTGTGTCTGTGAAATGTGATCGCAGACTTGTCAGCATTCGTCCATCATACTTCCCACGGTCACCTAAGCTGTCATCGTGTCGGATGTGAACCTCATGCGCCGTTTATACCTTCCGTTTATTGACACCGATAATTGCATTTAGCACCGCTAATTCAACAAATCATTTTCACTTTTGGTCATATCATTTGAAGGTGTGTGGAAACAGAAATGATCAAGGATGTGTGTTTCCAACATTGCGCCACATTACCCCTAACCCTGGAGAAAAGGAGAGTGAAGCCGGAGTGGGCAGATAAAATCTATTTGAATTTTATGTGAACTTATTGATATAAATAAGTAAATACAATGAGTACAATGAATAATCAATATGTTGGTATGAATAATTGACATATTGTTTGTTTGTGGTCAATTATGAGATACAGTTGATATAATAAGTGACGATATGTTTACTTATTATATGAGGTATTATAATAATAATACAATAAGATAGCCCTACAAGAGAAGGGAGTAGAAGAGAAAGGAGAGGGTGGGTGGGAAGAAAAAATGTACGTGCGTACAGCGAGAAGCGAGACAGAGAAGCGTGTAGACCGGACGCTTGTCAGTGAGAGGTGCGCGAGAGAAGTTCTAGGGGGTGCGCCGGGGGGGCTGGTAGTAAGAGGAGAAATCACCAGGGGGTGCAATGACCACCCCTGACCAACTGGCCATGGGTCACCCATGGCACCACCGACCAACATTTTGTATCATCGACAAAATGTCTCAATGTTGAATATATCGGAGGTGGAATGAATTGTAAGACTAAAAGTCAATCAGCGAAGTACCTCAGTCATAGGATGACAGGTCATACAAGATTTGCCATCTCAATTACACAACATAATGTAATATCATTTAGCCATAATTTATTTCACTATATTTTAAATATTTTTCCCATCCCTAATATAAAATCCAATTGGCTTAACATTTAGTTTCCATATGCCATGCTGACTGGCATACAGAGTTTTATATGTAACTAGTGGCATACAGAATTGTTATCACATGACCAAAAATTGACTAATCAGTCACCAGAAATTTAGCTACTATGAAAAAATGTTCTAGTTGCACTCAAAGCACCCATTCAAATATTTCATAACATGATACAGAATATTACATGTGATTTATGAAATGAAGCCCCTCCCAAACGCCATTTTCATATTTAGACAAAAGAATTCACTAAAGGAAATAGAGCTATGATCGCGTTATTTGCCACTTTGACATCTTGTTGACACTCTGCCAAAGGCAAAACATCTCACCTTTGCTGACACTGTTTAACTAAGAAGACCTGAGGCTTTTCAGCAGAATTATGATTTAAAACCAGCCTGGGAATAAAACTCAAATCTATTTGATGTTGTGGTTCATATCAATAATCCAAATTGTCCACACAAATCTGTATACAGAGTTTGACGTAGTGATTTTTGATATATTGATCCGATCATAATGCGTGCGTGTTGAAATCCTAGCTACTTGTCGCACCGCCCAGGCCACACTACACTACACTACATCCAATTTGCTCCCGCCGGGACGAAACCAGTGGCCTGAGTTCTCCACATTTAGCATCGTGTATGGATTTTGACGATGTGATTCATATTAATGATAAAAATAATCCACACAGACCAGTGTATCGTGTTCAACTTTGTCATTTATAATATATAAATCCAAACTGAAGGTGTGCTATTGTCGGGATCCCTCTAACAACGACGTCTGATGCAAAAAGTTTGTGATTTGCCCATGGAGTTGCTGTGGTTGTGACTCACTTTGGAATAGCTATATAGCCACCAGGTTAGAAAGCCTTGAAACTATTTTGTTGCTGACTGTTGTTTCATTGGTAATTATTTGTAAAATAAATATTGATTCTATCCTGTGAGATCTGCCTTTATTTCATACAAATACGAAACTCAACTGTGCAATATACCTACGTGACCGAGTAAAAGAAAATTATGGTCAAGTTAACACTATTGTACACACGCTATACCATGCCAAAGAAAGGTTCCAACGTCAGCTCAAAAGAAAAAGAAGGCAATGGCAGCACTTCTTGGCCATGTAGCACAACCATAGATCGATGAACCCGGTGAAGTTTCAGACCACCCAAAAGAAAGACAAGATGGCCGGCCTCGCAGCTTTGGCTCATGGAACGTGATGCAGGTATGACCTGCAAAACAAAATGGTCCTCTATATAGTCTCACACTCAAAGAAAACGCCAACGCTATAGGACTGATAGCAGAAAGGGTCGATAGCATGGACACAAGGCTTGACATCATTTCCCGAAAGCACGTTTTCCAGCAACTAGGCATTCTTTCGATGCTCTGCCGGCCATTCGCCTGAGCTGCTACCTAGCACTTGATCTCCGGCAGACCGAAAATGGCATTTTTTTACAATGCTTTCACCAACCACCTATTCTAGTCAGTAACATTGAGGCGACATCCCAACAAACTCCAACAGGGAACTCTTTGGGAAAACAGAGAGGGTGATCAATAAAGATAAGGGTTGATGTTACGAATGTGTATTGCACACTCTGGTGGTTCTAGAGTACGTTCTAGGTTAGGAACAACTGGGCTGAAAGGAAAAAATCCCACTAGGCTGGCAAAAATACCAGACAGGATGGGAAGCCATACTCGAAACCTAGCTGGTGGAACAGCATGCATGGAATGGCATGCAGCCGGCCGGTGGCCTGGAGCCCAAGCAAATGCCAGCAAACACTCAGTAACCAACAGGTACCCGGCAATCAAGTCCTGGCACCTGTTGTAACCACTGGCAAGCTGTTCCACCAAACAGGCCGATACCTCATCGAGGCCAGGTCTGCTGGCAAAGGCTGTATAGTTGGTGTATGCTTTGTATACCACGTTTTTGTCTGGTTGATAGAACATGCGGTATATGCTCTCTCAACTGGTGAACGAGAGACAGTAGCTGTCACCACACACTAACCATCCTGCTAGTCGGTCCAGCGCACGCCACTCAGCCATGATGGTGACCGGGTGCAGAGCAAACTCCAAAAGACACAACACCATTGTTAATGTATAACTTTACATATTTAAGAGTTCAAAATCTAAATCATCTTGATGTAAGGAAAAACAATACATTGGGCTGAACTGTAGACCAGAGTGCAGCACTGGTCTACAGTGATAAGATGGGGTTGAATAGAAGAGATGATGGTAGGTGGGAAGTATGTGGTAGATACTGGTGTATGTATGTAGATGGGGAGAGCTGTAGTGTATGTGGACTGTAGTTGGTATAGTCATAGAATATGTCACAAACACTGAAGTAACTTATTATGTTGCAAAGCCTAACACTCAATCATATGTGAATAGTGTTGAGTACACTGGGACCCAGGTCTTGAACTCATTATTAACGATTGTCCGTTTAACCTCTAAAAATGTTGAATTTCAAAATATAACAAAAAACAGTACTCTGTGAGTGAATTTATACAGGTATTCTTGTACTACTGTCTGTAGGTCTTTGATATTTTATGTCATACTATGGAAAATGATTATTGTAACCTAATCTATACATGCCCCATGCTGTCATTGGTTGACTGTTTGATCTTAGGGATACCACCTTTTGCTAGATTATTGATCCCTATACATGAAGCTGGAGATATAAATGAATAAGAATCCGACAAAATTGGCACCCGACGCTGAAATGAGAGCAGCCATGCATTTGCATATGGAAACAGTCCTAGACGATGCCCAGTCCTCCCCCTTGCACAACATCAGGGCTTTCTCTGAAGAAGTCTACCATTATGTGTCAAGGGGGGAACTCGAATGGACTAGTACATACGAAATAGACAGGCTGCAGACGAGGCTTAACCTCGCACCAAAGCAGTCAGTTGGGCCATAGGATGCACAGCAATGACCGTCCACGACCGCCGGGGTTGAGATGCCGTCCCATGGCTTGGGTCTCATTCCGTAAAAAGCGACGATTCCCCATCTCATTTTGTAGCATGTACAGCATGGTCAGGTCGTTCTATGTATATATATTTTTTAATTTTGAAAAATCCAGGCATTATATACATTCTATACGGTGAAAAGAACTGGGTTATCTGGCGTCATTACCCTTTACCCTGAACGCAAGAGTAGGAAGTCTGAAGTGGGCTGAATAAAATTTATTTTAATTTTATGAATGACCAATTAGACATAAGATATGGATACAATGGTAGAAATATCGTAATGGATAAGCATATCCATATTGGTAAATATGATATGATAAGAATAGTCATATTGGTAAATATGATATCATAAGGTAGTACATATTGGTAAATATGATACAAGGATATACATATTGGTAAATATGATATATGATAAGAAGATACATATGGAAGAATACATATGGTAATTGACAGGTGTCAATTATGGTATAAGTATACGAGTATTATAAAGTAATACGTATATGTATTTGTATGATATGTATAAAAACACCCAAGAAGTGAGTGGTGGGTGGGAATGAATTCGTTAATCACTTGTTGATAAGTGATTTGTTGACTTGAATGGCATTGGAGTCCAGGATGTAGCTCCTGTGAGCATTAGAGCGCCACCCCCCGTAGCGTTGAATAGACAGTTCTGGTACCCCGGCCTGGAAGGCCTGGGTGGCAGCGGCCTTTCTCAGGCTGTGGAGGGTATATGTCTTTGGGGGGTGGCCGGCCTTGGTGATGAGTCTAGTCCTGTGTTTAGATAACGACCGGGTCGTTATCGGTGTCCTGTCTTCGTTCATGAGGAATGGGTCCTGATCGGATCGCGTGGGGACTGCCGTGGTCATTTCCCTCACGGCCGTGATGGGGCACGTGCCCGGCTCCGGTGATGCCTGGAGGGCCACCCGTTTCTCCTCTCCAAGACACTGGAGGTTTTTGGCGGCCTTGATTCATACGAGCACGTGACTTAACGTGACCGCGACGTCTCCACGTGAGAGGTGTCGAACCGGATCAAAGCCCCCCACTGTTGGCGGCGCGACCTCGCTTTGCCGGAAGGCGGCGTAATACACTATCAGGAAGGCCGCTCGCAGCGTCCGGTCGAGGGGCGTGGCCGGCGAGGACGTCTCTGAGCACCTCCATCGGGATCGGAGGTTTGATGTTCGGCTGATAGGTTTTGTCCCTCTTCATAGCGTCGAGGGCCCTCTTCACCCGTACGTCCTCGGTCGCTGCGACATTCCCACTGGAGAGCCGTAGGTGCGACCGTAGGTGGGACAGGTGGTTCGCTACGGTCGCGGGCGAGGGGGCGTGGTCAGTATTCCAGGTAGGCCGTTACAAAACTCACGGACGGTGCCTGGGGATCCGTCCCCATCCTCCGGCAGAAGGCGAGGTAGGTGGATACGGCGCTTTGCTGGTTCGCGACCGTGCCTGGGGCACGAGCCGCGGTCTGTCAAACAGATGCCCTCTGCTGGAGATAACGTAGCGCCGGATCTGCAGGAAAGCCGGAGAACGGGGACAAATGAGGCGTGATTGCACGGTACTAAAGAGACAAGATTATCGAAAGACATGTAATAGGCCGCAGTCCGATAATCTTTGGAGGTGAGGTGCGACCGACTGAGGGCGTTCACGACCGAGTTCTGGACACCGGGCATGTGGGTATACATGAGTTCCACCTGTAGTGTCACCTGCACCATCCAGGCCTGGCGAGCGCACTCTGCGAGGACTTTGTTGCGTGCCCGGCCCAACGTCAGTGCCTGGACGGTGCCCATATTGTCACAAAATACCTGGACCCGTGTGCCCCGGTAGCGGTTGGTTAAGAAGGTATTTAGGACATAAATGGTGTTCAATGCCTCGAGTTCTGATATGCAGTCGACCGGATCGTTCAGGGGGCAGACTTGCCCGGAGTAAGCGCGTCTGCCGTCGGTGCCCCTGACCCCGGTCAAGCACGCGTCTACCGTTATGCACTTGGTGGGGGGTCCTCGAGGTATCAGGGCACGGCCGTTCCAGCCCTCGGCGAACCACGAAAACCAGCTGAAATCCTGATGCATCTCGGACGAGACGTTGATGTAATACCCCTCCATCGCCCGTAGGGCCTCAACCAGCTTGCTCACGAACGGCCTCGCGGGGGGGACGCATCAGGAGACGTGTAGGATCCTGCCGAGGACGGACTGGAGTTGTCACTTTGTTAGCGACCGCTTGCGGGCCATGGCCACGACATGTTGCCGGACCTCCTCCAACTTGTCCTCGGGGATCATAAGGGTCATCTCGGCGGCAACGATCTGTATCCCCAGCCATCGCACGGTCTGACCGGGCTCCTGCGCCTTGTCTCGGGCCTCGGGGAGGCCCAGTTCCTTGAGGAGGCTGCGGGCTGCGGCGAAGTCCGAGGCCGCTTTCTCTTTGCTGGGGGAGAGAATGATGAGGTCGTCAAGGTACATGGCGGCCTTGACACCCTTGCGGGCAAGAATTTCCACTATGGTGTCGGCGACGCACTGCATGTGATAGGATGACGCGGGGGCACCAAACGGCATCGCCGTGTCGCAGAAATACCCGCCGTCCCAGGAGAAACACAGCAGGGGCCAGTCGAGGGGGTCGCACCGGAAATTCTTGTACGCCCTCGAGATGTCGATGGTCCCCATGTAGCTCCTGGTCCCCGAGGCCACCAGGCGAAGACGAAGCCGTCGACCGTGGGGAGGCTGTGCTCTCTCTCCTCGCCATACACCGCGTTCTTCATGATGTAGGCATTCACACTTCTGTCACGTGGGAAAGTCATGTCCGTGATGACCCTCCGGGCCTGGGATCCGCGCTTCTCCCGGGACATGAGTCGGGACACGTGGCACCACGGCCCGAACGGCGCCTCCGAGAATGGGCCGAGGAGGTTTGAGAAACGCAGTTCCTTATCCACGAACTCGGTCACCTGTACGGGGTAAGCCGTGGCGCTTGGGTGATTCGGTAGATCCCGGGTATCGCTGACCGGCCCGAGGTAGCCGAGGGGGAAACCGTAGCGTATAAATCTGAGCAGTTCCTTCCTCCCCTCCATGCCCGTGAGGTACGCTTCCCAGGCCCGTAGGTTGAGGTCGGTGGGGAGCGTAATCTTAGCGCACATCGCGTTAGGGAGACCTGAGGCCCGAACGGCTCTGTATATGTGCCCGTGCGCTGAGGGCACGTCCTCGTGTAGGGTCGGCCATTCCGCATGGCGGTGGTGCATCAGAACCTCCGGATCCGTCCGTCCGTCGAGGGTTATCGGTGTGCGGCGCGGTAACACTAACACTGCTGCTTAGCGGAAGGGCGCCGCCCACCGGCGTGGCCGCCCGGTCCGGGGCTGGCCTCTTGTTGTTGTTATTGTGTCCACGTGTTTCCCCCACCACGTGTTGGGTGACGTCACATGCCTTTACCCCCTCGCCCAGTGTGCCCGGGGGAGGGGTAGCCGTTGGGCCGGTAGCCGGCCCTCCCCCGCGCACCACCTGGGCCCACGTCCTGTGTGGCGGTATATTGGGGGGTGTTACGCGAGCATCCGGGGTCGCGTCCTGTGTGATGTCATGTGCACCGCACGCTGTGACCCCGGGCCAGGGGGTGCATGCACGTGAGTATCCTTTTACCGGGTGCGCTCCGATCACTCGTAGGGCACACCGTAACCGTTTTTTGCAGCTGGTGGCGGTGTGTGTTGTGGCTGTACATCCTGCCGTGGGTCCACCACCCGCAGCGTGTGTCCGGCCTGTGGAGTGTATCCGGCCGGTCCGGCCCAGCGAGGTGCTGGAGTAGGGGCCGCCTGTGACTCGTAGCCCATGGTGTAGCCTAACTTACGGTTACACGCGTGGAGGGAATGCCCGCATTGCTTCCCAACGGAATCGCAATACGAGCAGATGTGAAGCCACCTCACCGGCCCGTCCTCGTGGCTGCTCCTGTGGCGGCACCTCCGGTCCGAGTTAAACTGCTGGAATGGCAGATCCTTTGCTCCTCCTTTTCCCTCGTCCGGTCGGGCCTGGGCCGTCCCGGTCGTCATGGCCAGTCGCACTCGCTCTTCTTGTATCAAGCTGTAGTCGCACCATGCTAAGCGGCCGGCTTTGACCTGGTCGAATACGTACTGTGACCACCTACGAACCGCCGCCCACGGGCGGGACTGAGCATCGACCGAGACCTGGTGGAGATGTTTAAACATATGGTCCAGGTCGGCCGGGTCCACGGCACGGTGATCACTTAGGAGCCCAATGAAGGCACTTACGTACTCCATGGGGCCCAAAGTCACTCGCACATCCAACTTCTGTGAGAGAGTGAACACTCCCTCACGGTCAACGAACATGTACGGCTTTGAAGTTAGACGAGCAATGTTTATGTCAGAATAAAGCTTACCGGCCGTATGGTCGTGCCTTATCGTCTCCCGGTCAAGCTCCCGTTGAATGTAGGCGTCCAGCGCGTAGCGATCTCGTAGCTGCCTTGGGTGGGGGAGTGCGCGGGTGGCCTGGTCCTCGGCCCAGACCTCTGTCCTCCGTTCCGCCGCCGAGCGAGCCGTGGGGGCCCGGGATCCGCGGTCCGGTGATCGTACCCTGGAGAGTTTGGGGATGGCTTGCACTACGCCGCTGATCTCTGCCTTCATTCCCGCCCTCATCTCGGCGAGTCCGGTCTCTACGGCCGCCAGCCTCGTGGACTGCACGCTTCCCGCCTGGGATACGGAGTCCACGTTCTCCTTGCTTGGTTTCACAGTCGAGTCTGACTGTTGATCACCTTCTTGTGCCTGCGAGGGGCCTGGAGTTGCCCGTGTCTTCGGCATCCTTTCTGCTTTGTTTCTTCGATCAATAACCCGTGATTGTCCCAATACAGTAGGTCCGTTCCTCGTGGAGTGCACGGGACGCGAGCGATGTAGGCCAAAAAGGAGAAATTGTAGAGTATGTGTGTACGAGTTGAAGAGCAGCAGCAGAATGGGAATGAAGCGAGTGTAGTGGTGCGCGGTTGCACGAGGGGGCGCGCAGGGAGCGCTAGTAGGAGGGGAGTGCGTCAGGTGGAGCAATGACCGCCCCTGACCCTACGGCCATGGGCTACCCATTTATTTGTGGGTCAGTCATCCTGTCAGTTAACCCTGTATGGATGAGGTTTTTTTATGCCGATATGAGTCTGATTCAAATAGTATAGGAGGAAAATAAATAGCTCATCTAACGCTAATTTTCCACTAGTCAATCATTAGGAGTACCGGTCGGAGTTTTCTTGCGGTATGGAAGAGGCGTTTATTTGCTAATATTGACGTGATAGGCTCTACACAGCTGCTGTTTCTCTTGTTTTATGATGAAAGCAGTGAGAGAGTAGTATAACTCCATTCACTCCATCAAAAAAGGGGGACCCACACAGGTCTGAAAATCCGGTTGCTCCCTGGACCAGGGGCCCGTTTAATAATTAAACACTGTTTAATTCCTGCACACTTACAATATTTGCTTCCTTAAAACATTAGCTTTACACGCTTGTTTGGATACTTTAGATACTAATAACTTACACACCTAAATAGTTTGTCAATGATTGGTTAGCCGTTTAGGGTTTACACAATAACTTTTTTAAATTTTTTTAATTAGTTTATTCACTGCATATTCGACGATACATTTGTCTTTCTTCCATATCCGTGTGTAACATGAAACTGAACAGAACTTTGATGAAGTAATAGATACAGGAATAATGGTCTTAATCTAGTATATATTATAAAGTCAATGTAACAAATTGGTGCCAAGGATGTAGGGTTGGGACATACATCAAAGTAGGTATAATTCCGGTTCATTTTACAATTCGAGTATCAAGTTAACATATTACAATTTCATATTTCAAAGTTTGTTACTCTTTTACTCTAAACAGTACTCTACAATTTTTTACGTTTCCATATACTAAATATATATACATATTATGTGGATCATAAAGCCTAGACTTTATGGACATATAAAATAGTAGTCCAGTAAATTCTCACCAGGGGACCCCAACGCTCATGGACCAGGGACCAACAACTCCGAGACCTGACACCAGAGGGCATTGATACCAGACCATAAAAGGACGGGCAGGACCAGGGATCGACCTCACTCAACAGGGTTCCGTCACCGCCTACCCTCCACGCTTCAGATTTTTTTCTCGACTTTGGTCGACTTTTCAGTGACTTTTGTCCGTTTTTGGTATACCTTTTGGTTACCATGCGCAAGTGTGACACTTGTGGTTTGGACTACGATGGTCGCTCACATAGAGAAGGCTGTCCAACCTGCAAATTCAAAGAGTTACAGACGTCAGTGCGAAGCACAGAGGAGGAATTGGGAGCGGTTGGAGAGCGGGCGGAGGGCGGTGGCGGATCCCCGTGGCAAAAGCCTCCTTGGGTGAGTAACCTTTTGTTAGAGCATAGCAAACTAAAGAAGGAGGTCTCCTCTATTAAGTCTGATATACAGGTTTTATGTTCCAGTTTTCGAGACTTTGAGTTGAGAAATAGTACCGGGGAAGGTGCCGGCCAGTCTGAAGGGGTGCCACGTGGTGGCGAGAGTGCAATGCCAAGCGCATTCACCCATGAAATTGTCGGTCAAGCTTCATTACCTCGGGGGTTACAAACCAACCCTAGTTTAAGACCTGTTTATCCTAATGCAAGAATATTTCTTCCACCGCACGTGCAAGGAAATGCACCAAATTGCACAGGCACTCATGCCTGTACAGAGAAAGTAAAACGTAAGTCAAAATTCTTTTCACTTACTCCTTTTCTACCTCCCAGTTGCGATAATCCGACTTTCGACCAAATCCTCAGCGCTAATATGGGGTTATTGAGAACTTTGTCTTCACAGGGTTTTAGCGGATCATATTTCGTATCTAATTGACCGCAAGCCAACACATACAGGGAAGTCCCTCGTTGAGTATGATTTGGCAATGCGAGAAAAAGCAGACAGTTTGGGCATAGAAGGTTTCGGCTATGGTGACTCCTTTTTAACAGAAAAGTTCCTTAATTATGAAACAACTTTCGCTTTCGTCAATCTTTCGAAAAAGTTAAAAGAATTCCAAGACAAGGTTGAAAAGAAATCAACCACTAAGCGTCAAGAAGGTAAGAACGAGGGGATTTGCTGGAAGTTTAATACTTCCAAAGGTTGTACTTTCCCTAACTGTCTTTATCGACATGAATGTTCTTATTGTGGCCTGGGTCATCCGGTCCAGTCGTGCAAAAAGGCTCAAAAGATAAAGCAAATGACAAAATATATCCTAAATAGGATAAGGTTTTTTCCCCTGAACGAATTGCAAATAAGGGGAAATATAATTATCTCGATGTGTACGGAAATAACGTTAGCACGGCGATGACTTATCTTCGCGTGGACCGCCGCTTGTTTCCTGCGCAGAGGTTTTTCCTGCTGCCGTACAGGATCAGATAGATTTTTCTTCTCATGAGAAGTTTGTTAATTTGTCTAATGTTACTGTTTTGGATGCCGGCACGACTGGATTAGATGAAACAACGGCACATATTGTTTCTTCATTGGGAACTACAGCTTTGGATAAAGAGAATGATCCTGGGGGAGATGCGTCTAGACCCTTCGTTCGCCCTAGTGGTGAGAGATGCAGGTAAGAGAAACCAGTTGAATATTTGTCGTTTTTATGATGAATGTTACTCAAAAACTTTTGATATTAATGCAGACTATATATTTCTGGGAGTCAGAGATGGTTTTTCCATTGTAGATTCAACTTTCGAAGGTTTCTATTTTTCTTATAATTACAATAGTATTTATTCTAGTGAATTCCGTAATCAAATGAACGATACCATTGCTCAAGAATTAATTGAAGATAAAGTTACTATTGTTTCAGATCCCCCCCAGTGTATTCACTCGCTGGGAGCAGTGAAAAAATCGTCTGGTAAACTTAGACCTATTACAGATTGTAAGAGGCCGCTGGACGATAGTATTAATAATTTTATGGACGAAGTTTGTTCAAAATTCAAGTATCTTCATATGGATACTGTTATGAATAACATTTCTAAAGGTTGTTATTTTGCAGTTCTCGACATTCAAGATGCGTATCGTAGTATTCCAGTTAATCCTGACCATCGGCGTTTTCAGGGATTTCAATGGGAATCAGATGATGGTAAAACTTTGTATTTTGAGTCAAACCGATTGGTATTCGGTCTCAAATGTGCTCCTTATATTTTTACCCAATTGACCGAGTTCATTGTGAGATCAATGGAACGTCGAGGGGTAGATAGAGTATTTGGTTATCTTGACGATTTTTTGATAATCGGTAACACGTTTATAGAGTGTCAAGAAAAACTCAGGATTTTGATCAATTTCCTGAGGTCTTTGGGATTCGGTATAGCATGGCCCAAAGTGGTAAGTCCTACACAAGAAATCACATTTTTAGGAATTGAATTGTCTAGTGTAGATATGCAGGTTCGTTTACCTATGGAAAAGTTAATTAAGTTGAGAAATTTAATTGATGTATACCTGTTTAAAGACACAGCGTCTTATCATGAAATGGCTGTGTTAGCAGGCTATTTAGCTCATGCTAGCACAGTGGTAAAGGGTGGCAGAACTTTTTCTAGGCGGGTGATTAATTTCGTCACGTTTATGAAAGACAGACTGATTCATTGCAAGATTCCAGATTGGTTAAGATTGGACTTGCAATGGTGGAAAGGTTTTTTAAAAATTTTTAATGGTAGTAAACACTTGTTAATTCCTAAACATCATGGTTTGGTAAAAGTACAAACAGATTCGTCTTTTTCAGGTTTTGGTGCAACTTTTGCTAATGATTTTCTAATCGGTGTATGGACTAACGTCTTACCTAGAGTCCCGTATGATCATACTCATTCCCATCATTGGTTCCATTGTCCCTTAGAATCAGTAGACAGGAATATAAATGTGTTGGAACTTTGGCCTGTGATGGCAGCTGTCCAGAAATGGGGTCATTTATGGGGAAATTATCATGTTCAATTAATTTCAGATAATACTCAAGTTATTACTGCTATTAATACCGGAAGGAGTAGAAATTTACAAGTTATGAATTGGCTGCGTGAGCTTTTCTGGCTTAGCGTTTTGTTTAACTTTGAGATAACGGCTAGTTATATTAAATCGGAGGATAATATCTTACCCGATTTTTTGTCACATCGTTATGATGTAAGGAATAAATCTATTATTCCATCGTTCATGTTTAATCAATTTTGTTGTTATAGGTCTTGAAGGCGAGATGTACAAGTATCAACAGAGTTGGATGTCCACGAATACGTCTATTACACGAAAATGCCAATGGACACACTATCTTCGTTTTTGTCAAGAATTTAAATTTCTGCCATTACCTGCGACAATTTATGTCATTTGCATGTATATTTCATACATGGCGAAGTCTTTTAAATATAATAGTGTTATAAATTACCTTTCAGCCCTATGGGTATTTCATAAAGTAAATGGGTTTGACCATGTTCCAGTTTATCATTTCCAGATTAAAACGACATTAATGGGAATTAAAAGAACCATTGGTTACACCGTGACACAAGCAAGACCAATTCAAAAAATTGAATTATTAATGATATATTTCTCATTGAATATGTTTTTAATGGAGGAAATGGCTTTTTGGTTGTCGTGTCTTCTAGGATTTCGTGGACTTCTGAGAAAGACGAATATTCTCGAAGAAGGTTTTGCAATTTTGGTAAAAAATATTACTTTCACGAAGACCCATGTTTATTTGAAAATTACGAGGTCAAAGACTACTCAATTTAATGATCGATTTTTGACAATTCCATTTTCAAAGATAAAAGATTCTCCTTTTTGTGTATTTCATTTTATATCAGAAATACTACGTATGGCTACATTTAAGCCAGAAAATCATCTAATATCTTTTGTTAAAAATGGGAAATTACAACAAGCTACTTATGGTTGGTTTTCCAAAAAGTTTTCTCAACTTTTGACTTTGAACGGCCTTGACAAAGCTACTTCGCATTCGTTACGTAGGGGCGGTGCATCTGCCTTGCACCAGGCAGGTGTATCTCTCAGTGACATAAAAGAAATTGGAGATTGGTCAAGTTGGAGTGGATCATAAAGTGGATCATAAAGCCTAGACTTTATGGACATATAAAATAGTAGTCCAGTAAATTCTCACCAGGGGACCCCAACGCTCATGGACCAGGGACCAACAACTCCGAGACCTGACACCAGAGGGCATTGATACCAGACCATAAAAGGACGGGCAGGACCAGGGATCGACCTCACTCAACAGGGATCCGTCACCGCCTACCCTCCATGCTTCAGATTTTTTTTTGATTTTTTTTATTATTCGTTGCCAAGTGACAATATGACAAATTATTATAATAAAGAACGCTAATCATATTCTCAGCCAAACAGAAAGTGTTGTTATATAATTTCATATATTGTATTTCAATATAAAATATTCATTGATGATATATTCCTATACTTTAATCTTCTATTCTTATCATCTTCTGGAACGTACACGGTTTATATATATATAACTATATAACCTTCGTTTATATAAATATAAATTTAAGCCAATGAGCTTCCACTAATCAATTCACTCCAGGGGCGCAACCTCCTCCAGTGGTTACGTCATTTTGTTTTTCCAGGTAGCTACCCGGTAATTGATGCGAGAGCCAGGGGTACCTGGGTTACCGGGTTCCCTCAACGGTCATTCCGCTCTCGCTTTTACACCTGTGAACACGTATTTTAGTCTTACTATTGTTATCTATTTAGTTTTGTACATCTAGATGGGTAGGACTGGGGCTTGTCCCATTGTATTTACTTGAATAAACCCGTTTTATTATTCTATTTCCGCCAAACCTGTGTCTGTGTCAATTCATGTTAACTATATTTACACACTACTATTCATTGGACTATTAATCTTATATAAATATATATATATATATATATATAATATTGACCTCACTACATAATAAAGAAGAGTGACACAGGAGTTGGCGGTAATTAATTATATTTCATAATTAACAAATAACATGCTTTATTTAAGTAAATACACAACGAATACAAAACTCATAAACCTGGCACAAAGTGATACATCCAATTGGGCTAAATCCCCAAAATAAAAAAAAATTCAACAACGTGAAAGACACAAGTGAGTTGGTCGAAGAGCAGATGATGAGTGACTGGAAACCCTTATCGAGCTGCTTTTTTTTTTTTTCATTTATCAGTTTTTATTAGGGGTAATGCTTCTTACATAATCGTCACCGAGTTCGGCAACATTGCCGTTCTTCCACTCGGGCCCTCACACACATCATTCTGGTATACATAATCTACACATTTTGCTAACCCTCATCATTTGTCATCATAATAGCGTACAAGGTTCCATTTAATGAGATGATTGAAGAATGAGATGAGATACATTATATACCTTATCACATCATAGACTTTTTGTTGTCACCTCATAGCTCAATGTAACACCAGTTATTTACTACAAACTTGACTGATCGCAGACTCGCTTTATCATCTCTAATAAGTTAACCTCTATCTACCTATTTTACCTCTTTCCACATTCCACACTTATTCCAGTTGCAATCACAATCTGGTAGTAAACCGGTGTACCGCTAGATCGTTGTAGAGTTTACAGCACAATAATGACAATACCACAATACAAAAGGTGGCGATAGCTAATATTCGATCAGTTGCAAACACAATATGATATCTAACATTTTCTATCGGGCAAGGCATTTATTAATTGATTAATAGTTTAATAAGTATATATAGCTTTATACATACTAGTTGCATTCACAATCTAGTTCACTATTAAATCTTATCTGGATCTAATTATAATTCACCTGGTATAAACAATTTGGGTAGTTTATCTTTATTTGTAATTTGTATTCCCTTAACATTGTAATATTTGTATATTCCGGTTTTAACAAATTTCAAATTTTTATTCCACGCATATAGAATGATTTAAAAAACCCACTATACTTTGCTACTGGTAATACCAGTCTTCGCCCATCGTTCCTCATTGTAGGGATATTTCTAACATCTCGTAGTGTTGGAATAGATAGTATGTTAAATGAATAGTATAGTAAATGAATCTTTCGTCGATCTTCCAAGTAAAATACTTTGGAGTTAGTATGTAACTCTTCAGTGTTCAGTTTTGGATTCGGACCTAATTTTTACTAATATATTACCCTTAAAAATTTGTTTTGAATATGTTGCAATTAATTTTTTTCTGCATGTGTATTTGGCTCATAGATGTAATCGCCATAGTCGAAGTAAGGCAGTACAAAACTTTTATAAATACACAGAGCCACCTCAGTAGTTGCCAACTTCCTGATTTTTCGTAGCAAAAACAGTTTATCAAGGACTCTCTTTTTAACATTAGTTCTATGAGCATTAAAGGATAGTTTGGAGTCAATTACAAATCCCAAGTAGTTATAGTTTTTTACCACTTCTAACCTACAGTTATTTAACCCTTTAACCGCCACATGATGCCTCCAGGCATTCCCCTGGCTACCGCCGCATGATGCCTCCAGGCATTCCCCTAGCTACCGCCGCATGATGCCTCTAGGCATTCCCCTGGCTACCGCCGCATGATGCCTTGAGGCATCATAGAGTTGTTATTTTTATAAAGTCACTTTTTTCGGTCGATTTAAGCACGAAAGGGTTAAGAAAAGTTCCATATATAAATAAAACATTCTGAAAACAATGTATTTATGTGTTTTGAGTCTATTTAGTTACATGACAATGGCTATTTGCGAGTAGAAGTCAGAGAAAAATAAAACAAACACCAGGTCAACTCGTGCCTATGGACGAGTTGAGCGCTTGACAGAACATTGCCCGATACAGCGAAATGACGAACGAGTTTATATATATTTAAAGCCTAATTAATTGGTTGTCTTGCTCGCACAAGTTGAAAATAATCATAAACTATCTAATTTGCGAGCTTATGGGCAGTCTTACACTTTCGTTTTCACTAATTAGCGAATTCTGTGCTGATGTTTATATTTTCTTCGACAAACGCAGGAGTGGAGAGTTACACTTCCAGTCGCCCCAGTTCTACACTCCCGCCTCCACCACCACAAACCTGTGTAACTAATCTATGATATCGATCTGAAACAAAGTAATCCTGGACGATCTAGAGCCCATCAAGGTTCTCTACATGTATATTTTGTGAAAATATATTGATCAGAAGTGGTTAAATTGATTATTATATCGGAGACAAATCCCCCACCTCCGACCATACTGTCCACTGCATTAGTCCTGGCGTCATTTTGGTGCCAAACAAATCCAAACTCCGAGAAGCACTGCATAAACGTAACATCATGGCATAGTAGAGGGAAACTATGTTCCGGTGGGAATAAGTCAAGGTTACGAGGTAAGGCTTGGAAAAATTACTACCCAAGGCGTAGCCACGGGCAGTAATTTTTCCAAGCCTTACTGAGTAACTTTGACTTATTTCCACTGGTACGTGGTTTCCCTATTCCTATATACCTTCAACTGTCGGCTAATATCGATAAAAAAGGAATGTCTCTGAATGCAACCTGGGTAGTAAACGTCAACCTGGGTAGAAAACGTCAACCTGGGCAGTAACTTCAACCTGGGCAGTAAACAAAAGTTACTCCACCCCTAGCAGAGGTTGTTCGCTCATAGGTATATAGGAATAGACTTTAATATCCCAATGTTTGGCACCAGAACGTAAGGAAACCCCAGTCAAATGTCGTCACAATAATCCATCATACTGCCCCTCCAACATACTGTCCCTCCACCATACTGTCCCTCCACCATACTGCCCCTCAACCATACTTCCCCTCCACCATACTGTCCCTCCACCATACTGTCCCTCAACCATACTGCCCCTCCACCATACTGCTCCTCCACCATACTGGCCCTCCTCCATACTGCCCCTCAACCATACTGTCCCTCAACCATACTGTCCCTCCACCATACTGTCCCTCCACCATAATGTCCCTCAACCATACTGCCCCTCCACCATACTGGCCCTCCTCCATACTGCCCTTCCATCATACTGGCCCTCCACCATACTGGGCCTCCACCATACTGCCCCTCCACCATACTGCCTCTCCTTCATACTGCCCCTCCATACTGCCCGTCCACCATACTGCCCCTCCACCATACTGGCCCTCCACCATACTGCCCCTATACTATACTGCCCCTCCTTTATACTGCCCCTCCATACTGCCCCTCGACCATACTGCCCCTCCACCATACTGGCCCTCTACCATACTACCCTCGACCATACTTCCCCTCCTCCACCATGCTGCCCCTCCACCATACTGCCCCTCCACCATACTGGCCGACTGTGTAATACCCAAGGTTAAATATGAATTATTAAATCTAAACTCATCAAACCTGGACAATATTCACATAGAAAGAAACCTCACAGTATGTAGATTATGAATATACATATTATTAATCATTAATCTAAAGTTCAAACCCGATGCGAGCTGATTTCTAATGACAGCTCGACAACCCTAACTACACAGTAGAAGCAATGGTGGATGCTAGGCCAGAATTCAACGTGTGTAACTCGCATCTTAATATCTTAATATCTTCGTCTCTGCTCGTCTAAATTTGATGAAATTCATACTGGAACAAACCTTAGAGTCCATACAATGTTAATATATACTTCCCTGTGGTTAATTCTTTTGTTTAAACCCTTTCTAAGCTGATTTTGTGATTATCGTATGAAATTTGACTGAACCAGCAAGCCGACTGCATAATGCCCAAGGTTAAATTTCAATTATTAAATCTAAACTCATCAAACCTGGACAATATTCACATAGAAAGAAACCTCACAGTATGTAGATTATGAATATACATATATGATTAATCATTAATCTAAAGTTTAAACCCGGTGCGAGCTGATTTCTAATGACAGCTCGACCACCCCTAGCTACACAGTATGAGCAATGGCGGATCGAGCTAGGCCAGAATTAAACGTGCGTAACTCGCATCTTAATATTTTAATATCTTGGTCTCTTCTCGTCTAAATACATACGGGAACAAACCTTGAAGCCTATAGAATGTGAATATATACTTTTCTGTGGTTAATTCTAAAGTCTAAACCCTGTCCGATATGATTTAGAAAAGCTGCTCTGAAATTCGACTGAACCAGCAGGCCGACTGCGTAATGCCCAAGTTTAGATATTAATTATTAAATCTGAACTCGTCAAACCTGGACAATATTAACATAGAAAGGAAGCTTAGAGTCTGCAGCATATGAATATATGTATTATTAATCATTAATCTAATGTTTAAACCCAGTGCGAGCTGATTTCGTATTATAACTTGACAACCCTACCGTTCGGGCAGTGACACGGTTTTCCATAGACTCAACCTTATAATCTATACAGTACTCTATAGAGGCTTTGCCAATCGTATTTACAAAGCGTTAGGTTAATTCCACCGTGTCAAGTCTGATATCCTCATATAGCTGCTGATCAGACGAACACGATGCTGGTCTCATTTTACACTGTTGACGCCATAGGATGATATAAATGGCAATTCTGTTGGTTGTTGAATCGACACGTAGCAGACAGCCTAGCAGACATGGCGCTGTCACTGGACTTGACACCTATACTCCCAGGCTGAAAGATCCGAAGTTATCACCGTATTAACCGCACTGTTATTTGGTTTTCCGCCATAATATTTATATCCTTTTGTAGGCACAAACCTTATACTGAACATGCTGGGCTTCATTTCTGTTGTTAATCCGCTATTTGACGAGGAGAAATGATTTTACACAGTGTTCCTTGCGTAGAGGAATCAGCTTAGCCATCCATATTGACACTGACACTCCAGCCCCCACCAACGGTTTTGCTATGGTGTGTCAAGTTTGAATTTTTGATATTGCTTAGATCACCTTAGGAGTCGTTTTATTTCATAATACTTTAGAATCATGTAGGTAGGGATCATATTTGAATTCAGATGTGGGTTTTATCGACTTTAATGATTAAATATATTGATGTGAAGAAATCTGCTACAGTAGTATGTAAGGCCTTAGATAGGTGGATGCCATGGATGGTTATTTTTTTACATAGGCGCCTATTTTAGGCCAAATTCAGTTCAGATTTAATAATACCCAACAATTGTTTTTATTCACAAAATATATATAGAGACAAAGCTACAGGTCTTCTGTTTACCGGAATGGTCATCGTTTATTAAAACATCATCAATTTACGGAGAAAATGGAGAAATTCTACCACTACCACCTTCAAAACAATGGACGCGCAGCGACCATGGCAAAATGGGCCGGCGGTACGAGGGAGCATATAGTATAAGCCTGCAGCGTTGTAATACATAGGTTTGCCGTAGGGGGCACGGCGGTTCAAATCCCACCCGGATTTGGCGTGCGGCGGTTAAAGGGTCAAACGAAATTCCGGGTAGTCATTCGGTCTATGGATACCAATATTATTTTCATAAAAAAGCACTTGCGTTTTCTTTTCATTTATTGTTAACACATTCAAGGCACACAATTTTTTTATTCTCGGTAGGACTTCATTCATATCTTTAACATTATTTGTAGTAATTGTAGTGTCATCCGCATATAAGGACAAACTACACGGGTAATTTTCCACAAAGGACACTAAATTATTTATATATATCAGGAACAATGTTGGCCCTAAGACCGAACCTTGGGGGATACCATAGGTAATATCCTCAATTGTCGATAATTTGTCCTCAATTTTTGTTTGCTGTGTTCGTTTTGATAAATGGTCAATTCTCCCAGATCGTGATCGATGGGCCACGTACGGTGACCAATAATTCAAAGGGTCGTTTTCATATCTAAATATTGTTTTATGATATCAGAAACGATATTAGTGTATGTAGAAATGAAAGATCTATCAGGGGAACCCCACTTTCATGTACCTATATCTTTAATGAAAATTGATAAACCCCTAAAATAGGCATTTTTAGCTCAAAATTCATAGATGAAACCTGTATAACAAGATTTTGAAGACCTCTTATTTGTATTTAACTATAAATATTTATCTGTTCTGAATGTGTCATACCCACAAATGTGTTGCAGAACTTATAAAACATGATAAATGTTCAAATGGGCAAATTTATTTGTAGTTTAGGTGTGGAAAATCAGTGGTGAAGGGTATGTCACCGTACATGGGCAAGCAACATTAAAAGGTAAAAGAATTATAGAAAAGTACTTTTTTGGGTACTTTTTCATCCTCCAAATGAAGGAGACATGTGAAAAGGTTTTATAGCATTTGAAGTGTGTAAATTAATTCTTCCATCAAATAAACTACAGCTAAATGAACATGGGTGGTGAACTTTATTTGGTCACCGTACATGGGCAGAAATTATTAGGTTTTGCTTATATAAGGAAGAAGATTTACAATATTTGTGAATAATATTTTATACATTAACAGAGTATTATGGAACCATTAACACCTGCAATTTACAAATACTTCAGGCATGTTAATGCCAAGAAATATACATGTATTTTTAGGTATGTCACCGTACATGGGCCGGTCACCGTACATGGGCATTGTATTCTGAATAGTATTAATCAACACTAATTTACTCAATATGATTAGAATTTCATTTTCTGATAATGAAAATCTGATCCTGCTGATAAATAACAATCAATATTTCCCCTAAGGCCTTGTTAAACCCACATGACCACGTACGGTGACATAGGACTTATAAGGTTAAATTCATTCAGCTAAAAAAATAATTTCCAATAAAGATTAGTGTTCCCAACTTTTACACATGCCTAATATTGTCTTCTACTGTATATTTCCACATTTTTATAAAGATCTAACTAGTTTGAATTTTTGGTCACCGTATGTGGGCATCGATCACGATCTGGGAGAATTGACCAAATACTCTTTTAAAAATAAACAACTGTTATTTGCTAAACCAAGTTCATATATTTTAGCTATTAAAAGGTTGTGTGAAACTATATCAAACGCCTTCTTAAAGTCTAAGAAGACTGTAATTGGGCTATAGTTATCATTTATTTTAGAGTATATCCCAGTTAAATAGTTATTGATAGCGGTATGTGTAGATCTGTTTTTTCGAAAACCGTGTTGCGCAGGTTTAAGTTTACCATTTTTTTTCTAAACAGCACTATAGTCGTTTGTTTACCACCTTTTCTAATAATTTCCCTGGCAGGGGTAAAAGACTTATTGGTTGCAGGTTATTAACCCTTTTAACATTACCTTTTTTAGGGATGGGTGTCTCTAGCGATGCTTTCCATTGTTTTGGTATAATATTTTGCTTAATTATTGCATTAAAGAGAATTTGTATTTATCTAGTGCCGCCAGAAATGCTATTTTTAGTATATCTGCTCTTATATGCTCAATACATGACGATTTAAATATTAGAGTTAATATCCTTGATACCATCAACTATTTCTACAATGCTTACTTCATCTTCCATTATATCCACATCATTGTCCCGTTTATCGAATGGAGGTGTATCAAATTTTGGGTGGATGATATTTTTAGCCAGTTCTTCCCCTATCTTATTAATTATCTATTAATGTAATTGGCTCTTTCATTATCGGGTAAGGGGAGACCTGTGCTTTCATTAGTAATTTCTCCAATTTTAGGTGAGTTTTCTTTTGGTAATATCTTCCTAACACATCTCCAGAAATGTTTTGAATCCCCGTTGTGTTCAATGGTGAGTTTATCTATAGTAAGTTGTTTGTGATATCTAATTAACGCTTGGGTTCGATTCCTATGGTAGTGGGCTATCCTCCAGTCGTCAATATCATTGGAGCGATGGGCTTTTTTATAAAAATATTCCCTTGTTCTTATTGAGTTTAATATATCATCATTCAACCATAGTGGTTTATCTTTGGTTCTAAAAAATTCCCTTAGGGGGGCTGTTTTTTAAAGTGATTTTTTAACATCTTATCCCATAACCAATTAGGGTCCCTTGTAACATTAAAACCTTTCCAGTCAGAATTTAAATAACTGGTTATAAAATTTTCTCGGTTAAACTTTTTATAAGATCTAGCTCTTATAGGTTTTTTACGTATTTTATTCCTATTTCCTTTTAACACCAAATATACAGGTAAATGGTCCTTAATTGTGTATTCCATTAACCCAGATTTTATAACTGATTTACAATTTGTATAAATATGATCGATAGCTGTCTTCGTTGTTGGAGTAATTCTCGTCGGGACATATATAAGTTGTTTTGGTTGATTATTGAAACAAAACTTGTCAACATGATTGGTCCTCATCACAGGGTCAAGTACATAGATCTACGTTTATATCACCCATAATTATCATATTCCGGTTGGAGTTGAAGTTACTCAATACGCTAGTCAACTGATCGTAAAAGGTACTACGATTTGCGTGAGGTGGTTTATACGCGTTGATTATAAGGTATTTTGTCATA
Source organism: Alentia gelatinosa (assembly GCA_950022655.1). Classification (NCBI taxonomy): domain Eukaryota; kingdom Metazoa; phylum Annelida; class Polychaeta; order Phyllodocida; family Polynoidae; genus Alentia; species Alentia gelatinosa. The sequence goes on from OX465582.1 coordinate 61,742,350, forward strand.
CCATACACAATTTCAGTGGTTATCATTTCAAAATCATCGGTTATAGATGTATGAGCAGTAATATAATCAAATTGTATACCTTCATTTTGATTATATTACTGCTCATACATCTATAACCGATGATTTTGACTGATATCCGAGGTGAATGATCAAAATACATTTCATTTGGTATTTATATTTATATATTGATAATAAATAATGATATATATAAATCTGGAAAAACCAACAGAGAGAAGGAGGTGGCGGAACAATATTTATTTATCCACACAACCAAGGACACTTTACAATGGTAATATAATGCAGTAAACACCGATTCAACCTTAAGGAAAACCTTAAGGAAAAAGGACAATTTACCAGATCTGTTCGGGCTAGGTCTAGCGCAGAATGTGAATGAGGCTGCGTGGACATTATAGGGAAACAAGTGGGATGTCTACTCGTCCCGCATTTCTTTCGCTAAATCTACCGCATGTGCTTGTAGAGCGAATCCGGCCCTGCCGCCACCTCTTACTCTCTCTACTCCCTGCGACGGGGTGGGGGGGGGGGGGGGCAAACAGGCGGCTCTCCATGGAGGGCCTACGAGTCGTTCCTCAGGGCCTATGTCCCGGCCGACGCCTCCCTGACAGTTGCCGACGGCCTCACGATGGCCTTTGGCATCTGAACTCATTTCCCGACCAATTGCCTAGGACAACATTTATTTCATACTTTTTATCATTATGTGGATATTTAATAAAACTTCATATCCATACCGGTGGTGCGGACCCGGTCCTGGTCTTGAGGGACGCTTCACATAACCACACCTCCCAGGTGCCCTGGGGTATCACGTGACCCCTGACCACATCCAGCTCACTTGTCTCTCCGGGTGCTCGGCCTCAGTCTCCCTCACCTCGTCATACGATCAAGAACCTCCCCCCCACCATGCAAACAATAACTCTCTCCTCCGCGCCTCTCTCCTCGACGAGTAGGGCTCTGAACTCATTTCCCGACCAATTGCCTCGGCAATTGCCTAGGACGACATTTATTTCATACTTTCTATTTTTATGCGGATATTCAATAAAACTCTATATCCATAGCGTTGGGTGAAGAAGAGTGTCAAACCTTGCTACGCCTCGTCTACCTGCTAAACTCTATATCCATACCCCGGGTCCGTTGTTAATCATTTAGACAGTTAGTCCCTTTCACCACCGAGCTAGGAAATCCAGGTTGTCAATATCAGCTGTGCTCTGTTTGACCATCCCAGACCTATGTCTTTACTCTGTGCCGTACAAACCAGACTATTGAAACCTGTACTGTGATTGTTTCCGACAAATACACACTAGACAGTGGTGGAAGACTTGCTTCGAAGACCAGGTTTGACAGTGTCAACATGGAGTGGTTTTGGGGTGTGACTTGAAGATGCTATCGATCGATTTTGTATATCTAAGCTATCACATGAACGCCCTGATAGGCATGTCTTGCTGCATGAGCAATTTGGAGTAGTAGGCATCCATCTGCATCTTCCTGTTGGCACTGTAGAGCAGGCACCTCCTCAGCACCCTGAAATGTGATCCTGTGACATTTGACCTCCACAGTTGCATATAGAACCTTTCCCTGTAGCATTTCTCTATATTTTTGTTTCTTTCATTCCCTAATTAATAATGTAACAAGACTGGTCTTGTTATCAACTGCATTCAGGAACCTCCGCCACTGTTTCACAATCTGTATGCCTGTGATGCTATGCAGCTGATGGACATCCTCTCCACCTCATAGAGATCTGTTTTTGATAGAGCTCACCCTTTATATGTCAAACACTACATTGATTCTGTCCCTCTGACCTCCTTCCCTTAGTGCCACAGAAAAGACAGTAGTGACAACATCACCAAAGCTAACTTGATCATCTTTTACTCTTTGTACTAAGTTCATTCCATCAACTACTGTAGGAGAGCCATCTGGGAGTTGCTCTGCCTCTGTCACATTCTTCTTCAAAGTTATAGCTTTAGTAACTTTGTTGGTTTTTCACAGCAAGCCGCCAGGTGTGGACATGGCCCAAGGTAATGGTCCAAGTGGATGACAGAAGATATCTTCCATCTTGAGATAGCATCCTTGTGCCATCACTATTATGCAACAAAACAGAGTTCTGTAAGTCTTCAAGATCATCATCCTCCCACTTGATTTCACCTCCTGCTTCTTATAGATATTAGTGAATGTCTTTAACTTGTTAGTACTCATTGGATCATGGTATTTCGTCAGGGGTCAATCTCTTTCTAGCCTCTCATCCTTGACGGTTGCATGAGCTTTGCTACCAAACTCATAGGCTTTCAACAGGGCAGAGTAAATGTCTCTGAATACTGCCTTTGCAGTGAAAATGCTAATTAGGTCCTGCTTGGCTACAAATGGGTTGACCCAGTCTTTGATGAGACCAAGGACTGCAGACACAGCCACCTCATCTCTTTGGATTCTTGGCGGCTGGAGTTCTGTATGCCACCTTTTTGATTTGTTACCCCATACTGTCCCATGAATGCACTTCTGTACTCAGCTGTCATTTGATAGCACCAGCTTTCAGACTGAACCAAGCTGTGCCTCCAGGAGTCTGTACACATATCCTTGTTCACTGTTACCTCAGTTGTCTGGTCTACAGGAATCTACCCAGAAGGGTTGTTGTTAAACATCTGCACTGAGAATTGGCCTGTTTTGAAGGCCTCATACACTTGTGAATTTGTCTCTGAAAGATTTGTCATTTGAGCAAAGTATGGGGACAGGTATCTGGCATAGTTCAACCTATCATATGCAAAGCACTATGGGATCATATTTTGCATGGCATGGAGTTATTGCAAATTTTAATTTCGTTAATGGGAAGCTCGCAATAGGCTAAGTATGACACCCTCTAACATGTCTATGTAGGACATCCAGAAAGCAGGGAGTTCTCCATTTTTATGATGAAGATGCTTCAGGAAGTCTTTCCACAAGATTGTTGATTCAGCTAGGTGTGGACTTTTTTCAAATGTCTGTTGGTTCAAATCACAAACCATGCCATTCCAGAAACTGTTTTGCCAGATTTGTCAGAAACAGTTTAATCACAATGCTACTGTCCAGAATATCATCTGCCACCAGCAGGTAAATCCATAGTAATTAGAATATAAATGTAATAAAAACATAACAGAAATGTCATAAGCTATTGGGAAGCCCTAAAGAGTGGGGGATGTTGAGTAGTTGAGAGTTGAAGAGTTTTTGTAGAGTGGGTGGGTGGGTCCTTTCGGTTGGCTTCCGAGGGTTGAATTGGAAGGAGATGGGGTGTATAGTGGGGTGCTCACGTGAGTGGGACCAGATGTCCAAGACCACATGGGTCAGTGTCCATGAAAACCGTGTTCTGTCCCACATTACCGCCAACTCTTCCAGTTAGCCCTAATGACTAACACAGAAACACAGTAATGTAACTATAATTTTTTGAGCAGGTAATGATATGAGGTAAATTTATAGTAATCGGAATATAGATATAAAATATAACAGAAGTCACAAGTAATTGAGTGGCCGGAGTACAGGGAGGGAGAGTGATCTGTAGACGATGGTCATAGCATGTGACAAGGGAGAGAGGAAAGTTGATGCAAATATTTCCCCAGGGCAATTGCCAAGGCAATTGCTCTGTAGGTGGGAAGATTCAGAGTTACTGAAGGTCGGCCACGGGCGGCTCCAGGTGCCGTGAGCCCTGGGCAGCGTGGAGTGGAGCTGCAAATGGGCTGTCAGACAGAATGGATGGCCCAGCTGGAGCCGGGTCGGGGCCCAGGCCCGGGCCCGGTGGCCGGCAGGGTCGTCTAAGAGAGCAGAGTGCCCGAGGTGAGAAAGGCGGCCTGTGGCAGCCAGGAGGGGCAGTCAACGTGAAGTGTAGGCCAGACGGGTTGCCGGCAGGTGGGAGGAGTCCATGGTGGCAGAGAAGAGCCGGGTCCCGACGTGGAGACACGTGGAGAGAACGCTTCCCAGCATGAGGTGGTGGGTGGCCCAGGGGAGTCAACGTGGTGGCAACGCTGAGTGGGCCTGTGTGCCAGGCTGGTTAGGTGGAGAGTTGCCTTGTGCAGACACATGAGGGGTCCCAGTACAGTCCTTTGGATTATTCAGACCAGGGGAAGGGGAGTTGCTGTCCGCAGACACGTGAGGTGCCCGGTCCTTGGGATACAGCGGACCAGGGTGGTGAGGTGTCCTAGTGAGGACATGTGGCATGCCCGGACCTGGTGGTATGCATACAGCAGACCAGGGCAGAGTGTGTCAACGTGTGAGGACACATGACGTGCCCGGACCAGGTCCTGATGATACAGCGCGTCAGGGCAGCCATGTGTCCCTTGGAGGCACGGGACGTGCCAGAACTGTCATGGAGATACAGCAGGCCAGGGCAGCGATGTGTCAAATGTGAGGACATGTGCCATGCCCGGACAAAGTGCTGAGCATAAGGCAGGCCAGGGCGGTGAGGGACGTGTGATGACACTTGGTGTGCCAGCAGTGACTGGGCTTTGAAGATGTGTGGAGCCTGAGGGCCGGCAGCGACAACCCGGAGAGCCTGGGAGTGTCCTGAACTCTTTGTGCCTGGAATTTGTTTGCCTCCTGAGCTATCAGGCCAGCATATCAGGAGAGCCCTGGGGCCAGCGGCCAGGGCAGAGGGGAGGACATGTGCAAGACCCGTGGTGTGGCTTGCGATAAGGAGGTGAGGTCGGAGAAGAAGGAAATGTGTGCCTGAGGCGTGGCGAGGAGGTTAGACAATGCAGACACAAGTAGACGGGTGTAGACTACATGGGCTGATAGGTGGGCCTAGCATTGAAGGTCTCAACCCCAGTGTAGTAGAGGAGGGGCTAGAGAGCTGCGAGGCCTCGTAGTGTGTGGAAAGTGCCTGCTTCTGCCCGGTCCTGGGTCAGGGTTGTTGCGAAACTTGACCCGGGTTGGGGGGTGTCATGGTGAGGATGACCATTGAGCGGCGAAGACATTAGATTGGCCACCACCTCTGTCTACACTGTGTTCCAACTAAGAGGTTGGTAACGTTAAACAACGGAACTGTCCACGGATTCTCACTCTCAGACCAAGTAGCTTTCTTTATTTTTGGATTTTTAGAGATAAGATCCTCATTATGAAATATTCATAGCTGACAAAATTGATAATAAAGTCTACCTTTATGTTTATTTGATTAAAAATACACACAAAGGTAAATATTAACATTGAAAAATGGTTTCAAGAGTGAGAATTGAATAGGTCCAGGTACCATAAAGGATCTGCTGGGAGAGTAAGAGACACATACAGGTGGTGGATCAAGGCGGTTGGACCACAGAGTAAAAATAGATACAGAGTAAAAATAGATACACAGAGTAAAGATACCAACCCCTAACTCCCAACCGAAAAATAGCTAAAGTGAAGTTCCTTTACCCACTGCAATGGCTTGAGATGCCCGCTACCACGCCATGTCAAGGCCCCTGTCAATTCAACGTGACCAGAGCTAACGTAGTGTAGCTCGGGTGGCCAGTGTACGAAGACATGTGTGAGGCGCACTGTGTGGATGTTGACAATGGGCAGGATATGTGGTTAGCCTCCGAGTTGAGGTTGAGTGGGAGTCATCTTTAGATTTTCTTCCCCGGTGCAATTGCCAAGGCAATTGAGAATGAGAAGGTGATTAACCCTTTCCTTACCGCGCCTAGCGTAGCGCGCAGTGCGTTAACGACCGCGCCCCCTGTGGTGAACTATCCCGCTAGTACCGCACGTCGCACGTTGTACAGACGTCTAAATACCGGCCTATTTTGCAAGCCATAGAAAATGACTCAAAGTGCAGAGGGGTGCTTCACAAATTAGCCAATTTAGATAACTTAGTGAGATAATTAAATAATTCTAATGATACTGAAAAAAAGAAGAGACTTCAGGCTTTATTTCCATACCATTAATTATGAATTCGATCAATATTTGATAATTATATTAATATTTCCAATTGCAGGAAGAATTTGATACTTTTTTTTGCTCCATTGACAAAAGCCTATACATAGGCCAAATATAGCACTGCACCTATAAAGATTTTTTTTTCATCGCGATGACATTTTTTTTTCATTAATAATTATAAAAAGACATGGAGAACACATCTGGGGAGTTGTTTTGTATATAGAATTAACATATTATGGAATTTTTATTTTAATGAAACAGGGACCCCACCGGGACCCGAAGGCACACAGTGATGGACCTTGCCAGCCCTACACTGCTTCTTTCAATTGGAGAGAGATTTATCAAAAATATTATGGAGAAATCATGAAAATGTGATATGCCTGATAGGTGGCGCCAACCACACTCTGTCTTATAGTTGGCCTAAAGCTAAGACTTATGCTTTATATAATCAAGTATCAACATCGCCATAGTAAGCCATTCATCTGAATTCGACTCTAATCATAAGTATAATATTGTTTTCTATATATACTGAATTTTAAGAGAAATCTGTCCAATATTTACTGAAATAATATAAGATATTTAATTATATAAATCAGCTGCCTCAAGGCAGCATCGGTATTCCCATGGTGCTGCCTTAAGCAGCATTGGTATTAACATGGTGCTGCCTTGAGGCACCATCGGGATTCCCTTGCTGCTGCTTTAAGGCAGCAATGGTAAGGAAAGGGTTAACGTTACCCAGGGGGGTGGGGGGAAGGGCCTGGGGGCTTTTGACAAGTGGAGCTTGGAAGCGGCGAGGAAGTTAGACAATGTAGACACACGTATAGGAGCATAGACTGCATGGGTTGAAAAGTGGATCAAGGTTTTGGTGGTCTCAGCTGCAGAGTTCAGTGCATGGAAGAGGGTGGCAGAGAGGAGCAGTGCCCCAGTGGGTGTAGTAGTGAGGAAGTAAGGAAACACATGGGAACAAGTTAAACAATGAAACGTGGATGGAACTCACGGTTTTGGTTCTGCTGGTGATGGAATTCCAGGTTAGGATGAGTTGTTGCCGAGTTGAAGATGCTTTAGCTGAGCGGGGTGAGTTTATTTCTGGTTGGTTGTATGCTCGCGGTTGTATGAGCGGGTCCCACCACGTGGTGCGTGATGGCAAGCTGCGGTCGCTCAGTAGCAGACGTCCATTTCTCTGAGTTTTTTCTGGTGAGCCAACTCGTTCCCGACTCCGTCATCGTGGTCCGAGAAAGTCCCCTATAGATAAAATGCCGTGATGATTTTGAAAGATTCCCCTTGCAATGACAGCAATAATTGGAAATATAGGTCGGTGCTAGACTCCAGATAAGTGCCTTATAATTGGCCAGTAGAAAGTCGTCTTTATAGGTTATCCTTATACAAAAGGTTACGAATAAAGTACTCGGTTTGTGAGGGCCATTCCTTATGGCTCCCAGAAAGACATACAATTACACTGACATGCCAGCTCTATTGGCGTATTGTATGTCCCTCACAACAGCAATCAGCTGATAACGATCCCCACTTGTTATTCAGAAAATGCCTTTCATATCGGTTGTCCGCATGCCAACAACAGGTCCGTGTTGATGCCCACTATAAGATCCAACATCCAACTCTGGCAGGTATTCCTGACGGATACCTTACAGTCGTACTAGCTGCCAGACCTTTATCAACAAAGCACTTATATCTATGATAAGCGCACTACACAAGGACGCTAATGGAAATTGATCTTTTTTGTGTTTGGCAAGAAATCTACTATTGTTTGCAATGATTAATTAAGCCTTCAGAAGAAACAGACTTCTAAGTAGCTCATCGCATTAAGTATGTGAAACCAATATGTCAAGGAGAGAGAAAATCATGTAGGAGTTGTCCTTGGCATTGTTTGTGTATGTGACTACATTAAGTTGTGATTCTAAACCGGCCAAATGTTTCTGACGGGAAGGTTCGAGTGTCTCACAGTGCCTGGTCGCATCTTGCTGGATTGTGTAAGATAGTGTGACTATTCCACCGGAGAGATCCAGCCAGGCACACTCAGACGATTTATTTCGACCTAGCAAGGATCCGCTTAATCATGGGTCCTGGGGAACACCTCCTGCAGACCACTCAATCGCTGGTATTGGTTGAACAGTTGTGGCTTTGTCATGTACTTTCTTTATCATCCATCTATTATGAAATACCTTCGATATTTAATTGTAATTCAATTTAGACGTGCCGCTCTGCCTTCTTACTCTCTTACATCCTTGTAACTCTTATACAACAGTTTGCCAACTCTTAACCTTTAAACCTTCACTTATGTAACATTCTCCACCTACTCATATAGAACTTGATAGAGAACCATATAAATAAACAATTCTCACCAAGTTTGGATGTGCTGTCATCGTCATTGAGGTGAAGCCGAGTGATCATGACAACGCATCCAAAATGAGTGAAGTATTGTTAAATTTCAAATTCGAGTACGGTTCTGGTTTCATCCATCAATTTTCAATGACATTATATAGCATTACAATATCAGAAAAATTCAAATTGCTTTAGCAAATCTAGTTCAGATCGGTATAATCTCCATGTTGACACCTGGCCTCTGTTATCTCCCTGTTGCATCACCACATTAATGGATTCTAATTACAAACCTTTTTCCTATAACACAGTATATGATGCAGTAACAAATTTAAAAGAGAACGAATTTATAAGTGTGGTAGACATAAAGTCGGCTTATCGTTAAGTTATTGTAAAATCAGATCAAATTACTTTTTAAGAGTTTTCTTGAGATTTTGGAGATGATCTTCAATTTTTCGAAGATAAGCGCCTATGATTCGGCCTGAAATATGCCCAGAATATTTTACTAAGATTTTCAATTTCCTAGGATCTCCTTTGTTGTCTGTCGTCACTCCCACTCTTCCAGGTTACCCAGTTATTGATATGGTAACCGGTGGTTACTTGGTGACGCACAACTGGTTTAACTCATTCTGCTGTTATTCGCTCACCTGAGCACATCGTTTTAATCTTACTTGGGTTTTTTTCAAGCTTTAGCTTACCTGTAATTCTAGATGTATAGGCTGGTGATAGTCCCATTGTTACTTGACTAATAAACCCTGTCTTTCAATATTTTTCGCCATTCACGCCTTCGTCTCAATTATCATTATCACCCTAATCATCTTTATTATATCAATTACTTATTGGTTTCATAATATTATCTATGTATTTATGTGGCCTGAAGTTCAGAGAAAGTAGTTGTTCTCCCTATAATGATAGTGGTGGCCCCTGTCCAAAACCACATTAGATGGTGGATCCTATCAGAACTAGCAGAAATTTGTTAACATGGGCTTACAGAGACTTACAGAGAGTGAGTGTAACATGAGAGTATGATATAAATTTTGTTATATCATGAACACTTTAGCCATGGCTTAAAAAGCATTGTCATTCCTGATCAACTTAAGGTCAGTTGATTTACCAATAATCTACACAACAAAGGTGTCATCACAATCTAGTATTGCATTGATAAATATTATGCTTTTGTATTATCAATATTTCCATTGAAAAGCAAATTGGGCCCAATAAGGAAAGCATCTCCTTTAACTAGGATTACCTTAGACCTGGCTGAGGTTGTAATTTGTTTCTTTCTAAGAAAGAGAAAGATATAGATGTGCCTACCATGCTGTTAAAATGTTTTCATCCTAGCATTGACAGCATTGATGGTATGGTAAATGCAGCAGTGAGTCTGATTCCTATGCTGCAAAGAGTTTGTTTAGTTCAAAATGAATTTCCTTGTTCTAGAAATGATGCCACCTTTATTTTGCCTGGCAGCCAGAACTCTTGTTTTTATTTGCATGAAAAAGGCTTTCGGGTTGGATTTTTCTTGCCTATTTTATTCATACCAACACTTGTATAGCCGTGTTGATATCAGAAGAGATTGTAGAAGAAAAGTGCCAAATTAACTGCTGGATTTCTATTATTCTTTCAACCCTGGTTGGGACATCTATTGTATAATTATTATGTCTATTCCTAGAATCCAGTGTCCTCAGACTTAACAAGCCCAAAAGAGTATATTAACCATATCCAGGTAATGGAACCAGGGACCTGTTTCACTAGCCTTGTGAAATGTCTGTGACACCATACAGACATTGGGGTTGTCTAGTTTCGTGACAACACAAGTAGCTGCCCGTAGGAAAAGACAGACCCAAAACATAAGAATTAGACAAATCTACACATCATGGACCTGTTTCACTAGTTTCGTGACAAAAGTGTTAGACAGACATGAAAAGCGGTACCAACAGTGCAAGTAAGAACGAAAAAAACGAAGTCTAATGTCTAGTTCTTATGAAACCGGACACACCATCTAGACGCCATCTAGACATGTCACGAAACTAGTGAAACAGGTCCCTGAGCCTTTCAGTTATTTCCTTTTTCAAAGCGAAGTTTAGGAATACCAACAGATTACATTATCACTGTTATCGGTGTCTTCAAGATCCTCTGTGGTTGATCCTGAAATGAGTGTATTGAGCCGTTCTAAGACACTTTGAAATAATTCAAGCAGCTCTAACATTTTCTGTTAGGTCATCAAGGATGCCTCTATGTACTAGGCCTGGGAATGCCACAGGGCATCATAGTGTACTAACCCTGGGAATGCCTCAGGGCATCATGGCATAGCAAATGGGTTAAAATACAGGAGTGTCTGCATCACTGTTTCCTTATTTTGGATTTGATTGTCCTCTTGCTTCTGTTCCTTAGCCAGTGTTTGTATTGCTTTTGTGGCATTGGTATGATAGTGTATTGATTACAGCCATATTGAACTTTTCATTGCTCCACCTGTTCAATAGAAAGGTAGGATTTCCTAGAATCATATATGCGTTTCTCAGTTAAGAATAAGTTTACTCTAGTTTATGCCAAGCATAGGTGGTGTATTTGTGGGGGCATTTGTAAATGTAAAGAGACCCAATAAAAACATCTTTATGTTGGCCATGTTCAAAGCCAAAACGAACCCGTGAAATAGCTTTTGAGACTGTGTTTACACCTTTAATGCCAAAAACATTTTTTTTGTTTTTTGTTTGTTTATGATGTGTTTATTCAATTTCTCCCCGGAAGGGGAGTTCTTCCAATTGTGCATAATGCTTTCATTACATTGTATAATCACATTATTTTACGCCAGAAAACAGTGCAAGGCTTATGGATGAGGGTGATGGTGAAAAATGGTAATGTAGTTGTACCAATGGTTAGCTACCTCTCGGCCAGATCTCTCAACCGTTCCAACTAATTACCTTACAATTCAAGATTACTCTGTACGATTTATAATATTACAAGTTGGTAGTAATTACATATTCTTAACTGCCCTTTTGAACTCTTTTATGTTATTCGATAATTGCACCTCCTTGGGCAACTTATCCCATAGTTTGATACCTCGAAAGAACGGCCCTTTTTCATACTTACTTGTTTTATGCCTTTTAGCTATAAACTTGTTCATACCTTCACTTCTAGTGCTAACGTTATTTTTTACCAACAGTTTTTCATCGTTGGACAGTTTATACATTTTTCTTAGTAATTGGGTATTGCGACGTTTATCTAAGTAATCTATCTCACATTTTTGGTGTAACACTGATATCGGCATTTTCCGCACCCAACCTCCCTGAATGATTCTGAGGGCCCTATTCTGTACCAGCTGTAGCATCCTTGTATCATTCTTATCTCCTCCATCAAGTATAAAACCACAATATTCGAGAATTGGCCTTATTGTTCCACAGTAAATTTTCTTGGCAACCTCCCGACTAATTGAACTTCTTATTTTACGTAGTTTAAATAGTTTATTATTGACTTCCTTAAGCGATTTATGGATATGTAGTCCAAAATTTAATTCCTCATCTATTACTATCCCCAAATATTGATCGGGAAATGTATGAAAATGTATGAAAAGACCATCCTTAAGTTTGTTTATGGTATGGCGTAAACTGTTGTAAACTACTGGATTGGATAGTTATGGATGGTTAACCCTTTCCCTGCAGCACCCAGATCATCTGCTCAGCATTACACGGCAAGCATTGCCTCCCTAAACGACCCTGCTATGGCAGGCACCTTTTGGGGGAAATAGCAATGTCATGTGATGTGTCATGTGATTTAAGTAATTTACCTTGGTGACTGATGATATTTTATTATACTAAATCAAGAGTCAATATGGCTCTTATAAATTGTCAAAATTTCTTTTCAATTAAACAATTATCTTTTTATCTATTGAATTTGTATATAAGTGTCAATGATTCCTCTAAGATGCCTCGAGGCATCTTCCTGCCATAGCCAGGGGAATGCCTAGGGGCATCTTCCTGCCGTAGCCAGGGGAATGCCTAGGGGCATCTTCCTGCCGTTAAAGGGTTAAGAATTGAGAGGAGTGTGGGTATAGGACAAAATTGGGTATGGGGTATGGGTGTAGGATAGTGTAGGTGCAGGACAAAAAGGGGTGTAGGTATAGAATAGTGGAGTGGAGTGTGGGTGTAGGACATAGTGTGGTGTGGTGTAGAACAGAGTGAGTTGTGGGTATAAGACAGACTGAGGTGTGGGTGTAGGGCAGAGTGGGTGTGGATGTAGGACAGAGTGAGATTTGGGCGTAGGGCGCAGTGAGCTGTAGGACAGAGTGGGTGCAGCTTTAGGCGTGTCAGTTCTTCCTTGTATAACTAACTACAAATTCGAGTTAGCCTCAATTAACCTACAGCCCGAGAATCAACCACAAACAGTTGTGTATTATATCCCTTGTGGTGGTCAGTGAAGCCCAACCCAATGTCTATGTTCTCATGTTCTCAAAGCTCTCAATGTCTTGAAAGTAAAATATATTTAAAATACGTTTAAAAAACCAAACAAGGCTGGGTTTATTATATGTATTCAATGAAAAGATCATGAATAAGGTTTTAGAACAATTTTATCATCAAAATTGATAATATAACATTGGATTATCTATATAACAAGGACTTAATGACTAATGTCAAATGAAAAATACTACAGGGGGTCCTCAAGCGGCAGAGATCGGAATCATTGGATAGTGGCGTAGATACAGCAGAATCAGGCGTATATATAACGTATACAAGACTGCAACATGGACACATATATACACCAAGGCGTATACACGACAGAAAATAGGTCATCCTTGTATACGCAAAATCATACCTATATACGCTGGGGCATACATGTGTAAATTGGTGGTTTTCGTGCAGTGTTGGTAAAGCATTGGGTAACCGCTCTTAAAATTTACTATCAATGAATTCAACATGAATAAACAAGGTTGCTTTTTTCTGAGGGATCAAACGGGTCCTAAAAATTGCTGATCATTTTGTTGGCAAGTGGAAAAGCACTTACAGTATACTTGCATGCTAGACCTCCACAGACTGCCCATCATCTATGCACGCTTTCTGTCTGACGTTCTGGATGATTGAATGGCAGTCTGTAACAAAGCTTAGCAGTCTTCTATACGCCCTTGGGACTGAGAGGATTATGCTAAATACACTTTTTCTCCAGACAGAATTTTTGCATTAAATGAGGATAATCCTTGAGATAATCCCTACCACTAATCTCCAACCCGATGTTCTGTGCTTAAAAGGGGGTAGGGATGGGGGAGGAAAGGGGCATGTAATGAATCCCTTTTCGATGAGACAGAATCTCATCGTTAGAAAGGGTTGGTATTAGAAGGATTTATTTATCTATATCGTGTTTCCTTTTGTTCATAGTTTTTCAGTATATCAGGGGACTGGTTATAATTAGGACGGATGCCAGAGACAAGATGCATCGCGGGATAGCGTGTTGTTTATTCAAAATGGCCGCCAGCCAATCAGCAGTTACAGTGATTCCTTCCCCCGAATTCTGTAAAACTCCCAGGATTCTCATTAAGCGTTGCTAATTACTACCGAGAGTTAGGAGGATTGCCTCAAACACCAATATGCACACAAGCAATAAACAAATATAGGATCTTATCAGTGATTTAATAGCTGTTTCACTTCTATTTGTCTGGCTTTAGTTTCCACGTCTAGGTAATTCTATTTAACAGGCAATATACTGCAAAAGCCACACTTCCATCGCTGATAACTATCGTTGTCCCACAGTCACCGTCCCGTTCAGTGCGTGAATACCACCAGTTAATTCCTATATATATACACCATAGCGGGAGTGCATGTATCGGCTGTAAATTGACTTGTTTTCATATATATATGCCCATATTTCATGCCAGCATATGAGGCGCATACAAGACTGTTTCCTTTTAAATATGAACGCGTCTGGGTTTTATTTCACACCTGGCATATACGAGGGGAAATATGCTCTACGCAACATGTATACGCCAGCGTATACATATAACATATCGAGTTTGGCGTATATAACATATTCCCTGCCTAACCCGGGTCCCCCTGTAGGGCCTTTGTAATGTTTTGTGAAGTTGAGACAATAGCCTGAGTGAGTGGTGTGAAACCCTCCCCCTGCCGCCGCCCGCCATCCGCCACCTGCGTTTGTGGAGATATAAGTGGTCTCAGTGCGAGACCCTCAACCCCTGAATATATATAATCATATGCTTATACAGCCTGCATTATATATACACATTCATACAGACCCAGAAAAGGGGTTTAGAAAGTGTAATCACAAAAAAATGGTAAAAAAGACAAGCTGGGTTTATTTTTTGTATTTATGAGGTGTAGTGTTTCACTTCTTTACCTAGCGCTTCGTGACCACGGATAGAGAGAAAAGGGAAGCGGACTGCGGGAAGTTGCCGCGCTCTCATCTGCATACCCAGTTTCTGCGTTGTTCATTGGCTGTGCGTGTCATGTGACACGGGCGGCGGATTCGGTTGGTCTCCGCTTCCTGAGTGACTGTTGCGTGGGCATCCGTGTGTAGCAGTTTTCGAGTGTGCCCGATGTCGGCGGAGAGTTGGGCGCTATGTGTATTTGTATGAACACACAGTACCTGTGGGGCTCTGAATGTAGAGCCCTGAATTAGGAGAACCTTTCTCCTACACCCAGCTGAAGTTTGACATGGAGGTAAGCCCCTTTACAGACAGTGTATGGACTTCCAGATGGACCTTTTGTTGTTCATTCTGGAGGTGTCACTGGCTGTCACTGCCAGTGTTGCTGTCATTTTTGTCTGTAACGGGAGATATTGCTCCCGTTATTATCACATGGTTTCGATTGTTTATCAATCTCGTCAGGCGAATGTGCGGTAGGTGTACTTCTGTGGTCTTTCTCCCTGAAATATTTTTTCTGGGAGTGGATATGTAGCCCCTTTTGTATTTCTCGGTTTACAAGAAATGCGAGAGTCATTCTCTCTATGCTGTGTAGTCTAGCCGTCACCTACCCATCCCTGGGGTGGTTACCATGTTTTGTGTATTTTTTCGTTATGCTAGGGTCTGTATTGAGATCCTGAGTTTGGACAAATTTTTGGACGTGGCATTTTGTAGGGATGGGTTTTCGTTGGTATTGGTTGTTTTAGCTATACCTATTTTCCAGTGTGTTGAGTCTATGGGGAGAGTGTGTTTTTAATCGATATATCCAATTGAATTCTATTTTGCTTCAGAGTCTTGCTGCTTCCTTTGACTCAGGATGTCTGTATATGTAGTCCAGTGTGTGTACTTTGACATCTGATGTTCCATGGTGTGAGTCTTGGTTGAAGTGGTTCGGAACCTCGTTCTTCCTTTCATGTTTCTTGATGCAGTTCAGGTGTTCCCTTATTCTTTCTTTTTTTCTCCGTTGCGTCTGTCCCACAAACTGCATATTGCAGGTTTTGCATTCTATGCAGTAGATGACGTTCGAGCTGTTGCAGGTGACATTCCATTTTGTTTGATGTTCCCTTTTGGTGGCGGATGAGGTAATTTGTCCATCCATACATATTAGATTGCAATATTTGCAGTCTTCTTTCTTGCACTTGCTGTTTTTCTCTTCGTTGTCTTTGCGTCGGATTCGGAGAAATTGAGAGTAAGACAGGCTTCTCTTCATAGCTGGTGGATGTGCCGAGTCATAATTCAGGTAAGTGTTGGCATCTGTTAGTTTCTTGTATAGATCTGTATATACTAATCTTGATCCCTCGTCTATTTTCACCCTTGTGTCGAGAAATGGTACTTCATTCTTGGACCATTCCGAGGTGAAATTGGTGGAACTTTTCCTCTCCATGGTGCCAGATTACGAAGATATCATCTATGTATCATAACCATAGAGCCGGTTTGGGGCCTTCTCTGGTGTTTAGTTTGTTTTCCAGATTTTCCATGAACATTTTCTGGAAAAAGATTAGCGCTATATGATTAGTTTCTTTCAATCACCCTGGTGACACATGGTATAACTCCGCCGGAATGGCAACACATAAAAAACATGTAAGCTTGGATATCAGAATTAGAACTTACTCTAGTCCTGCTCTGTCCACACACAGGTCAAAAAGCCTGACGAGATCAAAGATCAAAACTGCTGATGTCGGTAGATTCAAAATGAAAAGAATCATCCGCTAAAATAAACTCCCAAACTGGCAGCACATGACTTTTGAAAGTAACAGTGCATAAACCTAACTTCTGGAGGGTACAGTAGTGCCCAAACCAGACAGGGAGCCAGTACAATAACACCCCCACAGAGGGAAGCACTGCCACCAACCCCACAGGTGAACAGGGTAAAGCCTGACTGACAAGTGTAGAGGAAAGTGATTGGTGTACATAATCAACCACTAATCAGAATGTTGGATCATAGACATATGACCATTAGAACCAATGGGAGACAAGCTTACTACTGGCCGTCATCGTGTTCGCCGCATAAAACGCCGGCGAAACCCGGTCAGGTCATACATCAGCAGTCGCTAGCGCTGTGTGCCTCGTACACTTCGACAATTAATAAACGACACTTATTGGGGTTTAAGAGCAATTTTATAATCAAAATTGATAATACAACATTGGATTTTCCAGATACCAAGGAATTAATGACTAATGGCAAATGATATATACTCCAGTGCTGTCTGCAAGTGGCAGAGACCGGAACTATTGGATAGAGGTGTAATTACAACAGAATCAGGCATATATATGAATCAGGCATATATATGAATCAGGCGCCTACAGATAAGGCGTTTACACAGGGGGAATAGGATGACCTTGTATACGCAAAGTATACCTATATACGCTGGGTGCATTCACATGTAAAACAGTGGTTCTCGTGCAGTGGTTCTACCTCGTCTCAGGGGGAGAGAGTGGACTTAGTTCAGGCCGTCTACTGTCAGCTGTTTTAGCTCAGCTGGAACTTGGGTCTTACTTGGTGGAGTGTATATTTATTGTTTGGGGGAGAACACCATACAGAAATAATACATAGTAAGATAATATAGATAGTTAAATGATGAGACATCATTGGAGGAAAAGTTTTATTGCACTAAAAGGTGCGCTGCGCAAGTTGTTACAAAAAGGAACAACTACTCATAATCATTTGAACAATGAGGTTATATAACCTGGTAAGTGCTTAAAGTAATTAACATGATCAGTTAATGAGATTATGTAACCTGATCCATGCATGACATGTTTTTTAATACTAGACAAACATTACGTAATCAAATGATAAAATAATGAGGTTGAATGAGTCCTTGGTCAAAGCATAAAGAGGTTAATTAGACTTATAAGACATAACTAACCGAATAAGGTAATTTATCCATATGTAGCATAATCCTTGGCTGTGTTCAACTGTGTGACGTCTCCCTCATTACCCCTTATCACTGAACACAAGAGGAAAAGTCGAGTTTGGGCAAATAAAATTTATTTTAATTTTATGAGTACCTTAACGACATGAAATATTAATACAGTAAGATATTAATATGATTTTTTTGATTTTTTTTATTCAAGACAAAAAAACGGGCAAAAGTACAATCACTTCCTGTGGAAGCGCTCTTCCCTGCACGGGTCCAAATAACAAATATGGTTATTAATTGACAAATGAAGATAATTTTTATGTAACCAGAAACAAGGTTTTCATAATATTTTCATTATTTTTAGCGGAAAACTATATATGTTTCAAACTTAAGCTGGTCATTTGACGCTGCTTACTTCAAAGTTTGTTCTTAGTGTTCATTCTCATCAGTCCTCCGATTTCATAAGATTTAGAAACCGAGCTTACAGCAGTCAGATATGATCTTTGTTTCTTGTTATCCTTGGATTAGTCATGTCTAGTATATTATTAAAGTTTCATATATCAAATGAGAAAAAATATACAATTATAATTATGACAATAAAGATACAGGTACATCGGCATTTACATGGACAAATACAGAAAGACAACATAAACAAAAAAGACAGTATGTAATGGTATTTTATCAATATACTACATTGCTGAATATAAATGAATACATCATTAGATCACTGTAAGTGGTAGTATCTTGACCATATTGAACATTTCATTATCCCGCAAGAATTCATTCCTTCAGTTCATTATAAAAATTGTCTTTTAGTAAATATTTTTTAGCAGTACTCTTAAATAAAATTATCCTTTGTTCTAATATTTTTTATCTCCAAAGTTAGCAAATTCCAATGTTTCATCCCAAAGTATAAAGGACTATTTTTGTATTTTCCACATTTCGGTCTATCTACTTTTAGCACTACTTTGTTACTCATGCGAGTGGCTATGCCAGTATTTTCCAGGACATTGCTTTTATCTTTTGCCCAGTCAGAAATATAAGTGAGTAGATGTAGTGCTCTTCTATATCTCATAATGCGAACTCTACAGAGTTCATGTATTTCACTAATCCCAACATCCCTGGCATTCCTGATTTTCAAAATAGTACGTAAACAATCATTGAGACAGATCTGCAGTCGTCCCCTATCCTTCTTAGTTGCAAGATTATATATGAAGTCTACATACTCAAGTCTTGGGAGAATCATCTGTTTCCCCACAGCTTTAGCGAGTTGCATTGGTAAAAAATACCTTAATTTTCTAAGTTTATACACCTTTTGTTTAACATCAACAACAATTTTCTCTACCTGTTTATAAAATCGCATCTTATTATCAATTAGGACTCCCAGGTAGTTATACTTTATAACTACATCTAGGTCACTATTACCCACACTACATGTGTCTATAATATCATTATTGCATGCATTTGATGTTGTCCACATACATTTTGATTTCTTAATATTTACAGTTAATTTATTCAATCTAAACCATATACATATTTTATCCAAATTACTTTGCATCTTAATCTTAGCTCCATCAACTGTTGAACTGTCAGCAATAAGCACTATATCATTAGCATACATTGTTGGTGAGGTTAACTCCACAATGTTAAAAGGGTCGTTGATAAAAATTACAAACAACACAGGGTCCAAAACTAAGCCCTGACGTATGCCACAGGTCATTTGACGCTGATGGCTTTTATGCTCATTCAGTTTACTCTTTTGTGCAAATAGCTTCTGAAGAGATCTATAGTCTTGTTGTTCAGTCCTATGTTTTCCAATTTTTTAATTAATATATCATGATTTACACAATCAAAAGCTTTAGCTAAATCAATAAAGCTCAGTACACTAACTTTCCTACAATTTATTGTACTTGTAATCGCTTCAACAACTCATTTATATTAAGTGGTTATAAAAAATGTAGACTGGATAGGGAGTGGAAAAACAACCCTACTGATAAAAAACCTAAGATAGGTGGTGGACTCTGTAATTTTGTAAGAAAGGATATTACTCATGATGTACATAAATACTCTTCCCTAAATCTAAGCACGAAGGACTTGGAGATGCAGGTTATAGTATTGGACAGGCCCTATACTAAGAAAATTGCTATTCTAAATGTATACCGGCCAAATCATGGCGACCCGAAGATTTTTACAAGCCAGCTTGTTGATGCTGTTTCCTCACTTAGGGATGCTGACTTTCAGGATATCTTTATACAAGGGGATTTTAATATTAATATAATGGAACACCGAAAGCCTGAGGTAGTAACGCTTGTGACTGAAATGCAGCATCTAGGCCTGAGCCAACTCATAAAAGATGTTACCAGATATTCGGATAGAGGTTCTTCCATTGATTTGATTTTTACTTCTGCTACTGATATAGCTCATAGTGGTGTACTTCGTAGTGCCTTAAGCGATCAGCAGATTATATTTGTGGTCAAGAAACTAGTTAAGGTTAAAACAAGTAGAGTTAGTTTTCAGGGACGATCCTATAAAAAATATTCTTTTCGGAATTTGAGAATGTTCTTATCTGAATATAATTGGACTGAATTTAGAAAAGCGACCAATAGCACAGATAAATGGGAACTTATTAGTCGAGCCATAATTGCCTTTCTTGATCGGGACTGCAAACTAAGATATTTCCAAAAAAAAATAAGTCCAGGGAACCATGGATCACCGCACATATCTTGGAAAATATTAGAGACAAAAATAGGCTTCTGGCTAAGGCCAGAACGACAGGAGATCCTGGTGACTGGGCACGTGCAAGGAAGGCCCGAAATGATTCTACAAAAATGATAAGACTTTCCAGGCAAAATTATACTCTGACTGAGCTGGAGAAGCACAGAAATGATAACAAAAAATTCTGGCACAAAATAAAAACTATTTTGCCTGGCACTGCTGACAGGCAGGATAGTGAATTTATCAGGCTAAAAAATGATTTGGGCGAGCAAGTTAATGATTCAAGAGTACCAGATTGCATTAACGACTTTTTTTCGAATATAGGTTCTGAGCTTGCATCTGATATATATATATTTTTTTTAAAGTTTTTATTTATACTGGAGGACAGGGTTAGGTGAAAACATTCACCTATCTTCCACCCACTCCAGTTTTGTCTGATTCATGTTAAGTCAATGTCCAACTAGTGGACGTACATGACGGGTTGACAAGTGTTTCATACTTTCAAAGTCAATTATAACATAAGTAATGGTTTATGAGTAGTACATTGTAAACAATAGTGAGTCAAATTATGAGAATCACAAGATAATATTTACATGGGACAAACAGGTTAAGTCCTTTGAGGTAAAGATAGGATACAAGAACATAAATTTACAACACAATTAGGTAAAGGGTCCATTCATAATAATAGATAATTATACAGCCTGATGCAACTGCATTTTAAGTTTGTTACGGGTGTAGGTCTGAAAGTTCGCATAGGTTGGTATGCAGCGTGTGTTCACATCGAGGTTGTTCCATAGGGAGCCTGCTTTGTATTCCACAGATCGCTTATATTGCTCGCAATGAATATGGTTGGCTATTTTTAGGACAGGTCCCTGGTGAAGTCTCGTTTGTCTAGGGGGTGAGACGAGGTTTTGGTTAATCTTAGATCGTTTGTATGCAAGAGAAACTAGGTGAGCTTCTCTGCCCTCGTGTAGTTTGTTTATGTTGCAACTCTGGTGCAGGTATGCGGACGGGGTGCGTGGTCCGTTGCCAGTGCAAACTCGGAGGCCGCGGTTTTGGCATGACTGCAGTTTGGCAAGAAGTTTAGCATTGGTAGCATGGAACATGGTATCACCATATTCCAGGTACGGTAATACTTTAGTTTTATAGAGCATAGTAGCTTGTTTGGTGGTTAGGTATTTTTTTATAAAAGATAGTATACAAATTTTGTGAGACGCGGAGCTGATGGTTTTGGTAAGATGTTTGTTAAAGTTAAGGCCCTGATCGAGGATTATGCCAAGATAAGAGAACTCAGTGACATGCTGTAGGTTGGCATTGCATAGTTGTAAGTTAAAGTCGGGTAGGGCATTTAGTTGACGTTTATTACCGTATGTCATGATCTTAGTTTTGCTTGCGTTAATGGTGAGGTGGTTGTTTGTGCACCATCTTTGTAGTTGGTGTAGGTCTGCTTGAATGTCGATGGTGGCTTGGTTGAAAGTCTTATTGGAGGTGTAAATTACGGCATCGTCGGCGTATAGTTTTATACGGCACTTTTTTATGTTATTTTCGAGGCTATTTATGAATATCATAAAGAATAAGGGGCCAAGTATAGAGCCTTGCGGGACGCCGGTAGTTATTGGTTTATAAGTTGATATAGAATTATTTACTATTGTGAGCTGTTTTCTATTGAGGAGATAATTTTGGGACCAGTTGATAATCTTTTTGTTAATACCCAGGTGTGCCATTTTGCTGATGAGAATATTGTGGTTTACGGTGTCAAAAGCTTTGGTAAGGTCTATGAATACGGAGAGAGTTATTTCTTTGTTATTAACGTTGTTTAAAATGTCATCGGTAAAGGCAGAGGCAGTTAGAGTTGTTGATTGGTTTTTCCAAAAAAAACCCTTGGTTGCTACTTAGCAGTTTGTTAGTTTCTAGGTAGGTGCTCAGTTTGGTGTGGATGATTCGCTCAAGCATTTTGCCAGGGAGTGGCAGGAGTGAGATGGGACGAAGATTTACAACCTCATGTTGGAAATTGGGTTTCTTGATCGGCACCACAGAAGCAGACTTCCAGCAATCGGGGAACTTTTCAGTTTCGATTGAAAGATTGAAGATAAATAAGAGTTCATTAGTGAGAACTTGAAAACTGTCCTTAAGGATTCTAGTCGGTAACTTGTCTATGGCTGAGGATTTGGTGATATCGATATGGTTGATTACTGTTGCTAGTTCATCGTGGGTGATGGGTTTAAACTCCATAATAGTGTCAGTTATTTCACCATCGTGATACCAGGGTGTTGTGAATGCTTGTGCCAACTTATGCCCAATCGTGGCGAAATATTCGTTGATATTTTCAGCTGTGTCATCGTCATTAACGTCTCTGCCCGTGATCGAATCTTTTAGGTGTATTTTGTCTGATTTGGATTTGGGTAGTAATAGTTCCATATTGTCCCAAAATTTATTGTTGTCCTTATTTAGATTATTTTGTATGAAATCTCGTTTGGCGTTAGTTACTAGGGCTTTAAATTGGTTGCGGAGTTGTTTGGCAATATCCCAGTCCTGCCTAACGTTGGTTAGTTTTGCAGTGTGCCAGGCTCTGTCTTTGTTAGTTATGGCTTCAACTAGCTTATCGGTTATCCAAGGTTCGTATTTAAAACGTATTTGGTGTTTTCTAAGAGGACAGTGTAAGTCAAGAGTATTGATGATGTTACTCTCCATGTACAACGGAAAAGAGGTTGCCAATCAAGTCTGGTTAGGTCATCTTGAAAGGTGTTGCGGTCGTAACGTCTGTAGGATCGGCCAGTGAATTGTTTTGTCTCGAATGTGTCTTTGGTTTTTTTTTGGTTAGAAATATACCGCTATGGTCGCTAAGGTTGGTGTTGAGCGTACCTGATTTTAAGATAAACTTACAGTCAGTGAAAGCTAGGTCGATGATGTTAGAGAATCGGGTGCTATCGTTGATGGTTTGTGTGAGGCCAGTTGCTTGCTCAAAAAATTTGGTTGATTTGTAGTTGGCTGATTGCTTATCATTGTAGTGAATATTGAAGTCCCCAATCATGATTAGTTCGGCTTTGTGTAGGCTGCGTATTTCATTTATTTGGTAAGTTAGTGTATCAAGGAAAAGGTCAACGTCACCTCGGTGGGGTCTATAGATGGTACAGATGATAAGATCTGTTTGGTGGGTGAAGTTCACCTTAAGCCAAAGTGACTCAATGGTAGAATTGCTGAGATTGTAGTCTGTAAGCTGGGTTATGTTGAGGCTAGCTCGTGTGTAGGCAGCTATACCTCCACCTTTCTTTATCTCCCCATTATTGTTAAGCCAAGATCTATCATTCCTGTATAGTGTGTAGCCGTCGATATGAAAGAGGTTATTAGGGAGGTTGTTGGTTAGCCAGGTTTCAGATAGGGTAGTTATGTCTGCTTTTAAAGTTTGGACAGCTAGTTTCGTTATATCAAATTTATTTTTGAGGCTCTGTAGATTTTGGTGGGTTATGTGGAGGCCTTTGCCCAATTTGTGTAGGTCAGTCATTCATTATGGTTGTGTAGAGAAGATTCGGGTCCCAACATGTACAGTACTATCAGAAGAGTCATCTATAATGGGGTTATGTTCTGGTTTGATTGGTTGATTGGTGTGAACTGTTGGGGACATTGACCAGGTGGGTGCATAACAGCTGCGTTTTCATGAGGGAGGTTACTATGTTTGGTTGTTTTAGTGGGTTAGAGACGACACTGGCGTCAGGTGACTGTGACAGTCTAGGGGGGAGTGCATAGATTTCTACTTACAGTTTGAAGAAAGTTATGAGTCCAGCATGATTATCACGGCCGGAGAGGGTGTGAATTTGTGGTGTTTGTGTGGTGCGTAGGCGGGGCGAATTGTTTGTCGTGGAGAAGAGGGTGATGTCGTGGTAGGTTCTGAGCTGTGGGTCTGCTAGTGGCCTGTGGTAGAATAATACTAGATAAGTTAATGACAGGATGACAGGTGTCATAGAATTAAGAAGTTGGTACATAGTTACATTGGCGTAAAGGGTGGGACTTATCCCGTATTATTTATAAACACAGTAAGTAATCGTCAGATATGGTACAATGTATGGTTAATTGGTTACTTTTATCAAAAGATAACAAAGGTCAATCAATCCAAATACAGCCAAAGAGCTGATATAGAATATAAATGTTAACAGATAACACATTTGGGAAAAACTCAAAACGGTGAAACAGGCAAAATATAACAAGTGAAAGGGCAGACATGTGATAACTTGATGCCTGCAAATTATGATCGCACTGGCATGGTGTAATAAGTGAAGCAGTGGCAGAAAGGAACTAGGTCTGTCAAAAGTCTAATCACCTGTAGTGTAGGTAAATAATATACAGAGTAGATGCAAGTAGGAACAGGATAATAGATTTATCTGAATTGTAAGAGTCCCAGGGAGTTTGGATGATACTCACTATGTCCTGAGTGAGAATAGAGACGTGAGCAATTTATAGTGAAGTATTAACTCGGGCACAATCTAAGCGACATACAGTTGTTGGGCATGATGAGTCACGTCCTCAACGTGATCGCAGGCATGATATATCACGGCGCATACGGTCACTGGAGTTGTCTCATGTTTGGGTTTTGGTGCCACTGATAGTTAGATCAAGTATCATGTCCTGAGTCAAGGATCCCAGATGGTGATGGGTACGGGATAAATAGGTCTAATTGCAAGTTATGTGTATGTTGCGCAAAAAGGTATCAACAATGGTTTTCATGAATTTGTCTTTGGTAGATGGGGCGAAGTGTATTCCATCTTGTAGAGTATTCGTGTAGCGATTCTCCATTCGGCCATGTCGTGATTTGTGGACGTGTGGGGCCATGTGTGGCGTGATAGCGTTGGATAGCGAGTTTATTTCATGGATATTTCGATTTATAGTCAGTACAGCTCTATCGAGCTCTCGCTGTTCCTGGCAGAAGGGTTCCCCGTTGGTATTATAGATAGCGAATGACATGCCTACAAACTCACAGATGATTTGCAGTTTGGAGAATGGTGACTGTGGTCTGTAAACTGCTGTTCATGGTCGTAGTTTGGCACTATGTTGTGGGGCCGGAGCTTAGTGGAGCAGTTGTTAATCCCTAACATGATGTAAATCAAGTCGTAGGTGGTATTCCGAGGAATCCTGTTAAGTGTCAGGTTAACTGCTTCACTGACAGTAGCACCGCGATGGCAGTGTACAGTCACTACCATGTTGTCAATGTGCCGGTTACTAAGTTCAGCGTCGATGCGGGATTTGAAGCCAAGGCCTCTTGAGTCGGCAACAATCAGGATACGGAACATAGTGTAGTTGGTAGTAACTTACAGTGTGGCCTTGTAGCGTGTGATTATACCTCCCATAACATTGTCGTAGTTGGGTTTGGGGAAGTTCTGGGCCGTCAGCTGACTCAGTTTGTGCAGAGTGATGCCGCAGCCAAAGGTAGGGTCGCGCGTCGCTTCGTAGAAGGTTGTAGCGTCCGTGTGCCGGATTTTGTCCGCGATCAAGGGGTGTTGTTCCAACTTGAGTAGTACGGTCTCCTCTAGTACATGGTGCTCGATTTGCTTCCACTCGTTGCTCTTTTTGATTTTCTTTGTGATGGATTTGAGGGCATAGGGGTTTGTTGTTGTCAGTATCAGTTGGGCCGCCTCAAGGTCACAGTGGTGTTTTGCCATTCGGAGGGAGTAAATGTGCTCAGCTGAAGGGCCGCTTATGCCGTGGGGGTCGTCAGTGATGTCGCATTTGAACATATTGGAGAGTGGGCTTAGGCGACTTTGAAAGAAAATGCCCTGCGGAGTTTTGACTGTGGCGGCATTTTCCAGAGTGATGTCGAACGGGAGATCGTTGTAGTTGTCGGGTTTGTAAACTTTATCGTCAATGATATGTACTTACCATGGAGACCCTATGGTGACGAAGCTGACTCTAGTATTGATTCCATTGTTACTTCCTCAGAAGAAGTTATTAGTATGGTTAAAAAAATTAGCCCGCACAAACAATCCATGTTACCACATATCTCGGCTAGAGTGTTCGTTGATTCAGTTAAAGCAATCCCTCACATTTATGAGGAACTTTATAAGTGTATTTTTGCTACTGCTGATATACCTAAAGGATGGAAATCTGCCATGGTAGTCCCCATACCCAAAGGGGGTGACCCATACCAGGCTAATAATCTGAGACCTATCTCCCTATCTTACGCAAGGCATTTGACACTGTGAACCATAGTATCCTTTTGGAAAAATTGTCTCGCTATGGTATTGTGGGCAGTTGTTACCACTGGTTTGAGGATTATCTAACTTTAAGAGAGCAAAAGGTAAAAGTTAATAACCGTTTTTCATCTGTAAATGTTATAAAACACGGTGTACCACAAGGATCAATTCTTGGGCCCTTGTTGTTCCTCCTGTATGTAAATGACCTTTTAGAGGTCATGAAAAATAACAAAGTGATCCTTTTTGCTGACGACACGGTTATTTTCAGACATGGTAATAATGAGAAGATATTGTATCAAGAGACGCAGGATGATCTAGATATGCTTCAGACATGGTATACCGAAAACAAGCTTAGCATTAATATAAATAAAACCAAACATATGTGTTTTACAGCTAAGAGAAAGATTCAGCTGGGGAAATCTTGTAAACTTGTTATCAATGAGAGAGAAGCATCACAAGTTCATTCTTATAAATATCTCGGTTTCTCTCAGGATAAAGATCTAGATTTAAGGCATCAATTTGCTACTATACGCAGAAATGTATCCTTCAGATTGTACCAACTGTCCAAGATGCGATATTTCTTGTAAAAAAAAGCTGCCTTAGCTGTCTATTACACTTCAATTCTACCATATTTTGATTATGGTGATGTCATCTATGATAGTGCCCCGGCCAAATTTACTGATCAATTACAAAAGTTACAAAATTGTGCTCTACATATTTGTCTTAAAGCGAATCCCTATATACAGATGCCTCTCTTTTTCATATCGATCGTCCAAATGGGACAGCTTATATGAGATCGGTAATTTTTCATGGTGGTGTGGCATGGAATAACCTTGCCCCAGTTGTACGAAATACTGAGTCCCTTAAAATGTTTAAGGCTTTAACCAGAGCTATTGTGAAGGAACAAATTTGGCAGACCTAGTTCTGAATTTGGAATTTGGCAGCACTAAAACTGTACTTGATTTTTACTGTACCCAAACAGTGCTCCTGACTGGTAACTTTGTATTTTATTTTCTTTCTTGTTCGAATTTAAGTTTACTATTATAGCATATTATAAGCTGGTTATAAATCTATAAGTGTATGGCTTGGCCAAGAAAACCAGCCTTATGATAAGGCTGAGGCCTTTTGCCTCTTTGTTGAGCAAATCAACACAAATGACGAAAATGTAAGGATGTTTACACTTCATGACTCAATAAAGAAATTTATAAAAAAAAACAAAAAAAACTCTGAAAATAGCTTGAGC
This sequence comes from Alentia gelatinosa, assembly GCA_950022655.1. Classification (NCBI taxonomy): domain Eukaryota; kingdom Metazoa; phylum Annelida; class Polychaeta; order Phyllodocida; family Polynoidae; genus Alentia; species Alentia gelatinosa. The sequence continues at coordinate 61,769,962 of OX465582.1, forward strand.
CGTAGAGCGGCCAGGTATAAAACCAAACTGATTTTTGTTTATTATTCGATATCTAAGTAAGTGACCCATCAACTGGTCATGCAATAATTTTTCAATTATTTTTGAGATTGTGGGTAATATGCTGATAGGCCTCCAATTAGGCATAGGAGTAATAACCGCTTCTTTTAGTGAAGCAGGGAAGATGCTCTCATCTATGATAGTATTGAACATTTTAACTATTATATGCGGTGCAGATAAAAATATGTGTTTCAGCGTACTTATTTCTAGATGATCAACTCCAGTACTTTTATTAAGTTCCAGTTCCTTAACAAATGTTATAACATCCCTTTCATCTACATTTTTTAGGTTCAACCTCTCAAAATTATCATAGAGGAAAAAAGTCTCTCGTATATCCATAGTTAGGTTTTCACTTTTATCAAGCTCTTTTGTATGCTTTTCTCCCACAGTGGCAAAATATTCATTCCATTTATTCACATCCATGCCATCTCTATGTACATCTTTAGTTTTTTGTGATTTACCAGGGTTCCACACTTTATCAATTAACTCCCAGAATTTTTTCGGGTTATGCTTGTTTACTCTTAATGCATTGCGTATTATACCTGCTTTATGTGCTCTTATCTTTGTATTTATCTCAGTTCTTAATATCCGTATTTCTCTTAAGTATTCCTTATTTACCTTTTTATTTTTTTAAATCTTTTTTAATAATATCCCTATTTTCCTGATTGATATATTAATATCCCGGGGCAGTTCAATGTTATCAACCTTACAGATTTTGATATTTCCAATCGGGCATATCTTATCCAAATAATCGTTAATATATTCAATAAAGTGTTGATTTACATCCTGTTTTTTATTATTAATCTCATTAACATTATAGTTCATAACATACTTATCCAACTTCTTTTTATCTATTCTGTTGAAGTTCCTTCCTTTGCTAACACAATTTACTTATTAATTTTTCCTTTTTTCGTTACTGCAAGGATTGGGATGTGATCCGAAATGAACATATTTAGATTACCCGATAATTTAACGAATTTACAATTTGTATATATGTGATCTATCTTAATCCTTCTTGTTCATGTAATCTTGTGTCTCTAGTTTTCAGTATTTCTAGGTTATTATTTCCTAGAAAGTTTTTGACTACTCCATATTTGTTGCTTGTTTTGGTATTTGCGTTTATGTTCATATCCCCTAATATCCATATTTCCCTGTTTTTAAATCTATCATCTGAAAGTATCTCATTTAATTTATCATAACACTCTGCACAAGCTGCGACAGTTTTATGTGGGGATCTATAAACAGTCCTAATCAGTAGTTTTCTGTGATTCAGCTCAGTTACAATGTGAGTTAATATCTCATATTTATTGTTTGAAAAACAATACTCATCAATTTGTTCCGTAAAGATCGATTTATCCTCTCTGACATATAGTGCAATACCTCTGCCTGCTTTCTTTTCAGGGTATGATCTATTATTATGATATATTTTCATATTAGGAACAAACGATATCGCATCATCGTGTCGTTACGAAGCCATGTCTCAGTAATTGTGTGCTGTAACTAAAACACAGCACGGGATTAAGGTTATTAAATATGAGAAAAGTATTTCAAAAGGTTTAAAAAGGTTATTTTACTTTATTGAATAAATATTATTAATCTGTGTATAAGTAGGCATTTAAATATTAAACTGAATATCAACATATCATGTATAAAACATTAATGTATAATGGTATAAAATATCAGTGTATAATGGTATAAGACATCAGTGTATGATGGTATAAAACATCAGTGTATGATGGTATAAAACATCAGTATATCATGGTATAAAACATCAGTGTATTATGGTATGAAATATCAATGTATCATAGTATAAAACATCTATGTGTCATGGTATAAGTATATCAAGTATAGGTATAATGTATCAAGTATATGTATAATGTATCTAGTATAGTATATCAAGTATATGTATAAAGTATCCAGTATAGTATGTCGGGTATTTGTGTAGGGGTCAGGGCAGTCGAGCAGCGTTGTTTCACTCTAGAACTAGGTGGCGTGAGTGCCGATCCCTGCTGTGCAGTATGGCCGGGGGACCCGCAGTATGCAAATGCTACGGGTTCACCCGCATTACGTAACTCGGCCACTATATAAGGTCGAGTCCACAGCAGGTTGACAGGACTTCTCACGGTGCCTCTTTACGGAGTGAACGTCTGAAGCCTCACGAGTAGGTTAGGTTGTGTTGAAACACCTTTCAACGTTGAAGAGACCAGTATCTCTTCCCGCGCTAGTTGGTGCCCCGCAGCACCAACGGATTGTGTATTCTTTCCATAAATAAAGAACGGTGAACTGAAACAGTCCGGAGTCTGGTTTTCTATTCGCGGTAAAGCCGTAGTTGGTAGATCTCGTATCTCCTTCCCTTTTCCAGTGGGTAAAGCCGAACCCACCTGTATTGGCACGGTAAGTACAGGGTAGCGACTAGTCTCGGAACCTCTGGTCGACTGACGATCGCGGACTAGAGGGTAACCGCTACATTTGTATAAGGTATCTGGTATAAAGTATCAGATGTGTGTATAGTGTATTGGGTTGGAGTATAAAGTGTATCAATCAGGTGTTGGAGTTGGATTAAGATATCCAGTGTTAGAATAAAGAGTGTTGAACTGTGGATACCTATAGAGTTGTATTGTAGGCAGAACGTTAATAGAAGCTAAATAGCCATGCTAAGAGCGATGTTCCTCATACTACTCACGAGACTTGGGGAACACGTCTAGTCTGGAAATAGGCTCTCTGACGCTGCAATGACGTGTCAGTGAGTCGGCTCAGGAGTATCCCAAAGAGTCCCCTTTGGGGTGTTCCCGACTTCCTGTGGTTTATTAACATAACCACATGCTCTCGAACCTGTGTCAACTCAAAACGAGATCCTTTTCTAATTCTCCCATGATCCTCCAGTAAAAACTCATTAAGATTCGCTCTGGAGCTAGCCACACCGGCAGTCTCCACTACCATCTCCTGCTGGCAAGACGTGTCTTGCGTGACGCCGGAATCGGCAAGGTGCGCGATTGCAGCAGTGATATCATATGAGTAGGATCAGCTAAGGAAACTTTCCTTACACTCTGGGAGTGCAGAAGTGTCTTGGATTGGGACTCTCCAAGAACACATACTCTGTTTTCGGATAGAAGGAATTCTCTGAGGATCCAAACAGGTTCTTTCTCCAACTACTCACTTAATTAAGTGAACGAACTTTATCAACTATTGTCAACTATTGTCTACATTGTCAAATATTGGATTTGAAGATTTCATGGAATCGTGTGACTTCACTTTGACTTTATCTCAAAGTGGTGAGTAGAGTTGTATGGTCTGAAACTGCCATTACTTCTCTCTTATTCATATGTGAGTTATGTGAGTACTTATTTTATCCTAATTACACTGTTGAGACTCTGATGAACTGATCTATGAACTTTGGCAACTTGCCAGACATTGATACCATCACTTTAATATCAGACACTTTATTGAAAAGTCTTCACAATCTGACTTTGGTGCCTGACACTCATCAGACTTTATTAATAATTGGAATTTGGCACATTGCCAACTTATGTGAAACGTTGAAATGTCAATGAACTCAATAGCCATGCTGTAACTGGAACTTGTATATCCATTATATGAACTTATTAAAGATTTGAACTTTACTTCATTTGTTGATCTCATCCATGAACGCAAAAGATACGATCTATTCTTTAACTATATTTATACTCTTACGATCTCTGAGTATTAGTTAATTAACAACTTAATTAAAGATCCCCTAAGTTATCCTCGCTGTTGGTTAGGAATGAAATAGATTCTGGTAGCCTACCAACACACTGCCACGAGTTGCTCCTACCCCCCCCAGCGTTAATTATATAATTATTAAAGTCTAATTAAGTAATGAAACAATTCATAAAGATACGTACATATTCCTAATCATAGAGGAGCGGTGTAATGACCATATCCGGACGTCTATATGAATCTGGGTTTAATCTTTATATATATATATATTAAGTATATATTGATTAACCACTGAGCTACGTTCAATTAATCATGGATTCGACTCTTAACCTATAAGGCGAATCCATGTCTGTTTTCTCCAGGTTGACCACTAGGTGTCAACACGTTAGTTAAGATTTAATGAATAAATCCGTAGTCTCTGATTCGGTCACAAGGTGCCGTAATTGATAAAGCAAGGTTTCTGTAGTTCACAGGTTAACCTCCAGACGTTGTATATGTTTTGTGTTACGTTTAATTAAGGTTCATTCTCTCCCCACCAGACGTCCTAATGTCCTCATGTAAGGTTTTAGAGAATCAGTATAGGCATGCTACTATAGCTCCCTCTGATGGTTAACTATTAATTAGTTATAACTATTATAACATCATGTACTACCAGAACAATTGCAAGATAAGTGCTGTTGAAAAAACACTCCCTAATTTCTTCCAGTTTTCTAAATTCTTGTGGTTCAATTAACGCCATGATCGGGTACCACGAAAAAGATCATAATGTAGACCAAAGATACCACACATAACAAAGAAAGCAAGGACAAAGATAACAGCCACATACATATACAAGGTGCAGTACCACAGTTTGCCTCATTCTTAAGAATGCCTACTGGCAGACTGAGCCCAGTGGTTCGATATTCCCGAGCATAGTTATCAATGTAGAACATAAAACAGTACATATACAATACAGATGATACATCATAATTAGGTTTTGTCATTGTATACCTCATACACGTCATGCTTAGTTCAGGTTGGATTAAGTGTTTAATAGGTCAGCAGGTCCTAGTTATTTTCCAGTCAAGGAAACAGTTTATAATATCATGTATAGTTTCATGCAGTTCAGATTATACTATTGTCAATAGTTCCAAGTATGTCATCCGTTTGTTTTTCTATACTTGCGTCGTTTTTGGAGCTTGTTATTTACTTATGTTATCAGTATTAAAGTTCTTATTGTAGTTATTGCTAGTACGTGCCATAATTATTATTGCTGCTACCAGTGGTCATTTGACGCACTGTTCCTGACGCAGTACGTTTCAACAAGGCTATCTTCGGTCTTATGACGCGATATAGCACTGACATGAAGTCATTATTCATTGTACATTATAGCTATTACTACTGCTACCAGTGGTCATTTGACGCACTGTACATGGCACATGGTTATGAATGGTCTTTTGATGCAATTCATTCCAAAGAGGCTATGTTCGGTCTTATGACGCAGTATAGCACTGAGATGAAGTCTTCTTAAGAATATATCTATTGTGACTTTCATTTCAACATGTATCCTAGTTTAGTAGCAGTTAATAACTGGAGATATGGAACAGTCTTACTTGTATCTCTTCATTTAGTTGTGGCACCCTGTGACGATGTTCTTGTTTATAGCATCTGAGAGTAATGTTGCAATGCCGGCTTGTGCGTTGTTATCAGGATGCATCCCATCATGGAGTCTGAAGTAAAGATGTCGTGTACCTCTACCAGGCCTGTTAAGATGTACCTCTCTTGCAGTATATGCGGTATGTACGCCTTCCTCATCATTTATGACTGATATCTCCTCATTAACACGCCTCACCACTTCATTCAATGTGAGCTGATCGGGGAACACGGCCGTGCTTTGGTTAGCAATACTCAGCGAGACACCGTAAATAGTACAGAAGATTACTGCCAGCTCAGGGTACATACTATGTATGAGCTCCTTGGTGTCTCTCATGCTATTTATTAGCCTTTGGGCTAAATGTTCAGTGCTGTAGGTAAAATTTGTTTCTCCTGTGTGCGTTTCATGATCATTCGAGAAAAAAAAATTCCACTTTCTCAAGCCAGAGGTCCCAAAGATAAAATCCTACATAAAGGATACAAACCACTTCCTTCAAAAGATCGGGGAGCTAGAAAACCTAGACCCAGACAATATCATAGGAACCCTAGACGTAGGGGCCCTATACACAAACATACCCAACCAAGAAGGAATAGAAGTGGTAAGACAAAAACTAATGAAGTGCAGAGATAAGACCCAAAAACCAAGCAATGAAACAAAAGTCGAACTATTAGGAGACGTTCTAAAAAAGAACAACATACAGTTCAATGGTACAAACTACCTCCCAATCGGAAGTTCAGCGTTGGGCACGAGACTAGCACCCTCGTATGCCAACATCTTTATGGAGAAAATCGGGGAGGACATGATAGCAGCATACCATTTGAAATCCAAAATCTGGTGGAGATATATTGACGATATTCTTCATTTGGGAACACGGAAAGAACGAACTAGACAAATGGTTCCAGTGGCTCAACAGCTACCACAAAACCATCAAGTTCATCATAGAGACCTCAACGACCACCATAGCCTTCCTATATAAAAAAAATCAGCAAGGAAGCCGGGGGAAAATTGTCGAGTGACCTATACACCAAACCCACCGACAGAAACACCTGTCTCAGATATGACTTGGCACATCCACTGACACAAAAGAATAGTATCCCTTACTCACAACTATTACAAGTAAAGAGGATCTGCTCAAAAACGAAAGACTACAAAAGACAAGCCCGAATCAAAATTAACCAATTCAGGGAAAGGGAATATCCGGAACAGATCCTCCAGGACTGCAAACTGAAAGTCGACAAGATCATCAGAAAGACAACTATGAATAGGAAGAACCAAGACACAGCCCAACCAAAGAAGGACAAGACCTTCTTGATCAGCACCTACCAATAGGGCAGGAATGCCCTACCAGAGATAGTCCAGAAAAACTGGCAAATACTGGGGAAATCGACCACCATAAAGGCACTGTATGAGAGCAAACTCACTTGGGGATACAGAAGGCCAAAGAATTTACGAGACCACCTGGTGCGAGCAAGGACAGTTTACCACCCGACACACCAAGGACAAAACAAAAAAAACATCATGAATGAGTGCAATACAAAAAATTGCAAATACTGCAAGAAAATCGACAGATCAACGAAGATCAGAAGCAACACGACAGGTAACGAACACATGTTGAAACACAGTGTTAACTGCAACAGCTCAAACCTAATCTACTGCATCACATGCACTCGATGCAACACCCAATATGTGGGCCAAACAAAATGAAAGATCAAGGAAAGGATGAGAGAACACCTGTATTCAGTTAAACACAAAAGCAAGATCAGTGATGTACCAAAACACTTCAACACGGGAGACCACAAAGGTGGAGAAGACATGAAGTTCAGTGTCTTAGACTTCGTCTATAGACACCCAGACAGTAAGGCAGCCAAACAACTGAGACTAAAGATCGAGTACAACTGGATCCACAGGCTCGGGAATTCAGGCCCCTTCTGGGTTGAACAAAATGGATAGTAGATATGGATAAAATACCTCATCCAAATGCCACGTCAAATTTTTTTTTCGAATGATAGCGTTCACAGATCCTGTCAGATCACGAAACGCACACAGGAGAAACAAATTTTACCTACATTGTACGAACCTGGGGTCTATCCAAGCGATGTAAGTGACCGGAACACTGACCAGATAAGGAAGTGCCGGTGAGAAGCACACACACCAGTGTAGTTCTCACAAACAAAAAGAAAAATACAGCCAATCATAGCCTGATGTGATTTTTCGAAACTGCTGGTAAGGGGGGAGGCCCAAACAATCCACCCCTAACAAAATACAAAACCCTACACTCCTCTGAATGTTCATATCAAGCCACAGGTGGCAGGACATTTAAAACTGGTACAACATCCTCACACTAGAGGTCAGAACATACACAAACACAGCACCAATACACACCAGTGACCAGCATAGCCGGTCCCACGCAGTCCAATCAAAATGAACGCTCAGGTCACATGTCTAAGACTGACCAATAGGAGAGGCACAAAGTAGGTCGGCAAGGCTCACTCACCCGTGAAACGCGGTGCAGTGCCAACCCCGGTCACTTACCAGCAGTCGCTCAAGCTGTTGCCACGTACTCTCGAAATGTTCAGTGCTGCCGCATTGTAATCCAATATATCTGTTTGAGGCTTGTCGATAGGTAAGACTGTTAGAACCACACAAAATATACTCCGCATTGTAGTGCTCACCATTCTCCCGCTTCCACCTCAATGATCCTAGAATTTCTCTAGCCACACGACACGTTCCATTTTCGCACCAGGCGTACTCCATATATCGCAGTCATTCATCTGAAAACCTGCTAGATGGTATCCCAGTCCACCTACACAGGAGTCTCCTATTATCAAGTTTTTTTTGGTTTTTTTAAAGTTTGTAATTATACAGGAGGAAAACTGTTAGGTTGAGTGTCAACCTATCTTCCACAGGCTCCAGTGCTATGTTGCCAAGTCGCTTCATGTCCAGAATTATGGACTTACATGCGGACTATGTATATTTCACAATAAACTGAGTCTTAAGTACTAACAACAACAGTGGGAGAATACCATCCATACATTGATTGATAAATTTAAACTAATTATATAATACGAGTTATATAACCGTGGTATTATTCCAGTAATTCATGTCTCAATGCTCATTGTGATTTGTATGCTCAGCTTTGAAATTTAACTGTCCACCAGCTTTATGTGCATGCACAGTGAGTACAACACAATTAGACCAGTTGGTCAACGTATCCCAATCCAAATAAGGAGGTCAGGGTGTTACACAACTAGTTTAGTGATCAGCTGTTCGCTCAGCGTGCTTCACGCCTGAGTTCCCTCCTCAAGTCAGACTGGATTTCTCCTAGCCTATTATGGCCGTAGTATTTACCTACGTTGTATATTTCATCATGGAAGTCAGTGCCACCAGCCCAATAGCTGTCACGCGTGGCCTCAATCAGCAGATTTGGATACATATTTAACAGCTTTTCTCTTAGGGGAATATTTGTCATGAATTTAGCGTGCATGATGTTCGTCATGGTATCGTCTCTCAGTTTTATCCATGTAGAGGTGGTTGTGCATCCGCCTCCTATTTTCTTAGCTCCAAAGGCAGTCTTTGTCTTGGTAATTTGTTCTACTAGATTCTTGTGTCCCGTTATGTTGCACTTTTCTACTTGAAACGCATGGTCACTCGATGGGAAAGTTTTCCCCTTAAACCTCACTTCTGTCATATAGAAATTGCTTAAGAACATTTCAGGTTCTTCAAATATCATGCCACTTTTTGTTAGTTTTGCTCCATTTAAGTCATTAGGTACTGTCCTTTGTGGCGAGGTTAATTCAGGGAATTCTATCTCTTGGTCTGGTGGTTTGTTAATGACTTCAGGGTTTTTGGTTGTTTCTTCAGTTTGGCTATCAGTATCTGGTTTGTCATTATGGTCAGTAATGTCCTCCCATACTATATCATTGTTGGTAGCCCAGTCGTATACCTTAGGCGTTGTCTGCTCGGGTTATTTACGTGTGGTTTCCCATCCACTGTTGTCTTGTTTCTTTTTAACCAGTTTTGGATTCTTTTCTTTACGGGTTACCTTGATGTGATCTGGGACGGAGTCCAGTTTTCTGGCATTATACCAGACACCATTTACATTAACTTCTTCACCTGAAAGTATCGTCTTATGCCCTTTTTTTCTGTTTTTCGATTGCGATCTGTCTGGCATTCGTCCTAACCCTCCTCGTTTCTGGATCTTCGTCCGGATTTATGTATATTTTACTGAATCCATCTGTTTTCCTTAGATTTCTTTTCATTCTTAGAACCAGATCATGTGTTCTGATTGTCGTAAAACATACGAGAAGGGGGGAGGGTCCTGGCTTATTGTATTTCCGCTTGATAAGTTGTACAAAATATGAAGATGATACAACTAGCTAGGCAAAACTATACCCTATCTGAACTAGAGAAACATAAAAATGATAATAAGAAATTTTGGTACACGATCCAGAAAATCCTACCCAGTACATAAGATAGGCAGGATGGTGATTATATTAGAATTAAAAATGATCAAGGGAAACAAATAGATAGTACTGAAGTCCCTGACCACATCAATGATTATTTTACTAATATAGGCACAAATTTAGCAGCTGACACGTATATGCCATGGAAGCCCTATAATGAATGTGTTGAGACCCTCTTTGATTCTGTGGTTACTTCCCCAGAAGAAATTGCAAAGGTTGTAAGGAAAGTTAGTGCAAATAAGCAGTCCATGTTGTGTGACATATCGTCCAAAGTGTTTGCTGACCCAGTGAGAGCCATTACTTACATATATGCGGAGTTGTATAATTGTATACCGGAGGTATGGAAAATTGCTACAGTGGTACCAATACCAAAGGTAGGTGATCCTTATCAGGCTAATAACCTGGGGCCTATTTCGCTTTTACCATTCCCCATAAACTCATGGAAAAAATTGTGTATAGTCATCTGATAGATTATATAAATGTCAACAAAATCCTGACTGACAATCAATTTGGTTTTAGGAAAGCTATGTCTACAATAGATGCAATATCAAAATTCACAGATAGTGTTGTGGTGGTCGCCACCTGTCTAGCAGGTTGGATGAACCCAATCCGGAACGCTAGTTGCAGGCAGGATCCCACCCTATGCTCTTTGTGTAGGTTGGTTCTGCTTTCGGTGAGTTTACACAGACCTAGTAACACACAACACAACACACGCGTTTAATAAACAGGAATGTTTATTAACAATACTACTTCCCGGAAAGATCTGGAAGATCTTTCCCACAAGTACAATACCCTAGCAGAGGGTTCTAGGTAACGCTGGAGAGGCTAATCTGAAAGACTTGCCAAGTGGACATGAGGACAAACCTGTCAACCTACTCTGAATGCTGAGTATATATACCCAGCGTTACGTAATCCGGGTCTCCGCTGCGCCACTCTTGTGTGCGGCGTTGCCCGGAACCACTACACAGTAGGGATCGGATCTCCGTGCCACCTTCCATAGAACGTACGAACACTGCTGGATTCCCACCCCACTACATTGCCCCTCCAAGTTTTTACTAAGGGGGGACCAAGGCAGCCATTTTGCTGCTAGGGGACAACCCGTCTAAAAATTGCAACACAAATCCAGCAGTTCTTGGTCTACTCTCTAGCTTCCTGGTGTTGTCAAAGATTCACTGATACCGTTGTATAAGTGAAAGGTGGAATTGTAAAATGGAGAATAATAAAATATGGAAGAGAAGACATTTAGGAAAGAAGAAACGACATGTTGAGAATATAAAAAGGACTAGCCTCGCTAGCACCTTTTGTGTGTAGAAAAATGATAATATTCACCCATCTTGAGCCGGGGAGCGTGTCTTGAGCGTTGGGCGGGGAAGACTCGACAGTCGCGGACCTACAGGTGGTCAGCCCGGCCTGTCGAGCATCCCGCCTCCAGCTGTTCCGGATGTTGATCCTGGTAGCTCCCAGCGGGTGAGTGTCATTCTTTTGTCGTCTTTGAGTATTGAGCCCAGCGTGCCCACCAGCGTTGCAGACCTACTGCGTTCAGCCCGATGTCGGCGGGTGCTGGGCTTCTCACTGTTCCAGTTGTCCATAGGGCAAAGAAGGGCCAGCCTCGCTTGGCACCTTCTCAGATGTATGTTTTCCGTAAACGGAAGAAAGGCCAAAAGGCAAAAACATTTCTCCATCCACCTTGTAAAAGTGTGTGGAATCAGTGTTCTTTTTTCGGCTCCAGCTATACTGGCACGTATACCTCGGATTAAAATCAAGCACCAATGAAGGCATTAATTTTAGCCGGATTCAGAAATTACGATCACCGACCCAAGGTAGAAATAGTTGGCGTCATCCAACGAAACAGGGATGATGTCTACTATCTCACTGTTGAGTCGAAGAACTCGGTTCCGACACAGACCCAGTAAGTCAGATCTATACCTGGGAGATATAGCCGTCCTTACCTGGCGCCACATTAAAGGCATGGACAGGGTCCACGCCACAGGCGGGAGGTTTTCATGATGGGAGCCTATTACGGGCTTGACCATCGGAAGAACCTTCAGCCGCCTGAAACCAGGGTTGTGCCTCTGGGAAGTCGTTGCCGACTTTCCTCAGCCCCAACCCGGGATCACTCATCTAGCCGAGCTCCTGACTTTCCCTCTACCCCTCCCAGCAGTCCTCACGGGTGCTGAGAAAGAGCAGGCTTCCAGTCAGAAGGCCCCTATACACCCTCTCCACTGGGAAAGGAATTGTGGGTGTTCCCCATATAAGAACTGTCATAGTTAATATATGAAAAGTCAGTAGACGATCTACCGCAACCAAGTTATTGATTTCGGAAGACCATGGAAGTGGCTAGGTAGGGAAAAATTGTTTCCCCACCCGGGTACTTCCCAAACCCATCTGACTTCGGTCCCGGAAGAGTTATTGACTCTACTAGTTCTGACTTCAGATTGCGCATTGCCAGTCGAGACGTCCGTCGTCTACCCTAAACATCCTCGTCGGAGGACCCTTTGGGGTCGACAACATTCAACTGACTGGGCGTGGCAGTAGTCAGAGGAACCGACATTACCGGGGCACTCCGCTCTGGTCACAGCGGACTCAGCACCGTTGCCGGTTGAAGATGAGACATCAACTGCTGGAGAGTGGTCGGTCTGGTATCTAGGAAGATTCCGGACTCCAACGGGATGATGTTGGCATCCATCCTCACGGCTCCACCACGTTCCCCGGATTGATCAACCGGCGTTACCTGGGAAGGTCCCGCCGATGTCTCCGTCCGTGTCACAGAAGGAGGCGGCCTCGGCTGCAAGGGTTCTGACAGCAGAGTGTCTACACTAACATCCATGGGCTGGGCCGCTGTGGATGCAGTGTTGGTCATGGAGGTCTCTTCCACGGATGACCACCCTAACATGTCAGCGAGTTGCTGGCGTGTCGGGTCTGGTCCTTCCGAGGTGAACTGAAGAAATCTCCCACGGCTATGCTGTCAGGCCAACCACGCTTCCTCAATGGCTTGTGGGTCGTCTCCGATGTCGTAGAGCGACATACCCAAATGCCGAAGACAACGTTCATCTTGGCGATGGGTCTGGGCTTCCGCCCAGGCAAACCTCAACTGGGCCGTGGTTTTCGCAATATGCGCGTCCTCTACCATAGCCAGGCCTTTTGTGGCTTCCTGCACCTCAGGTTCACTAGCTTCTTAACAAGGATCTCATGGAGGGATCTAGCACCCTCTCGGACATGTCCTTCCAACGTGCTACCGATGTGGGATTCCAGCTGACCCGCCCTTCGGACGTACTCAACGGAGATCGCACATGGAGAGGAAGTTACCTTTGACTCAGCAGGAGGCTTTGTTGCAGGCTTCTTCTTCACCTCAGGAGCCGGGTTGGCTGGAGGTGGGAGTGCTGGAAAGGCCTCTTCACTCCAAACTTTCCCGGGCGCCTGGGTAGCACCCTTCTTCGTGTCTAGTGGGGTCACTCCCGGGAGGCTTTTACTAGGACGAGTCCCAGCTAGATTCTCCATGGGTCCGCCTGCTTTAGAAGCAGGTGGAACGCTTCCCTCACCCTTCGCTGAAAGGAGTTCTAATCCTTCAGCCAAACCCGAGCGTCGGAAGCTAGGTCCTCGAACCACTGCCAAAGGTTTATGACCCGCTCCCTAGCTGCGGCGCCAGCAGTCCAGTGCTCCCGAGCGATGTGTCGGACAAGACACGATCACCGCGAACTGGCACATCCGGCCTGGCAAGCACCACCCTTCCTGCCCAGACACTGTAGCCACAGTCGTTCGGCTAAGTGAACCTCTACGAGGTGTCTAGCATACCGACCCTCCCATGGCAACTCAAAAGGACACAATGTCCGCCGTTTCCGAGCTTGTGCCACGCCTAGGCGATCCGGGCTTTCGCCTGATCATCGTACTTAAGCCGACTCACGCTCTGAACCCCCTTCACCCAGTTGATATACCAAGTGTTGGGAGAGCCCTCATCCTGAAGCCATTCCTCATCGTCCGAGGTGCCATTTATTTATTATCAATTGGACTACCAATATTTATTCTGCCCAAAGACAATAGCAAATTGTAATATAATACGAGTAACAATAACAGTTAAAAAATATTAAATTAAATGATTGTATTGAAACAAAAAGAACTCATAATACGGAATGTAATCATTAAGACGCAAATTCCACATGTAATATTGTTGTTGTACATATATATTGCACTAGTAACTATGCTCCAGGTAATTACACCGATGGAGCTATATCGACACAGAATGATCTGTATCTTTATTGTCATGCACTATATGTTATATGTTTCTTGTCATATGAATTTTGAGCACGTTTTGTGGCTGGCTGGCCGGGAAATATTACAAAATAAATGGATTTTGATGAAACTTTATCATGTCATATGTAACACCAGAACAATTATCTAAGCTAAAAGGTAAAATATTCCTTACAATAAATGTACATAGTTTATACTCAAAGTTAGACTCAGTCAACAGCATATTTCAAGCATGTAATTATGTAACTATTACAGAGAGCTGGCTTAAAGAGAAACACGCCCCCAATTTATTGAACATTAACAACTTATTCATAACTAGAGTGGACCGTAATTATGATAATGATAAGGTGGGTGGCGGTGTAGCACTATATGCCCAAAACAGTATAAGGCCATATTTCACAAAAGTAAACAAGTATTGTATATCAACACCGAAATATGAAGTCTTAACTTGTACAATTCAAGAACCAAACAGACGGAAAATGTTCGGGCATGCTATGAATACTTAAATAACATTTTAGAGGACGAAACCTACAGGAACTATGAAATATGGATACAAGGGGATTTCAATGTCAACTCCAAAACTAGGATGAGTAATAAGTATAGAATTGTAAAATCTTTTTTAATAAAAAATAACCTAGTACAAGTAAATACTCAGGATACTTTCATATTCAAAAAAGGTAAAAGCACAATAGATCACATTTATACGAATAGTAGACATGTACAATTAACAGGGAATCTTAACCATTATATTTCGGATCACATAGCGATATTTGCACAAAGAAAATGTAACAATATAAAAATTGAAAGAAATAAGATAGTGGGAAGAAATTTGAACAAATTATCGAATTATGATATCTAAACCCATATGGACAGATATGACATACCGCAAAATGCACAAGAGATAGATCTAAATAGGCACTTAGAAGACTATATTAGGGAATTACTCGACCGTATATGTCCGATCCGAGAGTATACTAGAGTAACCAAAGATGGGATTGAACTACCAAGGGAAATCAACGAAAATATAAGGTTTAGAGCATTCCTATTGAAACAGCTATCTTCTTGTAGCATAGTAGATCAAGCAGCTCTAACAGAAATAAGAAGACTTCGGAAATTAATTAATAAACAGATAAAAAATCATAGAGCAGAGGTTATTACAATGCAGCTGAAAGAGAGCAAAGATAACCCCAAAAAATCATGGAAAATCATTAACAGCTTATGGAATCCGATAGACAACAATGAAGGACTATACCTAAAATGCTGAGGTAGAGAGGAAGATGATTTACTTGATATAGCAAATGGTATGAATGAATATTTTGTAAACATAGGTCCAAATATTCTAAAAGAATTAGGAGAAGTAAAAGATATGGAGTATGGAACTCCTTGGAATGAAGTAGAAGTTAGACACGAACTGGAAAATGTAAACACGGAAGAGACTGTCAAAATTATAAAGAACCTGGAAAATGATAAATCAAGTGGGATAGGTCATCTTAGTACAGGACATCTTAAACGCATCCTATTAACTAAGCCTAAAACATTAACTACAATAATTAATAGAATACTTAATTCAGGAATATACCCAGACTCACTCAAATTAGGATTAATTACCCCTTTACCAAAACAAGGATCTTTGAATAATCATTCCAACTGGCGACCAATAACAGTAATACCGGCTATATCAAAGATAATAGAAAAAGTTTTACAAAATAGCTTAATGTCTCATATAGTTAGCAATAATCTAATACATA
Organism: Alentia gelatinosa; assembly: GCA_950022655.1. NCBI lineage: Eukaryota > Metazoa > Annelida > Polychaeta > Phyllodocida > Polynoidae > Alentia > Alentia gelatinosa. The sequence continues at coordinate 61,785,804 of OX465582.1, forward strand.
AGAACCAGTATGGCTTTATGCCTAGAAAATCAACGGGACAGGCAATTTTCCATCTGGCAGATGTACTATACAAAAATATGAATAAGAGCATAAAGACTGTATGTGTCTTCGTCGACCTGCGAAAGGCATTTGATAGTGTCTGCCACAAAATACTTTTTATTAAATTAAACAACTTCGGCCTAGGTAATAACTTTATCCAAATGATCGAATCATACTTATATTTACTTAAGCAAAGTGTCAAGTTAAATAATATAGTATCATCGAAAGAAACTTCTTCATGTGGAGTGCCTCAGGGTTCGGTCCTTGGACCGACCCTATTTATATTATTTATTAATGATATATTTAAAGTAATAACAGAATGTACTGCGATAATGTATGCGGATGATCTCGTCCTCGTTAGTAATGATGAAAATCCTATAGAAGCAAGTAGGAAACTTCAAAAGGATATAGACATGATCACGACCTGGTTAAAGGATCATAAGCTTATGATAAACGAGAAAAAAAGTAGTATTATGTGGGTAGGTCGACGGATAGATAAAACAGAATTACCGAATTGTAAAGTGAACAATGAGATTCTAGAAAGAGTTTATAAATTTAAGTACTTAGGAATAATAATTGACAGTGGCCTTACATTCAAGAACCAAATACAGAAGATTTTATCGGAATCAAGAATGAAATTACATAAAATGCGCTTACTCAGATACTTGCTTCCAAAAGAAACTAGAATTCTCATACTAAAGCAAACAATTATGCCCATATATGACTACGTTGATTACATATATGTAGGCTGCTCTCTGAAAGATCTAGCAGCACTAGATGTATCCTTTAACCACTGCATGAGATCAGCATTAGGCTTGCATCGAATACGAGATCACTCAGTTGACGAACTGTACAACATGTGTAAAATAAGGCCATTAAGATATAGAAGGGTATTACATCTACTAATGCATGTATTATGGTGGTCAAATGACCCAACACATTGCAGGGAAGGGCCAAAAATTACTAGAAATACAGATAAGATAGTTATAAAACATGACCACCCCAACACCGAGATGTTTAGGAAATCACCCTTATATCGTGGAATAAAAATCTGGAACGAAATACCTAAGGAAATACAAAAATCAAGAGACCGTTCACACTTTAAGATATATATGAAGGAATATCTATTAAGAAGAGTAGAACTTTGGTAAATAAGTTTTCCTGGGTCAGCCAGCCCCACCTGAGTGCTATAAAAGTACAAGTACATCCTAGAGATGATGTATAGTCCTGTCAAGTCCTGTTTGTCCTGTTTGTCCAGTTCTATGTATAATCCTTATGGACTATATATAATTGTTTATTTATTCTTATACTCTGTTTGCAATGCATGTAAGAACGCCCAATAGGGTGAATGTTATTGCCTTATTGAATAAAAAAAAAAAAAAAAAAAAAAATTTAAACTGACCTTATTTGGTATATGGCCAAATGTCACAGATCGTCGCCAAATGGACCTAGACAGGGGTGAAAAATAAAACTAGGAGTATGGTCAAATGATTTTGTGTCTAAGTAGTACAGTGGATGGGGCATATATAGAATATATGGGGGTAGGATAAATACCCATAGTAAATGTACACTACAGGGCCAAAGTTTGGTAGTACATTTACTATGTGGAAACGATTGACTCCCTATTTCTGTACAATGCAGATATTATACTGATAAATTCAATTTTCAAGGCTAATTGTCCCATTTGTCTTTAAGCTCCATGAATAGTTTGAGTGGGTATTCTTTCTTTTTTTGTTTTGAACCTTACTAAGGGTATATCAGCTAGGGGGTCAATCGTTTCCACAGGGAGTCAATCGTTTCCACATTCTCAGATATAGGTTCATAACTATGCACAGGGAAGGAGTACAAGAAAGCTGATACCATGTGGAGTTACCTTGGTATTAGGGGGTATTTATATGAAATGGACAATAGTTAAATATAACACACTTGTTAGCTATCACTATAGGGTGGGAGTCAATCGTTTCAACACAAGAACTACACAAACTTAGTTAATAGGCTCCCAGTGCTATCATAATATAATTAGATAAGATTTTTTTTCATATATAGATAGGCACATGTTAAGGCTTACCAGGACATATTTTATTCCTATCTGTGCTATTTGTAGATATTTGGAGGACTCGTTTTTTAGGGAGTCAATCGTTTCCACACTAAAACTACACATGCACATTCTGCCTTGCAGAGAGTATACTATCCTGCCCAAAAATGTGCAAATGGTCTGAAAAGAATGGGGCCCACTTAAGAAAAATAATTATCAATATTATTATATTTTTCTACTAATCCTAACCATTGCAAGTATGGTATATTCATTATATCATGAAAAAACACCCTGTTTTGGGTGGTTTGGGCCCTTTAGCTTTGTTATTTATGATCCCACATAGGCAAAACCATGGTTCCCCTGTAATGGTCATTTGACGACGATCCGTGACATCTGGCCATATAGTGCCGGTTCCCATGACGGAGATCTTCCAGGCAAGTATAAGTCTTGCCCATCAAAGAGGTGGGCAGCTGGCGAGCCACCGTTCTCTTCCCAGCCCGCTTTACGCCAGGCTGGAAATCACCAACATCACTATCGGGGTCAGATCCGGACAGGGGTTTAACCTTATCCATCTCCGTACCCCAACACTTTACCCCCTCTCCACCTGTGGCACCTGTGGAGGTGCTCGGTGTGGGTTCAGGCTGCTTAGGTCCAGCCTGTGCCACGGGCTTGTCCAAGCCTTTCGACCCGGCTCCCTTCAACTGCTTCCCTTGCTTCCTGGGTTTGGTTTTCACCTTACCCGGGTCACGTGAGTCTGACCGGCCTTCCTTTTCCACCAACTCCGCCTCAGCCCGTTCCAAGGCGGTGCGACAGAGTCGCTTCTGTTGCTGCTTCGACAGCTGCGGTTCAGATCCGGAAGCATCTTTAGGCTCTGACACTTTAGTTTTGCTCTCGGACTTCCCCGGCGCAGACTTAGCACCAGTTTATCACCCTTGCTGAACGGCTCCGTTGACACAGAGTCGCCCCCAACTGAAGAGTCAGTCTCCATGGCTGTCTCTGTCCCAGCCTCGGCCCTCTCAGGTTTGGCCACCGGTCCTGGGGCCACAAAGGTCCCGGCGCCCGCTGGCTTCCCCTTGGGAGGAGTCCACGACTGGTACATTGACTGTACCACGGCACGGGTCTGGGGATCAGGAATCCCTGCCAACAACTCTTCCAGGCTCTGGGTTGAAACCACAGGCCCGGACCCTTCCGCGTCAGGGATCTTCCCCAGAGTACGGTGACGTGGGGGGGCTCCGCCTCGCCTCGACGTCTTGTGCTCCAATTCGGAACCTCTGACTCCATCATTACCACATCTCAGTTTTCACTGAGCCCTTCTTCTGACGTGCGCCTGAAGAACCCTTAGCGGCCTGGGCCGCCTCGGTATTCTTCCCTTTGTGGCTTTTTCCCTGTCCGGGTTGTTCCTCTCGGGTTTCCCCAAGAAGAACGGGGTCCTCGGACTCGTCCCCTTCCAGGTCAAAGTCACCATCGTCTGAACCGATGAGCAAAGCATCATCGTCCAGTTCTGCCCTCCGCTCAGCCGAGGCTGAGGATCCGGGCAGCTGTGAGGGGAGCTCTCGCTCACCCTCCACAATGGGGGTACGGTCAGCCATGCTGCTACCGCCCAACTCCCGTGGTGCTAGGCACCACTCCAAACACAGAGTAAAGACCACTGAAAAAACAGGGCCTTATATACTCCGAGTTGACCCAGATTCAATTCCTTGAACCAATCAACTATGCCGAGACAGACTCAACTTGAGCGTCTCAACACTGCATGCATGAAGAAGCCAAGGGTCAGCTTGACCTGATTTGCTCACGCGCCTCAATCTCCCAGCACAGGTTCCGAAACCCGGGTTATCCCTTCTTTGAGCTCCTACCCGAGTTCTCCAACGCGTGGGGGTTTCCTTCAGCCGTCGTGCATCACGTTAGAAGTGTGGGAGGCTGTGTACAATTTACTATGAATGGATCGTACCTGACAGTGCGTTTGGCAATTCTGCAGCCTCTAGAGGGCCCTCGACAGGGTCCTTTAGAGCAACGTCTGGGCTGCGGCACACACCGACTTACTCAAGGTGATTTTTAGATCAACATTTATGTCCAATTGACATGCCACTGACTACGGTCTACACTCCGTATCATTGCTTCTTCTTGTGTTTTTCGACAACCCCGGCACCACTACTCTTTGTAACCACAGCCTTCGATTTTAGTCGAGAGCTGCGGCGTGGGGTTAAGCCTGGTATAGGCTTCTTTCTACTTCTCGATCCGTAGTAAAACGGGACTTAGCCACGTCAGGCTTCTCGTCTACCCACACCTTCCCTTTGGGGTTAGTGTAGGCAGGAATAACCTTCCGTGGCCATCCCGTCTTCCGTCGTGTTGACGGGCACCCATCACTTGGAACCCCGATAACCTTTGATCGGGACTTCCCTGTTGGGGTCCGCCTCGCCGTGTGGACGGGGGTTTGACACCCGGCTTCCCGGCTCTTTGAACCCGGGACCTCCCTGTTTCACAGGTCGGGTCCACGGTCAGTGACACATCCCGCGTTGTAGCAGGGTGTGAAACTTCAAAGCCGGAACCTTCGCGCTTACCCTTCCATAGTCGTATACAAGCTACATGGGATTTTTAACGCCTTCATGACCATTCATCCTCTATCACTACTGTCATTTCTGACAATACTTGAACAATTCGGAATGGTCCATCCCAGTTAGGAGCGAGTTTGACATTTACCAACGGAGTGTGGTACCGTACAACCCGGTCTCCTACTGAGAACATATGTGGCTTCAGATTGACGTCATGTCCAGCTTTCACCAGGTTCCATCTTGAAAGGTAGTATCCCTCAACAAAATGTTCCCTGAGCTTTTCAACAAAACCTATGGGACAAGGATCATCCGTGGACATTCCCGGAACCCCATAGACTATGTCAGCAGGCATTACTATCTCCTCGCCAAAGATGGGTAAGTTAGGTGAACACCCCGTGCTGGAATGAATGGTTCCATTGTAAGCGTGTGCTATAAATGGCCCCAATTCATCCCAATTCCTCCGGTTTTCATCGACCACAGTGCGAAAACACTTGATCAATGTCTGGTTGAACCTTTCTACCATACCATCCGATTGGGGACGATATGGATTTGTATGTGTCTTTTCAATCTCCAGTATCCTACACATTTCTTTCCAGATCTGAGATTCAAATTCCCGTCCCTGGTCGGAATGTAGCACACTCGGAGTTCCAAAAGGCAACATCCAGTTTTTCACTAAAGCTTCTGCGCAAGTGGCAGCATTGTGATTCTTGAGGGGATAGATCTGCACATATTTTGTGTAGTTATCCATCACCACCATCATGCAGGTGTTCCCGTCTTCTGACTCATCGATACTAGATATGATATCTAGAGCGATTCTGGCAAACCTGACTCCAAACAGTTCCTGCTGTAGTGGCATCTTTCCGAGACCTACCCTGGGTTTGACTTTGCCACAGATGTAACAGTCAGCTATCCATCTTCGGATATCAGCACCCATTCCAGGATAGTAGTAGGAGAAAACGCCCTTACTGTGGGCTAACCATGGGTTAGTTCGAGGTCACCTATCGCGGACATTCGTCCCGACGCCGCAGGCGGAGGGACGAATGTTCGTGATAGGTGACTCGCCCAGCGGATGTTTGGTCTATATTTGGTAGGCATGCGGTTAGCAGAAGATACGATTGGAGAGCGTTAGGCGTGTGTGGAGCCAGATACGCCAGGAACCAGCCACAGCGTGTCTGTGCGTCGCCCGTTGCGGATCGTGTTGTTATTATCGATGAATTTCGCATATTTGAGCAATTTAAACAGTGTCAGGTGAGAGCCAAATGTTAGTTACCTCGAGGATTGGTCATTAGGAACTTGTAATTGTTGCGGGGGCCGTGTATCGCGAGTTTCAAGTCCCGATTCGATGTCCTCCGACATGTTGTTTTTGGCCGTGATGACGTCGAATACGCATGCCTAGCGTGTTGCGGCGAGTTGGTTACGTGGACATTAGAATCTTGCAGTACGACGAAGCGCACCATAGTGGGCCATAGTTGCGATATACTACACCCCCGTGAGAGGGTCGTATTTGAATGACAGGTATGTAATAATAACGACGCCGTATTCGGGCAACCGTCCTTTTCCATCCTAGATGCACTGCACTTCTATGTTCATGAAATAGGGTAATTAATCCGGAACGTAGCTCTCGAGGGACCACTAATTGCAGAATACGCTTAAGCGGTTGCAACGTGGTTCTCCATCGATATAACACTCCATCCCGGACCTCCAATTCTTTTCACTGACCACACAGATTCCGAAACTCTCGGCTTTCAGGTGAGATCTCGGGCCCTGTAGGTCTATGGAGCCCATTCGCTACCAGCTTACTTAGCCGGAACAGATCTGGGTCAGCCTGTTGACTTTCCTTAATCTGATCCAGAGTCCACTGATAGTTCTGGGGCGTCTTCACCTTCTGGGAGCGTAAGGCAGCAATCACTGCTCTATGCTCACCACAATCCCGGCAATCTGGACGTCCACATTTCCGCACTGGCCTCCATGAGAGACAATCCGCATTAATGTGAGACTTTCCAGCCCGGTGTTCTATCTAGTATTTAGTCAATCCAAATTCCGAAATAGCTGCCAGCCATCTTCCAATCATTCCTTCGGCATCTTTGAAGTTAAAGAGCCATTTGAGAGAAGAATAGTCAGTACGTAATGAAATCTCCACCCGCTAGGAAGTGTCAATATTTTCTTACATACACCACAACAGCTAAGAGTTCCCTCTTAGTGGTACAGTAGTTCCGCTGGCTCTTGCTTAAGCTATTGCTGGCAAAAGCTATTGGAACTTCCACACCATCCTGAATTTGAGACAAAGCCACTCCGATACTCTCATTACTGGCGTCAGTGTCAAGAATGAACCGACCCTGGGGCCGAGGGTACTTCAACACGGGAGTCTCCGTAAACTTTTGTTTCAGTCCCAGAAAAGCAACTTCAGCTTCCAGAGTCCACTGGATCTCTTTCGGCTTCCCTGGCTTATCTATCATTACATACCTATGTGCGAATGTCAGTCATATAGCGGAAATGGAGGATATACTCTCTAATGTTCCTTCAATGGTACTCAGAAGGGGAGGTTTCCAGAAACGGGGACAGGGACGAAAGTTGCAGTAAGTCGTTGGGCCTCATTACCCCCTGGCGTGTGCATTGGCCGCGACAAACTTGGCAGTCCAGTTGACTTAAGATTTGCAATGCCAAAGACATAAGACCAACTCTGAAGTACCCGTCGAGATACAGCGACAGCATGTTGGGGCTGCCGGGACAGTCAGAGGGATGGTGTAATTATAGGGAAAATCAGATATGCCAAACCAGTGGAAAGAGTCGGATAAGGTTACCTTCATAAACGAATGCTTTCCCACTACACAAATCAATATCATACTTCTAGAAGGGGAAATTTATAGAAAGTACTCTAAAAAGCCCGTTCTGAATGAATTTCTCCGAAACAACTCCTATATCTAGCCTGTATTGACACCATAACTATGGTTTCACATAATACAAGATTATACATTGGGTCTTGCTAGACACGGATTTGATATACCACATACTTTCCGAGAAATAAAATGTTTACTACTTATAAAAGCAATCATGGTCATAAGACAAATAGATAAGTTATTTAATATGTCTGACCGATCAGATTAAGATGTATAAATTCCCAGAGGGAATTGACTCGTATAGGATCTTCTTAGTTATCGATTTAAAATCTTTAAAAAGAGGAGTATTGCTCGTAATGGGTGGTATAGAATTCCAGAATATCCTCCCATAGTATTCTCTAAACTTTTTCGTATAAAAGGCTGAAATGGGTTGGTTGGTAAAAATTACTGGAGCTCCTGCCAGCCATGTATTACGGGGTCTATTATCCAAATATTTGATATCCTTGGAGCGATTGAACATAAAATTGGATAAGTAGCATGTTCTTCTGTCATGTAAGAAAGGTAGTCTAGCAATACAGTGTAGTTAACGTACATTTCACCTGGGATCTGCCCTCAAACAAATCCGTATACACTTATCTTGTGCTTTTTGTAATCTATCTAGAATTGATTGTGAACCTGTCCTATAGAGTATATCCCAAAAGTCCATGTATGGTATAATAGAGGATTTGTATACTGCTAAAGCTGATGTAGTATTTCAAAAGTGTCTCATTTTTGCAAGTTGGTATGTCTGAAAAGCAATAGGATTTAACTTTTGTTGCACAGTTATAATTCAGTGTAGGATTCAGAAAAATTCCAAGGTATTCATAAGTGTTAACACGCATAATGGACTCTTCATCTAAGGTCAAATGTAAGTGAGGGATTAATTTACAACGTTGCGCAGTTCCGAATAACATGGATTTTGTCTTGGCTGCATTCAAAGTCAGTTTGTGGCTTCATTCGGGATAAACCCGTTGTCTTTAACGTTCGTTGACGGTAAGAAGCTCTCAGCGGGTAA